>PUFA01000047.1:10297893-11661840 GCA_003508835.1 Eonycteris spelaea
GCCAGCCCATTTGCACTGTGGAGGTCGTAAGGAGCCGCAGTTTGAACAGAGTAGACAGCAGTCATGGATGGGCAGCTCACTGACACCACAGAGGCCCCATGTTGAGAGTGAATGATATAAAAGCTTACAAAACCCACCAACCCTATCGGTATAAAATAAGTGAGAAATGTACTCTGGAATTACCAAGAAACAGGGACACTTTCAGCAGCTACAAACTCCAAATTTCATATCCTTTCTCTTACCTCCTTCCCTCCAGGATGAATGAGGGTGGCCTTCCTTCTCTTCAAGGCCAATCCTAAAATGTGGACTTTTGAATCCATCCTTCTCTCCACCAGGATGTGGCTTCAGCAATTACCGTCTTGCATTACCCCTCTCTCTACTGCCTCTCAGCCCTGAGCAGCATGCTCAGGTTTCTCCCATTTAAAATTACAATTTAAAAAAACACATTGCTTCACCAGCTGCCCTCCCTCTTGCTCTCCTCCCTTTGAAGTTCCCTGAAAGTCATCCAGATCTGCCCAGTGCCCCCCTCCCCCTCACTGGTCAGCACCGCAGTCTGGCTCCAGCTCTGGCCACCAGTGATGTGGTGTCACGTTCTAGTACCTCTCCAGTCCCTTGGCATCTACAACCCAATTCTCCACTCGTCATCTTCTAAGCCCCCTATAGTTCAGAAAATTCTTCACACACAGACTCTACCTACATCATCCCATGTTCACAGACATCCCTGCAAGGTTCCAGACTTGGCCTCCTGTTCTTTTTCTACTCCTTCTCCCCAAAGCTGTCATACAGTTTCACGATCTGGGACCATGCTCCCTGCGCTGGCTGGTCAGAATCACCTGGGACACTCAGAGATCTCAAACACTCACTGACATAGGGGATGGAGGGGGTGCATAACCCACAGTTTTAAAAGACCCCAATTGATTCTGATGAATAACCACCTTTGAGGAAAACCGGTTTTGAATTATCATGTACAAGGAAACTTTCACATTACTAGCTCCAGCCCTGCCTTTTGAGTTTCAACTTCTAGAATCAATTACTTGATAGATACCTCTTCCTACCAGGACATCACAAGCTCAATATGTACACACTGAATTCAGCATTTCCCCTGCTACTGGCTGACTTCCCATAGCACACTACTCCTTTGCTAGACTATAAACTGAGGGCATTCAGGGAACATATCTTACTCACCCCTGCACCAATGTGCCTGGGCACAATGGCTGATGGTCCATAAGAGTCCCCAGAGCAGTAAGAAAACCCCAGCCTTACAATGACACAAACAAGAGACAGGGCAGACACTACAAACAATATCCTAATTCAGAGAGACAGAAAGCCTAGAAGGAGAGAATGGTAATAAGAGTAAGGAAGAGGTGTTGAGAGCTTTAATACTCAGAAGCAGTGATTCTCAAGTCTTAGGCGCATCAGAATCACCTGCAGAGCTTGACAGAACAGACTGGCCCGACCCTGGAGATCCTGAGTTAGTAGATCTGGTGTAGGGCCCGAGAATCAAAGAGTACCCAGGTGACAGAGATGCTGCTGGCCCATGGACCACACTTTTGAGAACCAAGGTGGTAGCCACACACCCAGGCCAACTGCAGACATGGAGAGAGATGCCCAGTATCCTAGCTGTCCCTACTAAGCCCAGGCCAATAAAACTCTCCAGCCAACCGCAGGCACATGAGTGAGCCCAAGCAAAACCTACAGAACACTAAATAATTATTTTAGGCCACAAAGTTCTGGGATGATTTGTTACACAATAAATAATACAAAAGATTCAACAGAATTCGCTGATCACTACAGGAGAAAAGAACCCATTTCTGGGAGGGGAGGCGGCTGAGTGGGTGCAAAAAGTGTTCTATACTCTGGACAGGAGGTCTTAATAAACTGCCTGACCTTTCTTTTGCCTGATCTAAGACAGCTTAGAAACAGCTGTTTTCACTACTGCTGAACTATCTTCCCCAAAGCCCTTTTCCTGGAGTCTGCACCTGTAAAGCTCGTGGCAGTTGCTTTGTCTCGCATCTGCTCAAGCTTGGTGTATCATTCTCCAGCTCTTTGTCGCTGTTAATAACTATAAACTGGGCTAAAAACTGTGCCTGGCAAGAATAAAGACATCTGCTAAAATGATGACAGCAGGGCATTAAACAAGTAGGGTTCCTTGCCGTTTGGCAATTCTTGAATAAACTCATTACCAGGCATTGTAGCACCCATGGCCATGAGAAAATCAATGCCTATTTCAAAAAGGGACTTTAAGATTCTGCTGCCAGAATCTGTTTTCTAAGGAAAGCAGATTTCCTTTGTAGAAAAGGTACCATTCTGCCAACCATCTTGAAAATTTTCTTTTTTGAAAGGTTTAGGCTGAACTAAGCACCAGTCATCACCCTGCATTAGAAAGGCCTAGGGCCCTTCACCCTACCCAACATGCCTGAAAGGCAGCAAGACCTGGCTGCTGAAGTCACAGCTGTCACCAGGCAGAAGTCAGGGCAAATAGTAGCTCAAGCCTTCTCTGAAGCAGGGAAAGGTCAGGACCCTCCCAACACTTCCCTTTCCTAAAGCAATGAGGCTGGGAAGGAGGGAGGCAAGTGCTACCTACACATAAACATCCCACTCCTCTGGTCCCAGACCCCTCACTCAAAAGTATGAGTTACATGCCCAGTGCAACTTCCCATTCACCCAACTGTGCTAGGACACCATCATTCTAAGGCAAAGAAGGAAGAACGGCTTCTCAGGATGGATGCTTACTAAACTACGTGACCCCATAAGCTACTCAACATTCATAAATCTTTCGTTTCCTCCTCTGAGGGAAGGGTTAAAGGGATAGAGAAATAATAATAGAAATAACAGTATCTCTCAAAAGGACTAAAAGCAACCAGGATCTAGCATCTACCAATCATGGTACCTGACATATCTAGTGTAATGTCTGCAATAGAAAGCACTCAAATACTGATGTTTCTTCTTTAATCACAACTTTCTAGTTCCCTCAAAATCTTTACCATCTATGTCAAGAAACAGCCCAACTTCCACTTGGGGGAGCCTCATGGTTAAGTGAAAACCTCAGAGAAATGTCACTTGGTTTCTTACATCTGGTGGCTTCATTTTCTTGTCTCTTTCATCACTCATCATGACAACACCAGGCCATCTGTCTCTTTAAACTTCAGTCAGCTACATTCTGGGTTTTCCTGCAGACTTACACTTTGCCTCGTTTATTTTATATTACACGATTTAGAAAAAAACGAGGGTATTTGTTATAGTTAATGATATAAAGTTCGGGATCCTTAAAAACAGATTAAAATTAGTAGAAAATGCATTTCCCCAGATCAACAGTCCCAGGCATAACCCTGGCTTCTGAAAATGCTTCTAAGCCCCCATCCCAGACAAGCCCAAAAAAACCTGCACCTGGCTTGGGGATATGGGAAGAGCCAAAAGCCAGGGAAAGTGCCCCCAGGTGAATTTGGAATCAACGGTTTCACAGAAGTTGCTTGCTGATTTATGACATGGAACTTCTAGGGCAACCACCTACCCTTCTCCTCAAAGCTCCAAGCTAGGAGCAATAAACAAATGTGTGGTTGTCCACTGCCACATGGTACAGTGAGGGCAAGCTACCTACACCTTGAGGATTCCTTTCCAGAGAAAATCCATGTTGTAACATCCTGCTCCTTTCTTTCTCCAAGACTATAGAAATTTCAAAGCTGTGCCTTTATGGAACTCAGGCTTCTATAATAATTCAATGTCTTTCAAAATCCCTTAAGAGAATTCATTAAAATAGTTCTATGATGACTTAAGTATTTTACATTTTTAAATCTGAACAGCTATTACTGTTTTCTTTTGATCATTTACGGCAATAAAAAATACATTTGGCATTACTGATCAACTTTCAAAGTCACTTAGCTTCAGATGTACCACTTGCATAGTCACACCACACTATACCACTCTGGGTGGAAGCCAAGATTTTCGCTTTGCTTTTCCATGAAAATAAAAAAGAACGAAGTTTGATGTGTTCCAATGCCTACTGCTCATCGCATCACTATCCCTGCAGCAACAGATGAGAAAACATTTGCATTCAGCCCGGTCTGGATGAGGAAGGGGGCTGTGGCAGGTGTACACCCCTTTCTCCTCTTCTGGACTTGACCGAGCATCCCTAGTAAACTTCAGGGTTCTCTTCCTGGAGATGAACTCAGCCTTAGAATCCAATCCCCGTCACCCCACCACGCTGGGCACACTGGTGGAACCTATTTGTCAGCCTGATGTAGCCCTGTTACCAACAGGTCTCTTGGCTGTTCTTATCCTTCTATATCTGCCTGACCACCGCCCTCCCCACCCCGCCTCCATGGGTTCCATTGTTACCAGTGTTATCTCCCATTTCCAAAGCTGGAAGCCCCTGTACCCCGATTCCCTGCCTATGCCTGCATCCAAACTGTGCCCCTCCTTCCAGAGTGCCTCTCCATGCAGTCCCCCTGCCACACCTCTGGCTGACTCCCTCCCATCCCACTCTCCCTCACCCACAGCAGCTGAGCCTCCAACCCACCCACTTCAAGACCTTCCTACACCCTGCTGGCAGGATTTCCTCAAAGGTCACAGTTTTCCTTCACTGCTTAAAACAACCAGGGACAACACATGGTCTCAAGACTGAAGTCACAAACACTCATGAACCTAAAACCCATAGCTCCTTTCTAGGCCCATGTTCTGCCACTACCCGCCACTTACCCTCCTGTCACCCAATTTCTTAACACTGTACGAGCACCAAGAGTTGCATATTGTATTATTCCATTTATAGAAAATTCTCAAAGTGACAGAATTACAGTGATGAAGGACAGGTGTGTGGTTGCTGGGGCAGAGTGAGAGATGAGTAAGGAGTAACATGGAGATTTTTTGCAGTGATGAAACAGGTCTGTGTTCTGGCTGTGGTGATTTTACTCAAATCTGCACATGTGATAAAATTTCACAGAACTACACACACCAAAAAAAAGTATATGAAAAAGCTGGTGATGTCTGAATTAAGGTCTGCACCTGAGTTAACAGCACTGCGCCCACATGAATTTCCTGGTTTTTACAATGTAAGATATTGTCACTGGGGAAGGCTAGGTGAAGGGTACACAGGAACTACGCACTTTGTTTCAACTTCTTGTTAATTTTAAACTATTTAAAAATAAAATTATTAAAATTTTTTAAAAACTTTTTTTAAAAAAATGATTTTTAAAAAAAGCCTAATCTAAACTTTTCTTCTGCCCCAAAGAGGCCACTGTTTATTTCACTGTTACAGATAGAACATTCCCATTTGCTGTTTCAAACCCTCTCAAACCTGACAACTCCCTGAACAAAAGTCTCCTTTTTATCGGAGCATATTTTTTATACAACGTGTTGAAAACTGTATGAACATTTTACCCATAGATTTCCCCCTAAAGATTATGATCTACCACTAAAGGAAATATGTCATAATCTTGCTAACCTAACCCAACAAAGAAGAGAGCATCATGTGAACCTCCGGGCAACACTCAAACTTCTTTAGAAAGCAGCTCTAGACATACCCAAATAATGGAAAACAAAATTCCAGACCAAATTCAGAGCATTACATGTAGGAGACAATGAAAATACAACCATGGACTAAAAACTGTGACCCAGTGTGCACAAAACAGCTGCTTTGCTGATTTCACAAAAATATCTCATTTGGGGCAGCAACTATACAAGACCCAGAGAGAGAGAGGAAACACTAGATACAACCCCAAAATAAGCTATAAGAGTTATTCAATACTGTCCTTCTGAGTGCTTAAATCATCTGCCCAAAACTATGATTTCTAGGGGGCCAGAGGCAATTGGGGTGTAAACACAAAATTACTAGCAAGTTACTTGCCAAAATTACTAGCAAGTTACTGAACCACCAACCTGTTTCCACACCTGTAAAACAGAAACACTACTTAGGATGTTGAAAGGATAAAATAAGAACATAAGGAAAGCTCCTTGGAGGTTATCTGCTAAAAACAGGTAGTAACAAATAAAAACTGCTTTTGTTGTGGTAGTTATTTCTGACGTAGTTATATGGAGCTATTCTTTCTGACAACATTTGTTCAAATTTCAGTAGTTTCTTAGAAGCATTTCATTTGAACTAGAGCCAGAAGTAAAGCTCAGATCATCTAACTCACAAGACCAGGGCACTCTCCACTGCACTATCCTAAAATCAACCAAAATAATACGGCCTTCCAACCTCTCAAGAATGAAGGGGAGTTAGAGGAGGCTTGAGTGAGTGTCCTCAGAGAGAATGAAACATCAGCAAGACTCCAAAGGCGCTGAGGCTGACACTCTGGAGCCCATGTGTGGTGGAGGCCACACATGGTGCAGGTTAATGATCCACTGCCAGGGAGACCAGAGGGCTCTGTAGCCTGCATGATGTTTTAGAAGGCAGCTTCCGGAAAGGGCACTGAGCCACTAATGCAATGACCCCACCACAAATTATAAGGCTCTTAGTTATTAGGTCTAAGAAATGATGGCAGGAACTATAAACAAAAGATCACAGATGGCTATGAGAACTTTCCTAAATGGTGACTACCAAATCTCTTAAAATCAAAACAGAAAGAGTGTCCTCCACAGGCATCCTCAGGAGAAGAGACTCAAGTTAGATGAGAAGAGACCTAGAATGAAAGGAAAAAAAAGCAGGCCCAAGGAAGAATCCTAGCAAAGAAGGCATGATGCAAAAGGCACTGGCCTGGGAGACACGACACATCCAACTAGTTTATCAAGAGGTCCATGCGGTCCCCAGACAGAGGCACATACTTTTGGAGAGTTCGTGAAAGAGAAATCTTACTAACAATTTCTAAGCAGACACTTGAACCTAAGAGACTTTCCTGCAGAAGATTCAAATACATAAGGTAGCTATATTTTGAAACCCATGAACAAAAGTTAGAGTCCCAGAACTCCTGGCCTTCCCCATGTTACAAACTAGGGGAAAGCTATAGTCAGAGGCCTTGAAACTCTTTGGTCTTCGATGTGTGGCCCAGGCGGAATGAAGCCCTAAGAAATATTAGCACTTTTGAGTGCCTACACTGAAGGAGGTATTTATTACCTCCATTTACAGTGGTTACACGATTTGTCCAATGACACAATGTGTGCAACACACCTTGACCTGGAACCCATGACCATCTGATTCCAAAGTTTGAGCATGTCGAAGATCACTGCCTCCCAAGATCTCTTCACAGCAAAATACAAAAGAAAGAGCACAAAATTATGAGAAGACCTGAGTTTTCCTCCTGCCAGAATATCCTGTTCATAACCTTGAGCAAGTTCTCAGTAAAATGATGATGCCTGAAGTATTTGTTTACCTCACAGGTTTGTCAGAGGATCAAATGAGCCTAACAAAGGTAAGAGGGAAAAGTGAGGCCACTGCAAAGCCTTTTGCAGAGACAGATGGTTGATTTTACTACCTTTGCTAGAGCTGGTATGGACTTTCAACAGCACATTTAAGAACGAGTGACGTCATCTTTAAAACTGCACTCGAATTTGGAGACATTTTTAGAAACCACTAAAACACTGGCCAAAACACTTACTGAGAACATACCATGGATAACACAATTCAACACAGTCCCAAAGAGAGAATAAAAACTACTGTCATTTTTAAGTATGGCTGAAATTTCAAATTTCTATTTTTTATACAACTTATTCTCACATAAATAAGAAATCTTAAAGCTAATTATAAGCAAATAAAACGCCCTGGAAACCCATCTCATCAGATTAATCTAAGTCTTCAAAATAATAACTTTTTATTTACCAAATAAAAATCTTTAAATAGCAAATGGCAAAGAACTAACAGATTTCTCCAATCCTCAAATATTTTTTAGAAGAAAAGTCTCATCCCTAGCTAAATGATGAAAGATGTTTTTCTTAATTTGAGGCCTAAATCACAGTTTTAAACAAAAACATGCTTCCCTCCACATTACAAGAAAGCTACTAATCACTACCAAGTAAGTTCCTCCTGACCTGCTTTGCACAAACAGACCTTTTCCTTTTCTAAGGGGCAGAGTTCAGTGTCTAACCTATCTGAGCTCTCCTAAGCATATTACAAATGGCTCCACAATCTGGCTTAGTAAACGCATTTCCCCCATAGTATACACACTTTATTTCAACCCTGCAACAATTAGATAATCTAGAAGAAACAATAAATATTCTACAGTATTTGACAAAAAAGAAAACTGAGGCAGAGACATTAAATCCTATGAATATGATGTCTAGACCAACAAATCCAAAGTACCTGGAGTTTTAGGGAACCCTAGTCCCAGCATCTATCTGCTCGTCTTTAAGTGGATGTTTATTTACAGTAGAAACTGCTTTAGCTAATAAAAAACTGCAAACGCATTTTTCTAAACCATTAAAAATGAGGGAGAAAATGACTGCACTACTTAGCTAAATCTCTTGTTTCTTGCCTCAGTATCTAATAACCTCTTCCCCACCCCACCCCGCCACACAAACCCCTGCTCGTTACCTTAGGAGACCACTGTGTAAGGTCAGAGTTCAGGGTGAAGTCATGCTAGGGAATGCATGCTCAGACGTGCAGTTCTGCTCCGCCTGGACACATACTCCTGGCGTGTGCTGGGGAGAGGGTCCAGGCTGGAAGGGTGCCTGGAGAGGCTCTTGTGCCCTCATTCACCCAGTGTTGGGCTCTTTCTCAGCGTGGACTGAGAAAAAGGCTCTGAGGCTCCTGCTACTGTTCTGCTGACTGCCTGCCCAGTGCCAAATGCTCCCACTCCGCTGGGTTGTCTCATCACATTCCTCTTGATCAACATGAGGCCTGATAGCAGAAGAGTCTAAGGCACCAAGGGCCTGGGGGTTCAATTTGCCATTGGTCACAAAGCTTGTTGTAAGTTCTAGACCCAACTAGGCTTCTGTACCCCACAGGACCCACCAAGCTCTCCCAGTGGTTGCTGGGTGCACTGTTCTTCAGTAAAAGGTTCCCTGGCTAAAAGATGAAGAACTAGGGTTTCTTTGAGATGAGGAGCAGGCCCCGACACCAAGGCAGACAGCAAAATCAGGGTGGTTTTGTTGGCAAGCGTTTGATGAAAAAATACACAATGCATTCCAAATAAATTATATATAGCTCACTGAGAAATGAATCCTGGCACCTCTTTCATTAAAACCAAAACACAAATAACAAGACATGGAAAAGATTCTGACCATACCCTAGCATAACAAGCACTGACAAAAAGCAGTCCCCATTTTCAAAGCTCCTCCATCCAAAGGCTCTGAGCAATAAAGCTGTCATAACTATTGTGCTTTCTAGACCTCACAACTGCCCCAGGAGAAAGGAAGCACGATCCTCATGACACAGCTGAAAAACCCTGCGGGTAGAGGGTAGGTCACTTGAACAAGGTCCCCCACAGATATTAAGTGAGGTTTAAGCCCATCTGTGCATCATGGGTCATCTTCTGGACTAGAAAATGCTTATAAACTGCAAGCCTGGCAGCATGCCTGATTAAAGAGGAACTAGCTGGCAAGGAATGCCCTTAGATCACACTGGAATGCTAAAATCAGCCAAAGAAGCACAATCTGATATTACCTCAAATTCCCTACAGGTGAACTCACCTTCCTGTATGTATTTAATAAAAGCATGCAGTAACAACAAGTTGTTTAAGACTTTGTTCTAAAAATCAGACCAAACAGTTTTAGTGTATGTATATTTCAAATAATAATCACATTTCCTCTACTTGAAAATCCTTCAGTTTTTAGAGGCATCGAGGGTAAAATGGCTGAAATAGAAATGCTAACATTATGGACATATTGGTCTGCCACAAATAAGAATACATGAATCCTGCCCACAAGGAGGGGCAGAGGGATGTCACTGAGCATTCTTTTATCCCTAGGAGTAGCAGCAAGGGAGCGGATATAAGATGCAGTCAGTGTTAAATAATCTCACATTTCACAGTCCTGCGGCTCTGTGTCAATCAGTAAGAGGATTGCCACCAAGTCAGCTGTCCTATGTAATCTTGGGAGGATTAAATACTCTACAGGCAGTATGCTAGAGCAGGGGCAACAGACCTTTATTTGTGAGGGGCCAGAGAGTAAACACCTTAAGCTTTGTGGGCCAAATAATCTCTGGTGCATATTCTTGTTTTTAACAACACTTTAAAATTGTAAAAACCCATTCTTAACTCATGAGCACTAAAAACAAGCCAAGGGCAGCTGTAGTTTACCCATCCCCATGCTAGACCATCAAGATGTCAATACATAAAACTTTGTCTATCGCCTACCATACTAATAACATTGCCTAATCCCAATGAAGGAATCCAGTAACAGCTCCCAGAGCCGGCACAGGAGCTGTCTCTGATGCATAATTTCCATGCATCACTCAATAGAACCAACAAACACTCCTCTCCCCCATTCTGTCATGCTCCTTTCTGTCCCCTAACTGCTGAAACGGAGGAAAAAAAGACATGACAGTTTGACGCTCATAATATGGTACCCGAAGCTTTCTTCACTTGGGCTAGTATCATTAGCTCCTCTCCAAACCCTCTGAAGAAGCTACTTTTACAGATGAGAAAATGGACACTTAAAAGAGTATTTGTTCTTTGACATAGCTCTTAATATCTTTTTCGATATGTCTCCTCAGGCAAGGGAAACAAAAGAAAAAAAATTTTAAATGAGACTACATCAAACTAAAACATTTCTGCACAGCAAAGAAAGCCATCAACAAAACAAAAAGACAACCTACTGATGGGATAACATATTCGTCAATGATACATCCAATAAAGGGTTAAAATCCAAACTTCATAAGGAATACATACAACTCAACACCAAAAAGACAATCTGATTTTAAAATGGGCAGAGGACCTGAATAGACATTTCGCCAAAGAAGACATAGACGGCCAACAAACGTGGCAAAAAGATGCTCAATGTCACTAATCATTAGGAAAATGCAAATCAAAACCACAATGAGTGACCCACCTGCCACCTAACCTCCTAGGCTCATATCATTACTTCCTTCCCACAGGACCCTTGGCATCCCTTCCTTCTTGCTCCTTAATTAGACCCAAACTGAAGTGAAAGAATATCATCACTACTGAGAAAAATCAGTGAAGATATTACTTTGTTTTGTCCTCCTAAAACCTGTCATGACTTCTAGACAATATTATAAGGAAAATTAAATGAAGAGACACAGGAGACCAGGACTGAGAGATAACTGAAAGAACAGGGCTAATAACTAAAACTTATATAAAGAGTTATTCCACAAATCCTAACACCCACCAAAGCAAAATAGAACTGTTTGTATGAACTCAACCTGTTGCCCACCTGGTACACTACTTTCAATTTCCATTCTGTTCACTCCAATCATGGTGCCCTAGAGAACTCATGGTGCCTCCATGGAGGTGTTAAGCCTGCTATAACCTTAAAATACTTCCAAAAGAGCTATAACACAACTTTTTTTGTTATTATGTTGCTTTCCTCCATTTTGCCATATTATAACGCCAATTGTTACAGAGTGGTAAGTCTATTAAATCTATTAAAACCACAATATGTTGTCCCTTCCAATAATTAACTGCTGGAGGGATGTGAAATGGTTCAGCCACTTCAGGAAGCAGTTTGGCAACTTCTCAAAAAGTTAAACATAAAACCACCATATGACCCAGCAACTCCACCCCCAACAGAACTAAAAGCATACAACTGCACAAACATACACACTAATAGTCACAGCAGCACTATTCATAAAAGCCAAACACTGGAAACAACTTAAATGTCCATCAACTGGTGAATAAATAGACAAAATGTGGACAGCCATACAATGGGATACTATTCAGCAATAAATAGGAGCAAACTATTGACACATGATACATCATGAACTTCAAAAACACTATGCTAAGTGAAAGAAGCCAGTCACAAGATACCACACACTATATGATTCCATTTATATGAAATGTCCAGAAAAGGCAAACTGATGAGAAATAAAGCAGATTAGGTTTTCTGGGGCTGCAATGGAACATGATCATCATGGCTGTGCTACTTGGTAAAGTTACTAAGAATCTTTGAATTGTACACCTGAAAGGCATTTTTATGATACGTAAATAAAAATACACAACACAGTTGTTTAAAAGAAAAAGCACACATTATATACCTATATTCATCTGTCTTCTCCAAATGATTTTGGGAACTACAAGGGCAAAGACTTCATTTGGTTCATCTGACCTCAACATCTAGCAAAATTTTTACCTGACATGGAGTTGAATGCAAAAATGTCCAGTGAATGAACGGCTTTTCCAAAAACAAAACAATAAAATCTTGACTTTTTCCATAACTTCACGATTGCCAAAAATTCACATCCCTGTCTACTCTTCTACCCAACCTAACCACAAAACAGAACAGCCTTTATAGGCCACAAAGTGGATGTGTCCTGGAAGCTTCAAGCTGATCAAAACATGACCCCAATACTTTGAGATGTATCTTGATCAACTATCTATGAAGTGCAGTAGTTGTCTCTATTCAAAGTTTAAAATGAAAAACTTTGTTTCCTTATATTTTAATAGCAATATTATGAATAACCTTTGGGGTTGTGAGTAGAGAAGAATAAGCATGATGTTAAGTATCACATTCAGGTAAAGCAAAGGTTCAGGAAAATCATAAACTAATTCAAAATAATTTTTAAATTCTTTCAGGAAAGATGTTATTTTTGGCTTAACAGCCAGTTTAATAAATATACCAGATACCATCCCATAGTAACGAAAAATAGCGAGCAAAGCAACGGAATGAGCTGTGACTCAGTTGTGTGCTGCGTCATTTTACCCGCACCGATAGCACCAGAGGAGGATGTTTCAATAGACCGTAATTATCAAGAACTGTATCAGTCTGGCCTTGAAATGCTAGACTTTATTTTCTTAAAAGTACTGCAACAAAAATAATGCAGTACTGAGTAAAATGTATTGCTTGCTATATTCCGTGCTACCTAGGATTCATGTGGTATGTCCTACTTAATCTCAGGTTTCAGTCACACCAGTATCTGTCCTCCAGATGCAGAAATATAACATACTTCCTCATGATATACATGTGAAGTATAGTGGTTAAGGGTGTAGGCTTTTGAGAAAACTAGTTCAAATCCTGCCTCTGCCACATGTTTACTTTGATCTTGGGCAATTCATCTAACCTTTGTATTGTGACTTCCTTTTCTTTGAAAAGTGAGGATTCAATTATTTAATTTCCTCTTTTCATAGGCCATTTACAACTTATTTCTTATCCCAGCTTGAAGACTAAGGTCTTCACAAGACTGCATTATTTTCTGGACACGGTAACCAGCTCTCATGATTTAATATTTCCTTGGCACCACATCCTACCAACCCCAGTGCTAACTGATATGTATGTCAACCATTTTAAAGTTTAATAAATGGAGACATTAAAAAAAGCAACCCTTTGGTAGCTGTGAAAGCTAAATAAATACTGCAGTCAGGACCTTTCCTTTCCAGCCAGTTTTCTCTTATCTGTTAGGTAAGGACAAGAAGACTGACAAAAACAACACATTCATCCTTAGCACACTCAAAACAAAAACAAAAACAAAAACAAAAAAATCTCTATCAGTAGGTTGATTCCAACTTCCTCTGAGCCCTGCATTTTTACTGATAACTAAAATCAAGCCAACCTCACAGATTCTGGATTTAATTTAACTGTAACATGGTAATCCTCCACCTACCATTATACATGGCTTCTTAAATCTGAAAACAGTGTACAAAACAGTTCATTTACTTTAGATTAAGAAAGAGACATATTAAAACTCACATGACTGAGATGAATAACTATTCAGGTTTCCTGGCTCCTAATTTCTACCATACCTTTCAGTATCAAACCCTGTTTTCATGGAGAGGAAACACTGTAAAGCTGAGGGGAAGCAAAGCAGACTGGGAAAGTGGACAATAAAGTTTACTTTCTAAATCAATCTTTCACTGTATTTATCTAAAACATCCAAGTAGTAACACTCACCGTGCATAGCTGCAACAACTCAGTTTAAATTCAGACCCCATAATTTCCAAACTCAAAATTATAACATACAACCTGACAATAACAGGTTTATTTCTTGAAATAATGGGACAGAAAATTTTCAGACCCTCTAGTCACTATAGCTTAAAACCCTCCAGCCAGTGTATTTTCAGACCCTGAGTCTGACAATACCAGCAGAATGTAAAAGAAGAGGGAAGACAACGACAGATTTGCTTTCTGGCTGAATAAGAAAAACCATCCAGTGATGCTAACCTCCCAAAATTTCACCACTCCAATGAAATCCCTCCCTATCCGAGTACCCTACTGAGCGGCTGCATTTCCCCCCAAAAAAGAACTACACACTTGAAGGGCAAATCAAATGAATAATGCGAAAATTTGCTCCGCCTGGCTGGACTACAACAAGAAATATGCATATATTTAACTGAAGCTCGCACAATTATTCAAATATAGTAACTCAATTTCAATTCAGAGGTAAGATTTTAGAAACCTCGACCTTCCAGAAGCACAAAGCAAAAATTTAGGCCTCCAAGCACAGAAATACGTCATGAATCCTGAGCCTTGAATTCACATCCATTGCTATTTACAGGACGGGTCTGCTGCAGTCCTTCTGAGAATATTCTGGTCCACAATCAACATACACTCTTAGAAAGGCCAAATACCTGGTTCCTGACCCACAACAGCTTAGAAGCGACCGACTGGGCAAGGTGGGCAATGACCCTCAGAAATAAATGGCTTTGACTGCATTGACCAGAAAATGTACAGAGGATGGAGAGCTGACTGAGGCCCTCTGGTGCATAAGCAAACCCCATCAGTGCCAGGTAGTACCCAAGGACATCACTGAATTACAATATGACCCAGGATACCTTCCCAACTGTGAGAGGGTAAAGTCTGAAAACGCCCTACGGAAATAAGAAAGATATATGCCCAAAAAAGAATTTGCTCTCAATACAAAAAAAGACACCAAAATTGCCCCACATTTTCTTCTTAAAGTTATCCTGTTCTCAATATTTCTTCAATTCTACAAATGGAATCAGAGAAGTAACCTCTGAGTCTCCTTCTACGAAGAAGCTGTGCACTGGCTCCTGGCCGTGCAGCTGTGGCAAGTGAGGCAGGCGGGTCAGACAGCAGAGCAGAGGTGTGTGAGCATCAGGGGCTCTGAGGACCAGCGAATACAAGGTTCCCACGATCGATCGGAACTGATAGCAATGATACACGTGCTATCTCACCAATAGGAAAGGGATCAATAAACACCTGAAGAAAGCTTTAAAGAGGCATATCCTTAAAGGATTCCTACCAAAACAGTTAACCATTTTTTACTAGGTAGCTACAAGGTATCTAGTAGACTCAGTCATCCATGCATCTACTCCAGATAAACCACATAGACAAAAGAATTTTCTTTCACTTCTAAGCCCTTCTTGGTCCTATGCTTAAGGAGAACAGCATGCAACATAAATGGACAAGTGTGAATAGTCTGACTAATTCGAAGTCAGTCATGTCAATGTAACTCAAGCTTAAAGATAACCGTGAGAACAATGAAAGAAGGCAAATGAAAGATACATATGTACGCTCTTCTCCTCTGATCCACACTGTATAAAAGAATGAAAATGCAAGAAAAGTCTATCTAAAATAAGCCTAGAAAACAGCTGTAACCTGAAAACACAAATTGCAAAGACCATGCCGAATACAAGTGACGACTGAGCCCATGAAAGAGAACAAATCCACAACTTACTAGGCCCTGGGCAAGAAGAGGCTTCTTTGAAATCAAGATGCCTTTTTCCAGGAATGGCAAGGGTTGAGGTTATGGGCATGATTCTGAGGTACCAAGGACCCATCCTGTGGGCACCCTGGTTCATACCACAAATCTACCCCAGAGGCCGGACTGACGAGGACCTCTAGGAAGAGAAACCAGCTTTCCAATGCTGACCAGAGCTGGAGGAGCCAATTTAACCCTTCCCCAAGTGAGCCACCTGGATTGAGTCACCCCAAGGGAAGAGTGAATGGAGGAACACCCCTGTCAGACAGGACTGCGTAAGAACAGAGTCAACCCAGGTGGCCAGGTGCTCCAGAGGGGCTCCAGAGGGGCTCCAGTGTTCCTGCACTAGACCTGGGAAGACTACAGGCCCAGACCAAACTGCCCCTTCAGACCTGCCTCCTAAAGCCAAAGAAATCTACATAAATCTACATCCTCTAAAACAGGGGTCTCCAACCCCCAGGTTGCAGACCAGTACCTGGCCTCACGGCAAGAGGTGAGCGGCGGGCGAGCCAGTGAAGCTTCATCGATATTCCCAGCACTATCGTCACCACCTCAGCTCCACCTCAGATCATAAGGAGCATGGGTACCTGGAGCCAAAAAGGTTGGGGACCACTGCTCTAAAAGAAAAGGAGGGTATGAATAGGTAATACAATAAGCCAAAGGCAGAAGGGAAATGATATTTCAGAGGACTTGCCAAGGGAGAGGGGAAAACGTTTCAGACAAATACTTTCTTGACTCTCAAAAGAAATTAAATTGGGACTTTATTTTTTAATTTTAAAAAAAGATCAACACAGTTTGAAATAATAAAAACCATTACCAAAGTAAACTTCACTTTAAGCAGAAAAAGTAGAAGGAACAATGCTGACAAGACAAAAAATCACCTAAAAATGTGGAGCTAGAAAGATAAAAGTAATCACAGCAGATGGTACTTATGGAAACAAGAGACTCCATATAACTATGTGTATTTTACCTGAAAATAAAAATAAGAAAGCAGCAAAAATCTCAATTCTAGCTTATCATAAGGAAATAATTAAATGATTGGAAAGATTCATATATTTATTGGAGTTTTCCATATTTTTTTTTAAGTTGCAAACTATCTAAACAGTCATCAATGCAGAATTAATTATAGGAATTATCCTGCAGCCATACAATGAAATGCCAAGCAGCCACTCAAAAAAATGTTGATTTACTGACATGGAAAATCATCCTGATGTTTAATAAGGAAAAAGCACATTATAGAATCATATAGAATGGTTTTATTTTTGTTGTATGTAAGGGTGGCTAACAGTCACAGAAAAACTTTGGAAGGAATGCCACTAAAACATTAACTGTGGTTTTCTATGTTTTAATCAATGTCTTTCTACACTGTCCCAATTGTTAACAATCAGCTTATTTTACAAATTTACTAAGAAAAGCAAAGCTATAACATTTCTATTTTTAATGAAACAGATACACAAACATATACATACACGAAAAGATGAAAATAAGTCCAGGCGTGACTTTAGCAAGATTTTAAGTTTATGATCCAGAATTCTTCAATCAAACCATTCTGGCTGTAAAAGATCGGTTACCAGACCTCTAATCCACTGTCCTAAATCAATCTGGATAATAATAAAGAGGCTAAAAGTAGCTAATGCCCTTCTATATTAGATTAAACATACTGAATTATATTATACCAAACACTGTAATTACTGCATAGCTTTTAAACAATTCTCTCCATAAGCACAGCCAATAAACAAATTGAAAATGCAAGAAGATAAATCATCTGAAAACCTCAAGAAAACTTAACCCCTGCTATATTTGCTTTTATTTTTAAACCTATTTAAATTTTGATTTTGAAGGTAAAAAGAAAACATGAAAGCTTTTTAAAAACTGGGAGCCATGGGAATTTAAGATATAATTCAATACTAACTCTTAAAACTTTTGTCATTCTAGGCTTCACTGAAGAAAGTATCAGAAATAACTTCAATATAAAAAAGCATTACATTTAAAAGCAAGAATGTGGCTCCTCACTTACAGGCAAATGAGAATGTGGCAGATAGATAATTACAGCAGCAAAGGCTAAGAAGGTTGCACGGGTTCTCCTCCTGATGAGTGTGATTCACTTTTCACAATAGGCACCTAATAAAGTGCCAACCTGCACATGTCATTGGTCACCGGCTCCCTAAAAATTGTGTTTTCCCCCCAAATTATGACCCTACCAGTCTAGGCAGATCTCGAATGGCCTGGTCCATAAATGAAAAGACCTCTGCTCTTTAGTTTCAAAAATCTACTTAGCCAATGTTACAAAACTCTAGTGACATTTGAGTAATTGTAAAAAGCCTCTTTATATTTTTGGTTTTGCTTTTCTTTTTTAATGATGAAATTGCCAAACCTGTCAAAAAGCTTCAACTATGGATGATACTGCCATAAGCTGACCAATTCTGCCCAAAATATGGTGAACAAAGACTTTCTTCCATTCACTAGCCAACTCGAGTGCTTTACTGGAGGCAGCAAAGGCCTCACCCACCACCAAATTGCCTGTCTTTCCACTCGGCCTTCCAACCAACCCACAGATACACAGGCTGGCTGCTCACCTTCCACATTATCACCCACAACAGGTCTTAACTCCAGTCCCACAAATTCAGGTGACATAACCTCCATCATGCAGAGTTAAATTCCCATTTCTCACTTCCAAAAAGGTGTTAAGAACCAAGTAACAGTCTCCAAAGAGCCAAAAAGATGGATTTTCTCAACTAAACGTGGACATAACACAATCTCTTCATGTTTGTCATGCGAACCCTTTTAGTTATTCATGCCTTGATCTCGAAGGACTTCTAACACTTCAGTTCCTCTTCTTCCTATACCTAATTGTTTAACAGCACAAATTTTTCCATTAAAAATTTTAAAAGATAATGATTTAAAAAGTCAACAGGATGCTGGCTGTGTGTTGTTTTCCCAATATTTGTACTGAGAAACCTTTTGTTCACTGATTCTCACAAGGTATGTCATTGGGATGGTAGATGGATGGTTGGGAGGTGTGCTCTTTAATGGCCAATCATCGTTTACTCTGCAAGGTCCCCAGTTTTGTTCAGCTAGCTATAAACCCAGTAACCTTGGCCTTATTATAAATTCTTTCTGACCAACTGAGCAAACTGAAAAAAATGTACAACACATACAAGTAACATTTTCTATGTCTCAATATCATAGCCTCAATCACCAAGCCAATTAAATACTCCAATAAATTAATGCCAAGCTGTAATTCTTATCTATACTGAACACCCTAAATGCTAAAACCTCACAATAGGTGATGCCCTACCTTCACCCTTGGGAAGTCAACTGAAAACCCTAA
Organism: Eonycteris spelaea; assembly: GCA_003508835.1. Taxonomy (NCBI): domain Eukaryota; kingdom Metazoa; phylum Chordata; class Mammalia; order Chiroptera; family Pteropodidae; genus Eonycteris; species Eonycteris spelaea. The sequence continues at coordinate 10,316,925 of PUFA01000047.1, forward strand.
CTCTCCATTCCAGTAGACAAATCCACTAGCAAATCTTGCTTAGTGTGAAGAAAACATGGAACAGGTTCGAATCCATCTCCATGCCTTACTATTCAATTCTCTAAGCCTCAGTTTACTTATTTGTAAAAGAACTGACAAAAAATGCATACATGTTAGTTTTTCTGAGAACATATGAAACCTATTTTTTTAAAACTGATACATAACAAATGTTTCCATTTTTCCATTATAGTCTGATCTGAAACCTTAGCTGCATTCTTCTTCTAAGTCACAACTGCCACAATTTGGGGCATTATTGGTTGAAATATTGATGACTGATACACAATAAATTACAACTAATGGCTGGATGTGGGAAGATAAATCACGCAAGTGTCAAGGAACTGATCCATCTCAAGGGTTTATCCTCAAATCACACACCTGACCATGCACACGTCACTATTTTCCCTTATGCTACATCTTCCTCTACAAAGAGCAAATAAACTACTTACTCTACTATGCAACCTCCAATGTGCATCCAGACCTCTCAGGTGAGCCCTAAGTAATAATAGAGAAGACCCCAATCATTACCCCAGGCTAGGACCACAATGGTCATGATTCAAGGGTCTCTGCAATTGGGCTGTTGCTAATAACTCCACTGGCAGCTCCATCCTGAGATCACATAGAAAACACACACTATGAAACACGAAGGTTTAAGTTAGAATTTTTTGTTCCAACTGTTTGAAATATATTCGGCTAAACATCAACTAAGCTTAACAACTTCCTACGTTAGCCTAATGCCACCCACTTTCCCTGCCCTCCTATTGTTGGTGTAACCTCACAGAGTAGGAAATCATATCTTACAATATCTATACACGAAACCATGACCAGCCTATAAAAATCAAGACATAACTACGTTTCCAATCTCTCTTTGTTATCTGTCCCTGAAGCAAATCAGAAATGAACTAAGAAGCCACCAAGGCCACTTTAGGGTTGATCCAGATTATCCAAAACCCCCATCACATTTTCTTTTTTAGCACTTTTATCCTGCTCCAAGCTAAAATCTTTTTCCCATTATCTCAGGTGGGAGGGGAAGGGAGGAGACACCTGAGTTTTCTCATCTACACCAATCATCCCAAACGACAGCCAATTCTATGATGGGACCCCAACTGCCCGGAATGCTCTTTACCCACTAGCACCTTAAAGAGCTGCTTAAGTATGTACACACACAAGTGCCACCTCCTCTAGAAAGGCGTTTCTTTTCACTCACTTTGGCTAATACAACGTTGTACTCCCAGCACTTGCTAGCTGGACTATCCACCCAACCAAGGTGGGTTGTGTGTGCATTAAGGATAGCAGGAATAGCCCATCTGTTTCCCCAACCTCTACCATGGTGCATTAAACGCAGCGGACATCTAATAAATCTGTTGGTAGAAGAACTGAGTATAATGTCTCATCAGGAGTATGAAAAGCACTTAAGTGCTGATAAGAGACTGGATTGTTTAAGAAGTCTTGGTTAGAGAGGTTAGTGACATTTCTGATGGAATTGCTGAGATAGGGAAGAAAACATCAAATGGAATTCCCAGCCTTCCCTTCAGTTCTAAAGGTAAGAACTGAATTTAACAATCATTTGCTATTAAGGTAACCACAGAATCCATACCCTCAACATTAGTTACCCCTGGGGAATAAAATCATATATTTCTGTATAGTTTGATTTTTTTTAATTAGCTGTGTATTATTTCTGTAATATTTTAAACCAATTAAAAGCTGTAATAGCTCAATTTTTTAAATAATTTTTGTATTACTTGGGGGGCGGGGGCACCATGTGCTTTTTTCCCCTCCTTAAAACAATCCCCAACAGCCTTCCACAGGAACTAAAACTATGGGAAAGGATTACGCCCTAAGTACCAAACAGAGGTTAGAAACATGAGATGCTAAGGCCAGGTCAACAAGGTGAGGATATCTTCACAGGACCCTTAGGAGCTACAAGAGCAGGGACAGGGTTCTGAAGGCAGGAGAGACTCAAAGGCAAACCACCTGCAAAAGCTAAGGGAGCGATTGTTCCATCCCTGGGGCAGATCTTCTTCCAGCTGACCCAGCTGGTAAAGGACAGGATAAGGGAGCTCTTAGGAAGTCGAAACAAAAAGAGAAGATCTATGTAGAGAAAAAGGTACCTCCATCTTCAGAGTGGACACTTAGTTTTTTAACATAACAGTCTCAAAATAATTGCAGGAGCGATGAACCAAAAAGAACTGTGCAAAACTATCCTATTAGAATCTTCCCTTGTTGGGTTCCCAGCTGGCTTACAGATTTCATGATGACAAGAGACCAAGAGTAATCCAGGTACCACACCAAGAGAAACTACGTGATTGAGTCAGAAACTGAAGAAGCCAGTAAGGAAAATATGGTATATAGAGAAAAATATTTCAATAGTATCAAAATGACATGTTTTTAAAATACCCTCATTGATTTTTAGGGAGGTAAAATTATTCTACTGTGATACTATAAGGGTAGATACATGTCATTATACATGTGTGAAAACCCAGAGGATATACAAACAATCCCAGGAGTGAACCTTAACAAACTATGGACTTTACGCAATAATGATGTGTCAGTACCGGTTCACCAATTACAGCAAACATAATCTGATACAGGACATTGATGGGGCCCAGGGAGGAGGGGCATAACACATATGGGAAATCTCTTATTTTCTACTCAAATCTGTTAATCTAAAACTGCTCTAAAAAATAAAGTCTATTAAAAAAATAAATAACCCCATCATTCCAGTTAACACTCAAAGAGCCCACACTTCCCAAATACACTTAATGCCCATTGCTCTTTACAAAACACAACTTTAAAACGAGCCCCTTCAATTACTAAAATTACTTCTGGCTAAAACAGTCATAAAACAGGAGTCCTGTTTTAACCTGCCAAGTTTTATAAATGATCATCTCCAGAACCCCACATTATCTAAGACAGCATGCCTCTTAGAAATTAACAAAAAGTAAACCAATTAGATGAAACTCCAAAATTCCTTGCTCATGTAAAACTAGCATTTTAAGATGCTTAAACTGTATAAATATTAAAGAAAAATGTTTTAATAATATAATCCCCCAAAATATCCTACAATTAACAACGTTTTTATTTTTTCTGATTACACCAAGCAGGATTAAGAAGCATGGAAACCCCAGCATCATCCAGCTGGGTTAAAATGAAAGCTTGCCTGGTTTAGTTAACCAAAAGGCTGCTACGCCAATTTCTGCAGGTTAAACCAAGATGTGTGAACAAGATCTGTGTAAAATTCTGTTATCCGACTCACTGGAAAGTTACTTTCGGATCCACTCCAGAAGTGACTAAACATTAAACTAAACATTAATGAGTGTTAGGGTCAAAACTAAGTATAAACTAGTAGGTATTTGGAGCTCTCATGTATGACTTATCTGATAAAACTTTTTTAAAAAGTTAACTCTTGTCACTTGAGAAACTACATACAAGCTGCTCTTTACTTACAATCAACTCATGATCTGCTCCCACTGATAAGTTTAGCCACCCACAGAACCCCTCTCTTCCCATTCATCCAGAGGCCACATGTGGAAATCATGTGTAAAAAGAGCCCTGAAATTGTGAGACAGCAGAGTTCAGAGTAGAGCTCACTATGAATAGCAGGTAAAACCAGGTGAAGCAGGTAGCATCCAGCTGCCTGTGAGAGCTAGAACACAGGCTCCTCCCTTTTGAGTCACCATCTTCACAGAGCTCACACCTGTTCTCATATCGCTAACCACCACTGACAACTTAATAAATCACTAGCCTCAGTTCCTGGCCTGGACTCTTCCCCCAAGCTCCAGACAAATATATTTAACTGCCTGTTCACTTCTTCCACCTACATTCCAGGTTTCCGAAAAAGAGTTCCTTATCTACATAGGTTCTTCTGTGCCAATAGGTGACCCCAGCATTCATTCACCCACACACCCAAGCCAGAACCCTAGAAACCATCCTAGGACTCGCCCCTCCCTCCACTGCCAACATCTCCAAACTCGGCCCATTCTACCCTCAGCTCCCTCTTGAATCCTCCCACCCAGCTACTGGTGACTCAGTCCAGTCCTGCATCAGCTCTCCCATGGGCAACAACAACAGTCTCCAGGCTGAGACCAACCTCCACCCTCTAGAGTCCAAAATGTTGAAACCCAAAATTAGTCTCATTCTGTCACTTCAAACTTTCCTAAGAATTTCACCGTCACCTAATAGGCTAAACCAAAACCACTCGGCATGGCCCTTCTTTCACAATCTGGTCCCTGAACACCTTTTTCAACTTCATGTGTCTGTTCTTCCTTTCCTGTTACGGTCCAGCAAAACTGAAATCCTTGCACTTTTCCAAACACTCCATGCTATTTAAAAAAAAAAAAAAATCTGTCTGGATTCCACCTGCCTTTAAAAGAAAGTCTTCTATAACAGACCTCGGGCATCATTTCCTAATTATTCTTCAAATTGCCACCTCTTGATATTTAATCGTTCCCTCCTGCCTGCTATTTCTTTGCCTTGTACTGCCTTCTACTCATCCCACTGAAATGTATCTTCGCATACGTGCCTCTGCCAAGAGACTGTCAGCTCCTTCAAGACAGGGTTTACCATTTATCTTCCTACTCTCCATGGCAGCAAGGTGTCTGACACACAACAGGTTCCTCCTCTTCAACCCTAAACATCATTCCTATATAATGCCATCAAGTTTTCACTGCCTAACATTCTACTTATTAAATATCTATTCAGAGCAACACATTCTTTCCTCCTATAATTAAGAACTTACTGCTTTGTGTGAACTATATAAATGCTTTCCCAACATCTAGTTCAAATCAATTTTAAAACAAGGGAACAGCAATTTTAACTGGGAATTAAAACGTGCTGAAGGCGATGTAGTAAAGAAGGTACTACTACACCAGAACCATGGTATCAAGAAAGCATTAAAGGATGGAAGAGAAGGGGGCTGGAAGGAACACTGAGGCAGCACAGTGCAACAAACCAAATGAAATACTACACAGGCCCAGTCCTACACTGTAAAAAATTCCTTCTTCTCCTCCAGCTCTCTTACATCAACTAGCTACCTGCCTCAGAAGCAGGAAATTAACCAATTTTAAAACAAATTTGTTCAATTATAACTGACATACACTATTATGAAATCTAAAGAATAAAAGAAAAAAAAACCATAGATACAGAGAATATTGTGATGGTTGCCATATGGGATGGGGGGGGTACAAAAGGGAAGGATTAAGAAGTACAAATTGGTAGTTTACAAAATAGTTATGGGGGATGTATAAGTATAGTATTATACTTTAAAGACTATAGTCAACATTATTATAATAACCAGGAACTTAACTCTTTAACTTACAGTTCAGTTAGGCCTTTCTAACCTAGCCTCACAACCACCACTATGAACTCATTTCTATGAGGAACATACTGGATTTCTTCTAACCAACACACTTACAATGAAATCTGACATGCAGTTAGAACTGCCATATTTTAAACTGACAAAAAATTTTGCTTGTTTTTGCATCAAACTGTAATGGTGAACATGGGAATTAATTATATTCAAAATATTAATATATCCCTTACTAATTTATTTTATAAAATACCAAAAGGTAAATGGCCACATAGCTTACACTTACCGTTTCTAAGCTTAAAATCGCAAAGATCTTTAGACACAGTTCAGCGCTTTCTCTTTTTAATTGTACTTCTACGAACAAGTCCTCATTTCCAGATTCTCTCTCATAAGAGTTAAAACAGACAACTAAAAACAATTACAATAAAGAAAAATTTTCATTTGAATAAAAATAAGTTCTAGCAAAATTGGGTAATACTAAATTCTCACACTACCTTGGTTTTTTTCAAGTTTTTCTACTCATTAAAAAATACGTAAGGTAGAAGGCTAGTAGTAGTACAGGTCTGTGTCCCTTGTTCAAAATTCTGAAAATCAACTGCTTTTCATAACTCTCTTGGAGGGACAATTTAATCTTATCTGAAAGCATTTGGCAGGAACACCTGAAGTGACGTGGGACAAGTCAGTCTCAGTGCTGACAGACACCCGTTGCTCCAGCCCCATGCAGCCAGGCGTCCCATGCCCTGTTTTCAATGCTAGCACCGCTACTGCCAGCAGTCGCTCACTCATGTGTGTGCCCTGCACAGAAAAACATGTATACATGATATGTGTTATGCCCGCTCACATGAAAAAGCACACACCATGAAACTGTTAAAAAGTAGATGGGTCCTATTCAGAGCAGTAATTTTGTCACAAAATTTGCACCTATCATAGTCCTGTGAATTTCCATGTCATCCACAACTTTTTATCAAATAAAAATACTAAAAAGAAACATACAGAATATAAAAGCTATTTTAAAGCTAGAATATTTATCACATACAAAGTGTTCATCTGAAGAACAATTAATAAGAATATAATTCAGCCAGGCAGAACTCCTGCTGTTCATCTTCCTCAGGCCCCAAGCCCCAACATTCGCTTCATCCACCATGGCCCAAAAAGGAGTGGTTCTGTCGATCTGAGTCAATGCTCACATTTTTATGAGCGTGTGCATGTGCACACAGACATACACAGACACAGTCTTTGTGGGCCACAGTCCATATGCAGTGTCCTCTGTACAATATAACTGGGCAAGAGGCAAAGAGACCAAATTGAATTTGTTAACACCACTGGGCCAGTGGTATGGCTTACGAATGTAAGCAAAGCAATTAACTACAAAAACCTCTCTAAACAACAACATTAACAGTGTTTTCCAGTAATACTGTTAGGGGAGGGAAAGGATAAATTTTTTTCTTTCTCCAAAGGCAAAATAAAACAGCAAGGTTGTTCTTTCTAACCAGCAGAGACAAACTGAAATGTGCTTCTGGCTAAAACTCTGTGTCCTAAGGATGAGGCATGCTTTATGTTAAAGGAGGCAAGGATAAGTCAGTCAAGACGTTAAAATCATCATCAGGAAGACTGTATAGAAATGGGGGACAGTATTTACAATCCATTTCTAAATGGAAAATATAAAAATGCACTTATGTATGACTGCTATTACTTAAAAATATGCATGTACATAGACAATAACCGAAAATAAACAAGTAGTGGGATTAGAGATGCCATTGCTTTAAAAAAATTTAATGGAGCTAGAGAGTGTTTTCCCAGTGAGGAGAATAAAGTTCCCACTTCTGTACCCATCTCCATCACCCTCCCTTCAAAATTTTTAATAGACCATATACAGACTACGTGGCCAGTATAGGAAACAGGGCTGGAACACCAGCAGATAAGCAACTGAAGGACCTTCTGCTGGGGTTCGAAGGGCCTTACCACCACAAATTCCCCAGCAGACACAAACAGAATCACCGCTACTCTAATTAAAAAAAAAAAAAAAAAAAGGAGGGGCGGGGAACCAAGGGAAGAATCATTTTCACAGGGTGTCAAAGAGTCTTATTTGATTGCTATACCTAACACATTAAGAAATAATCAATGCAACAGGCCATGTATAAAAACAATGAGAATCCTACCATTTTTTAAAAAGCTTAAAATATTTTATCTTAAGTAACTTTTCACTCCAATTATTTTTCAGAATGTTGATGAGTTTGTTCCTTTTGGAAATAGGAAAACTAATTCTGACCAGAAGTGCTATAGCGCAAGCTTCTTTTAGGCTATTGACTGATAAAATCAGATTACAATGAAGGAAAAAAAATACATTTTATATGCACACACGTACACACGTAAACATATATACATATATATGGGAGGCGGGCCGAGAAAGTCTGCTCTCAAAAACCATTTGCTCCACATAAACTTAAGTAATTCATGCAAGAGGAGTCAAGTAGATCACTGGGAAAACTGATCTTCGACTCAGAACAGATTAAATTATGTGATTGCTTTAAAATATCACTGCTTCATTCCTATAGAAAAAAGAGATTCCCTCCCACAATATATAGGGCCACCCCCTCGTGCTGCTAACGACCCCAAGCAGGTTTGGGAACGTGACCTGAGACCACCACTACCGTTAGGTGTGTGCATGCTTCAAGCACATCCCTGCCTGCTTCATAAATACCAGCAGCCTGTATGACTACGGCCAGGAAATGCAAGCAGTTTCACTTCTCAACGTTTCGTTTTTGCTTGAAGACAACAATATGGAAGAAGGCATTCTGAGTGACACACCATGTTTTTTTAAAAGACTTCAGATTCTTCACTGGCAAAGGAAAGAGGAGACCTTTCCTGTCACAACCCATCCCCTAAGACTGCTTAATATATGTTATTTACCATAACATCAGGAAAAAAATATGTAACAAACTACAGAAAAATTTCAATGAACTTTAAAAAAAGTCAAGCAACACCCTCCCTGCCCAAAAGAAACCACAATCAAGTCTGGTAAGAAAAAAGTCCAGCTAATTGTAGTACACTCTAATAAAAGACTGCCAAAACAGACCATTTTTTTAATTAAAAATTGAATCAAACATTAATACACAAAGGCATAAAACCTCTGCCATCCTAAACATTAAAAGGTCTACTGGTCAAGAATATTTTTTCCAGTTCAGATATATATGCATGTCCTCGGTTAAGTGTTAAACGGAACTACAAGAAAATGAAAATCAAGTTTGCCCAAGGAGAGCCCATTCATTCCTAACTAGACCCCCACCCCCAGCAGTACTCATCAAGGGGAAGCTATCCTAGCACTGTGGGGGAGCTGGCTGGCTGCTACAGACTTTCTTTGACAGGCATTCCTTAAAATCCAATTAAGAAAAAAAAAGGCAACATGATATAAATACTGAGGGCTCTCTAGACGTTACACAGCAAAGGTTCTCAGAGGCAGGGGGTGCACAGGCAAAAGTGGCTGGAAACGTTCCCAAGAGGAAGCTGGGTATTAACACGGACCCTGAATTTTTAAACTAGAGTTTACATTCAATCAGGAAACACAGGAAACCACCAAAGGTTCTCAAGTGGGGAGTGACGTGATGAAAAACTAAAGTTGAGAGAGAGTATTCTGGCAATGTTGTGGAAGATTATCAGGTTCAGGGTTTTGTTCTGGTTCAGGGTTTTCCAAAAGAACCATGGAATACTTGTCCTGAGAGATGCATTTCTTAAATAAGATTCCAAGCTCAAAAAAACATGGGAGCAGACATTTCTTCTGCAACCCCTCCAATTTAATAATACATGCTAAACAGTAGCAGCTCTAATAACTCTTAAAATTAAAAGCCTATTCAATTCCCAGAGTTAGACCAAGGGTTCCAAGTCAGTGCTCTGAAATACAAGCTCTAAATGGCCAGCATGATTGTTCCACTGAGCTGCTTTTCAATGGGCATCACTATAGTATGCTCCACAGTGGGGGGCAACAGGGATTTAGGGAGTTTAATTCTTTAGATCATAAAGTATGGTCCCTGGGGCAGCCACACACCAGAAAACTTGTTAGAAACGCAAACGCCATCCCAGACCCGAGCAACCCAGCAGTCTGCATTTTATCAAGCCCTCCAGATGAGGATAAATGCTAAAATTTGAAAACCACTGTGTTAGATTTACAAGGTACTTTTTCAGTTAATACTGCTTCAGTTTCAAAACAATGTGGGCAATACCTGAAAGGCAATAAACAGAAGCCAGTCAAAGGCTCCAACCCCACTCTGAGGATCTAAGGGCTCAGTACAGAGAACAGAGATAAAGAGAACAGGAAAAACATCTTAAAGTCCAAGTCATCTCCACCCATACCCACAATCTAAATTCCAAGAAGCCAATTAAAAATAATACTGGAGTATGAAGAAAATCTCCTTTAAAAGTAAAAAAGAAAAATAGTGGAAATAAAAATGCCTAAAATACCATCAGTTACCAGTCCTCAACTGGGCTGGTTTCATGGATGCTGGATCCACAATCTGATCGTTATGGGAACAGAAGCCCATTGGAGAGAGGGAGGATCTGAAACACTTGGTAGGAAGCATTCGGTGTAAGAAGGAAAAGAACACAAATGCTTGCACCAAAAGTCAGGTCTCTATCTACTCCCAGCTGGTCTGTTTTCTAGCTGAGGGACCTCGGCCAAGCTTCCTGAACTTCAATTTTGTCATCAGTAAAACCAGTTTAACAGCCCTTCCCACAGCAGAGGCCCTAAGCATTATCCAAGTATAAGCAGCTTACAAGGGCCTGACTCTTAGGAGGAATGCAATAAAATTTGGTCCCCTTCCTTCGAGGCTTGAGGCTTCTGGCTTCCGAGGCTTCAAATCTGTATTGCAACAAATCTGTATTGTCTTGACTGACATCAACACAACAAGACCAAAGGCAATGTTTACTTTTCTACTTATCTATCCAGGTAACACAGTGAAGCAGAAGGAAAAAGAAAATCCACCAACTTGGTGGGAAGTGCCCAGGAAATGAGTAATTCCTTGTACTTGCATATCCCTTTCCTTTTAAATTACCTCTCAAGAAATGTTTGGTACACTGAAAGAGCATCAAACACACTAAAGAATGTTCAACAATACCTTTCTTCAGCAGGTTCTCAGGTCATCAGGAGTTCAGGTAACAATTTAACAACCTCGAATTAACCACACTGAACATGATTTTAAAGTTCTACGAAAACTGTGCCTAAAATAGCTGCTGGCCAACACCTAGTGCCCAAGTTCTGGATTACTTTTCATTTTCACTCAGCAATCTCTCACTGTAAATTTCTACCCAAAAAAATGTACTTTGTTCTTCAGTAGGAAATCATTTTAAGGCAGCATCCCAAAGAGCAGCTTTCCCTGTTTAGATCCGTGCTCTTGAGTCATTCATTCATTAATGTCAAGTGTTTTAGGAACAGCGTTGTTCCATGCCCAAGCCTGTGCATCCCGCAAAGCACGCAGAGACACCCACTCTCAATTCCTGAGTCCGCAATCCGCTGACATGGGCCAAGTGAATGTGGCACACATGCTCCTGAACCCATTCTGGCAAGCTATTCGACATCTGCCGTGCATCTGTGCCCAAATCCTGTGCTGAATGCCGCAAAACATGCGGCCATGACTGACACTGCACCTGCCCTCCCAAGAAGCAGACACTCAATTCTGGACCATGGGTTGAGCCACCAAAACACTGATCAACTTAAGCAAATGCTGTTCCAAAGAGGGCTCCCTGGAATGGTTCTGTGTCCCAAGGATCTTGTGATCAGAAAATAAGATAGAATGGAGAAAAGCAGCTTCTCAGTTCAAGTTAGAGAGATGAAGTTCAATGACTGCTGGAAATATGGAAAAAAAAGCACATGTTTATATTGCTGTTTCTTTAGAGCAGCACTCCCAACCTTTTTTGGCACGAAGGACCAGTGCTCCTTATGTGAATCTAATGCCTGATGATCTGAGGTGGAGTTGAGGCGGTGATGCTAGCACTGGGGAGCAGCTGCAAATACAGATGAAGCTTCACTCTCTCACCCGCCACTCACTCCTGCTGTGGGGCCTGGTTCCTAACAGGCCATGGACCTGACTGGTCTGCAGCCTGGCGCTGGGGACCCCTAACTTACAGAAAAAACAACAGGCCCGATCATGGGGATGAAGGGAAGGGTGGCTCAGGAGTCCTTCCTCACCCTGGGGCCCCAAGCAGTCCTGACCCTGGAACTCGAATTCTATTTATTCGATTCATTCATCTATAAATTGAAGAGCAGTGACTCCCAGGTAGAGACCACACTGACCATAAGCTGCTTTTTTGGTCAATCCTGAAATCCCACTAAAACCATAATAAAGAAAGCCTTTTTAAAAGACTAACTCTCCTGTACCAGGAGAGAAGAGCAACATCAGTGAAATTCCCGAACTGCAAAGTGGGTTGAGAGAAGATGGAGGAGGAGACAACAAATGCTAAACTAGAGGAGGAGAAAGCAGGGAATCAACTCCACTCAAAGCACCAAATGCCCAAAGCTCAGGAATCGGCAACACCAGGCCCCTCTGGAAGAGAGCACCTATAATGAGGAAGGAGTTAAAGAAGTAGTCAGATATCCAGATTGCCTCCCTCACTCCTCACGGCCAGGCAACAGCCCCATGCCTCCCCTTATCAAGGAAACAACTGAAAGCACATTCCCTGGAAAGGAAAAGAGGGTTTCTGGAGCAGGAGGAAGCCTAGCAAGACACTATACCAGCGCTCAGTTCTTTCCCTCCATCTAGTGCTCAGGTGGGCATGAAGCCTCAGGCCAGAGAAGCAAACAGGCATCATTCAGCCTAAGGGGAGCACCAAGCGTGGACAACAACCAGTCTGGACCAGAGCAGGTCAGAAGGCTCAAGAGAAGGCTTCCCCCCCAGTAGACAAAATGTGTACAAAGTGGGGGGAAAAAAAAAACTGACATAAGCCTCTCCTCACCTCCCTTGTGCAGTAAGAGCATCTACGACATCACTATGGTTAAAAACATCCCACTCAAGGGCTCAGATTTCCAACCAGCTTCATAGTCTCTGACTGTGACACATGAATGACTATCGAAAGGTGGCCTCTACCACAAAAACAGAGACCAAAACCACCAAAAAAAAGGGGTGCGGGGTTGGAGGAAGAGAATCTATTGAGGAAAAAAAATACAACATAACTACAATTAATATCCTCGGGGAGATAAGAACAGATATTTCAACTGCAACAAGAACACTAATAAAGAAGCAAACATGTTCTCAGAACATTCAGAGAACCAAAAAGAGCTCTTAGAATTTACAAGAGTAGAAATAAAATGCTTATCACAAGAGCTGAAGATAAAATTGAGACAATCACATAAAACCAAGCAAAAAAAAAGGCAGATGGAAATTAGGTTCAAAAGGGTAAGAATATTTGAAGACCTGTCCAGAAGGTCCAACATCCAAATAATAGAGTAGAAAAAAATGGAGGGAAAAGGGACTCCAAGAAATAATTCAACAAAAAGACTCATGCTGCCTAATTAAAGGGGCCTACAAAGCACCCATCACAAAAACAAAAAACAATCCATCCCAAGATGTCTACTCACTGTGAAACTTCAGATCACAAACATAAAATTCAGATCCTATGGAGTTCAGGAAGAACAAAACAGCTCTCGTACACAGCACCTGTACTGGTGCGGCACCGCAACACCAACAGCTAAAACACCCTGAAGAAACGCCTTCGAATTCTGGGGGAAATAATTTCCATCCTATGACTGACTACATACCACACCAAAATATTAACCGAGGGGAAAGATGAAAATAAAGAAATTTGCAGATACCCAAGGCCTCAAAAAACCTACCTCCCGGGCCAAAACATACAGTGGAGAAAGGAAATCCTCTTCAACAAATGGTGCTGGGAAAACTGGAAAGCCACATGCAGAAGAATGAAACTAGACTGTTGTCTATCACCACATACCAAAACTAATTCAAAATGATAGATCAAGGACCTGAATGCAAGACCTGAAACAATAAATTGCATAGAAAAAAAACACAGATACTAAAACTCATGGACCTTCGACTTAGCATTTTATGAATTTGACCTCAAAAGGGAAGTAAAAGCAAAAATAAATGAGTGAGACTATATACTACTAAGTCTTTGCACAGCAAAGAAACCATCAACAAGGCAAGAGGCAACCACCCGAATGGGAGAATATATTCACAAACAACATCTCTGATTAGGGCCCAATATCCAAAATATACAAAGAACTCATACAACTCAACAATGAAAAAACAAGCAATCCAATTAAAAAATGGGCAAAGGACCTAAACAGACACTTCTCCTAAGAAGACATACAAATAGCCAACAGACATATGAAAAGATGCTCAATTTCACTAGCTCTTTGGGAAATGCAAATCAAAACCACAACAAGGTACCATCTCACACCTTTTACAATGGCTATCTTCAACAAGACAAGCAGTAATAAGTGTTGGAGATTTGGAGAGGTGGTGGGGGAAAAAGGAACCCTTATATACTGCTGGTGGGAACGCAAATTGGTACAACCACTATGGAAAACAGTAGAGAAGTTCCTCAAAAAAAAGAATTGAATTATCACATGATCCAGCAATCCTCTTCTGGGTATTTACCCAAAAAACCTCAAAATTTTATCTGCAAAGATATATGTACCCCAATGTTCATAGCAGCACTATTCATGATGGCCAGGACATGGAAGCAACTGAAGTGTCCTACGACAGATGACTGAATAAAGAAGATGTGGTACATATATATACAATGCAATGTTAGTCAGAAAAAAGATGAAATACTGCCATTTGCAACATGGATAGATCTTGAAATAATCACGCTAAGTGAAATAAGTCAGACAAAAAAAGTTGAAAACCACGTGGTTAGTCATGTGGGATATCAAACTGAAAAGAAATATGACAAAGAGAGACTCATGGACATGGGTGGACAGTGGATTAGTGGTTACCAGAGGGAAGGGGGAGGCAGAGGTAGATAGGAGTTACAGGGGTCAAAAATCTGGTGATGGAAGGAAATCAAACTCTGGGTGGTGAATATACAATGCAATATATATATGACTTACTGTTGAATGATACACTTGAAACTTATTTGATTTTGTTAATAACAATGTCACACAATAATTTTTAGCTTAAAAAAAAAAGGCTACAAAAGTGAAAAACAAAAAAACCTACCTCCCATGTACCCTATTCACAGGAAGGCACTGCAAGTCAGGTTTCATCAACACAATGATGTAAACCGAGAAAGATGATGACAGGAGACACAGAGAACAGGCCATCCAACAAGAAAGCAGCACAGGAATCCCGAGGACAAAGACGGAGGAAACCAGTGATACACCAAGTGCGGAAGCTCACCAGTCCAGATCAAGCAGGTGGGAAGGCTCACAGGGAGGACTTGTGCAAAAAGATGAAACTGACTGTCTGCTATTTCTGAACTCCCTAAGAGACAGTTTCAACTACTGGTATGAGTCTGGGGTTGAATAAGTACTGCTAATGACTGAATGCTTGTGCCCCCCAAAATTCATATGTTGAGACCCAAACCCCAATGAGGGAGGTGGGGTCTTTGGAGGTGATTAGGTCATGAAGGTGGAGCCCTCAGGATTGGGATTAATGATTTTATGAGACCCTAGAGTGTTCCCTTCTGCTGTGTGAGGACAGAGCAATAAAACACTGTCAAGGAACCAGGGTCCTAACCAGACACCAAAATCTTTTGGCACCTTGATTGGACTTACTGGCCCCCAAAACTGTAAGAAATGTTTGTTGTTTCAGCCACTCAATCTACACTATTTTCTTGTAGCAGTCCCAAATAAATAATTACTAAAAAACAACTTCTAAAAAAGATTTCAAAAATAATCTTGGTTTACTAATGACTGGCTGTGAATACTATTTACAGTCACATTAACAGTACACACTGATCTAACCAAAGTTACAACGTAACTATATTGGGAAGAGGGATGGGAGGTAACCTGTGAAAGAGAGAAATCCTCATCTTCAGAGATAATACCTAAAACTAGAAAAAAAAAGAAGCAATTTTTAAACATTCTTTATACAAAAGAATAAACAACAATCAGCTAAGAGAGATCAAAGGGGCTGCTTTTGGGGAGGAGGAAATGCAGGCATGGGGTAAGTAACTGCCATCATTCCAAACCTTATGAAGCCATCTAACTCTTTAAAATATATGTATAACTTCTTTAATAAAAACTAAACAAAAATCCTAAATAACTAAAAATTTTTAAAAGGCTGTGGGTCTAAAACGCCCTTTCAAATCTTAGGTCCTAAAAGTCTTTTTAAAAACAGGAAGATACTTAAAATGATAGGAAGAAAAAACCCGCTACATGTTCGGTAAGCATTAACATAAAACCTGAAATGTTCCCATAATTTATTCAGCTATTAATAGGATGCTGAATAGATAAGGTTCTTTTTGCTGACCAAGAAGCCTCATGAAAACATAATGAAAGGTCTCTACCGTCAACAACTCTGTGCTGTTCAGGGGAGTGCCCTTGTAATCCACAATTAGGGATGATTTATACTTTGTGGCAAACAAAGGTACATCTTGTTTACATCTTGTTTTATTTTCTCTAATTTCAACCTTGGAAACTAGGCAGCCATTTAGGATTAGGAAACTCCACGTTCATCTCCAAGAGCCATCTCCAAGATGTTGCAATAGCCATGTTTTTTTTTCCCAAAGTATTTGGCACTAAGAGTTTTAAATACACAACTGGTCCAAAGAGAGTGGTTGACTCTAAGCAGCAACAGAGGGATAACCGAGTTTAACTTCTATTTCCTGCATTCACTCCTGCCACAAGATTCCATTAAAGATAACAATGCTCAACTTAAACTGAGGGGTGTGGGGGAGGCGACCAAAAAAAAAAAAAAACACCACAGACTGGTTGCTTGGGTGTGGTCCATTTCCTGCAGGTACCGAGTTCCCAAACAGGCAACTCTGAATCACTGGGAGAAATCACCCAACAGAGTGAAGTGGCATGTTTCTAAAGAGATCATGGGATTCCTCGAAGCTCGCTTTAGTGTGACTGTAAAAAATACACTAGAAGAAGCAGCACCTAACAACAGACTCATTTTTCAGTAACTACTCACATTATTTGAATCAAGGGTCTAGAAAAATACTGTTCAAACTGAAAAGCAATCAACCTGCATCAAGTAAGCAAGCTCAGCTCTAATGCATCAAAGCCGTACCTCAATGAGGACAAAAAATTACGAAAAGGAACAAGAAGGCAAATGATGATGGGACACTGTGCTACATTAGCTGCCTAGAAAATCTAACTTGACCAATTTCTACTTGAAGATCACCTGGTTCTATGTAAAATACTATTAAGAACATTTCCAGACTGGATTAGAACCGAAAATCCTAGACTCCTCCAAATTATAGTTAATATTTTTTAAAAATCTTCTCAACCCTCCCTCAAAACACCTTCTAAGCAAAACAAACTCTTAATATTATTAAGCTTTGGTGACACAGGAAAACAGGGAATTTGAAGTATTGAAATATGGTTTTTAAAAAATTAAGCAACAGTAAAAAAAATATGCCTTTATTTATTTCCCTTATTACTCTTTAGCATAAGATGGTAAAAAGGTTTAAAAGAAGGGAGTGGGACAGAGTAAAATAGACTGTAAAATGTTCAGACAGTTCAAAAAACCAGTTTAAAACTTTCTTTTGAAAAGGTCCACCTTGGCAACACTCAGCTTTCTCTGCTCCAACTCTCACTATCCTGAGGTTCCTCTCACCTAAAGTGCCACCACTGCCTTCCAAGCTGGCGCCCAGCACCACCCAGCATCTAACTCTTTCTATAATCTCCTACCACCTGCGACTGAGAAAGCAGGGTTCCTCAAGTACAGCACACAACCCTACCCTACTACAGCCAGGAACACGGGCCGCCCTTTCCTGGACCCATGTGGTTCTCCCATCCCCCAGCTCTAAGAATCAGCTTCCCAACCAGGCACCTCTGCTCTCTGCACACCTCAGCCACTCATTTGAATTGACCCTCACTAGGCTTCCGACTTCCTGAGGATAGACATAGACCCAAAGGAGGGTCTCACCTCTCTCCCCCATGGCTGCTGCCCCACACTCCACAGACTAACGTGTTGCATGAACATAGGCTCTCCATCTAGCCCAAGGTTCTAAGACACTAGGCCACATTCTATAGTTAACAGCATTTCCTTCAAGGCGCTTTCAGAACCTAAATCTCACAAATACCCTAAATGTCCATACACCAACCTTTCCCCAGGGTGCAGATGGTAACAGGCTGACCATGGGGAGGCCTCTACCATGGAAACAGGAAAAAAACTGGAATGTGACCCTAAAGAGGAAAAAAAGGACAAGAGCACTTAAGCCACAATTAAATGCAGCTGTCCTTCTGTTTGCCTTCATTTCCCAGATTTTGCAGAGCACACAGGTCTCCCCAGGGTAAGCAAGAACACTCGAGAAAAAGCTGCCAAAGCATCCAAACTGACCATTAAATGTCTTTCTTGCTACCCCCAAAGGAAAGGAAAACTCTCAGACAAAAGTTTCTCCAAGTAGCTAGAGAAATGGAAGGATGATGCTAACCAGTAGAAACTAAGTTTTCTAGCTAGTCCTGTAGATTGTCTATACTTTCAAATATGAGAATATCTTAAATTTACGACATCCTCAAAGCATGCTAACTTAACTCAGGCCCTACTACACATGTAACATAGCTAATGTGTATTTTCCAAACCACTCAGCTGTGAAATCAATTTAGTGTTGCAACCAGTATTTTTTTTTTTTTTAATAAAATACGTCCCACAACAGTACTTCACAAGTAAGAGGGTTAGGTCTGTCTTCCAAAACTTTTGTTTCAGGTCTTGATGTAAAATATATTTCTTACATGGGTCACTGTCCAGAAAGTCTAAAAGTAACTGATAAAATTCTGTAATAGAAATTTATAAACCAAAATCTACTTTTTAAATTACAACTTATGAAAACTATAAACTGCTCGGTGCCTCTCAATTGCAACTGAAGGTTGATTTTCTTTTAATCTCAACTGAGTGATACACCAAATAAATGTTCAATGAAGGACAGAGAGCAGTTAAACCCACAAATATCGACTTTTGTCTATTCGTAGTTACTACATTCAGTTCATGATTTCTGTTTTTTCATCCATGCTAATATGAAACTGGGGTGTGGGAAGTAAAAAAAAAGGCCCCTGGCAACCTTTGTTAAACATTTATTTAAAATGATAACATTCAAATTTACAGTCATCAACCCCTCACTTAGAACCTGCCACATGAATGTTCAATGACTGCTGATTGAAAAAAATATCAATCTCATATTCCTAATTTCTTCAGCAAACCCTTTGAAATGAATATTAATTTTTGCAAAAGTAATAATAAAGTGATAATACAGCATGGTGAGTAGGAGTGTGGTTTTTTGAGGGCCAGAAAGACTTGGTTTTCAAGTCACAAATTTGCCACATAATACGCTATCTCACCTTGGTCAGTTCAATTTGTCTTTCTGTTGGTTCCCACGTGTAGAAAATGGCATAAATAATACCTGTGCCTCAAGCGCTATTAGTAAGAACCAAGAGGCATAAAAATGATTTGCAAGACAGTGATTTACACTAAAGTGTTCTTTCATTCAGGCTTATTTTTAGACATCTTTGCCTAAGCTGCCTGAATTCATTCTGCTGTCTTTCTGAAATTTCTAAACCAACTCCTTATAAGCCCTGGTCAGGAGATGAGTGAAAAAAAAGGGGAGGGATATATCAGGAGAGGAAACAGAAGGGTTAGTAGTTCTATTTTATCCAAAACAGTCAAAAGCAGGTGTGCCTTTAGTTTATTCCTCAACAACTCTGAGGAATTGTAGCTGCTGCTTATTCAATGTAAAAAATAAATGTACTTTGTTGGTTTTTTTTTTTTTTGGGGAGAGGGAAAGGAATGTTCTTCCCCAAAAGACGCAATAAAAACAATTATCGTACAGTTTGTAGATGTACTTCAATACAGAGATAACCGTCAGAAGCCACCTTCACCTCTCTAGAAATATAACATGAAAATTTGGTTGTTTGAACCAAATAAAAACTTAACGGCTTTTATACTGAAAGAGCAAAATAAAAAGTTCCCTAGGTCACACTACCTAAGAAATACACTGGGAGGCAAAGTTATTAAAGAAAATTCACCTTCTTTTCCCAAGATTTAAGAATTCTGACCTATACTCTTGAAGAAAAAAGTGAAGACAAAATAAGTATTGATAATAGATAGCACCTGGTAATCATCTGATACTGATTTCAGGGCACCTGCCAGTGGTGCTTTAAGCACCTTTTTTTCAAAATGATTCTCTCTCCACAAAGGCAGAGTGGCAAATTCTCAGGCATTTGTGCTACTTTGCAACCTGATTAACAGCAGAAAAGTCCATCTAAAGGAAGTATTGAGTAAAAGTTTTGTTTTGTTTTTTTTTAATCATTACAAAAGGGCTTTCTTGCTCTACTGGTCAGAAATAATTTTTCACCCAGTTCACTCTGCATTTCTGTTTCTCAATTCAAACCAATCAAAGCAAGAACTTTAGAAAATACCAAGAAGCCACATTTGATTTTTACCTAGCAGCCAGCAGAAGCTTAGGTTTTAAATACCGAGTTTCAAAACTCTTTAGATGAGATTCAAGGACCGTTTTCTCAAAGTACATTAAGATACTAACATCTGCTACTCCTTAAAAAAAAAAAAACTCGAGCTAAGATTCTAACTTTATGTTTCTATTTTTCGATATTTCAAACCTGGACAATAAAATCCAGTTTTCCTTTTATGGTTTTAAATGGGGTGGGGGACACATTCCCGATTTCTAAGAAGCCAGGTCCGTCAAGACCGAGAGAAGAAGTGAAAATGAGCCCGTGGCTCTCTGTAAAATAAATAATCCACTTGGATACTGCAGTTTTCTTATTATCACTCGGCTAAGCTAAACTGGGAGAGTAAAACTTTAATGACATACTCTAGCTACATCATGAGATTTTAATCCTAATCATTCTGCCACCATTTATGCGCTTACAAACATTACAAATTAGCCAAGGATGGCGGTTTTATTTTTTTTAAGGGCTAAAAACGGTCTCCAATGGAAAAAACTCTAATATATGTTTCATGTAGATGTAAAAATTCAACTTCTCCCCCGCCTCCACCCCCCACCCCAAAAAAGTCACTGGTAGGCCAAGATGCCACAGAGAATCAACGGAGAGGTTTACTGGGAAGAACTCATCTGGATCCAATCAAGTCTCAAAGTAAAAGCCTCGTGTCCCGGGATCGGGCGGGTCAGCTTGGGCTAGGGACATTCGAGGGCACGTTGTCGAGTGATTCCTTCTTCCCGAAGGTTTATGGGCTCGCACTTTCCGCTCTCTGCACCAGAAGGGAAGGCGCGGAACAAACGGACTAGAAGTAGAACTGGCAGTTACACCTTCCTCCACCCTACCCTGCCTCCTCCGCCCAGCAGGGCCCAGAACGAGTCCGGGCGCGCCCGGGGCTCCCCTCCCGCCTCTCAACTTTACCGCCCGCTCGCCGGGAGGAGACAAGGGCCTCCACCACACCCGCGCGCAGGGCCCAGAGACCGCACAGGGCCTCCAAGGGCATTTTCCAAATCACTTCTCCGCGGGGCCTGCAGCTCCGGAGGCGCTGGTGGGAGACGCAAGCGGGAAGGCGAGACGGCCGGCACCCCCCTGTCCCTCCCCCGGCTACCGCGACTCTCGGCTGGCGGGGCCGCGGAGGCGGCCCCCCAGGTCCCTCCGCCGCCCCCGGTCCCCGAGACGCGGGCCGCGGCGCGGGTCAGGGGCGCCCTGCGGGCTGGGAGAGGCGCGGGAGGCCGGCGCGACCCCGGAAGGGGCAGCACGGGAGGGCCATGTTTACACCACCAAGTTCCCTGCTTCCGCCCCAGCCCGCGCGTCCCTCCCTCCCCTCGGCGGCCCAGCCTCTGCTTACCTGCATGCCGGGCAGGCCCGACTGCACCGGGGAGTGGGCCATGGCGGTCAGCACGGCCACTTCCTGGGACGGGACGGCCGGGCCGCGGCGATTCGCGCGGGCGACGAGGCCCAAGGGCCGCGCACAGCCCTCGGGCGGCGGGTCGGCGGGCCAAGCCCGAGTCCGGCTTCGGCGGGGCCGGCCGGAGCCCGAGTCCACCCCAGCCCCCACGGGTCCCGAGCCGGATGGTGGCTCAGCGGCGAGTGGCGGACAGCATCTCCATGCACAGCGCCGGGAGGGGCTGCGAGAGGCGCGGGGCCTCTCCGCGAGCTGCTGCTGCCGCCGCTACTACTGCCGCCGCCGTCGCCGCCGCCGCTGCAACTAGGCTGGACCCTGCGGCCCGGAGTCGGAATGGGCGCGCACAGCCGGCCGAGCCCCGGAGCGTCGAGGTCGCCCCGCCCCGGCCCGGCCCCCGCGTCCGCCCCCGCGGCCGGGCCGGGGACCCCGCCCCGCGTTTCCGGAAGGGGGAGGAGGCTCGCGGGCGCCGGGCGCCCTAGGCCGCAGCCGCCTGCGCCGCCGCCTGCCGGGGCGGGCGGGGATCCGAGTGTCGCCCCGGGCTGGCCCCCGCCCTCGGTTGGCTGGGCGGAGTAGGGAGGACGGACGGGTGCGGGGAGGGGGCCCTCTCGGCGTGGGAAAGAGGGAACCATGTGAGAGTCCGAGATTGGCCTTGTGCCCACCCACATTCCCCGGTCTGGGCCGGGTCGGGCGCCTGGGGGGCTGGATGGCAAGGCTGCGGTGAGCACCAACTCGGCCTCCCCTGCCTTCCTCCAGCGAGCCCACCCTTCTTCTGCCCCTGGGAAACGAGCTCTGGCGACCTCCCCGAGGGCAGAGCCTGGGGCAGGGAGACTTTGGGAGGGAAAGTGCCCAGCGGGGCCTCAGCCAGAGTCCGGTTTGAAACTACCAGGGCGGAGCTTCTTCGGTGTCTGGGTGAAGTTTCGTGTCTGGGTGAAGTTTCCAGCCAACCCCAGGAGGAAACCGAGAAGGGAGAGGCCGAGAGCTGTTAATTCTCCGTGCTTTTGCTACTTGAAAACAGCCCCGTTTGGAATGCTAGGCGCTCTAAATTTAGCTAAGTGAGGTGGTTGAACACCACCATGTCTGGGCTTGGGTCCGAAGCGGGAGAGTCCACCACGTGAAGGGAAAAACCGTGAGGGAGGGGCAAGGAGGAAAGGAAGACAATGGAAGGAAACCGTGTCTAGACTTACCCCAGCCCTCTCCTCCTCCGCTGCCTGTAAAAAGCCCCAGGTCTGCTCTGGGCACCGGTTCTGCCTCCGCCTGTTAGTACCCTCTTTCCCAACTATAAAGGAAAGAAACAAGAAGGAATGAGTCGATGCCTCCAGACAATATTTTATTTACAATGACAAAGTGGTAGCCACTGAAGTGATCGGCTCTACCTCCGGGTCATGCCCGTGAATGCCCGTGTTGCACCATCGCTGTGCGAGGTTGGACGTACATAAAATGAGCCCCCTGAAGTTCACAGACTCTTGTAGGAAACTCAAGTCCTTCACGAGTTAAGGAGGGTTTATTCTCTGAGGTGTCATGTATTCAGAGAATTTAAATTCCCTCTGTGAGGCACTAAAACTTAATCCCTGCTTTCCCTTTAGAAACATGCGTGTTTTTCCTCGGGATTTTCCAGGATACTTTCGATACCTTCAGTGTTGTCACTGGTACACTACACTGAATTGTAAAGCCTTGTCACTCACACACACACACACACACGTACTGTGAAAGGGGTTTGGCAAATACAAAGTTAAGAAAAGCATGAACTCTGATACCTAAGAGTTTACCATCTTTTGTAAATTTTGAGTCCCTGTAAAAATGGGTTCATAAGGAGCTGAACAGTAAAGCAAGAGCATGAATCTTAAAAATGTCTATAATCTTCAACCCAGGAATTCTACTTAGAAACAACCAAGAAGTGCATAAGAACGGATATAGAAAGATGCAGTTACATATATTATAATCATAGGAAAACTGGGAACACATGAAGTCTAATGGAGATTAAGTAAATGCTAGTGTACTCATACAGTGAGTACCATGTAGTCATTAAAAATTATTTCAAAATTTAGTAATATGGAAAATACTTTCATTTTATATTGCTAAGAAAGAGAATGTGGGGCGGGGGGGCTCCATTGTGTAGTGTTTAGCATGTCTGCTTTGCACGCAGAAGGAGCCACAAACCATCCACGGGGGTTCCAGGCCTCATGCACCAGGCTGTGGGTGCACGTGCAAGCATGTGAGAGGGGACACCCCTGCCTTCAGAGATCTAGTTCTCAGGGGAAATGGTAACATCCATGGGTCAGGGTGGAAATGGGGAGGGGAGTAAATAAAGGAAAAAAAGAAAGGAAAATACAAGGTACGAAACAGTAGTATAGTCTGATCTCAAACTGCTTCATGTATATGAAGTTATATTTAAATATATATCATTTACATATATGTATCATTTTCTGCATATATGTGTAAACAGAAAAACCTGGAAATATATACGCTAAGATTTAGTAGTGGCTATCTCTGGAATTAAAGATGATTTTTTCAATTGGTAGTCAACCAGCAGAGACCATCATGCTAAAGACCATCATGCAGTCAGGGTAATAATGGACAATAAAAAGAAGAAATAAAACAAGTGGACACAAATGTTTGCTCACTGATCTGAGGCATTACCATAGGAAACTCTCAAAAAACACTGGGGCCTATTTTGTAGTGGGCTAATTTCCAACAAAGAAGCTGCAAGGGACATTAGACCATAATAACTTGGGTATAAAGAGTAATCTGAATCCCTTTCATATCCAAAGACTAGTGAGGCTAAGAACATGTAGGTTACAATGGGATATAATTTAACTGGACACAGTGACTTGCATTTATTAATTTCCCCATACCCTGTTTATCTCCTCACCACAACTGAACTTCATTTCCTCCTTTGACCATATTTATACTATCGAGCAGTATTCTCCTTGAAAGAAGCAAGTTATTGTTCTGCTCAGTCATATGCAGACATTACCCAGTATTACCTGGATGGGGGCCCTCTCCCTTTGTTTTAACAGAGCAGAGGTGATTGACAGGGCCTGAGCCCATGATGTGATCCTGCCCAATTGCTCATTGCATTCATTCATACTTAAACATACTTTTACATGTCAAACATCTGGTTCAGTGTTGGGCATATAAATACTAAATTTTTAGATACCTCTTCTTTCATCCTAGAGACATGATCTCCCAGAATCCTAACTTAGAATTTTACAATACCACAATTGATTAAATTTAGAGCCACGATAGCTATATTTCCACTAAGGAATTATCCTTTCATCCTCTTCCTCTTGTCACCTTTCCTCCACCCTAAACTTATAATTACAACAGATCACATACTACTCTAATTTCAGGAGGAGAGATTTTGAGGGTCTCCATAGAGATTATGCATTTTCTGGTCTCCATGGAGATATTTACCAACACATAGAATTATTTTCACCCCCTGGCCCTCTTTGTCTTTTGTGTTGACCTAAGGATATGAATTGGGCAATGAATTGTACTCTGACACATATTCAGGACAACAAAGGACATTTCCATATCCCTATATAAAGCCCTTCAAATATAGAGCCCTTGTGTTTTGACTTCCCCTAAGCCAGCTCACAGCCTCAGCAGAGCTCAGAATGCAGCCAAAAACAAGAATTCAACAATCAGTCCCTTCACTTCTTCTGAGTTGAAAAGATAAACACCCCCAAATGCCACTTTATAAAGAACAGCTAGACAAGTAGCACATTAGCAATTTAAATTTACAGATTAAAGAAAGGGACTTACATGGTGAACTTTAAAGAGAGAAATATGAGTAGCTTGGATAAGTAACTAACAGAAGGCTTGACAAATTTGTACACATGTTCAGCAGGTGAAGACACAAAAGAGGAAGACAGATTATTAAGTTCAGCATAAAGAAGTATGACTAGTCATAGTTGGATGACATGAGAGCAAGAAAATGTATGCTAAAGCCCTAAGAAAAGATCCAGTTTTATTGTGGAATGGTGCAAAGGCAGTTTCATTCTGTGGGTGTGAGGCTGAGTACAAGTTCTCACTGCAACATCATTCTAAATCAATTTTTGGTTGCACCCTGCATTTGTTTGCCTGGGATGCCATTACAAAGTACCATGGGTGGGGTGGCCTAAATAACAGAAATTTATTTCCTCAGAGTTCTAGAGGATAGACGTTCAAGATCAAGGTGTCAGTAGAGTTAGTTTATTCTAAGGCCTCTCACCTTGGCTTGTAGATGGCCATGTGTATGTATGTGTGTTTCCTGGTCTTATCTTAAAAGGACATTCATCGTATTTGATTAGAGCTCACCCTAATGACTTCATTTTAGCTTAATTATGTACTTAAAGACCCTATCTCCAAATATAGTCATATTCTGAGATAATAGGGGTTAAGGCTTCAACATATGAATGGGGAGGGACACATGATTCACCCCATCACACACCCCTTGCATGATATACACATTTCTGGTCAGTCCCAGTAACTCATATACCCCTGGCTGAGCTTCATGTGCAAGATCTTGCTCTCTCCTCTCTCAAGGCCTATGGACCTTGACATACACTTTGCATTTCTGCTAATAGGCATTGTTTCATATTTCCGTGGGTGCAGTCCCTAAACTTTATCTCATGTAAAAAACAGCATTAATCTCTAACACTGGATAACTGAGAGCAGTAGCAGGAAATAGAAGCAGGTGTTTGCTTGGTAGAATATTTTTAATTATAAGAAATCATCTGTGATACATGGCAAAACTTGCCAGAAAAGAGTTTAGAATATTTTTCAAGGAGTACATCAAAAGTAATACTTATTTCAGCCAAAAGATTATGCTTTAATAAAGTCTGTATTTCTCTCTAATGCCTCCTTTGCCCTTGAGTATCATTGCAGTTGGAGGCACAGTTTACCAGGATTGGAGGCTGAGCCCCAAAGGACTGGGGGGGGGGTGCTTTTAGTTGCACATTCCTAATATGACAGTTCTAGGGGCTCAAACTAGAGAAGTTTAGGCTGTTTAGAAAGGTGCGCTAATACAGGCTCACTAGGAAAAATTCTCATGTGCAATTTTGCCTGGCAAAGAACGAATTAACAGGGCTTGTCACACTCTGAACAGTGGCCACTTGACCCTGCCAATCACCTTATAAAGGCTTCAGTGTACAAGGACTCATCAAGTTCTGTGTATGTAGATTTTCTTCCCTCTGGAAGCTG
Organism: Eonycteris spelaea; assembly: GCA_003508835.1. Classification (NCBI taxonomy): domain Eukaryota; kingdom Metazoa; phylum Chordata; class Mammalia; order Chiroptera; family Pteropodidae; genus Eonycteris; species Eonycteris spelaea. The sequence goes on from PUFA01000047.1 coordinate 10,343,427, forward strand.
CACTTGTTCTCAGATGTATCCAAAAAGGGCATAAGTGAAATCATCCCCAGAAGGGTGATGTCATCTGTCCTACAGTCACAGAACTGCAGCTCCAGTTCTCAAAATCTCTGGACCTGGCCTTCCAACAGGGAAGACTAATTGTGGAAAATATTTAAATTTTCACTTCAAAGAGATCTAGGGACTTATGTGCTTAAGGAGGATTATATAATCCACACAGAGGTTAAATATGCCTATGAGTTACAGAGATTGGTTCCTGAATGCACATAACCAAGAATGCTTGGAACCCTCATGAAAATACCATTACCCTTTCATCAAGTCTTCACCTGAAAAAACTAAGCATGTAGTCTCACACCTTGATTTTTAAGCCCAGTTTTATCTGTTTTCCTAAGAAGCTATGTTAGTGATACCACTAGTCAGAACTCTGAATAACTGATAACAGAAACCTAGCTCAAACCTCTAGAAGCACAAAAGAGAAAATTTTAGCTCAGTGACAGAAATCCAAGCTTAACTAAACCAGGCTGGAATAAATCCAGGAGGATGGGTTCAGAGATAAAATCAGAATTCTCTTTCTCTCTCTCTCTCCTCTGCTAGCCTCTGTGTGGCTTCATCCTCATACAGGTTATCTCAGCGTGGTGTCAATAGTTACTCTATATGGTCCTCGAAATCCCAGAGAGAAAAGAGTGAATCTCTTTTACCTACTATCCATATGCCACATCTAGCGGAAGAACTCAAATTTGTGTATGTGCATTCTTGTGACCAGAGGGCAAGAAGACACAGTCCAACCCCAATTGCATACACTGTGGAAGAGGCAGTTTCCCAATGGACTCCTGGCCTGATACATTCCACCCCTTGGCTGCCCAGAACATTCACATACTTATGTATACACACATATTCTCTTTCTCCATATGTAAAATTACTTCTATAACCACCCCTCCCTCCACACACACACACACACACACACACACACGTATCCATTCATGTCCTTACCTCTTCTTCAGAGCAAGCCAGGCCCATGTCCCTTCTAGTTAGGTCATCCATTTTCAAGTCCAGGGACTCTGGATAATATGCATTCCCTTTTGGTAAGTGTGGATGTGGCTTTTCACAGGCTGGCAATCTACATCTAAATGATAAGAGTTATCTTTAATGTGTTTAGTGTCCTATGGAAAAAATTGTTTTGATAACTACCTTAAAATCTCTCATTTGAGAAGGTGGGAGAAAGGGAAATAAGCAGGTACCATCATCAGTCCATCATATACAGCTGTCCCTCGAACAATGCGGGGGTCAGGAGCACCACCCCGCCTGTGCAATCGAAAATCCGCATATCACTTTTGACTCCCCCAAAATTTAACTGTTAATAGCCTACTATTGACCAGAAGCTTTACCAATAACATAAACAGTCAATTAATACATGTTTTGTATGCCATATGTATTATGTAGTATATTCTTACAATAATCTAGAGGAAAGAAAATGGTATTAAGAAAATCATAAGGAAGAAAAAAATAAATTTTACAGTATTTATTGAAAAAAATCTACAGGTAAGTAGACCTGTACAGTTCAAACCCATATTGTTCAAAGGTCAACTGTACATGATACCTTCCTGGAAAGTAAGGTAATTGAGGGAGTGCCTGGGTCAGTCACCGTGGCTGCACTTGGCTCTGTTCTTTGAAAGGTTCTACCTTTTTTGTGGTCCTCCATGGCCCTATTAGAGAGGAGCCTGGGGCAGGCTGGTCCTTCTGGAGGCTTTACCACTTTACCAGCCCAGCTCCTATTGAGAAAGATTTGGGGTCCTGGGGATTGTCTTAGTGCTGAGGAATCAAACTTTACCCTTAACTGTACCCTTAGATCTTAGTAATTTTTTCATAGCATCTCTGAAACAAAGGAAATACCTAACAGTTTAATTAACTAAGAAGCTAAATACAAACAACTTGAGAATTTGTCTTACTAACTTAATGACCATCTGAAGAAGAACTGCAAATTTGAAAATATTTTAATTTCATTTTTAAGTAATCACAATTACTTGCTAAGGGGACATGTGTTCCTGTTGGTTACTGCACAACTTTTCAAACCTTAGAATTGGATTGGACACAACCACCTTCAGTTCTTGTTACACATTGATATTTGTGCTTTTTATCATAGCATGTGCCAAAAATATAAGCAACTGCTTTGCAGATGTAGGACATGATTGAAAAGAATGTGGTATGATCTAATGTTAAAACAGTAGACTACCCATGAGTATGGTGTCTGACACATGTTTATATTGCTGTGTTTCCTTAAAAATTAAAATATCCCAAATAGTCACTAAATTGCTTTGGTGAAAGAATTCCCTTGAAAACTGAGTAGGAGACCAAAGTCATCAACTTGCTCAGTCAGGGTCCTTGACTATTCTGACCTTCTTATATCTAGAGCCTCCTAAGTGTTAGGCCATGACGCACTAGTATGTCCATGCCATAGGCAGTGACAAGGCATCCTGAGCCCCAGATGAGTGGCCTCTGATGGGGAGCACCCTCTGTATAGACCAGCGTGTCATACAAATACTACGCTTCTGTATATAGATGCGAATGTTGTAAATTTTCACCTTCTGTACCTAGTGAGTCCAAATTCTACAAATGATCCAGGTCCTGAAGCACAACTGGTAACAATGCAGCCAGCTTTATACCAAATATCATTCAGGTCCAGGATCTCCAGCTCTCCAGATCCAGGGAGTCCTCCATCTTCCATTCAGTCTTACCCAACTACCCAGTTTTTCTCTTGTACCTTCCATTCTTGGTTCCAGTTTTTTTCTTGTCTGGATTCTTTTGGTTTATGTGACAGAAATCCAATTAAAAGTAGATTAAGGAGAAATAGTAATTTATTCTCTCTTATAACTGGGAAATTTAGTATTTATAAGTAAGTCACAGTCAAGTAAAAGGTGAAACTAGCTTCTGACAATTCAATTTGGGCATTCATAGAAGGTAATCAGGACTCTGTGTTTCATTATTTTAGCTGGCTGACCTCTGATTGCATTACCTGTCAGATGGGCTTTTCCCAAAGGAAAGCAGGATGGTCATATCCTCTGGAGGTCTTCATCTTCCTCACAGCTTGAGCACCCAGTTTTAAAGGGTGCGTCTTTCCTGATGGCTCTACCAAAGGTTGTAGGAAGGATGCTGATTGTCTGGGGCAGTGGGAGGGGCAGAGTCATCCCATTCGAATCCAGGGACAAAAAACAGTTTCTTTGGGGATGGGGGGGGGGAGTTGGAGTGTGGGGTTACCCTACATAAAGTCACACTGAGCAGACAATAGCCTTACACCCATTGGAATGAGAAAGTTGTAGTTTCAGTTTGTGTAGCTGCTTAATCTGGTAGTGGGAAATCTTTCTTGTTAAAGTCAGGATCTTCTTATATAGTTATAAGGATCAGGAGTTGGCAAACTTTTCTGTAAAGAGCCAAATTGTCAATATTTTAGGCTTTGTGGACAGTATGATCTTCACTGCTGTATCAACAAAACAGTCACAGACTATATGCATACAAATGAGCATGAGGTGTTCCAAGGATACTCTGTTTATGAACACAGCTGGCAGGCCAGATTTGTACCCAGCCTGTAGTTTGTTGTACCCTGATCTAAATGAATGACCTTGGTAAGTAGGGTGAATGGTCAGACCATTGAATAGAACTCAAACAGGGTAAGTTTAAGGAAGCGTAGGAAGGAGGGAAAAAAAACTACAGCCACATTACATGGATGTGTAGAATCAACAGGAGACCAAGGAGCTATCCTGGACTAGGTGCTATAAATAAATCCATGACGCGGAATTGTAGTAAAAGATAAAGCAGCATCTGAAATACGTATATAACTGGTGAGAACACAAGGAGGCAAATTTCCGTACTGACGATTCAGGCCTTCCAGGAACATTACCGATGGACTTTCATAATGAAAAGGCAGTCATAGAAGAATATCTATGGAGACTCATGAGCTCCTTAAGGTCAGGGTTCAGGTTTAGTTTTTTCTTGTGATCCCAAGAGTGTTCCTGGTAATGATGATACAGGAGAAACATACAATAAATTCTTGCTTATTTATGTCAGACACAGGCAAGTTTATAAATTAAAATTCTATTTACAAAGGGCTTAAAAATATAGGGAAACTGGCACTTCTATACTGCTGGTAGAAGTGTAAATTGGTATGATTTTCCTAGAGGGATGTTAAGTAATATAACAAAAACCTTCAAATATTTATACTTTCTGAGATTTATACTTAGGGAATAATTACAACTATTTAAGAGTGTATATATGAAGATGATCACCATACTGCTGTTTATAACAGAGAAAAAAATAAAACCAGTACAAATGTCCAATTGTAAGAGTTTGGCCAAAAAATTATATTTGCTCATAGAATAACACAGATTTCATTTAGTGACTTAAAATTATCATGTAAATTAATACTGACATACTTATTAATGATATTCATGGATCATGAAAGGTTAAGTAAGAAAACTAAGTTAGAGGAATGTTTATATATTATAATAACATTTTTTATTGAAGTATATGTAGAATTCTGCTTCTGGCAAGGCTGACTGTTTATTTCAGAACAATTCTGCTATTCTTCCATTAAGAATGACTAGAAAATCTAGACAAACTAATTGACAAGTTAATAAAGAAAAAAAGTGTTTGAAGTTATCAGAGAACTAGCAAGGCAATTCGGGGAATCAAGTTCCAGAAGAAAGAGAAGCCCTGAGAGGTCAATCTGGCATTTGGGGTGCTTTTTTCCTTGAGGCGATTGCTGATTTGCAAGAGACAACGGAGTAGTGAAAAACTTTGGCACTTTCACAGGGCCAGGTGGGCAAAGCTTAGATTTCAGTGCCCTCTAAGGAAGATACGATTTGGCAGACAACCCAGACTTTTTTGACTGGGACAGCAAAGCACTGTATTCTAAGAATAAGGTGAATCAGAAATAGACTATCACAAGGAGTGAGGTCTAGCTTCAAATCAGCTCAATAAATAAAATTAAGATTACCTGTCCTAGTCTTGCTCTAAGCCAGAAGTAAATATATATCTCTTCTGAAGGAAAATATCATCATCTAGAATCATTCCTAAATTTTTTCATGTGTGACGCTCAATAAAAAATAACTCAGCATAATGAACTAGAACTTACAAAGTAGAACTAGGCATGTAAGAAAGCAAGACTTGACAGAAAATCAAGAGAAGACATATATAATAGAAAAAGATTTGTAGGAGATACTGAAGTGATCAGAATAAACATTAAAATAAATATGATTTATATAGTCAAGGAGTTAAATGACAAGATGGAGAATTTCAACAGAAAACTGCAAACTATAAAAAAATCAAATAAAAATTCTAGAAATAGAAATACAATTTAAAAATTTTTTAAATTGATGGATTTAAGAGCTGATTGGATACAACTGAAGAGAGATGTAATAAGCAGAAACTGTGTGTGTGTATGTACACACAGAAGCTCAAAACATAATGCTGAAAAGAAGGCAGACATAATACTGTACATACAGAGTTCTATATCGTTCTACTTACATGAAGTTTAGAAACAGACAAAAGTAATCTACAGTGTTAGACATCCAGTGTGGTTAAATTTGGGGAGGATAAAGGAAATAATGATTAAGTGTTGGAATGAGGGGGCTATTTCTTGCTCAATATGGTTATATTGGTATATTTGTTTTGAATTATTCATCAAGTTGTTTATGATTTATATATTTCTTTCTGTATATATTATACATCAATAAAATGTTAAAATATATTTGAATATATACATGTAAACATGAAAGGTTTTTAAAAGAGGTTATATTTGAGCATTACGGATAATTTTTTTTTCTTTTCTTTGTGTTTTTTACAATGACCAGAGAATCCTTGTGAAAAAAGAAATAGAAGAAGAAGAAAAGAAATACTGGCCAGTTTTTATTTATATAATTCTTGTGATGGTGGAGTAAAATAAAATGGAAATTATATTTGGCTTAAGAATCTCCTGGAACTAAAACTTGTTAAACAGAAAATGATGGATTCTTCTTCCATGGCAGCCTTTCAAAACAGAATAAGTGTTAGGTGTGCTCTTCTCCAAAGGCGTGGTTGAAGACCTGAATACCTCTTAAGATTTATTATGCATCTATGATCCTATAGTTTTTTATATGAGAGAGATATATTGAAAGAACTTCTTTTAAAGTGTGTTTACCTTCCAGGTAGTGAGCTAGTGGCTGAGAATAATAATATGTAATAATGCTTTTAGGATATCATGGTCTATGCAGGTCATATAATTTTAGGTGAAATGTGATAAAGTAGAATAAATGCCACTCACTCAATAATTATGAGCTGCATAGTATAAGTCAGACTCTCATTGGACTGGGATATTGCAGTAAATAGAATGAAATCCATGCTATCATGGAATTTATATTCTAGTAAACAAACAAAAAAATATGTAATATAGCAAGTGATGATAAGGCCAAGGGAAAAAGAAGCAGAATAAGGATAAAGAATGATGGTGAGATGGTTGTACAGAGAAATCTACTTTAGATAGGATAGACAAGAAAGGCTTCTGTGTTTGGGGACATTGGAACAGACACCTGAATGAAGTGGGGCAGTGAGTGATACATGTGGCTTTCTAGACTTGAGCAGTCCAGGAAAAGGCACTGTGTTTACACCATCCCAGAGGTAGCAACAAAGCCATTGTGGCTAGAGCAGTATGAGTAGGTAAGAGGGAATGATAAGATAACAGCTTGGAGCAGACCTCATAGGGACATGTGGTCCATGATAAGAACTTTAGACTTTATCTTTGTGAAGTGGGAAATTATTGGAGAGTTTAGAACAGAGCCATGATATGATCTGAATTAAGTTTTAAATATGTTACTTTGGCTCCTGAGTGGAGAACTGATGGTAAAAGGACAACTGCGGAAGTAAGACTGTTAGAAGGTTCTTGCTCTTCTTTCGGCAAGGTATGATGGTGGTTTGGACCACAAAGGTATTATAGAAACTAAGGAAAAAGAATGTAATCTGGAGACATTTTGAAGACAAAGACAATGGGATCTGTTGAAGGAGCAGATGTGGAGTATAAGAAAAATAGAGCAGTCAAGAATAACTCCAAGGATTTTGGCTTGAGAAACAGAGATTTCAGAAGCAACATTTACCGAAATGATGGTAGTCTTGAGAAATGCAGTTGGGGAGAAGTATGAGACTATGTTAGCAGAATTGACTCACTCTGTCCAAATAAGGCGGGCAACCATTGAATGAAGAGAACCGTTTACACATTTTGATAGTGCCTTTGCAAATTTTGCACACTACAGAGAGTTTGTAATGCTAATAATTTCAAAAACAACTATTTGCTATTAATTTTGCTCAAATTGCCCTTTTTTCAATTGTTACATTTTGGTAGGGTCATAATTAATGGCAAATCATAATACTCAGTCCTGGAAACCATTTTAACTTATACACATCCTTTATCACTGACGTGAAGAACCGCCCTTTCTGGGACGCTTTCCTCTGCTTCTTCAGTTAGGGTTAGTTACTCCTCCTGTAGATTTCCATAGCACCTGAGGGGCCTTCTATCACACTTCTTACCAAATATACTGTATTATCATCATCTATTTTTCTGCATGATCAATGGGTAGGTTCAATTATCTTTGAATACACAGTAGCAGACTCAAGACTTGACACTCAATAAAAATGAGGGGAAGAAAGAGAAGAGAGGTGGGAGGTGTTTGAGATGTATTGTCTCTCCATTACCTGAAGATTATTTCATTGTGACAGGTCTACTTTGCTTAAGTTCACTCTCGGTCCATTGGGCCAAGTGAAATGCAAGCATATCCTAGAAATGTTGTCCAGTGTGATTAAGTGGAAAATTATAACATGATGACTTCTAGGAACATCTTAAAATCTTCCTTCTGTTGCAATTGTATTAAAGCTAGAATTATAGACCAGAATTGTCTGATAGAACTTTCTTTAATGAAGGAAATGTTCTATATCTATGCTGCCCAATAGAGTAGCCACAAGCTGTGTATAGCTATTGAACAATTGGAATGTGGCTAGTGTGACTAAGGAATTAAATTTATACTTTTAATTTAATAAACTTAAATTTTAAGTAGCTACTTGTGGCTGGTGGCTATTATTGGGATAGTGCAATTATGGACTCAACATTGAAAGTCATATTTTCTAATTTCCTCAATTTACAGATGAAGAAATTCAGCCTTAAAGACGCAATGTTATTTGCCCAACTTCCTAATTCTTTGCACTGAAACATATTTTGATTTTGTATTAGTCATTCCTAATGTGACCTTTATGTTGAAATCTACTCCTTCCATAGAAACTTAATTTTCAGATAGCAGAACAAATGCAATCTTTACAGACCATAACAATAATAAACCACTTTTTAAAAAAACTAAGTGCCACTATATTTAGAAAAATGTGATTTTTCTCAATAAGGAATCTCAAAAATTATTATAATTATAATAAATTATGTACCACACATGGCTCATCAGGTTACTTTTCTTAAATGATATCGTTTGTTGAAACTCAGAATTAGCTGTGCATAACATTACTCCAGTGGAAACTGAATATCCGAACAAAGAATCCAATTTCTGAGACTTTACATTCTCACCTAGATGATAATGAAGTGGGGACACGTAAAATAATTGAAAAATGACCAACTATATAAAATATCACATCTACCTCCAAAAGTACCTCTACATTTTGTGTGAATATCGTTGGAGGACAAAGGGTTGGGGTTGCGTGTATAAGTGATAGTGGTTGGGCAGGAGCAGTGGACAGCTGGGGGAAGCTGGGAATTGTCTCTCCTGTAATAATATACACAATTCTTGTGAACCTACTGTGTGTCAGGTCCTATAGTCTATAGAACATTCTTTTCAAAAGTTTAAATCAAACTCTATTTCTCTTTGGACCTTTCTTGCATATTCATCTGACAAACCTCTAACTCTAAATAAGATAGACCAAATGTCTATCTTCTCTCTTGCACTTGTAAAGCCAAGCACCAGGGTAAACCTCACTGCAGGGCAAACTGGCTACGTATGTAAGATCACCAGTCTCAAAGGAGCTTCCAACACTCCCCAAAGACCACCTCTGCTACTCTAATTGGTCCTTCTTTCCACTCTCCTCAGAGCCCAGCACCCCACCTCTGCCCCATCACTCTCTAGAGAAGTCTTCCTCTCCTGTTTTGCTGAGAACATAAACCATCAGATGAAAAACTTCTCAGTATCTCACTTCCATGTCTACAAATTTGTTGACATTGGTCCAAAGTCACTCTTCCTGTTATAATAGCAGACATATCCTTCCCCATATCTAAGTCCATTTCCTCCACCCTCCTTTATCAGTGACCTAATGCTATCTATCATTCTCCAACACTTCCTGATCTTAAGTCTTTTTTTTACTCAATCTTTCCCATCAGAGTTTAAACATGCTTATGTCTATTTTATTTTAAAAGATACAAGAACAACCTTCCATCTGTAACACATATTCCCCAACTACCATCCAATGACCTCTACAAACAAATTTCTTAAAAATGTGTTCAATTTCCTTACCTTCTTCTCCTTCTCAGATCCCTCCAATATGGTGGACAGGCACCACTCCACAGAAACTGCACTAAATTCACCAATGACCTAGGCAGGTAATCTCGTGTACAATTTGCAATCTTTTATCTTTTTATTCAGCATTTAGCCTGGTTGACTGTACCACCTTCTTCAGGCATCTCTTCTGTTGGCACTTGTATCACACATTCTCCTGGTTTCCTCTTACCTTCTAGTTTTCTCCTTTTTAGTCTTCCCAGTGGGCTCAATCTCTTTTACCCAATTTTTAATATGAGAGACTCACAAATTTCCATTCCAGGCCCCCTCACCCTCTCCCTCCTCTTTGCTCTCTTGGGTCCATCATACTATTTATCCTGATGGCTTCCAAATTTATATCTCTGGCCTTCTCTTTTGATCTTGAAACTTGTAAATCCAACTATCTACCTGACATCTCCATTTGGATGTTTCCAAAGGTCGAGATCATCCCCTACTAACTTGGCTCATCAGACCACATACACATAAACCCCTTTACTCAAAAAATGAGACTCACCCTTGGCCCTTGCATTTTCTCCTGATTAATCAGTTAATCTTATCTTCTTCTCTACACTGCTTTGAAATCCATTCATGTCTTCCATCTGCACTTATTGCCCTACCCTAAACCCTTACTACTCAAGTATGGCCTGTGCTAGGGGTATCATGTTCACCTGCAAGCTTGTTCAAAATACAGTGTCTCAGGTACCATCCCACACTTACTGAATCAAGATCTGTATTTAATAAGACCCCTAGGTGATTTGCATGTACATAAAAGTTTGTAGTTTTCCCACCTGGTCTCTATGCTTCTGCTTTTGCCCCAACGGATTCACCACACAACAAACCAAATCATGTCACTCATATGCTAAAAGCTTTTCAATAGCCTCCCACTTTTCTTAGAATAAAGTATATTCTATATAATTTTCCTTTTATATGCTATGATTAAAGATACTGTTGTCCTTTGTCTAACTTTCATTTTTATTATAACTCTTCTAAGTAAGAAATATTTGACAGCTTTAATTTTTAAAAAGTAACTTAAGAATGTTTTAATTTTATCCTTTTTGTATGATGTTATATTTGCATTGCAAATGGGACTATTTCTCAGTTCATGTAGTTTGTTAATTTATGTAATAAATATACATAGCCCTCAAGTACCTTGCAATGTGTCATAAATCATGCTCTGAAAGCTCAAGAGAAACCCCATTGGATGAATGGGATTAAAATCTGAATGTTATATGCATGGAAAATAAACTCTTATTAGTTCAATTTTTTTTTTATGAGGAAGACAGTATCCTGAGGTCACGAGGGCCACTTCTATGAAAGAACATCATTTGATTTACCCAAGTATGTTACACACAGGCTCAGAACTCTGTTTCAATTCCCATGTCAAATGCTACTATGGAAAAGTTTTTGTTGTCACAGTTAACCCTATGGATCCTTGAAAAGAAAAGCACTACTGTTGAGTCATAAAATTCAATTAAAAAATATCCTTTCACTTGTTCAAATAAAAGAGAAGTTTGGAATAGTAATATTTCATAAGACTATGGAATCCAATCCATAATATAAAATGCGATGTAGATACTCCTCAAAAAGTTCTCTATAACTTGTAACTTGCAGCAGGGTAATGATGCTGCTGATGAACTTTAATTAAGTTGCCTGGAATGTTGGCCAACATCACCAGGCAGCCTTGCTTTCTGTAGCAGAGTCCAAAGATACTTCCAGGAAGACAGAAAGGGCTCCTCCAAAACTTTCCTGGTTCACTGTAAAATGCTGAGGTGGCAATCATTGGTGCTGTTACAGGGAAGTCTTCTTGCCATGGAGAGCCGCAAGCAAAAGCAGTGTTTCCTAAAGACAGCTTTCAGGAGGGTGACAGTGAGGCTTCTGCAAAGTAAGGACCAAAGAATCTGAAGCTTGGAGGTGGGCTTTAAAAGGACCAGATTTGGGGAAGAAGAGGATAATCAAAAAACCCAAAAACAGCTAAATGAAAGAAGCCAGTTACAGAGGACTAATTATCGTATGACTCCATTTGTATGAAACATCAGAATATGGAGTCCATAGGGACAGAAAGTAGATTACTGATTGCCTAAGGCTGAGGAAGAGAGATGGGAGACTGTGGATCAAAGGTTAAAGGGAGCAGAGTTTCTTTCTGGCATAATGAATTGCAGTGATGGTTACACAACTCCGTAAATATAGTGAAAGGTTCTAAACTGTAACACTTCAAATGAATGAATTGCATAGTATGTGAAATATCTCGAGAGCTGTTAAAAATAGAAAATAGAAAATTCTAAAAAATACCCTCTAAAAAATACAAGGAAATTTTTATAGATATTAAGCAGTAATAGAGACAATTTCATTACATGATGCATATATAGCTATTGATTTTTTTCTAGGTTAGCTATTAACCATTGACTTGCTGCTATACAGGATAAAGATTTTCACTTCTTATAGACGAACTTCCTACTATGCACAGATATGCTTTTTCTTCTCACCATCCTCCCATTATAGCTGTATTGTAATTTTAGGTAAGATCAATATTTAGCGCTGAGGACTCTCACGTTTATATTCTTGACAGAGTTCTTTTCGGGGTCTGGACCATATTCAAGTGCTTACTAAACATTTATATTTACTCTCTAAAAGACGTCTCAAACTTAACTTGTCCAAAACTGAGCTCTCGATCCCCCTTCCCAAAACTGCTCCTCTCGTTGCCTTTTCCATCTCAGTAAGTGGCATGCCAGTTTCTCAGTTGCTCAAGTCAAAAACCCAGAGTCATCTTTGCCTTCACTCTAACTTCCCACCTCATATCTGATCTGTCAGCAAATCTATTCTACCTTGAAAGGTATCCAGAATCTGATACCTTCTCACCATTGATACCTGCCTGGTACAAGACACCATCATTTTTCTCTTGAATTGCTGCAATGGCCTCCCGACTGGTTTTCTCACTTCTGTCCTTGGCTCCTTAACCTATTCTCAGCAGAATGACCAATTTAAAGGCAGATCATGCCACTCCTCTACTCCAAAGCCTCCAGTGGCACCTGTTGCTGGGACATCAGTGGTAGTGAGGTTCCTGAACCGGTAAAGCCAATTGGCCCCCAACTAGCCTGTTACCCTAGTACACAAGCCTAATGCCTATTACTTACAGTTTGCTGGAAAGGTTAGGAAGGTTAAAACCACCCTTAACCCACCAACCACAAAAACAACTCAGCCTTTACTTGTTAACCTTATAACACTCTCAATGAAGACATTTTTCATGCTGATAAACAGAAGTCCTCACCTTTGCCCTCTGCATGGGACAAGGACTCTAGACTATTTTCTACCCAAATCTACTTCTGATTTCCTTAAGAGAAGGGTGGAGAATAGCCACTTATTTTCCTGAACTATTCTCCATATACACAATCCCCTTCTGGTTCCTTATGCAAAGCATATGCAGCTTTTTAAGGGTCCTACTTTGGGAGCAAACAAGACTTTCCAAAAAAAAAAAAAAAAAAAAACCACTGAGACATTTATTAGGGCCAACCTTTGGATGTCTTAATATCTGTTTCTGTTTGCAAATGGTCCTTAATTGGCATGACATTCTTGATCCAGTTTTTGTTTTATTAATCCATTGTAATTGTCTTAATCTGTGAAATGCAAGTATGTTATCTAGAAAGTGGTGTCACCAGAAATTGAGAAATAGAATTTCCTCTATGGATTACAGAAACAGCACTGGAAGGATTTATAGAAAATTTACTATAAGCCAGTTTAGGAAGCATGCTTGTTAAAATAATCATTTTTGAGCCAAAATATTTCTTCTCTGAAATGCTGGAAAAGGGATAGTGGCAAAAGCATTTATTTCTGTTGAGCCTGTAAGACTCTCCCTTTGCACTAAAGGAGGATCTAGAGCGGAAGCCCTCCACTCTAGGTGTCTTGCTAGTTAAGCCACTTCTTGATCCCGGCCCCACTCATGCATCTTTATTTATTCATTCAGGCACCTAGGGATTTAATCTGATTTCCTTTCCTGTACAGGTCTTTTACTAAATATCTATCTCTTAGAGTTCTTCCAAAACCGACTTCGACTTCCTCAATTTTCTTTATTCTTCCTGTCCATCATTCTCTTATGGGAAATATTTGCTGAACCCCTACTATGTTTTTATAAGTGTTTATATCAGACTCCATCTCTGCCCTGGTGAAAATCATAAGAGCAAGGCAGGCACATAGTAAATGCCAAGACAACCATATATACTTGCACAGAAGATACACAAGCTTTTACACTTTAACATTTCTGAAGTTGAAATGCATCTTGTAGAGAACGAGCGCATGTGGGTGGAGGTGGTGGGGAGGAGGGAGAGGGAGAGAGAGCAAGAAGTATGCAGACAGATAGACATGGGAAACTTTCCGTCTCCAAGATAGAGAACATTGGAATATAGTTATCCTTTAACACTTTTAGTTTTTACCTCTACTATTTGCCTGTATGCTTCTAAACAACATGACAAAACTACTCTGATGCTGCATTTGCCCCAGAAGCAGAGCCTGGGGCAAGGGCTTGCACATGACCAGTTTACTGGGGCCTGATCCCAGGGAGCAGAAACAAGGGGCTGGCAGAACACAGCTGGGGTGAGACAGAGCCAATATAAGGTGCATTACTATTGCCACCACTGTGGCCAGCTGGGGTTCAATCTTGCTTGGGCCTTCTGAGGAGCCATGTAGAACATGTTTCAGAATGGAACATGTTAGAAAGGGGAACATTTCCTCACCAGCTTCATTCACACGTCTGCATGTGTGAGTATCGTACTGCATGCTGGAGACCTCCCAGATGTGTGCTGCAGCTGAGGCACGGTGCTGTCAGATCATGAGCAGGTTGCTGAAGCAATGGTTGGAGAAAGACATGGGCTGGGGGAGAGGGGGCAGCAAAAATGTACGATGCAACTGTTATGTTTTCCCTTTTTATTAAGAATGTTCATAGCAGCTTTATTCTCAATAGCCCCAAACTGAGATCGATCCAAAAGTCCACCAACAGGAGAATAGATAAACAAATTATGGTATTCATTCAACGAATCCTACACAGCAACAACAACAACAAAAAAGATGGAGCATTGATACGAGCAATACTATGGGTGACTCTTACAGACACAACACTAAGCAAATAAGTTAGAAACCAAAGAGTACATAGTGGAAGGTCCTACTTATATGAAGTCATAGAACAGGCAAAACTAACCTATGGGTGGGGATCAGAAAGGTTGCTGTCTGTGGTGGGGTATGAAGATTAACTGCAAAGGAACGCGAAACATCTTTCCAGAATGATTGAAATGGTTCATATACTGATAAGTATGAAATGCATGGATTTATGCATTATCAAAACTCATTGAATGGTACATTTAAGATGCGTATATTTCACTGTTTACCTAAAAAAAAAACAAAAACAAATATAAGTAATATTTAACTCTAACCTACACCTCTCACAGTGGTATATGTTAGTAACTCTGAAATTACTTTGTGTCCTCAAGTCTTGAGCAAATGAACAGGATATGTATTTAGGATAATGAAAGCTAAGATTCTCACTGTTGGAGGGAAATTATAAATACGGACAGAGAGAAGGCTAGAATGTGTCTTGTGGTATTGGTTTGGAACTGAAGGTATTCATACAAACTCATGGTTTTATATCGATAGAGCTAGACCTGCATATATGTGTGTATGTGTGATATGTGTGGATATATACACATGTACATACACAATCATACACACTTCCTAACTCTATGTGGTGAGAGGGCCAGAAACAATGATGCACCAGGAATAATGAGCACATGTAGAGCCCAGACCTTGGTTTCTAAATACCAGTCTCTATTTAAAAGAACCAAGGCTCTTTGGAGAAATGGCTGACTCCAGAGCTGGGGCAGAGATAGTAACCCTGGAACATCTTGTGCCATTAAGTATGCAAGTGGCACAAATACTAATGGGGAGATATCAAAGGAAAAGAGTGACCAAGTGGAGGGAGTTCCCAGTGGTCAAATCTGGGGCAATTGGAGCATCAAGACAAATAATTGTGATGGAAGTTTGTTGTCATGGAACACATGACAAACTAAATTGAAAATGATGATGATAAACAGTAATTAATAAATGCAGCAGGAATGGCAGCAATTGAAGACCATGTCCTACTCAAGACATAACTGTTAATGCCCTGATAAATAGCATCCTTTCTCCATAATGCAGGAATTCCAACTATCCAAGTATGCGTGAGTACTGCCAAGTTACCAAGGCGGCCAGCCAGACTTCTACATAGCTCCCCAACTTAGATTTCTGTGTCAATTCTCATCACTTCTAACCCTAGTAATAGTGAGAATAGCACACTTAGTTAAGAGTAAGATATAAGCTTAGTTCACAAATTCAAGGTATGCAAAAAAATCAATTTCTTTGTTTTCTTTATATCAAACTAAATCTTTCAATCCTCCAGAATGCTAGGCTGGAGGAAAATTGCATTCCCATTTCTGAGGTCTCCCTCCTGTGTTCCCAGACTCTCAACAGAAGTCAGAAGTTTTATATGGTGCTGAGAATAGGCAAGGCCACCCTCCTGGGTTTTGTGCCCTCTCTGTTAACTCCATTTTCTAAACCCACCATGGTCTCTTAGAGCTTCTGCTTTTTGGGGGGCCTTGTTGTTAGAGTCCGGCCTCCTTAGGCCCTCCTAAATCTCAACACTTCTGCTGGGGGCAGCAGGGAGCAAAGCCCGAAGGCTGGAAGAACCCTCCTGCTGCCCTGCCTTTGTCTCCAAGATGCTCCTCTCCCCATTGGTGTTTTCAGAGGAAGAGAGTATGATTTCTCCAATGAGCTCTGGTTTTAGAAAAGTAAAGGCCAGGAGAAAAAGCGTCTTTTAAGTCATTTTATTTTTGGCACAGTAGCCCCCATCTTCCTCTGAGGCACAGGGTTAATGGGAGAAATGAGAGAGCACAAGGTCCTGCCCAATTTGGTGGAATGGGACTGGGGTGGGGCTGTCAAAAGAGACACCCCAGTAAATCATTTGTCACATAGATTATATATAAATGACCCTGGGTTGTTTGTAAAATAAAAAGCAATGACTTTGTACATTAATCACTCTTAAGAATCAAGAGGAACTTGCATTTTCAGATGAGGTCTAGGTTCATCAGGGGAACTCTGGTCCACCAATCAAGAATCACATGGTCCAACCTCCCGTCACGCAGGATACCCATGACCACCTCAACACGGGGCGTCACCCAAATCCTGTTCGAACACATTCAGACACAAAAAACAAGCTGTTTCCCCAGGCAAAAGATGCATTTTCTAAGAGCTCTAATTGAAGGCACCTTCTGCCTCTTTAACCTCACTTCACTAATTCATCTTTCACTCTTTGAAGCTGCCCTGAATTTGTCTGATTTGCTAGCAGTGGTTCCAGGGACATAATTTTAAAGTGTTTTCAGGATTCTGGTTTGGGTCTTAAAGTCATTTAAAGCATTTGGATCTTCTCTGAACTCTTCTTCTATCTAAGACTTTTGTACCCGTAAGAGGATGTTTGTTTTCCCCATTCCATTTGAAAAATTTCTCATTAAAAAAAACTAAACTGAAATTAAGGAGATCTCCTTTTTTCTTTTATTAACTTTTGTTTCATTATCAAAAACAATGGAAGTTCATTGTTTTAAAGAAAATGGGGGAAAAGGATAAACCAAGAGAAGGAAAAATTACCCATAAACTCAACACCAAGCTCTCTGTTTTTAAATGGATAAATATAAACATTTTATATATTTACTAAATATCTCACTGGTTGTACTGTTTTGACCTTGCTTTCTTCACTTAACAAATATGTCTTGAAGAGGCCTGCATCTCACACAATTCATTTATCTTTACACTCTCATCTCAAGCAGTGAATTATCTCTTTGTTATTTTTTTTTTTCAAATATAGTTTTTAATGCTCCTGAATACTTTCTCCTTTGGGTTCCTGGTACTAATATTTTTTTGTTCCATAACTTTCATTGACTTGATTCTGTATACATCTTTCTGTCTTGTGTACACAATCATTTATAACCTGTCTATGTTGGTGTCACTCGCATACAATCCGATTCTTTGGCTATCTTCCCATTTCTTCCATAAAGAATATCATTGGTAATTGCTTGTTCAGAATTTTGCTTTTCTCAAATTCTCATCCCTCTTGAGTGCACTAAGCTTTTAGAACCTCTCTGGCTTTGGAAACAGATCTATTTCTTCTGCCTGGACATTTTTGACATCTGCTTTCTTAAAATCTAGAGTACAGAATAGACTGAGCCCACAGCAAGGGATCCAATGCAGAGTTGGTCAGGTCCGTCCTGACCTCAAGAACCTGTTGCTGTCTATCCTTCCACCCCCAGATTACGCACACAAACTAAGACCCTGCATTCAGTGGTTGACCTATGGACTATCTTCGGCTCTATGACCACAGTCAGTTGTACTAGGGTGGAGATACCTGGTCCAAACCAAGCCAGGGGATTCTTTCTTCTGGGACGATGGAACAGGGATGCAGAGGCTATCAGTCTCTTCCAAGCACTTGCATGGGAATAGTAGAAAACAGAGCCTGGAGCAGCCAAATCTGGCCCAGATGCACGCACAGCAGAGAAAGCTGGTTTTAAGAGGAAGAGAGAGGACAGACAAAGCAGGCACAAGGAAGGAAGCAGAGATGCTATAGCAGACTCAGTTTTTGCCCTGCCCAAATTCTCCTGGGTTGCTTTTACCAGGTCTGTGTGTGCCCATAGCCAGCCAGCCTTGCTGCTCCCCACTCTCACCAGTGACTTTCTGAAGAGTGCCCTTGAGTGGTGGAGCCACTTCATCCATATGGAGAGCTAGGAGCCCTGAGGGAGTTTTGACTCCCTCTATGCCCCCCTCCTCCTTAACCTCGAGCTATAATCATCAACTGATGAGTGTGCTAGTACAAAAGTCCACCTCTATTGTTTGAGGCAGCACTCTAAGGTCTAATTACGTCTCTGAGCCATCATTCACCAGCCCTTACTAAATTCACCCAGGGGCATCTCACTGAAAACCATATCCTTGGTGGTTGGAAGAACCTAATGCAGAATAAATGGGAAGCCAGGTAGCCCAGAGAATCAGAGTGGCCCTAGTCCTGAGAGAGTGCTAATTCCCGGTTCAGGTCCCTTGTGGGGCCCACAGCTTTCCCCTCTGTGGGTTCTATGGTCTGCTACTGAATCTTCAGCTCACTTCCCGCTTTGGATTAAGCTTGAACCAGCCAGTTTTTCTGACTTATACCCTAAAGACCTTATTTGCAAACATAGCATTCCCTCCCTGCTGATGGAGTCACTGTCCTCCAGAGTTCTCAAGCTTTTACTTTATTTATTTCCAATTGGTCATTATCTGGGAGATGAAATTAATTAGCAAGCAAGTTGAGAATTTATCAGAGGCTCTGCTTTGACTGGAAAGTGGCTTCCATCAAAATTTCTAGAACTTTAAGTCACTCATCACTGCTATTTTGGCCATGCTTATGCTTTTGCATTTATTTCTAGACCATGAAAGGCTAAATATACATTATATTTATTATGAAATACATTCATTTAAAAGATGTAAATATTATGTATTTATATGAGTTACTCTTATCCTAGAACTAAATTTATAATTAACAGATTTAAAAATATTATTTTAATAGCAAGTTCATGTCCTTTGCCCTTTTATCCAAAAGTCTATTTATAGGGGGAAAACAAGCTCATGTTCCTTATTTGGTGTTTGTGTTTCTTCTACCATAGCCTGCCTTACAAAGATATTTTTGTTGCTGACAGTTCCCCCCCCCCCCCTTTAATGTTCTTTCCTAAAAGCCAGGGGCTTCTTTGTGTATTAGTTATCAAGTTCCTCCTGGCTGTGCTGAAAAGTGATATTGTTTAATAGACTTTTCTGTCAATACATTAGGTGTTTTCACTGTATTGAGAACACATTATACAATTAAAAACATATAGAAAATCAGAAAGAAGGGAGGGAAATCGCTGTAGACCTGCCAGAGGCCACATCTCCTTCCCCAGGCTTTACTTTGCTCATTAATAAAATAATGATGTGGACATAAAAGACCTTGACAATTCTTTGTAATGCTCCGAAGGGAGATTTTGGAAGGAAATGTTAGCCACAGACTGATTGGAAAAAGCACAGGACAGGAAATTAGTTCTCATTCTTTTCTTTTTTTCATCATCTTTGAACCTTGTTCTTTGCCACTGTCTTCCTAAATTGCTCCTTGGTTTTCAACTGCTCTTTGACCCCCTGATCACCTTTTACCTTTAGACATATATGAGCAATGCTTAGGGGTTCCAAATATTTCAGGCATTCCCACAGATCATTGGACTTGATTTTGTTGAATGCTATTGAAAATCTAGAGGGCCCTTTGCACAGCACTGCACATCATATTTCAGTAAATGCTTGCTAACTGGCTGGTTCAAAGAAGGCAGAGAGGGTACATAGAAATCCCTTAAAGGAAGGGAAAAATCTAGAGTTTAACTCAGTTAAGAATGACACATATTAGTGCTTTTGGAGCCTATTTTTAAATCAAAACTGTAGAACTTATGACCTTCTGCAGGGCTGTGATTGTGTCACAACCATGTGTATCATAAAATAATAACTGCTAACATTTAATGAGTGCTTAATATATGCCAGGCATTATTTAATTTAATCATCACAAAACTCCAAGGAGAATAGCACTGATTTCATTAAATCAGTGGTATGTATTTGTTTTTTTCCCCACTAATTTTTCAGTCCTGATTCATCTTTCAATTGATGGTATTTTACAATTGTTATTGACAAGGCTGTAGCAATAAGCAGTGATCTTTTCCTGTATGTACATAGACTTGGTCACTGCTGTTAATATTAGCATTTCCACTGTTATATGCATTGTTGGGACTATATAAGGACAGAAAAACATGGAAACAGAGCTGGAAATTTGTTGTTGGAGAAAATGAATGAACTAAATTTTCTTGCAAAGCAACAACCAAGGGCTTTTGGTATAGGTGAAAGAAATTTCAAAGCCATGAGAGGCTGGCGTGACCAATTTATGCACTATACAGGGCTATTGTTTAAGACAACATGCCAAAGTTTAACTGGCAGTATTTGTCTTTCTTAGACTAGATTATGCCTTTAATCAAAGGGATCTTAGATTTGATTAAATATATTATCTCCATTTTGCAGATTAAAAAGGGTTGAGGAAATTTGGTAATTTGCTCAGTTTACAGTGCTAGGAAATTAGAGAGCCAGGATTCAAATCCCAGGCAGTCTGATTCTAGATCTCATGGTCCTAATCACAAAATTACCCTGCAGTTGACTGCACTTAGCAGGGTGCCTGGTAAAATAAATATTTGTCAAACAAACTGAACTGTTTAAAGAGGGTTTATTTTTGTTGAGAAAATAATCAAAGATGTAGAAAATGTCTCTATACATGGAAACATTCTGATGGGAGCAAAACTCGGAACTTAGTTGCTTCCAAAGCGTCAAGGTTAAGTGCAGAACTGCAGAGGACCGTATCCTCCACCGCATCTCCCCGCCAGATCACTGAACATGCGCGGAGCCCAGGCTTGCTCCAGCTGTCACGCGGGGCTTGGGTCCTGGGGCAGCAGCCCGCTCTGGGACTCTGCCTGAGCTTTCAAAGAGCCGGCCCCAAGAGGCTAACTTCAGCCCATCAACTGAATTATCTCTGATTTCGAAACTGAAAAGTTTTATTGTAATGTTAATTATCTTTTCTGATTATTAAAGTAACATGCAAAAAATTCATAAGGAAATAGTAGCCACTGTTAATTCTCTGGCATACATACATTTTCAAGTTTTGAATCAGGCTGCTCTGTAACCTCTTCTTCAGGCAATATATTTCATAAATACCTTCCTTACATTAAGCACCTAAAATATAGTATCCATCTTGTAAATATTGTGTTTTCGAAACACTTAAAAGTTATGTAGAGTAGAAACACTCTGCAGATAAGGTTTACTATATATACAATAAGCCCTAAAGAGAAAATGGGATATCCTCAGACAAAATTTAACTGTAGCTGAATTTTTCAAGTGAAACTATGGAAAACTGTTTTCTGAATATCCCCTTGACACCCCCCCATTCCTGCCTTACCTAATCTTTTTTTTATCAAATGAGTATATATATATAACTACCCAAAATATGATGTAGTTTTCTAGGCCAGATGAAACAAAGTGCCACAAACCGTGTGGCTTAAAACAACAGAAATTTCTCCTTTCACAGCTTTGGAGCCTAGAAGTCTCAAATCAAGATGTCCGCAGGGCTCCTGTCTGAAGACTCTTGAGCTGTTCCTTCCCTCTTCTAGCTTCTGATGGCTGCCACATATCCTTGGTGCCCTTTGGCTTATGGGGCGTCCCTCCAATGCCCTCTGTCTTCACAGGACCGTCTTCCCAACATGTCTCTGGATCTTTACGTGGTCTTCTCCCTCTGTATCTCTTCTTCTTTTAAGGTTAGCTGTTGTGTTAGATTAAGGGCCCACCAGACTTCATCATGATGTCTTTTTTTTTTATTACTATTATTACTTCTTGTGGTTTAAATATATCTAACAAAATTCACCATTGTAATGATTTCTAATAAATAGCATTAAGTATATTCACATTATTGTATTAAAGTGTTATAGTTTCCAGCATACAGCTCCTAAACATATTTTGTAGATTTATACCTAATCATTTCACTTTGGGTAAGCTACTATAAATTTTATATATATTTAAATTTCAGTAGATATTTTACTGCTAATATGTAGAAATGTGATTGATTTTTCTGTTACCTTGTATTCCACAATCTATTAAACTCATTTATATCTAGGAGACTTTTTGATTCCTTGGGTTTTTCTATGAAATCATCTTATCTGTGGAAAAAAAACTATTTGAATCACTTTCCAGTAGGTATGCTCTTTATTTCTATGTCTTGCCTTATTGCACTGGCTAGGACTTCCAGTGAGATGTTAAAGAAGATGCAGAAGCTTGTGGTTTTTGTTATATTTTTTTGAGATACATTTATCAAAATCTTCTATGAATTTTAGATTTGAAGTGATGATAGAAAACTTTCTCACTAAAAATTACTATATATCTCCTTTTGAGTGCTTTTTGGAAAAAAGATGCCAAGGAAGCTTGAGACCTAGATAAGAGGGAAAAAGAGATTGAAAGAGGCATTACCATAGTCTACATATTTTTCATGATGTCTGAGAATTATAGTACAAAAACTTGAGTTATTTTGAAATTAATTTTTTATTGGTGGACTCTTTAATCACAATCACTCTTGAGACTGGACTATGTGAGTGAAAGCTATTTAAGTGTCATATTACCAAGGATACGAAAGATATTCACACCCAATTTAAATGCCTGGCCTGTTTACTGATGCAAAATGAGATAAAATTCAAGTGGCTGACAACTAAGTATGATTTCAAGAATGACCAATAAATATATGACAAGATTCTCATTCTTATTAGACATCACAAATGCAAATTAACACTCTAATGTGACACTATTACATACTCAACACAATGGCTAAAATGGAAAAAGACAAAAATATACTGAGGATTAGTCAGGATATGGAATAACCAGAACATTCATACACACTGTTGGGAGTATAAATTAACACAATCACTTTGAAAAATTGGTAATATCTAACCAAATGCTATCGTGCATATCCTATGACCCATCAATTACAGTCTTAGGTAGATGTCCAAGATAAATGCATACATATGTTTGACAAAAGATAGGTAGGTACAAGACTATTCAGAGCAGCAGTACTATTGGATAGCTTCAGATTGGAAGCTATCCAACTCTTCATTAACGAATGGACCATGAAATTATGGTATATTCACATTGTCATATACAAAACTCTATTAGTTGAAAATGAATCAACTGTAACTACATACACTAATATGGATGTATCTCACAAACAATGTCAAATGAAAGAAGCTAGATACAAAAGAATACATACTGTATGAATCTATTAATATAAAGTTCAAAAATAAACTAAAATGACCTATGGTGCTAGAAATCAAGATAGTAATACCCATGAGCAAGGCAAGAGTGAAAAGGGATGAGAGGGCTTCTGGGATGCTGATGATGTTCTGTTTCTTGACATGGGTGCCACTACATGAGTGTGTTTAATTGGTGAAAATTACTAACTAGTACACTTATGATTTATAGACAGTCTTACGTATCTATCATGGTTTAAAAAATTTACTTTGTTCTTATTCAGGGAGCATGGTAGCTAACAGGTAGAGTAAGACACAGCTGGCACCCAAATCCAACCACATGATGCATTACTTTTAATATGCTGTTTGTTGGATTCTGTTTGCTAATGTTTTAAGATTTTTACATTGTTATTTATGAATGAAATTGGTCTATGGTTTTCTTTCTTGGTGCCATCTTTATTAAGTACTGGGATCAATATATACTTGTTTCATCAAATAGACTGGAAAATTTCCCTTCTTTTTCTATGCTCTGGACATTGTTAAATCGCGTTGGAATGATCTGATTTTTAAAGGTGGCTAGAACATAGAACTCCCCTATGAAATCTCGACCTGGTGTACATTTTAGTAGAGCTCTTTACTTTCTCTATTTCTTCCCTGATAATTAGTCTATTTAAACAGGTTAGTTTTGATAAGTAGTCCTTTTCTTGAAATTTATGTTAGAACATTAACTGTGTTATCTTAGGTTAGATATCCAATAACTGGAAGCCTCAATTTCTCTGTCTGAAAAAAGGAGACTCAATAGAATCTAAATCCACTACCTTGCTTAAGTAACGTCCTTTCCTTAGATAATGACCAATTATGATACGTACTAAAAATTTTACTTTTTAAATTTTCCTTATAGTTTTCAAAGTGATTTCACATATACTATAGTAATTGGTTTCACATAATTGACTGGAAGGCAGTGGTTTATAAATAAGCATTAAATTTTTTTCTGAATGTAAAATTAATAGGTGCTCTTTGAAGAAACTTTAGACATTTTTAAAAATAACTTTTTAATAAGTGAAAAACTTATAATTCTGACACCAAATATAGCACCCATGTGATGTGTTTTTTTCTCCCAAATTTTTTCTTGTGTATTTAAGGAGATGGTGATGGAAGAATATTGAAGCAGGTACAATTAAGAGAACTCCATGGAAAGTTAGAAGAAGGTAAAGCAAATTTTTGGATGTTTTATTGTGTTTTCATGATTAACATTTCTCTGACAATCTCTCTAGATGGTAACAGGATAACAACTCCTGTCTTTTCTTCCCTTCCTTTAGTCTTCTATGCTCATTATTCCTCAACATAGATTATCTCCTAATTTGATATAAATGGAATCATCAATGGGCATATGGTGGCTCAGTCCCAGATCCCCTTGCATTAGATGTAGCATTTTGACCAAATTCTAGTCAATGTGGTGTGTGTAAAACTGATGCATGTAACTTCCAGATTGTGGCCGCAAAAGGAAAGTGTGTTTTCTTTTCTTTCCCTCTCACTCCTCTCCTTGACTAGAATGTGGAAACTGGAAGCCATGAAGAGGATGGTAGAGCCACAAAATAGAAAGAAGCTGGGTCTCTGAGATTGAGAACTCATTTTCAGACAACCTGCCTGGATTTCTGTTCAAGAAAATTATACTTCCATTTTGTTAAATAAAAGTTTTCTTCTAGAGCAGCCAAACCTAAATTGTAACAATACATCTTCTTACATAAGTTTATACGCAATTCTCTTATTATGTTCTTTGACACACTGGCATGACATCCTTGTGAATGCCTTATCATAGAAGGGCAGCTGACACCTATCCTGGCTGCCACCATCCATGCTGGGCATGGATACCTTCTTTCTACCCTGATGCCTCTCCATTTCTATTAGGCAGAAGAGTCTATTAAGCACTTTATTAAAAGAAATGAGACTTTAATGGCTGACAATGTTCCATTCTATAATTTTTTAATCAATGCCTATCATTGGCTATTTAGGTTGTTTCCAAATATGTCATTACAAAAAACAACAAGGCATGGTGAAAAGAAAACGGGCTACGAGAGAGACAGATGTGAATTTGACTTCTGCTCCTATCACTTACCATCTATGGATTTGGGGCAGGCATTTTCTTCTCTGGCCTTTAATTTTCTTATTTGTATAGTAAACACCAGAATACTCACCTCCCTGAGTTCTTACAAAGATTAGAGACAATTACATAAATCAGATAGCATGGCAGCACTCACACACAGCAGACTCAGCAAACAGTAGTTATAAGGGGTGATAGTATGTTTTTGTACATAATGCTATTTCTGCATGCCAGACTTTTCTTAACTGATAAAATTCTTCAAGGGGAGGGGGAATTATTGGTTCAAAGTCTAGGTTGTTTTTCAGATTCTTAATACATACTTGACAGGACTTATTGACATTTTTCGAGTTAATAAACCAAGGCTCTGAGAAGCTAAGTCATTCAGCTACGGTTTTAGTACTCAGAAATGGTAGAGACCAGATTAAATCCATATTTTCTAACTTTGTCTTGGGCAATTTCTACTCAATGTCACAGACCCAAAACCTTAACCTTTGCAGCGTGGGAAACTGAATTAAAACTCTTTGTGAAAATCAGCTATGTACGAGCTTCCTTATAGCACCATTGTTTCATTCTGACTCATCCTTCCTTCAGTAAACTTTTATGGGCATGCAGTAAGGAGGGGGGTGCGGTGAAAAACCATCAGCTGCGGTCAGGGAATCAGGAGGCCTGACGTTTCTTCCAAGTCCTGTCATTTACTCTTCGTGTTATCTTGGCAGAACAGTCAACATATTTGGTGACAGTTAACTTATCTGTAAAGTGAGAACTGGGTGATTCACTTCTTGTTTAAAGTCCTATCATAAAGTAGAGCTTTGTGGGCAAATCGGGGTAATTGAAACTGAAACCGTCTTCCTAGGTGCCTTCTGCTGAGTGTTCTGCCACAGTTGAATTAACTGTTGCAAATGTATATTATCGGTCCACATTTTCTTTCAAAATATATTCAGACCCTGAAAGAACCACCTATGTATGCATATCCCATAAACGTTCATTAGAAAGTGGGGTTGAGAGTTTGAAGTGGGTCTACCCAGAAGTTTAATGTGTCAGAAAAAAAGATGTATTTGTGTGGAGAAAGACTAGAAGAAAAATGAAAAAATGAATACTACTGGATTTGGGAGATGGCTTAAGAGAAGAATTTTGCTTTTCAGCTACCCTTAATATTATTATGCAATGCCAACATCAACAATGAAAATACTTCCTAAGATGCTGGTGGTGAATTCTGGCTTTGAGAACTTTGCTTTAAGGACTTAAAAAAAATAATGTCTTTTCCTTTTTAACAAAAAATGTTTTCAAAGTCCTATTTAGCTTGAGTCAGAGTGAGTAAATATAATAGATGAGGGTAGCCTTCATGGGGGGTGGGGGTGAGGAGGGAGGTCTCGAAAGTGGCCAGAATGTACAAATGGGCAGACTTATACACAGAGCACATTTAATGATTTACTGAGTAAACAAGTTTTTGAGATGTAGTGGCAGGAGATCATCTGAGCCCTGTTTCAGGATGTACCTGCTTACTCCAACACTTCCCGCATTCCAATCTACTTGAAATTAGAGGCAATTAGTGTCAACTGCTGTCCTTCCCTGACTTCTCCCTATGATTCTGAAAGCACAGGGTTGCCTCTACATATGTGGCTCTCAACCAGGGGTGGTTGAACCCCCTTTTCCACCCCGAGGGATATTTATCAATGTCTGGAGACATTTTTGGTTGTCATAAACAAGGAAGGTGTTTGCTATCTAGTGGGTAAAGCCAGGGATGCTACAGTGTATAGGACTGTCTCTCATAGCAAAGAATGATCAGCCCCAAATGTCACTAGTGTTAGTGTTGAGATATTGTGCTTTAGAGATAAGAGAATTGTAGAGTGGAGGCGTTGGCCTAGGCCCTGTGGCAGGCTGTCATTTGCAAGGGCACAGAGTAAGTAAAGGGTCAGCCAGTTGTATAGTTCTGCCCCAGAGACATCATCAGGCCCTGAAAATCTGTTGCCAAGAAGTTTTGTCTGGATGAAGGATGGCGTTGCCCGTGGACACAGGCAGTTGGACCTTGCCCCAAAATGTTGCCTGTGATGTTGCCTACACTTTGGAGACTTCTCCATGGCATCACCCCTTCTGTAAAGCCTGTTTCTTACCACAGCAAGCTTCCTGTAAAACCAGTTTCTCAAGCTCTGCAGCATAACCCTAACACTTCCAAGCCATTTTTCTTGATTATGTGAATTCAAAGGCACCAGAAAGCATGTAAATGAGGTCAAGTATTCAGTGAAGGAGAAACTGGACTAAGAAAAGGAAGCTATCAGAGATCATAAAACGATCAAGTCAGAGTGAGGAAGTGCAACAAGAACGGACACAAACTCCACCCAAAGGATGAAGATGGGGCAACAGTCATGAGTTAGTTCTGAGAGCTGGCTTGCAGCACCAAAAAAGAAAAAGAGAAAGGAATTGGTCAGAGACCCTAGGAATCAGAGAGGAAGATGGTTCATGGACAGAGTAAAACAATGTCTATGTCTCGATGGTGAAGAACAGGAGCTTATTACCTTACCATGGCTTGGTGAAAATATTTCTTACAGCTCCTGGCTTCTTTTACTTTAATTTTGTAGTCACTGTAATTCTGACCTCAATGTGTTTTTCCAAGATCACGTTTTTCAGTTGATCAGCTAGAATGAAGACATGACTGCTTTTATTATAAATTAACAAGTGAGCATTTTGGTTTTGCTGATCCTACCCACTCACACCGGGGTGAATCTGAATTGCAGGACCTGGAAACAGAGCAGGAGCAACTTCAGCTTTGGCGACTTCCATGGCAACATGATGAGGGACCATCTTGCTTTAGGGGGAGGCTTTCAGTAACAAGCTATTAAAAATGATTTTCAGCATGAGTGGGTCTCTGTGCACAGATCCGCACAGCAGAGTGATGCTCCCCGAAGTCAAGGCCCTTTCTAATCTTTAGTGATTGACAACACTGATGGAGGGAAGATAGAAAATAAGGCCTCTGAAACACCAGGTGATTTGGCTCGCTCTCTCCCATGGAAGGATTTTGTCCTCCCATCAGTCCAGCAGAGGACATAATCTCATTAATTATCAAGACAAAACACAGTAAGGAAAAGGGAAGGCCTTTAAACCCAGAGGAGTAGAACAGATAGACAACCTGAGCAGATCAGTAGGCATAAAAGGTTTTTCCAGCATAAAAGTCAGCAGAATCTCTTGAGCAGTTTTCCAGGCCCATGTGGGGAGAAGGCGAGGAAAGCAAGACACTCTCAGTCTCTCAGGATTCGGCAGGCAGGGCTTCCTCACATTCTGAGCCCCGGGCATGTGCTTACTCTAGTACCTCTTCTGGCAGTTTAGGTCTTCTTCCAGCTGCTCTACCAGCTTTGGGAATGTCTGCAGGTCTTAAATCTTGTGCTCCAGACTTTGCTCAGGTCAGATTCTGGGAATCAGCCTGCTCATATTTGGGTCTACTTCTCCCTCCAGATCCCCACTTGTCTTAATCATACCCGGACCTGCTTGGCCAGCTTAAATGGATTCAATTTAAAGGTTCTACCAGAGGCAAATGATCGTACAGCTACTTGACTGAATGTTGTGTTCCTACACCCTTTAACTGAGATCCACATAATCACAGGAAGAGCCTGAGCAGGGTCAGTTAGGAAAATATCACCCATACTTCACACTGAATTTTAAGACCCGATGAAGCCCTGTAGAGGCCAGATTATAGTTGTAAAGCCTGTGTAGCAACCAGGAAAGGTGCTTGTGGTGAAATGTTTCTGTGAAATAGGTTAGGAATGTGTATAGTGCCACAGGATATTTCTGAAACATGATACCAGAAGTATCTAGGTCTCCAGTTCCAGTCCTGCTGAATGAGAACATTTGAAGCTATATCCTAAGTATCTAAACTTTCATCAAGTTTTCCTGGCGGTTCTCATGGATTCTAAAGAATGAGAGCCATGATGAAAAGAATGGTGTGCTTGAGGCATAACCCTGAAGCAAGGAGTTGTATCAGATACAGTGAGATTATTGATGGATTTTTCTTACCCCACAATTTTTACTAGTGCTATTTTATCTTTACAATGAAAAGTGAAATATTTTACTTTTACAATGGAAAATAAGATAAATAAAAATAAAGAAAATATATTTTAAAAATTTAAATATATAAATAAAAAGGAAGGAGGAATTGGATGGAGAAGGACCTAGAGACAGGGATACAGGTAGGTAGCCCTGAAGAGCCCAGGTGAGAGATGGTGAACACAGGACCTATGTGGTACAAGTATAGGGGAGGACCTTTAGACCTAGACTAGAAAACTTGGGTTTAATGCCAGCTCTGCATTACCAGC
Source organism: Eonycteris spelaea (assembly GCA_003508835.1). Taxonomy (NCBI): domain Eukaryota; kingdom Metazoa; phylum Chordata; class Mammalia; order Chiroptera; family Pteropodidae; genus Eonycteris; species Eonycteris spelaea. Next base: position 10,373,245 of record PUFA01000047.1, read on the forward strand.
CGTTAACCTGGAGGTAACACACACCTCCTTAGGCTTTTGTAAAGTCCGAATTTAATAACTGCTGACATCATCGCACACTTTCTATATGCCAGTCCCTGTTCTCAGTGCTTTACATAATTATCTCATCTAATCATTACAGAAACACTTTGGGATAGATACAATTATCATCCCAACTATTCAAATGAATAAAGTGAGAAACAGAGAGGTTAAGTAACTTGCCCAAAGACACTCAGCTAGAAAGTGGTAGAGCTGTATAAACATGCTTTGTGATGCATAAAGCTCTATATTATAAGGAGGCAGCTTTTTTTTTCTTTTTTTTTAGTGGCAGAGTAATCCCTTTAATCAGAAAAAAACCCTTTAGATCCTTTTCTGTGATTTCACACGTTATCTGCTCTATTCCCAAAGAGTCACACTTGCTGAGATCAGCACCACCTGGAAGAGACTCTGAACTGGATCTGCAGGGTGGAGAATACTATCCCTGCCATGACAACAATTTAGTATTGTTGCGCGGAAGCCCAGTAGAGGCCAGCATCCTCACACTGCATCTGCCGTGTGATAGGAGGTGTCACCTGCACTCTGTGCTCCATGAACTGGCTTTCCAGCCCGAGCTCAGATTTCAGCGTCAGTAGACCTGGGCTCAGGTCCCAGCCCTGCCACCTGCCGGTTGTATGACCCCAGGCAACTCAGTTAACCCACTGGCTTCAATTGGAGCCGCTATATTTGTGGATTACTGTGTTTTCAAAAAGTCTTGCAGGTGATTCTAAGGAGCGACCAGCAATGAGAACCTCTGATTCACCTCTCCAAGCTTTTTGTTCCTTACATGTAAAAATAAGAGTAACCATTCATAACCAAAACTTACTCTTTGAGCACCTGTTAAACATTTTCTCATTTATCCATCTCAGAAAGCCCAGGAATTCAGTAGTATTTACCCCCTATAGTTTGTGGTTAGTGGCAGAACTGAGACCCAGACCCAAGTGTTCAGGCTCCAGGCGCAGTTCTCTGCACGGCCTGACATCGACTAAGAAAACCCTAGCACAATGCCTGGTACGTAGTCAGTAAATGTCAAAGACTTAGTTATTAACTTGAGGGTAGACTTTATTCTAACCTCTACATCTTTCAAGACATCTTGAAGCACTGCCCTTTTTTTTTTTTTTTTTTTTTTTTTTTTTTTTTTTTTAAGGCATGGCAATGTGTTCCTCTTTGGTGATTATTGGATACATAAAATTCAAAGTCGAGGCCTTACCCCAGCCCTGGATTTCCTAGATTTTTCACTCAGCCACGGTCTACGTCAGGTGGTCCTTTGGGGCCACTTCAACATGATCTGTTTCTTGGAGCAGAGGGGCTTGGAAGTTGTGGTGATGCAATACAGCTTATGCTGTCTCTCCTTTGTCTGAGGGTCCTGTTTCAGGAAATCTTTCTTGTCTTTGGGTATCTGGATGACTTACTGGTACAGTCCAGAAATCTCAGGGTTATGGTCAGGGTCTGTCAGCCTGGGGGATCACCTGAGGCCTGCGCCGTCTCCTGGTGGCTGAATTACAAGGAAGTGTATGAAAGGCATAGCGTATCAGCAAAGCCTTCCTTGAAATCCCCTGCTCTCTTCACCTATGTGCATCAGAATCATCTGCAGTCCTTGGTAAAGCTCCCACTTCTGGGCTCAGTGCCCAGATTTTTGATTGAGTCCAGGTGTGCATTTTGAACTACTCCTCAGATGCTGCTGATGCTGCAGGTCCAGGGGCCACACTTGAGAACCACCGGACTAGAGAGGCAGCTGTCACGACCACCTGGGATTTGTGAAACTTCCTCTTGGAGATTCTAGCAATGACTCTGAGGCAACCTCAAGGCTGGCCTGGCCCAGGAATTCCTCTGCCTTTTGGTCGCATTGAGGATAGAGGTCCATAGGGAGGTGCAGGTGGCAGTGACGTCAGGCAGACGTAGGACCAGGAGTCTAGACTCCAGCTTACTAGGTCAAATGATACTCAAGTCTGGAGTTAAAGTCTTGCATGCTGGTAGTGAATATCAAGTCCAGGGAGAAATGTAAGGCTCAAACACTGAGGAAGTCTTAAAGATAACAGCAGACAAGGTCCAGGGACAGCATAATTTGGGATGGTGACACTGCGGAATAGGGATACTTCCACCACGACTGGTCCTCGGGCAGAAGGACTTGATATTCTGCATGCTTACATTCTGGGTGCCAAGCAGCAGAGAAAGAGATGCTGTTCTCTTGTCAGAGCGGAAGAGCAAAGCGGAAGGGAGAGTCAGATTACCATAGGTGCTTTCTGCTCCTGACCACGGCTGAGGCAGAGTCCCGAGAGTAATCCAGCTAAGCCATATGAAGATATCTGTGTGATGGACATATGCTTGTTGCCATGGGAAACTTAAAAATAATTTTTTGTATGATGTTTAGTGAGGCAAGAAATTGACTCTGAGAAACCATTTTGGTAAAAAGGTCTGATGTCAATGGCTTTTGCAACTATAGACAATTAGCACTCAGGTCTCTTTAGAACTAATCTGGAGTTGACCACTGCTTTGCATTTACCAGTTCTGTCCCAAACCCAGAAGCGTCACCTTCATTCATTCTGAAATTGCATTATATTCTTCTCCCATATGATTAAGAGCAAGTGAGATGGCAAAGCTGAGGTCAGGACTGATTCACTGTTTTCCTGCAGTACACAATGAAGTGCTGGCAGAGTCCTGAGCATCTCCTAAGCTCCTCCATTAATCATTCAAGCTCTGACACTTCTAGACCAAATGAGGACACACTGCTTTAAATGAGAAAAGAATATGACCTAGCCTAGGAGTTATAATTTTTTTATTAACTGCCTCATCATAATAAAAAAAATTTTTTAACTGCCTATCTATTGGTAAATTGCTTTTATTGGAGCATCTTAATATCATTAGGCCAACTCGTGTGCTCCAAAATGCACTGGTATCCAGGTCAGAGGAGGCTGTTTCCTTTACGGAACGCCTCTGATGGAAAGGATACCAGGATCTGAATGCTTAGTGTTCTCCACTGGTAAGCATGTTTTAGTTTTGTCTTCCACATGTTTTAATTCCACTGAACACTGTATTGGCTAAGGGAAGGGTCAGTAGTAGAAAGTATTAAGATGAGTAAGCACAAAAACGGAACAGGAAGTAAAAAAATTTCCAGTGTGATGATTGACAATTCAAAATGAGAAAGGCTTAGAAAGTCTCCCAGTGCTGATAATGGCCTTCGACACAGTAATTACACTAAAAGAGCTTGGGACATAATGGGAGAGACAGGGGAGGTTGATAATGCTCAACACGTCTTTTCTGAGGGTTTTTTGAAACCTGTTATATAAACAACAACCCAAAAACTCAAAAAGGGTTCGCAAAGTGAAATTCAGTGCATTTACCAGGTTGAACATTCATACGGTGTCATTTTGAGAGCATTTGCCAACCAAGCAAACATTACTGCTGTCGCCATCCTACTGAGACAGCTCTGCATCCATTTTGGGCTATGTTTCGACGACAAGATCAAATTTAAACACCCCCGTTACTCAGTGATTTCAACCCCACATATACTTATTAATGTTTGCTTTGTCGGTTCCTTTCATCTCCGTGTCTTAATTCTGTAGGGCCTATGGGTTAGTTTGTTTGTTTGGGGACAGTAGCAAAAACAAAAGAATACTGGAATTAGAAAGAACACTTAATGTTCAATCCAGTCTCTGATCTGTACAGACACTTAGGGGCCTGGTCATTTGTGTTTCTTTATAATCACCAAACATCCCACGTAGCTGTGTTTATATACTCTTGAAATAGGAGACAATCAGTTTTAGTGAAAAGGAGTCTTTTCTCTAAAGCTGTAGTATCAAGGATGAAGGAGAAGGATATCTCTGAATATTTTCATGGAAAGTTATTCTATTTTGTGAGAAAGTGCTGGAGAAAGTACATGAAACTCTATCCTGTGATGTCTGATTCACTATTTCTACTGGGAACTTGACTCAGCCTCTATCTAAAGGTGGTGGCTGGGATGAAAGCAGAGGCTGCCTGGGTTTCGCACCCGGTTACCATTATCACCAGCCATCAAACTACTGCAAGGGATTACCAAGCATAGTCCTGCTAATTCTGCTAGGGTCCTTCACAGTGTTCTTCCTGCCTCCAGCCTGGGTTGCCACCTGCCATACTGCCTGCAACTCTGCCAGGGTGACTTCCAGTGGGGACTTCTGTTTGCTTTCCAAAGGAGGTGCATGGGCCAGAGTTATTTCCTGAGAAACTCCAAAATGACGCCCACAGATCCGGTGCTTCAGTAACTGGAGTGTCCATGTGGGGGAGGTGCTTCTGGAATGCATGAAAACCAGCTCGGACTCCCCTATGATCACCAAGAGGCATCCCTCTTGGGGAAGTCAGGCTGGCATGAGGTGGCAGGACCATAGGCAAAGCAATGTGAAGGTTCTGGGAGGAAGAGGGCTTTCACGCTGCAAGCTGGAAATGACATGACACCTTTCACAAGCCTTTGCCTGTGGTCACGATAAAACTGGTGCCCAGTCCTGAAAAGCATCCCTGCCTCCTGGACACATGACCATAAACTTACTTTGGCTGGTGGAGAGAACACTGCCTATCATGCACCCAACCCATTCCTGATTCTGAGAAAGAAAAGTTGGTTTTACCCTTGTGGAAATAAATGAAGACCAACCCAATAAGAAATGCAGAGGCTACTTATTCAGAGTTTTCTACAGTAAGGGAGGCAGTCACTACCACTTGCATTTAGCAGAAACTCAAACGTAGACAGAGGAATGGAGGAGATTTATAAAAAACAAAGGGAAGTCTCCAGGTATGACCTGGTAGGAGGCTGTTGGCTTGGAGGAACTGGAGGTGGCTAACTAGAACTGGGGTGTCCTGTGTAATTGATTGAGGGAGTATATTTGGCTTTTTCTAATTGGTCCTAAGTTGGAAATAGGAACAAAAATTAGGGAAGCTGTCATTTATTAATCAAGTCCTGGCCATTTTTGGCCAACTGTTAGAGGAGTTACTGTTTAGCTTCCGGGACTAGTTGCTAGAGATAGTGGTCTGACTTCTCACAAGTCTGACACAGATAATGGTCTGCCCTTCTGAGCTGGTTGCTGCTATTTGTTATACATGGTCTGGCCATTGCCTCTTTGTATATTGAATCTCTTCCCTTCATTTTATTGTCCCAGATGTCTAGAAAAAAAGAATAAAAGAGATTGGGACCACCACTATCAAGGTAAATAGTGGGGTAGAGGAACCTAAACCCAAATGTCTTATCGAAGACATCTCCCATCTAATCATCTGATGTATCTCATAATGTGTGGCCCACAAAAGTCCAAAAATACCTCCTCCCATAGTGCCCTGTGCTTACATGCCCAGCTCTAAAATAACTTTTTCCGTATCCACCTTCCTTCAGCCCTGACCTTCTCCTTCCTAAGCTCTATCTCAAAGCATGAGGTCTTGGTGGACATTTGCAAAAAGCAAAGAGGCTGAGGTGTGAGAGTGCCCACAGAGCCTTCCTGGTGATTCTGCATCTCTAGGGATGTCTGTTAAAGCTAATGCAGCTCCTGTTCATGAAAGTTCTGAGGTGTAACTCAGGGGAAGGTCCCTGGTGGTAGGAAAAGGGAGTATCTTGGGGCAGGTCATCCTTGTCCTGTGCAATGGGAGGGCCTCTTTCATTTCATTGGCTTGCCGGGGCAGGTAGCCAAACGAGCGCACAAGGGATTTGATGCCATCTCAGGGCGGTGCCATTCACAGGAATCACACCGTCCAACTGGCCTTCCGGTTTAGAGGTGGAACCAAAGTGTATGGGCCATCAACAGCCCTCTCAGGTCATTTACAAGATTCTGTTCCCGCAGATTGAATCCCATAGATTCAAAGCCCACAGGTGAAAAATCGGTGGCTAGGTATCTGAGAGACAAGCCACAGAGGGTTGGGCCTAGGTCACCTTTGTCGGGTCAGTAGAGAGGATTCCATGTTTTCCCGCTTGTCCTTTACATGAAATTCATGTCCTTGGCACTATACAAAGTGTGGGGACTATAATTAAAAACAATATCCACTCCTAACCCTGAAAGCCTCTATATAAAGGAAAAGGGAAAGAAAACAGTTATATTTCTGAACACGCATTAACCCAGGATGTGATGAGCATCACAGGCAACCTGCTGAAGGGATTGCAAAGACAGAAAGCAATCTTGCTCTCACGTTACTACCTGGACACATCGATTACATTAGGTAGGTTTCACGAGGCGGAGTTGGTTGACAATTTAGGCCATCTCCTCCCAGGAAACTGGGAGGCAGGGTTTTTCTTCCTTGATGATTACATTGTGAAGAGATGGCTACCAGGTCTATGAGGAGACAGTCTTTAGTTGGAAGACTGGCAAGTGACTCATGTGGCCACAAAAAAGAATTAAGTACACTTGGAAAGAACAAAGAAAGAAATTCTGAAAGAAAAGGGAGAAGTGGAAGACAGCTTTTTTTTGTTTTCCTTCTTTTCACCTGGGAGAACTGATCCTCTTATTTTAAACTTATAGCTGCCCTTTGAAAAGCCACACCTGCTTCAGGACTGAGGGACTCGGCTGAAACCTGCAGCCATCAAGCCCGGCGTGGACACACAGGGCTATGGAGCAGTTTCCCCTTTCCGATGAGATTCTGTCCTCCCTCGGCCCCCTGCAGCACACAGAGCAGGCAGAGGCTCCACATCCCTGCCTAGAGAAGCCCTCACAGGCAGAGGAGGGATTTGGAAGGACTCGGGTTCCCCTTTGCCTCTCCCCAACACAGCCTTAACTCCCTCCCTGCCCCAACTCCCCTCGAATCTCACGTTTTTCTCTCTCATCCTGACTCACAGGATAAGGTTTCTATAATGGAAAATAAGAGCAAAAACAAGCGTCAGGTGGTGAGTCAGAGCCATTTAACAAGCAATTTAAGAAGCCCCGCTCCAAAAGCTGATGCTGGGGCTGCAGCATGAAGCAAAAGAGAACGGGATCTGCCAGAACATCACAATCCTTACATAAACGCACATTTCCACCTTCTTTCCGAGGAGTCTCTTTCCAACCTAGCTGTCTCTGGAAATGCCACCCCTATCCTCTCTATTGCTTTCTAGTGCAGAGGACATCCTGCTCCTTTTGAAACATTCAGCTGTAGGCACCTATGGTGGGTTTCTAGCAAAGCTATCAGAGGTTGAAAAAGGTCTCAAATCATAAGGTCAGCTGCTCTGATCCCACACAGGTCATGATGTGATATCCTCAAAGCAGATGACTAATGATCTTATCGTAAATAAAATGCCAACATTGCTACAATCTGCTGATCATCCATTCATCTCTTCACTCATTCACTCCATTAACAAAACTTGATTGATGGTTCACTTTGTGTTGGGCACTGCTCTGATGGTAGGGACACAGGACAGATTCTGCCTTTGCATGAAGAATAAATATGAGAATATATCAAGCTGTAGGGTCTGAGCCCATCTATCCCCCAAAGAAATGAGCCCGGCAGTTTCCAGGGTCTGCAGAAGTCACCTGGCATGTGGTCTGAATTCTGTTGTTCCTCACTTTCTAGAAAAATGTTCAGTAGCAAGACCAGGAAATCTTTCTTGAAAAATGCCTGGTTGAGGATAAAGCTGTGTGGATGAAAAAGAGGCCACATACTAAACCTGACAAGCTCAGTGGGTCTTACAGACACAGGGTGGTCTGAACATAAAAATTTCTAACTAAATTGGGTCATGGTAGGTAGTCATGTACTAGGCCTGTAGCTTCTTTGACAAAGGGCAATCTTTACCTGTGAAATTGATTATTTGTGCACCTAACATACCTTTGAAATGTCAAGAGTAATTTTCTTTTTCAGGCGCACAAAGTCACAGCCACTGCCACCGGAGCAAGAGGCCACACCATTGTTGTGTTGCCCACACACCAACGCCCTGTACCGTAAATGTTATCTAGCCTGCACCCACCAATGTAGCCTGTCTCTCTGTTTTGTTGTTTATCCAATCTCAGAGATTTCCCTGCTTTGCTTTCTCCGCCCCCTTGGTGTTCCACTGTTGGATTTCATGTAACCTTCCTCATATCTCCCTTGATTCTCATGTATGAAATAAGCTGCAAAATTGCCGTTCTCTGGAGCATTTTTCTCAATGTGTTAAGATTTTGCTTTCTGTCATCAGTTAGACTCAAATAAACTCTTATCAGATTTTTTCTTAGGCTGGACATTTTTGAATCCATAGTTCCAAGGACATTTTGCTCAGACCATGGCATCTGACCAAGCTCTGTGATTCAGCTGTGCAACCAGGCACACCCTTGAGGTCAAAGGGCCAATTTCTGTCTTCCCAGGCATCCAACCTTGTGCAAGGAGGTTACTATTAACTCTTATCAGCGTAGTGACACCAGTAGTATGAGGAATGCTATTCACATTTATTGTTATACCTGAATACTTTTGAATATGAGTAAACATTGATGTGTAACAAAAACACCAGAAAAGCACATTCTTAAAGCACTGCACAGGTCTTAGTTTGCAGGATTGCTTCAGGGAAATTGTATCATTACTACTGGTCAACCTTTAAGCTTGGAGTTAAAGAGCAGATAAATCTCTACCTTTGTCACTTGCCAGCAGAGAGGAAGGGAAGCTTAATAACCAGGTGATTACAAACCAACACCAGCACCTTGCTCCGGCAAAGCTAAGCCAAAAAAATCCTGATCCCTCACTGAGTTCAGCTGAAAGAGTGTCTAATGTGGATGAAAAAGGTGTTCTATGAAAAGTAACCTCACAGGGTGATCTGATCATAAATTCCTAACCCAGCAGGTCATGGTGGGCAGTCACGTAAGTTCTTCAGTAAAAGGTTTATCTTTGCCTTAAGGAAGCTCTGTCCATTGTTTATGTGCATCTCTGCTATCAGATGTCTTAGAAATGCCTCTTTTTCAAAGTAACCACCCTCAACAGAGCACATAATCTTAACTATCCTGCAATACATTGCTTTCTCTCGCCTTCATGTACTCTTTGTATTTCCTTCTTAATTCCAAGTGCATAAAAGAAGCTGCAAACTGTCTTTCTTGGAAGCATTTTTTTTCTCAGTCTTTTGAGATCTTGCTTCCACGACTATCCTCTGTTTGGCTCAAATCAATTTTTATAACAATTCTCTACAGGTTGAAATATTCTTACGTTGACATTAATTTTTAAAAATGTAGTTTAGTGACCGCAAGAGAAACTATCATCTCTACATTGAAATGTCAAGTTTTAAAAATTGCCTTTAAAATTTTTTAATAATGTTACCTGTTCAAAGCCTGTGTGCCTGATGCTTCAAAGGGCCAAAACTCCAAACGCCATAGTTTGGAGTAAGGAAAGTTTTATTATTAAGAAGGTGCCAACTGAGAAGATGGGAGACTTACTGGCTCCTCAAATCCATTTCAAGAAAGTACAGAGTTCAGGCTTCTTTTATGTCAAACGAAGGGGAAATGGGAGGACTCTTTTTGTAAAATTCAAGCAACAAGCAGAATTCCTCTTATGATTAGCATGCCTGTGTGGAAGAGAAAGCAGGAGCTATTGGCCCGAAGACCTTGGGAACAAGATAGCCTTCAACAAGATGGAGTCAGAGAGACTGAGCATTTCACTCTGTTACAGTAATGTTGCAATAACAATATTTCTGGATGATATTTCAGACTTATTTTTGTAGCCCATGAGTTTAGTCTTTAATGAGTTCAGTCATTGATATTTGGCTTCATTATCAACCAGATACTGATTTTAACACTCAGCCCTTCCCATTCACCTAAAAAAGCAGTCAGTGAAAGGCATCTGTAGTCCCAGAGGACACCTTTACTAAAACAGACCAGTTCTAAATGACGGGTCTATGGGGAGGTAAGTGAGGGACAAAGGCAAAAGTCAAAGGGTAACCAAAATAGCTGAAGAAGTTGTGAGCTCAATAGCTTGTGATAACATTAGACTCAGCACTCATTCTACACTGATCCCCGTCCTTCTCAAGAAAGGGTCATCTGCATTTCTTTTTTGAGACCAATGCCCCATTTGATACATCTTGGCACCTGTTCCCTCATCTTGTCAATACTCCCACTCTAATTTATTTTGTCCAGAGGCCTTGGTTCTTCTAGCATTGGGATCTTACCTTGTTTCCTAAGTCTTGAAGGGCCCCAAAGCCTGCCCTTGAAACCCTGAGCTTGTCGCTATACCCTGTTGCCCATTGTCAGGTTCTCTGACAAGAGCTTTCCACCTCTCAGAGCCTAACCCTGCATCTCCACGGCATGCTCCATCCTGAGCTGAGCTCCAACTCTCTAGGATAGCCTGGTTCTGCTCCTGACTTCGTATGTGCTGAAAAAACTCAGTATCAATAGCGCAACTGCCGTTATTGATAAGTATGGAAATGTGCTTGATCAGAGCTTCAAGACAAAATAAACTGGAATTCAAGAAATCTTTGGAATAAACAGATAAAGGAAGAAAAACATAAGAACAGCCATTTTATAAAATAGCTCTTGTACCAAGCCACCTAATACCTGGCCTTGAATTGATAGTGATTATCTCAGTAAATAAGGAGTGAGGACATCAGGGGACTCATCATATAAGTGAGGGAGGGTAAGCAGACAGCTTACTGCTAAGATATCTATCTTCACCTTGATTAAATGCCTAGAACAGCAGAATGGATGCTCAAGAAAATTTGCCATGTAATTAAGTGAATTGGAAATCCTTCTATATTGGCCTTTACAAAAGAGACTTAACATTTAATTTTATATTTTCCAATGCTTATGTTTTTAAAGTTTTTATTCTAAAAAAAAAATCTAAGACATCAGAAATCTTATAAGGACAGTACAACAGAAGTCCATATATATCCTTCACCTGGATTCACCAATTTTAGCCATTTTTACACATTTGTTTTCTTGTTCTCATTCTCTTACCTAAGCACAACTAATCAAAGTCAGGAGACTTTATTATCTAAATCAATTGTTCAGTAATATTCTATTATCTAATATTCTATTATCTAATCAATTGTTCAGTAATATTCTTTATTGCATTTTTTTTTCTGATGCAGGATTTAATCGAGGGTTGTACTTTGTATTTAGTTTTCATGTCTCTTTACTTTCTTTTAATCAAGACCAGTTTCTCAGCCTTATTTTTTGTTGTTCTTCAGTGACATTGGCTTTTTGAAGAGTACAGGTCATTAGCTTTGCAGATCATTCTTCCATTTTAGCTTTGTTTCCTCATAATTCCAGTCAGCTTTCCTCTTGATTAGAAGTGGGTTGTTCATTTTGGGCAGGATTTCTACATCGTTGATATTGGATCCTTCTCAGTGCAACACACCAAGAGCACGTGATGTTGGTTCATCCCACTATTGGGGATCATTCAGTTAAGGTACTATCCTTTAGGTGTCCACTGCAAATTCCCTTTGTATCCTCTGCAATTAGTTGTGGGGATAAACTCTGACATATGGAATAGCCTATAACCTATTTGGTTCTCTCTCTCTATATATCTTTATCTATATATCTAGATATCTAGATCTATATATCTAGATATATAGATAAAGATATATAGATAGATATATAGAGAGAGCTAGAAATAGAGTGATATAGATATGGAAGGGGGGAGAGGGAGAGATGGGGAGGAGGAGAGAGAGAAAGAATGTTTTGTTGTTGTTGTAAGAAATTGACTCACAATTATGGATGCTGTCAACTCCAAAATCTGTGGGGCTGGCTGGAAGCAGAATTTTTACCTCCTTGGGGGACCTCAGTCTTTTTCTCTTAAGGCCTTCCAGTGATTGGATGAGGCCCACCACATTATGGAGTGTAATCTACTTTACTCAAAGTGTACCAATTTAAATATTAATCTCATTTTAAAAAATACCTTCACAGTAACATTTAGACTAGTGTTCCACCAAATATCTGGCCTAGTCGAGTTGATACATAAAATTAACCATCACATTCCTCAAACTTTCATCCAATTCCAATGGTTTTATCTCATTGATAATTTTACTTTTAATCAAACATTACTATGATGGTTAAAAAATGACAGTGTTCTAACTCTATCATTCCTCCTATATTTATTAGCCTTTTAAAAATTAGAAAATTGTTTAACAAAATCCAGCAACTATTTTTGATAAAAACACTCAGCAAAGTGGGAAGAGGAACATATTCAACATAATATAGGCCATATATGACAAACCCACAACTAACATCATACTCAACAGTGGAAAGCTAAAAGCGTTCTACTTTATATCAGAATAAAAGACGAGGATGCCTACTTTCACCACTTCTATTCAACATAGTATTGGAAGTCCTAGCCACAGCATCTGGCCAAGAAAAGAAATAAAAGGCATCTAAACTAGAAAAGAAAAACTCATTATTTGCAAATAACATGATACTACATACAGAGAACCCTAAAAAGCCTACCGAAAACTATTAGAACTAATAAATGAATTCGGTAAAGTAGCAGGATCTAAAATATTCAGAAATTGGTTTTATTTTTATATACCAATAATGAAATATCAGAAAGAGAAATTAAGAAAACAATTCCACTTATAATTGCATCAAAACAAAACAAAACAACTAGGAATAAATTTAACCAAGGAGGTAAAAGACTTGTACTCAGAAAATTATAAGACATCGAAGAAAGAAATTGAAGAAAATACAAATAAATGGAAACATATACCGTGCTCATGAATAGGAAGAATTAACATTGTTAATATGGCCATACTGCCCAAAACAATCTACAGATTTAATACAATCCCTATCAAATACCAATGGCATTTTTCATAGAACTAGAACAATAATTCTAAAATTTATATTGAACCACAAGAGACCCCCAAAACCAAAGCAATCCTGAGAAAGAAGAACAAACTTGGTGGTGTCATGCTACCTGATACCAGACTATACTACAAGGCTATAGTAATCAAAGCATGGAACTGGCACAGAATAGATACAGATTAATAGAACGGAATAGAGTCTGAAAATAAGCCCACACCTATATGGTCAATTAATCTGTGACAATGGAGGCAAAAATATGCAACAGAATGGAGACAGTCTTTTCAATAAATGGTGTTGGGAACACTGAACAAACACGTGCAAAAAAATAAATTAAATTAAACCACCTTCTTACACCATATACAGCAATAAACTCAAAATAGACTAAAGACTTAAATGTAAGGCCTGAAACAACAAAACTCCTAGAAGAAAACATAGGCAGTAAACTCTCTGACAATGATCTTAGTAATATTTTTTGAATATGTTTTCTCAGGCAAGGGAAACAGAAGAAAAAACAAACAAATGGGGCTACATCAAACTAAAAAGTTTTACACAGCAAAGGGCACCATCAACAAAACAAAAAGACAACCTACTGAATGAGAAGATATTCGCCAATTGATACATCCAATAAAGGGTTGATATCCAAAATACGTAAGGAGCTCATACAACTTAACACCAAAAGACAATTTGATTAAAAACGGGCAGAGGACCTGAATAGACATTTCTCCAAAGAGGACATACAGGTGGCCAATAGACATATGAAAAGATGCTCAACATCACTGATCAGGGAAATATAAATGAATCCTCACTCCTGTTAGAATGGCTATCGTCAATAAGTCAACAAACAATTGTTGGTTGTGGTTGGAGAAAAGGGAACTCTCGTGCACTGTTGATTGTTTTGCAAATTGGTGCAGCCACTATGGAAAACAGTATGAAGGTTCTTCAAAAAAATTAGAACTATCATATGACCCAGTAATTCTACTTCTGCGAATTTATCTGTAGAAATTCAAAACACTAATTTGAAAAGATATATGCTGCCCTATGTTTATTGCAGCATTATTTACAGTAGTTGAGCTAGGGAAGCAACCTAAGTGTCCATTGATAGATGATTGGAGAAAGGAAAGATAGTACATATATACAGTGGAATATTACTCTGCTGTAAAAAAGAATGAAATCTTGCCATTTGAATAACATGGATGGACCTAGAGGGTATTATGCTAAATTAAATAAGTCAGACAAAGACAAACACCAATTGATTTTACCTATATGTGGAATCTAAAGAATAAAATAAATGAACAAAACAGAAACAAACCCATAGATACAGAGAACAAATTAATGGTTGCCAGATGCGAGGTAGGTTTTGGGGCTGGGTAAAAAAGGTGAAGAGATTAAGAAGTAGAAATTGGCAGTTACAAAATAGTCATGGGATGTAAAGTACAGCACAGGGAATACAGTCAGTAATATTATAATAAGTGTGTATGGTGTCAAGGGGGTACTAGACTTTTTGAAGGGATCACTTCGTAAGTTATATAAATATCTAAGCACTATGGTAAAGATCTGAAACTAATATAATATTGAATGTCAACTATAATTGGAAAATAAAAATAATTTTTTAAAATAAAAAATTAGAAATTATTCTCCTCCATTTCCAAAGGTACAGTATATGCAATTATTACTTTGATGTATACCATTCCACAGGTTTTTTAAATATTTAAATCTTTGCTTCATTTGAACTTATTCTGACGACATTGTGTCATATGGAGTTATTTCTTTTTCACATACTACACTATCTTCCTAACATCGTTTGTTGAAAGCCATATTTTTCCCAATGATTCGATATGAAACATTTATCAAATTCCAATTCCACATCATTCTGATCTCTTTTTATCTTTATATTTCATTTCATTTGTTTGTCTTTTCATGTCCTGTGTTCCTTGTGTTAAGTGTTGACATTGTAGAATGTGTTATCTGTTGGGAGACAATTGTCTTTGGGTTTCTTGCATTTTTGCACATCTTTTGAACTAAAGATGACTTTTTCTACCTTTCAAGGATGTGAGTATAGCAAACAGCTTTGGAAGAGAGAGAGAGAGAGAGTCTCCTGGAAGCAAAGATTAAGAAAGGTTTAGGCTTTCTAAGCCCACACGGAAAAAAAGGTTGATAATACTGATACTTTGGCTTTACCTAGCATCTTGTGTCTACTACCAGTGTCACGTGACTGTGCCAGACTAACTTGTTAACTTGCAAGAAGGATAAAATCTCTGACCCTTCCCAGTTCTTATAATCACTTAGGGTGGTCATTCCTCAATGCTCTTCTTGTTTAGAGTTTTTCTGTTATTCTTGCATGTTTGTCAATCTCAACTTGAGAGTTAACCTAGTTTCCAAAGTCAGTCATCAAAGAAAGCTTTTATTTTTATATGGAGTGTGTCAATTTCTCATTGTCAAATGTTCCTCTTTTCTATTCTCATGGTCAATATCATAAATTAGGCCCTTATCAATTTATACTTGAACTATAGCTCTTCTTAAAATTAGAATTTGTTTTAAATAAGTTGGGAGAAAGCCCTTTTACACTTCAGAATGAAAAACACGATGGCAGAAACATGGTTCATCACTTACCAGAATCTAGGCTTTGTCTGGAAAATGGGTAATAACAAAGCACACTCCACGGGGCTGTCGTGAAGATGAAATGAGTTCACACATAGGGGTCAGGCATGCTAAAAACACAATAATTGGTAGTTATTATAATTATTTCTAATTTGTAATAGTGATCTTTCATCTCAAAAAAAGAAAAAGTCCCAGCTCCAACCATTTTAATATGTGCAAATCTGTATGGTGAGGAAGCTTGGGAGAATTCTTAAAATATGGGAATATGATTTATTGGACACCTATCCAACATGAATTCATTAATTTGACTAAACTGATTGCAATCATCCATAAGTAAAATCCTTTCCCTCAAATGTATCGTTTAATTGAAAAACACTTTATATTCCTCTTGGAGGCCACTACTTCATCATTTTTATAGTTTAATGAGAATGAAAGCCCTGCTTATTCAGGAAAGGGAAAGTAATGGATGGTTTTGTTCTGTGTCAGAACTATTATGATAATTCTGAGTCTTGTGTCCTTAGAATGGTTGGTTCATAGATTAAAATTGATAGAAGGCACTGTAAGCTTAAGGATTTTTAACTGGAATTTGGTTATTTGCTCTATTCTAAGGCGTATCTTTTCAATTCTCATTATTTCATTTGGATATTAAAAGTGAAGACCTTTAATGCCATAATAAAGTATCTGAATGATTTCCATGGTAATATGGCAGTTTTTAAAAAAAGCCTAAATCTAAAATGCAAAGGGAGCCCTAAGTTGTTAGGAACAAGCCATTTGGGATAGTAACTTTTTCCATAGGCAGAAGCAAAACACAGGCATGGCTTGTGTAGACTGTTTGGAGTGGCCAGGTGGGACTTGAGGCAGGTCTCCAAGGCCAAACACTCCATCCACCCACCCAGCACCCCCACCCTGCTCCACCCCAATTCTTATGGCTCCTTAAGACCCATTTTAACTGGAGAAATCAATGAGCTAGTTAACAACAGCTGGTTAGAGAGATAAGAGAACATGACTGACACATTTCTCTGAAAGAAATATGTCTTATGAGGAGTTATGGAGCTGAGTAGGAGAAAGGTTCTAACATCAAACTTGGCTCTGAGAGCCCTGGTTTTAATCCTTCATTCTCCTCAGTATTGCTCCCCCAGCCCCTTCCTGCTGCTCTTTTGGTAGAGTATCAGAAACTGCTGTAATCTGAAGAGTTCTATATAAGTAGATACAGTGAAATGTGGCCAGCGGTCTGGTCCGTATTGTCATGTTAATGAGTTCTCTCAAGAGCCTTACTCAGAAAAAGCATCCACTGTATTGGCTGGTTCTCTCAGAATGCTGCAGTTGAAAACACATTTCGTTTTTTTCCTCCGGGTATAGTTTCCACAGGCCCCACTAGGTCCAATCTCCACTCATCTGGACTCTGCGCTCTGCCCCAGGAGGCTGGTCTGCGGGATTCCCTTGTTCTGGCTTCTGGTTGGATTCAGCCAATGGAAGCTGGAGGAGAGGGAGGGGCAGTGTCTTTACTCTGTTCCAGGTTGTCTTGGGTGAGCTGCACACCTCCCGCGAGGACCGCTGCCCTCTCCTCCAGCCCAGCTGGTCTCTCTGGGTTGGCCCTCCTTGGCACCCTGGCAGGCCTTTGTCAGATCCAGGTGCTCATCGTCATGTGTGGGCACCACAAGCCTCATCCACGCTTTGCTTATGGTTCTCATAGACCCTTCTCATTTCCTGTTTGAGTGCACCATCTGTTTTCTGCCGGAGGCCTGATTAGTTTTCTGCTGTAACAGATCACTACAAACTGGGTGGCTTAAAACCAAAAAGGTATTCTCGTATAATTCTGGAGTCTAGAAGCCCTTGATCAAGGTGCCAACTGCTGGCAGGGCCAGGCGCTGAGACTCTAGGGGATGCTCTGTCCAGGCGTTTCTCTTAGCTTCTGGTGTTGCCAGCCATCCTCGGCGTTCCTTGGCTTGTAGCTACATCGCTCCAATCTGCCCTCCTCAGCACACGGCACTCTCCTCTCCGTGCGTCTACTCTTCTTATAAGGACACCAATGATGTTGGATTGAGGGCATACTTTATTCCAGTATGACTGCATCTTAATTTGATCATATCTGCAAAGACTCTCTTTCCAAATAAGGTCACATTCACAGGACTTCAACTACCTACCTCGGCATGTGTGTGTATTCGCTTGGGGGGTGTCAGGGCTGGGAGGGATACGATTTGGCCACAACGGGGCCTGACCAATGTAGTACCCGAAGGGGGCCTTTCTCTTCCTCCAGGTTCTCATGCCCCTAAATCTCCCCTCCACTGGTCCTTTCTTCCCACCTCTCCTTTAAGTTGCTTCTCTTACTTAATTTTCCCCAACTGCTCATGTCCCCCTGAAAACTCTTCTTTCTGGCCTAGTCCTATAGCCGCTGCTCTAGTTTTAAGGCAGTCCTTCATTTCCTTGGCCCGGTCCTGGTCTCCGGACTAAGGCTGCACCTCCCAGGCCTGAGCCGATTGCGCAGGGCATCCTCCATTATCAGTCCAGACGAGGCGATATGCAGTCGCCCAGTCAGAACGAAGGGGTGGAATTCTGTTTGATGAACGGAGGAAATCTCCAGACCGCCCTCCCACGTGTGCACACTCTCCTGGAGCCTGACTCAGGAAGCACTGCTGCTGGTGTAGCCTTCCTACAGCCCCGAGGGAACTGGTTTTAGAACGCGATAAGAATCGTGTGGATGCGGAAAAACTGAAAGAAAATGAGAAGATGGAAAGAACTGGGTCACAGTTGACATTGTAGAACAGCTGGCCCAACCAGCCCTGAAGGCTGCCCTGCCTCCCGACTTTCGATTACGTAACCTGAAAAAGACGTCTGCATTACCCAACTGGGTTAGGTCGGGGTTTGTTACTGCAAGCAGAGGCAAGTACACGCTAGGGTTTTTCATGTTTCTAAATGACGAAGCAGATGGAAAAAAATTAACAACAAATCAGAAAACAACTTTCCTGGATTTGAGGGGGACGGTCAGAATTTGAGGCTATCTGGTTTTCAGTCAAGGTGTTGATGGGGATCACCTCAGCTACTCTTCCCTGATTCCTGAGGTTTCAGCCCTAGCGGTCTGTCCTGAGTGGATGCTGCCAGCTGGCTAACGGCTGGAAGCCCCGTGCAGGGCGAGGGGGAGGCCCGCTAACCTCGGCAGATCTAACAGATTGGTTTGGGACGAACAAGTCAGCAGACTACACGTGGAGAAGGCAGCTTTTCCAAGCATTTCAAACAAACTGTTGCAAAGAGAAAGCATGCTTAATATAAAGAAGTCTGCATTAGGACTTCTGGATAGAAATGAGAACTGAATATAAATATCTACATTTACACCCTCCATAAACTCACTAAAGACAGTAAAGATAGTGAAACACACACACACACACACACACACACATTTTAATGTATAAACCCACAAGAATCCGAGAGAAGACAAAATTGATAATCTTGGAAGCTGAAAAGCAGGTGCATGAGTGGTAAGTAACTTAGCCAACTTCAGAAAGCTTGATCCAAAACCAGCAGTAGGGAAGCCAGTGCGTGCACATGTGCACGCGCACACACACGCGCACACAGCTCGGGGTCAGCAGCACCAGTACCTCAGGAGCAGGGATGAAGGTGGGGCAACTAGTAGGAATTTGACCCTTAGGCCCCCTCCTTCCCTGCACAGTCGGGTTTTAATACTGGCCCACCACCTCAGGAGTGGTTTAGACTCTTGAGGGGATAAAAGGAAGGGTCACAGGCTCAAGAGACAGCTGACACAATTGGGGGTGGGTACTAGATGGCAAACAGGGTTATGTAAATGGAGGTTTACACACTGAATACTAAGTCCCTCCCTCCAACCCCACCTCCGGAGCTCAGGACTGTCACACTTTAACCCTTCTATCTGGGTCGGCTGAAGGGAAAAAAAGTCTAAAAATGCCACCTTCTGGTTTCTTGATAAAATGGCTCATCCAGACTTCCTGCAGTGAAGACCACAGGCGTGTGCACAGAACTTCCATTCAGCTTTTTGGACTCCTCCTCTTAAGTTTGGTCAGACAGCCAAGAATCATAGGACACTGGAGGAAATGTGCTGTTTGACAAACAGACTAAAGTACAAGCAAATCAGAAAAGAGCAACTTGGAGAAAATAGAAACTATGCAGGGGAAGAGCCCTTAAAACACCCAGAGCAACAGCCTAAAAGTTGCATGAGCAGATCTCGCCATCATGAAATATAAGGGGACACTATCACAAATAACAATCCAGAAAATTAGAAATTCTGACTCTGGATTAAAGACATGATGGCAGAAATTTAAAATGCATTAAAGAGTTTGAAAAATAAGTTGATCAAACTTCAAAAGTAAAACAAAAAGAAAAAAATGAGAGAGAAAGTTTAAGAAAATTAAAGGGCTAGTCAAAGAGGATTAACATCTAAATAACAGGACTTCTAGAGAAAACAAGAAATAGAGGGGCGAGAACTTTTAAAAAATCCATGAAAATGGCCCAGAATCAAAGGACATGGGTTCCCAGATTGAAAAGGCCCACTGAGCGTTCAGCACAGTGGACAAAATGGACCCACACTGACATATGTCACCATCGAATTTCAAATTACTAGAAGCCAAGAAAAGATCCTACAAGCTTCTAGAGAGAGAGAAAAAAGTTTTCATACAAAAGATCAATAATCAGAATGGTTTGGGCATTTTAATAGCGTCATCGAAAGCTATGTGACAATGGCTTTCAAAATTCACGGAGAAAATGGCTTTTGACGGGAATTGTACAAGCAGCTAAATGTCAATCAAATGGGAAGGTAGAATGAAAACATTTTCATTCATATGAGACCCATCAAAAAATTACCTCTCATGTTCCATTTCTCAGGAAGCTACTACAGAAAAGTGCCCAACCTTAAAAAAAAAAAAATCAAGAAAGATAATGACATAGGATATACAATACAGGATGTAACTAAGTAGAGAGGTAAAGGGGTCCCCAGGATCTTTCTGGCCTCCAGATTGGCTTCTGTCACAAGGTTCCGGAAGAAATATCTTTAAAATTATGAAACTGATATAGGTGTATTCGATCGTATTGAGAGTTTATTAAACCAATGGAGATTTGAGGTTAAATTAGTAAAAATATGTAGAAAGTAAGAGAAATTTAAAAAGAAGGATTAACTCCAGGTAAACCAAACTATGGTACTGTGTTGAGAAGAAAAAACTAATTATAGTATAATATGTGGCTTAGGCAAAAAATAACACTATATGAGCATAATAATGTGACGGTGAATATTAATCTAACACAAATGACTATATAATTGTATTGAGAAGGTGGGAACTCCCCCACACACTAGTGTGCATTTGTAGCTGGTGTGAATGGCAGGCTGTATGGAAAGAGAAGCTAAATTCTCCTCTATAACAGGAAGTTAATACATAAAGTTTAAAACTGAAAAATCAACAACTAATTATATAAGAAGGCTATTTAGAGATAAACAATCAGATGAAACAATTCAAGGTGTTCCCTAGGGAGAGGAAATTGGGTGGGTCAGGGAAATAGAGGATTCTTTTTTTTCAAAAAACACGTCTTGTAGAGATCTTTGCCTTTTTAGATTTTGTGCGTTCAATTTGATAAAAATGAAAACTAATTAAAAAAATACACTACATTAGTACAGAGTATTCAAAATGATAGACCGGGGTTGGACAGTTTTTTTTCTGATCAATGTTATCTATCTTTATTATAATCATATTGATTCCAAAAAAAGTCTTGATAAAATATATAGCCTTTTCATAAAGCTTAAATGAACTTATAATTTCCTTAGTCAATTTACAGAAGAGAATACTATTGATACTTTTTAAAGAAATATTTTTTCTTTTAAAATATAAATGAATATTAAGATATTTTATTCATTTAACCTTAACCATGAAACTTTTTTTTAAGCGAGCTTGATTCTTGTTATATCTATTGTGGAAATCACTACTTAATGTGTGTTTCTTTAAAACACACCAAGTTTTGCTAATAGTCATGGCAGAAAACAAAATAAACAGGAATCAACTAAAAAATAGTTTCCAATATTTTTAAGGTCTTCACAAATAAGTAAATTAAATGAACCTGGTCAATAAAACTGGTCATTTAAGTTTGTAGAGATCACTTTTAGACTAATTATGATTTATAAGTTTTAATATTAATGAAGTTTAATATAAGTTTTGACAGTGTTTCTCAGAGGCTTTGAAAACACAGACTGAAGACATGAATGAAAATATTTCAACTTTTTATTGGACAAACGTTTTGATTCGGGTGGATGTGGAGAGAGGATGAAGCTGACTGAATGCCTTTTGATTCGGGTGGATGTGGAGAGAGGATGAAGCTGACTGAAGTGTTTAGGATCCACCATTCTCAGATTTTTTTTTTAAATTGAAAGGATATAGAAATTTCAGAGACCAGTCAAAAAGCTTCATATGCACTTTAATCTCTACTAAATGACACATCCAAATGATATTTGATTTTTATCCACATGAAATTCAAACTTCAGCCTGAATGTCAACATCTACACCTAAACTTTCTGGGCCCAGGGCTGATGTTGCTGGTGCAGTGATTGCAGGAGCAGGGTGAGAAAGGAGAGGGCCTTGAAGATTCAGCAGAACCCCTAAGGGGCCTTCCCGGAAATGGAGGGAATGTCCCAAACTGTTGACAGTCTTCCCAGGGCAGAGATGGGAGCCCGACTCAGGTCATGAGGGAATCGTATACTTTATTTTGCAACAAAATGGGGTCCAAGCAGAGCATGTGTGTATAATATTCATAGTTCCTCTGTGCAGAGGTTCTGATATGTCAAAGGAAAGGAACAGTAGTAGCCTTGGCTGGAATACCTTGCTTAGGAAAGAAAATGATCTAAAAATCATACATGTCTGTGTTAGGGGTCCAGAGTACCACTGAAGTCTCCTTAGGAGACACCAAAAACATTTTTTTTTTTCCAGATCAAACTCAATGCATTTGCTCAATTAAATGAACATTCTTATTTCTATAGATTCCGTCAGCATGTCACATACTGATGTGGACAGAAGAGAGCAACGGCCTGGGAGGAAAGGCCCAGGATGTGAGAGGCATTTTGCAGTTTATGGAGATGTGACCATTGGCATCTCTTTATGCTTGAAACCCAAACCTTGCCTTGGAGAAGGTCATATCTAAATTTCATATCCTGAAAAATATATAGGAACGAAAACACGCTTGTATTTTAGCTATATCACCATGCTTATCATGCCGGTCATCATAGCTTCTAATGACTCAGAATGCTTTAGAAACTGCATTTTCCCAAGTAAAGATTCATTAGAGTTGATGAGAGGCAGGAGTTCCAACTTAAAGTTTGGAATTTAACCAGCTGTCCTCAATGACCGACACCACGTTTCCATGTGTGCGCTAGAGCTAAAGTTGCTGTTCCAGAAAGGCACGTGTTGTCGTTAATCACAGTGTTTGCATCATGTCTTCAGTTTTTACTGTGCTTCCACACACGATATTGAGTGCTAGTTTTGAACCTTTGTTGCATATTAGAATCCCTGGGAGCATTTAGAAGAACCCAGCACGCCCAGGCTACAACCCAGAGTTCCGATTCCAGTTGTCTTGGGTGAGGCCCAGGCATTGGAATTAGAGCTCCTCGGATGGTTCCAATGAACAGCCCGCAGCCAGGACTACTGCTCTGCTCTGATAGCTTCCCAACACACAGGACAAAACTCAAGGTCCTTGTTATGGCTCACAAGGCCTTATGTGATCAATTCGAGTTCCCTGTCCCTCGTCCCTTGCTCACCACACCCCAGACACAGGAGCCTCTTTGCTGTTCTCAAACACGCCAACTGAATTCTCATGTCAGGGAATTTGCCCTTGTTAGGGTTCCTTCTGGAATGTTCTTCCCCTAGGCTTTTGCCTGTCTTGCTCCCTTACGTCATTCAGGTCTCTGCTCAAATGTCACCTCCTCAGAGAAGCCCTCCTTGGACATCCCATCTGAAACATCAGCCTTCACCACTCTTTCCTTACTCTGTTTATTTTTGCTTCATAGAACTTGAAGCACATAGCATCAACACCTGGTATATATCAGTTTATCTGGCCTGCATCAATGCCTGGAAAATAGAAGCTTAATAAATATTTTTGAACGCATAAAGAGTGGATAGATGTAAAATAATGTAAACTCTGGCATGTCAGATGTACTTGATAAATGTGTCTTTCCCAACTGTATACATAAAGCCAGTTGCTTTCACATGTGACCTTGTGACCTACTACTGAGGAAGTGACCCCTGCTGGAATTTGTACGAGTCCCATGGAGAATAAAAGTTCACAAATGCCAGTAGCAAGAAAGAAACTTCTAGATATGTAACCACCCAGTATCTGATGTAGCCTTCTGATATGCATCCATGAAAAATTCCTAGTAAGATATTTCTGACAATTTACAAAAGCTGTTGGTTGGCGCCACATTTTCCAAAGCATATTCTCTTCTGCCACCTTGTGGCCAAGATGGGAAACTCCCATACAAACAGTTGGCGATGACTTCGCTTGTCAAAAAAAAAAGTTCAGGGCGGCGGGGCTTGTCCAGAGTCTTTTTGCAAAAACACTTTTGGTCATTTGACCAAGTCCAGCTTCTCAAGCTTCCATTTTTTTTTTTTTAAAGAAACATGAGAGAACTGAAGTGACTGCCTCATTTGGTAGCGTCTGCTGGAAGGACAGCAGAGAGAAGTAACTGAGGGTCACCTCCCCAGAGCCCAGCTGTGCCTGAACTTTGTCCTCCCACTTTGACACAGTCCCATAATTAACTGGTCACAGACAGACCCTGATAGTTTGGTCTGGGCACTCAATAAATGCTCATTAACTCCACGACAGCAAGCTTTTTCTATCTTGTACCCCCAGTTACATTAAGCCACATTTAACACAGAGCAGGCTACCAAATAGTCACTGTTGAAGGAATGACATAACAAGAGCACTTACTACATGCCATGCACTGTAGGAACCCCAAGCACTTTACAGACATCAGCTTCTAAATTAGGGTGACTAACTTTTCCTGGTTTGCCCAGGACTGTCCAGGGAACTGACTCAGGTTCTGACAGACAGGGACAATTCGTCTCTGTATTTATCAGCGCAGGCTGCCATAACAATATACCACACACTTGGGGGCTTAAACAACACAACAGAAATCAATTGTCTTACAGTTCTGGAGGCTGGAAGTCCAAGGTCAAGATCCATTGTGGTTGTTTCTAGTGAGACCTCTCTTCCTGGCTTTTAGACTGCTGCCTTCTCACTGCAGAGAGGGGAGATCTCCTTTTCTTGTCTGAGGACACGAATTCATCGTAAGGGCTCACTCACTCACTCCTGGGATGCCTGCTCTGGGTCCTTAGTACTTATTGGACACACATGGGCTGTGACTTTGCATAGCTGAGTGAGACATACAGTCTCACCTCATTGTATTAAGCTTTGCTTTATTGCGCTTCACAGATGTTCCAGTTTTAACAAATTGGAGGCAAGACCCTCCCCTAGCAAAAAGGTTATTACTCGCTTTATCGTTGACACGTGCTTTGTGGTGGTCTGGAACATGCAACACGTCCCGGGTATGCCTGTACTGAGAACTGTTTGCTTGTCAACCAAACCAAGGACCTGAGTTAAGACTTGTGACTTCCTAAAGTTTAGTCTCACTTGAAGGCTGGTCTTCAGTATCCAGGCCGAACAGCAGGGGGCAACAGAGAATGTCATCTCTGCCCAAAGGTGCAGTTTCGGAAAGGGCACTTGTCACTGTTTGCAGGCAGCTACAAAGCTGGGGAAACCTGTCAAATGAAGTTCTGTGACGGATGGCCCATACCTCCCTTCTCTCTCTTCCCTGTGGTGATGGCGGACAGAGAATGCTTTAGGAGACCACTATGAAATGGAAACTGTTAAGGGAAATACTCCTCTGTGGAATGGGAATAATAATAGTAATCTACATTATTGGGCTATTGCAAGGATTACATGCTTGTAAGCTTCATGAAATAGGGTGCATAACATGCTGTGCATGCATTACATGCACATATCCAGTGTCCAACAAAGGTTAACTACCACCATTTGTCATAAAAAAAAAAAGGCTACAAAAAATAAAAATTCCAGAATGCATGAGAAAAACCTATGGCTAAATGGTCAATAAAAATCAAATTTGAACATACTTTTAAGGACGTAATTTTATAAAATCTTAGATTGCAAAATAAATATTTTACTGTCTTGAAATAAAGAACAGTCACAGAATAAAAATTATGGAGAAATGTGTAAACAAAACAAATTTTTCATAGGTCACTATGAAAAATATTTGTATGCACGTTATAAACACTGCCCAAAATATTCCAGCTTTTTTATACATGATGAAGTCCTGCTATTTCCAATGAAAGCATTTCCATTATCAACATGAGTTGCCATGGTGAATTGTACTTTAACAGTAGCCAGTCTTTCAAGTCAGTGTATTATTTCGATTATACACTGATTGGCCCAGAACTTAGAGAAAGGCATAAAGCACAAAAAATTGGGGACCAAGGAAAGGGCAGAAGACCAGAGGTTACTGATCTGTCCTCATCCACCCCTGCCTCATGACATTTGTCATTGTTTAATGTCTCTCATCTAGAACTGATGTTGGCACCCATCAGCTTTGATTATGTTTAGAAGAAGTGGATAAAAGCTACAGGGATGATAACTCTGAAAACTTAATGCTGATGGGCAAAGTCCCCAGGTCCCCTCTAAGCCTTTGTCATATCCTTTAAAGGCTAATGCAGATGATGTAGGTGTCATTTCCATCTATACGCAAAGCAATCTCCAGTGTTAACATCAGAGATGATAGAGGGGTGTGACTCCACTCGAATATTTTTAAGTCTAGTGTATGGCAGACACCCCCAAAGGATTTTTAGGACCTCAGGATGTCTAGTGTTCTGTTTGTTTCATAGGAGAAAGAAATGAGATCTAAAAGGTCCAGAGTGGCCCAAACTTACCCAGAGGCTCTAAGAGAAGTTGGGACTAGAATATCTCTTGAGGGTTTAGGATTAGTTCTCTTTTGATTATGTTGGCTGGATCAGAGTGTGCAAAGAGAAAGGAGATATGTCCAGAGGAAAAAGAGCCATATGGGTCCCAGTTAAGGAATGAGCATTGATCCTAAGAATGGGGAGAGTTTTCAGTAAGGTTTGATCATACCATTTGCATTTCTCACTTTGGACTTTGGGTCCTTTTCTTCATTCCTTCTCCACAGGTCAATGATGAGCTTGTGCATGAAGCATCTTAGAGGTCCAACAAGGGTCCTTCCTCTTAATCCAGGAACCATTTACAACATTCAGAGTTGTGTACAAGTTTGTCTAAGAATAGTTGCTTGTTTTTTCAGGAATACCAAAGTAGACTCTTTCTGGGTCTGAAACCTGGAAATGGTTAAATGATAAATATAGGATGAATCAGGCAGTAAATGTTTATAATGTTTTGGAGGAATTTTTATTCAAGCAGAAAAATGTTCATAAGTATTGAGAAAAACACTTTGAGATGATAAATACACATAGGAAGATCCTGGTAAGAAAAGAGAAATGTAGATATACACATCCTTGGGGAAAATAGGAACAGGAAGAAATAAATCTCGATATTTCATGTTCCTGGAATTTATTATATGTGGGCATTTCTTTGTTCATGCTTTTATCAACTTCTTATGAAATTTTGATAAGTGTGCATAGTTTCAATAATCAGGAAACATGTTAAGGATTTTTTACCCTACCCAAAGACACATAGACACTTATTCTTAAGAACAGGAATTTATTTCATATCATTGAAACTCCAAAAATCATTACTGGCTTTTGTCTGAGTGATCCTTTGAGTTGTACATAATTTAAAAAGAGGTGGGGACTGGAAAAACAAAAGAAAAAACAAAAGGAACAGATTAATATTAGCTGGTGCTACTATCCCAAAGCCTATCAATTCACTTTCACATTGTCTTGGGCCCCATTTGGCATTGTTTTCATAAAGTGTTAGAATGCAAAAAATATGGAACTTTGCCACCCTTTCAAAAAATTTAAGTTAGTCCAAAATAACTTCATCTGTATGGAAGGAAAGGAGTTAAATGCAGGATATGCTCTCAGGGTTGTAAAAGAGTGTGTGTGTGTGTGTGTGTGTGTGTGTGTGTGTGTGTGTGTGTACTCATGTACACTTTAAATAAACTACTCTTAAAATACAAAAGACTTTTTCCAGTTTTAGTTTCATTGATGGTTTCTTAGAAAATGGCCTTCTGGGCTTGGTTCACAATTCCGAAGTCTTCCCCATTAGGGGCCTTACTACAGAGTGTCCTGCCACTGGGGGACAGAAGTTAGGGCCTGTTCTGGGCCCAATGCATCCTCCACTCGCTTGCTGACATTCACATCTGTGTTTGCGAGACGGGATCCGATGTGTAATATGGGTTTTCCGGGTTCTTTTTCTCTTCATCCTTAGCAAACTGAGCTTCAATCTCTGTCGGGTTGACGTAAGTATAGAATCGAGCCATGATGGCAAAGATGACACAGACAACCAGAAGCAATGCAGCAAACAGAACGTACTCGGCCCACTTTGAAGAAGTCAGAGTTGGAGCAAGAAAAAAACAGAAACAATTCAAGTTAGTAGTGTATATGGCACGGGTATATTCTCCTGCCGTGTCCAGATGGAAAGTACTTTTAAATTAAATTGTTATAGAAAATTGGTCAGCCACCACCATAAATGTCATGGTCAGTTGTTGCCACAGATACAGAAGGGCCAGTTTTTCTTGAATGCGCGAATTTAAAGATAACATTTTTTTAAAAAATAGCAATGGAATGCAGAAAAATAAGACTTTGGGAAGATGAGAGAAAATTTCTGGAAAACCCTAAGTCTTAAGGCATGTAGCTGGTCCCCGGAAGGATGGAGACCAAGAGAGCACCAAGAAGCACTCTTGAAAGGAAAAGAACGTGATGGACTGTTTGCAGTGAAGACTCCCTTCTTATTCCTCCTCAGTGCCTTGAGGTCATGAGCATGCACATGCTCTGGTGGGACCCAGTTGGAGAAGTGATGAAATTGATAGGCTCAGGTAAAGGACAACTCCCTTAGGAGGGAGACATGCTAATATGCTGAAGGAGGGAGCTTAAGTATCATAAAAAGCCCTTACTTTATTGTAGCTGGAAATATTACAAACACCTTTATAATGGCTTTAACTTTAGGTATTCTGACAGTTTCTAGATAACATGTCTGGTTTGAGACCATTAAGTTGCATTCACTGAAGCTGGGAAAGTCTTTTCTTTGACAGTAAACCACAGTAAGGTGTATGCACGTTAACCCAATCCGGTTATGTCAATTTCTAACTGTGTAATACCCAGTGGAAATAAGAATCAGCACTTGCTTGGCCTGAAGACCATTTTGTAACTGCCCTATCTGGCTGGCCTGGCAGTTTTATTCAGCCACTAGCTGAGATGCCATGTACATGTAGATGGCTAGGGAGGGTCACCATGATGACCATTAATAACACAGAGATACATATGATCTCCTTTTCCAACCCATACCTGTTCACTGAACTGGCCTGCCTCTGCCACGATAAGTACTATGATGTTGCCAAAAGCCACTGTCAATTGCCACCCTGCTTGAAGCACCGACTTCATGTTGGAAGGAGCCTGAGGAAACAAAGAGAATCCCAAACTAGATATCAACCTTAGCAGCAGAACACAACTCACCGAGGCATTCCATTAAACGGTCTTATCCTAAAAATGCATATTAAAAGTCAGGCTGGTTTAAATGTAAAAGGATAATTGCTTGGATAGCAGATACCCCAAATGCTCAAGCTGCAGGAACATACAAAGATTCCTTTTTCACTCTCCACATACTTGCCAAGTTGCCATGCTAGTTAAATGAACAAATCTACAGATGAACCGATTCTGTTTCTACAGAAGAGTGTCCAAGCGAAGCCACCCATCACGACAGTTCTTCCCCACACAGGAGGCTGCTTTCTGAGCTGTGAGCGTGCTCTTCTGTGAGCTTTCTTGACATGTCTCCAAAAGCTCTCTTTAAACTCTTGTCACCTGTGTTAGAGTCATCTCCTTTATTAGACTGTGAGGTCACTGCAGAAAGGGATTATTCAGTTCACGTTTACAATCTTTACTGTAAAACTTCACTGCCAAAAGGGTGCTAGGTATCGTGGGAATGCAATGACTATAACTGTAGTTTTGATAAAATCATTTATCAAAATTAAGGAATTAAGCTCTAAATCAGATATCAGCAAAATTTGCCTCATTAGTATAATATACATAAAATCAATAATATATTTTGTTGTCTTTTAAAAGCTAGGCTTTAATCAGTGTTTATTAGAAGCTAGAGAGAGACCTCGACTGAACCTTAAGGATAATTGAGGCCACAGACCTGGAAATGAGCACTTTTATGACTTATGACTCGTGGATACCATCTGGTTGCTTCAGAAAGCAGTCTCCTGACTATTAGGATCTGGTGACAATCAATATAGTTTTTCCTACTTAGGGCTATAAACCTCTGTGTAGGACTGTGGGGATACAGACATGTATGATGTATGTACTCACGAAGCTAAACAGTAATCTTCTTGGTCCATAAAGATAAGACGTGGTGATCTCAAAAACCTCATTTGGTGGAACATACCAGAATGCTTTCTAGAATTATTTAACACTATAAGTATATAGCTACCCCAGATTGACACGAAGCCCCAGCAGCATTTTTGAAAGCAGGGGTGTAAGGGGGGGCTGGTGAAGACAATGAGAAAGAAACCTGAGAATAGGAGAACTCCAATCCCGTGATAGAGAAAACGACCTCGCCGCAGGTGATGAGGAAATACTGTGGGATTTGCAGAGCTATGTTAACCGTGTTGGGTGAAATATCTTCGAACATCTTCAGTTCGGGGCAGCCGTCACTCTAAACCGACGAGGGAAAAGCGAGAAGACGAAATTAAAATTGAGATCACTTCTAAAATAAAAATTGCTCACACGGACAAACTGAGTTTGGACTTCTAGGGTTACATCGTCTGGTTATCAAGCACACGTTTTCCATGTAAATACACAACACTGCATTTTATACTCGTGATGGCCTTTGGCGGGATTTGAAAGTATCTTCGCTAGTGTTTTCCTCTGAAATAAGAGAGTAGTTTGGAAGGCAGGTATGTTTAAAACATTGCCATCTCTTTGAAATCAAAGCATCAAATACTGGTCAATGTGAACCTTCTAATAAGAGTTAAGTCAGTCTGTTCAGTTTTATTCTAATGGTGAACTTAAGGCATGATAAGTTAAAGACTTGGTGATGAACTGAATTAATTCTAAACCTATTTAAAATACAGAATACCACTCTAGTTAAATCATTACTCTGTCCTAAGTGTTTGAGAGGACTCAGATCAAGAAAGTCTGAGTAGAACTTCTGATATGATGGAATGAGTTACTAACCTTCCTTGTGATTACATAGGTATTTGCACTACCGAATTCAAGGTTGGATGATTCAAAAGAATTTCTACACTGTTCTGAAATCCCTGCTAGGCTTAGTGTGAAGTTTTTTCTATGGGGGAGAAAAAAAAGAATATAGGTTAACATTCTTGTTATTAAAAGCTTAAATGTATTATTTAAACAAAGAAGACTTGAAATCCTTGAACTTGGTACAAGGTATCCAGTATAGGTACTTACTTGCCAGAAGGAAAAAACTGATATTCACTGCCATTGTGAGGGGCGATGTTTACATAAACTTTCCCATCCATTGTGACATTCAAATTCTCATTAAAGGCATTTACAAATCTGAAACAGAAAACCATGTATCTTGTGGCTGGACTGTCGAATGATTTGTTCTAAGTCACATATGTGCACTGGAAGTTGGTCTATCTCCCTATCAGAACAAATTTAAGGTGTTTACAGAAGATTTTTAGAGTAAAGGCAGAAAGGAAGCAACTCCAGGCGTGCCCTTGCTCATCCGCTTGTGAGAACACATCTGAAAAAGAATTCGTTTAACACAGTTAAATGCCAGGAACTGTTCAAAGTACTTTGTAACTAGGAAATATTTCAATGATGTTTTGGGATCTTAAATATGGACTGAAATAGGTGATGGTTGCTTCCCCTTCAAGAAGGCAGCCATGCCTTTGTGTTCCTTGTTTCAGAAGCTTTAGAACTTAAGTGGTGAAGGACCAAAAACAGAAGCTGCTTAGAACCTAAAAGACAGCCTCTGACTAGGGCTTTTTTTTGGAGGTCGGTGAGGGAAGCTCATTTATTTCCTTTACCTCCAAGAGGAGCTGGGACAGGGAGGCACTTCAAGGACTGGCGAGGAAGAAGTGGACCAGCCCAGCAATCAGAAACAGTTTTGAGGAATTCCCTTTGGGTGGAGGAGACCAGTGCCTGCAGGTCCTGGAGTACAGTGACCAGCACCCCGCTGGAATAGAGCTAGGAATGGAATGCCCCCAAAGACTTCCAGTTCCTGCAAAATTCCCAAACCCAACTTCAAATGGAACCAGCTGAACTGTTTGCCTTCAAGGGACCGTATAGGTGGTGACAGTGTGGGTGGATGACTACAGATCACTTCCTTAAATGTCCCAGGCTATAGAAGACCCTTACATTCTTATACTACCCCAGGAGAAGGGTGCTGCCCAAAATAAGACCAGCTGATTTTTCCTACCAAATAGGTGAGTGAAGGTTTACAGTAGACTATCCGATTTAGAGAATAAGAGGTACTAATGGAGTACACTAAGTACAGAAAATAATAACTTAACTTTATATCCTTAAAATGTGTGGACAAGTTTCATCAATTTGTGGCAACAAGTAATGTTGGTAAAATTCTAGGGACTGAAAGAACATCTCTATGAATTAAACTCAGTCATGATGTCCCTAGATATTCAACTTGGTGTAGTTTGATAAATTATTAATACAGAAAACTCAACCTGACAGGCAGAATTAATACTGCTCCAAATTGTAAAAGCTACCTTGTCAAAGATTAAGATGAACCACTCAAGAAAAGACAGTTGGCAGAATACGAAATTAAGCAGTAGACCTTCCAGCTTAGATCCTGGCTTCATCACTTATAAGCCATAAGACTCTGAATAAATCCCACCCTTAGACCTATTACTTATCTGACATCTCTCAGGCTGGTACAAGTACCAAAAAGGATGAAAACGATCTCAAAAGTAAATAAATAAATAAAAGCAACATCACACATATCACATGTTGTTTTCATACGCGCACACAGAACATAGTAGAGCATAAGCAGCAAACATACTCTGAGTGCTTTGAAGGGTGAAGAGAGCAGAGAGTCACAATCTATTGTGCTCTTATAGTTTTGGGTCCTAGGGTCCCATCAAGGCTAAAGGTAGCTTAGGTCTCTTAGGAATACCAGGAGCTATGGCTACAAAGTGGTCATGGAATGAGGTATGGAGAATGAAAACCAGCTGAGAAAATGACAAGATGGGACCAGTTCCTTAAAGAGCAACCAAAAGAGGCTGAGAGATTTGTTCCTTCTCCTTTTTAGAAATAAAATGGCTTTGTGAGGTAGATTCACATACCACAAAATTGACCCATTTAAAGTGTACAATTCAGTGGCTTTAGTATGTCCGCAGGGTTGTGCAACCATCACAACAATCTAATTTTTGTCAAAGAGAAACTCAATGCCCTTTAGCAGTGACTCTCCCTGCTGCCTACCTCCAGCCCTTGGCAACCACTAATCTGCTCTGTTTCTATGGATTTGCTCGCCATTTCATGTAAATGGAATCGTACTGTATGGGGTCTTTTGTATCTGGCTTCTTTCACTTAGCATAATGTTTTTAAGGTGCATTCATGTCATAGCATATATCAGCACTTCCTTTTTATGGCTGAATACAATTCCATTGTATGAATATACCATAGTTCATCAGTAGATGGGCATTTGAGTTATTTCTACATTTTGTCTATTGTGAGGAGTGATGCTATGAATATTCAACTAAAATTTTGGGAGTGGACATATATTTTCATTTGGGGGGTATATACCTAAGAGTGAAATTGCTGGATGATATGGTAAATATGTTTAACAGTTTGAAGAACAGTTTTTCACCAGCAGTTTATAAGGATTCAGATTTATCCACATACTCACTAACACTTATTATCTGTTTGTTTTAAAATTACAGCCCAGTGAGTGTGATGTGGTACCTCATTGTAGTCTTCATTTGCATTAGGCGAATCATAGCCATCCCTAATGACTAATGATGTTGGGAAACTTTTCATATGCTTTTGGGCATTTGTGTATTTTTTTTTGTAAAAATACCAATTCAAATACTTTGCCCCTTTAAAAAACTGGGTTATTTGTCCTTTTATTATTGACTTATGAGAATTCTTTATATATTCATCATGTCTCTTATCAGATACATAATTTTCAAAACATATTTATAGATACACATGTATGTTGTAATATGTAATATTAAAAAATGCATTAAAAAGATCAATATTAAGTTCTTAACCGATTTTTGACTGTATTATTGCCACTTTATTTAAAAGGCTTTATTTAGTCTATTTAAATCTTACAACTTACAGATACCACATAATTAAAAGGATACCATTTACTTAAAATTCTGTTTGCTCTCTTTAATTGGTATATTTCTCAGAAATCCAAATTTTTGAAATTCTTGAACTTGTTCAATTTATCAGTTAGTTTCTGACTAGCTGTTCAGAATTTTCCCTTTTTCTATGGGTTGTCTCCTGGATATTACTGGAATAATAAAACCTTGGATCTATTAAGGATTTGATGTTTTGCTTAAAAGAAAAAAATTTCAGATGTATCTTTTACCACACGGGTAGGTTGGTGGGGTAGTGTTGCTGATTTCATGGGTCCTTCTTTCCTAAGATCTCAACAAAGACAATTAAAAAAAAAAAGTAGTGTTAACAGCATCGGAAGAAATGATACCGCAACTCGAAATGTCCAAAATGTCCAAAGTTCGGAGATAATTCTGAAGAAATCAAACAGTGGGCTCTGAGGCACGAAAGCACACTTTGAGGTACAAAGGAAATCCCAGAGGCACTTCCAGCTTTGCATTCAGAATCAAATACAAAGATCAGGAAAAGGCCCAGTGACCGTCATCAGCATATTTCCTTCCCCAGCTGCCGGGGCAGCAGTGGTATGTGCATGTGTACGAGACAGAGAACAATCCAGAACACACAAAAGAAGGTGTTATGGACTGAACTGTGTCCCCCTTCAAGTTCACGTGATGAAATCCTAACCCTCGGCACTGCAGAATGACTGTATTAAGTAAAATAAGGTCATTAGGGTGACTTAAATCCTTTTGGTTTTGTCAGTTAAAAAAAAATATAGCCATCCACGAAACTCGCTGTGGGTTTAACTTATATTTCCTTAATGGCCAATGATGTTGAACATCTTTTCACGTGTTAATTTTCCATTTGTATATCTTTTTTTTTTTGGTAAAATGTCCATTAAAATCTTTTGCTCTGTTTTTTAACTGGGTTATTTTCTTATTATTGAGTTTTGAGAGTAATACTGGGTACAAATTCCTGTCAGGTATGTAATTTATAAATATTTTCTACTGGTATGTAGCTTTCCCTTTCATTCTTTTAACAGTAAGATTTACAGAACAAATGTTTTTAGTTTGGAGAAAATCTAATTTATCAAAGTTTTCATATATGTGAAACTTTTTTATAACATATATGATGGAATTATATACACAATGGAATATTACTCGGCCATAAAAAGAAGGAAATCCTGTCATTGTGACAACATGGAGGGCATTATGCTAAGTGAAATAAATCAGACAGAGAAAGACAAAATGCAGTAGGGTATTGCTTATATGTGGAATCAAAAAAAAAGTTGAATGAACTCATAGAAAGAGAGTATAATAGTGGTTGCCAGGGCCCGGGGGATGGGAAATGGGATGTTGATTAAAGGGTGCAAGCTTACAGTTCTAAGACGAATAAGTTCTGAGGATTTAATGTACGAGACAGTGACTATAGTTAATAACACTGTATTATTGTATACTTGAAATTTGCTAAGAGATTAGGTCTTAAGCATTCTCATCATAAAAAAAAGGTTTACTGTGAGGTGCTGAATATGTTAACTTGATTGTGGTTAAGTACTTCACAATGTATACATATATCATCAAATCATCACATTGTATGCTTTATTACATACAATTTTATTTGTCAATTATAACTCAATAAAACTGGAAAATCATAAACAACAACAAAAACAATGCTATGATTTAATAAGAATTGCACTAAACTCATAGATCATTTGGGAAAAATTGACATCTTTACTGTATTAAGTCTTCTAATCAACAAACCCAGCCTATCTCCCCATTTATTTAGCCCTTCGTTGATTTCTTTCATAAGCCTTTTGCAGTTTCAACTCATGAATCCCGTATATTTTTTATTAGGCTTATAACTATTATTTCATCTTTTTTGGCAGCTATTATAAATGATAATTAAAGTTTCATTTTCCAATCATTCTTTGCTAGTGTATAGAAATATGATATTTTTGTTGCTGTTTAGGCTTTTGTTTTTTGTTGTTTAGGCTTCAAATATACAAATATAAAGTATGTATCCTGTACCCTTTCTAAATTCACTCATTGATTCTATAAGCTTTTTGTAGAGTCCTTGTAATGTTCTATGTAAATAATTATGCCATCTGTGAGTAGGCATAGTTTTATTTCTTCCTTTTTAATCTAGATACCTTTACTTCTTTTTCTTGTCTCATTGCACTGGCATCTGGAAGGATGTTGAATAGGAGTGAAGAGAATAGATGGTCTTACCTTGTTCCTGATCTTACAGGGAGACTTTCGACTTTCCACATCAAGTATAATGGTAGCTTGGGGTTTTTTTTAGGTGTCCCTTTTCAGAGTAAGAAAGTTCCCTTCAATTACTAGTGTGCTGAGAGTTTGTCTCATAAATGGATACTGAATTTATCAAATGATTTTTCTGCATCAACTGATATGATGATATGAATTTTCTTCTTTAGTTTAATGGATAATACTGATTGATTTTTTTGAATATTGAACCAGCATTATGTTCTTTGGATAAACCCCATACTCTCATTTTATAACCTTGTTGGACAGGTTGGACTTTACTATGGGTATGCATTACTTCCAAAAGAAGCTGACGTAACTTAATTCTTAAAGAAATATACACACCTGACTCCATTTTCTCCTTTTTCTGGTTTCTGGTTAAGGCCATCCTTCACCTGAGAAAGAAAATATTTTCAAATCTAATCCATTAGAATATATTTAGATTACCATTTCATGCTTTGAGAAGGAGAATGATGTTG
The DNA here is from genome assembly GCA_003508835.1 of Eonycteris spelaea. Lineage (NCBI taxonomy): Eukaryota > Metazoa > Chordata > Mammalia > Chiroptera > Pteropodidae > Eonycteris > Eonycteris spelaea. Next base: position 10,409,733 of record PUFA01000047.1, read on the forward strand.
ACATTTATCCTAGGAGCTAAGGGCATAATGATTACATTTGCTGGGCTCCATTCCTCAGTGCTGTGTTTGTTTGTTTGTTTTTGTTTTTTTGAAGTTAGCATGAGCCTCCACAATTTTTGATGTTTGATTTCCAGTGGTTCCACAGAATACTGCTTTTCCAGAATTTAGAACAAGCCATTCAACAGCTCTCTAATTAAACACACAACCCAGAAGTCTTAATTCTATATTGCAGTGCTATAGAAGCTCACCTTACAGAACACCACAATGCCTTCATTTAGTTCAACTACACTTTCAGAGCTTCTTTATATGCTGAATGGCATATATAGACACCCATATTTTGTCATTAAATATTTTATATGTATTTTTATTGCTTTTACTTGATATATTCACTATTTTTTCATAAACTGTTCTAATTTTCTAATTACTCAGTGCAAATATTTAAAATTAATACAATTAAAGATATATTTTAAACTTATCTTAAGAACTCACTGAAAATACATATACATGCTCACGTGCATTTACTCTGTGTGACTTGTATACACACACACACACATCATGCTAAAAATTCTTCTTTAAAAAATTTTAAAGATTAACTCTTCCCATCCACCAATAGAACTTTATTGAAGGTCAATTGACTTGTGTCCTTGAAGAAGGAAGAAATTGAGGATTATCTAATACTACATCGGAGTAAACAAAGTCACACCACTAAAGACTATGTCTCCAACATCACAAATAGGAAAGAGTCAGATGTAGGTGTCCAGCTACTTACCAGCTGGTAATTATTGGGGGCCCACACTAGAAGGGTGTAGCGATGGCCCTTGTCAAAGGTATTATTTACTGTAGTGACTGGTGATCCAGTAGAAGAAACGTTTATCTTGTTAGGTTTGTTCGTATCCAAAGTCATAAAATCATTTGTCTACAAAGGGGGAAGAGGAGTCATAGTGAATACCACAGAGCTTGCTCTGCGCTGTGTAAATGAACACTGTTACGACATATTATTTGACATTCCCAGTGCATATTCACACACATCTAAAAACGACATGGGAGAGCTGGCATTAGTTTGTCTTCGTCTCCCACCACCCTTATGGACGCTGCCATAAAGTTGCTTAGTATTATCACAGGAATTATACCTTTCATTTAGCATTTTACTTTTATTTTGTTTCATAAAATAAATGCCATGAAAATCATTTCTGTCATTGGGGAAAAGCATCAGGAGAAAAGCAACAGCCCTGGAAATAATCAGCACTGGGCTACCCCAACCATCAGGAGTTGAACTTTCTTGTTTCTTCAAAATTATTAGTTCAATGGAATCTAACGGTGGTTCTTAACCATGTCTAAACAGGAGCGAGACCAGTTTAATCAAAATCTGTGGGGTTGGGAAGCATACCAGAATTTTCAAAGCTCTCCAGGTGAGTCCAATATGGACTCAAGGTTGAGACCCTCTAGTCCAGACCAATGACTATCCATATTAGGGTTTTCCAATCTCAGCACTACTGACATTTGGGGCCAGATAATTCTTGTTGTGGGGAGCTATGTGTCAGCATTCCTGGCTTCTACAAAGGAGATGCCAATAGCATACTCTCAGTTGTGACAATGAAATAGATCTCCAGAGATTGTCAAATGTCTTTTAATGGGGCAAAACTGGCCCTGGTAGAGAACCACTCACCCAGATCTTGCTATTTAAAGTATGGTTCCATGCACTGGCAGCAGCAATATCACCTGAGAACTTGTTAAAAATGCAGCATTTCAGAGCTTCTGATGAATAATCTGCATTTTAACAAGCTCCCCAGGCTATTCCTAGGCACATCAAAGTTTGAGGTGCTCTGTTCTAGAGTGAAGACAAAAGGGGATCAAGATACTAAGACATTTCATATCTGGGCTCTTTCGGTATTTATAGAAAGACCAAGATTGGCTTCTGCAAATCTTATGATAACTCAGGTCAGAAGATGAAAAGAAAATTGCATCTCCTTCTACTTACTTGAGACAGTTGGTCAAGTGTCACCGTTTGTCCAGGAAAATATATAGTCATGTTATCATTTCCTATATTCATTGCTTTAATTTGGAATTCATTTCCTTTGGGGAAGACTGGAAGAGTTTTCTGAGCAAAATGAAAGATAATTGGCAGTGAGGTCTTCAGTCTGTACTGAAGATAATCTTAAGCATGGCATTAGAGTCACTTTCCTTCCAGCCATGGGAAGCTGTGCTGGCTGAGGGATGCTAAATACCCCCCACAAAGCCTTTTCCCTACGATGGAAAAGGGCTTCTGCCTTTTCCCTACAATGCCCTGTCTCAAATCCCAGTGTCACTGAAGCGATCTATTTTTATTTTAGCCCCATGATTCATTTTCTACAAAGTTAGCTAAGCTCAAGAGAAAGTGAGTACACTCATACTCACAACAGTCAAGGGGAAGGACCCAAGTGCCCATCAATAGATGAATGTATAAACAAAATGTGCTCTATCCATACAATAGAATATTATTCAGCTTTAAAAAAGAAGGAAACTCTGACACATCCTACAACATGGATGAATCTTGAGGACATTATGCTAAATGAAATAGCCAATCACAAAAGGACAAATAGTGTATGATTCCACTTAATGTGGTATCTAGATGAGTCAAATGTACAGAGACAGAAAGTACAATAAAAGTGGTCACCAGGGGTTGAGGGGAAGGGGAAATGGGGAGTTTTTGTTGAATGAATATAGGACTTCAGTTTGGGAAGATGAAAAGTCTTCTGAAGACTGAGTGCACAACAGCACAAATATCCTTAACACTCCTGACCCATACACTTAGAAATGGTGAAGATGGTAGCTTTTGTTATGTATATTTTATCACAATTTAAAAACTTTAAAATAGAGATTAAAAAGAGAGAGGAGGAGGGAGGAAGTGATGGGGGGTGGGTGGAGAGAGCTGCTTTACCTCTTTTTTTACATACGACATAACACCCTATTTCTAGGACTTGACTTCAGACTAAGGGCATTAGGAGTGTAGTTTAGCCCCATGGTGGGCCTAAAGACCTGTGAATTAGCTTAGGAATTAATCATTATTAGAAACATGAGAATACAAAAAGGAAGACTCATCAAAGACAATTTACACGTTTTTTGAAGTACTTTGTGAGTGCTGAACTTCCTCTAACTAGATCTTTTAGGAGTTTATATTGCAGAAGAACAAGTTCCATAAACTTCCCTCCTACTATAATAATTGATTTATAAATGGAAGCTCCTTATATAACTGCCATCTAGTTTTTCTCTGAATTAAAGGCACCCGTTTGACCCTATTTTTGGCTGTGTCCTTTTCAAGGATAAGACCCTGCAGTGCACACTGTCAGAAAGGGGCTGTTTTGCCCCTGTGGTACACTGTCCATAGCTCCAGGACCTAGTTTATCAGCAAAGACCCTGGCCTTCCCTAGTCATCTCAGTCTTAGAGAAAGAAGGCTTCTGAACAGCCAACCTGAGCGACCTGGGAAGGCCAAAGGCCACTGAAGAATCTGAGAGCAACTCACATCAATTTCCAACTGCACAATTGCAGCCACCACAAAAGCCATGGAAGCCAGGAACATTCCAACTGTCATCTTCTTCAAGGAGCTGTGGGACAAGGAAGAAAGTGACTCTCAATGAGCTTCGTACAAATGAGCTAATGATGGACCCTGAAGGAAGCATTCCTCTCTCACCATCCCCCTAAACAAAACTAACTTCCCCCAAACACATGAGATTGAAAGCATCTCTTCATCTCTTACTCACGACCAAGTCTGGAAAGGATAAATGTAATATAGCTTCTCATTTGCATCTTTACATTTAATTTCTAGAAACTATAATTTGAGTGATGCTTTGGATTAGAGTTAATATTTCTATTATCTACACTATAAGGGAGGAAGAAAATTTCCTTTACCATTTTAGATTCTTTCTGCTGATTTATCAAATCGACATGAGATAGATTAACAAGAGAAAGTAACCAAATAGAATTACATACATTTGTATAGAAACCCTACATAAACAAGAGAGGTTCAGGGACCGAAAGGGAAAATGGGGGAATATATGGCATCCTGAAGCAAAGAATGAGGTAAAATGCCTTGGGGCTTCGGAGCGGAGGGCAATTAACAGAATGATAAGAGGAACCTGATGTTCAGTAATTTAGATGTTCGGCCCTGCCCTATAGATAGGCCATAAAGCTATTTCTGGCAATAACTTATTATGGGCAAGGCCTCAAATTTAAATTTTTAAGGGAGAGGGCCTTCAGCTCAAGGCCCCCAATGCGGATTCTTCTAGGTAGTTAAGGGAGCAGCAGAAGTTTCTCATGAGCCCCAGGGCTTTGATTGCCTTTAGCTCAAAATATTCCACATGCCAAAGTGGCACTTGTTAGGGAACCCTGTTCTGAACAACCTTCAACATGTGTAGGAGAGCCTTAATTAGAGGCTTTTTCAGGTTGCCATTAATAGTGCTTTTTTAAGAGCGAGTTTTCAGAAACAGCACACAGACCTTGGATTCAAATATATGTCTTTCGAACTCCATCATAAAGGTAGTGTTGTGGGAGGGAAGACAGGCATTCTTTCCACAGAGGCCTGGTAGCTGAGGGCCTGCAGCCTGTTTGCAAAGCCCTAGGTACTCACGGAACCTCATCCCAACCCCAACCCGCCAGTCACATACGTGAAATTGAAACCACATTTTTCAATCAGAGGATACACCACAGCATCAACGATGGGGACCATGATAACGATCAGGATGGCGTTCACAGTCTGCAGAGGAAGCGGAGATGAACCGTTACCGTGGTCTCAAAGGGGAGTCTGATCGCTGACAACAACTTACATATTTTCCTTACCTGCATCTGATCTGGCTGAATTTCAATACTTCCCTAAAATCAGGGAGAAAAAAAGTCTCAGTGGTAAGTTCCTACACGGGATCCCACAGGAGGCTTGGGAGTCTCATGAAAGGTAGTAAGAAAAGGGCGAAGGGACTCAAACGAAGCACTAGCGGCCGGGGGAGGTAAAACATCTCGATGTCTCAAACTTACAATTTTCCCATTCATAGTTGTCGCTTGTAGTGTCCACCTAGAGCCCTTAAAAAAACAAATACGGTCACTGCATCATTTGGGAATGTGAGTTTTAAACATTTTACAAGTTAATGTGGACTTTTTTCCCCAAATCAGGAATGCAGTCTGAACTGTTACAGGATTTAAAATTTTTTTCAACGTCAAGCTCGTCTCTCATCTCCACTGTAACACTGGGTGAGAAGAAACGACTTGCGTTTCTGCTCTAGGAGTTAACACAACATATGGTACTCTCAACCCTCGCGAAGGAGCTACGAAGTACTACTCTTAGATAAAGCTATCCTTGGGCAGGACAAAAGCGCATTCCTCGGGCTTCTTGGGAAATGTGAGATCGCTGCAAGCTGGAAGCAGCTTCACACTCTGAGAATATTCTTATTTACTGGTATCATAGTTTCGAGAACAGTATTATTGCTAAGAGCTATTTTGGATAGCCTAGGCTGTCCTAAAATGTGATTCCATGAAGAGAGCGAGGAATTTCCACTGGGGCAGCCTTGTTACATTCAACCTATTTTATAGGAAAAGATGACTTAGGACTGTAGAAGTATATGTGGTTATTTCCATGGAAGACTAAAGATGGAAATGTTTCGACATAATCTATAAAGTCCTCTAGGTGGATATCATAGAAAGCCAGGAAATGGGGCACTGTTCGAATTCTTAATATTTGTTAGTCCCTAATTACCTTATATACATTCTCTATTTTTTTATCCTCACAGCCTTGCTGTGGGTTATTACCGTTTCAGAAGGGTTATGGGATTTGCCCTGTTAAATAGCTAAAATGTGATGAGGGTATTTCTAGTGCCAATCAGACTCTATTCAACATACAAAACTGTCTCCCTGGTCCTTAAGATGCTGTTCTAAATTCCATACTTGCAAATGAGGAGATTAATGTGTACACTTAATTTTTTCCAAGAGATGGTTTACCCTTATAACAATCCTTCTTGCACAATAAAATCACATTTGTAATTTTTTTTAAAAACTCCAGTTTCTAAAAGAAATGATATCTTATTATATTGGCTACTGAGCATCATGCATTGAATTGTCCAACCCTATATTGAAAAATTCCTAGGCATGCATCTTACAGCTGTGGAAGAAAGAGCAGGGTGACAGGCAGTGATGGGGGTTCTAGTTCCCTGCTCTAAGAATGATTTCAGGGGAGTCATTTTGTATCCCTGGATTGGTTGCTTCTAAACCAAGCATTCCAGTTTTGATGGGAAGATATCGAGTCCTCTCAATTTAAATATTCTGTGGATCCCCAAAAATGCAATCTGTCCTTTTACCATGAAATAGCAGTAGAAAAACTATTCTCGTTTTGACCCACAAGAATCTTGGACACTTCGATCAAGTTTTTCCTAATTTACACCTTTGACACCTAATTTCTTCAGTTTTGTAACAGAAATGTGGATCGAACCATCTAGGGTTTTTTTTTTTATAAAAAGAAACTCAGTGTGACCTAACAATAATCGAACAAAACAAACAAATAAGAAGCTGGAAGAGAATAGTTTCAGGAGCTAGGTAACTATGGCGTGGTACACAGTAGTGCTCCCCTAATGTTTGCTAAATGAAGATGTTCAAAAACATAGTTTCACATTACCTGCTGATCAAACAGGGCCCAGAACATTGGGAGTGGAATATACAGGAACATCACCCTGGTCACCATCTTTATTTGAGTGATAAGCTGCTCCTGCAGTTGGAGTGAGGGAGAAACTGATCAGATGCGATTCCTGTCACTCACGGCCAGCAGCAGGGTTAGTTTCAGTGTGGACATCTTGGCATTTAGAGAAGCTGAGTGGTGATTATGGATTCCAAAGAACCCTACCCCAGCTTTCATCAGAAAACCAAAACTTCCTAAGCTGTTTCCAATATGAGTGAAAACATCTGTTTAGGAGGTAAATTACTTGAATTTAAATGTAAATTTCACCATCACCACTTAATGCTTCTATATTCGAACTAAAGTTATATGATCACAATTACATATACTGTCAGATTATATTCAAATAAAAATCTATGGAAAAGTACAATTGTTTCAGATAAATTATATTCACTGTTTTTCCAGTTCTCAATATTAAAAACATTATTTAACATGCTGATAAAGGTTACGAAGATACAGATAATAATCTTGTCCATGAAGACTTAATAATATGAATTGCAACTGTGGATGTTCACTTTCTCAAAGGTCGCTGGGGACACTGTGGCGATAATGATCACTCACGTCATACTTCTCTTTGGCCCAGTCCAGCCAGTGCTCCCTTTTGGGAAATTCCTTACTCCGATGACTAATTCTATTTTTGATGGCAAACTGAAAGAAGGAAGAAAAAGCAAATTTCAGAACAAAACCAATTAACTTTATCAGGGAAACACATTTCAATTAAACTCATTTTAATGGAAAACTCATGAGAAAGCAAAATATAAAGTTGTATACAGTGGTATGATCAATGGCATCTTAAAAGTCATAACATGAATTTATTTCTCATCTCTGATTAACTACGAGTGTGTGAGTCGGGGTAAACAAAGTCACAATTTGTTACTACTTTGCTCTCCAGAACCTCCAGAGAGGAGCATTCGGGAGAAATAGAATGGAGGACATATTTGCAATTTACATTTTTCCGGTTAGCCATATTAAAAGAAAGGAAGCAGCTAAAATTCATTTTAAATAATTTCATTTAATTTAACAAACCAAAAATATGACCTTAATATGTTATCATATATTTTAAAAAATTTTTAAATTTTACATTCTTTTTCATACCATTTTTGAAATCCAGGGTGTATTTCCCACGTATAGCACATTCCAATTCGAATGATAAATTTTACCAGATACATTTGATCTGTGTTTACATTTCATAAAATTTATGTTTTAAAAACTAGATTTACATAACTAAGTTGTTCCAAACATACTTTAAAGTTTTCTAATAACTGAATTGAGTATTAGTGTGTAAAGAGGAACAACTTCATAGAAGTACGTGTATAAGAAATTATAGTCTACGGCCATGCCACCCTGAATATGCCTGATCCCGTCTGATCTCGGAAGATAAGCAGGGTCGGGCCTGGTTAGGACTTGGATGGGAGACCACCTAGGAAGACTGGGTGCTATCAGGCATAAAAAACCCTATATAATTTAAATGAAGTGAAAGCCAATTTAAAATTTGGTTCAAGACCATATGTGGCTAGTGGCTACCATATTAGAGAGTGAAGGTCTATAATAAATGTATTATAGCCACAAAAGGAGAATGAAAATATTTGTCCTTTTCCATTAAGCAAGCCTAATTAGAAACTTTGATTTATCAAAATAGTAAAGAACACTAATAAAATGCATAAAGGAAAGTCAACACTTCATTGAATTTTAATTTGAAGGAGAGAGAAGGTTCTGGGGTGACTAAATGTCATTGAGAGTGAGCTCCTGAAATACTCACACCAATGCAATTGAAGACTTTACCCATGATGTTACCCTGGGGCTGGACCTTCTTGTACAATGTACTGCCAACAAAAACACAACTGGAGAGGGCAAAAGAGGATGTGTTAATGAGGCATCATCAGAACTGACTGATCTAGAAGCGATCTAGATGATGTGCTTCTATTTGAGTTAGAACCCTGTTTCAGAAATATTAGGATTACTCACAGAATGGGTTTACCTATCTACCTCTCAATTTACAAAGTGCTTTTGCTTCTAACAATCACAGGAGCTTCTGAGTAATGTTATGTTTGTGTTCTCGCATACAAACAATGAAGCCTAATATATATCTGCTTCCCAGAACTTGGGACAGCATAAAGACAGTCATTTAAGCAGAAGTTCTATGTAAAGGAAGGAAAAAGGAGTAAGTGCTTTCATATAACAGATTAAAGTATCACTCTATAAAGACAAAAACTAGCTTAGAGAGATTCAGACTGAGGAGTTGGGAGGAATTTGGAAGAGGTGGGCATCAGGGAAAAAACAGATTAATGCATTGCTCTAAAGACAAAAACCAGCTTTAATTTTCCAGTTGCAATGACAAGAGAAAGTTCTTTTTTGAATCTTCAGGAAAAAAATAGGAACAAATCTGTTGAAGCTTGCATTTAATCATATGTGACAGAATTTATTCTATGGTCATGGTAAAAAACACAGTTACAATTATTTGCATCTGCAGCTACAGTTTTACAAAAGCAAAAATAGTTTCACAATGAGGCAATTCTTCCATGAAGCTTCTTAGAAAAGACATACTGTGAAAATAACTTAGGGAAAAAAAGCATTTCTGGAAGATGCTCTGAAAATACAATCCTTATAAGGATTTCTGATTCTCCAATACCAGAATGCAATAATTTGAAAACATCAATGAATTGTTTGAATTCTACTTTTTTTCCTCAATTAAGAGGGCCCGAGATTTTAACAGGTGCCAGATCTCAATTATCTTCAAGTGTATGCCTCTATTATAGATGTTCCTTACAGTTGAAGAGCTATAAAGAAAAGTTTACCTGTATTCTCACCAGTGCCAATCTTCCTCAATTCAGACGTGGATGGTAAGGTGCCCAATAAATGGAGCCTACATTTTTTGACCAACTAATATTTTAATCTTTAAGCTTCTGATTAACTGAAGCCTAATTTATGCATAAGGATTGTTGCAGATAGAAACTTCTAGAGATGGTGTTGATGCATAGGATTAGGCCTTTTTGCAATTCTTTTGTAAGAAAAAGCATAATCTTTGATGTAACAATGACCAAATGACAATTTACCTAATGCCAACTTAAGTACAGTGTCTAGCCTAAAACAATTTTGAAATCCTTTCTATCTTCATTTTCTTCTTCAGAATAGAGAGAAGGCATATATGAGCCTTTTAGGGAAGTGTGGCAGAGTTAAACAATTATGAAAGAAAATGGACATATACGGAATGCTGAGCTCTTACATAAGCCTAAGAAAAAGCTCAATTGCTACGTCATAAGCAAAAGAGGTTAAAAAGGTACATACTTGATATTACTAAGAATTGAAAATAAACATCAGAGAAAGTGACAGTGCTGACTGCTACCTCACTTGAGCAAAGGAAGAGGCTATGGAGGCTTGAGATCATAATTGTTTTTCTTGTAATACTGTAATAGGTTAAATTATACCCTCTATTCCCTGCCCCAAATGAGTTTAAGTCCTTATCCCCAGGACCTAGGAATGTGACTTATTCGGAAATATAATCTTTGTAGATGATCAAGTTAAGATAAGGTCATTAGAGTGGCCCTACCCCAATATGACTGGTGTTTTTAAAAGGGGGACATCTGGATACAGATATGTACTCAGAGAAAAGGCCAAAGGCAGATCGGCATCATGCTGCTACCAGCTGGAGAGGAAGGAGAGAGGCCTGGAAGAGATTCTTGAAGTGCCTTAAGTGAGAGCATGGCCTTTCTGATGTGTTAACCTTGGACTTCCAGCCTCCAAACTGTGAGACAAATTTCTGATGGTTAAGCCGCTCAGTCTGTGGTATTTTGTTATGAGAGTTCTAAGAAATGAAGACACCTACCATCTTTCGAGCTAAACTAACCCATGTAGAAATCTCTTCACATTTCCTAGAAGTGTGAAGCTAAGTGCCAAGTGCCTAGAAGCCAGTGCCAAGAGCTAATGTGCAAACAAATGTATCTAATATACACATATTTCATCCTAGAGGGAAGATAGTCTAGTAGAAACATTTTGAGATGATATATTATGGAAAACTAGATGTTTATTGGAAGTATTTAAAGAACAGTTGGGCCAGGTTGACATGTCTTCAAGTTGTAGATGAGCACATGTTGATAACAAAAGCCTTCAGCCATGGGTTCCCCTAGTCTAGCCGAAATCTATCACCTTCATCTTACTCTGCTTAAATAGTATCACTCTGCTTAAATAGTATCAAACCGTTAAATGTCCAACTCGATTAATCCCTTTTCACGTAAGCCCTTTTTAGATCCTATTTCCTCTGAAACGATATGCCAACTGTACTTTCTTTGAATTCTCAGAGCATATGTAACATACATTTCTTCATCCTATTTATTATTCCAATTTGTTACATAAACTTTAAAAAAATTGGTCACAAAAATCAATGTGAGGGCCTAACCTGATCAGAGGATTGTATTAATTCAACTGATTTCTACTTACTCAGAGCTACAGCCATGAGAGCAGCAGGAACCCCAAAGGCCAGTGGGTAACAAGCTTGTTTACTGTGAATTCCGCATTGCTGAACTGGGGAGACAGTACAAGATTAAAATTCATTATGGCATTGGTAATGCTCATATAGTTCCTATTTAAAAAAAAAAAAATCCCTAACTGGTCATTTCATATTGTTTTCACGTAATATTTTAGACTTATTCATTTGACTTATTGATGTCATTGTCAGCTAAGCAAAGCAGCTGTGAAGAAGAAAGGGCAGGAGATGGAGACAGGTTCTAATCTTAACCCCTGAATAGGATGTCTGCTCCTGGCCAAGCTAAAATCAGTTCCATGTTCTGTAGATTCCTTAGTGAGGGAGATCAAAATGATCTGGGTGCTCAGTAAATAAAATTGAAAGTGCCATGGAAAATCAAGATCGTATGTTCCTGAATTCATGCCAATTAGAAAATAATTAAATGACCCAGGGCAGGGGTCAACAGACTTCTGTGAAGAGCCAGACAGTAAATATTTTAGGCTTTGTAGACCATTTAGTCTCTGTCCCAACTACTCAACCTGCTTTTGTAGGGTGAAAGAGGCCATAGGCAATACACAAATGGATGGTCTTGTCCACATTTCTGGATTTGGCTCACGGGCCATAGTTTGCCAAGTCCTGTCTGAGGATCTATTTTAGCTCTGAAATCCTAGGATTGGTATGGAAAAAAATTAAGACTTTGGAAGGGACAACAGAGAATTCTGGAAATCTTTTCAATGGAATGATGGAGCCTCCAGGAATCTGATCCTAAAGCAGTTTTAAGTTTGTCTTTGACTAGCTATTTCTCAGTTCTCTAGAGAACGAAGATAACTAGTAGAAACTGATAGTCATGCCATGTTTCCTGTCCATAGCTGTACAAATGATTCCTGTTCATAGCAATGCAAAATAAATTCTCCCCTAAGAAAGAATATGAATATATATGTTAGTAAAATCCTTATTTGCGCTGACTTTAGTAGCTTTCCAGTTCCTTCATGAGTTAATACATTATATACAATCTTTATCATGTGCTCATTTCATATTTGTGTGACAGTCATGATTTTACTTTAAAAAAAATTATCCTTGAATACATTCTCTAGTTCAAACATGCACAGTAGATATTCTAGGAGGTGGGGACATAGGTAGGGGATTTGAGAATGAAAGTATGAATAAAAGCTATTCAATTTTTATATAAAATAAGTTGGAATGTGGTTTAAGTGTTATCTTCAAATTATCAGCCTATGCAGAAATATGTAAATCCCCACAAAATATTTTATTTCACAATTTAATCTGATTCAGTGTGCACATCATAATCTTGTTTTGGTCTAATTTGTCCCCAATATTCCCTTTCATGTGGAAATTCACAAACTCTTAACGGATTGTTAATAAGCACAACAATCTGAGTGCTGTTGATAGTTGCTGTCTCATTCTCTTTCTTGGGCAGTTCTTTTAGAAATATCTGAGATGATAGGAAAGCAAAGAATAAAACTTTGCCCACTAAGTTCTTCATAACTCACTGAATAACACTGGGGAGCAAAGCTGGAAGGCAAAAATGTATGGTTTCCACAGCTTTTCTTGTCTTATCTCTTATTATGATTGAGAACTCCGCATTAGTAAGAACTTAGGAAAATTGATTGCTATGATAAGGATGTTATAGATTCTTCAGTGGTCATTGGGATAAAGGACTCAAATATGATTAGAAAAGGAGATAAAACTAGAAAGAATAAAGCCTCATATGTTGGATTTCAATGTGAACTCCAGTATGTATCTGGTGGCTGAAATATAATGGGAGAAGAGAGGAAAACAAACAAACAAACAAAGACTTAAAACTTTTCACCTGACTTTCTCCTCATAATTAATTAAAACAAAACAAAACAAAACAAACAGTTCCCTTCAGATATTTTTTACCTCTGAGAATGGGAGTGATGATAGTAGAAAGCAAACTTCCAGCATTAATGGCCAAATAAAAGATGGAAAAAAAGCGGTTTCTTTGTTTTTCCTATAATAAAAAGGATAAAGTTAAAGTATGGCTTTGGCTATGTATCAACTGATTACATGTAGCTGATGTTCTGACCATACTTCTAAATTAGTTTTGGTCACTACCTTACTTTCTAATCTACTTGAAAAGAATCAAGTGGAGAACAGACTTTGTGTCAGTGGAATTTGATTTCTGGAGGTTTATAGTTCATTTATGTGGTTTCTGTAAAGGCGCATCTTCTTACCTGGCCCTCTTCAAACTGATCTCCACCAAATGCAGATACACAGGGTTTGATTCCTCCAGACCTAGAGTACCTAGAGGCCACCAGCCAGCCGATCATGGACAGTGCCCTAAAGAAAGAAGGGGGTTATTACCTAACTGGGAGAATCCTTAAAAGCAGGAGCCTCTTTTTTCCTAATTTTCCTCAGGGACCAGGTACAGTGGTAAACATAGAGAAGGGACTCAACCTATATGAGATGATGATGCATAGGAATGCAGTCTTGATAGGTGAATGGAACTTGATCTCATGGGCCTTCAAGTTTATATCATAATTATATAATGACAGGTTCATGTAATAATTTACTAGCTAGAAAATTTAAAACAATAGCTTGAATATTGGACAAGAATTTTTGTATGGAGTTTTTTTGCAGTCTAACCATTTTCAGCAAAAGAATGAGTAAGTGAAATGTTTAAGCATTGTTTCTGGTACAATCATAATAGACTGATAAGCATCATTAAAAGACATTGGAAGATATGATTTAATTGAAAAGGAGAATATAAGGCTATTGAATATGACTTTCACTTCTTTACAAAGTACAGAAAACTGGGAAGTAGAGAAAAATATTTATTATAATTTTACAATATTAAAAGGATTGTTTATAATAATTAAAAGGGTTAAAGGTTATTTATTCTTTTATTCTTATTTGGTTTTGTATTTTCCAGTTATCTATAAGTGTTTTACTTTACAAATTAAAAAAAAATCACAGCATTTACTAACCCTCATTTTGTAGTTTTGCTAATTTTAGTAGATACTACAAATTTTAGGTTTTAAAGTGTTTTTCCATTTATTCTTTGCTGCTAACATTGCTTTAAAATGCTAAAAATATTTTGTGAAATAGAAAAGTCAATGAAGATACTGTTCAGAAAAGAATTCTTTTAAAAAATCATGCTCATCTTCCTGGTTTAACTGGTGGAAGCCTCTCTTTCATTGTTCACTTGTTAATACAACTTGCATTAAGTGCTGTCACTAAAAGCATTTTAAAGGACAAAAAGAAAAGTGGCCAATTGAATATTACACACCATGCACTCTTGTGAGAATTGTAGGTATGTTCTAATACTAACTCCGTAACATAAAATAAGCAGCTAAGCTTTCTTGAGTACTTATCACTTACCAGTCAATGTTCTAGGTGCTCTACCCGGATTAATGTATAACAGTCCCATAAGAGGTACATACCATTACAAATGAGGAAAATTAGGCACAGAAATTGAGAAACTTGCTTAAGATCACACAACAAGTTAGGAGCACAGCCGGAATCTGAACCCACATACCCTGGCTCCAAAGTCCATGTTCTTCATCGATTTGTGGATTAGAAAACTAAGGCACAGAGAAGATAAGTTGCCCGGGTCTTACAGCTACTCTGTGGGAGAGCTGGTAATCAGATACTGAAAGTCTGAGTGGCTGGGCTATGCTTATAACTACTCCCCTCCATCATCACAGTTCCCTGCAGGCACTAAGGGTGTTACATCAAGGGCCCTAGTAAGAACAGCAATCTAATTGACTAACAAGTCAGAAACACAGTGACTGCAGATACTGATCTGAATTTTAATAATATTTTTCCATCCCACAAGATGATTTTACTCAGAGATTAAGGAAGTGAAGCACAAGAACAAGAAACAAAATAAATCTTTGTAACTTGTCTACTATACCAGACTGCAGTAAAGGGAAATTAATCTAGCAGAGAAGCATTTGTCCCTAGCACGTTCCATCAAAGACTCTGAACACAGGGCTTGAACAAATGAAACTGCATTATTTTATGAAACTGCATTACTGAAAAATCAGCAACAGCATAGTACAGACAGAAAACCAAAGATACAGAGTCTTGAGGAAACCCAGCACAGTTTCCTCCCAAAAAGGAAAGATCAAGATTAGCAGAAATATCCTGTGCACTTGACCATGCATCAAGCAAGATGTACCCCAGACAACAAGCCTTCAAGCGAGCAATGACTCCAGACAATTGTTAGGATGATGACAGACTGAAGACTCAACTCTAGTCAACTAAATGGCTTTCTCTATACTACTGATGAGGGAAGAAGGGCCTCCTTACACTTATGGTAAAGTTCAATGAAAAAGAATAAAAGTTAGAGCACCAAACGAGCAACCAGTGGGAAGATGGAGGTAGGGCAGAAGTTAACATCAACTCACACATGTACAGAAATTCTGTCAGGGGTTCCGTCGTGGTTGAAGTCTGATAGGTCATTAATTGAGCTTACTGCAGTGATGGTCTGTCCAATCATGTAGACAATGGATAGTGACACAATTGTCCTGTGTTTAAAGAGGTGAAGAAAATCCAAATTAATTGTACAATCCACCACAAAAGGGCCCCTGCTTCAAACTTTCAAGAGCCCAGTCATGAATATATTTGTTTCTCAACTTTGAGTAAAACTGGTAACTCTTAGAAAGGCAACCTGCTGAAGAATTTGTGACCCAGCGTACAAGTGCAAAGTTTTGGCTGGAGGAGCCAGGGGAAGGGCAGAGATCTGTTTTATCTTTGAACTAATTGAAAGATTCAATGTCCTATTTTATCTAATTACTGAAATCTGTACTTATATCTTTAAACAATGACAGATACTTATCCTGTGTGCAGTAACACTTGGCCAGAAGTGGACCACTGGTTATTTTTACACTGTATTGCATACTTTATAGAGAGCGAATTTTCCTGCTTTTGCCTATATCATGCCTTTGGCTTGGAAGAGCCTCCACTTCCTTGCTCACTAAGTCCTAGCAACTTCCTGTTAACTCCCTTACCGAGTGCACTGCTAGAGCTCTTCCTGATGCCACGCGTCCTCTCTGATCATCCAGCAGTGTAGCCTTTCAGCAGCTGGGATAAAATTAGGGAGTTTCCTTGACTCCCAGCCCTCACCTCATTAATAATAGACAGTATCCCCACCCCTATTTCAAGATGAGACAAAGGTGTTATCACTCTTTGGAGGAGGGAAAAAAACCCTACTAATGCTGCTTGCATGCACTGCTAAATGCCAGGCACCGTGCCAGGCTCTGGGGATCGGATGAACAGAAACAAGGTCTAGCATGCTCTCCTAAGAGTTTAATGTTTTTGATTCTTTGTTCCCAGAGCACACCATCCCAAACCACAAAACTAATAATATTTTTTGGCTTCCTTGAGAACAAGAAGGTTGTGACTACTCACATGAACTTTCCCAGCCAGGAGTCGGCAATGAGAGCGCCAAGAACTGGTGTCAGGTAGCACAGCGCAACAAATGTGTGGTAGATGGCGGTGGACAGATTGTCGTCCCATCCAATGAACCGTGTGAAGTACAGAATCAGGAGCGCTTTGCAAAGAGGGAACGGGGAGGGGAAGAGAAGCACAGTTAGGAGTGGCTGCGGTAAATCATGCTCTTCACGCAAAGGGGTGGAGTGTCAAAAATAGTTACCTCTCATTCCATAGTATGAAAATCTTTCGCAGAACTCATTGACCACGATGAAGAAGATGCTCAGGGGATAACCGAAGCAACTCTGACAAGAAGAAACAGTTTAGGGTTAAAATGTGCTCCTCCCTGGTCCATAATCACAAATGAGTGCTAATGGTACGAAAAGTAGCCCATGCCTATTTAGAAACTTGTCAGTGACTATTCAGAGGTGGAATACAGAAGTAAAACAGATTTATTCCCTTCCACTCCACATAGAGACGACAATAAAATAATGCATCTAGTTTTACTGTTAGTCTGAGAAGGACTCTACACAGCATTTCCTAAAGAGAAGGAATGTCACACAGAAACTCAGGATTGTCCCCTCCATTCATGTTGGATGCATGAAACACATTTATGATGTGAATGAAGCACAACTGAGCAGGGCAAAACGGACTGCCAAGTTTATAAGATGAAGCTATGAGGAGAAAAAAAATGAAGACTCACCGGTGATTTGGACATTCCTGAAAGAAAAACAAAATACCACTATTAAAGTCAAGTAATTAAAATATTCTTTGCTGAGTCTGACCTCAAACCCTCTGATTTTTCCTGGCAGTCATATGTATTGCCAAGACAGCTCCAGCCCTCTCCCGGATTCCAGACCGAGGCTGTGCCTCTGATCCAGAAAGGGGCCTGGCTGCTGCATTTTCTTTTAATTAGCTTCAGGCACTTCTCATGTGCGGTCAGAACTGTGAACCAGAGGCTCAGAGACTGGTGCCAAAACCACCTCCTCCTTAAAATGCTTCAAAGGCTGCCCATCGCCCACAGGATAAAATATAAATTTCTAGCATGTTCTTCACTATCTCACAAAATCAGCAGATTTAGGGAGGATTAACTAATGGAAATACAAAATGCTAAAGAGTATCTAACACAAGGATTCAACCACCATTCCTGTTACCTGGGCCTGCCCTCCTTCCAGCAGCTTCCCCATGCAGAGAGGGACTCCCATGACACACAAATATTTGTTCACTAAGCATACGGTGTGCCCATCCAAAGTCCTTAATGCACAAGACAGTAAATCCTTCGCCAGGAATGCTCCTTTTAATGGGCTCCTTCCCTTCACAAAACCGTCTCTGACCCATTACCACGGGTGTGGTAACAGTGCAATAACAGTTTATATATTTGCCTCCACTTTCGTGGAAGAATCATGTACTGTCCAACTCTGCAACACCAATGTCTTTCCTAATACCTACAGCACAGCAGGGTCTGTTGCCAGAACGAATTAGAAGAAGAAGAAGAAGGGTGAGAATCCCAGTGAGTCGGTATAAACCAAGAGCCGCTGACTACCTTCTAAATCTTAGCGCTCTTCATCCCCACTGCCCAGCCTCTGCTCCTCCGCCTCCCCTGAATCTCAGCAAGAACTGACCCATAGTCTTGCCTTAAGTCTCAACACTTCCTCATGCTGCTTCCTACACCAACACATCGCCCGGCACTCACCAGTGTCTGTCACTTGCTAGGCCCCTTTCCATGGGGAATGATCTCCCTTTCCCCTTCCCTGGCCCCCACTGACCACGGCTTAGATTTCTTTGTTGTCAGGGCCTCTTGAACCCCTCTTGCCTCTATTACAAATTAGTGACCCCAAAGCAGTGGTTCTCAAATTGAAGTGCCTCAGCATCACCCGGAGGGCTTGTGAGAACAGGTTGCTGGACCCCATGCCCAGAGATGCTGACTCTGCAGGTCTGGGGGGGGGGTGCCTCTTCGGTTTGCATTTCTAACAAATTCTAAGGTGACATCGATGCTGCTGCTTCAGAGACCACACTGTGAGAACCTCAGACAGGTTGTTACAGTTGAGTTGCCTGATTGATTCCTTGGCCCCAAGTCCGAGAGGGGACTTCTGTGTCAGTCCAGAGCAGGCACCAAATACAGAAGCTGGACAGCACTCTGAAGTCTCCAGCGCAGCTCCCTACCTCACACTCTCACAGGTCCCCATTTGGGGCCCTTCCCCTCAGATTTGCCACCTTGTATTTGTATTATGTGCAAGTCTAGGGCCCCATCCCACAACAAAACTGCAACTCTGCCTAAGGAACCACGTTCTCGGTCCAGACACACACGGTCTTGCATCTCCCCCCACCCCTCCCGCCACTGCCGCTCCCCTCGTGGGGTGCTTCCGATCCTGGTCACGCTGTGCTGCGGGCATGCTTGGTGTCCCCCCAAACCCCATCTCACACCAGATGGTCTCACTTTTGCCCACTTGCGAACAGCGATGCTACTTTAATCGTTGTCCTAAGGTGGGAAATGAATGGTCCTGGTCTCATGAAGGTCCAACTCCCAACTCTACCTGCCTATAAAAGTTTTGGAAGGAGATTCTGCAACACTAAAAGACTGGTTTTCTCCCCAGTTCAATTTCCTTGTGGGAAAGGGCTGTTTTGGGGAATGACTCCCAAAGAATGTCAGCGTGGGGTCAGACATGTGATCAAATTTCAGCCTTGTTGCTTTCCAGCTGTGACCCTGGGCAAGCCCATCTTCCCTTCAGACATCTCTTCCACCAAGAGATGACACCAGCCACCACGTAGGATTGCTGTAAGAGTTCCTTGTGAGAAGCTCAAGCCCAGGGATTGATGTATCATTCAGTGGGAGATGCTCCTGCCTCGGAATCCTCAGCACCTCACATGTTTTTGTTTTTGTTTTTGTTTTTGTTTAGAGTCAAAGGGAAAGTTTATTAGAAAAGGGGTAACACTCCACAGACAGAGTGTGGTCTCCTCTCAGAGGCAGGGAGCGAGAGGGACCAAAAAAGACACGGAAAAGCGGTGAGTAGGGACACACAGTGCTTTTTGCAGAGTAGAAATTAAATGATTGTTGAGTGCATATATATTCCAAAGGACCAGTCATATCAGTGATCGAGTTCCATGTTCAGATACTGGCTCTGCCACTCGAGAGTTCCATTTGCCCCTCCAGGTCACCAACCTCTTCTACCCATTAGGTTGACCTGCACAGGTTTCATCCATTTCTCTGTGCCTTCCCAGTTCCCCACATGTATTGACCAATGGAAAGCCCTGGCAGGAGATCAGAGGGTCAGGGTATTCCTTTTCCCGGCTCCTTCACAAAGGGTCACGTTACACTGCTGTATCCTCAAGCGACAGTCAGTGCTCCCCTGAAGTTGGCACTTTCCACGTTGATTCTCCCCTTTCAGGTTTTGGTCACTGTTTTTGTGCCACTTTTTACAGGTGGTTTATTAGTGAGGCCACGATCTCATGGTTCTATTATTTATGGTTCCCAATCTCCCACCCTTTTCTAATTAGCCTTTTTGTGAATAAATGCTCCTATTTTGAGCATGCCATTTATTTCATGATGAAGCCATGACTGATACAGCCCACAAGCCAGGTTTCATCACTAGACTGGGGAGAGCACCACCCTCTTCAGGAAAATAAAAGGACGCGTGCTTTTGTAAAAGCTGCTGGCAGTCTTCAGAGCCCCTTTTCACGGCAGTGGTCCTCCATCTTCCTGAGGACACTGCAGGACCTTACGATGCTCTGCCGACTTAGACTTCAGATAACATGGCCTTATAACTTTCTCCCAAACCCTAGACAAGTCAGGGGTGACACCCACACAAGGGATCAGATTGGTCCTTGCAAAGGGCTTTCTACAGAAACGCAGGAGGGAGTTGTGAACACACAAACTCAACAGAGATAGCCCGGAGCTTCACTGAGATCATATCGTTAGTGTGTTTCTCAGAATGTTGGTTTGCAGGGAAAAACTTCTCTCGGTCAGGGTAGCACCTATAATATTTTGCTAAATATTATTTAGCACCAGTTATTTGCTAAATATTAATGGCAAAGGTTTTGTTTACTTTGAACATAAATAGGGTAACCGAAAAGATACCAAAACGCTCAGAGAACTTAGGTCTTGTTATAACAACACTCACACCCAAAACGACATTATGGAAAATGACATTCCAAAGCTCACCCAAGAGAAAATATGAGGTTTAGTACCTAAACATCACTCGGGAAGCTTTTTACTTTCTGACAGGTGTGCATTCCAAGGAATCACTTTTATCGTTGCAGGGCAGAGGTTGCTAAGCTTCGTCTAGAAAATCCAGAGCTATTTGCTGGGTATAATGTTACAGTCAGCATTTCTTATCTCAATACACCTGAGTCAACAGGATTGCTATCTTAGAAAGCTCAAGTACAGAAGTGATGCTTACATTGCACTTAAGTATGAACTAAAATTTCAACTGTCACAAAAGTCTGTTTACTTTGATACATTTCTGCCTGTCCTTAGTGCTTGGTCATCTAATCAGAATATCGGAGTGGTCTGATGTTTCTAGCATCATTCGTGGGTCACTTGGATTTAACTACTGACCAGAGTAAAACAGCTTAGAATCAAGCTTGCCATGAAGCTCCCTTGGTTAGTAACAAACACAAAGCAATCACTAATCAACGCTGTTTTTATTTTTATTCTAAGCCTACAGCGCTTTTGTCTTTCTTTTGGCTAGGAAATTTAATATATGTCCATTATGCATTTCTATGATTACTGACTTTGGGGGACGGCGAGGGGAAAAACAAGACTCTATTTCCCAATGACTTCATGAAATCTCTCCATTAAGGTGAATATTCCCGACTATCCAACAAAGCGCATTCTATATTTTGAACCACTTAGGAAGGGAAATGCTAATGTTTCCTTACCTGTAAATTAAGAACCCCCTCAGCAGCATGGTGGGTGGACAGCGTGCATTTCTAGGACTTGGACTTAAGAAGGGGAGGAATGAGGCATTTTGCTGAAGTCTGAGGAGCTCTCACCTTCAAGGAGAGAGAAAAATTCCTCCCTATCATCACCAAGAGTGCAAATGAGTGAATAATTTAAGCATCACATGATGTATTTGAGACGATATTTCTGAAGTTGTATAGTGTGGTAGGCAGAACAGTGGTTCCCCAAAGATGTCCATGTCCTAATCCCTAAGCCTTGTGGCTCTGTTACCTTTCACGGCAAAGGGACTTTGTGCATGTGATTCAGCTGAAGACCTGGAGATGGAACTCAACCTGGATTACCTGGGGGGAGGGGCCCAGTGTATCTCAGAGTCAAAGGAGGAGACAGGGAGGAGGAAGCAGAGGTTGGAGTGATGGCAGCTGCTGGAAGGCCGCCATAAACCAAGGAAAGTGGCGGCCTCTAGAAGCTAAAAAGGAAATGGATTGTCCCCTAGAGCCTCCAGAGAGAGACACAGCCCTGCTGACACCTTGATTTTAGCCTGGTGAGACCCATTTCGTATTTCTGGCCTCTGGAACTAGAAGATAATAAATCTGTGATATTTTAAGCCACTAAGTTTGTGGTAATTTGTTATAGCAGCCATAGGAAATAACATATGAGTGTGCCCCGAGCTCTGTAAACGTAGGTTTTTATCACTATTTATATAGGACTAAGACTCACACTTGCCAGCCCATTTTATTTGACAGCAAAATACTCTTTTTATATTTTTTCCTAAGCTACATTTTCTACCTGGGGGCTTAGGAATCTGTACTTGGCACCTGCCTTTTTGATGCGATTTGGCAGAATCTGTATTTGCTCTGCGACCTTCTGCAGGCTCCTGACTCTTCACTATCTGTCTCTAACATGGAGAAGCTGCTTTCCGGGTTTGCTACAAGGCAGGAGGTGGTCTGAAAAGGGTTTTGTAAACCAGGGTTAAAACCAGGGTTAAGCTGATCATGGTTCTTATAGGCCGTGCCTGTGCCTCACAAGGTAGGTCATGTGAGACCCCAGGGAATGCAATGATCTCTGCTAGAATACACTTAGCCTCACTCTTAGCTGAAGTGGTTTCTAAGTTAAAGTCAGAACTCCTCTCTCAATATTGTCCCTGCATCTTGTAGCGGGGAGGACATGGAACTTTGGAATTAGGAAGTTGAACCACAGCTTGAAGACATTCTTCCTAGCCATGTGGCTTTGGTCAATGCACTTAATCACTGGATCTCCATTTCTTCATCTAGAGAAGCTAACATCTTCTTTGCAAGTTGTAAGATCAAATCTGTATCAATAAAATGAGGTTTGTTATTCACTGCCTCTCATGAAGACGTCTGGATAGTACAAATGGCTGTTTGCAATGGACTGACTGGCAGGGCTCAGAAAGTGGCTCTGAAAAATAGAGACAGTCCCCTCCAGGGTTGCTCACACTGACAGAAAGCATAAGGTCCTTACAATGTCACCTGGGGCACTTAGGCCGTGGAGATTAAGACAGATAAAAGTCATGCTTCTCAAATACAAGCCATAGTGGCAAGCACTGACTTTCATCAAGCTGCTTTTCTAATGGGTAGCAGCACTACAGTGTGTGACACGTGGGTAGCTGTAGGGATTTAAGGATCATTTTTAATTCTCCAGGGCAGTGGTTTTCAAAGTGTGGTCCCTGGACCAGCAGCAGCACCTGTGAACTCATTAGAAATGCAAACTCTCAGATCTATCCTAGACCAACAGAATCAGAAACTCTGAGGTCTGCATATTATCAGCCCTCCCAGTGATGCCGATGTGCTAAGTTTGGAAGTGACTCACTGCTCCAGAGCAATGCTAGGTAGCATAAAGGAAAGGGCCCTGCATGAAGCTGTGCATGCTGGGTGGCGGCTGCCATTGAGGTGATCAGATCTTTTGATTCAGTTCTGGCTCCTGCTTCTCTTTCCTGCTCCTGGAGCTCTATCCGCCATTCATCAGGACAACCGCGACAAGCAGACACTTTGTCTTACCTTCCCTGTCTCCTGTCCACCTGCCAACCTGAGCTTCCCTACCTGGAGCATTTCAGGACTGTTCTCAAACCTTGCTGGCTCTCTGCTACCTGTGAGGTCAGACTTGCTGCTCAGCATAGCATTCAAAGCCCTTGGGATTCTGACTTCCATCCTCCTCCACCCAACGGGGAATGTGGGCATAGGACTTCTCTCTTCATGCCAGCCTTTCCATAGCTTCCCGTACCATCCGGGCAGTTAGTGCCTTACCACTCCCTCAGTGCCCCCCCTGCAAATACTCTCACCTCCTCTTCGGTCTCTTTAGCCTCTTTACAACTGCTGACAGGGTGAGTTTTTCTGACTTTTGAGAAATGTTATAGAGCCTCACATATCATTTTTCTTTTTTTGAGAAAAGTAGTGTGTGCCGCTTCAAAAAGAGCCTAGCAGGATCTGTACCCGGATAGCTGCGGTTGATCTGAGGCACTGTGATGGGAGGCATGGGGCAAGGGGAAGGCTGTCTTGTGCTGCACATTTGCCTTGATTTCTTTTCCCCCAGATCAACTTTGATCAAGAAGTGAAATGTGCTTTCCTTTCTTTAAATGAGCGCTTCCATAACAGAAGTCAGGTTAGCCTTAGAACAAATTCTGTGCCTGTAACCCAAGGCCCTTGTTTTTCTGGAGTGGCTGTTTTTGAGGTGGTTTCTTGCCTGACTTGTTTCTTTCCTTCTTTGAATGTTTTGCCATACTTCCCATCCTCAGAGTCCTTGCTAGGCCATATAGCACTTTTTGTGCATTAGAAAATTATGATCTTTCAGGCTGGATGCTGCCTTAGGAGGCATGGTTTGATGAGTAGATAGTGGCTTGGCTCCAATAAAAAAGGTGTCCCTGGGTGGATGCATTGCTCAGCAATGGCGCATGGGCTGCATTCCAGCCCCTAGGGGCCCTCTAGCTGGGGCCTTCATGCAGGGTGCAGCCTGCACACCTATGGGCTGTGGCCCTGCCCACCCATTGATATTTAAAATTAGAAATGGCTTCTTTTCCACAACCACCTTCTTTCGCACTAAGAGAGCACCTCTTTTCCCTTTGACGTGTTAACAAATAGCTACATAGATATAGAACGCACCGGTATATGATCTTCACAATGCCACTTTAATCAAGCCACTGGTTGTCTTGCCTGCAGCACTGCCGAAAGCAAATGAGTTTCTGTCCTTTGAGCGCGAAGAACATTGACTAAATGATAATGTCATGAGCTACTTTAGAAATGTGGGGAAACTGGTGCTCATGAGACAGCATGGGTTTTTAGTAAGGTGCTTTGGCATGGTGCCATCGCAGGGGGCAGCTCAGGCCTGGAGCACCTGTCCCCTTGCTCTTATCCACCAGACACAGGCGCGACCCAGCTGATAAGGAACATGGGGTTTCCTGTCTAGAGAGATACAGAATATAAAACTACTTAGCTACAGTCTGGCATCGGCTCCTCAGCAACGAGGAGGCTCACAGTGAGTGTTGTTGCCATCACCATCAGTGTCTGTTGTTTCGGTGTTGGCCCTTCTTGTGGTGGGAACAGGGACGCAGGGAGCTGGCACCTTTGGCTACTCTTCCTTCGCTGTCTGTGAGTAATCAACTGCCTTGTTGTATCTATATCTGTCTATCAGCCAGGCCTTGTCCTTTGGCCTGTGAGTGTCTGAAAGCCATGCTTTTGCCTTTCCGTAAACCATCACCTTCCTCAGCTTGGGGGTCTACTGGTCAGGACTGAGAGAGAGAGAGATCTTGGTCACTGCATTTGTTTGCTGGGGCCGCCATAACAAGGTACTACAAACGCTGTGGCTTAAAACAACAAAAATGTATTGACTCATAGTTCTGGAGGTTAGAAATCCAAGAGCGAGATGTGGGCAGAGCTGCTTCCTTCTGAGGGCTGTGGGGAAAAATCTATTCCAGGCCCCTTCCCTAAGTTCTGGTGGTTTTATGGGCCATCTTTGACATTCTTTAACTGCAGGAGCATCACCTGGATTCCTGCTTTCATCTTCACATGATCTTCGACCTGTGTGTCTGTGTCCAAATTTCCCCTTCTTATAAGGACACTGGTTGTGTTGGATTAGGTGCCTACTCTACTCCACTATGACCTCACCTGAACTAATTACATCTACAACAACCCTCTTTCCAAACAACGTCACATCCTGAGGCACTGGGGTTAGGACTTCAGCGTATGAATTTGGCAGGGGAGACACAATTAACCCGTAGCAGTCTAGAGCATTTGTAGTGCACCACCTATTGCTGTAGGTTACAGATATTCTCCTACCTTTAAAAAATTTCCATACATGATTGTCTAAAATTATAGGCTTAAGAGGCCATATTGGCTGCCTCTGATGGTTCTATAAATAACCTGTGACTTTTATCATTGTTTCCATGAATACAGATCTGCACCACTGACTGCCTTTCTTGTTCTCCTTCAGAAAGAAATGATCTCTATGGACCCCAGGATCCACTTGCCTTCAGACATGCTCAAGACTGTGTATGCCTCAATTTCAGGGCAAGGGCAGCCAGGCCAAAGGGTGCTGCAGAGTTCATAGGTAGTTACGCAAAACAGAAAGGTCCAGGGACAGGTGAAGGCAGGGAACAGTTACTCAGATGGTGTTAGGAAGGCAACCCGTGCTCACCAAGTTCTTTTATCTACACCTGGACATTCTTTTATTCTAGAAGGACACTCTTCATTCTGAACTTTAAGTTAGGCTTAATTTAAATGCTATGATGACTGACAGGGAATAAATGCATGTAATCTTAGGTTAAAGAGAAGACAGACCTATCCTCAGAGCAGACTCCATTAGGAAATATGAGGACAGAACATGAAGGGGCACAGCTATCGGCATCCTGGACAACACCCTTCCAGCACAGTGAACTGTACACACCCAACGGGCAACACTAACAGGTATAATGGCATCGGCCCTGATAATATTATATACTGTCATAGGAAAAAACAATGCCAAAGACACATAGGTTTCACTAAACTAAAAGAACCCGTCTCTTGGTCCTTTGGGGGGTTTGTTTTGGAAGCAATTAAGTGAGAGACCCTAAATTTTAGACACAATGATTTTGTACCCTTAGGTATTAATCATGACTAGAAAATTTGCTTTATGATCACAGTCAGTGTGAAATTAGGCTACAAAGCTATGTACAGAATGCACATTTCCCCCTGCTACATGATATTTAGATTGCATGTGCCTCATTCCTATCATGAGACTATAAGAAATTTCTAGAAGTAGAGTGCTGGAAAAATGTTACACATATTTTAAATTTTGTTAGATATTACTTAACAACTCTCCATAAAAGTGTTTGGTGACTTATTTTTTTCCAGTCTTGTATTTTAAATGAGCATACATAGAAGAAATAGCTATAAAAAATTAAATATGCATAGCTAAATGCTGCCTGGAAACTTTATCCACAGGCCCACAGTTCAGTATCAGTGGAATATGGACGTAATTTTTAGAATTAATTTGAGATAAACTGCCTGAGTCTATGACATCACTGAGCATTTCTGATTCACCTAATATTATGCACAGGGGTATTTTCTACATACCAATTCTGTTACTAAAGAATGGTTGTTTCAAATTGATATGACCAGAAAACCCATCTGCTTTGCTGGGGAGAAGATGCGAGTTACCAAACGTTGCACCTGAGCTGAGGTACAGACCACAATGCAGTCATCTTCACACACTAAGAATATTTTCTACTTAAAGTTATGTTTAAGTGACGTACATTTTCTATTGCCATGTGTACTGGGTTGAATAATGTGTGTCCTCCCCACCCCCCACCCCCAACTCATTTCCTTCTCAGAATCTCAGAATGTGACCTTATTTGAAATAAGGCCATGGCAGATAAAAGGAGTTAAGATAAGGTCACACTGGATTAGGGTGAGTCCTTAATCCAATATGACTGGTGTCCTTACAAGCAGAGCCATGTAACAGACAGACACGCCCACATGGGAGAGGATGTGAAGACAAACAGGGAGAAAATGGCCATGTAATCATGAGGCAGATTAGAGTGATGCGTCTGCTAGCCAAGGAATGCCAAGGACTGGCAGCATCACCAGAAGCAAAGAGAAAGGCATGAGACAGGTTCTCCCCTAGAGGCTTCAGAGAGAGCACAGCCCTGCCAGTACCTGGACTTTGGACTTCCAACCCTCAGAACTGTGAGAGAACATGTCTGTTGTTTTAAATCTTGCCACTTGAGAAGGACTGTAGAACTTTTAAATGCTTACTTTAGAGTTTTCAATGAGTCATATGAGTACCTTCTGCGAGTTTTCCAGTCTTAAGCCTGATCCTTAAACCAAATTTTCCTTTGGGCACTGTGCTCAGTTCCACACAGCCCGCACAATAACCGATGACTCTAAACCTTAACCCAGTGAGAGTCTCCTTTCGGCAGCCCAGTAGGAGACCTTGGCTGGTTTCCAATCTGGAGGAACTAAATCTTCCTCCTTTTTTAGGAGTGTCTGTGGAAAGTCCTATCCCTTCCTTTGGCCATGGTACTTCCAACTGCTGAGACTGTCCTTCAGCTCTGTGCTGCCTGCAGATGGTAGCTGTGCTTGCACCCAGGCTCAGCAGCGAGCAGGGGCACGGTCTGGCCCGCGTGACGTAGCCCCATTCACATCAACACCATGAAATGACCTTGCCATCCAGTTTCCTCAGTGATATATTTCTGTCCTCTGACACCAAGGGACAAAGTTATGAAACGGTGATAACCTGGTTCTTTATGTCGCAACACCAGTCTATGAGTCAATGGTTCTCTTTCATCTGCTGATAATATTTCTCTCATTCTTTCACCATCCTCGGATTCCACCCTTGTTTTCATTTCCTTATAAACTCACCTGGGACACCTACCCACTTTCTGTTCAGCCAGGATGAAACCAAGGTGCAACTGCATCTGAAGGTGGGATGGCTGGGTGGTCCCACCCAGGGTTCCTTTCATTCTTCTCATTAGCAGCTCCACCCTGGAGAACAGATGCTGCCGCATCCCTAGTGAACTTTCCTGGGAGCTCAACTAGGCAGCTGACTAATCCCTCAATCTGTTCTCTGTTCTTTAGTAACTCAAAAAGCAGCAGGAAAATTATTAATAAAAAAAAAATTCAGGTATATAAAAAATAAATAATGCCACTCAGGCCATGTTGCAGAGGTGTGAAAGACTATGCCAAAATGTAGCATGAAGATGGCAAATCTTCCAACTTTGACAAGCCACTATTAGCTACTGCTTTTGCTGGTCTCATAATACTTTTTAATCACCTCAACTATAACTCAGTGTGGAAAAATGTTGTTTATGGGCTTGTGTTCCTGCCCCTGCGAAAATGAGTTTCTTCAAGGCAGGACTATTTTATGCCCTCACGTGGTAAGCAAATACCTGCATAAGTAAGTGACTTAGGCCTGTCCCCTGCTAGCCTCAGCTGGACAAAGCGATTCATCTCTTCTTTTTCTACCCTACATTCTTAGTCTTTGTAAGCTAATTTTTCAATTCTAGATACAAATTTACCCAGGACCTGATCATTGTGGACAACATAGGGGCCAGACTGCATTAGATCTTCTACCCATGATCTCATCTGGGGGCACCGTAGCAACGTTTGAACATGGCACGGGTCAAGAAAAAGCCTGTCATTTAGAGCAGTGGTTCTCAAAATATGGTCCTGGGACCAGCAGCAGCAGCATCACCTGGGAACTTGTGTAAATGTTAATCCTTGACCCCTGCCCCAGAGCCTACTGAAGTAAAGACACTAAGGATAGGGCCAGGCACCATGTTAGAAAAAGCCCTCACTCAGGTGATCCTGATGCACGCTAAAGTTTAAAAGCAACTGACTTAGAGTAATGTCAGCCTGAAAGAACCCAGAAGTTCTCTCTTGTTGCTCTCTGGGAGAAGGTTCTTCCAAGGATCTGATGCCTGGGGCCCCTTTCGGTGTGGAGCAACCTTAGCTTCTAGCAGTACACTTATAGCCTGTAGCAGGAGTACCAGCTTCCCTGGGACTTCAGCATTGTTCTTTGGTTTACCAAAGAGCTTTAAGAAAGAGAGGAAACAGGGACTTTTAAATGGCCAGGTTTGTGACATCTTTAAGGCTGGCTAGTCCATCATTTTTTGCTCATGCAGGAGGCCAACTTGAAAAACTCATCAGAATCCCATACAAAGCCAGTAGGAGAGTTGGGGTTGAGGAGATAGGAATATAATAAAGTGTTCTTCATTAAGCGAGTAAAAATTTCAAACCAGCTTGGAGGCGCTGGCAGAGGGAGATAGGAAAATGCTTCTAGAACTTGAAACTTCTTTATGCTTAATTTTCAAAGTCAAATATATGGCAAATGACAGAGCAGGATCTATAGTTTTTCAGGAACACAGTGATTTGTGAAAGCAACAACTTAAGCATAGACACCTACAAAGCTCTGGGTAAGGGGGCGAGGTGGGATGAGCGGAGAGAGATGGACTATTTGAAATATTCGGTCAAAGCAGCCCTAGCCCCACAAAGGCCTCAGGGCTGGCTCTCCAGCCCCTTGAGAGGTTCTTGGACATTATGAGACTAACTACACAAGACAGCCTTGGGAAACTGGCCTCTCCACCCTGACTCAGCACACCCATACTTTAAAGCAAGCGTTGACAAACTACCGTTCAAGGGGCAAATCTGACCCACCACCTGTTTTTATATGGCTTGCAAGCTAAGAATGGTTTCTACGTTTTTAAACGATGAAAAAAAATTCTTTTAAGACTATTTTGTGACATTAAAATTATGTAAAATTCAAATGTCTGTGCCCATAAAGTTTTATTAGAGTACAGCTCCACCTATTCGTTTACATATTTTGAACTACAAAGGTGGAGTTGAGTAGTTGCCACAGAGACTGCATGGTCCTCAGAGCCCAAAATTTTGACTTTCTGGCTCTTTACAAGAAAAAATTGCTGACATCTCTCAAAAGCAAAGGGTTGGCAGTTCAAGATTCTAACCAGATACTGCATTCAGGTTAAGCTATGCATTGCAATGTCCAAAGCAACTTCTTAATCCAGTTCATTCTTGTGGACTTCTGTTACTTATGTTACTATGTCTAACTAATGCCTAATGACACAGTTCTGACTCTCATCACATCCCTCACTTTCCTATGCAGTCATAACTTCTGCCCCTCCATTCCAGGGCAAGTAAAAGAAACTAATGTGAAAATTAGTTCCAATTACACATGGGTTGAAATCAGCTCAAAGCAAACATTTCTCTAAGAACATTTCCTTGTTTCTTTCCCTCCTGCTGCATTCACCAACTCTTCCAAGTGTCCCCCTTCAGCCACCAGAGGATCCGTAACAATTTGACATAATCGAAGTGCCAATGACTTTGTTCTTAAGGCGAGTTACTGCTACTTTTTTATTGAAAATATTTTCTAATTATTTGTTTCACTTACTAACTAAACTTAGATATCGAAAATTTAGGACTTGAGTAAACAAAACTAATATCTGCATATAACTTTTGTTGCTATTTGCACGCTATGCCAATCTCAGCTGCAAAAAAAACCCCAAAAACCAAAAAACAAAAAACCCCAAACAAAAAAGCAACACTTAAGGACCAGTTTGCAAACTGGGAAGAGTACATTTTGGGGGACTATGCTTCAAAAGTTGTGCTTATTCGCCATTCATCAGCTACCCTGATTGGAAACATTTTAGGGACGTTCTAAAGCAGCACAGATGCTACTCAGGTGTTTGCCATCTGAAAACCAAAATAAATAACACAGAGCACCTCCCAGAAAAGTTGCCCTGAATAACAAGTAAATGGTCTCTGAGGTGGGCTCCAGGGCTCCAGCCCAGGAGCCTGTGAGGCACACACTGCTGCCACTTCTTTCTGGCACAAGCGAAGTTGGCCACAACTAGAAGCCTCACGCGTGAAGCTGCTACCTCTGAACCATGACACTGCATGGGGCAGTGAGACCACGCGAGCCAACTGGAGCGCTGCACACCAGGTGTTATGCACTTACACACCTCAGTACAGCCACTGAGGCCGCACTCATATTTTAGTCTAAAGGCTGAGGAAGTAGCAAGCGGAAGAACTGCGCATGCACGTGCAGGTAAGCCAAAGTCAGACCCGGTTCTCTCACTCCTTTGGTCGCACTGCGCCTGCCCTGGCCCATCCATGGTACAACTCAAGGGGAGTCACTTGACCCACTTTCCCTATTTTTAAGGGAGAAGAGGGCTGAGCTGACCTCTAGTCTCTTCCAGAACCTGCTCTCTGCTTCTGCATTTATTCTAGAGTCGTTTATTCTGAAGCGGGCAGGATTGTTTTCCTAGATGTCCTGCTGACACTCCATGCCTAAGGAGGACCAGCCACGTTCCTCTGTGAAGCTTGAGGGCAGTGGCAGAATGCTAAGAAGGGCCACAAATGGCCAGACTCAGTTCTTCTTGAGCCCCCTCCAGAGCCTCTCCAGCCAGCCGCAAGAGAAGTGCAAAGGAGCCGCCAAGCGCCCACAGGCAGGTGGAGGTTTTGCTGGCCCTGCGATCGCGCGCACGACCCAGTCCACCTTGGAGCGCACTCGCAGATCGCAGGGTGGGACCCCGAGGACCGAGGATTGCCAACAGGTGGGCAGGTGGAAGATACTGCGTTCATTCTTGTAACCTCTGAGTCTGGGCGCCTCAGAGCCCTCCTCCTCTGCGCCCCGGGAGCGCCAAGACCTCCCGGCACCACAGATCCGGCGCCGGACAACTTCCCGCGAGCCCCGGCTCCACTGACTTCCCAGTCCCTTCCCACCGCGGTGACATGTCTCTGTCCTTGCGCGCACCATCGGTGCCAGCCTTCCCGGATCCGCGTGCAAGTTCGTGAACCGCCGGGACCAGGGTCTCAGCCCTGCCGAATCTCTTACGCCCCATCCGCAATATCCCAACCGCGCAGACCCTGCCCCGCCGCGACCCCGCCCCAGCCCGGACATGGAAGCCTACCCATGGTGGTGGCTCCGAGGGCTTCCTGCGACTGGCGAGCGAGGAGTCCAGCCGGGAAGACTTTTTTTTTAAAGGTGTTGCTCCTATGACTTTGTCTCCAGGCCCTGCCCAGCTACCTGTACAGCTGGAGGTGTGCAGGCGTGGTGGCCAGGCTCCGCCCTTGCAGGCGCTGGAACAGCAGGGAGCAGAGGTTAGCGCACCTTGAGCCCCAGCAAAGGGACACCTGTCCGTGGCCAGAGCCGGGACTCCGCTGTTCTGCCCTAGGCCCTTAGGGGCGGGAGAGGGCACAGCTGCAGGTGGCAGCGGGAGACCTGGGCCAGGGACGCCCCAACGTGAGCGCACCACTGAGCCACGGGGAGGGCTTGTTAAGACGCGGGTTGTTAACAGCAGGTTCTCGGGCCTCAGCCCGGATCTGTGGACGCGTAATGTAGGTCGGGGGTGAGGCCCGAGAATTTGCTTTTCTAAGAAGTTCTAAGGCAATGTGGGTGTTGCTGCTCTGGGGACCCCACTTTGGAAACTTCTGTGCTCAGAAAAAAAACACATCTGTGTGGGGAAGCAAAAGTGGGTGACACATTGGTCAGTTTCACGTGCGCATGTCTGGATGTGTGGCTTCACCTGGAATGTGAACCCAGAAAAGCATTTCTGGAGAATTCTACCTATCCTTCCCTTAAAAATACAACGACACATAACAACAACAAAATAATATTGTGATAAACTCCAGATCATTTTTCTGTTTCCTTGTCTGACGAGGGGTTTGTGCTCTGCAAACACTGAGAGGAACATTAAAAAGGGAAAGGAAAGCAAGTGTCTATTGCCTTAAAAAAAAAAAGTGGTAAATATACATAACATAAAATGTACCATCTTAACTGTTAAGTGTATATTAAGTGCCTGAAGGACACTGACATTGTTGTGCAATCATCTTCAGAACTTTTTCATCTTTTCAGACAAACTCTGTACCCATTAAACACTAACTCTCCATTCCCCCTACCCTGGCCCCTGGCACCACCACTCTACTTTCTGTTTCTGTGAATTTGATTATTCTAGGTACCCCATATAGCTGGAATCAAAAAGCATTTGCCCTTTTGTGTCTGGCTTCTTTCATTAGCATAATTTCTTCAAGGTGCATCCATATTATACATATGTCAGATTTTTTTTTCCTTTTTAAGGTTGACTAATATTCCATTGTATGCACATAGCACACTTAGGGTGTTCATTCATCTGTCTCTTAACTTTTGAGTCTTAGCAAGTCCCCTGGGCTAACTGGAAGACTGTGGCGTGGAGGGAGAAACCCTGGCAGCTCTGCCCTCTTCGGGCTTTCCTGATTGTGCACGAGGAGGAGAAACCTCTCCAGGGAGAGGCTCAATTGATACATACAGGGCAGTAGGTAATGTTACCTAAAGGCATGGGGGCTGCGAGTAAAAAGATTGCATCAGGTAGAAAAATGCAGCATTAACTGAAGGAAAAGATAATTTGCTCCGGAAGGATTGAAAAAATGCTTCATAGTTGTTATTCCTGTCATCAGATAAGCCAGGGGTGGAAAGGGAAGCTTGTGATAGTTTATTTTGATCAAATTTTTCTCGATGGAATGGTATTTTTGTTGTTGACCTCATGAAACAAAATCCTGGGCACTCTTGTTCTAGGCCATGTTAACCTAAAAATAAAAGGTCTTTCAAAGTGAGGGGCAACTAGCATTTATTGGAGATAGAAGAATAGCTATTGAAGAAGCACTGATTCAGGCAGAAGCCCAAATAATATTCCAATTAGGAAACAGAGACAAGGGGAGAAAGGGAAGGGGAACATTACATCAACAGAAGGAAGGGATTTCTATTGGTGCAGATGAGCTAACGTAGCAACGCTAATTCCAAACAATGTTATTAACTTCAGTCTTGTATCATAACTGCTTTCTTGTTATCTTTGCAAATGGTTCTTTGGGGCACAATATTGCCTTAGGCCCAGTCCAAAGTTTATTTTGTTCTGTTTTAACATCCGAAGGTTTAAGGCAGAAGATGCGCAAGGCAGTTCTCTAAGGTGGCAGCTCCAGCTCCATTTTAAAGTGGTTCAATTTATTTATTTGTTTGTTTGTTTGTTTGTTTTTTACAGTCAGTGGTTCTCAAAGTGGGGTTCTTGGACCAGCAGCATCAGTATCACTTGGAAACCTGTGATAAAGAAAATTCACAGGTTCCATCCCAGATCTATTAATTAGAAACTCTGTTGAGGTGTGGCCCACTTTTTGGTAGTTGTGAGGCAAACGCTATTTCTTCCACATGTTTAATTCTTCATTCAGCCTTTATTTACTTATCACCTCCAAGGGCAAACTACTCTGCTAGTGGCAGGCATTGAGTAAACAGTCCTGCACTCATGTTCTATGTTATCTCTTAAGCATGACAGGATAGCAAGTTACTCAAGATGGAGAAGCAAAAAGAACAAAACCCAAGGAAGAGACAAGCTCTACTGATTCTGGTACATCAGCCAATTCCTGGAATCTGCTAGAATTCTCAGGATGGTCTGGGCTTGGAGGCCGGGCGTTTCTCACCAGGTGCTCTTTGGCATGTGGCGTATATAGAAGAATCACTCGGACTTGGGCACTTCCATGTTCTCTATTCCATCTCAAGAGAGAGTAACATTATTCCTTATGCAACAAAAATATTAAATATTTTTTCCTCCGTAGTAAAAAGATAAAAATTGTTCTCAAAAACAAACAAAAAACCAACAACAAAAAAAATACAGAGTGACACTGCATAAGCCTCTATTTCACTCTCTCCTTCCCCTCAGCCCTCCAAGTGTTGACTTCCTGAGGCTGCCATAACATGTTACCACAAAATTAAGCTTAAAATTGGTGGCTTAAAATAACAGAAATTTATCCTCACAGTTTTGGAGGCCAGAAATCTGAAGTCAAGGTGTTGACAGCACATTCCCTCAGAAGGCTCCAGGGGAGAATCCTTCCTTGCCTCTCCTCACTTCTGGTGGTTCTAAGTGTTCCTTGGCTTGTGGCAGTTATCACTTTAATTTCTGTCTCTGACCTCAGGTCACCTTCTCCTCTGTGTCTTCTCTCCCTTTCTTCTCCGAGGGCACTTGCCATTAGATTTAGGGCCTACCCTAATACAGGAGCACCTCCTCTCAAGATCCTTAATTTAATTCCATCTGCAAAGACCTTTTTCAAAATAAGGTCATATCCACCAGTTCCAGGTGTACATATTTGGCAGGGGGCGCTCCGCCGAACCCACTGCACGTCCCCAAAGTGCCCCACGTGTGGCACTTGAATGTGCCGAATTGGCAAGCTGGTCCTGGATTAACAGAACTGTTGCTTGGCCTCAGAGGACTGTCCTCATGAAAACTACTGAGGGAGAAGGGAAGGTCAGTGGCAATGATGAGATCAGCACAAACGGTTGCGCTGAGTCTGAAATCTAGACCCCTCATCGTTTTCTTTTCACTAAAGAATAGTAAAGATGTTTCATAGTAGTCTATTTCAGTAAGAATGCTGGCTTAAAAGGTGGTTGTGAAGTTTTTCCAGTAATAGAGTGTCATTTTCTGCAGCTCTGCCCCTCAGATTGCTTGGCTTTAAAGACCTTTTAATTTGGTCTCAGAGTTAGATTGAGTGGTTTTTCTATAAAGCAACGAGAACCACAATGGAGATGCTGATGGTTGAGGGGTGAACAACAAAAGTGGGTCCCACAGTCATTTATTTGAGAAGAGAGAGATTCTGCAAAATGGCCTGGAATAGGGGAAGGAAGAATTTGAGGTATAAACATATGACTAAAGGTCATTTGGGAAACAGGTCCAGGAGAAGAGAATCAGCAACCAATTTAAATTCATTCGAAGATACTTGTCTGGTTTCACAAGTCATGCCATCTCTGATGGACCTGAGTGCCTTAGACTGGCTGCTGAGAACTAGTCTGCAGAAGTACCTTGTTGAGCAATATGGGGAATAAGATGATTTCCTCTTTTAAACACACTTTTCTTTATAACATTTCAGAATGACTTTAGCTGTACATATTTATATCTGACCAAACTCTTCTTAAAGCAAGGGAATGATAGTCCCACAATTCAGTGGTACCTGGTTGGGAGGGCCAAGACTGAAGAGGGGGTGGGGAGGACCATGGAAACGCAAGCTTTCAGCAACATCCTAGTGCAGCGTTGGGATGTGGACTCACGATGTTTATTACATTAGGAAGAAAAGCCAGCACCACCACAGAATGTTTCCTGAGCATCCTCCTTTGATCAGGGAGCGGTACAACTGCAAGATTTCAAGAGCCTCACAGATGATTTGAGAGTTACTGGCTTCATAGTGTTACCTGTGGATTTTGGGGCAAGTCACCTTCACTCACTGGGCTTCATTTTCCTGTCTTGTCAAAGACAGATTTGCCCTCCAAAATGGGGCTCGTTTTTTTTCCACACAGATTCCAGAGTAGAAGCTGGTTGTGGCATTAGGGTTACTGTGAGGGAGAGACAGTATTGTCACTATTGGAAGGTAATTATTTATGATCTGAATCATTATCACAGATGTTCATGTTGTCTTGTCCTGGTCTATTCCCAGCTGTAAGTACAGTGTCTGGCACTTAGTAAAATGCTCAATAAATATTTGTTGAATTCATTTTTATAATAATGTGGATACATCTCTTATTACATTAAAATATATATGTATATATTAAATATATACATTTCTAGTTTATAAAATATACCCACTCTAGATAAGAATGTTTTCTTTAATACAAACCTTGCTAGTTGAACTTCAACAACAATCATCCAATCACGTCCATGGTATTTGGAGGCAGGGGTTGGAGTCAGGGTGGTTCACAGGCCACTGGGTTAGATGCCACCTGGATGGGTCAGATTCTCTGGAATCCTGGGGTACTGTGGAGGAGAAGGTAGGGGTCAGGAGCAGCATCTCTGGGCTGACTGAGCTCCGGTGGGAATTTGCGAACTCCTCAGCATGGTGTATGGAGAGAGTCCAGCCTCTGGGTCATGGTACTCTTTCCTTTCTGTAGTAGCTTTATTGAGATGTAATTCACATACCACACAATTCACCCATTTAACATGTACAATTCAGTAGTTTTCAAAGTTGGGTAGCCATCGCCACGATCGATTTGGGAACATTTTCATCATGGTTGTAAAGAAGCCCGGTACCTGTTAGCAGTCACTCTCTTCCCACAGTTCTAGGCAACCAGTACTGTTTTCTGCCTCTGTAGATTTGTCTGTTCTCAATATTTCATCAATGGACATTTGGGTTCTGTCTGCTTTTTTGCAGTTATGAATTTTTTGCTGCTATAAAAATTTATGCCCATGTTTTTGTGTGGACATATGTTTTCATTTCTTTTTTGTATATACCTTGGAGTAGAATTTCTGGGTCATAAGGTAACTCTATGTACAATCATTTGAGGAACTGCCAGACTGTTTTCCAAAACAGCTGCACTATTTTACATCCCTATCAGCAGTGTATAAGGGCTCTATTTTTCTCCACATCCTCACCAACACTTGTTATCATCTGTCTTTCTGATTGATTATAGTAATCCTAGGGGGTGTGAAGTGATGTTACTTATTTTTGTTATTTTAACACGTCTTTGCATTATATTTTAATGTGTTTATGTTAAATCTAAATATATTTAATATATTTTAATATTAGTGGAAGTATTTCAAATATTTCTTCCATTTGTTTTCTTTAGAGCAAAGTGAGCAACTCCAGCTTCTTCTAGCTATAATGACAGGTGGTCATCTGTGTGGGCAGAGTTAGTGCTAGGTTATGTCCTTACTGGTTGGGGTGGGGCGGTAAGGGGAATAGAGGGTGCAGGGAGAGGGTGGTTATGGGGGTGGAGAAGGCAATGTTCTAGATTTAAGGATGAGGGAGGATAAAGAATGGATAGATCATTATACTTTAAGCAAAAGATCTGTTTTAGGATAATCTAAGTTTTCATGTTCTCTCCTTCCACCCAAATCTACTCTCAGGAAGAAATCTGGTAACTTACCCACACTATGAAATAAATGCCTGATAAGCCTCAAAGTGTTACTTTTCCTTGGAAATCTGCATTTTAACAGAGGAAGGGAAAAGCCACCTATTTAAAAGAAACAATGGAGACTCTAGCTGTGAAATTGAGAGAAGGGAAGAAGTTTTCAGAAGTAAGTTTCTTCCCAGCACTTAGGAGATTATACAACGTGGTTATACCACGTGGACCAACCCTACGCACAAGACTGGCTTGTCCCGGGACACTGGGTTGGAGTGGTCGAGGTGGAGTCCAAGTCGTGGTTTCTCCACGGCTTCCTCTTTCATCTTTATAGCACGGCCTGGTTTACCAGCTGCTGAGTGGAAAGCTGTGGGAATTAGGGACACAGGTATAGCCTGGGGAGACGAAGACCTACAGCCCAAACCTGGTACTCTCAGACGCAAAGAGAAAACATGG
The DNA here is from genome assembly GCA_003508835.1 of Eonycteris spelaea. Classification (NCBI taxonomy): domain Eukaryota; kingdom Metazoa; phylum Chordata; class Mammalia; order Chiroptera; family Pteropodidae; genus Eonycteris; species Eonycteris spelaea. Next base: position 10,448,506 of record PUFA01000047.1, read on the forward strand.
GGGGACTGCTTTAGGGACACTGAATAGTCTAATCTCTGTCATCACCTGAGGAGCATACCGCTATCCTACTTCAAATTAAGAAAGAAAGAAACAAACAAAAAACTCAAATTATTTCTGATATGAAAACATATCACTTTAAGGGGGAAAATAAAGGCCATCTGATAATTCTTCACCTCCGTATGTTGAGAGAGCAAATAACATATTTGTCATTCTCAAATAAAGTTCACTTTCCTTAGGCACTTGAAAGAAGCTGAAAAGAGGCCCATACGATAGCAATACAAGCAACTATACACATTGTCTAAGTCAGCAGTAGATGCTGGCAGCTTTTCATTATCTGGAGAGTCACTGCTTCAGAAAGTACTAGGAAATGTACTTGGAAAAACTGCTTCCAATTAATTAATATAAAATCCCTAGGACATGTCAAAAATAAATAAGGAAGCAGGGATCTTTTAAATTTCTCCCATGTTCTCTTCACTGCTCTTTGGGGAAAAACCGCCAACTCATTAGCCATTGCTTTTAGAAATTATCCCAAACATCCAGGCATGAAAATAGTAATGGTGCATGTATTATTGGTTTATGTGCCAATAATATTACAATTTATTTATCATCTGATATAAGAAACATAAACGCAAATGCCCTATTTATTCACTTCAGGTTTAATTACGCAAAACCAGAATTTGTCAAAGTGCATCTATCTAATGATCTGCTCTAGTCAATTACTACAAATTAGAAATAATACAGTTGATGGAGTCTTGGGAATTTACTGTGAATAAATACATAATTTTGGTGCCTGGTTTACTCATATACAATTATTTAATTTTATTTTCTAGAATTAATAGAGATGTATCATCTCTCCAAATGCCATGAATAGCATAGACTGAGAAAATTCAGGTATTTTTATAGTAGGTCATTTAATTTATCTTTCCAATTTTATATCACTCAAGTCTATATTATTGGCAAATAAAAAAAGTATAAATAATTTTTTTTAAGGCAATGCTGGCTGGGAAAATTATTGCTTGGCTATCTTCCATGGGAACATAGGCTATTACCTATGGGAACATAACATTCTAACAATAAGCTTTCTGCTTCTGTACCCCCACTTGCACACCTGATCTGTGAGTTGATAGGTAATGAATAGAAGAAAAATAGACCTTTGTGTTCAGACAGAATGAAGAATGGGATTTAGGGCTTAAAAATCCTGTACCTCTACATTTCGGGGCTGCTTAATTTGGGGTCTATGTACCCCTGGCAGACCCAGCTGGCTGAATAAAGAGTGTGTTTCCTACAACTCACTGAGTTCTGGTGGTCCGTGTGTCTTTTGGGGGCTGGTGGCTACATTATTTGGAGGCCCCAGTGAGATCTCAGGGAGTGGCCCTGGGGTCTAAGACTGGACTGGCCTCCGAAGTGGTTGCTGTCCCTGTTACGGATTCAAAGGGGTGGCCAACCTGAGACGTTCTAGGGCCCTTGAATGCCATGAGATTAATGCAATTGTCCAGGATGCAATTTTAAGGACACATCTTTGTTCCTGGTCCTGACAGGAATCTGGAATCTCCAAGGCCTCAGTGTCTGGATAGAAGGTACCTTTCTGTTCCTGTTGACCAGTCATTGAGGGGTCCATGGAGAGACTGGACGCAGTCATATCTCCCAGACCGTGGCCAAGCTGCGAGACTCATGTGCCCTATTGTTGTGTTCTGTTTATTGTCTCTGGTCTTGTCTAGGTTGTGGTGGCAGACTTCTCTGGGTCCACCTACACCCCAGTAATTGTTCTCATCTGAGTGTCTGTTTTGTGTTTTCTGTGCAAGTCATGAGGGGAAGCCTGAGTTCACAGAAGACACCCTTGGGGTGTCTCCTGCGACATTTCAAAGAAGGGTTTGTAGAGGAAGCTGACTATGGCATAAAGTTTTCTCCAGACAAAGAACATTGTGTGAAGTTGAATGGCTGTCTTTTGATGTAAACTGGCCTCCAGAGGGTTCTTTTGACAGGGGTTTAATGAGGAATGTTTAGAAGATTGTCACGTGAGACCCGGGACATCCCGATCGGTTTCCCTACATCGATCAGTGGTTAAATCTTGTTCAGAGCCCTCCTCCTTGGCTCTGCTGGTGTGCCCTTTCTCTACGGGCACAAGTTTTAGTTGTGGGCACCCCAAAACATGCAACAACTGAATCTCCAAGACAGCCTAGTCCCCCAGTCCTCCAATCTCCACTGGAGGACAATGACCTACCCCCACCCTATAATCCAGGACAACAGAGGCCAAATAGCACTGCCTCACCTTCTCGGAGGGCCAGCAGGTAACCCCTGTGGGCCTCCTGCTCCTGCTCTGGGCGGGGCTCCAGCTGATACCACTACCACAGCCATCCTCCCCTTGCGAGAAGCACCACCCCAGGGGCATCACACCAAGATGACCAAGAGGAAGATCCCTTGATACTTTTAAATTAATTTTTTTGTAAGCACAATTAGAATGAGCCATCTAAAAATTTAGGTTGAATGAAAAAACAAACAAACAAACAAACTACTAGAGACTGTCTTGGAATTTAAAAAGGTCTTCTCCCCTAAGGTAAAGTAAACTATGTAACACTATCAGTATTCTGTTAAATATGTTACCATCTTTAATTAAGAAATGATGGGCTTCTCAGTCTTCATGGTAGAAGCCAACGTTCTAGCCTTATTTTGACCCATGAGGGACAGCAAAAATATCCTCCACCTGCACAAAGGTATCCATGCCCAAATCCCCAGAATCTGAGTGGTATGCTACCTTAGGTGGCAAAAAGGACTTTGTTGATGTGATTAAATTAAAGAACTGCTCCTTAAAGCAAGGAGGCTCTCAATTCTGAGAGAAACTCACCCAGGTCCACCTGATGCAACGCCAGAGGGGCACTGTGGTTCCGGGTCGGCAGGTGGTTCTGGCGGGCTTCTTCAGAATCCCGCTGACTAGGCTGAGAAAATATCAATTTAAGACACATCCAAAGCTTTAGAGAATTCTTGTAAGAGTTTATTTGAGCCAAACTGACTACATATGCCAGGGAGCAAGAAGATCTCAAATGCTCCTGAGAATGACAGTTTTGTATCTCTTATGTATTTGAAATTAAGGGGGGAACATAAGTAAGATTAGAGAAAGCAAGGTGGGGATGGGATTACAGGAGAGTAACAAAATTATGTGCTCTCTTGAGAGTGGCAACCGGTTTATTTCAAAGGTGTGTCAACCTAGATGCATAGTAACAGAGAGCACTTGCTTAAGGCAACAATTAACCTTTTGCTAAAAAGCTATGGTCTGGGGCGTGACTGCCCACCATGACCTGCCCAGTTAGGAATTTAGGACCAGATCACGCTGTGAGGTCACTTTCCATGGAATCGCCCTTTCCCCTTTTTTTCTGTGCACAAGGAGAAGACAGGGTAAGAATATGTCATAACTTTCTGTACTATTTTTGCACTTTTCCAAAAGTCTAAAGTTATTTTAAAATAAAAATATTTTGAAGATATGACATCTAAATAATATATTTTTTGATAGATGGTGGCAATTAAAAATGTTTATACCTTTTTCTTTTATATTGTCTCATTTTTCATCCTTGAAATTTTACTTAGCAAAAAATATTTTACATTTCCAAGAGCTATTTTTATTATGTTTGAAGATGGAATATCTCCTTGAATCTCTCTGAGAATACAAATTGAAATTTCAAAATAAAGTCCCCTCTTACCCTTAAATCATCTCAGGCCCCCTCCAGGGTCTTGTTCTCTCATCCAGGGTCTCCTCTTTAAATTACTGAATTTCGCCCTCAGTTGGGCGAGCCTTCTTTATTTGTTTGCATAACGAATAAAGGAATATGTAGACTTTTCTAGGCAAGGGTAAGGGTTTCCCTTGCAGCTGGGCAGATAGATAGATGTCCCCCCATGGGCCTTTCTTTCCTCTGAATGGAGAGGTGATGGTGGCAGCTCTGGTGTGTAAGGAGCAGAGGTGCACGGGGAGGGGCGGTGGGCGGGAGTGGCGGCGAGGCGGCTCCCCCTGAGCTGACTGTGCACATCTCTTCCGGACTCCACCTTCAGATGTCAGATGGGTGGCCGGATACCAGCCACGGAGGGAGTATTTACACCAGAGACTGGCAAGTGCTACTAACCAGGGCTGTTTTTTCCCTCAGAGAGCTGATGTTAACTATTTGCCAACACATTACTGGTAAGGAAGGTTCACAGGAAGGTTTTGTTTTAGAGGTATGTGGGTTTTAATTTGCATTTTCCTAATGATTAAAAACAATGAGGACTTTTTCAGGTGCCTAAAAGCTATTTGTGTCTCTTCTAGGGAGGGGCCAGGGAAGAGGGAGGAAACACAAGCAAGCAAGCATACATTCTGAATACCATTAACATAATTTTAAAAAATCAGATTTTTAAATCATAAGTTTTTGTTTCCTTTATGTTTTAATGATATAAAATCTATTATTCATATGAAATTCTACCAGAATCTATAAAGACCTACTATACTAAGTATTGTTCTCTTATCTACTCAGACTATGTTGTGTAGATTATTTTTTGAAAGAAGAAAACACAGAATAAATGGTAAGAACCTAACAAGGATACAGAACACTCAGCAGTTGCAGGGTGAATCAACTTCTCAAAGGTGCAAATCTATGTAGGCAGGCAAACTACATGAATAGAAGACAGTAAGTTTAACAGAAGCAAGGCTATAAATCAGAGATGTTAGAGGTGGTGTGTGCTGGCTGGAAAATTACTGCTTGGCTATCACGCATAGGAACATAACATTCTAACAATAAGCTTTCTGCTTCTGTACCCCGCTTGCACAACTGACCTGTGGGTTGACAGTTAGTAAATAGAAGAAAAATAGACTTTTGTGTTCAGACAGAATGAAGAATGGGATTTAGGACTTAAAAACCCTGTCCTCCACATTTCGGGGTGCTTAATTTGGGGTCTGCATACCCCTGGCGGACCTAGCTGGCTGAATAAAGAGTGTGTTTCCTACAACTCACTGAGTTCTGGTGGTCTGTGTGTCTTTTGGGGGCTCGCGGCTACAACAGTGTTATTTTGTTACAAGGGTCATGATACACATTTCTCTCTGTCCTAAAATTACAAAATTATTTATAAAATACATTTATGAAACTCTGTTCTTTATAAAAACTATGTCTTTCCAAATACCAATGTGCTTCAATGAACGACTTGAAGCTTTTCTTTGTGAGGACAAGCTATCAGGCATAGCTTAATATGACTATATAAAATCACGTTTTGATTCTCAGGTTCTGCTACACATGGTCCATGAACTTTTGTGGACAGGAAGAGAAGAGACAAGACTATTTTTAATGGTTTTTCAGTCTCCTTAAGGCCTTTAAATAATTTCCTTTAACTCTCTGCTATTACAGTCTTAATTTTCTTCCTTAAGAGTGAGGCTTTTTTTGTTTTTCTTTCTTTTTTCTTTTCCTTTTTTTTATTCTATGAAGGAATAAGTTAATTACCAAAACTTAGTGGCTTAAAACAACAGAAACTTATTCTTTCACAGTTTTGGACACCAAAGTCCAAAATCAAAGCGTCAGTAAGGCTGCTTTCCCGAGGGCAGAATCCTCCATTTCCGCGTCTAACTCTGGTGGCTGCCAGCGTTCCTCAGCTTGTGACCACATCACTCTAATCTCTGCCTTTGTCTTTACATGGCTTTCTCCACTTTTGTGTATCCTCAAATCTCCCTCTGCCTCCTTTTTATAAGGGCGCATGTGATTATATTTAAGGCTTACCCTGTAAATCGGGCCCATTTTAACTCAACCACGTCCTCAAGGACCGTTTCCGTATAATTAACATTTACAAGGTCTCAGGGATACAGACCTATTTTGGAGGAGGCCATTAGTCATCCTACCACACCTACTGATCTACTTTTTTTTGTTTTTTACTGTTGTTGGTCAGCCTCTAGGACTCTCACCTCCTTGGGGCAAGGTCACTGGTAGCACCTACAGCAGCTGAGATGTCACCTCAGTGAAACATGACAGAGGTTGCCACATTTGGCGTAACAGATGGTCTCAGTTAGTCAGTAGCAAGAAAACTCATCCTAAGTGCAAAATTGTGTGACTATGGAATGGAGTTGAATTGATGAGCACTGGGGATAGGTCTTGCTTTGAAGCTGGAGATGTTACTGAAAGCTCCAGATCCCCAAATATTTACAATGTAAATGTATTGATAAAGTGGACAGTTGTTTGTCGAAAGCTCATGTTTACATATTTGCATGTGTGCGTGCATGTGTGCATGCGTGTGTGTGTGTGTGTGTGTGTGTGTGTGTGTGTGTGTGTTATTCAGGGCCTGCTACATAATTTATGGATTTGAGCCTGGTGCAAAATGAAGACATAGGGCTTCTTGTTCAATAAGTGCCATCGAAGGTACTGAAATATATAGCTTTTTCTTTCTTCCACAGTTTCTCTCTTGACTTGTCATAATGTTCATTTTCTATTTAATGTTATTTTAAGTAAAGAAAAAATTTTAATTATTAGCATGAATTTTACTGTTCATTTTTGTATTGCATGATGCTTGTTTTAAATGCAAATATAAGTACATTTAACTCATGTGCAAAATCATAAAAATTACATAATACATATTTCATAACATGCATGCATATGTATTTTGTTCTCACAAGAACAGTGGAAACACCATGTGAAACTAACTTACAGTTTTTATTTCATTTCTTGCTACACACACATTCTACCAATACTCTTAAACTCTGGCTTACTAATGAATAAGGAGGTCTGAAAGGAAAAGGAACTATGAGTTGCCCTATCTTCCTTTTCCTTCTGTGTCATCGTTTTTAGTATGTCATTGGCTAACACAGAGCATAAGAATACAAGTATAAGAAAGGATATGATGGGGCTCCTTGGTTGTGTTTCTCAGAGCAGCATTGCCTTCTCTCTGTACTGGAAGCAAATTCTGGTTGGAAAGGAAAGTGTGGCCTCTCAGGACTGTCAGCACCCCTGCTTATTTAGTCACAGATACAACTCCTTACCTTGTACCCACTCTGGGTCTTGCTGAATTCCCACACATCACAGGTCCACTGGAATCTTACGGGCTGTCATGAAGGCAATATGCAGATGGGGCAGCAAGGAAGGGTGGCAGACGGTGCATATGAGTGCCTCTCCATTGCTCATGCTTATGCTCCAGGGTCCTGTCAAACGTCACTTGCAAAACACAAATGCAAAAATAGAGTTAAGAATTTCAGGGTGGTATAGCAGAGCATTAAATGAAGTGTAGGTCCCTTCTGAGCTCATGGCCTGGGCGACTGCACAGGTCTTATGCCCATAAAGCCAGCTCGGGTTTTATTTGCCCTTACAAAGTGTAACAAATGCTTAAGGATTGATTGTTCAGTTTGAGTTCTTTTATACTTTCTCTATCCCAGGCTTTACTAACATCACTGTTAGTAACATACTAGAAATCCCTCAAGCTCTGGAGTTAGGCATACCTGATTTGCGATCTCAGTTTTGTTGCTTATTTTGTTACTTAACCTTGCTAGCCACAAATGGAAAAATGCAGATAATGATACTTAACTCATGGTGGTGTTATGGGGATTAAGGGCATAACATATAAAATGTCTAGTCCTAGGAGTCCCATAGAACAAGGAAATGCTGAAAAATGGAAGCAATTTTTATAAAGAGAGAGAATTATTTGCATATGTGTAACAGTGTCAAAGAAATGGCGTGACATGAGTAGACCTGAAAACCTCGGACCGATTCCAGTTTAATCAAACAATAGCTAGGTGAACTTGGGTAAGTCACTTCACTTTTCATATATGGGTTCCCTGTCTGTAAACAGTAATAGAAGTACTTTTCTCTTTAAGTTACAGATAGTACATATGAAAGTACTCTGTAAAATAGCATCAAATGTTAGTCACTGTTTTAGCAGACTGCCACATTTGTTGAGTGTGATAATGACAATCATTTAAAAGAAGCTAGAATTAAGAGAGAAACTTTGCTCGTTCTTTTATTTTCAATCTTTCTAAATCACGTTGTTTTAGCGGTGTCTCTTGCAACACCATAGAGTTGCAATTAGCTTTGTGAGCTAATCTGAAACTCTTTTATTTAATAGGTGAGTTAATCTCATTTACAGATGTTTGACTTTAGTCCTGTCATTATTTTATTTCATATTTTATGTTTTCATAGTTTAAAAAAGGCTTTTCATTATGTGGTCATTTCCTTTACCTTTTTGACAGCTTTATAGAGATATGATTTACATAACATAAAATTTATCCACTCCAAGTATGCAGTTTGATGAATTTTAGTTCTTTTTTATTTTAGTGGGGGAGGGGGTCTTAGTTTTTCCTGATGTTTAAAGAGAAGGATTTGTATTTTCACACAAGTAGTTTATAATTACAATTTTATGTAATAACCTTAGTTATCTATTTCTTCAGATATTATCAATTGTTCCCTATTATGAAAAATAGCATTAAAATGTTTCTTTCCGTCTTGTCTCCCTTTCTTCTTTTTCATCACCCAGTTTAAGGGTGTTCTCTTTCTTGATGTTTACACATTTGTACTGGTAAATACACTTTACTTCTGTTAGGTGATTTGTCAGCCTTAAGGATGTTTTTGACTCCCAGCTAGTGTAGATGAGGCAATCAACAAACCCACCTGTTCTACTCTCCACCCCTATTCCTTTTTCTCCAATGAGTTTTATTTGTTGTGTCCTTTCTAGCTTCTCAAGGCTCAAAACATTTACATTTTGATGTCACTTTATTCTCACATTTGTTTTAGTCTCAATTTTATTTTTAAATATATGCAGTGCTTACCATCGTTCCCTTTGCCATAATTTCCCAGTAATCTTTTGGTGAATACATTTCATTCATTCATAATTCCTGTGGGGTTCATAGAAATAATATTACCTGAAAAAACGTTCTATGGGCAAGATAAATTATGTCACTTCAGTGGGGACAAAATGAAACCACAAAGCATACTTTCCTTTTTAATGCAAGAATCTGTGCCCGGCCAAGAAAAACTGATCTCAAGAAATAAGGTTTTCTGGAACAAATGTTAGAGTCTTATATTACTTTGGGGATTCTACTCTCTAAATAGCCTACAGACAGGTAACAAGGTCAACACAGTGGAAAAAAAAGCTCAAAGAATAAGATTTTATTGAGCTGCTAAGTCTAGAGAAAAAAAAGAATTATGTGTGCAGAAGTTTTTCTTATCTGTAAAACAGATAATGCTCATTTCTAATTGTCCTAGGAGATTGTCTCTGAAGATCCTAAGAGATTATTGTGGATGAGAACAGAGTGGATCTACAGAGTTAGATAAGCGTTAACCTTCCCTACCCCGTCTATTTAATAATGTTTGCTATGCAGTAAATGCACGAGGACTTTCTCTTTTTAATCGTAGAAACAATTTCTCTAAACCTACTAACTGAGAAGAACTGACATCCTTCTTGAAAAAGTCATTTTCATGTTATCAACATCAAGTGAACAATGTTTTTAGATGTCTTTTTCTCCCTTTGAATGTAAAAGTAATACATTTTCACTATAAAATTTGTTGGAAAGTTCTGAAAAGTATATTAAAAATCTAGACATAGTTAATATTTTATTATATTTCTTTGCAGCTTTCTTTACATATAAAAAACTCAATCGTTGGATCACATTATACATGTTGTTTATAACCTATTTTCACTCAATCTGATGTCCTGGACTAAGCAGTCTTAAAATTACTTTTTTAAAGTCTGCAATTATTTCATTGTAAATAGATACCATAAGTAATTTAAAATTTTCCCTTTTATGTGGGCCCTTAAATTGGTTCCTTGTTTGGGGCTATTTTAACAACACTGCAATAAACACTCTAGTACTGAAATAGTTGTGTGTCTCTCCAGCGATTTCCCCAGTATAAATTCCTAGAAATTAGAATTTTTTGGTTAAAGGGTATGAAAACAATTTTAGGCTCTCTTTAAACGCATCGTGAAATTGCCTTCCAGAAATATTTTTCTCTCCCTAGCAGTGCATGAAAGTAACGAGCCAATGTATTGAACATGAAAAAAATTTCATAAACATAAGGAGAATATTTAATGTAATTATTTTAGAAGATCTTTTACCAAGATTGCTGATGGAAACTGCCTGTCCAGAATTATATAAGCAACTGGCCAATGGTTTCCCATCTTGAGTTAGAACCTTCTGTAGCTGGGTGAGGCTCTGCTACCATTTGCTGGCTTCTTCCTTATTCCTTCTCATCCTCTGACATCTCATCTTGCGCCACCCAGCTGCCTTCCACTTCCCTGAAGATGCAGCCCACGCAGTATTTTCTACGATTTGTGCAAAGCACACAATTGCAACTACATGTGTCCTCATGCTGATAACCTCAGGACACTTGGGAAACTAGTCCTTGTTTGTTGTAATAATATATGACTCAGGCTGAGGAACGGAGGCCACTGATGGGAGGACTTCAAGAGGAACCCATGTATACCCTTTAGCCCCAGGAAAATGTTTTTAAATAAGGAAAAGTTTTGATGGACCACAAATTTGGCTGGAAGGAGAGCACGTAAGCAAGGCCTGGTTACTTGACCTCTTTAACCCTGAGTCACTCCTTTCTGTAAACAAAGAAAATTATCTTTCCTGGTTGTTATAAAGAAGAGAGGTAGTCTGTTTAGTGTGTGGCATGCAACAAGAGCTATTTAGAAGCTGTTTTTAATCACCATGATTAGTTGGGTGATGGGAATATCCAGAAAGGCAAGTGTAGAATATAAATTGAGTTGAGCATCAGTTCTCAGAGGAACTGAACTTCTACTTGTCCTTTTGCCAACTGTATTTCATCAACCTAACATGCCAACGATTGTGAAAAGCTGCATGGATCACGAAGAAAGAAAAAAATTACAATTAAATAATGACACAATGCTTTATTATCATTGGCTGTACTAAAAGTTACAATTAAATAATGACACAATCCTTTCCTATCATTGGCTGTATTTCGGAGATGCTTTAATGGGAAAACACATTTAGAATAGGTGAATAATGGTTCACTGTGTTTTAATAGATAACCTCTGTGACTCTAAGTGGAGCAGGGAGCAGGGGAAGAAGACGGGGCATAGGCAGGTGAGAAGCCTGAGAGTATAGCCAGGACGACAGGGTGGGAGCCGGAAGAACTTGGTGGTTTTTAACCCTTAACACGTACACAGATGTGCCTGAGCACGAGCTGTGTATACACAGCTCATACACAAACTACATTTCCCAGTGAAATAGCTCTGAGAAGGCTGTGTGCTTACAGATAGAAGCAAGAGGCTGTCAGAAAACTTCTAGAGATTAATAACAAGATCAGGACATCATTCTATAGAGTCTCTAACCTCTTGGATTGTGTTTTATGTCTTTTCCAGGGTGATATGAGATTTTACACCACAGTGCAAAAAAAAAAAAAAAATCCAAGGATTAATTCTTTTTTTCAAAAATATTTACTGAGCATCTATTATGCGAGTCATATTAAAAATGAAAAGCCTTCCTCATAGATTTACAGTCTTCTGAGACAGGCTGTGTACGCTGACCAGTGACTTCTGTGTTCAGCGTGACACCTGGAGAAGAGGAAGCTGTGTATGGTGCCACATCTTATGCAGTTCTTTATGAGCCCGGGCCCCAGAAACCATTTCCACCACTTACTGGCTCTGGAGTTTGGACACCCAGATTTGTGGGGCTCTATGTCTCGGTTTCCTCATCTATAAGAGGGGGCTTAAAATAGTACTATGTCTTAAAATTATTGTGAGGACTCGATGAGTTACAAAATGCCTACACATCATGAGTACTTATTAAATGTTCATTATGGTAAGTTATAAGGCTTTATCCAAATTTCTTTTCAAATATTAAAATTCCAAAGAGTATAAGAGAGTAAAAATTCTTCCTCCCACTCCTATTGCTCAGCCACCCACTTCTCCCAACAACCACACTGTCTTCCAGAGATAATTTAGATACATACAAGTAAATGGTCGCACATATAGCACATAATAAATGGTAGCATACCATATACACCATTCTCCACCTTGGTTTTTCAAATTTAAAATTTAGTCGTAGACATCTTTCCAAATTAGTACACACAGAAGTTTTTTATTCTTTTTTTAAATGGTATTGATTATTTTCTATTATATAGCTGCATCATATATAACCTTAGAAGCCCCTTTAAAAAAGTACCTTTTTAAAAATAATGAAACACTTTATTTCACAATAGAAGAAATTTTACTCTCTTATACTCTTTTAAATTTTAATGTTCCAAAAGAAATTTTGGGTTCTCTAAGTATGTGGCAAGAAATTAAAAATATATATATGAAATAGACAATTCCAGAAAAATTTAAAATGACATAGGAGACTCAGAATAAAAACTAGAATTTAGAGTTGCTATATTATATAAAATGTCCAATTTTCAACAACAAAAAAACATAAGACAGGTGAAAAAGCAGGAAAGTATGACCCCATACTCCAGAGAACACAATCAATAGAAACTAATTCTGAATGGGCCCAGATACTGGATTTTGTAGAAAACTACTTTGTAACTGGTATAATTGTGTCCAAAGAATTAAAAAAATATATGTGGATAGTGACTTAACTTATAGGAAAATAACAACAAAGAAATTGAAACTACATAAAAGATTCACATAAAAATCCAATAGTTAAAAAAAATAAATAACCAAATTGAAAACCTCACAAGGTGGGCTTAGCAGTAGATCTGAGTTCGCTATATCTAGTGAAATTATTCTTCAAAAATAAAGGCACTAAAAAAAATCTCTAGTTAGACAAAGACTGAGAAAATTCACTGCTAGCAGACCTGCCTTACAAGAAATACTAAAGGAAGTCTGTCTGCCTAAAAGAAATAACACTAGGAGGTAACTGGAAAGAATATGAAGAGCTCTGGAAATGATCAGTTTGTGGGTAATTATAAAAGACTGTACAAGCAGATTTCTTTAATTTTCTACTCTTAATTTTTTTAAAAACATAAAATTATATAAATCAATAACTATAACATATTGTTGGGCTTATAACACATATAGATATATATGACAATAATAGAGTGTCAATACATTTTCCAATAATATATTATAAAAGGAAGGGAAGGAAATGAAACTATATTTGAGCAAGTTGCTATCTTTTCCTGGTGTTAAGTCAGTATCAACCTAAAGCAGATTGTGTTTATTGTAATTCCTAAAGCAACCTCTTAGAAAATATCTTTAAAAAATCAACAGAGGAATTATAATATTTGTTTAACACAAAAAGAAGGTGGTAAAGGATGGAAAGAGGAACAAAAAAGAACATGAGCTATACAGTAAACAAACAGCAAAATGGCAGATGGAAATCCAACCATATCAATAATCACATTACTGGAAATTGACTAAACACTCCAACCAAAGCCCAGAAATTGTCAGGTTGAATTAAAAAAAAAAAAAGAATCCTGCTGTATTCTGTCTATGAGAGACATGCTTTAGATTAAAATCACAAATAGTTTCAAAGTAAAAGAATGGAAAAATATATGTTTTAGAAAATGAAAAAAAGATAAGAAAGCCAGAGTGGCTATATAAAAATCAGATAAAATTAACTTTATGATAAGAACTATTTCCAGAGACAGACGGATATCTCATTATGATAAAAAGGTCAATACATTATGAACATATAACAATTATAAATGTATACATGTGTAATAATGGAGTTCCAAAATATATGAAGGAAAAACTAACAAAGTTCAAAAAGAAATAGGTAATTCAATAATTATTGTTGAAGACTTCAATATTCCATTTTCAGTCATTTGTAGAAGAAGAATGTTTGTAAAGATATAGAAGATATGAACAATGCTGTCAACCAATTGGACCTGACATCTAAATAACATTCCACCTAACAAAAGCAAAATATCAATCTTTTCAAGAGCACATGGAACACAACATACTAAACTTTGTGAGATGTAGCTAAAGTATTTCTTCAAGGGAAATTTATAGCTGTGAGTTTATATTTAAAAAGTGGAAAGATTTTAAATCAATAACTTAAACTTCTACCTTAAAAAACTAGAATAAGAAGAGTGAACTAAATCTAAAACATGAAGAAAGAAATAATAAAGACTAGGGTGGAACAAAATAAAATGAGAATAGAAAAATAGAGAAAATCAATGACACCAAAAGTTGATTCTTTGGAAAGAACAACAAAATGGACAAAACTTTAGCTAGTCAGATAGAAATTGAGACAGAGACAGGTAGGAGAGGGGGCGGGGAGAGAGAGAGAGAGACAGACAGACAGACACACACACACACACACAGAGATTAAAAGAGAGCATTACTACTGACTTTACAGAAATTAATAGGATTATAAAGTAATGATATGAGCAGTTGTATGCCAATGAATTTGATAATCAGCATCATTCACAATAGCCAAAAAGTGACAGAACCCAAGTGTCCATCAACTGATACAGGATAAACAAAATGTGGTTTATCCACGTAACGAAATATTATTCAGTCATAAAAAGGAATGAAGTACTGACATATGCTACAATATATGAACCTTGAAACATTATGCTAAGTGAATGAAGCCAGATGAAAAAGACCACATGTTGTATGAATTCATTTATACAAATGTCTACAACAGACAAATCCATAGAAGACAGAAAGCAGATTAACAGCTCCTAGGAGCAGGGAGGACAGGAGTGGGAATGACTAATAATGGCTATAGGGTTTCCTTGTGGAGTGATGGAAATGTTCTGGAATTACACAGTGGTGATGGTTATATAAGGAATATGCTCAAAACTAGTGACTCGCATACTTTAAAGGGTGAATTTTATGGTATGTGAATTATATCTCAGTTTTAGAAATACATGAATTTAAAAAATTGTACTGGAAGTTCTAATCAGATCATAAGCATACTTGGGGGATCATAAGTTTGAGGGATTTTTCACCCAAATGAGTGCATCCACATACCCATTAGGTTATTGATTTTAAAAAACAGAACATTCCCACCATTTCAGAAGCACCCTTTGTGCCTGTCAGTCACTACCTCACCGCAAAGTAACTACTCTCCTTCGTGCTAACACCAGGGGTGAATTTTGAGCTTCATCTAAATGAAATCATTCGGTACGTACTCTCTGTGTCTGGCTTCTTTCTTCCAACATACGTTAATGAGATTTACACATATGGTTGTGTACTTGATCAGAGGACATCACCTGCATGGAACCGCGTAGACCACACCTGCTTCCTCCAGCATCTTCACTCAATCTTCTCATTGTGAAGACAAACTTTCAAGTCTTCTTCTGATACTATTTTTTTTATTACCTGTGTTGCCAGATGGTATTTGTCTTACGTGGGATATTTTAGCTGTGTCCAGTTAATCTCCAAGTGTTTATGGGGCTCCTGTTTTGGTTTCAGCACCATATCAGGAACCATGACCAGACAGGAAGAGTCAGATGACATTTGTACCCTTGGCTCTAACAGGAAGCTATGACAAGAGAGATGAAATAGCCTAGTGGATGGTCCACTAACGGTCCCAAAAAAGCTATCTGATCTGAATTTCTCTGTGAGCCTCATCTTTGCCCCATTCTCCAGTATATGAGATGAAGAACAGGACAGAAAATGTCACAATCTAAACAGGTGTGAATAAAGATGAACAAGATACACAGGCAGAGAAACAGTATTTATAATGTGCAGTGGTTCAAATTGCCTGAAATCTTCCTAGGAAGGAAATATGTCTTTCTAATGTCTCTATGTATAGTGATCATTTTTTAAGAGTCCACCCTGGACCAGGTGCTATGACAGGTGGTTTCACAGACACTCTCACACGAACTGCGTGTGGGGCAGGAGCTATCACATCCATCCTACAGGTTAGCATGTGGAGGACAACAACTGTTAGGACAGCCAGTTGAGATCCTCAAAAGAGGACATTAGCCCCCCCCCTCGCTCCAGCTTTACTGAAGCAAAATTTACACACAATAAAATTCACCCATTATAAGTGTGCGGTATCATGAATTTTAGAAGAGTTTGGCCTAGGCCTCCAGGTTAACCACACTAAAGAAATGTGCACCAGATGAACATCTCTTTTAGTCTTCCATAGCAGAGAGGTTTTTAGCAGTTGAGTCTTAAATAAATAGATGATCTTGGGAGAGTAAGGTCTATAAGTGAAATACCTGAAGTTTCCTTGAGACACTATTTATTAAAATAGATGAACTAGGACCCTCCTGCTTTGACAGGATAGCCTGGTTGAGGACCGAGTGAGTACTCTGTAGTGGTAGCCTCCAATTCCATTTTGCTGACCTTTGAACCCTCCTGTTCCAACACTTACAGATACTGAGATAGCATTTTAGTAGCTCAATTCAAGACTTCTAATGACAAATCTGAGCAATGTAAAATACTTCAAGTGCCTAACTTAGGCCTCAGATTTCAACTTCAAGCACAAAGCAGGACTATTTCTTCACCTGATATCGTTTATAGAATGAGAGCTCTCCAGAACCCTAAAGTGCACACTCTGGGATCATTTAGTCTGAAAATAACACCCTAGTAGAGAAGGTGTTTTCCTTTTGAATAACCATACTGTCTTTTTGGCTATTTATTATAACTAAGCCATTCCACAAAATAACTCAGGAAAAAAGATTGAAATGTCATGATGGATCCAGCCCATGGCCTCTCTACAGTCTGTCCTCTGATCTGCTACTCAAGATATTTTTCAGACCTCAGAGATGGTCACGTTCCCTTATTCCCCACCCACCACCATAACAAAACCTTCTGGGACTTCTCATTGGCCACAGGATCAATTCCAGATTCCAAAGTGGCACATGAGATTGTCAAGTTCAAGGTCAGCTTTGTTTCCAGCACTGGTTCCTGTCATCTCAGACTCCATGTGTGAAGTTCCCCAAACATAGTCATGTTTTCTAGACCTTATAAGTACACAGGCTGCTCCCTCTGCTTGAAATACTCTCCTCGACTTTAAAATGTCTGTCTTTGTTAAGCTGGCCCAACTCTCCCTGGTGCTGTGTACACTGTTCTGGTTCAGACCATAATGACATGGTATTGTCATGAGGAGGTCCCCAAAGTGCAGCACATGGTGTGGTACATAGTGGGTGGCCAGTGTGTGTTCGAGTGATGAGCAAGAGGACCTGGGGAGATTTCTGACATAATTGTGTGGTCAACTTGTGACTGCGCTAGTGTGGGCGGTTCAATTTCACAATGCCCCGGGTTTGCTTCTCCCAGCTTTCCTGTTTGCTTTGTGAGAGGGTGGTGAGAAGGGAGAGATGCCAGAATGGAATGGATTGATTTCAGAAGTGTTCCTCTGGCCTGGATCACGTCAGACTTCCTCCTATTACCCTAAATGCTGAAAACTTGCTACATTAGTTACCATTTATTAACGATAAGGTGCCCAGGCAACTGTGCACCGATCAAACAGAATGACTTAAAGTAAATAAGCTCATACCCAAAGTCACAAATTCAGTGTTTATGGTGGCCCATAGTCCTGCCAAAGCTTTATTGGGCTACTTATTATTTACACAAGACCAAATAAATAGATTACACACAGTGCCCTGGACTAAGATGGTGAAGTTCAGATGCATTGGTGGCCCATACGAGGAGCACCTAGCACAGACTTAGGAGTCCGGAATTTCTGCTCAGGAGAAAGAACATTCATATTAGGTCCACTTTCAAGGGAAGGAAAAGTGGCCAGGCACAAGTGGGAGGGAGGGAGCCTCCAAGCAGAAGGGTTGGCTTGGCTAAGAACCTGGAGGTGAGAGCAGCGCCCCCGGCCTAGTGCTGCCCCAGGTTCTGCACTGCTGCAGGGAAGACGGAGGGCAGTGGCGGGTGCACGAGGGATGGGCAGGACGAGTTAAGGAAGCCAAGAGCAGGAGGAACGATTCTGCATATTGCCCTAAAGCTATTAATAGGGAGGCAGCTTTTCTGAACAATCAGGACACAGCATGGTCAGATTCACATGTTGAACACTGAGGCAGCTGTTTCCAGAATGTCCTGGAGAGGGGCCTGGAGGTATAGATGAATTAGGAGACAATGGTAATATTTGAAGAAAGGGATGCAAACCTCAGAACAAAGGTAGTGTTCATGAAGAAGGAAGAGAAGAGATTCTGAAAACATAAAGGTGATAGAAAATACTTGATTGTTCAGCGAGAGGAAAATTATGGAGCCAAGGATGGCTCCTATCCTTCCAGGTGACCTCTCTTCTCAGAGAGACACACAGGTAGAACAGTCTGGAGGGAGGTGATCCAGTCCTGCTAAATCCTTGTTTCATCATACCTGATATTATTAATTTGGTTGCTTTAGGCAATAGGTAACAGAAGACCTATACTAAAACAATGAAGGAATTTATTTTTTTGCATCAAAAGGAGTCCAGAGAGAAGGGCTGGTTCTCAGAGCTCGCCCTGCTTCTCAGTATCTCCCGGCTCTGCAGTCATCTTAGGTAGCTTCCCCCGTGGTCTGGGATCAAGGCAACAACAGCAGCTCTTCCAGTTGAAGAGGAAGCTTTTTCTAGAATTGCTTAGCATCCTTTCTCTTGGGTCTTACAGGTCAGAATTGGGTCGCATGCCTGTTCCTGAAGTCCTCACTGCCCAGAAGCCTGGGTTGGTATGAACAGTGTAAAATAATCACGGCCCTCCACCCACTCAGGAGCAGCGATGCGATTACCTCGTCCACTTCACGGGGAGAGGAAGACACTGGACACAGTCAGAATTCCGTTGACAGGTAAGGAGGAGGCGGAAACAGATGCGCGGTAAGCTCCAGCTGGTTGGCCCTGCCAAGGGGAGTCTCCCTTGTCACTCCAGGTCGGAATGAGTTCTTCTTCATGTCATTTAACACCATCAATTCGTCACCTGCTTATAGCATGACGCTTTGTGCTATGTTTTTCTCAGATTTTTGTCTCCTCATGGAGATTGTAAACTTTGAGAGCATAAATCAGGCTTTAGCTACCTCTCCAGTGACATCATTCCAGCCATTCACCCATCCACATTAGTCACCTGACTGAAAAAAAATTTCCCTGTTACCACCCAACTCCCAACAGCACTGGGACAGCTAACCTTTCTAACTATATACCAAACACTGTTTGACACTCATAACAGGACTGTAAGTTCCACAAGGACAATGTATCCCAAAGGCCTAGGACAATGCCTGGCACATAATAGGAGCTCAAGAAATATTTGTGGAATAACTGAATCATTTTGTTTATTCTTCACAGGAAACCTAGTTGCTACACTATTGTTACCCTCCATTTACTAAGAGATATGAGTTGATGGCTCCAAGCCACACTTGCTGTTTGTGCTGCCTCTTCAGCCCTTCGTAGGGAGCTCCTGAACAGGAAAGGGAGGCTCGAAGGGTACAGTGATTTGCTGGCGGAGTCCGGATTGAAACTGCGAGTCCCCGGTGCCAGCGTTCTTTGAGGCAGCACAAACAGCAGCAGCTCACGGAGCTCGTAAGGCAGAAAGGAGAGGCCTTCCCTTATTAGTATTAAGATTTTAACTAATTCTGAACCAATTAATTTGTATTTCACATTGTCTCATAAATCTTTTCTGGTGGAAAGTGGAAGGTGGGTGGAAAAAAGGAAACCAGGCTAGGAACGTAAAACAGAGGCAGGAGTGGGGCTGACACATATATTTTGTCATTAAAGACGTAGAATTGCCCACAGGAAAGCACACATGCTTCACTTTATTTTTGCCAGTGTAAAAGGAAACTCAGTTTTAACCAGATGAGTAAAACAGTTGCTGAAAGAAAGCGTAAGTGGTCCTGAATCCAAGATAACACTGGCACCGGGACTTGCAGTTTCAGTCCGGACTCTGCCAGCAAATCACTGTGCCCTTCGAGCCTCCTTTTCCTGTTAAGGCGCTCACTACAAAGGGCTGAAGAATAACAAGATAAGCACAAAACGCTTGGGTCAGGTGCTTTCTCAGCACAGTAACAGGCATCAGGGTGGCGACAGTTCTCTTGCTGAAACGAAACACCAGCCCTTTGGTTTTTCTCACAAATATGCAAGGAAGGGCAATCAAGAGCAAGCAGACAGCTCAGGGGTCAGGTCCAAATTCTCGCTAGCTTGAACCTTTGGCCAGACATGGAGATTATCATTCTGGAAGTGGCGTGTTGTTGTGGGCGCCCAGGGAGAAAGTAAAGTCTTCAGGCTGATGACTTTCGGTTAGAAGAACATTCCGAAGCAATTCTGAGGCCTGGGAGGAGACTGGTGGGAGCTGAGCGGCCTGGCATCTCACCGCTTCCCTCAGCCACCGCTCAGCGGCGATGACTTCCACGCGATTGCACTTTAGGGCGCTTCGATCTCCTGGACTTCAGACTCTGGGTTCAGAACGTCTTGTGGAGGGGGTCTGTTTAATTCCTCCCTCCCTCCCTCCCTCCCTCCCTCCCTCCCTCCCTCCCTCCCTTCCTTCCTTCCTTCCTTCCTTCCTTCCTTCCTTCCTTCCTTCCTTCCTTCCTTCCTTCCCTCCCTCCCTCTCTTTTCCCACTTCTCTCAATTCAGTAATCCAACATGTGGAATACAGACAGCCCTCCATACCTATGGGTTTCATATCCACAGATTCAACCAACCACGGATCAAAAATACTCCAAAAAAAAAAAAAAGTAATGTTGTTACTAATATGTACCATGTAGTTAGACCTGCGATGGTCGTGCCTATACTGAACATTACAGACTTTTCTCTCGTCATTAGTCCCTAAGCCATACAGTATAACAACTATTAACACAGCATTTACATTGTATTAGGTATTGTAAGTGATCTAGAGATGATTTAAAGTATACAGGAGAAGGTGCATAGCTTATATGCAAACACTACATCATTTTATACAAAGGACTAGAGAATCTGCAGGTTTTGGTATCTGGGGGTCCTGGAACCGACCTCCTGAGGGTACCGAGGCACGACTGTATTGACCAGTTACCCAGCACTGTGGTTAGAACGAGGAGAAATGGAGTGAGAAGGAGACCTCGCTTCTTCGTTGTGAAGCTCACTTTCTAGGCAGGTTATTCTGATGCTGAGGAAGTGACTGGAGCTGGGGGGCGGGCAGAGGGTTTCAAAGCTGCATCCTCTGTAATGACCAGCAGGTACTCCTCCCAAGAGTCTTGAGGGAGCTTCACGACACTGGAACACGCAACTGAAAGGTTTGTGGAATCTTATCCTCACATTAGAAATCAAAATTATCCTAGGACATGTCTTCACGCCTTATATAGTGCACATATAGAGTTCCATTAGGCTAAGTAATTCCTTAAAAGAAATATCTTGAATTAATTAAAAGAGCTTTTTAGACAAAGTTTCTCCTGAGGACTACATTTCAGTGAAAGATTTGACTTGTTATCAGGCCTCTCTTGGAATTGGGTTGGAGTTTGGAAATTGCTTAGAGCAGGGGTCCCAAATCCCCAAACCACAGCCTGGTACTGGTCGGCTGCCTGTTAAGAACTGGGCTGCACAGCAAGAAGTGAGTAGCTGGTGAGCAAGTAAAGCTTCATCTGTATTTGCAGCCGCTCCCTAGCGCTAGCCTCACCGCCTCAGCTCCACCTCAGATCATCATGCATTAGATTCTCATAGGAGCACTGGTCCCTGGAGTCTAAAAGGTGGGGACCATTATGCCATCTGTTTACTCATGCATTCAATCAACATTTCTTAAGTTATAACATGCCAGGGAGAATTCTTAAGAGGGGAGGAAAAAAAAGATTTCTAGTCTCTTTACAACTGTCTCTGATTTTTCTCTGTTGGAGCAGAGAAGAGGAGGAAGAGGTAGAAAAGTAACACAGACCCACTTTCCAGCCACATCTCTGTTGGGGAATATAGACGGTGTCATTAAAGGGCAGAAGGAAGAAAACCCAGGCAGCCAGCTTCCAGAGCTGAGGAAGGGCCAAGCAGTGTTGCTGAATGGCTGACTGAACATCAAATCCATCTACTTCAGAATAGGCTGTCAGGCACCTGATCTATGTTTGAGAAAAAGTAAGCAACTATGCAGGAAAGCATCTTTAGAATCTGATTTATAAGAAAGAAATGCAAGTACCATATATGCATGGTGTTGGCTAACTGCCACATTTAATGGACAATGATCAATATATATTTGAGATAGAGGTGTTTGTCAATCAAAACATTTAAACTCATAATATTTCAGAGCTAAAAAGCCTTAAAAGTCCTCTGGTCCAACACTTTCCAGTCTTTTATGTGTCATAGCACACATAGAAAATGACAATATTTATAAAGTATTCTGGAACTGATGAAGGAGGTTGCCTAGGGCAGGAGACTACTGGCCCAATGCCCTGCCTAGCCTCATGGAGAACTGAGGGAATCAGTTATTTTAAGACACTAGTTGGGAAGGCCTGCTGTAGTTCAGTCTCCTAACTTTACATTTGAGGAAATTAGGTCTTTACTCAAGCTTATCCAGCTAGAGAGTCATAGCAAAGCCAGGAATAGAGCCTGAAGTGTCTCTCTTTATTCATATTTCCACTACAGTGTTTCTCGAGGTATGGTCCCCAGACCAGCAGCATCTTATGCAAATTCTCAGACCCCACCCCAGACCTACTGAATCAGACACTCAAGGGGTGAGACCAGGCACTCTGTGCTTTAACAAGCCTTCCAGGAGATTCTGTTGCTTACCAAGTTCGAGAAGCACTGTTGGAATCTATACTTACTGTCAGCACTTCTATAAACTATGAGGTTAACATTCAAGTTGTCTAACTCAGGGGTTGGCAAAGTTTTTCTGGAAAGGGCCTATACTAAATACAGGCTTGCAGGCAATCCAGTCTCTGTCACGGCTAGTTACCTCGGCCACTGTAGCACAAAAGCACTTATAAGCAATACATAAATGAATGGGCATGGCTGTGTTCTAATTAAACTTTGCTTATAAAAATAGACAGTGAGGAAGATATGTCAATCCCTGGTGACTGATGATTGAATAGATTCTTTAACCTCATAATTTAAATTCTTAGCCATTCTGGTTAATATCAAAATCTCTCAGCAACTTACGGCATCTATCAATGTTGGTGTCAACATCTGTCTTTTTCTGTTCAATTAACTTGTGCTAAATGCCTCCTAAGAGCCACACTCTGGGCATACAGAGATGAAAAGATCCAATCCATGGCCTCAAGTATAACTTCATGCAGTGGAGAAACAAGAAATCAAATATAAATTTATATTACTTTTTAATGTGGCCTTACTGAAGAAAATGCTCACTTAAATGTATAAATTTTGCTGCTAATTGTTAAGATTTTCATTTAAATGGACAAAAAACATGAACACATACTCCAAATTCTAAGCCAGCAGGGATGAAAACCGTCCTGGCAACCACTGTTTTATTATACCCACAGATTCTGCAGGTCAGGAACACAGACAGGGTGAACCGGAAATGTTTGCATCTGCTCTACAAAGTCTAGAGCCTTTATGAGGAAGACTTGAATGGCTGAGGGACAGGATCTCTTAGAGCAGTGATTCCCAAGCCTTAATGGGTGATGAATCACCTGAGGTCTTGTCAAAATGTAGATTCTGATTCACTAGCTCTGGTGTGGAGGATTAATTAGATCTGGGTAGGAATTAATTAGATCAAGTCCTCTCAACTACGGCACTAGTGACATTCTGGGTCTAGTACTTCTTTGTGGGGGCTGTCCCATGCATTGTAGACTATTAGCAGCATCCTTGTCCGTTACCCACTAGATTCCAGTAGAACCTATACCCCCGATTGTAACAACTGAAAAATGTCTCCAAACATTGCCATATGTACCTTAGGGGGTAAGATCATTCTGAGTTGAGGACCGCTGAATTAGATGACTTTCAAAGGCCCTCCAAGTCCAGGTTTCTATGATCTAAAGCCCATCTCAAAACCTCTTAGTTTGAAAATGCACATGCCACTAAGCATGAAAAAGATGACCCCAGAGCTGGTCTCTTATTGTCCTTTAAAGATACAAAGTCACAAGTTGACCTGTCTTGACAATGGCCGCATGCAACAGCACCACCCCTCCCCCAGCAAAGGCTGAGCATAGTGGAATTTGCCCCCTTAAAGGGGACCCTGGTGTGTAGCATGACTGGGTGGGGGTGTCAAGGGAGGAGATGCCAGTTCTCCCCACACAGGTGCTCCACAACCGGGAGAGATGTAAGACCACCTCTTGGGACAGTGCTGTTCACCCCTACTCAGCAACAGAGCTCTTCTTGGAGAGGCAAGAGGGCAATCCATTTAAATCAGCAGAATGTGTGGCTTTCTTTACAAGTGGACTTTGCTTCCATTTTCTGTGGGACCTAGGAGGTGTGAGGGCTTTAAACGAGGTTGGACGAGCAGTTGATGACTCAGTGCACATCAGGACAGTGGCAGAGGTCCAACACTAATTCAAAACACAGGCATTTTAGCCCTGCCCCGGATGGAGAAGAGCCTTGAGATTTGAAAGCCATAGAGACAGCTAAGGGGATGATTATGAAAGGCCACTGCCTATGTGGATGCCTGTTTATGCGCAAATGTGCTATTAACTTTTATTGCTCTGAAGGAAAAATGAGACAGTATTTCAACAGTTCAATAAACTACTATGCTTCCCAACTAAGGAAAACAATCTTTAATGGAAAGTTTTGTGTACAGCAATTATAGAGAAATTTCCAGAGAGTGCTAAGTGGGAATAGAGTGTGTGTGTGTGTTATTATGAAAAAATTAGAGGATAATCCCAAACATTTGAACTGATTTTCTTTAAGGAGTAGGAAAGAATAGAAGGGACAAGCACAGAAGATAACTTCTTTAAATGTACCTTTTTTCTTACATATTTGACCTTGGAATTATGTGAAAAAAATAATAGACCTTACTTTTTACTGTAGTTCCATGTTCACAGCAAAACTGAGGTGAAAGCAGAGAGTTCTCACACATTTCCTACCCACATCCACACGAGTACAGCCTCCCCCACTACGGACAACTGTCACACTCCATGAACAATATCAACATGTTGTTATTACCTAAAATCTACAGTTTACAGAGGATCCACACTTGGTGTTGTTTGCTCTGTGAGTTTTGACAAAGGTAAAATGACATGTATCCATCCATTATTATAGTATCATATGGAATATTTTACTGCCCCCAAAATCTTGTTTTGTTCTGCCTATTCATCCTTCCCACCCCTGGCAACCACTGACTGATCTTTTTCCAGAATGTCATAGCGTTGGACTTACACAGTATATAACCTTTCTAGGTTGGCATCTTTCACTTATCGATATGCATTAAAGTTTCTTCTGTGTCTCCTGTGCTATGTGAATATTTCACCAAGTCATAAACAAGATTAAATTTGAAAAGAAAAATCTTTACGAAGTGAAAACAAAATGATACAGATGAATTTAACTATTTCAACTGCCTTCGAAGCACAGTAATTTGATTGGACATCCCTAGTTGGATAAACCCTAAGGACAAAATAACTGCAAAAATTTTTGTTGTTAATAGTTTTCAACACTTGATATTATTCAGTTGTTTTTTTTTTTTGAGATAGTGTTGGCATTGTTATTCTGAGGTTGTCAGGTATATAATATAGAATAGAGCAAATATGTGATATTCTATTATTCCTGATGTTCTAAAAGCCAGGATTGTCAGTGCGGAAGAAAGGGGATAGAATTGGAAGATAGATGAGGTTAAATAAACATCTGCAGTCCCGGATATGAGTTAAAAGTGTCATTCAGAGTTCATGGGCTAGGAAGTATTTTATAGCTGTGTATTTCCTAGCTCTTCCACTCTAAAGGCCTAAAACCAGCGACCAACCCAGAGCAATGAGCATCCTTAGTGTCCAGACAGTGGTTTTCAAGTTTCTAACTTAAAAAATGAAACCCAAGGATCCTTGGAGAAGGGGCTGATTCTACATCTGTACCAGGAAATACACAAGATGAGTCTGGAACACCTCATGATATCCAACAGAGAGAAGTTATTAGAGACTTTGAGGGTCATGGCAACAGGGCTCAGGTGCAGCTCAAGGAAGCTTCCGCTGGCCAAGATAGGACAATTTGAACATCAATAAGAATAATTACTGCAATGTTGGTATAGCCACTACAGAAAAGTCTGGAGGTTTCTCAAAATAATTAAAAACAGATATACTTTTTGACCCAGCAATTGCACTTCTGGGTATTTACCCAAAGAAAATCAAAACAATAATTCATAAAGATCTACACATCCCTATGTTCATGGCAGCAAAATTTACAACAGCCAAGATACAGAAGCAACCTAAATGCTCAACAACAGACAACTGGATAAAGAAGTTATGGTTCATATATACAATGGAATATTACTTAGCTATTAAAAAAATGAATTCCTACCATTTGCAATAACATGGATGGACCTTGAGGTTATTATGCTGCATGAAATAAGTCAGACAGAGAG
Organism: Eonycteris spelaea; assembly: GCA_003508835.1. Classification (NCBI taxonomy): domain Eukaryota; kingdom Metazoa; phylum Chordata; class Mammalia; order Chiroptera; family Pteropodidae; genus Eonycteris; species Eonycteris spelaea. The sequence continues at coordinate 10,474,734 of PUFA01000047.1, forward strand.
AGATAAATACAAATGATTTCACTTATATGTGGAGCCTAAGGAGCAAAAAGAACAAACTAATTGAAAACTGACTCAAAATATAGAGCATAATCTGGTGTTCATAGGCGGGGAGTGGAGATTGGGGGTCTGGGAGAAAGGGTTAAAGAAGAACAAATTAGTACTGGGCACTGGGATGGGGAGCACAGCATAGGGAATGTAGTTAGCATAAATGTAATAGGTAGGTGGGGAGCCAGAGGAGAGAAAGAGCAATTAGGGGGATCATTTTATAAACTATATAAGTGTCTAACCAATGTACTATATACTTGAACCTATGATAAAATCAAATTAAAAAAATAACATAAAAAAAGAATACTGAAATGCAACATCAAATATGTTTAAATCTGTGCATTCATAATGGCACTACAAGAAAACAAATTGGTTATTGTGGGAGGATGCAAATGAACTAAGACATTATTTTGAAAACTGGTAATTAAAAAAAAACAAGTATTTAGCTTGCTTTTCTTATATACACCGTACTGAGGGCTAATGAAATGGTAGATCAGGGGTAGTTTTTCTTATTAGAAGTATTCCGTTAGTAAATGAAGATAGAACATCACTATTTTGCAATCTCTAATTAATTGATGGGATTGAATTCATAACAGCACCACAAAGACATCCTCAGGATGGAAGAATACACTACCATCTACAAAACAGTCTTGCTCCCCCCCCCCCCCAAAAAAAATCCAAATCTAACATTGACCAGGCCCTTGGATCCCAATTCCCACTGACCGGCGAGAAGAGCACATTAAGGGACACCATAGGGAAGCAATCTGCAAAACCCAGTGGGAAGCTCCGCAGGACAGATGGCCTGCTTTCTCCAACAACTAAATATCAGTGAACTAAAAGGTGGAGAGAAAACCTATCAATGAAAGAGGCTCAAAAGAAACATCTGCTTCCCAAAATGTCATATTATTTTTAAAAAGTACGACGTTAACGAGACAGTTGGAAATAACACTGAATGGGTAGTTGATATTCACCAACAATAGTTAATGTTCGGGTATAATAATGGTATCTTTACCTTCTGAGGTGTATCTTGAACTATCTGGGGATGAAGTCAGATGTGTCTAGAATGTGCTTCTAAATAGCACGAGAGGGAAATGGTGGGGTGAAGGTGAAACAAGACTGGCTGTAAATTAGCTGATCATAGCCGGAACTGGGGGATGGGTCTGTAGGGAGCCACTAGACTGGTTTGCCTTTTTTTTATATGTTTGAAATTCTCTATAATACAAAAAGCAAAAAAATAAATAGATCGAAGTCAAGTGTATACGAAAACCATAAGTTCCGAAGGAAGAGATATCTTTGCCTTCGTGTTGCATCTACTTTTGGGCTCTTTCACTATACAGTAACCTGGGCCTGGATGGAATCTTAAGGACCATTTGTAACAGCTCTGATTTGACAGAAAAATACATAATGGTTAAAAGCATAAACTCTGGAGCTAAGTGCATAGCTTCAAACAGCAGCTCTGCCATTGCCTAGCTATATGATGTTGCACCAATTAGTCATCCTTTCTTCCTCTTAGTTCCCTCATCTGTGGAGCGAGGCTCATAGAAGTACCTCTGTAGGGGTTGTTGCACAGGTTAAATAAATTCACATTTGTAAATCACTGAGCAGTGCCTGCCGCAGAGTAAGCACTAAACACGTGCTAGCTTCCCCTCATTGTTTTTTCGCTATTTCTTCAGCCCCAGCTCAGCGCTAGGAGAGTTGAATAAACACGTGCTAAATGAGAAGCACAGAGCACTATGTGGGTGCTATCTCTGCTTGGGGGTGGTGGTATGTGTGGGCCAGGCCCTGGCTTTTAGAACCCAAATTATGGAAGACTGGCCCACAAAGAGGGCTGCGGTGGAGCCAGGCCATCCCGGGCAAAGGTGCAGAACCTGCAAAATCAGGGCAGGTTGAAGAGTTCATTAGGCCACAGTGGGGACAAAGAGGAAGTTCACATGTCCCCAGGATGTTTCTAAAAGTGTGCCCTGTGAACAGTGCAGGACAGGATAGAAAGGGACCTTTCCCAAGAGCTTACTATGTGCCAGGCCCTGCTCACATGTCATTGGGTCCTTGCAACAGCCCTCTGATATTGGCAGAGTCAGACAGCATGAGTCACTTGCCAAGGACATGCATTAGTAAGTGGCTAAGCTGGTATTTGAATGCCCAGACCTGTGTGATTCCAAAGCCCTCTGGAAGACTGATTAGCTTTTACCAGATCCTCTCTTGCTCTAGGAAAGTAAAAATATAGCGATGTATATAAAGCCCCATTTCCTTACACATACCTCATTTTTATATGGCAGTGCCATTGACTGGGCTGAGAAAGGCTTCTGGTGATGAGCACTCTAACTGGGCACATGTTGAATTTTAGATTTCAATACATTTTCAAGCGAAGTTATCAAGTAGACAGGTAAACAGAGAGCCTGGGGTTTGGAGAAGTCTGCTCTAGAGACATATAGATGATGGAAGTCATTATATAGTCAGCATATAAAGATCAGTCAATATCACCAAGGGAGTAAGTAAAGGCAAACAGGGAAGTGTTATTTTGAAAACTAGGGCACTCTGAAAAGAAGAAGGTGGTGAGCACACAGGTACGGAGAAGGAAGGACCATGAAGCAGGAGGGAAGCAAGAGAGGGTTGTGTCTTGGAAGTCAAGTGAAGACACGAGTCAAGGAGTGACTGTGGTGCCCAATGGCGCTGGTGGTCAGGCAAGGCGCAGACTGAGGACTGGCCTTGCAATACGAAAGGTGTGGGAGGGCCTGACAAGAGCAGTTTTTGTGGAGTGGTGGTGACTTGTTCCTGGAGCCTAAAGCACACCTACGATAGCTCTGACTTGGCAGAAGAGTGTGATGGTTAGGAATACCTCCATGGAGCTTTGCAAAAGGGTTCACTTTCTGTCAGAGGAGAGTAGCCCTGAGGGAGCAGGGTCGGAACTGAGGAACCTTCCTGAGAGGACCCCCAGGACACGACAGGCTTAGACTTGTGGGTACTTTCGCTAGGCCTAAGGGCCTTTTGTACCCATTGCTCCTATCTTAGGGTGATGCCTTCCAGATAGATAGGTACAGCCTTAGCAGTGCTGTGGGAAGTGAAGGGCCCTGCAGCCTGCACCAGAGCCAATCGCCTTCCACCAGGCCAAGGGAGCTGTTTTCTCTCTGGGCAGCGGTCCCCAAAAGGCCAGGCCAGTGCCCCCTGGGGAGTACATGGTGGCCTGAGAAGCAACTGGCAACTCAGGAGTAGTGGGAGCTCGTCCCCACTTTCCAGCAGAAACTAAAAGAGGGAAACCTCATTAGAGGGCAGGGGAGGAAGCTGACCCGTGGGCTCCATGGAAAGGGGGGTCTACACTGACGACAGAGACTTTTGGCCCATCCCACCACACCGTATCTCTAAGGGGCTCCATGCCTCTCCCTGCAGAGCCACAGAGAATTTCTTTCCTCTACTCAGGCCTAAAATGACTTCTCTTACTCCGTCCAATAAACCTTCCCTCTCCTTGGTGCAGTTAGTGTCACGTGTGAGAGGAAGAATCACAGGTTGGCCAGTGCTCACCAGGACTGACTGATCACACTATTTTGGAGTGGGACTTTAAAATGGAGTGGGATTGTTACATTCCTGTCGGTGGAATTTTGAAGAGTAAAATAAGAATGGCAAAGAAACTATGTATGGTGACGGATGTTAACCAGACTTACTGTGGTGATCATTTCTCAATATGAAATATAATGTTACGTGTCAATTATACCTCAAAGAAACAAGAAAAGAAGGGGCAAGAATTTCAGACAGGTGCAGTAGACTTTTTTTTTTTTATGGTGGGAAGGTGATGAGGAATCCTTTTTCCAAGTCCACTCTGCCTCCAGGTAAATTTTCACAAGAGGATAGAAATATTGGGCAAAATAAGTGGAAGCGGCTTAGAATGTGGTTTCCCACCGGACTGAGGTCTCTTACAATTGGCAAAATAGAACCCGTTTTGGAGTGGGAACTGGTCGAGCTGGGCGCCCACGCGGAGATGCCCACGCCTCAGGCAGGACAAGGCGTAGCTGGCACAGGGACAGGCCGCTCAGTTTCCTTTTAAGGGAGATGAGCTCCAGGTCCAGGGGAGGTGACAAGCGGGTAATTCTATGCTCCTGCACACTGTCTACCTGGAGCAAAAACTTTCACAATTAGGAAAAAAAAAAAGGAATAAATGCTATTTTTATTAAGAGAGGAGAGAAAAAAGTGTATTGCTTAGCCTAGAACACGAGACTGTGACTGTGAAGAGACGGCAGAGATAACTTCAGCTAAGCTAAACAAGTCTAAGACGTCTAAAATGTCTAGAAATAGGAAGTTTGAATTTACAACCTGGGCGGATTCTGTTCTTCATGCTTGGAACCTGTACATTGAAATTAAACTATCATTTAAAAAATTGTATAATGATTTACTTAAAAAAAAAAAAAAAGAATACTATAAGTGAAAAAGCAATACAGCAAGCAAATTTTATAGCATTCTTTTTCCTACTTTCGAAAGTGTTGCACTTTTTCTTTTGGCCACCAGAATGCTCAGAGCTAAATTTTGGGCTTCGTCCACGTTGTATGGTACAGACATATCATAGATGTATTGTGGGTTTGGTTCCAGACCACCGCAATAAAGCAAGTGTTGCAACAAAGCAAGTAGTCATCTTTTTGCTGGTGGAGGGGCCTGTCTTCAATTTGTAAAAAGAAAAAAAATAAATAAAAAATACAACAACTGTTAAGCACCGTAAAAAGGCATGCAATAAAACAAAGCATGCCTGCATAACATACAACCATCTCTCTCCATTCCTTAACTTCCATTATTTTATGCTTGCTGAGATGATTCTATTTAATATGTCTTTACAAGAAGTTCCTTACCATCCTTTTGGAGAGGGTGTGGGCATAATAATAATGAATGATCTTATTTGAGAGAAAACCTCTGTGAAGTCAAGAGGAACAGGGATTTTTCTCTTTTACAGATGACGAAGCTGATTCTCAGAGATGGGATATGACTCCAGAGTTGATCCACCTGAACTAGAACCCAACTTTTCATACTCCTCATCCGGTGTTTCTTTCCCTGTGGCAGCTAAGAAGTGGGACTTTAGGAAGGCTCTCTGTGACACTTGTCAGGGATGGTAACAAAAAGGGCTATATTGCCTCCTCCCTACTCCTGGTAATGCCCCATCTGGCAACGTGAAAAGTAGTTGACCAGGCAACAAGCCCACATTGCTGTTCATCTACTCCTAGGAAGCATGTTGTTAAGAACCAGTCAAACAAGACCGCCAAAGCCAATGGTGACAATTGATCTTTCCCAATCTTGGTTTCAGAGCAGAGGTTCGCTCTTCCAAAGACTTTCTGCCCTCGCTTCTATCCTGGTTTGGTGGCTTTTCTTGTTCAAACTGTTGTCCCTCTGAGGGTCCTGAGTCTCTCCACATGTCTGCACGGGAGCCTTTGCTCTGTCTCTCCTTCTCGCAGAGAACCTTGCTGTGTTAATTTCCTGGGGCTGTCGTAAGAAGGGCAACAGACTGGAGGCTTAAACAACACATTTATTCCCTCAAACCCTGAAGGCTGGAAGTCTGAGCTCTAGATGTCAGCAAGATTAGCTCCTTCTGAGGTCCCTCTCCTTGGCTTGCAGATGGCCATCATTGCTGTATTTTCACATTGCTTCCTGCTATGAATGTTTGTGTCCAAATTTCCTCTTCTTAAAAGGACGGCTGTCATATTGGATTAGGGCCCAACCTAATTTTCACTTGATTAACTTTGTAAAAAATGGTCACATTCTAAGATACTTCAACATAAGAATATTGGGTGGACATAATTCAGCCCCTAACACCTGCCCTCCTGAAGTCTGGGCAACAGCTTCTGCTGAGGCCCACGTTGCTAGATGGCTCTGGACATCCAGGCTGGCCAGGACACACCCACTTTCTTAAGCCAGAAGCCGAGTAGGCTCCATGGTCAGACAAATCTCAACTAGAACCCCAGTTCCACCATTCGCCATGTGACCTTCGGCAATTTCCTCCATATCTCTGAGGTTTGGTTTCCTCATATGAAACTACCACCCACCTAATAGGGTTGTTATTAGGATTAAGAGTGACAAGGTCTTTAAAGTGCTGACACCTGGAAGAAGCTTGGTGCGAAGAGCTTATGGCTAATATTTAAGCAAATAAGCTTTTGCAAGGAGGTGCCAGGCCTGTTCTACCTCTGAGCTGATGAATCAGTCACATCTAGGACAACGTTTGCCCGGGACAGTCATTGTGTCTCAATGAATGGCATTTCTTCCACTGAGCACCTTAAAGAGTTCAGCTCAATATATTACATCTAAAGAAAGAAAGTTCTTTTTCAACTTCTTTCGGGCCTGGTGACTTCAGCATCTTAATAGTGGTTTGGGCCTTGCATCAGGGGTGATGCTGCTCCAGTCTCTAAGGCTTAGCATGTCAGCCTCATTTCTTTGCCATGGTTCCCTTTACAAAGCACAGATCATAATGTGAGGGTCGATTTTATGTGTCATTCCAACTTGGCTGACCTAAGGGGTCCCAAGATATTTGGTCAAACATTATCCTGGATGTTTCTATGAGGGTGTTTTTGGATGAGATTAACATTTACATCAGTACACTAGGTAAAGCACATTGCCCTCCCTAATGTGGGTGGGTCTCATCCAGTCAGTTGAAGGCTTGAATAATACAAAAGGCTCACCCTCCCCTGAAAAAGAGAGAATTCTTGCCTGGCAGCCTTTCATCTGGGACATTGGCTTTTCCTGCCTTTAGACTCAAAATGAAACTGACTCTTCCTGGGTCTCGAGCCTGCTGACCTTCAGGCTAAAACTACTCTATCAGCTCTCCTGGGTCTCTTGCTTGCCCTGCAGATCTTGGGACCTGACAGCTTCCATAATCTTGTGAGCCAGCTCCTTAAAGTACATTTTTATACACACACACACACACACACACACACACACACACAAAACCTATTAGTTCTGTTTCTCTAGCTACAATAGGTAAATTCCAGGTGACTACCACCAGCATACCTGTAGGTGCCACCACTCCCATTTCAACCAGTGAGTCCACATTCCAGCACATTCTAATTGACAATGACTTCAAGGAACTACTGTAACCATTATTTTCACTTCTCCCAAACAAAAGGAAGGTGTTCCTTCACAGCCTTGATGGCCATCCTGTAATAGGCCTATCACCCCACCTGACATAGATTATGTGGCTTTACCCTTGACTTGTAGAGGAAGTACAGAGAGTGAAAGATGAATTTGCTTGTCACATGTAGACAAGGAAGGAGTATGCTCCAGACATGGGTACAAACCTTTTGCTCAATGTCTGTGCAGCATGACAAGCCCCAGACTCTTGGTAGATGTCAGACAGGTCTGTGACACGCACTCATACATTGAGAGCAAGGACTGGCTGATCTGGGCAGTGGGGAGGGTGGAGGAGGAACTCTCTCTCTCTTTAGTCAGCGTGCGTGCTACTCCATTGCACTGGCCAAGGGCAGCAGCAGGTGGCTGCCCAGGAGGAGGAGTTGACCGCTGCATCTTTGTTCCCAGCTGGGGTCTACACACGCACTCTTCCACAGGAAAATGGGGAAGAAAGCAGGACAGAAGATGACCTCATGTGGTCTAAAGGAGCAGTCCCAGAGTGTGTTCTGTGGGACACTGGTCTTGGCACATTTGGAAAAATACTCCTCAGTAGAGACCTATCTTGCAAGCAAAGTCCAAAAAGAGTCTAGCCTCCAGGTAATAGAGAGGCTGTTGTTTCCTGTGAATACCAAGTAATGCAAAGATATAGCCTTTGATCCCATCAGTTGGTAAAGAAAGAAATAGGAAATGATGGGCAGGCTGGCCAAGGGGATTGTGTGCTTGACAGTAAGACTCAAGCCCAGGTTCTTACGCTCGTTCCCAAGGCGGGCATGACCAGAAACTTGCTAGCTCAGAGTCAGATGGCACTGCTTTGGTTGCAAACTATGAGAGGCAAGAGAACGACAAAGGTGAACTCCAACTCCATGGGGAACCCCTTGGGGTTAGTCGCACAGGAGGATGGGGACGGGCATATCATTGTAAGAAGACAAGAGGATGAGTCAAGAAAAGGTAACTTCTGTCTTTTCATACCATGTGAGAACTGCTTGCTTAAAGTGGCCTACACTTCACTGAAACATATGACAGGCATTTATGTCTCCGACTCTAACCCGAGCCCAGTCACTCTGAGTGCAGAGCTTAATGCCCAGCTGTGGTCTTGGCTTGGACAACCCCACTAAAGGCGACACCGGCCATCCCGGCACTTGGCTGGCAGGAGAGAGGACAAGGCAGCACGCAGCTTCAGGGATCCCTTGTGCTGCCTTTTCAGGGCCCCCACTTCCTTCCCATCCTGCCCCTCCTTTACTCCCTGGCAACCACTGCTCTCCAGTTCTATAATTTCGTCATTTCAAGGGTGTGACGTAAGTGGAATCACAGCCCATGTAACGTTTCAGGGCCGGCTCTTTTCACGCGGAGTGATTCTCTGGAGAGGCACAGGTCGCAGGGGCGGCAGTGGTTCACTCCGTTTCACGGCTCAGCAGCACTCCGCGCCTGGACGCACCACCGTCCGCTTACCTGTCCAAGAGCATCTGCGACTGTTTCGGGTTTTGGCTATTATATATAAAATTGCCATAAATATTTGGGTACAGGTTTTTGTGTGAATGCAGGTTTTCACTTTTCCAGGATGAATGCCCCAAAATGCAATTTCTGGTCATAGGGTTGTTACACAGCTTTTAAAGAAACTGTCAGACTTTGTTCAGAGTGGCCGTGCCATTTACTTTCGCACCAGCACCGGATGAGTGATCCGGTTTCTTCCATTTTCCCCAGTATTTGGTGTTGTCACTATGTTTTATTTCAGTCATCCTGATAGTCATCCTGAGTGAACGACTTCTCATTGTGGTTCCAATTTGCGTTAATCTCATGACTAATGATGTCGGATCTTCTGATTCTTTACTGTGGTGTTTTCGGTGTTATTTATCTATTCTAGATTCTTATCCTCTGTTGGATATATTGGTTTGCATATATTTTCTCCCAGTATTCAGCTTGTATTTTCATCCCTTTAACAGGGTCTTCTCAGAGCAAAAGGTTTTTTGTTTTTGTTTTTTCCTGTTGATCAAGTTCAGTTTATCAATTTGCCCTTTTAAGAATCATGCTTTCGCTGGCAAGTCCAGACTCCCTAGTGGTCTCCACGGGCACTGCAGGGGTGAGACTCACCGGGCCAGCAGCACAGATGAAAGTCCTGGCTCCGTCCTGGCCTCCTCTCACTCATCCCGGCCGGGGTGTTAGAGCCTTGCGCCCGCCTTGTGAGGTTGGGGCTGTGTGTTTTTTTCTGTTGTGTTGGCTGAAGTAGAGCCACTATTGCCTAAACATTTTCTGTCTTACAAGTCTGCCCCTTTATTATTATTATTTTTTCTGGCTAGAGAGCAGGCTTCTGATGTTTCTTCTTTGACTATGGTTAAATATACATAACATAAAGTTACTACTTTAACCAAAGTGTTCTGTAGCGTTAAGCACATTCACACTGTTGTGCAACCATCACCACTTCCATCCCCACATTTTCATCTTACCCAACTGGAACTGTAAACCAGTTAAACACTAACTCCCCACTTTCCCTCCCCCAGCCCCGGCAGGCACTCTTTTACTTTCTGTACATTTGACTGCTTTCGGTACCTCACAGAAGTGGAATTATACAGGATTTATCCCTTTGTGTCCGGCTTATTTTACTGAGCATAATGTCCACGAGTTTCATTCATGTTGTAGCATGTGTCAGAATTTCCTTTCTTCATAAGGCCGAACAGCATTCTGTTGTATGTTTATATCACATTTTGTTTATCCATCCGTCACTTGAGTTGTTTCCACCTTTTGGCTGATATGAATAATGCTGCTGTGAACACAGGTACACAAATATCTGTTCAAGTCTCTTCTTTCAATTCTTTTGCGCATATCCCCAAAGCGGAATTGCTGAATCATAAGGTAATTCTATATTCGAGGAACCACCATACCGTTTTCCATGGCCAACTGCATAATTTACACTCCCACCAGCAATGCACTTCCTCATCAACCCCCTCACCCCTTTTTTTAAATAGCCATCATAATAGGTGTGAAGTGGTGCTGGTCTTGTGTGTGTGTGTGTGTGTGTGTGTGTGTGTGTGTGTGCGCGCGCGCGCACCTGTAGGTGTTTTTGTGTTGCTGGCTTCTTTGGCTCCACGAATGGGATACATGAGGCAAAAAGAAAACCGGGAACTTACACACTTCACACATTGTATCATTTTTTGGGTCCCAAGGCCCCTAGCTTGTCTGCTTTCTTCACTCTACCTCTCAGTCTTTAAAAACAAAAAACAAAAAACAAAAAACAAAACCCAAGTATAGTATCCAGGGTTTTAATTGTATTTATTAAAAGGGGTAGGGAAAAGTATATCTACTTTATACAGTAGATATATCATATCAAGAAAAGCCTGAATCTCTTTTTATAGGTGCCTCCTCCATCTTTTTTTCTTGAAATATTCTGAAATAACCAGGATGTCGTACAGAGCTTCCCACAGAAGCGGATTTTGCTGGTTGTATTTCCCCCAGTGTCATTTAACATGTTCCTCCCTGCTCCGTATATTCTCGGAGAACTGGTAGGGAAAACTTGATCGGATTCAGGTTGGAGTGTTTGGCAAGACCCGGTCAGAGGTGGTGTGTGTGCTGCTATCATGAGGCACAAAACGCCTCGGTCTCCCTTGATAATACTAATTCCTTCAATAGTTACCAGTTTTCTTTTTCCTTTCCTAGTATCATCATAAACTCTTGAATTTAAGTATATAATTCCAATCCATTGCTGTTATTATTCTTGTTGATATTCATTCTAGCTAGAAGGAGCTTCTCTGAATTTTGACAGGGTCCCAGGTGTCTTTGCCAGTTTCCTGGACGTCTGGTATGAAAAGATGCTCCAGACTCATCATGGACATTTTTTGCCCTAAATCTACAATCAGCCATTCACCAGGAAGCCCTGGATCCTTTTCATAGGAAAGGTATTTATAGAACACAATTTGGGCATTTGGGAGTGCTCACTAAGTACTGGGTTGGTTATTGTTTTTGGCTTTTTCAGTGAACTAAGTTAAGAAATAAGTGTGTGTGTTTAAGAAAAATATATCATGAGTTCAAACTGGTATTTCCACATCAAATTCAGAACTAAAGGGTACTATTTAACCTCTTTGGTCTTATTGATGCAACTTTTTTTTTTTTCCCATGCCTCAACTATGGCTCCCAATAATATCAGTACAATTAGTCATTTACTATTCCAGCAATAAACATATCGCAGTCTTGGAATAACAATATGATCTCACAAACACAACACACCACTTCCATAAACAAAGCAACTACTGAAAATGGTTTTTATTTATTAACCAATCATTTACATTTTTTTTGTCACTATTTTTGTCTTTAGGGTATATCCTAGTAGGGATACACAGTAAAATTCCTGTATTTTAAAGTCATTTGAAATAATTTCTGTGTATTTATGCCATCAACTTGATATTTGCTTATGTTCATTTATTTCATTTTGCCTTCAATTTTTATAAATTAAAAAATTCATTTCAATGGTTACGTAAATATTCACATGCTTCTAAAGGCAAATATTTATAGCAAATTATATTTGGACAGGTTTATCGTCTAACCCTATCCCCTGTATATCATTCTATTCCCCTATAGGTAATAACTTAAAACTTTTTTCTTTTCTATCTAAAAAAACATAGCAAAAACGTATTTATTCAAATAGCCCTCTTTTCTTAAATAATAGGTAGCAAACTAATCACACTTGCCTCTATCTTGTTTTTTACTTACAGTACCTTGTGGATCGCTCCAAGCAGTACACAGTATACAGAGACATCCCTAATCCCTTTGTGCAGTTATACCGTCCTCCACTGTGTGATGTACCGCAGTTTATGCCAACAATCCCGTTGACGGAAATTACAGACATTTTTGAATGGAATTTCTACAGTGAGTATCTCTGTCCTATGGTTAACAAGTCCTTATGATAATTTCACATGTTACCTTTCAATTTTCCATCATTAGTCTTAGCAGCTTTCTTCATGCAAGGGGGCTGGCTCTCTTTACATATACTACCTAGAGATGGTTTCCAGATAGCAGAGATCCCTGATAAGGTATTAAGTAGAGTTCCAAAGTTACTTCGAAAACAATTTTCCCAAAGGGGAAATAGGGAGTTATTGTTTAATGAGTACAGAGTTTCTGCTGGGGATGATGAAAGTTTTGTGGACGAATGGTGGTGATGATGGTTGCACAACACAAATGTACTTAATGCCATTGAACTGTGCACTTAAAAATGATTAAAATGGTAAAGTTTTTAGGTGTTTTTACTTCACTAAAAAATAAAATCTATAGGAAACACTCAAAAATATACTGAATAGCAATAAAATCTTTTTGATGTTAAAAAAATTTCTCTAAAGTGGTACTCTAATATGAAACTTTATACTGAAATTAAATTTTGATGCATAAACTAATTGAGGGTTCTAATGGATATGAGTTTGTGTTGTTGCAGGGTCAAGAGATGTCTCTTACTTAGAGATGGCTCCTTTCTCCACTGTTGTAATCAATGAGGGTTGGTCACCTTCAAGCTGAATCTTATCTGACAATGGTATCTGTTCAGATTACTCTCCAAGTTTAATGATACTGCACGTTATCTCTTTCTAGACTTACAGCTGTCTTACTACATGGTGACCTGAATTTTATGGCTTCTAAATAAGGCATTTACGACCAGGAAATCCAGCTCAGTGACAAAGAAGACAGTATCTTATACCCATTTCTGCTGACATTAGAGTCAAAGTTTACTACACTGGCTGGATTGTCAGACACTCACAGAGTAAACCTACATAGAAAAATTTCTTCAGTCCTAAATCTAGATCTACTAATGAATGGGCTGCAGACTCTGGTGAGTTCCCATAACACTTTATCATCTCTTCATGACCTTGTCTCTGTCTATAAAATACGGCCTTATCACTGATAGAGAACCTTTCAAAGATGCCAAAGGACTTGGCATCTAGGTGCTCAAGATGTACACACCATCACATTTGCTTTCCTCAGCTGGTTATGTAAAAAGACAGCCTTTAAAACCCTTCAAGTAGCAAAACCATTATCTTCCTTGTGGAAAAGACTCCTATCCTTCCACCACTGGAACTATATGGGACTGAGTGACAATGAACTGACTCACCTGCCGGGTCACTGGGCAGACCAGAGGGCAAGACTGGCACCTGCAATCTGAGCCATCACTTGACTCAAGTTCAGTGTTCGTGATAACGTAGGGCATAGGCAGTGTGTGCACACATGGCCGCCAATGCAATGCCAGGGTAAATGACCACCTCGTCCTAGCATTATCATCTCAAAGCAAGCGAGAGCGATGAGAAAGGTGGAAGCCTTGATATAATTGAAGAAGAAAAGCCAGAAGTAATATGGTGTCTCCGTATACTTGGAACAACTAGAATTCAGAGCCAGGCCACAGTGCCACGTAGCGTTTATGCAAGTCCTCTAGAATACCTGTTCCCTACACCCGCGTCTTGACACCTGAATCATGAAAACTTACACAAAGTCAGAGAAACAAGGATCCCCCTGTGCCCAACCTTAGCGTCAACAATTACAAACATTTGTCAATCTATTTCATCTGCTACTCTCTTTTATTTTCTCAAGTATTTCAAAGCAAATTTCATATACCGTGTCATGTCAGCACTGTGTATTTCAATATCCTGCCCCTCCTAGGATTGTCAAACAATAAACAGCCAATATCCACCACTGGAAAATCAACAATGTAATTTTTAATACAGATGTGGTACAGAATGTTTAAGTACAGCAGGGCAGAGATTCTAGTTAAATAAAATTAAAAACCTTTATTTTCCCCAATATAAAATTACTAAATTAATGTCTCAAAAGAAAATATAACATGGTAAAAGCTTTAAATCACACCACTGTTCACCACAGGAGTTAAGATTTACCAAGTACATACTCCACCACTTTGGCAAAAGGATGAACTTTTTAAAACAGTTTATAAATCCAACATAGCAAAGACTGTATACATCTCCATATTGCACGTTTTATGTACAAGGATAAAACAGTAAAGTCAAGTGTCTTGCATATATGAAGAACAGCACAAATCTGTCACAATTAAACTTACTGCAGAAGCTGATGTGAGGGGTATTAAAAATGTAGAAATGTAATACAGGTATGTACAGAATACTGAGACTATATTAACAAACTCTATGTACATAACAATATATTGTCCTACTTTAAACTTTCTAGCATAGCTGTGTTTATTAATACAGGCCTTTGGTTCTAAACTGCTTGACTAGTTTTTTAAGCTTTCATGTTTTTCAGACACAAATAAATGAGTATAAAAGCACTAAACTTCCTGGTTCACGGGTACAAAAATTACAATGGTCAGTTCCCTTAGGTCATCAAAAACTAGTCACAAAAATAGTTCTTGTATTCAACCTGAATGTGCCACAGGAAAAGAAAAATATTTTCAAGATTTTCCAGCTTAGCCTAGAGGCAAAAGGTTACCTCGGCCTCAATTTCAGTGCTACTGTCCCTGCTATGTTCATTCTTGATCGTTTTTTTTTCTAGGCTGTTTTATTTTATTTTACTACTACTCTGTAAGGAAGAATAAAATTTAACTTCAGTTTGAGAGTGTCCACAATACACTTTTGTTAAGAAATAATGAAAACTCTGAATATTGCCAGCGAGATTTAAAAAAATATGTGCCATCTTACGACTCCTCTAGAAAACCTTCTATGAAATAACACAGTTCTTTATTTCCTTTCTCTCCCATTCCCGACTTCTCCTTGTGCTCAGTCTTCTCATGTCTTACATGAGCCCAGTGATTAGCTTTGGAAATCATCCTGAGTTGGTAAATGACAAAGTGAGTCCACTCATGTGGTCCATGAGGCAAAATCACAGAACTGAGGACGAGTTTGCTTATCCCGTGAACCACTGTGCTTGTTGGAGTCCCACTGATGGCATTGAAGATGTGAAGGGAGTTCGGTAAAACACTCGTCTTCTCCTCCAGGGGGCAAATCTCGAGGCACAGAAACACAACATTACCCAACTGCAATACCCTGAACAATACTTCTCAAAACAGTACATTTCATATAACATGCACGATTTATCATCCAGTGGTCACTGTTCCTGTGAATGATGGTGTGCTCAGATAGCTTGGCTTTGGAGCTTTGCAGAGGGACTGTGTCAGCTCACCTAGTAAATGACTTTTTCAGATCAGGATTATGAAGGGAAAGTCCAGAACACGTTTCCTTTACGAGCTAGTAAATGGAGAGTCTTCTAGACTCACCCGATTATATGGCGTCTGGAGGTCTGTCTTACACATACTTGATGGGGACACGGCCCAGCCTTGTCCCTTGGAAACATCTTTTAAAATGAATCTGGAGCATCTGTGTTTCTCTACTGGATCCTCAGGGTCTTACAGATTTTCATTCTGGGACAGAGATAGTGGATGCCCCTTTCACCCTGAACAAGTCTCTTTTCATTCAGCAGTGCAGGGAAGAATTCTAAGGGCGAGAGATGACCTATTGCCAGGTAGAAACTGAGAAGATCATATACATTCAGAGGCTCACCCGGAAAAGCCAAAAGCAAATTTACTCCAGGTCACGGCCTTTTTTCCTTAAGGGTTCAAAGGAGTTTAATCTTCATAGTTGCTGAGATAATGCAAAGTTCAAGATGCAGTTTAGAGCACAGTACTGCATCAAATGTCCATACGATCTGGGAATTTAATATTTTTAGCTCATAATTTTTTCTTTCATCTTTTCTAGTGCCAAATGCTGGCAGCCACTGATCAAGCTCTCCATTCTACAGGAATCTAGAGCCCCCATGGAAAAGACCTTGAGCATTCTCCAAAACCTTGTTCCCATGAGGTCCTCATGTTCTGCTTAATTCGTCACACATTTATGTCTTTAATCATTTCCATTTTTCTCTATTTTTCTAAATGCCCAGAAGAGGGCTGCCTTCTTTTGCACACGCATTGTCATTATGCCAATGTATGCAGTCGTCCAAACTTAGGAATAACTTTATGTGAATTACTTTATCAAGTTTCAGAAAAATAAAATTAAAAAACAACATTACCATCCCATCTGAATGTGTTAGCATGAAGGAGAAAAAAAAGCAAGCAAGTTAAAGCGTAGACATTTAAGTTCGTTTCCTGCAACAGAAATTTCCTAACTAAATCACCATATGCTATGTTAACGGACACAAATGGCCCTGGCTTCCATTTTACAAGACTGAAAAGAAAGAATACGGGAAAGGGACAAAAGTGGTTGCGTGTTATTGAGGTGCTAACACTAATTACGAAGACTGGCCTTGTGATTTGGAAGGAGTCAGCACGTTGATGGAGAACAGACCCCTCCACAATTATGTGAATGCCACTCTGACATTTACTTGGTTCCCTGGGCGGCTGTCCCCTCTGCTGACTACTGAGCCCACATATGTAATCCTACTGAAAGGAATTCATGCAGGAAGGTGATAGTAACAATATAATCAGGAAAATGCCCATGATGACAAGAAATACAGAAGTAGCCATGAAGAATCCACTGGGGAACCCAGTCAAAAATTTCACAACTCTAATTTTGCAAATGGCAAAAGACATTTAATGCAACAGGTAATTTCTTAAACCAGGTTGGTAAACTCTGTTCTTTCAAAAGACTGGGTGAATAATGAAAATTCTAGAAACAGTATAGGTATATCATTTTATATTTTTTTGCTTATTTTTTAGCTAGATTTGTTTGGGGAGGGACAAATCTTACGAACTGGGGCCACCTCTAAGAGTGTTGAAGAGGATGTGGGTACTGCTCCTCTCTGGTCACATTAGATAATGACAGGTGGGTAATTTGTCAGCTGTTCCCCAAGTAACCTGTGCTTAGATAGCAGCGGCAGTGTAGCATGCTACATTATTCTTCAAATATCACAATTCTGGAAGGATGTCGGAAGATATAGACCATCACAGGTGTACTTAAGTCCCCAACTAACACATGCTCCCTAAACATGAAGGACTCTAGTGTGGCACTTACCTGCTCATGCATGATTTCGGAAAGCTCTTTTGCCATCTCCCTGTAGTTGGCCTTCATTTCCTCCTGGTACTCTAGCTGGTCCTCTTTAATCAGACGCTCATTTACTGCTAAGGCTTGACCGCAAGCTTCCACAAATTGCCTGAAATAAAGGCATTTCGAGGGTGAAAAATGGATCTAGGTGGTAATATCTCTTTCTTGAATGAACACGGAAATTGTTAATAGTTAAAGAGAAAAAACATTCCCGGTGTGCTTTACCTGAAAACTTCTTTAAGCAACTTCACTTTATTGTCAGGATATCTTTTTGTGTTTGTGTCATCCAAGAAAGCTCGGGCATATGCTAGTGGACCAGCATTGACCTAGATAAAGAAAAAAATTTTTAATTTTATTTTAAAGAAAATGACCATTTACCATTGAATCAGTTTCAGTTGGCATGTGCTAAAAATGATGTTTGAGTTAGTTATAACCCGTGCCCTCCAGGAACTTAGAACCTCAAAGAGGAAACCACAAACAAAACTTCCATTGTTAAATGTCATTTGATTTTATCATCTCGGCCATCCTGAGGGCATTGGTGATGATGATTCATTTTATGTAGGAAGAACCAAAGCTTGGAAAACTTAAGGACCTGTTCAAGGTCAAACATCCAATAAGCAAAACATTGAGACCAGAGCCCAAGTCTTTCAACTGATACTTGTGCTACACTACACTGAACAAAGAAGTCAATCTAGTGAGTTCAGTGAAAAACTGGAAAACCAACTTTCAGCTCATTGAAATATGTAGACAGCCGTCCGCAAATGGATTTGCTATCCTTGAATAAAGTAACAATCAGAGTGTGCTGGAAAGTCAAAGATCAGGGGCATTTTGCAACAGGAACCCTACCTCTGTCACTTAGCTAAGAAGAGTTCTCTGAAGTTGGATAAGCCAGGAAATGCGGGAATGTGGATAACAAGGTCAGACACACTGGATAGGAAGGAGAAAGTTCCAGGCATCCAAGACAGTGTGGGAAAGGATTTTACTACGTGATTATTGTGTAATTTTTCCCAGAAGGTCTAGTGTGCTTAGAAGGTAACAGGTGGGCTCTCTGAGACCGGAACAACTAGCGAAACTTCTGTGATGACTGGATGTGTCATAACACAGGATATGTGTATAGAGAACTGTTAATTACCTGAAGACGACCCAAATGACCTATCATCCAAAATGATACATCTGCATCTGCGGATTCAGCTAACCAAGGATCAAAAATATTTTTTAAAAGTTATGTTATTGCTGACATGTACCATGTAGTTAGGCCTACGATAGTTGTATCTATACTTAACATGTACAGACGTTTTTCCCTGTTATTTTTCCCTAAAAATATAGTATAACAACTGTAGCATTTACACTGTGTCAGGTATTATAAGTAATCTAGAGATGATTTAAAGTATATTGGAGGATGTGTGTAGGTTATATGCACATGCTATACCATTTTATGTAAAGGACTTGAACATCTAGAGATGTGGGTAACCTTATGGGTTCCTGGAACCAATTCCCTATAGGTACCAAGGGACAACTATGTTCAGCTTTAAGAAACCGCACAGGGGAAAGCTGCGAACTTCATAGGTCTAATAAAACAAGCACCTGGAGTGCAGCACCATGAAGTCACCCCGATGGCTCTGTCCTGTACAGTAACAACCTCAGTGAAGCTCTTAGTGAAAGAGCGACAGAAATACACAAATAAAATGATAAAGTTAATTTCCTCTGGTTCTAACCTTGTGTTACCTTGGTGGGTACACACATAAACTGGATCTCATTTCGTCATGCAATTTTTTGCTTTTTAAGATGACTGAGCATTTAAAAAACACTAAGGTCAGAGTCGAATGGCAGGGAACATTCTGCCCTTTAGAAAGCTCAACCCATCCAGCTCCACCTTTTACTGGTGCCCACACCCTTCTTCTGCACTTCTGATAGAAGCTGGATGTTCCCTGGTCACGTTACTGAGTGGTTTTGTTTTTATCTACAGAAAATTGTGGCCTCTGGCCCCAATATATAATCACTTACATTGCTGGAATGTTTATTATATTTATTTGATAACTAATTTTGGCATCTAAGTCTTTGGGGCCATAAGAGTTTGAAAATACCTTTAAATACTTTTGTGGTGAATGTCATTTAGAAAAATGTTAGGTAGCAGCTCAGCATAGATCTGATAAAAAGTTGACAAAAGCTTATTTTAGAAAACAAACTAAGAAAACCCCAAAATCTATGTATTACAATCTACATGTAACTTTCATAAATACACCCTTCTGGAAAGAGAAGAGAACTGGAGATACACACGCACACACACACACACTCATAAAATATGTGCTAGATTTATTTACATAAACTTAAACATATCAATAAAGAAAAAGGCATAATGGTCCCTGGAAAGATGACTTAACATTTACCAATTTCCTAAGAAACTATATGTTGGAAAACTTTTTCAAAATGTATTTTTGAAATAATACACAAATAGAACAGTGCATATAATGTAGGTGTATAGTTGGATAAATTTTCATAAACTGAACCTGTTTGTATAATTAGTACCTAGATCAAGGATGATCTTTTCCATAAATGGTACACACCACTTAGATAGCTAAATGGAAAACAAATGTGTTCTGACCTCTACCTGCTACCACACGCAAAGATTAATTCTAGATGGACTGCAAGTTTCCATAGCTATGCTAACCAGAGGAGGAAAACTTAAGAGAACATCTTTGAAACATGTTTAAGTACAGATTTCTTAAAGAGGACAGAGAAAATGCTACCAGTAAAGAAAAAAATTATCTATCGGGCTATATTAAAATGAAGAATTTCTGTTAATCAAAATGTATCATTAAGAGAATAAAACTGAAGGTGCTTTTTCAGATAGAATTTTCATAGAAACCAGAAAACAATAGTGTTATAAGAAAACCTAGAGCTACCCACACTTCTTTACATTTAGAAGAGTCTTAATGCTTCCAGTGAGGCATGCAGAATTCCCTAAATTACCAAAAACGAGGTTAGTATGGAGAGCAGTCTCCTGCCACTGGCAGACAGCTTAGTGAGAACGACTCTTGCAGGTGGTGGTGGGTGGTACCCTAAGTCTACTGCTCCCTTTTGTATCAGGAGAAACTGCAGGGGACAGTGAGGGGAGGTAACAGCAGGAACCCCTGGTAAAGCCAGGATCTGCACCGGACCTGGCTGGTATAAACGACCTGAAATTTTCTAAGACCTTAAAGGAGCCTTTTCTTCTGTTGCCCTGTGGTTGGCTTTGGTGCCCGGCTCACCTGGACGCTCACGCTGCCCTGGAGCTTCAGCTGCAGTTTGATCATGTCCACTTCGGCCGAGGAGCACAGCTGCCGGAGCTCAGCCACCTTCTTACTCATCTCGTCAATGGCCACTTCGATGGGGTTTAGGTCGGTGTGGTGCTGATACATGACTGGTATTCGCTTCTTCACGTAAGGGAAGCAGTGTATTGCTGCAGAGGAAGGGGTCCCAGATTTATTCCACAGCCCGCATGACCTTTACCATTATTGAGGTAGAAGTAATTATTATTCCCATTTTACAGATAAGGAACCAAAGCTTGCCAAAGTCATATGCCAGTATTTCGTGGAATCAGAATATTGCGTTTCTTTATCACTGTGTATATTTAATGACAGGTTGTATCATATAGAGTCAAGTGATTTGGGTCCTTGCTAACATTATGTGAGAAGTGTATCTTTGAAGACATCACTTTATCATTCCCTCCTGAATTTTTTCATCCATGAATGACTTGCCTTCCTTGGAAGCTGTGAGATTTGAATGCGCTAGTAGGTGTAAGATGGTTTTGGAAACATAAAAAAGACTAAATGGTTTTGATATATCACATACAGATTAAGTCCAGAAAATAGTTTATAAAAATATTCTTAAGAAAATTCATTTTTCTCCACAGAACTATGAATCACATGCTTAAGTCTTCACAAATGAGAGAAATTAATGAAAAATAGGAAGTGAGAATATATCTCCAAGCAAAGTATTTTATGAACTAGAAATTCATAAACTGTTAAAATTGCACTAATATTTTAAAACAAATAAATAAAAAATATTTCCTTTTTCTTATACTACATTTTTAAACCAAAATCAATAAGTTTTCATTTATTATATTAAGACACCTGCATTTAACAACACCAAAGAGTTAAGTTTAAAAATGAACAGAGAAAACAGCTGGTTCTAGTTTGGGTCTGTTCCGAATTTCTGTCTTGTTGCTTAATATGGTATATAAATAACTATAATATTACCATTTAACATATATTTACTAATAGACCTATACATATATACCTAAAAGGTTATTTTATTTTTTAACATGTAAAAAATAAGATGCAGGTGTTGAGTTTAGATTCATTATTATTAAGTAAAAGGCTGGGAGGAAGGTGTTATTCAGAAAGGACTTGGAACAATATGACAAAACTTGTTAGCTCCACACAGAACATAGAGTTGCAACGGGCCACCGGAAGTCTGCGCAAACTGGAGATGTTACCCTCGATGCAATCTCATTTGTCACACACTCACAGGCCTGTTCTAGTGTCTAAATGTTTTTATTAATCAAAGTCAAGGGTCTGCTATTTCTTTTTGTTCCTTGAGGACACAAATGAAAGAGAATAGTGGCCTGGAAGGTGGAAAATTAGGTGACGGGCTGAGCGAGTATCACCTCATGAGCAACTGCCCACGCTAGTGATTTGCAGTTCTTCAGGAAGATGGGGGAGGAAGAGATGGCTGAGAAGTGACACTATGGTCTGATTTGACTGAATAGAAGGTGAAGAGTGGGAGAATATGAGCAACCTGAGCGGGAGTCTGGGCATGACTTGGAAGACTCTGGCATCGTGATTGGGGAGAAACTCCACGGCAGGAGCTCCATGAGAGAAGGGACAGGGGATCAGGCTGGGAGACGGGCTCGGAAATCCATGCTGAAGGGGCCTGGAGGGTGATCTTCAATGATCACAAACTGTTGTCTGAACTATCCAGGAGAGTGAGCCCTTGCTGGACTCTGAGAGCAGGAAGCGGGGACTCCCCACAACTTGGAAGGCCAAAGGTCAGATTTGAAATGATACAATAGAGAAACTAATGTATTAATAACAGGAAGGAAAACTCAAGTTCAAAGTCTTCAGGATATCCGGTCTATGTATCTTTAACTAAAGATTGATAGATTTGACATGTTTTTAGTAGCATTTTTATAACATCTTCTCTAAATCTTTACACTGCTCAGTAACTGTCCTTTAGATATTTTTTTTTAGAATCGATTTTTGGGGTGACATTGATCAATAAAATAAGTAAGTTTCAAATGTATAATTCCACAATACTTTATATGTATATTACATTGTGTGTTTACCACCCAAAGTTGAACTTCCTTCCATCACCAAATATTTGACCTCCTTTACTCCTGTCTATCCCCCTCTTCCCTCCCTTTAGATATTTTAAGATCTTTTAGGGTAAGAATCACACCCTTATTTTTGTGTTCTGTCATACCACCATGTCTTTTTGGTCATCAGTCTCACAGGCAAGGTGCTCAAATGGTAGATAAGATCTAGCAAAGTGAAGTACATTTTTTCCCTTCCTGGGTATGATTTGTAAAATTCTTTACTATGAGTTGGATAGTACAACTATCATTTTACATGTAAGGAAACTAAGGTAAGAGAGGTTAAGTGACCGGCTTCAAGGTCACACAGTGAAGCTATGATGCGTGTCTGCAGGACCCAGACCTAGGCTTTGCACTCCTCATACTTTCTGTCTTCCAGCTGTGTGTGCAAGGTGCTTATTTCCTGCCCAACGACATCTGTGTCTACCTGGCCTCTCTCTGCAGTGGAGTTACTCTTGGTCCCCTCTGTTCTGACAGGTACAGAGTTTTGCTCAAGTCTTTTATCTAATCTAAAATAGTTCTGTGACAAGATGTAAACTGTAACCCTGAAGGAAATCTGCCCAGGGAAAACACCCTATGGTAATAACTGTTATGAGTCACTACGCTACCTGAGCAGACGGAACAGTCATAATAAAAAATTCTGGCCCTGATTCATCAGGGAATGAAGATTTTTAAAGCAGTTCTCAAACCTGGTTGGCATCAGAATCGCTCAGGGCTTGTCAACTACAAGTAGCTAGGCCCCATGCCCAGAGTGTCTGATTCATAGGTCTGGGTAGGACCTGAGAATTTCCATTTCTAACAGGCTTCCAGGTGATGCTGATGCTGCACTTCCAGGAACAACTGTTGATAAGCACTGATTTAACGTCATCACAGCTATAGCGATAAACACTATAAGCTGATAATTCTCATAAAATGACTCCCTTTAGAAATGTAGTTATCTTAATAAGAATGAACTTCTGTGTCCATTAGAAAAGCAATTCATTGGCTTGTAGGGAAGAGACAATATTGTGCTTTACATGCAGGAATAGGGACTCTTTAAGAATGTAGGGGTGTTTGTTTGTTTGTTTGTTTGTTTTAATTTTAACTTTTATCCTAGGTGTCTTATAGGTAGGAAGGGTGAAAAATTCTCTGCAATATGCTGCTCTGAGCTATTTTATGACAAACCATAGTCTTACTTTGTTAACAGCTTTACTAAGATATCAATCATATCAAACGTAATTCACCTATTTAAAGTGTACAACTCAATGGTGAGAGCGGAGCCTCAACTGAAATGCAGCACCTGAACCTTTATTATGATGGTGTGTCATACGATTGTCCACATGGAACACTTGACAGCGCTGACTTCTGGACAAGTAGTGAGTGGATGCTGTCCGGGTTCGACGGGATTATGGCCACTCTTTGAAAAACGTTCAGAAGGACCTGTCCCTCTGAACAGGTCTCCCTACTGAAAGTGTTTTAAGTTGCCCCAGTCATGTTGCTGACCCTAACCTAAGAGCAGATAAGTCAAGCCCCTCCAAATGCCCCCTCCACGGTAAAACTCACTCCCGGGATGACTCTACACTTGTCAGGAACTGGGAAATGAAGCAAACACATTTCTGAAAATGGGTTATTGATGGCTAAACAGTACCAGAGGGTAAATTAAAACTTTGTAACAACCGAATAGGTGGCCTCTGAATGCAGTGAGCTTCCTGGTACTGGAGTATTCAAGCTGAGGTTGGCCAACCACTCTCAGAGACCAGGTGAGTAGGATCCAGCTTTCTGTCCCATTTGTTCACTCAGCTTAAAATATCTGAGCAGGTTCATGCTGGGACCTGTGTGCCAGAGATCGTAAGGGGTTTCTTTCTGAGAGACAGATGTAGGACTGTGTGGAGGGGGTCCTGACCAGTGGGCCACAGGTCTAAGAGGGGTCCGTGTGGGTTTCAGGAGTTGGCAAATCACCTGAAATTGTGTGTGAAAGCATTCTGAGGAGATAAGGGCCAACAGTTTTCATCAGATTCTAAGGGTAAGTGATCTGATATTGGATATGAACTTCTGGTCTGGGGGAAGAAAATGCAAACAGATAAACAGAAACATGTCATGAGTATTAGAAAGCAGACATTGGATAAACGTTAAACTGAAATGAATATGTGGGAAAAGTTAAGCGAGCTCGAAGAGCGCTTCCAGAGAGCTCTGTGCTGGTTTCCAGGTTAACATCTGGATGTGGGTCCTCAGCAAAGGCAGGGAAGTGGTACCTGTCAGGACTGTGCGCCGTTTGCACTGCTCCTCCACCCCGCCCTGCCTCTTCCCAGTCTGAGTGAAGGGCATCTCAAACATGAAGCGGCGGATGTTGTGAGACCTTTCGAACTCCGTTTTCCTTTCTTGCAATTCTTTTTCATCAAAGAATGGGATCACGTGGGTCACCTGGATATGCATACTTGGAATCCAGATCCTTAGGGTTGACCTTTAAATAAGAAATGAAATGTGAGACTGGTGCTATCTGAAGGACTCCTTTAAAGCATACCTAAGCTGTGTTTTCCCACTTTCTATTAATAAAAGTTTTGGAAAAATTCAGAAAAGTTGGGGAAAAAATAGTACAATGAACATTCACATACCCACTACTTAGAACAATTGCTAAGACTTTGCTATATTTGTTTCAAATATGCATACACATACATCTATGCATATAGACTTTTTTTTTTACCTGAACTATTTCAAAGTAAATGGTACACATCATTAAACTTCAGCCAACATCTTCTAAACATGAGGACATTCTCCTCTATAAACACAACACATTATCATACTTAACTAAACTAACTCCCAAATACCACCCAATACCCAGTCTGTATTAAACATTTCTCAAATGTCCCCAGGATGTTATCTATAGCTATTTCTGTTTGAACCAGAATCTAATCAATGCATACATTTTACATTCAGTTGTTATGTCTCTTTAGTCTTGGTTAATCTAGAAGAATCCCCACTATTTCTTTTATGACGTTGACATGTTTAAAACCTAGGTCTGAAAATTATAATTAATCTGTACACAGACTAGATGGAAACAGATGTAAACTAATTTAATACAGGTACAGACTAATCTAAGACTAGTCTAAGTTTAGTTCCTGACTAATTCAGCACATAAATGCTTTTAAAACTAAATTGCTGGAATTAGTGGTGCTCTAACTTCTGGGACACAGTAGAAGATTAAACGTAGGCATTTTCCAAAAAAAGAAACAAAAGCTAATTATGCAGGAGACAAATCATTTTGCACATATTAACTGCATTTAAGCTTCTAGAACAGTAAAGGGGACATGCAAGAAATGACTGTGCAGAAAAACTGGAGACTTTACTGGAATCTGGGCAGGCTGCGATGGCTTTACTGCTCTCGCATTATCATGTACCACTGTTCTCAGAGATGTTTGTGAAGAAAAATAAAAAACAGATGTGAAAGTGCCTTAACCTTTGGAAGTTAAGAAATACATAGTCATGAGTTATCATTTCTATTTTAGAAATAGCCATTTGGCCAATCACTATAATTGTATCAAACCTATTAAACTTAACTCCTTTAGCAGAAACAATTTAAAAGCAGTGGAAACAAACATTCTTGCCTATTTTAAGTGGTATTTTCCTAGTCTCCATTTTCAAAGTTGAATATATGTATGTATATATCAGCAGAAGGAACAGAGAACTGTGTTTAGAAGGTCAGGTAGCTTTTCAGCCGCTGCATCAAGGACCACACGTGAAGAGGGGAAGAATGATGCATGAGAACCTTGAAAAAAGGTCATGATGTTAAAGCCACAACTTGATCTGGACAGAAGGTTGTGGTTTCAGAGAGAAAGGCAAATTGGACCTGAGGAAGTTGGTCTAGAAAGAAGTAGGCCTTAACAAAGTGGCACTGAGGTTTCGGGTTAAAAACAAATCAACAGCACATGTTTATCTCTTTTCCTTTGGCAACGCTGTTAAAATGACAGTATAGAATTGACCTGCAAGGACCACGAAAAGAGGACAGAAGACAGCAGTGGATGAGAGAGTCTAACGAATTTCTGGAAGGCAGGTAAACAGAGGTGTGCTATCTACTTTGGCAGAGTGGACAAAGTTCTAATCCAAGTTCCCACGAAGAGGGGCAACGAGTGAGTTGGAGGACACCCAAGACGTGTGCCGCTATAGACTGAATGTCTACGTTCCCCCAAATTTATATGCTGGAATCTTAACTTCCACTGTGATGATATTAGAAGGTGGGAGGTGATTAGGTCATGAGGGTACAACCCTCATGATGGGATTAATGCCCTTATAAAAGGGACACCACAGAGCTCCTTCACCCCTCTCTACGACGTGAGGACACAGTGAGAAGATGGCTACCTAGGAACCAGGAAGAAAGACCTCACCAGACACCGAATCTGCCGGCACCCTGAGCCTGGACTTCTCCGCCTCTAGAACTATGAGAAATAAATTTCTGTTGTTTATAAGCCACCAAGTCTACGGGTTTTATCTAGCAGCCTGAACAGACTGATATCTGTCGAGTCCAGCACTAGAATTAAGGTGACTAGGAGAGGTATGGGGCAGAAACCAGAGCATGTGGCCCCAAATCTATCCAGAGTGGCAGACCCTGGATTCCCTGCCCTAGCCCTCATCCCATAAGAGAGAAGAGAACGTTCCTTGGAGAAACTGGTTTGGAATAAGTGGGATCACCAGTCTCAGCAGAAAACAAGGATGAGGTACAGAGCGGAGCACAGGGTGAGTAGGTGAAAGGCTGCAGGCTGAACCTGGCACCTTCGGCTGTTGCTTGTCTTGTGTATCCAGAATCCAAAATCACCCGTTTCCTTATCCCCTCCCTACCTCATGGGCAGGAGACTGGGAGATTCTTCTTTGGAGAAAACAACGGCCCCAAGGAAAGAGATTCCAGACACTGAGTACACCCCAAAGCCGGGCTCAGGGTGGAAAGTGAACTAAGGAGCCTCCTAAAGGTGGACCTGAGGCAGAGCTTACCATAGCTGGATACTGAGCAGGAGGAGAATTTTTAATGCAAAGAACAAGAGTTTCAGGAAGCAAAGTGATACCCAACTTTTGGGGGACAGTGGGACACATAAATATACAGGAAAAAAAGAAGTAGGTTCAGAAAGAGTCGTCTTGAGAGCAGTACCATAGAGGACAGTCTCTCTACCTAGAAGGTAGATCTCATTGCTATACATGTGCTGGCTAGTTAGTTCATTCCTCGATCTGTCCGTCTGCCGGTCCATCTGTCCAGACATCCAACGTTCAGTCAGAGTGTCAGGTAATATGTCAGGCACCATGCTAAGTGCAAGGAAACAGTGCAGTGAGAAACAGAACTGTGGGCCCTCCTGTCACAATTTCTAAAATTCTAAATATCTAGATGAAAAATGGCATATCCTTTTGGGCATTAATTATTTTGTAAAAGAATATCTTTTTAAAATGATGAAATAAAGATTTGCTTACTGAAGAGCATCTGGAAAGAACAGAATGGCATTAAGAAGAAAAAAATATACTTGCCACTCGAGGCCAACCATTCTTAATTTTTTCCTGGGTCTTTTTTTTTCTATACACATTTTTCCTATACACGTCAATCGTACGTAATCAAAACAATATTATACTGCTATGAAGTGTTTCCAAGCATGGTCATACCTTGCCAGAATCCTGTATCATTTTGACATTTTCAGAACCAAATTTATCTGAGTAAAGTTTAAGGAGTCGCTGAGAAATTTCTGACAGAGGCGTGAGTTTGGGTTCTTTGTAAATATACTCCTTTCCATCTTCGTCTTCAAAGAATCCCTGTGACACAGAGCACAATTAGACCCGTCCCCAAATACAAGGCCAAGGCTATCACCCAGGAAGTGTTCTTTTGTTATAGGGTTGAGAAAAAAATAAAGAGGAATCATTCTAAAATAAAATCTTAATTAAACAGGCTTTCCCAAAAGGAAGGAAAATGATAATAATGTGAAATCTGGGTGCAAAGATAAAGGAAAGAAAAAATTGCAAACTCATTCATGAATGCTGTCATTACGTATTGAGTGAAATGAAAGACTGCAGATTCAAGAATGTGTTCTCTCAGTGAAGTCTGATGATGAGATTCAAGCCTGTTTCACATTCCCAAGAAACAGAACTCGCTCGGAAATGATTCAGCAGTCTGCTGTAGGCAGGCCTCAGAAATACACACATATCCCTTCTCCTGACCGCTCCCACTTACACAGGCTTGTGGCATAAGTGGAAGCATTTGGGTCTGGATTAGTTTCAGCAAAAGCTGTGTAAAGTTTGTGTAAATTCTATTTTGCTTTACTTATGAGAAAAATATTAAAGGGTTGTAACATAATATCACAAAGTATTTTCATTATCGCCAGTCATATCTGCTGTCATATCACCAATATTTTCATCATCATCATCTGTTTTAGCACCAATCACGTCTGAATACAACAAGACTAAGAACTGAATGGGAAGTGAAAAAGGTTGAAAAATTTAAAGTCCAGATTGAGGTTAATATTTGAAATAAATTTTAAAAAATGTTTCCCATCTAAAATAAAAGAGAAAATGGTGCCAAAAACACAGTATACATATAAAAAAATGTAGACTAACATGAAACAAAAAACACCCACATCAAACTACGAGTTTAGATGCAGTAATTTCACTACGTTATTTGCTTTTTAAGCATTTATTGTAATTACCTCCACATCTGTTTCACTGTCTGTAAACTGGTATTGCTATAAAGTTACAAAAGACAATAACAGGATAAATTGAAGGTTATATTACGCTCATAGAAAATCATACACCCTAAACAAATGGATTATAATTTATACTATTTAATCTTGTTAGAGACTTGGAGGTTAAATGTTCAGTTAATTTTAAATTAACCCTTTCATATGGGGTTTCTGAAATATTACAATGGTAAATATATTTGTGCAGATATTATATTACAAAAGAGATGCACAGGGACAAAAGAAACTAGAAAGTCTTAATTTTGGTTTAACACATGCAGTATAGATGTATGAAAAAACATGATTTATTTCTGTAAATGGAATATAATGTTAATTTTTTTTTTGGAGTTTGTAATGACTGGACATATATGCATACAGACTTGCAAAGGAAATTTGCAAACCACACTGAAGTAGCAAAGATGCCGCTAAAAAAGTCTTATGAAGGGAGAACTTACCGCTGCCTTAAGAAAGTAATAAAGAAAAGACAGAAAGAAAGAAAAAAAAGCAAAATGTTTACTGCTGAGGAAGATAAGAATCATACTAAATATAATGAATTCATCAAATTAACATTTATAGAAAGCAAAAATTTACAAGATACAATTTTATAGTTTTTTTAAAAAAGAGGACCTGGGACAACTAACAGAACAGAGAGGAGGCTCACCTGCCCGAAGAAGGCCACTCGGAAGTAGGTCCCCCAGAAGCCTGCGGCCCGAGTGCATGACCTCGGTCACTTTGCTGTAGGCCCGGTGTAGTGTGTCATACAGATGGGCTAGCCTCTGGAAAGCAGGAAAAAAATTTTCTTCCTACTTGCAACTAGCAGAATCAGTTTTAAGATAACAAATGAGATCATGTGGGTGAAAAATCCTTGGAATTCAGTTAAAAAGAAAATTAAGAATGTATTTCGATTGCACAACTGGTATTGATCATTTCTAAATTGCAATGTTTCCTACCTAAAAGGCCATCTTTCCACAATGCAGTAAGCAATTTGTTTTCCAGCCTACGTGAAATGTTGGGGATGATAAAGTCTTGTAATGGCATTTTTAGTCCTTGCTTTTCCTACGCAATTGGATATGTTAAGATAAACTGGATGATCTCCCCCAGCCTAAGAAGGATGGAGGGGTGGAGCATGAAAGAGTTCTGAGAAAAAAGGCAACTGCTGGTTATAACTCTGTTCCTGGCAACCTTTCTTTCTTTTTAATTTTTTCCCCTCTTTACTTCCTCCCCACCCCACTTCCACCCCTGACCTATGATGTTGCCGTTTCCCCTTAAGAACTGGATCTCTGAAGGTGGCGCGTCTCCTCCCACATGCTCATGGCGCGCACCTGGGGCCTGGCGCCCCCAGGGCCTGGCGCACTGGGGTATGGTCTGTGGCTCCACCTGCGGCATGAATCCAGGTCCTTCCGCATGTAAAGCAGATGTGATAACCACTAACTACACTATGGAGCCGCTCCTGGCAACCTTTCAAAAGTGGAGTTTCAGAACTACCAATCATTGTTTGAGATTTGGGGTCTGCTAGAGGTAGGGCCTAAGTGAGTGACATCTGATGGCTGAGGGTGGTGACTTCAGGGTGATGACAAGGAGGTGACCACATGGAGGGTTAGAGATCACTTGCTTATCTCTGACCATGGCCTGCTTGCTCTCTTTACATGTGAAAAGGTCTAAGGATATGTGCCATTCCACTGTCCTCTCAAATCAAATGGAAAAAAACCAACCAGATACCTCAAAATCCCTCCGCTTCTCATAAATGGGGATAATGAGTTTATAGATGTCGGCGATCAGCTCATAGCGTTCAGCCTTCCAGAGTCCATCTGCACACTGCTCTAGGAGCTCCATCAGCACATCCTGATGAAGGAGAAGGCCACCAGCCAGAAAAGAGCGTTACAGGGAACATGCTATTATATTCCTTGCAGAATGCATAACTGGTGAAGACAGCTAGAAGCAACATTTCAAAATACGGAATATTTAAAACGCTGACCTCCACCCTTGTCACAACTCACTGCTATGTTCTTATTCAATGAGTCATTTTTCAATCATGTTTACAAGCAGAAGAGTCACACTGTATGGCTATGTGATAGTTAATTGCAAGAAAAAAACTGACATTGATAGCTTCACAAAGGCTCTTACCTTTTGTCTTTCGTTCTCTTTTTATAAATTTGAAATTTCTTTTTTTCCTGAGGAACGATGACCATACTGAGACATGGAGCATTGCTAAGCATGACTTCAACCCCAAATTAAACATCTCAGAACAATTTAGTGATGGCATGTGGTAGACACTATCCCTGCATTACCAACATTCTTTCCTTCTTCTGTTGGAAATTTCTATTTTTTTGAAGTTTGGATAGTCGACCTGCCTCCATTAAAGTCCTTAAACTTTGGAAGAAGCTAACAATGTCCTTGTGCCAATACCACACTGTCTTACTTATTACCGGAACTCTATAGAAGGATTTCTCTGGAGCAATACTGCTGATATTTTGGGCCAGATCACTCTTTGCTTTGGGGAGCTGTCCTGTGTATTACAGAATGCTAAGCAGCATCCTTGGCCTCTACCTACTAGATACCAGTAGCAGGAATGTCTCTTTTCCGCCTCTCCCCAAATCCTGACAATAATAAATCCGGACATTGCCAATTGCACCTTGGGGTTGGGGGTGGGTGGGGAAGTGGCAAAATCATCTACAGTTCAGAACCATCTTGAAATCAGGTAACATGATTCTTCTGACTTTTTCAAAATTGTTTTTGCTAGTCTAGTTCTTCTGCTTTTCCATCTAGATTTTAGTCAGTGTGTCAATTTCTACCAAAATTCCAGATGGGAGTTTAATCAAGACTGTTTTGAATCTATAAATCAATTTAGGGAGAAGTGACATCTTAACAATATTGTCTTCATTCTATTTATTTAGGTCTTCCTTGATTTCTTTCTTTGGTGTTTACAGTTTTTATCATATAGATCTATACAGATTTATACTGGTTTTATTTATTTAATGTTATTGTAAATAGTACTATTTTTAAATTTTGATAATTTATTTTTCGAGGGAATAAAAATTTGAATCAGAGTGAAAGTCATCCAATGTATTTGCAAAAACTATGTAATCACTAACAATTCAGTGAAACAATGGTATAATAATCCCTAAAAAAGGTTACATGATTTTTATATATTAATCTTATATCCTGCGATCTTGCTGAACTCAATAGCTTTAGTAGCTTCTTCTCTAAATTCACTGGGATTTCCTGTCACAAAAGAAAACTGCATTTTATGTGAACAGAGAGTTTTATTTCTTTTTCTTGCCTTACTACATTGCCTTATTGCATAGAGTGACAAAAGTAGACATTCTTGTCTTGTTCCCAATTTTTAGGGGACAGCATTCAGTCTTTCAAGATTAAGTATAATGTTAGCTTGAAAATTTTTTTGTAGATAACCTTTTCAGGTTGAGGAAGTTCCTTTCTACTCTTTTTAAAAAATCATTGAATGGACGTTAATTTTTCAAATGATATTTTCTGCATCTATTGAGATGGTCCTATGCTTTTTCTTATTTATTCTGTTAACATTTTAAATTATATTGACTGGTTTTTCAATGTTGAATCAATGGTGTCGTTACCAGGGTAACCTGTCTCAGTTTTCTTTTTATATACTGTTAGATTCATTTTGCTAATATATATTTTTAAGGCTTTTTATTTAGTTACCTTTTAACATGTTTGTATACTCTGTAATACTGTAAATAAAGGGTAGGGCCTGTCACAAGGGTAGACACCCTGAATTAAGAGCAGCAGGGATTAGTTTAACAGTAGTTAGTGTGTCTCTGCGTAGTACTGGGAAGGCTAACAATCGAGTAGATAAAGCACTTCCTGCTCTCATAGAGCTGAGTCTACTGTGGAGACAGGTCCATTAAGAGATTATAAAAGATGGTGGTAAGTGTGCTGATAAAGAAATGTGCAGGGAATCAGGGATGCAGAGAGGAGCAATTGGTCACAAAGAACTCAGACAACATGTAATTCATAGAAGGCAGTGTTTTAGGTATTAATCCTGAGAAGAAAGCAACAAATCAGTACAGCCTGCTAGGGCAGGGACCACATTTTGCTCACCTTTGTATCTCTGGCACCCAGCACAGTGGCAGGGAAGCTCAGCAAATATTTGCAAAATGCAGTAGGGGGATATATCCTGATCTGAACCAAGGGTAGAGCATTAGAGATGTTCCATGGCCAAGTTCACTACTCCCTACTGTTAGATTTGAGGGAATCATAATAGTAAGGACACATCATGTAACTTTCATGATTTTAAGAGCACTCTTGGTCAAGGAAAAGTAGATGGTTAAACTTTACCAGTTACAATCACCAAGCTTGGGTAAGACACACATAGGGGAATCATCCAATGTGTTCTGTTAATATCTCTTTTGCTTTGGATGTTCTATGGATGTAAAGTTTTATGTTTGTTACCGGCAGTTGTTTTGGAATAGAAATATAAGCCAGAAACTTGCCCTGTTAACTTCATATAACATTTGCTCTATTCAATGGTGATTAGTTGCTGCTATATGAAACAACAGTTGCGTGTGCTAGATACCACTGATGTTCATTTTCATTATTTGTGGTACTTGTAGTGTATAAAGTCGCCATGAACAATGAACTAGTGAATACTGAACCACCCTGCCTTCGGAAATACAGGGTTAGGTTCCTGAGAGCCTCTGGTCACAGAATTTTCGACAATCAATCAGTACAAAACCGTGTTTTGCCTGTTTCTCCTTAAAGACACCTGCTTTAGTTAACATTGAACTCATAGCCCAAAGCACTACAACTCATGCCTGAAAGCTTATCTAAACTAACACAAGTATTTTCTCTGGAAAGCACATCACTGCCTTCCTGTGCTCAGAAAAACTATACAGTACTATGGCACTGCACGTTTTAAATAGCAAAACCATCAGCAAAAGGCACAAAGATGTGAAACACATGGCACTGAACAGAAAAGGTCAGCTGTTTTCAGCTTAGGAGCTGAAACGAGGAGGCACAGTTTTACCCTGTTCCATCTCTACTAGGAATGGGTAAGCTCAAATTTTTTTTCACTCTGTGCATGTCCCCAAATGATCACAAAAGCACCTTGATGAATACTGATTTGGGGGGTTACAACGAGATGTCAGCAAGTGGGCAAATAATGAGGATGGACTGCATTTTCCATTTTTCCCTCCAGAGCCCCCTCTCAGTCTCGTCAGGCCTGTTTTCTCTTGCTCTGTGCTCTGTGGGGCTGATGCCCCAGGACTGCTGGCCTGCATGCTGGGCTCCCTGTCCTCCGGCTCCTGGCTGGGTCAGCTAATGGAAGGCCCAGTGGGACACTGGGGATCAGGTGGAGAGTGAGGGTGGGGTGGCTACTCACTGGCTCGCTCCTTGCCAGGGTGCGAGCCCCTCCCCGAAATAAAACCCACAGGTCCTACCGGGCAGCCCCTCCGTATGGCTTTTCTTTCTCCCTTGTTTAGTCCACAGGAGGAGGGGTGGTGACCCAGCGGCTGCTAACCTCAAGGATATTGCAATATGCCTTGTTGGTTTTCCTAAACCCTGTCCAAACTTTGCAAAAAATAGTCCCTTTATTAGACTTCTTCAATTTCCCCCGTGTGTCACCTATTTTCTTCCAGGACCCTGACTTTCTAGGATAATGAGGGAAAGATCTCAAACCTATAATGGCTGTGTAGAATTTTGACACCATATGGGACTCGGAATTCTTCAGTCTGCATGGAATCTAACTCGTGAAATAAAATTACAAGCAAAAATGGGATATTTTTCCTTATCTAACCAAAAGTAGCGGGAAGGGCGTCTGTTCTTAGGTCAGAGTCAGGAAAGATGAACTGCGACCAATACAAACTCATCTGAGACTCACTGAGAGGAGAACTGTATATTTTTAGATAGTTCCTCTAAAATCATGTTAGGAGAGCATTAAAGGCATTTAAATATATCTAATAATGCAGATTAAAAGGATAATGATTTTTATTAAGCTATGTGTTATATACCTAGTCCCTTTTCTGACAGGGATTTTCAACTTTCTCTTTTTCTTAAAACATCCTGATAGTTGAGCAAAAATGCAAGTGGCAATATCCGTCTCCCTGGCTTTTAGAAACACATATTATTCTTTCCATTCCCAGCTAGTTTCACTCCTGATGTGCAGGGCTTGCTCAGGACTTTATAACCCCTGTGTGTCTCATCCTAATCATTACAGATCATTGTGTACTGTGGACTTTGTTAAAGATTTACCACTTTATGCTTTAAGGACAGGGTGGAAAATACATATTCTGAAAATCACTGATAAAGTTATCCCTATCACATGGGTACCATTCACAAATTTCCCCAATCGAGTCTACACTTGATTTTATAGGTTAATTCCCTGGGCTGTAGTGATTATTCCAGCCTGTGACTTAATCAGATGAGCAAGCTTGAGCTTCATTTTATCTTGCTGCCAGACGAGTTCCTGAGAACTGTTTATTTTCAAATCTGTAAGTGTTCCTGACATTATCGTTTTCCTTCATGAAATCAAACAGAAGGACACACCGTGGAGGTCTGATCTGGCATGAGGGACAAGGCGGCTTCGGCACAGAGAACCCATTCGAACCTCTTCCCAGGGAAAAACCCAGTTAAAACTCACCCTGGACTGAGAAGTTCAAAGCCAAGAACACAAGACCCTGTTACCTCAGTGACGGGTGTCACACTTCAGAGTAAAAAATGAAAAAGTACCATCCGTCCAGGCATTTCAAGGCGGAGAGACAGCTGAACTGTTAATGCCATGTAATAACCGACCTGCTTTTTTATTTTTCAGGATACTTCAAAAACTTTCAAAAACTTTCTCTACCGTGGTTAAAATTATTTTAACATTTAAATATGAAATACATTCAATATATGTTATCTTCCTTTCTCATGTTCAGTTTTTAATTTAGTGGGTCATTTGAGACTAGACAAGTTATGATAGTGGTTCTTAAACTTTTAGGGCTTAAGACCCATTTATGTATCAAAAAATTATTGAGAATTCCTTAAAAATTACTAAGAACTTTTATGTATGTGGGTGTTATCACTCACTATTTATGTCAGAAATGAAAACTGAAAAAAAAGTAAAATTATTTATCAATTTAAATAATAATAAACCCATTGCATGTTAAGAAAAATAACATTTTTAATAAAAATAACATTTTCCAAAAACACATTTAGGGAGAAGAGTGCATTGTTTTATGTTTTTGCAACTCTCTTTAATATCTGACTTCATAGGAGAAACCTGGATTCTCATATTGCTTCTGCAGTCAATTCGTTCTGTGTGTTGTTTTGGATAATGTATACAAAGAAAATCCAGCCTCACACAGACTTTAAGTTGGCAAAGGATCTCAGAGACTTCTTGAAAGGGCTTTGGGGACCCCAGGGGTCCCAGGACCACACTTTGAGAACTGCTGACTCACGAGCTAGTTTATGTCATGGAGGATGTTTGTTCATAGGCCCTACCTACTGGCAAGAACATGATGAAAAGCCATAATATTAATTGTAGGGCTCCGTATCACAAAAACAACAAGGATAATGGAGGCAGAAGATATGAATTTCTTTCTCTGTTCTTTCTTTCAATAAGAAACAAACAATTTTATTTTTCCTTAAAAGATGGGCAAGATTAAAGAGCTTTCCCTTGACCGTTCCATCCTGCTCTAGGTTGAGGGGAGGCAGGCACACAGGAAAAACTCTCCTGGCAGAGTTTCCTCTTCATGAAAGAGGAAATTCAGGGACTGCAAGCAGAAAACTGGCATTTGTTCAAATTTCTATATTTATTTCAAAACTCTCTAGTTATAGATAAGTGGCTGCAAGTTGATCCTATTCGTCGAGAATCTTGTAGGAATTAACACAATGATCTAATGTCAAACTTTTGGGTCTCTTCTGGGGGTGGGACAGGTGTTTGTGGGCGAAACCTGGGCTAGCGCGCACGAGTGGAGGCCCCCAGTAACCGCCTGAGCGGGCGGCCCCTCCCCCAAGCCAGTCTGGCCTCTCATGGCTTTGAGTGTTTGGGGGCCCTGGGGAGACATCTGGTGTTGGAGACACTGATTTAAAAGTCAGATTAAAACAGCCATAAAAACCATGAACTGGAAAAATTAATTGCTGGAAAGAATGAGAAATTTTATGGCCAAAATATCAGACCTTTCACCATAAGCGTTTGAGCTCCCAGGCTCACTTCGCTCCTAACCAGCTCTTCTAACGCTCTTTCTAGTGTAAAGGAGGGATTCCTAGAAATGAAGAACGTAAGATGCTTTTGCTGCTCTGTTTCAGTTGCCTGGAGAATTACTTTAGTTAGAGCGAAGTGTGTACACAGCAGCTGCGGAGGTATTCAAATCACTGAAAACTCACGCGAGCTTCAGCTCACCTCACTGAAATGGACGTCCTGCATCCCGACGTCTTCCATCATGGAGGCTTCCTCATCTATGTTTGGGGTAATCACCCTGAAAGGCTGTGCATCCTTGTCTAAACATACCTAGAATCGAGACAGCAAGGGAGAGTCCGTTACTAAGCCGGAAGGAGATGAATCCTGAGGGTGCTTCCTGCCCTGTATGTTTTTGTGTTGAATGAAAGAAGCGATTTTGAAATCTCCTATGTCTCAGGCCAGCATTCCCATGGGAGGTCTGAGGGCCACCGTGGGGTTTTCTTCAATCACTTCCAAATATTTAACCTTCAATGCCCTCAATTTGTTTCTTTTTCTCATCCCTTTTTATTTTTCAACCACCTTTATTAAAATGTATACAATCTTTAAATAAACTGTAAGTGAACTGAAATAGGTATCAAATCAAATTAATGATAAAATAATAACAAGTAAATGATAATTTGATTTGTACTCAGATACCAAGAAAAAATAAAGACGCCAAAGCCAATTAAGGAAATATATATGACTCAAAAATAACTATGTTTCCTTCAAGCTGTCCTCTCACCCACTCTGGCTGGAGGTAAGCCAGAACTCAGATCAGATCTTGTCCTTCTCCTTCACAAAGCAGTCTACGAGATTTAACTCAACAGCTATAGACTTTAGTCGAGAGGCTCTCGTAGCTGGTTCCACATCGACTGTCTGGGATAAGGAGAAGCCTTCTTTCCTCTCCACAACTGGAGAGCAGGATCGCAGAGCGCATAACCATTCAGGGTCCTAGGCACTCATTTCTCTAAGGGGGAATGGAGGTGGAATAAATACCTGGGATACAGTAACAGTAACCACGGCCCCTTTGGAGCCTCTACTTGTCTTGGAGTCACTGGGAAAAGTTTTACATCAGTTGGACAATGTAAGCTGGGCAAAGATAATCAAGTGAAGAAGGACCTGAAATGTCTTATTACTCTATTTTGAGAGGCTGTTCACAATAAAACATAAGTCATTTGAGACCTCCCATATTTCTGGAAAAAGAGCACAGAGTATTTTGAAACCAAGTTTTATAGGAGTAGGTCCTAAAGTCAGAGCTCTTCCTGCTGCATACTAGTCAAGGTTTCCAAGCCATTCGTGGGTTGTCTAGTGTCTCTGCCACCATCTTAGCTTAGCCTTGTTTTCGTTTTATGGAGACAAATGATTCCCTTATGAAAAGCATTAATCTAGGAGCTTGAGGGTATATTAGTGGACAAAAAGCAAAGTTACGGAAGCCAATCACCCACTTTTAGGCTACAGAGTACATGAAGATACACGACTCAGCTTCAGTGGCGCACGTACAGTAGTGGCCAAAGTGCTTGCTGCTCCTTGCCCACAGGGACAGACTGCCATCGAACCACAGAGCCCAGAGAAAGAAGGGAGGAAGGAGAGCCAAGGCCATCCATGCAGGGTTGAAAAGGAAATCCCCACACCTCTGAGTGTTATGTGGATGGGACGGCTGGGGCCCCGGGGGCCGGACCGACCCTCAGGCTCACCTCCCTGGCGCCTCCTCTGGCAGGTGCTGTGGCTGTAGGGGAAGAGGGTCGGCTCCCGCCGGAGGGCTATGTCTGCTTCTAAACATGAGGAAATGTATTACCTGACAATAGGTCTCAACAGGACATGTGCAGGTAGCAAGAGAATATGGAGCCCTTCTAGAATTTCTTTCTCTTTCAGGCTCTGATGTATGACAGGCTAGACTCCCTTAAATTTCATTCCAAATAGCCAGCTGTACCAGAAATAAAGAAATCCCCTGGTCCCGGCATCTGTGACTTTCTACCATTTCTCACTTTGTAAACATATATCAGCCAGATCTGGTGCTGACGTGCTCCAGTATACATGCATGCACAAACAGCTTTTCTAAGAACCTTGGTGTTCCAGAAAACAAACGCAACCATTTGGAGGCCACGCTGGCTTTGAAATGGAAATGAGCAACTGGTGTCTGACCAAAAGGAACCCGTGAATGAATGAATGCATGGCCTGCTAATCTGGGGACAAACACAGAACACACAAACAGGTGGCATGCACTCCTTGCCATCTCCTGCCACTGGGGGGCAAGGTTTCCAGCCAGCAAGGCTGCCTCCTCACACAATAAAGCCAACTGGGCTGCTTCCAGAAAATGCTGTCTGACGATCTCCTGTTACAACTGTCTTTTGATTGGTAACAGTTGCAGTGGGAACTATCTTAAGGAAAAATAAAACCTTTTCAGCTCAAGATTGGCTTTTGAGGGACACCCAGATGCAAAGCCCATTAACTAGTGTTTGTGAGATGAAGCCATTGTAAGAGGGTATATGACAACATGCTGTCCACTTTTCTTTTTGATATTGGCATTTCTGATGTGTGTACCTAGTCAAGCAAATGCCATGCCAGAGAATAAAACGACACACACGTGCACACACAAACACAAATCCCCCAACTCCAAATCTTTCTCAAAAGTCTGTCATGCTGCTTTGTACAGTTTCACGTTCATTTCACAGAACACAGGAATCATTCATTCCTCACCTTTTCGTGTGAGATATTCTGCTACCAGGGCTGTGACGTGGACGTAGCACATTGCTGCCTGTAATAAAAGATACATGTCTCAGAATCACCACTTATAAAGGATGCCAAAAGACCTCACAGAAGAAATCTAATGACTGTATGCACTTGTATTAGGTCTCAAGTTACCAACTAGTATTTCTAATAGCTGACATTGTGCCTTTTGGAAAAAGTGGAATTCACACAAAGTGAATTTTGAAATAAATTGGGAATTGAGACAAATGGCATAATTTGTGAAGGCTCGTTTCTATTTAGTTATTAAACTTTAATGTAAAAGATAAAAACACCTTTTCTTACTATACCTAAGATTTCTGGATCATTTCTCATAAAGTGAAAAGGCCACCATTTGAAGAAAAGGTGTATGCCATCCTAGATTCTCAGAGACCTGCTCAAATTTCAGGGGCTAATATAGTTTTCTCTTGACTTAAAAACAATAAAGTTGTAACTTTTTACAAACATAGAATTCTAAATGAAAAAAAAAAAGACCTTTTTTTTTTTTTTTTTTTTTTTACCAAATTCTCATGGTCTTATAAAAATCAAAGATAGCTCTTAGAAATGAAGCCACCATAAGGTTATAATGCCTGAGCCTCTGGTTCTTACCAGAATGAAAGAAACTAAATATATAATTCATTTTTATTATGGCTAACGTATAGTCAAATTTAGGGTCAAATAGAATAGACTCCTTGAATAATCAATATGTAAAAACAGTTACATACATTTTTCAGATGTAGAACTTAATTGTATTGATTTAATTACAGAAGTTTAAAAGTAAAAGCATATTTATTTGCTAATACCATTGATCACACCTAAATGCCTCAGGCACAAACCCTAACCAGAGTTTTCATGGAAAAACAGAACCTATCTTACGGACTATTGTTTTCCTTAACAACGCCCATTTTACTGATGATGTCATCGAGGCACAGAGAGGTTAAACACTGGCTCAATGTCACAGAGTTAGTAAATGTTGGGTCTGGGATCCAGTCTGCCTCTGGAGCCCACACACCCAACTCCCCGGCACGCCGTCTGCTTACTGACACATGCGGCCCCGTACAGGAAACGAGGGAGCACTCCGATATCTACCGCACCCACAGTTGGAAATGGACACTCTCATAAGGGGAAAGAGATGCCTGGTCATTACTCTAATAACAGGAAAATTTTATTTTATCACAAAAGAGCTAAATTTTAGAACTAGAGAGTTTTGATACAGAAACTGAGTGTACTTGAAGTGGCAGGCATCTGTATGAACATGGATTTTTTTTTTTTCCTTGAACATAGATGTTTTCTAAGAGTCCTTCTGTGACAGAAATATCCCCTTGTGATTAGGTAAATCATCAAAATGCTTAAATGACAATGAGGTAACCTTGAGCCGAAAACTGTCTAAAATATCACATATTTTTAAGTGGCTTCTTTTAATAACTGGACGATTTTTCTCAAAATTGGATTCTTTTAGTGAATGGGACATAATTAGTTTTCTCAGAAACTCAAAAGGAGAGGTACCTCGGAGAGATCCCCGTTTTTCACGTGGATCCTGGCCATGCTGTCCAGCCACGTCTTCCTGAGCTCCGGAGTGCTGGCGTAGGACTTGGCCAGACTGTACTGGAGGTCCACCAGCATCTCCGGGTCATTCTCGTGCTCCTTCATCTGGGCAGTGGCCATCAGAACCGTGCGTATCCTTTTGGTCAAGTCCTTCACATCCGAGGAGAAGGTAGTGTGCTAAGACAGGGGTGGAAGCAGAACACATGGCCTTCAGCTGCGTTGTGCCTGTCCACATACACATTAGATGATGAGGTGGAATCTTGGCGGTGAAAAAAACAATGGGACCAGGCCACCTACCTTGATGAGCCTGTCGCTGTTGGCACAGTTGTTAATGATAGACAAGGACTGCTGGAATCTGGTTCCCCCAATCCCGACAACATCTGCTATCAGCTGGCTGACGGATATAATGACCTTAGGGACACAAGCGTGAGCAAATCAATTAACCTGCAGATGATGCCCCAGGCACAGCTCCTGCCTCCAGTTAGGATGCGCATGAGGACAGGGCAGAGGGGAAGTTCTGAGCAGGGATCACACTAATGTAGGAAACAGTGTCTGAGTCTTCTCTCTGCCCTTCCAAGAATCATTCCAGAAGGTGATTATATTACCCTTACGTATTTTGTTTGCACAGTAAAATGTTAATCAGGAGAATGTAGAGGAATGAAAAAGATAAGCCTGTATCACTTGGATAGTTATTTACTTATCACTTTCTCTAATAAAAAGGGAAAACATTATTTACCTCCTTGGTTTTTGTTTTGAACTTATATGTACTATACATTCGATAAGTGGACTGTTCTTTGCAGTTTTGTTAAAACATATAAACATTAATTATGCAATGGGGGATTTGCCTTTTTTGGTTACTCAAACTAAAATGTAGATGCCATCGTTATTCCCTTCTTTCCTTCACCGCACCCCAGGACGACCAGTTATGAAGTGCTGTTGACTCAACCTCCTCTTTCTTCTAACGTCTCCATGTCTGGTCCAGGACACCATCCTCTCTGCCCTAGATTTGACCCTGGTTTCCTCAAGGTCACCTTAGCTAAGGTCTTAACTCACCCAGCACTGAACTCAGCACTGGAGTCCAGGTAATCTCTCCAAATAGGCAATGATGCCTCCCTTCAACTTGGTCTCACCCAGATCCTCAACTCCACTATAAGGACCTCTGCAGTTCCCTAGAAGAACCCTTTCCCACAGGTTGCTAAGACCTCTTCATTCTTCACATCCTTTGGGAGGGAGGCTTCCTTGGCCCCCAGCCAGAAGCTCCTCCTTGGCATGCTCAAGTCCCTCTGTTACAGCACTGGGCACACCACATCACACGAGTTTCAGGGGCTGCCTGTCCTCCAGGATAGTGTACACTCCATGAGAGCCAGACAGGGTTCTTTTTAGTTCATGGTTGAATCCACGGATCCTAGCATGTAGTTTGCAAGTAATAAATCTTCGTTTTAAAAAAGGAATAAATACACAGAAGGAGAGGGCACTCCTACATGTGTTTGCAGGAAAAGAGAATCTACAAACTTACATAAGACTTTTCAGTATCTTGCATGGTTCCCAGAGCAGAGAATTTGGGATATTTTAACCCTAGAGCGATGGCAGGTGTGTCAGCAGATGGATGACAGAAAAGAACCACTTTGGTTTTTTTGTGTCTTGCCTAAGATGTTTATTTTACTATTAGGCATCCTCATATAGATTCTAATATATCTCGGCCCAATGGAATTTAAGTCCAATATTGATTCAATACGTACATGTCAATTTACCAACAGAAACACATCCTAGGCCTAAAGTTTACAAGGTAAAAGATGACGTAAACCAAACCAGTCACTGTGCTTTCGAATACTCTGACTCAAGGTGGAGGTAAATTCATAAATGTGACACTCAAAGCTTTCCTAATGAAACTGAATTTCACAGAGTACGCTTGGATTGGAAAGCTAAACTACACGCACCTGCAAATGTGTCCGGACAAAGGACTTCTTTCCAGTGTAGTCGAAGTTATTCCTCATCAGGAAGTAGAGGAGCTGGGAGGCCTCGGTTCTGATGGAGCTCAGCTTGGAGTTACAGCACTTGAGAATCTCATAGCACAGAGCAGCACACATGTCAGCTCTCCCTTCATAGAACGTCGAGGGGAACTAGACCGAGCACGAGAAAGCAAACGACCACATGAAAGTTAGTGCGCCCTTCAACTCCAGGTGGAAAGAGGTAAACATATCACAGTCAATGACGACCTTCTCCGATGAAACAACCTACCTTATAGATTAATGACCGTAAGGCAGTGAAGACATTTTTTAAAGCTGTTTCAGACTGATTTTTTTGAAGGAAACACAGGTAGACATCAAAAACTTTTTTCATGAGAGGATTATGTCCATGGTCAGTCAGGAGCTGGGTCTGTGAAACACACAGGGACAGTATGGTTAGTGAGACACAGCAGATACCTCTAATAAGGGTCATACAATTTTCAGGCTCACAGGTTAAGTTCTCTAGGTACTAACGCAACTTACAATTCACTGCCATGAATCCTCTTGTAGTACAAATAACCTATCAATAAATTTACTACTTAGGAGAGTTTACTTTTTATTGTACACCAGCAAGTGATACAGAGGTAATGTTTGTGACATCTTAAGTCCAACAAAGAAGTGCCATTACAGGTGTCAGTTAATTAATGAGCTGGAAAAAAATACGGACGTGAGGTATATGAAACAGGTATTCTAAAAATCAGGCTTGGTCTCCATCCACTAGGCTTTTCAGGCCCTCTATAATCAGTTTGGTAAGGTAGAAAACAAATAGGCTTTGCTCAGGCATCATTTATCATGTGCATGGATTTCTGCAGGTAAACTGAATCTCACCATTCTCATCTGTAAAACAAATGATCTTGCAACGAACCTTGCACAGCTACTGTGAAGACTTGAGGTCAAGTATAGAAAACATCTAACGCATACTGTGATCCAGCTCAATAAGTGGTAGCTAGTAGGATTTTAATGTGCCACAGATGTTACTTGATGAAACAAGAGGGTGACGATTAATTACTTCCCATCATTCTTCAAGATTTCTTCATACGAACAGCAAATTCGTACTAATTAAACACCTTGTAAGCCTGGATGGCTAAAGCTCTCATTGACGCCTAATCATACACAGTGGATAGAGGTGTCTGTCACCCA
This sequence comes from Eonycteris spelaea, assembly GCA_003508835.1. Taxonomy (NCBI): domain Eukaryota; kingdom Metazoa; phylum Chordata; class Mammalia; order Chiroptera; family Pteropodidae; genus Eonycteris; species Eonycteris spelaea. The sequence goes on from PUFA01000047.1 coordinate 10,519,448, forward strand.
GCTAGAGGCCTGCATGTAGCCATTGTGTCTACACGTGAGTGACACTAAAGAGCTGCATCTTCCAATACAGTCAAGCCTGTCTGAACGAAGGTGCGTGCTTGGAAGAGGGCACGCACGCGCATTTTGTACAAGCAGGCGAAAATGACTAATAAAAAAAGTGACGAGGCCGGTATCTCAAACGAGTCTTACAATATAGTCAAATAAACTGAGATAACTGATGTTCAGATAATTCTGTTACATAGCAAATTATGGCTGGAGTTATAGTTTCAAGAGTTACCTCATCTTATTGTTGGAGAAAAATTTTTACCCAAGGGATAAGTTTTGTTTTTTTGAGTCCAGTGATTCAGATTAATTCACAGCTGGCAGGACACCTGGAATTCACAGTGCTCTTTACATCATGAGACACTGAGGTGTATTGAATTCCATCATGGGAAAAAGAAGCAAATTAATAAGCAGAAAACATGACTTAATTAACTGAATGTAAAATTCTTAACCATGAACAGCTGTTCACCACCAAAAATGGGCTGTTTCCAGCATTTTAAGGAACTGGCTCATATGGTTTGTTTTCTGTGAACACCACTTTTCCCAGAAACCATAGTCCTTCCTAATTATGGCTGGATTAAGGTTGGGATGAATCTGGACATGAGCTTTTATTTTCTCGGCACTCTTCACTGGAGCTATCTAGGAGGGATGGTTCATATAAATATTGCCAAGACCCCCTGTCCTGCTGTCTGAATTTGTCTGTCCCCAAGTTCCTACCACTGGAGATGAATTTTACTTTTTTCACTCTCTGTCAAGGTTTTAGTCTTCTTGGGCTCTGATCCCAAAACCTTCTTGTAAGAATGGAATTAAAGCTCACTTACAGTGAGATAAAAGAAGCCCTCATTTAAAGGGTAAAGGACCTTTATCCTGAATACACTCTAGTTTACCAGCTGCTTTCCTTCATTTTCCAATCAATTTTCTCCTCTCTCCTCTGTCTGTCTGTCTTTGTGTATCTCTGTCTCTTTCTCATTAATTAGAAAGTCACAGACACTGAACATAAAAATACTTTGAACATTCACAAAGGCCCACAGAGGGAAACAAAAGCAAAACAAAAATGCTCTTCACTTTTGCACTTAGAAATAACCACAGGTTAACCATAGAGCGTATTTCATTTCCATCTTTTTATCCCTATATGCTTTTACTGAGGACGGGGAAGCTTCATTCAGGAAATTAAGTTAATATAATAATAACAACAAGAGTTCTGGGCTTACATCTTTTCATTTTTCTCTAAGAACATGATTTCTTGATTGCCTTTGGCAACTTCTTAGATGTAATCAATAAGAGACTCAGTAACCATAGGGCTAAATATGAAAGAGAATTTTTCCACAAATAATTGTCAGCTAACTCCATGTAATAACTAAATTTTCTGATATGCTCCAATTGATGCCTCAGTGAGTAAATATTTACAAAGGCAGATCCCAGTGACTGCTGTGCCAGTGAGCCTCATGGACCTGTGACTCTAGGCCAGGCAACTATGGCTTGGCGTGACATCCACTGATGCTGTCACATCTGCCCGTTTTCCCACTTTTAAATGGGGGATGGTGGTGGTGGTGGTGGTGCTGAGCTTTAAACATTAAACATTTCTGCACACAGGCAATATAAACATGGACAGAGGTCATGTCAGTTCTAAAACTCTACCTTTCCTGTGGTTCTTAGGAATCAGACCCTTTATCATAGAACCAGGAAGGTGTGAACACAGGAGAAGGTACTTATTGCTCCCCTCAAGTCAACAGTTGAGCTCCTACTATGTGCCAGACACAGGGGAGATATTTTTGGATACTTCGTATCAACCCATTACAAAGTTGCATAATCGCCACGTTCTTGGTAAGGAAATCAGGGCTTAGAGCTATCAAGTAGACCTATCCAAGGTTTACAATCTGGCTAATGGTGGAACTGGTGCTTAAGCCCATGGTATTGGTATACACGGCTGTCCCCCAAGTGTACTGGAGCTGGTCTACGTCAGCAAAGTGGTAGGGCCATCTCGCTTTAAACCCACAGCAGTCCTGTGAGGCAGATCTTATTCTCCCAGTCTTACAAATGAGAAATTTTAGGTCTGGAGACATGCAGTAATCTTCCCAAAGATATTCAGCTAATAAATGTTACAATCAGTTTATCAGATGTTGTTTCTCTCTCAAGAGTCAGAATCAATTTGGTGGTAAACATCGAGATCCAGGAACCCCTGACCAATACTCTCCCGTAATGTGAAGGAGCCATTTTCAGGGGTCCAGGCAAGAACTGGAGGTGGCTTAATAAGGAAGTTGTCACTATTCTCATGGTGCCCCCAGACCACACCGTGCCACAGGTGCCCTTACCCCCAACCATCACGCCAGGTCCAAGCCTGTCTTGTAGCTCCATGGTATCCTGCTCATTTACAAGCTGGGGCTCAGGCAGAGAACAGAAGAAAGTGTCACCACTACTGTTCTGAACTTAAGGATAAATATATAATTTCAATTGCCACCACATGTGAATATGTTTAATGATAGCGGAGGCAGAAATGCCTGATGAGGTTCCCATATTTATCATCCTCAAAGGCAAAGCAAAGGCTTGTTCCCCAAGTAAAGTGCTTTCTTCCAGCCAAGAGTTAACCATTTCCAGAGGCTGTCTCCACCATTCGCACACATGTGGCACCTGCTGACCAGTTAAGTTTTATGTTGTTTCAGAAAATTCCGTCATTAACTGCAGTAGTTTCATTAAGGAAGCTGAAAGATTAATGGTTTCCTTAAGGGGCACAACGGTTGCTGAAGTAATAATACAACACAAGAAGTTCTTGCTGGTTCAGCCAAACAAGTAGGAAGGATTGAACGGGTAAAGCTCTAACCAGCAGCAGGCGTTTCGCACGAACCTTAAACGCCAGCGTGAACAGAGAGAGAGTGTCCAGCGCCGTGAGGCACACCTCGGTGGCGATGTTGGCTTCCAGCGACGACTGGTGAAGAACATCTGCGTCTGAGTAGCCATAACCTGCACGAGTTACAACACACGGTCACTGCCGGTGGCTGCGACAGAGAGGATGGTGGGGCAGCAGAGCCACAGTCAACTTTTGATTATTTATAGGAGGCTGACATTTTTTTTATACCTTAATTATAACTTAATTACAATTAAAGTTATAATTTAATTATAACTTTTTCGCCTCTAGAAGGGAGGTAATTTATTGTGTGCTTGCTATGTACCACCAGAATTCCGGAAGTTTACATGTACGGCCTCATTTAATCCCTCAACAGCCCTGTGAAGTATGTACATTATTCAACCCTTTTTGCAGATAAGCAAATGGAGGTAGAGAAAGGCTAAACAACTTGTCTTAAGTCACACAGCACACAGGGGAATCAGGAAGGCATCTGGATGGGAGTCAATGAGTCGCGCCACTGATTGAGCCATTAGGACTATACTCAGTGAGGGAGGCTGAGATTTCCGAAGCTTCCTACACAGACAGAGGCAGCAGCACAGCACAAGGGTGAAGAAATGAGCCGAAGTCAGGGTGCTGGTCGGTGAATCCAGCTTGGCCACATACTAGCTGTGTGACCTTGGGCAAGTTATTTGATCTCTTTACACCTCAGTTTCTTCATCTACAGAATGGGGGTAGTAACAGTATCTACTTCAAAGGGTTGTGATGAGTATTAAATTCATTGATATTTGTAAAGCTCGTAAAACAGTGTCTCGCATATAGCGAATGCTACATAAGTGTTAAGCCAATAGTATAAAGATGTGTATTATCAGCTAGAATCATGAATGATAATCAAGAGTTGACTGTACTGCTAATGATATTCTACTTGCTTTAATAAAAAGCACAAAAGCCAATGTCTGAAAGAAATGTTTAAGAAAAGGAAAGAACTTGAAAAATCATAATTTAAATACAAACTGATATCTTCCGTACGTGGCTGTAAAATCAATTTAGTACTGATATAAATGTAGGTTGACATACAATTTGAGATATTAAATTATGAAATGGTATGTATTAGCAGAAATATGTATAGTGATGCAAAGATGTTACAGTATTGATCTAGATTACAAAGAAAGATGGCAATATAATAAAACATCATATAATGTCTTTCTCCAAGGAGCAAAACAAATGAACACTTCCTGTATAGGTAATTTTCTTAATACTCCAGAGAGGAGGACATTGCATACATAGATCAGGAAAATGAAGTGCAGAAAACCTAGAGCTTTTTTTAAGGCTAGAAGTGGGGGGGGGGGGGGAACCAGGAACTATACTCCAAACTCCTTATCTAAGTCACTGTATCATACTACCTATTATTAGGATCAAATGAAGTATCCGGCATGATGTTATTCTTACTTTAATAAATGTCAGTTATGAAATAACTTTTAAAAGACTACAAAAAAAGCTTTTTAAAGCTACTGAGTTGCTTCTTAAAATATGATAAAAAAACACTATTATGTGTTGTCATCCAATTTTGCTTTGCTTTAAAAAAGGTGGTTCTGAAATTGTGTGTTTGCGGACTGTGTGATCGTCACACTGCGACAGAGTCAATGTGTCCTTAGCGAGGCTATGTAACACATCTGGCACCAAGCTAGTTCTGTTTCTTTTTATTTCTGCATTTTTGGATAGAACTCTCTCAGAGAAAAGAAAGATGGCCTTTCGTGTGTGTACTAATATTCACTGAATCACCTTTGTGAGCCAAGGCAATTCCTTATTCAGTGACGTTTATTTGGTAAGATAGAGACAATGAAAGAGCAAAACAAACTGATTGATGAGTACTGTTACAGTGATCACAAACCGAGGCAAGGGGCAAAAAAAATATACCTTTTATTAGACCAACCAAAACTATCACACAGGTCAAAAGGACCCTTTATTGAGGGCTGCCATTTACCCCAGAAGAGGTTTTAGAGTCTAGGTTAAATTCCAACCCACAACTTGCTATATTGATTATCTCAATTTCTTCCTCTGCATGGAATTGTCCCTTTTCTCTTTCTAGATAACTTATTGGTTAAAAGTGTCCAGGTGATCACTGGAGAAGAGATGGCCCACAATGAAAGTCTCCATAGCATTTACCTGATTTTAGAAATACTGGCAAACGTGCAAAACTGTATCTCTAAATCAAGGAGATGTGTCTCAGAATCAAGAAAATGAGGCTTTTACAGCATTTTATTTACTGTCTTGATATAGACACTTAAAGCAAGCAAGCCCATTTCACCTATTTTTAAAGATATATTATCCATGCTTAAAAAACTTTTGAAAAATATTATTTTACTTCAGAGAACATACACATCCTCTGCATTTTTCAAATTAATTCACTATTATGCAGAGTAAAGAAATTTAATTATATTTATTTTCTTACTTGTAATTCAGATATCAAAGAATTTGGAGTTAGATGGGGTTTCACAAGCCATCTCTTAGAATTCCTCACATGCTTAAGTGACCCAGACAACATTACCAATGGATCCTTTGCAAACGTGTTTCACTTAGTTCTTCCCTCCTACCTGGTATTCTGCATGCAGCTATCACTTTCAATTTGTCATTTGGGTCGAATCTCTTCTATTGATACGCAATGATTGCACTTTAAGGAAGTAAGTATATATCTTCAAGTTGTAAACATTTACTTTTCATATACCTGGGCAATGATCCAAACAACAAACCTCTAGGCTTTGTGTGTTTTTGAAATAGTTAAAACTATTGGCCACAGCAGGATTTGTCATTTTCATTACTTCACATTAAAATCTGAGCGTAAAAATAAATCCCTGTTACAGTGACATGTATAGTGCACGTGATGTCTTTTTCTCATCTTCTATTAGCTGGAGATGGTACAGCTTGGCCCTCGTTGGACTAAGTTTCTCACAGTCCTCTGCTGCTCCCTGCTGGTCAAACTGCAGCCTGACAAAGCCTTTCCCACTCAGAAAAGGAGCGAATGAAAACGTAGCTGCATCAGGAACATTTCCTATTTTTATTCTTTGCTAAAATAAATCCATTTTAGACTCTGGCATCCCAGCAAATTTTTCACATATTGGATCTACATCATATTGGTTGGCCCAACAGAAGGTACTGTATTCATTGTTAAGCAGGAATTTCTTAAAAGAGATATATGGCTACAAATTTCCCATAAAGTGCCTTGGTACAGATGTCAAAAATCCCGTGTGTACATATACATGCCCACACACAGACACACATGTATACATACAGTATATACTCCCTTCTCTGTGGGTTTGGATGAGTTGACGATTTGGAGCTCAAAAAGCTAACAAAGGGAAGAACTGAAGCCACCCAAATATAATCAGAATTTGAGATATAAATGAAGACTGAGTTTTATGGGAAGATGCATGGACTATGAGACATCAGAACCAAATTGGATTGAGTAAAATTGTAGGAACACAGGAGAAGGCTAAGAATCAGCCATGCACTACTTATTGGGAGGGCAGAAGGAGAAACTGATTGAAGAGAGTGTCACTGAAAACTGACTAAAGCAAAAACTCCAGGATGAAGGAGAGAGGCAAGGAAGGGGCTCTCTGTGGGTAGCAGGAAGAGACTGGAACTCAGCCATGTTAGCAACATGGTTTCTGGCAGCAGAGCACAGCCAGCTGTCTCCCTCCTGCAGTTCAAGCCACCACAGCCAAATCCATTTGCAGTGGGAGGAGCTGCTGCCCTTCTTGGTGGATTCGGGTTACTCATCTGATCGTGATTTTATTTTTCTTTTGTCTTCTGTGTTTTCTAAATGATTATTTTTGGAGGGGAGGCCTTGGTCGGCTTATGACTTTTTTTTTTTTAAATGCTTTAAAGTTGAAGCACTTACTTCCACTGATAGTGAAGTAGTCCCTGTGTTATAAATTATCTGGGCTAAAGCAGCACAGCAGGTCCTGCAAAGTTGCGGGAATTTAATTTCTGTTTGCTAACTAAGAAATGAAAACTAAAAAGAACCAAAACTCTTTGTGTGTTTCAACCCCTTGTCTGCGGAGCTAGGAAATGCCCCAAGAGACAAGACGTTGAAAAGTCAAGTACTGTAGCCTCAGGTGTGTCACCGAGGTGCACTCGGCAGCTCAGCACAGAATTCAGAACTAGCGTCTGTAAGCTACCGATTCAGTGCGTGGCAGACTGACATAACACTGATTTAAATTAAGCCTAGAACTTTATAAAGGGAGACTGCACCCATTGCGTTTAACATTGGTGGGGTGGAAGAGTGGAAAGCTGTGGCATTAGGATTCCTTAGCTTTCTTACTTTGAATTAATTGACCTTGAACACCACTGGGTTTGAATTTCGCGGGTCCTCTTACAGGTGGGGGTTTCCCCCCAATAAATACTGTAAATGCATTTTTTTCTTCCTTATAATTTTCTCAATAACATTTTTTCTCTAGCTAACGTATTGTAAGAATACAGTATGTGTACAATACACATAACACACAAAATATGCGTTCACTGGCTGTGTTATCGGTAAGGCTTCCCATCAACAGCAGACTATTAGTAGTTAAGTCTTGGGGGAGTCAAAAGTTATATGTGGATTTTTGACCGTGAGGTGTTTGGCATCCCTAACGCTCATTTCTTCAAGGTTCAACTATATTATCAATTTAAGGCAACGGGAATATTGTCTTTACTCTTAGCCTGCATTAAGAAAGAGGCATGGAAATAACAGTGAATGGAGTTCTCATGATTAGAAATGATGAGAAATATTAATAACTATGTACTGAAGACATTACTTACAATAAGGACGACGAATTGTCCAGATAGAACGATAACTAGCTATGCCATGCTCAGAGAAAAGCTGAAACAATTAGAGAACACACCACTAACAGAAAAGGTAGTGTCATGAATGATTGCATTAGTTTTCAGAGTGCTGCCTGGTTGATATCTTTTAGGTTTTTTGCTTTAAGAAACCCTTAATAAGATGAAACACTTAAATTTTTAGCAACAGCACATGATGCCACATCCCCTCTGGTGACCGAAAAAAGTCAATTAAAAATGTGCACCCACATTTTGGCAGAATCTCTACTGTGAAGTTAGAAAGCCCCAGAGTTAGGAAGGCAAGATGAACAGAAGGTCTCGGTTTGCAAGTGAAGCAGCCTCGCAAGCAGACTTCACCCTGACCAAATCTTACCATTGTCTACAGAAAATCCCAAGCACACTGATATCTTTCTCACACTGAAAACACAGAAAAAGTCACTTTGTTATTGGCTTTTCCACACCCTCGCAAATTGATTCACGGGCTTTATGTTTTCACAGCAGTTTAAGGATTAACATACATTTAGAGCCGGAATGTCAGAATGTGGATGCCTGATCAATTACACGCATGAGATCAGGGCGCAAAGAGTTTGTCCCAGATGTTCTCAAGAGTTGCAGGGGGAAAATCAATGATCAATTGGCCATAGGCAATGAATCCAAATATCAAAGGATGTCTGTCTATGAAATGTGCCAAATGTTGTTTTGAAAATACCAAGCAGAGGGGCTGGGGCAAAAGGCCTAGCACTTTTAGGTCTGGGCTGTAGTTGACCACGTTCCACATTATGTCATTCTCCTCCAAGGAAGGGAACTGCGCCAGGAGGTCTTCGTCCTACTCGTTTTGAGCTGGAAGAAAAGTTAAGTTGGTAATGTGGTGCGGTGTGGCCTGGGGCTCTCCCCTCTGAGATGTCACATGAGATGGCTGGCTGTTACGATGGTATGTCATGGGACTTACTGTGGTTAAAAGTGAGAGAGTTATCCAGGCTGCCCAGCTGCTGCAATCTGGCATGCATCATTCCTGTTCTGTTATGGGAAACAGGCAATGTCTGAGATTTTCGATCATGAACTATGGGTCCCAACCCTTCCTGGTTCCTGCAACATGAGTGAAATGGGATAGAAGCAAAAGTTAGACTTGTTACACTGCAGAGAGATGGGGAGCGTTAGTGAGGCCAGGACACAAGCACAAAGGAGACCGGCCACGCACAGACCAAGCACAGCAAAGCCTGTCCGGGGCGGTACGGAGCCACAGACACGCAGGCTGCAGCTCTTACAGAGTTCACAGCAAAGCACCTGACAATGATGTAAAAGCAAAAACCAAGCCAAAGCAGAGACCTTTTTAGTTTTAGGAAAAACTTTAGAGATGCTACTTCAAAAAAAAACAAAACTGAGCATCAGTCCGAAGGGGTGCTAAAGGTTAGTGTTCTGACGACTGCCAAAACACCACGAACTTTTTGGATTATATATGTTAGTAAAGAGTAAAAAAATATTTTTTAATTAAAATAATGCATTGGGAAAAACAGAGCACAAACATGCCATGGGAAGGATTATATGAAGCGATTCGATTTTAACAACCTTTATTCTTACCCAAGCAGGAAGGAGAAGAGCCATATACTTTGTTAAACTTGTCAGCAGTCAAGTAAAGGAAATAGAAAAGTGATGTGGGTTAGCAATCAAACAGCTAACTTCCTTCCTACTGTGTACCATCACCAGAAGAGCTGAAAAATGAGGCCAGTGCTGGAAGGACACCTGTCTCCCATCCCATAGCCAGCCGTCTCCCTCATTGTGTTATTGTGTGGAATAGAACAGGGCATGCATGGAATATCATCGGGCAACATGCTGCTGGGTGATTTCAAAGTGACACAATGAGAAGGCGCAGTATTCATAAAACCGGATCACCGTGGATGGCAAACACTGACGACGTTTAAATCGTTCAGAATCTTTTCACATGCAGCAGAGACCACGACAGCTTTATACACGGCAGGGCATGTCTTTCCACAGTGCATGTAACAAAGGAACACTACCCTCCGCTTCCACTTTCCTTTGCCCATCTTTTTAAGATAGTCAAAGAACGTGTACTTTTATATACAATATATACACGGTGCTTATGAAGTGGGAAGATTTTCTTTAAAAATGTAAGTTAAATTTATAGCCAGTGAAAAAGTGTTCTTTTTCACAAAACCCAATTTTAAACTACTTTATTGGGGGCAGAAACCTTCAGTTTCCCGTATTCACCATGTTCAGCTCTGAGGCATTTTATTCTGTTTTGCAGAACATTTTCCAAATGCCAACTTGTGACGTAGGTGACAGTTACTGCAAGAAGGGTGTGAAGTAAGCCCAGTTTAGTGCCTTTCTGCTGCAAATATACTGTTTGCCCATCCTCATGAGACAAAGTCAAAGCAACTATGTTGTATAAAGACATCTTGTATATACTAGCATTTTGTACTCAAAAAACTCAAATGTAAAAATAACTGTTACAATAAAAATAAAAGAATTAAGATTAGAGAACTTCAAAAGCCACCAATTTCAATTAGAAACAAAATGTTAATAGGAAGAAAGCATAATTTAGTCTAAATTTGCTCATTTTAAAAGAAAAAACATACTTTTATTTAACATAAAATGTTAATTCTGAAAATTTCCAAATATCCCAAGAAAAGAACAATGTTAACATAAAAAAAAATCTTCACACTTAAATAGAAAGTCTATTAAAAATCTCTTTCCTATTTAATTGTTCTAAAATAAAATTATAGGCAAAAAAATCTTAATTAGAACTCAATTTTAAAGTTTTTCTTAAAACGTAAATGTTTTCTTATAATTAAATTATTTAAAACAATAACATTAGAAAAATATGATATGTAGACCAGGACCCCATTAATACATTATTACAGAATACACAGCATGGAAAAAACAAATACACACACACTGAATGACTATAGTGAAGAGTAAGAACTTGGTAATGACAAGATGTGCCCAAGGAAGACTTGAAGAAGGAGCTGCTTGCAGGCTCATCAGCAATGAGTTTCTAGCTCTCCTCCAACTCAATGCAGAGCCAAAAGCATGTTGTGGGCCAGGGAAGTGAGGATTTATGATATTCAGTAAAGAGTTCTGGTCAGATAAAAACATAGGGCATGGAGAGTTTATTTGGAAGTAGAGGAGGAAAGGCTTGATTTTAGAGAAGGTTTTGTGCAAATATAAACAAATTTGAGATGGACTGAAAACATCCCTTTGTTAAGAAAGAAGGAAAGTGGTTAGATGAGAAATTAGTACCTTTGTAGTTGGGAGGTGAAAGGGTAAACCTTTGAAAGTGAAATAGGGGAAGAGAAATAATTGGGGAAGGAGAAGAGAGCCAGAAGACACATCATGAAGAACAGGGAGTAGAGAAAGAAGAGACAGAACGGACAGGACACGAGGGAGCATTTGGAAGGAAGGGTAGAAATGTAGCAACAGGCCACAAAGGAAAATCCTTCCAAGAGATATGCATGAGACAAAACGAGACAGAAGGAACGTAGGCGAAAGATGCTAACAGATTTCATGGTAGCAATCCAAAGACCTGCCAACTGTCTTCATGGCTGTTTATGAGAATTCCAACTGCCAATCACCACACATTCGGATCCAAGTAATACAGGAAAGTAATTCAGAAAATGACACAACACTTTAAACTAAACCCCCCACAGTACCTGGCTATATATCGCTTCCCCATGTACTGGAACTGGTGCAAGCAGACTCTGCAGACAGGATGAAAGATGATTAGGAAAACAAGAAGATAAAATTATTTTCAATACATTGTTTTATTTACACCCATTGACAAAAACACATTCAATAAACTCTTACATCTACCACTAGCCCTTACTGGTTTTCAGAAATTCTCTGGAAGGTCCTTCAGAACCCAGAGAAAATCACAGGCCTACAAAGGAGGCCCCATATTGTGCTGCTGTCAGTTCTGTGTTGGGTCATTGAAGCCACACAGAAGAACGGCCCGGGACCCCTAAGATTGTCCCTTGACTCAGAGTTTCGATATCTGCTCCAGGCAGCTTGCCTTAGAAGTCACGATGGAAACCATGTGCACTGCTGCTCTGTTCTGAGTTGCTCATCTGTCCTCATTCAGATCCATGTCAGGAGCTCTCTCGTTTGGCTTCACAGACTGGTCCCTCACAGACATCGAGTATGCAGTTTTTGTTTTGTTTTAATATATCCACAACACTGATTTTTTTTTTAAAGCATGTAGTTAATAAGAGGCAGTTTAAATAATGTCCAGTAAGTTTTTCCAGTGCTGAATCTTATTTTACCATGTGACAACTCCCAACTTTAATTCAGCAGAGAGAACAATAATGAGACTATGAAATAACAGCATAATTCTAAAAGGCACAAAGCTCTGAAGACCACAGGTTTTCACTGAGTTTGTACAAATACACTGAACAGCAAATCATGACCTGGCTAACAGATATAAAGCTACTTATAGTTATGATTTATCCAATTATTGTGAACAATCGTAGTATTGCAGAAATAACTTTTTACTTAAGAAACAGTGTTTTTGACTGTGGGGTACTGCCTGAGACCCTATTGGGGTGATATGGAATATATTCTACATGTAAATTTTTCAAAAAACCCAATAATTTGGGAATGGGAAAATGAACTGGCCCCAGCAGTTTTGCATAAGGAATTGTGAATTTGTGTTTATAGAAGTGAAGAGCTTAAAGGAAATCAGAAACTTAAACTGAAAAGATAATAGACAATACGTAAGATTTTACCCTACTTACTATATTATTTTTATAAAATTATAGCAATTTGTCTCAGTTTCTGCATCTGCTTGATTAAGTTAGGTTCAACTTAGAAATATAACACCCATCCAATTATTATTTTATTAAAATGGCTTATAAGCATAAGCGATGACCTATCTATAACAACCACTTATCTAGTAATTTAAGGTCGGTCACCGCCCACCAAGTCATGAGCTCCCGAGAGCAGGTGCTGGGGTCAGTTCAGGAGGAAGAGCGTGAGAAGTAAGTGTGCATGTGAATATCCTGCCTTCCTGGTTCCACTACTCAGTAGTCTTCACACCTCTTAATTAGCCAGCAAAAAAAGCAAGAGGCAATGGGCAAAAACAAAAGTACTCACTCGGATATTGTAAAAAAATCCATAAGTTCAGATGTTGAAGCCTTGTTCCAATATGTAAACAAAGCATCTAGAAAGTAAACATTTGGCCAGAATTATAATGTGCATTCCGTACATTACGCGATGGGACGAGCTCTCAGAGCGCAGGCCTCTAAGCCCTCCCCGCCCCCTTTTATGTCTGATCAAAGGACAAATCACAGTAACCAAGCTATCCTGCATAACACATCCAAGGGGCTTATTCAAAGAAACTACATTTGAACACTTGAGCTTTAATTTCATCACACATCATCTAGTGCTATATAAAAATATTTAACATATATAATGCGCTTGTAAGTGGACTAGAAGATTCAAAGAATACAAGTGGGCATACAGTCTAACGTCAGACTCTCTCTTTACCTACTACAGTAGGGAATCTCGTGAAAATTCTGAAATGTACAGAATAGCTTTTTAACACACACATGCTAAAGTGGAAGCATGCATACTGCATACATTGTTTTGCTCTTTGGGTTTTAATTCACCAATATGGTCTAGGTCTCTCTCTATGTTTTCAGTCTCTTACTGATAGACATTTACTTGCCCCCCCCCACTTCAATCTTTTGCTATTATAAATTATGTTTTGATGCACATTCTCTTACATGGGTCTTTGCATACTTGTCCAATGAAATCTATAGAACAAATTCTTAGAAGTGAAATAGCTGTGTCAAATGGTATGTACCTTTATAATTTTGACGGATACTGCCAAATAGCCCTCCAAACAAGTAGCATGTATGCAAATTCTTGCTTCCCAACACAATGATACACCCTTAAGAATTCACACCATTCTTCATCAAGAAGGCCTGACTTGGCATATTTGCAGTCAAGGCAAATCCTACAAATTCATTTACAGAAGCATTCTCTGTGTATAATCCTTGACCGTTTAGAGTTGCACAAAGACTGTTATCATCTGATAAACATTTTTGCATTTATAGTAGTTTACATTGAGGCTGAGAAATAGGTGAAAAGTTTTCTCTCAAGGAAAACGTCACTGATTTGGGGGGCTGAAGTGAGTGAGAGGGTATCTGCAGTGATGCTGATGGCTCGTGGAGATACACGGTCATGAATCTGCCAAGAACAGTGACAGGCAGGGAAGCTGTGGAATATATTTCAAGAATGTGTTATGCCCAGGAACTATGCCAGGTGGTCTCACGATGTCACATATAGCATGTCATCGAATCCTCACTATAATCAGAGGCAGAGTTCCGATTTACTGAGAAGCTAAAGAAAGCTCAGGGAAGTTAAATAATTCTCCCAGGTCTTGCTTCCCAGCAATTCTTGTCAGTTTTGGCTCAACTAAACTCTTATAAATATTTTTTTTTTTAAAAAAAGGTATTTCTCCCAATTACCAGCCCAAAGAATCAAGGTAGAGAGGAGATTTAAATCAAATACACTTTATTTTAAAAGCCACATTTGGCCTATGAGGCCAATAACATGGGTGGGGCAGGGAGATTCCATTCTTCAGAGGTTTTGAGTTTAGATTCCAGAGGGAGAGACTCTGGTTACTTGAGGCTGGTCATCCTGGTGTGGTGAGAACCCAGGGAGCCAAGTGAATGCTGGAGGGCCACTGCAGGTCAAGTTGCAGACATCTGTGGCAACCCCAGCACACACCAGACAGAACTAGCTGGCCAACCGAGAGGCACCAAGAGAGTGGGGCCCAGCATGTGGAAAGTGCTCCTTAAATGTGGGCTAAAGAAAAGAGTAGCTACAGAGTTACACAATTGATTTTGGTTGTCTGACTGATAAACTGCTCTGTAGGCAATTTCTCCCCCACCCCATAGCATACACAAAAATCAATTCTAGGTAGGTATTAAGATTTAAATGTGAAAATTTAAATAATATAGCTTTCAAAGAAAATATGGGAGGATACCTTTATAACCCTGGGAGTAGGTGAAGAGCTCTTAAACATGACACACACAAAAATTCTAATTATAAGAGGAAGAAATTAATACCTTGAAGATAATTGAAAAAAAGGGTATTCTGAAACTGTTGTAAAGAGGTTGTTGCATTTTTAAAGTATGCGCATGGCCTTCCAAAGGGCTGACTTTAAAGGAAAACTTTTACTTGGATGCAAAATATCTGGTATTTATCTTTAAAAAAGCAGTTATGTTTTAGTTATAGATCTATTTATTATTTAAAACCTAAAATATTAAAAAGAAAACTTTTGACAAAGAAAAAACAGGATTATAATAATGGCTAAAACTCACTACCAAATGTAAAGTTTAGAACTTTTGACTTAATGGAAAGAATTTCAACTTTATAACCTGAATAGAATTATTGCCCAGTGCTTTTGCATTTGGTCATCATTCAAGAAAATCTTGTTTGTTTTTGTTCTTTTTAAAATAGTTATTTTAAAGTAACAAATGGACAGAAGAATAACCTGAATAAAAAATAAAATAAAATAACCAGTCCTGAAGCGCCTGAAGGATAGCTATGCTGTTCCTGACATCTGAATTATATGATTGGGCTGCTTTGCTGCTAAAATGGAAGCTCAATATAAAATAAACACTATTTTTAGGTAAAATACCTTCCACTGGATGCTTAATGCCCATGTCTACTGTGACCAGACATAAGGCAGTACAAGAGGTCTTCGGGTTCTCAAAAAATGGCATTTTGTTTTCGAGTTTTCCTTTACTCCCTTAATGAAGCTCACAGTACATTTACTAATTGGTTTCAGGGAAAATAAGAAATATGACAATGTACCACGGCATAATTTCATGTGATCGGTTATATCACAAAACCAGAGTTAAAACTGTCCTTCCCACGGATGTTTACAAGCTTTACGTGGGACCGATACAGCATTACTGGTTGTGATCATTTCTATTAAAAACTGCAGTTGTCAAATCCTTCATCAGAAAGTTGATCTACTATGGCACCACTATTTCCATTAGATGATGGCTTGCAGCTGAGGCCAGGAATGTCACACGCTCTCAGAGGAAGGCATTATATTTTCTAATTCAAGAAATTGACTAATAAACTTAGGAAGGTTGCCAGTAAGTTTATTTGCAAACGAAATTTAAAACAAAATCAAAAGCTACTTATCTGCCTCTGTTCCTTTAGTTAAGGCAGTAGGTCTGAGTTTAATACAAATTTATAAAATGGGCCCATTTGCATTTTAGAACTCATTTTCTAGAAGAACTAATAAAAATATTTTTCCAAATTAGGATTTTTATTTCTACTCCCTTTAGAAATTAACATGTATTTCAAACAATGAGGAAAATCCTCTCAAACCCTTATATCTTTCAACTAGTTACAATTCAAAACATAAATAAACCAAATACTGAAATGAGGAAAGTAAAGCAGATACCTTCATTTTCACCTACCATCAGACATGCTTTTTAAGATGTAGAGGAAACACATCAGCAGGCTCTTAATCTCAGACTGGTCCAGTTTGTCACAGCGAACCACAGAATTTCCCAAAGTGCCACTTTGTTGGTGCTAAAAACAGGAAATACCGTGGATTTTATTCCTTCACTAATAGGTAAAGCAAAATGAGTTTCACTTTTCTCCCTTGGAAGAGTAAGTCTTAGAATTGAGTCCAATCATACAAACTGGAAGGTATAATAATTTGCCAACGAATCACAGGTACACACCTTCACCAAACACACACAAGTGCTGTTTCACAAAAGCTCTGGCTTGCTTCCTGTGCATACTCTTTTAACGGACAAGCCAGAGGCACACATCTTTCGAACCAGATAATCATAGTTTTAGTTACCAGCTTAGTTCTGAAATGCCAAGTAAAACCTCATGCATGTGTACTAGGATCAAACACAGACATGATGATTCAGAAGACACTGCAGAACCAACCATATCCTCAGAAAAACGTCAGTAGCTGAAATGACAAATACAGTCTATGATGCTGCGGAGGACCAGCCACAGAGGCCTGGAGCTGAGTCGCTGTCATTCAGCTGATTTCGTGGGTCACTCCTGAGGGAAAACAATGAGCAGGTGCTGACAGGGACCAATAGGGACCCCTCAGCACAGCACTGCCAAAGACCCTAAACTGATGAGGTCATTCCATCATCAGCTTAGCTCAACACTGCAAACGTCAGAAAACTCAGGGTGCAGAGCGAGGGCAGTTTTGCCACTAGACAGGAGATTCACGTGTTCAAAGGTTTCACGTAAAAAAATATAGGAAAGAATCTCATCTTATGATATACAACACAAAAGAGTTTAAAATCCTCAAAGTGGTATTTCCAACTGAAATCAGGAAATTTTTTTTGCCTAATACCAAAGCAGAAAGATCAGTGAAATAGTATCTTTCATTCAGGTATTAGTGGGCAACTAAAAAAATACAGGTTTAATAAACTACATCCAGGAATATTTTTATTAAAGGAAGGATTACAGGTGCAATTAGTGGCAAAACTACAGTGCAGATGCGTCACCTGGCCCACCCACTTCAAAAGAGCCACCAGAGAACTCAGTACTTCTCGCAGGGGAGGGAAGGTGTGGCATGCAATGTTTCCTCTGGCAAAGGTGGAATTGTTAGAAGGGAAAAATCCACAGTGACCCGGTTTTTCCTGGCTGACTGGCAGCTCTCCTCATCCTCGCCAGCACTGCGTAGGACACAAGCGGAGTGCCTTCTGAGCAGCTTCTCCCTCTAGACACGAAAGCATGTTAGGGCGAGGGAAAAGTTCAACATGTCACGACACACACCCACGCTTCTTCAGTGCTCTCACCTCTACAGAACTGCAGTTGAGGATAATCATGTCAATGCCAGACACGGAACTGCGTGATACGATTAAAAACCTGATGTTTGCCTTGTCTGAGAACTAGGAACCCATCCCTAAACGGTTCACCTGTTTATTTACACATGTGCTAGCCTATACCTTGAAATCAACGGTGGCCAAGGTGAGACCAACCTATCATGGTTCCAAACTTCATCCATTCCCACGAAATTCCAAATAGTTTGAGCCTCAGTTATTTCAAGAAAAAAGGTTAAATATGAGAAGTACGTGTTACATTAGGATTGGGGACACAGTGTGAGTAGAGTAATTTCAAATAAACCCTTAATCCTGAATCACCTATCTGCTCAATTAATTTTTCTGGAGCTGGCTTTGGACCCAACACTCATTTGCATGGATAACTGTTACAAATGGTGTCCTCTGGCATATAGACCACAGGGATGCTGAGTGGCATTTTGATCTCGCGAGCTGTCCAACCTGCAAAACCATTTGCTCCGAGTGCTCCACTGTAACATTGCCCTGATCTGGAATCCTGGAAACAGGAATCAGGGGGTTTCAGAGAATGGGCCCTTAGTACTTAATACTCTGATTATCTATCCCATGTTAACTGAGTTGTGTTGTTTTTTTAAAGGTCATACAATTAATACTAGAACATGAAGCATGTTTACTTTGGGCTAAATTTATTTGTTATAAGAAACACTTAAGTTATATGAAAATACATTACCTTATCCAGGGAATTGCTTTTCTCACTATTCCTTTCTGGAAGGCTGTTCCCCGAATCCGTGCTTATGAGCGACCCTCTCGAATCGGCATTTCTCACACTGTTGATGTTTGGAGTTGAAGTTGTATATGGAGTAGCTAAAAGGAAATTAAGCCAAGACCAAAGATTTATTGAGATTGAACAAAATGAAGCTAGGACTGAACTTTGAGGAGAATTATTTTCATGGCACTTTTTTTTTTTTCCTGTTAGGAAGCTGGTTTTAGAGTTGCAGTCAATTAACCTTTAAGGAACCAGGCCATATAGAGTAGATAAAAATAAACTTCAATCAGAAACATTCAGACATAGCTACCAACTCATTTATGAGAAACCACCTTTGGCTGCTAAGACGAAAGGAACACACACTGTTTCACAATGGGTTAGAATAAAGACTTAAAAAATGTATTAAAAATATAATCCACTACAACTAACCAACCAAAACTTAAACCATGCAATCACCCCGAGTATTCCAACTGTATGCTGAGGTGCCCTAGAGAACTCAGCGGGGTGTTAGGAGATAGTCCGCGTTTTCAAGGAAAACACAAGGATACTTGACATCTGTTGGAAATCTGTAGTTTCAACGTTAGGTCGTGCTACATTCCTTTTAATGATGTCATATCTTTGTGAAGCTGGGCATGTGGCGGCTGCGATGATAAAAAGCAAGTGCTGGGTGAAAATCAGTGTGGAAGAGGAAATGAGGGGGCTGTGAGCAACCTGATTCTCAACTGAGAAGCTCAGCCGTGCCCGGCAGGCATACATACTCCATTAGTAAGAGCTGTGGTTACTGAAAATAAAATAAATTTTTTTCTTTAAACTTATGAGCATTTTTTTTTTCAAATGCCTACTAAGTAGTTAGAATATAAGAATGTAAGGTATTTGGCCCTAAGTCCCTAATCAATAAAACTGTTAGGTATTTCTTTGGGCCCGGGGACTCTGTAAAAAAAAAATTACAGTGACAGTGAATGATGTGAATTGAGTATTTTGGGGAAACTCTGCAATAAAAATGAGCAGACAGGAAATCTAACTTGGACGTAAGGTCTGTGACATCCATGAGAAAAACAGTATTCAAAGGCAGAAATCAGTCCTCTCGCTCACTTTGGTACTGTGGACTTTTAAAAAGTAATATGTTAACTTCCTGCTTAGATAAGCTGTAAGTAATCACATAATTTAAAATGACTCTCAGACTTGTACATTCTGTGCTGAACCGAAAGGCATGCCTCCAACTGCAAGGCCCGGCTGGTCGTGCAGACTGCAAGAGGGGACTTTTGGCACCGTGGGCTAGCAAGCTGGAAGCACAGCCTCCCAAACCCAAGCTGAAGATGCCTTTATCTGGCAGCTCATTACAGGCTGGCCACGGTCAGGTTTCGGCATACAAATTAGCTATTGGCTAGGACATAAGACACTTCTAAGTTAATTTATCCCCCTACCTGATGCTCAGGTTTATCCACCACCAAGGAAGAAAAGAGTCAGAGGAATTTGAAATGTAAGTGAAGGACAGACTATGTAAACCGCTGGCCACAGGCTGCACGCCCCAGAATAGAAACGATGTGACTGACTGTCACAAAGCGCAGGTGAAAACCCTATGAAAGAACTGTGAGGTTTCTTCTATACTTGGAGAGGAAAGACACATACATTATGAGCAAATTAAATTATAGTCCTAATACACTTGGGCTTCATATTTAATGTAGAAGACAGATCAGGAGAAAGAGGTCCTCAGTAAAGTGAATTAAATACTAAATTCTCAGAGTTTTAGGCTCAATTCCAGAACTACATTCTTAATCTAAGACAAACAGATGGAAAGGCAATAAATCAAAATCAACACGCTTAGAATTATGTTCCTATTGTGTGTGTGTTTATATTTAAAATACTGCTCTAGCGCATAACTTAAAAAAAATCTTCACATGTAAATAAAATGAAAAGAAGTTTAGTCCTCCTCTCTCCCCTTTGTACAGACAGCCCCATGCAATGCACCGCGTAGGTGGTAAAAGGAAGCCCGAGCCTAAGAATGCATGCCTTTTAAAATGAATGTTATCTCAGAGTCCTTGTGGCTAGCAATAAATCCGTTTTGGATATTCTTATGTACCATGTTCCAAAAACATTTTTTTAAAAAAACAAAAACTCTAAGGTGGAAATAAGATTTCTTCTAAACGGAGATGGAAAGAGAAAGTCTACTTTTGAAGGATAAGCACCAAGACTGAAATCAACTGGAAACTCCTTAATGAATAAAAGCTACCAGAGAACAACGAGCAAACCCAGCTCAGCGGCGGGGCTTCTCTGGAAGGCACTGCTAAAAGGCAACAAGGATTTAAGTCTTTAAAGATGGGGGAAATATCAATAAAGCCTGAGAATAAATACAGTTATTGTGGTGAATTTCGATGAAAAGTGCATTCAGACCTTGAAATTCAAGAGAGTGAAAAGAGACAATGAGTCTCAAGTACTTTTCATAACTTCGAACACAGAGTAACTGAGTCGTGCTGCAGACACCCAGTGTTTCATCTTGATGATCTCACTGCATCCCAAACACTAACTAGGTGAATAGGAAATTGGAAAATAAAGTCAGAGTCAAAACATCACCTCCTTCTAGTTAGATAATTTCCACAGTTTGAGTCCTGCAGAGTGAGTTCTGGTCAGGGAGTTAAGATTTCAACACTGTTCTAGATCCAGGGACTCACCTAACTGGCTACTGAGAGCACATCACGAAGAATGAGTAAGGCTAAAGAACTGTGGCCGTCAGATACTAACACTGAGTGTTCACCGTGCCCAGCACTGCGCACACCATTATTAGCTCTTCGTCCCTCACCACGACTCTATTTTGGAGATGTGGATACAGGGTGAGGAGGAGACACATCTTGCCCATGGCAGTAAGTAAATGCTAGGAGTCCAGCTCCACAGCCACAGCCGTCCAACTTTAAAGCCAGTGTTGTGAGCCACAGCCGACTAAAGCCTCTGGAGAGAGGCCCTTTCTGCTCCTTGGGCAGTGGCTGCATATACGGGCACAGCAAGGCAAAGAAGACAAAGCGGAGGCCCCAGGAGAAAGGCTAAGGGAAACACCACGTGCCAGTCTCTGCTCTGAGCACTGTGCAAGAATTAACTCATTTAATCTTTATGACGTCAAATGAGGTAAGTGTAACTATGAAAACTATATATGAACATAAGTGAGATTAAAGATTGGTACTGAGATATTGTTGGATAAATCTGGGGATTAGTGGGTGGTTCCCAGTTTTCCACTCTTCCTGGTTTCTTCACCTATATGAAACTGCATGTTAACAACAAGACCACTGCCCAAGGTCAGGGCAAACTCAGAATGAACAGTCTTGCAAATTAATCGTCTAGGACTGCTGTTTCTTCTGCCTTGGGAGCTAGTTCCATTAATGGGTGGTCTAAGCACTAGCCACAGCAAGACGTTTCATTTATTCCAGGTGCTGCATAAAGGAAAAGGATAAAGACAGAATAAGCCTGTGAGTATCTGTGACAATTCTGCGTGTTTTCTGTACCATTATTTTTATGAAGGAGCTGGCACAGGGGCTCAATTAGTCAGAATATTAATAAGTACATTTCTCTGGCATTTTCTTTTGAAGAAAACTGCTCCATTTGGATCTTGATTTATGCCATCTGTTTTCCTCCCCATGGGGGCCACTCGTACATTATTTCAAATAGAAAAAATATTCCAAGAAAGAGCACTTTAGAAAACCAATTTCAGGACTGCACTCTAGCCATAAACCACTATCTCCTTTAGGAATTACTGTCTCATTTCAACTGAACTGCTAACATGAAAAAGGAACCCTAACCCCACACACGGACTGCAAAGACATGACTTTTCTGAAAACATACATGCTCCAATTTAAAGATTCAAAGTGATAAATTAACTTAAGCATTAAAAAGCAAACAGTACAAATACATAATTAAATGCAGTATATTAGAAATTTATCAGAATTGGATTTATATTTCAGTGTAGGGTTGATGGGTTTCAGTCATTAACTGTCAAAACAAGGAAGAGAATTATCAAGGCAGAAACTCAGACTTCAAAGTTCTAATTTGAAAGCTAGAAAACTACTGGATTAAATAGAGAGAAGTGGGTAAGAGCACTGAGCATTACCAATGCCAGAGATAGCGCCAAAGAGATCTTTGTGCAGGTTGTTATCCAGTGTGTTTCCAGACTTCTGTGGCGTCACTAACGGGTTTACAGCTGGCAAAGTAAGTGATTCCTCCTTCACAGTCTGTCAAAGGGGAGAAAGAGAAGAAATAATCAAAGACAATTTCAAGAGAGTCATCCACTGTTCTTGGAATTGTGAGGGTAAGTGTTAGAACAAGACAGAACAGCCTGACAAGTTAAATGTGCCTGAGTGGGAGAAGCCGTGGCATGGGGTGTGATGGGGAGGAAGGTGGCAGTGGATCAGAGAAAGAGCAAGAAGGGAGCACAAAATATTTATAGTCGGGGTTGCGGGGTCGGCAGAGGAATCTTGGTCCATGAAGTCATTCCTTTCCCCAGAAGGTCTAGCATCTTTCCTTTTCCAGAGCTCTGACGTCTAACACTATGCTTTAGGTTGTTTTTATATGTTTTTCTCCTTCAGAAAAAGCTTCATGTGCTCTTTCTAACTGGAATACCAGTTTCTCTCTCACGTTGGAAATCCGCCCAAATGAACAACAGTGACAAAAGTGACTTGTCATAGCAGCAGTGAAAATCTCTGCAAGTTTGTTTGGAGCTTCACCTCAACTCTCAATCAGTGGAAAAATTATGTTAATTTTGAAGTCATGTCATAACAGGGATTTTTCTTGGTGAAAGCCAAGGAAAGACCATGTGCTCATTTTTCTAAGGACTGAATCAGTACAGAGAGGTAGTATTGTGTCCTAAATTACTTATTCTGATGAGAAAAGTTTTAGAGAATACACATATTGCACAGGGTGAAATACAATGTTGTAAAGGGTGAGACTGGTGTTGTACAATTCACTTAAGGACAGTGAAAGTTTATGCCTTTTGAAACCACAAAAAAGCATTCTACAAATATGGCTCACCTCAGGGCATCATTATTTAGGAGATTTATTCAGAGGTGGAGAGACAGTGTAAAAAATGGGACAACGCATCACTGGGGAAAAGGGACAGAAATACACAAGGAAACTCTCCAAGTGTACGCTATATTAGCAGTCCCCAACCTTTCTGGCATCAGGGACCGGTGCTCCTATGAGAATCTAATGCCTGATGATCTGAGGTGAAGCTGACGAGGTGATGTTACCGCTGCAAATACAGATGAAGCTTTGCTTGCTTTCCTGCCGCTCACTTCCTGCTGTGTGGCACAGTTCCTAACGGGCCACAGACCGGGATAGGTCTGTTGCCCAGGGGTGGAGGCCTCTGCACTATATGACAAAGTGTCCAGATTAAATCTGAGCTAGTTCATGGGTTCAGAATAAAAGGGAAAAGGAAATTGCTCAACTGGTAATATCTGTCCAAATTAATGGCAGATTGTCTCCAACCAAAAAGTTTTGAGGTAAGTTCTGGGATCTTCCTTCAGTCAACTTAATTTCCAATACATTTTTAAATGATTGCATGAAGATAATAAAAATTAAGGTGGTCAGCTCTTGGAGGTGAGACTGTATCTCACATGCTGGCCTCTCTGACATCTGGCCTAATTTTACAGAAAGAAACTTTAGCCCAAAGAGGTGGCATTTCCAAGACTACATTGTATGTTACAATCAGAACTAAGCTCCCATAACACACAGGTTAGAATGCTTTTTTAATTTTAACCTCCCTCCTCTATAAATATTTATTGAATACACAGATAATCCTGATGTCTTACAAGTTGCGGGCCATCAGAAAGCATGGTTTTTATATGATTTTTAATAAGAGTTGAAGGTTTACTGATTGACCTTTAGTCACAAATGCAATTTACCAAGAGATTATTATGGTTTTAGTGGCAAAAAAGGAATGAGCATGCACTGGGTTGAACAGTGTCCCCCAAATTTATATCCGCCCATAACCTCAGAATGTGATCTTATTTGGAAATAGGGGTTTTGCTAATGTAATTAAGATGTAAGGTAAGATGAGGCCATCTGGATTAGGGTGGACCCTAAACCAAATTTCTGGTCTCATAAGAAGAGAAGACACCAGAGTCACAGACACAGACTAGGGAGAAAGCCATGTGAAGATGGAGGCCCCGACTGGAGTGATGTAGCTATGAGCCAAAGAAGCAAGGATTTCAGGCAACCATCAGAAGCTAGCATTGCGGCAGGGAACGCACTATATCCATTCAGAGCCCCAGAAGGAACCAGCCCTGCTGACACCTTGATTTTGGACTTCCGGCCTCCTGATTCTGAGAGAATAAATTTCTGTTGTTTTGGGCCACCCGATTTGTGGTACTTTCTTAGGACAGCCACAGGAAATGAACGCGGGCTTTGTTTCTGTGTATATGCTTACGTACACTGCCAGGGTTCACGGGGAAGGGTGACACATCCTTCACATTGATCCGCTGGACATTTTCAATCAGCAGACCAAACAGAGGCAGGTAGAGAGTGGCTATCCTTGCTTGATGGCTCTGAAACAAAGTACACATTATAAATTATCCCAGCCTCTGAGAATTTAATGACACACTGGCTGGCACTAGCTATCTCTCGTTTTCTCCTTCCAGTCAAGACTGCATGGCATAAACAGGGAAAAGTCTTAATGCTGTTACTATTAATTTTCTAAGTCTTTACTTTCTTCACATTACTTAAAAGAAAGGACATTTATCAACCTATATTTCCTTCCTTTGGGTACCACTCACCCTCGATGCGTATCTGTCATCAAAAGAATGCTTTATCAGCAGGTTCTTGAGCACGCTGATGGCGATCAGCCGGACCTCCCTAAACTCCTGGAGGGCGGTCCCCACCTCCCTCAGTAACAGTCCCACCAAGAAGTGGTTTCTGCAGAACTCATCTGTTAATGAGTAGTCAAGCTGGAGATCTGAAATGAGGATAGAAACCGCTTTAGTTGGAGAGAATGTAATGCTCTTTAAATAACAGCCCACCAAACCCACCCTCTGCATTCAGCCCACCCTATGAGAGTAGCAACAGATGATTAGACTTGGCTTCCAACAGGAAAGGGTCGATTAGCTAAAATACAGCTCCTTCTTAACACATGGAACTCTTAAATAAAAACTAACTTGAAATAGAAATAATTGCCTGGATTTTGATTTTGAAACATATTACATCCTACATAATTATTAAGTTAGTGAATAGTACTAGTTTTTAGAATATAGAAAATATATTACAAATATAAATTGGCTATTGACATGAGGTTAAAAAATAAAGTTATTGTATTAATTGACAGTATTATAGAGAATGATCTATGGACGATAAACATAATTAAAGAAAGAATAAATATACATGTCTATTAAAATGTCTTGACTAAATGAGTTCATTTACCCATTCCCTGGTCATTAATACTCCCATTAAAATCCAATGTATTTAAAATTAACGAGGTGGCATATAACCTATTTATTTTGCTATCGCTGAATAAAGAACTTACTGTAGAATTTAAAGAATATAAACTTACTATTTCTGCACCTCTAAAAGAAAATGTAAAACTAATATAAATTAAACTGGACAAAACACCAACCTATGCTCGTAAATCATGAGCAAGCTGAACTACAAAACTGAAAGCTCTTCCGGAAAAAGGGGAGAAGCAAACACGAAATCCGCTGCGGGGAGGCAAACGAAAGCAGCTACGCATCACTCTGAAGCTGAAATACACCTTCTCGGGAAGCTGTATCCAGGATCTGAATTCTTACACTGCATCCGTTATTATTCGAGAACAACCTATAGACCCCTCCTTTGACTTTGATTCCATGTTGACACTTAGGTACTTCTAAATCTATCCGAAATACCAACCCAAGTCCTATACAACCCTTTAGCTGAAGCAAGGGAAAGATTATTTACCTTTCCAGAACAAACACGTCCACTGTTTACATTAAGCCCAGCTTATCCAAACGACAGTGCACAGCTTGCATTCACATAAACTCCTTAGAAAAAAACTATTTATGGGTTTAACGCTGCATGAGTGCATGTGTTAGTGTTTATGTGTGTGTCTCTGTGCCTGTCTGTGTGTGCAAGCAGAGAAAGAAGAGGAGTGGACAGTGAGAAAAAAGAGAGGAAGGAGAATGCTAAAAATATTTATTCTTATCAGTGTTGTAAGGTAAATTATCTGTAGGGAACCCAGATAACCCTATTGTCACTAAATACCCAGCAGTCTCCTAAGAGTTGTGCAAGTCTGCTGGGCACCTGGAGGATTTCCACCTCACTCCGCCGACATCAGCACGCATCCACTGCCTAACCACCAGGCGTGGAGAGCTGCTTCAGCACCATGACAGGTGGAAAGGAGGGAGAGTCATGGTCCCCAAGTACACGTGGGCTAGTAACTGACTGTGATATGAAGGAGGGTGTGATGAGGTTTGAAGTACAGGACAGAAAGCAATTAGTTCCAGTTGGGGTGGGTACTGGGAGAGTGAGCAGGAGACCTGGCAGGCACCACATAGGAGGTGCTGAATGACTGGCTGGGGAGGAAGATGAGGATTCCCCCAGGGAAGTGGCTATTTAAGGTCAAGGTGTGCTGGCTGGAAAATTACTGTTTCGCTATCGCCCATGAGAATAAAACACTCTAACAATAAGCTTTCTGCTTCTGGACCCCTGCTTGCACAACTGACCTGTGGGTTGACAATTCGTAAAAAGAAGAAAAATAGAGTTGTGTGTTCAAACAGGATGAAGAATAGGGGTTTAGGGCTTAAAAACACTGTACCTCTACATTTCGGGGCTGCTTAATCTGGGGTCTGTATACCCCTGGCAGACCCAGCTGGCTGGATAAGGAGTGTGTTTCCTATAACTCACTGATTTCTGGTGGTTTGTGGGCCTATTGGGGGCTGGCGGCTACAACAAAGGGTGTCAGAGGTGGGCATGCCATGTTTGAGGAGCTAGAGCAGCGGGTGTGTCTGAAATGTTGGGAGTCATGGGGAGGGAGGCCAGACAGCTGGACCAGGGTTGGATCGTGGGATGCTGAATAATCGCTGTTAACCTCAGCTCAGGATGTTCTCTTCCAGAACTGTGTGTGGCTCCACCACTCGCCTCTTTCAGATTACCATTTTCCTGGTCACCTTATCTCAAATGTCACCTGTTTCATACCCTCTTTCCCTGCTTTGTTTTTTCCTCCTTAGCACTTATCACTCTCTAACATTTGACATATTTCCCTTAGTTAAAACAGCCAAGGATTTTCATCCTTGTGTGGATGAAAAAGGGGTTCCATAGAAAGCAACCTCACAGGATGACGTGATCATAAATTCCTAAAGGGGCAGGCCATGGTGACTAGTCACACCCCAGGCATATAACTTTTTTAGTAAAAGGTTTATCTTTGCCGTAAGTGAGCCCTTCCATGGTTCTTGTGCATTCAGGTTAACGCCTTTGAAATAACTACCCTCAAGAAAGCACATAATCTTGTTAACCATCCTGTAACCGGATCCCTGCCTTGCTTTCTCCCACCTTCAGGTAATCTTCCTTACATTCCCGCTTTAACTCAAAATGCATAAAGAAAGCTGCAACCTGCCTTCTAAGAAGCCTTTGAGATCTTGCTTCCTGGCAATTGTCATCAGTTTGGCTCAAATAAAACATATTAAAAATTCTTTACAGTTTTGGACATTTTAATGTGGACACTTGTCCACAACAAGATCCTGAAGCTAGAGACAGTTGATGCTGGGTAAATATTTGTTGACTAGATAATGCCAGCTCCAGGGCTACAATCCTCCTTCTCATTCCTGAAGTCAGCCTGAGTCTGTTTGGGGGGAAATATTTAGGTCTCTAAATGAATGTTTCTCTCTAAATTTCAGTAAGTTGATTTAGGTGTTATTAATAGTTTGGTGGTATCCTTCACTTTTTCTCTCCTTTAGTATAAACAATCCTGAGCACACACAAGGCACTAAACTCAGTAAATATCACTTGACAAACCTAACAGACTAATTCAATTCATTTGATTTATTCAATAAATATAAAGAAATCTTTATGAGCTTATCCTTCTTCAAACTTAAAGAGTATACAAAACAGCTAATAAAGACAACATGCAAACACAAAAGCATGTGAAAAGCGTGTTGCTTGTGATTTAGGTTACTGTCACCACTATGGACAAGGGCTATGAAAATGGTAGAATAACACATTTTTGGAATGAAGCAGGGCTTTTTGTTTGTTTTGCTTTTTAAAGAACATCCTAGAGGATCCAGGAGCAAAAGGCAAGGTGCCTCCCTGATATGTTATAGCAAATGTCTTAGCTACAGTAAGAATACATTCACTGGTTTATCATGAGTTTAAAATGATCCAAGTATATGGGAAATGCCTAAATGAATAGCATATGAAAGCATTTCAGCAATCACTTGCATTCTTTTTCTTTTAAAGGAGGAAAATGCAAGAAGGCAAGCATCACACCCCACACCTACCTACAGGAGTTTCATTTGACTCCACAGTTGGTGAAAGAAAAGCTAATTCATGAGAAAAAAGAAAAAAAATGAAACGAATAAAAATAAACTACAGTAAGTAAAATGGATTTCTATTGTTTAAGCGAAGGAATTTTTCAACGACAGAGTCATATTAACATGATCTGTAGTCTGGTAAGTTTGCTGAAAAGTAAGACTCCCATTGAGCATTTTATCAATATTTGTAACATGGAAATCTACCAAGAAAAAAAAATTGAACCCATCAATAAAAAAATTAAAATTCTAATGTCATGTTGGGATCAATTCTCCTATTTTATTAAAAATAAGTGGCTCTCTTAGTTGAAAAGACTAAGTTAATGTATAAAGGTAAGATTACCTTGGTATCTTTGAATCCTGCCTTTTCCAAATGGCATCGGTAAATTCATAGGAATATAATGTTCATGATTGCACACGACACGGAGAAATTCAAACTTGTATTCAAAGAGGGTCTGCAGGAAAAAACGTTTAGTCTTAAGTTAAACACCTCACTGGATCCTTCATACGGCATCCTAAGAAGACATATGAGAAATAACACACCCAGTCTTTAGCTTCTCGACCTTCTTGGAACCGTGTGTTCTATGCTATTTTAGATTTCAGAATGGCTGCGGGGATTTATTTGAAAATTGAAAACACATGTCATTAAACAATGTTCTCCACTGACTTTTAGGGCATTTATTGTTTATGCTCCTTATACTTCAATAAAGGATTTCAGGCAGCTTAACAATTACAGACAAACTGGATAAAATTAAAAAATGAGTAAGAGAAAGGCTACAGGGTGACTTCCATTACCTTGCTAAATAAACTATGGTTCCCAACACATATACTTTTGGCTTTGCAGTTGAGAAGTCATTTCAGGTGTTTATGAGAAAATCAATATGGATGTTTACTTCACATTCGGAATTACTGTGTCCCAATATCTCAAACGTTAGCGCAAGTACATACTAGTTAGTACGAATTAGTATCTTAAAGAAAGGAGCGTGAGTAGTGGCTCTGGGACTGAAAGAGAATTCTGATGAGAACCAAGAGAAAAAGGCGGGTTTCTGGAAGTGAATCAATGAGATAAAGAGAGCACACACACTACCTTCGGATCTCCAGGAGCAAAGCAGCTGATGTAGTTGTTGATCTGCTTAAAGACGAAGCCCCTGTCCATGAAGGTGAAACATCTCTGTGGATAAACAACCACGGAGGTAAGTATTTAGGCTCAAACGTTTCAAAAAGTTGGATTCCAATCCATCTTTATTGTTTATAAGTTGTCTTTAGCATACAGACATGCCATTGACAATGACTGAGCAACTAACTACTATTACATACTAGTCACTCTGCTAGAAAGAACATTTTAGTTACTTAGCCGACACTCTCTCGCCCGAAGGTCCCTACCTTTATGAAGACAGCAAGGCTGTGATTTGCATTCTTAGATGCCTCTGGGTTATCTCGAAACTTCTGAGTGATGTGTGGCATCAGCATATTCACAACAGTTTCCACAGCATGGTGATAGGATGCAGGAAATCTCTGGTTTCGCAATAACTAAAAATAATTTAAAGCAAATATTCATTACTTTTTAAGTTGTAACCTTTTGGGGAAAAATATCTCATTCTTCAGTCCATTTTAAAAACCTAGCATTCTAATCTTATTTATCTAAAATTAGATAAGATGAATTATTCTTTTTTCTCTCACAGTACTGTACAAGTATTCTAATACTTCAAATAGGTGCTGTGGATTAGACCTGAGATCTCAAACTTTGGCGTGATAGAGATCACCTTGCAGATGTTTAAAAACATAGAGATGTGCCTTTACTCAGAGACGCTGATCAGGAGCTGCCTTTTTACTGAGTACTTTTGGTGATTCTAACAGCTGTGCCTCTCAGAGATTTCTTTAGACAACACTGTCTTAGGCTTAAGCTTCAAGAATTGAAACTGAAAATACAGATTGTACATTACCAGTTGACACTGCTTAGAAGCAGCCCTCTTTGAATTAACTTTACATAGTAATTTTCCCCATCAGGAATGCTTACCTAAGAAATTACACCCAGACCACTCAACAGTTAGCTACCCCTCACTCCTCTACACGTCAGGAAATATACTAAATGTTTTTATGGGGTAGCAACAGGTCATACCCTTACAGGAAAACATATGTCTTCTCCTTCTACTGGCTCCACATGGATGTGGTGGTGAATCTGGTTAGACCAGGAGGATGAACAGCACTCCAGGTAGACAAAGCAGTGAGGCAGAAGTGTCTGAGCTCTTAAAAACTTTGTGGAACAAAACCCCCATTCTAGCTGGGACTTTCACATGTGAGAAAAAATAAACGTTTTTTTCTCGTTTAAGTCACTGTTATTTTAGATCTCTGTCACAGCAGCTGAACCTACAGCCCTAAAGCTTCAGATACCTCAAATGTAACTCATCACCTCCGGTCTTCACTGGTCCATGTCCTGATTATCCCTCTCAAAAGTGCCACTCTTGTATACTCTCAAACTTAATGTCTAAGTGGCCTCCCATCAGCCCCTACTCAAATCTGATTTTACCATGCTCTGTTTTCTTAAGACAGGTTCACTGACTTAAGAAAGTCATGTACGAAAATCTACCCTTTTAAGGTATATGGTTTAAGGGAAGTCCAAATAGTTCACTTACATCATGAACCATACCATCCTCCTCCTACTTTTCAAAGAAAGCTATTTCCTTGCTCAATTAAGCTAGAAAATGGTTGAAGGTTAACCAAGTAACACTTAAGGGTATATATATCCATCCTATCCTATGCCAGGTTTTCCAATGGACTTGAAATACACCTGTGGAATGCCAGTAATTTGCTTGATTCAGTGTGGGAGGAAAGGAAATTCAAAATGAACCTGCTGAAATTATAGTTGCTAAATATAAATGATAGAAAAGAAACACCTAAAACATGTTACCCGCAGAGGCAGAGTGGGGCTGGGGGTTGTGAACTCCTGAGTAGGCCTCAATGAGGTCTAAGGAAAAACTGCTATTTTAAATTCCAAGCACATGTCACCTATGAAACACTAGAGTCTAGCAAGGAAATTGCTTATTTTAAATAGCTAGTTCAAAGAGAACTAGCTATTCTGACCTATAGTCTTCCTTAGCAAATGAAACAACGTAGTGTGTTTGGCTGAGTGTGGGAAGGTGGACACATGTGGCCTCCATCTTCAGAAACAGTACGGCGTTAGAAGCAAGCAAAGCGGCGGGCAAATGTATCCCTCCCCGTAAATATGTACCAGATGAAATGACCCTAATAACACCGGAGTACCCACTAAAGGCCTCAGCTCACCATACGCTATGCCCCCAAGTGCCAATCACCGTCAGTTATCTTTGGGAAGCCCACTTTCAGCAACACCGAAAGCTTTCTCTGGTCCTATATGAATCCATGGCCTAGCTGCCCCTACCAGATATGGGTGTGCCTAGTCATCACACTTTAAGAAAGACTCATCAATGAGGAAAAAAAAAAAACAACAGGTTAGGATTATAAACTCATTGGATTAGATTAATAATCTTCAATCAAGAAATATAAAATATTCTGAGGGGATTTGATCATGATTTTGGAAAGCACCAATGTACAGGAATGGTGAACATAAACTTGTTCCCTAAATTCAGAACACTGGGATGCACAATTTTTTTTTTAATTTTTAAAATGAGTTTATTTGAGCCAAACTGAGAGCATATGCTGGTGAGCAAGATCTCAAATGCTCCTAAGACATACACTTCCTAAGACGAAAATATAAGACAGACATAAAAATACCACTTCAAACATATAACACTCATTACTCCTAAGACATGAGACAAACTGAACGAAAGCTTCAAATGTGAGAGAAGTTTCTAGATCAATAATGAGAGATTCAGGGAAAAAGTGGCATGGTGTCTGGGGTGACATCGAAGTGGAATTCAGCGGGGAGCCTTCCAAAAGTGAAAATGTTCACCTCTCCAAAATGTAAGTGGGTATTTTGAATCTCTTTTTATAGTAAATTGTGTTATGGTTAAGCTTCCTCCTTTTGGCTGCCAGTGTTTCTTTTCAAACTGGATAACAATTTTAAAATAAACTACTTCTAAAAACTCTCTGAGTATTGTTGTAGGACTAAGATACAATTAACTTGCAAAAAAGGTTGTGCATGGTAGCATTTGCGTGGTTTGTTCCAAAGAGATCCAAAAACAAGCTATGTCCCAGAGGCGCTGGAGAATCAGGTTAGAAGGCTGGAAATGGCAAAACATCTGGAAGAGGCTGATTCTGACTCCAGCACAGGTTCTTGGCTCTGCCTACTGACCTTGGGCAGGTCACTATGCAGGTCTATACACTACCATCTGCGAAATAAGGGAGGAGCTGGACCAGAGGGTAGCTTCCAGATCCCTATCATCCCCAAAGTTTATCGTTTAATTTGGCATCCTGAGAAAAGAACACATCCAGTTGAATTCCTTTATTAATCTGTCACCGTTCTCAGAAAGATGTCATTGATATTCGATTTTAAATACACTTCTTGTGAGTGTTTCCGAAGTGTTCATTACCTCTGTTACCATCACGCCCATGGTCTAACTGTACAATTTCCCACCTAAATTCCATGAGGGCACAAATCACGCCCCATTTACTTTTGTAACCCTTGAGACGGCATATGATAAGTGTTCAAGGAATACTTTCTGAATAAATCAGTTATATTTTTAAGTATGAATAAGTCATTAATCTCTCTGAAGTGATTAAATTTATTTAGAGTCAAAAATATTTAAAAATCCAGTGAGGCCTTGCCATGGATTGAATTGTATCCCCTCAAAATTCATGTTAATGTCTTCACCCGCAGTACCTCAAATATGACTGTATTTGGAGACGGGGTTTTTAAAGAGATAATTGAAAGACTGTATTAATTTTATGTTAAATTTAACTTAAGTTAAAATAAGGTCATTAAAGTGGGCCTTAATCCAACAGGGCTACTATCCTTCATTAGGACACAGACAAGCCCAGAAAGGAGAGAGTATAAAGACACAGGGAGAAGACTGCCATCTACGAGCCAAGGAGCAAGCCCTCAGGAGAAACCAATAGAACAGACACCGTGATCTTGGACTTCCACATTCCAGAATCATCGGAAAATAAATTTGTATTGTTTAAGTCACCCAAGCTGTGGTAGTTGTTATGGCAGTGCTCTAAAACGAAGACAGGCCTAAAGCCTATCCTGCATATGACAACATTTTTAAAAGAAAGGAAATATATCCAAATGACCTGTGCGCGTGCGCGCGTGTGTGTGTGTGTGTGTACGTGCACGTGCGTATATGTATGCATGTACATTTAGCTGCACACTGCCAAGAAAACAATCTGCTAGATTTTCTCCTTGGCAGGCTGTTCTGGCATGATTTAGATGGTGTGTTACTCTGTGGAAGGCAGGGCCCACCTCCATCTGGCATCTCCTGTGCATTAAAACTGGATTTAAAAGAAAAAAAAAAAGAAAAAAGAAAAAGAAACTACCTGGTCAGGCAACAGTGCCTGCTCTACTAGAGAAAAGTATAGCCTTAGGTCTGAACCACCATCCTTCTGCCTGACGACATCCAGCAGTCTTTCCCAAGGCTTCCTCCTAGAGTCCAGATCTCTTGTCCATGGGGCTGAAATCCTGACCCTCACCCCTGTGACTCCTCTCTCCTTCCCAGTCACTGAGAGAGAATGCCGGGCACGACTGCTGCTCCCTGCACAATTGCCTCCATCTCTCACCCAGACTCCTCAAGCCTTCATTTCTGTATAGCTACAATGCAGCAAGAATTATAATGGCAACCTTAAGACTGTGCATTTTTGAAGGAACTTTGCAACCTGGCTACCTGTATTTACTGCCTTCACATTTTATAAAAACTTATCTACACTGAGCCT
Source organism: Eonycteris spelaea (assembly GCA_003508835.1). NCBI lineage: Eukaryota > Metazoa > Chordata > Mammalia > Chiroptera > Pteropodidae > Eonycteris > Eonycteris spelaea. The sequence goes on from PUFA01000047.1 coordinate 10,554,047, forward strand.
CCGATAGCAGGCAGCAAATCACACCTTGACAGGCATCAGTCCAGAGGTGAGTATGGGGACAGCATAGAGACCCAAAGATTACCAAGGCACACACGCCCAGGCACTTTGGAGAGGAAGGCTGGGGATTGACTGAATTATCTCAGAAACTACTCATTGGTTATAGAGGAAGTGAAGTATCATCAGACATTCTCATCAAAATGTCTGAGAAATGTCCCTGATGTTCAAGCCACTTAAGAAACACCATGTAATTATATTTCAAATGACTGCTTAAACTACTATCCCTACGTCAACAGATTTGAAGACTTCTAAGCTAGTCAAAGGAAAAGACACATTTTTCTTTGGATTTAATAACACAGTACTTGAGGAGTGTGGACTCTGGAGCCAAAGCTGGCTCAAAACCTGTTCTCTCCATTCATTAGCAGCATGGCCTTGGGCAGGTAGCTCAAGCCCAAGTTTATTCATCTATAAAATGAGGAGTAAGGCTAATACTCTCCCCATAGGGTTGTTATAAAGCTAAAATGCTTTATTAGCAGAAAGCGCTTAAAATGGTACTATAACTGGCACACAGGGAGTGTTAATAAATGTTAGCTGCAAACACAATGAAAGACACTCTCCCCTAAGAACCGCCCCACAAGCCTTGATATGAAGTGACATACCTTAACTTTGGAGTTCTCTATCAAATGCTGAGCCATGGATTTTATCAAAACATCAAAGAAAAACCATGAATACTGAAAGAAAATAAAAAAGATCCCAGTAAGAAAAACAACCAATTATAAGGTGAGATGTTTACTCTCTCAGGCTGGCCATGTTACTGAAATAAAACAGGTGTGACCCAAAAACATGGCTGAACCTTTTGGCAAATTATCGAACCAGAGGTGCATGGCAGATGTTGTCCTGTTTTGACATGTCTGGTGATAAGTAACTCCATCCCACTAGGAAACTTGGTGCATACACTCAGCATGGCACAATGCAGAAAGAGGCACTGCCAGATTAGATGCACGGTCTTTCCCCTTGGCTGAGTCTCGTCTGCTGAGGCATGCCTGTGTAATCTCTCAGAGTCCTCCAAAGATTTGATTATAGTGACTTATTAATACTAAAGACCCCATGAAACTCTTGAGAATAGTAATAACTTTACAGCTTTAACAGGAGCACAGTACAAGTGGCAAAGACCTAACTCTGTTATCCCTTTTTAGGAGATGGTAATTGTCTCTAAAAGCACACAAAAAGGGTAACTTGATCAAGCTGAGGAACTTGGGTTTTCTTTAATCAGACTCAATACCACAGTCATGCTGGCCCTCCCAACATACCTTAAGTAGTTTGTTGCTGGTGAGGAAATCAGCAGAAGGTTTGAGAATTGTGGTCATGGATTTGGTCAGTTCTTCATGCACTGTCTTATATTCAGAAGCAATATATGGCTCAGCTTTATAAGCATACTTTGAAGAAAAGAGAAAGATATTTGAATGCATAGGTCCTTCAGGATGAGCTGAAAGCTGGAGAAATTCCAAGGCATGGAGATGAGGGACCAAGGTACGATTGCATGGGTGGGAGAGGAAGGTGTGAAAATGGAAGGTGGGAAGGATGGTTGTCATGTGACTGAAAGAGGGAGCCCAGGATGTCTTCAGGGAACCTATCGAAATATGTGAATTGCCTGACTCAGGTCAGTGATCCTCCAGGCCACAGCTCCACTTCCCAAGAACTTCACAAAATGTGTCACAAGACACTGGGTAACTATACTCTGAACAACCCAAACTTTATTTTTTAAGCTAACACATAGCTACAATTCATAGAGGTGTTGAAGACTAAATAGGATGTGTGTTAACTCCTCAGAACAGTAACTGACACTATGTTTACTGAATATTGTATATAAATGAAGAATTTGTTCATATTGATCCCAACAACATCTCTTGCTGTCACACATAGTTATTCACTTCGATGGTGGCCCGAGCTAACCTTCCTATCTTGGAAGAAGTAGTCTTTCTGGAAATTTTAAATGAGAAAAAGAAAAATGAAGAAAATAAGCCAGGGGTGCCCAACCTCCAAGCAGCAGATGGGTACCAGTCCATGGCCTGTTAGGAAACAGGCCACACAGCATGAGGTGAATGGTGGGCGAGTGAGCGAAGCTTCATCTGTATTTGCAGCTGCTCCCCAGCACTAGCATCACCACCTCAGCTCCGCCTCAGATCATCAGGCATTAGATTCTCATAGGAGCACCGGTCCCTGGTGCCATAAAGGTTGGGGACCACATCAATAAGCCATACCAGAGGCCTAGATAAGAGTGACTTAAAATTCTTCTTTAAATTTCTACATCATTTGGGTCACATTATGTGCAAAACTCAGTAAAAGAAGAAATGCAGTTTAACAAAATGAAATTAAGTAAAAACATAAATGGCTGCCCCTCTTTGGACTTCCCCTTGTTCAGGTGCAAGCACTGGCTATATGGTACAGAAGAGAAAGCAGGAGTATTACGCTTCATCTCAAAATACATCCCCAAATAACTAGATTTTTAAAAAATAAGTTCTCAGAAGGAAAATTGGAGAGCCACGGATTTAAATGATTGGGACAGTTTATTTTACATACCTTCACATATGACCTCAAGTGGCTCTCCAATCCTTCCTCATGGCACTGGGCAACCACATGAATAATGACCCTACACACCACAGGAATGAATAAAGCAATGAATAGTAATGTGAAAATGGAAACATTACATTATTATCACAGTAGTAGTAGAACAATGATGATGCTATTGGCACCACAGAAAACAAGGAATTAGATGGGGTCCCTACTTATGAGATCAAAAGAAATTTTTTAAATATAATGTTTAACACATACTAGCATCCCAGATATGTATGACTGTGCTCCAGATCTGGACAGACTGAAAAAGAAGAAGAGTATTCACATTTCAGCCTCTCTCACCGTGTCACATTGACGGCGACTTCCTCATGAGTTGCTCTGGTGAGGACGCGGAATAGCTGGTTTAGAATGGTGGGCAAGAAGGCGATCATCACGTGGCCTTCCATTGCGTGCAGGCTCTACAGACATGGAATACAAAAGCTCGAGTCACCCTCAAAAGTAAACCAACCCCAAGCAATTTCCACTCAGTTTTAAATAAGGATGGAAGAAGCCCATCTAAAATGAATGGAAGGCAGTGTCAGGCAGAATAAGGAAAAAAGATGTCCGTGCTCTAATCCCCAGAACCTGTAAATATGTTACATGGCAAAGGGGAATTGAGATTGCTAACAAGCCAGCCTTAAGAGTGGGGGACTCTAAAAAAATAAAAAAAAAGATAGGGGGGACTCCCTGGATTTACCCAGGTGTGCCCAATGGAATCACAAGGGTCCTTGAAAGTGGAAGAAGAAGACAAAAGAGGAGAGTCAGGGGAGACATGCCGAAGCAGGAATGGGTCAGGGAAGCAACTTTGTCGGCTTTGAGAGAGGCCAAAAGCCAAGGAATGAGGGCAGCCTTTAGAAGCTGGAAGAGAACAAGAAAACGGATTCACTACCTAGAGTTTACAGAAAAGGAACTCGGCCCTATTAACAACACGCTGATTTTAGCCCACTGAGACTCTTGTCAGACTTACAGTAGTGTAAAATAATAAATTTGTGTTGTTTTAAGCCACCGAGTTTGTGGTAATTTCTTACAGCTGCAATAGAAAACTAATAGGAAGTCTTTTCTTCAAGTCACGTGGCTCTCTGGGACTAGGCACAGCGGTAATTTCAGAATCCCCCCTCCATTTTCCTTAATTAAATCCAACTTCTACTCCATTTCTTACATTTCTTATATTTTGTCCCCATGCCTAGAATGCCCTTTTTGCTACGCTCCTTTTTAAAATTGTTCCCCTAAAATCATATTCTGGATGAAACTCCCCTCAACAAACCCTCCTTGCTCCCTCTGCGTCACCACCCTAATCCCTGCACGAAGCTGGGCTGGCTGCATGTATCGTTATTATTCTAATCCACCTAGCAGGCATTCACTAAGCTTGCATTATTTCCTACAATGAGCTAGAAATTCCTAAATGGTGAGACTAAAGTCACTGCTTCTTCTGTGCCTATTATTGTACTTTTTGCCTGCTGAGCGCTCAACACAGATGACCTGTGTGAGTGGTTTTCTATGCGGGGAACGATGTGTTTTAGGACCAGCCTGAGAAAAGTATATGTGGGACTGGGACTAAGGCAGGAGGAGAACTATTTCTGAGTCCCCTTCTTGCCATTATCTAAAACTATTTAGAAGCTACTGATGTGAGAGCATCTAGCTACGAGCATCCTTATAATGTTTCCAAAGGGTAAGAACAACACTCACCACGAAATAGAAAACCCAGCCAACTCCAACCTCATTAAAAAGGGGTTACTGAGAAAGCCATTTGATACCTTAAGGTACTTTACAAGTTCATTCCCTAAGGCTTGGGCTCCAGATTCAGTTTTCTGACAGTACTGGAAAAAATTATGTAAATGCTGATCCTGGGGGAAAGGAAGAAGAAAAGAAAATGAAAGCTAATTAGCATATCTGCTATGGAAATAGGAGTATTTGCTTCTCCTAGTTTTATTTAGACTACAAAACTGATCATATAAAAATGAAAACATCACAGAGATAAAAATAAATTAAAAAAAAGATTTCAAAGATCCTCTGACAAAAGAAGAAAAAAACTTTTGAGAAATGTTACTTTTACTATTCATTTATTTCAGTACATATGAGTACCTTGTATGTACTTTCATTCTTTAAAAGATCTATAAGGAGTAAAAATATATCCATATAACGTATCAATTATGATTCTGTTTTGCTAAAACATCATACGCAGTCATCCACAGAGCAATCACTGCTAATTTTAAGCACTAACCTGAGTATATATCGTGGAAACCAGATGAGTTGAAACTTTTAGCAGTGGCTTGCTTCCATCTACCCATTTAATTTCTGGACCACAATGCTGAAAAAAATGGAGGAAAATACATTCCGACAGGTTAGTGATCTTGACTTCAAATACATCATGAATGAGGGTACTGATGAGGTGCTGAAGGCCCAGACAGCTTTGGTGACTTGATAGTCATGCCTGGCTCACAGCAGGAATACAACCAGCACTAATTTTTACCTACTTTCTTCCCCCAAGTGTAATGCTCTTCTTACTGAATTTTCTAAGTTATTATTATTATTTTTTGTTTAGTTGTAGCTGTAAGACTTACTGTCCACTAGAGAGGGAAAGAATTCCATTTCAACAATGACTTAACCAAATTTGAGTTCAGGATATTAAAAGTGATGGCAGGAGGTACCAGATAAAGCAAACGGGACAGTAAGTACTCCTGCACAGGGAAAGGGTCGATCATCTGTTTGTGCTTATTTTACTTTCTGAAACCTCCATTTTTCTCATTTTCAAACTAGGAATTATAACTGTTATATGATTTACCCTTATTTTGGAATATTTTAACTATTTGTCCATAACATGGCCCCAAATTTGGCACTATTTAAATGCGGAAAAACATTAAAAGCCATTCAAAATGAAATGAAACAGACCTTGTGTAATCATGTTATAAAACTGAAATCCAGAAAATCTAAGATGGTTAAAAGAATGTAAAAGTAACAAACCAATTGAAATCTGAGACAATTCGGGCTTCAACAAATCAGAAAGGTATCACAATGGGCTACCACGTGGGTGAGAGATTTACACACTAGACTTACATAAAGCTGGAAGACAATGTCTAATCATTTGTATGGCCCTAAAAATGCATCTTTATTTGAGCATGTCTAGTTTGCGGGGAATTTCTACCTCATCCAGTATCTTCAAGTCCCCATTTTTCCTGATGAGGCATTGCTACTTCTGGGCGTATACTAAAATGCTCAAACTATCGTTCTAGATTGTGATACTGTTAACAGCACCGCCTTTCAGTGGCCTAAGTTTACCTGAAAATGAATAAATGAAACCAAAACGTTGGGATTGGCAAATATACAGACTGCTTTTTTGTGTGTGTTTTTGTTGTATTGGTTGATCGCTAATGTTTCTGAAGGAATTGGGATAAACCAGTCTTAAAAGTTCTATACCCTGCCCATCCCGAGCTCCTGGTAGCCAAGGTAGCCAGATGGGAGATTGGCTGAGACAGGAATGTGTTGCTCGTTAGTCACCACCCTTCCATCTTTCAGGAGAGGAAGCCAAGAATATCCAACTGTTGAAACAAAGAACAGAAAAATTCACTGTAAGTGTATGAAAATGTACAACAGAAGGCCAATGCTACTAAATTGCTTGATTTTTTAAAGAACTGTCAATCAATGAGGGTAAGAAATCAAAAGGCCCTGAATATAGTCTCTACACAACATGTCTACGAGGTACTCTGACTGCTTTGGAATTAGAATTCTAAAAATGTCTTTTATAAAACTTTACATATCCAAGCCAGGCATGCTGCCTTCACAAACTTCATGTAAAAATCCTTTGCAAAAAGATGCAAATTCAAAATTGAAATAAAATTTATAAACCTAATGTGTAAGTTATAAACAAACAAAGGAATGATGAAATTTCAAACCTTGGGTTTCAACAACATCCTTCTTCTTTGTGCTCCCTTTACTTGAATTATCACAGCTGACGTGGAAGAATGTGAACAACAAGTGGTGCTTTTCATGTAGCTGGGTGGGCAATTCTATTTTAATCTGCAAGGAAGACAAAATAATAATCTTCCTATTATTAAAAAACAACATTTCTTGGTGAAAGAAGCCACATAGCGTGTCACCCAATGCATAAATGTGCATTTGGTCTCCAAACTGATAGTAACATTTGCAGTTAAAGAAATGTGAGACTGTAAATTGTGCTAAGGAAGAAATGGATCCTTAATATATTTTTAGGTTGTTACGGTCTGAATGTGTCCCCCACTTCCACTCCTTCCCCTCGTTCACCTGCTGAAATTCTAACCTGCAAAGGTGACAGTATTAATAGGAGCCTTTACAGGTGATTAGGTCATGAAAGTGGAGCCCTTATAAAAGAGATGTTCTTATAAAAGAGATGCTATAGAGCTACCTCCCTAGGTCTTCCCATCATTTGAGGATACAGCTGAGAATCTGCGACCTCAGAGATGGCCATTGCCTGATTATGCTGGCAATGATCTCAGACTTTCAGTCTCTAGAACTGTAAGTAATAAATATTTACTGTGTACTGTGTATAAGCCACATAGTCTGTGGTATTTTGTTATAGCAGCATGAACAGACTAAGACATTCATTGACCAAAAATAGGAGAGTTGATATTTCTACTCTCGAAGGAATGGGAAAACACATGAAAGAAACCACTACATTAACATAGCCAGGGCATGATGAAAAACCAGGGTAGATCATTTAAAAAAAAATTCATATAGTTTTAATGAACTCCATTATAATTTTACATAAAGAAACCCAATAATGATAGTCTCAGATCCAATAAACATTAACTCTACTTAAGTATGAATTTAACTATGTCAGAATATTAATTATAGTAGTGATAGAAGCAGGATTTTGACTTTTTTCCTATATTATCTACATTTTCCAAGTTTTTACTTTTGACAATATGTACTTTCATAATTAGAAAAAATTATGGAAAATAAATACTTTAAAATTTAATTTTATCACTGTGATTTCAGTATAATATGCAGCTTCCCTTAAATTTTGCTTTATTGAGCAAGGAACTTGGGAGTTTTCCTTAAACTGGTTACACTGGGTTTTTCCTTATAAACCTTACTTACCTCATCATAAAATTCTGGGTTTTGGTGATGGTGTAAAACTGCAGCAAAGGCGCTTCTTGTGAACACAGGCCCACCAGGTCGGCCGTAAATGCACTAAAGTAAAAGTCAGCAAAGGGCAACACCAGCATTTGATTAATAGAGTAAGAAATTAAACTCAGATGTTTTGTAAAGAACACTCCTATGACATAAACTTCACCATCTCTGATGAAGTTCTTCTGCCTGTGAGACTCCAGACCCATAAGTTCCCCTTACTCCTGGGCCCAGCTCACCCTCTAGCTCACCTCCCAGCCCTCCCCACACCCCATCAGGGTATAGCTCTGGTTAAGGCCTGCTCACTGTTGCCTTTCACATCTCTGTGTCTCTGTTTATGCAATCCCTTCGTCCTAACGATCTTCCCTTCTATGTGCACCAAGCAAGCTCTCATGCATCCTTCAAAGAATAATTAACTCCTTTCTCTGTGTCACTTCAAGATTTTTCTATACTAATTATTCAGTTTTGCCCCCCAAAAACCATTTCAGTACCTTCTGTGAGCCAGAAAATATTTTTTCATGACTATCTTTCTCACTAAATTGTGAACTTCTTAGGGCAAAAACTATGTTATATTCTTTACATCTCTGTCTCCTTTGCTTCTTGGAAAGTCATTTTCACATTGTTACAGTAAAGAATTTGGGCTCTGGAGCCAGACTGCTTGGGCTTGAACACTGGTTCCACTAATGTATGACCCTAAGCAGTTTACTTAAATTTTGTGCATTAGTCTCATCTAAAAAAATGTAGATAATAATAGTTCCTAACTCAAAAGGCTGTTATGAAAATTAAAGGAGGTTAATAACTATGAGGCTCTAAGCAGAGAACTTGTATAATAAGCACTCAATAAACATCAACAATAATCTATTACTATTATTGTACTATAATAAACATTTAATAAATGTCAACCTCTTATTATTATTTCTATTATCAAGGTTACTAAACATAATTCTTAGCACCCACACAATGCTTGGCTCATAGGTACACAATGTGTTTGCTGGATTGAACATGCACATGAAATCTTAATCTCTAAGCAGTATAATAAAATAGAAGTTGTCATTAGAATTCTATATTCTCCAAGGCTCAGAATATGTTGTTATATATTGTGATGGTATTATATTTTTATGTCCATTAAAATGTGCAGTATCATGCAAATGCATTTTTAAATGGAAAAATGTGAATATATACTTAAAAAACCAAACCTTCAGAGGCTGGAGTCTTCCTCATCTGAATCTTTGAATTCAACGCAAATAGCAATATTTCTGGCCTGCAGCAATATTTAAAGAAAAAAACGAAAAGAAAAAAAGCCAAAGGTATGTAAATATTATAAAAGAACACAAGAAGCTGAAACCTGAGAGTTTGATATTAAAAATGAAAACTCATCTTGACACTAACCTTGGCAAAAGACTTTTGACTGTCATATTTCAAGTACTTAGGATAAACATAAAGGTGATTGTTGTAGATGGTGTAAGGCTGAGTGTGTTTTGCTATGCAGGGCACAAATTCCTCTACCTCAAATGTGACTGGTGTTTTAGTACAGGTTTCAAATTGCTTCATGGGAATGTATGATGAATTGACATAATCTGAAAAATTAAAAACAAATAATTTGAAGTAAAAACCAAACAAAATTTTGTTTGTTCATTGTATAGAACTTACAACTTACTAGAAAAGTCTGAGGAAACATTATCAATTGTAATGTCTAGATTGCCCAAAATCACGGGGAGTTTAGCCATCTTCTCAGGTCTACAAATAAAAGAGAAAAGTCAAACATTTGTAAGTTAAATTGGCTCTAAAACCTAAATTCTAGAACAGCACTTCCCAGAGAAATATAACACAAACCATGAAAGTGATTTTAAACTTTCTAGTAGCCACATTAAAAAAAGTAAAAAGAAACAGGTAAAATTAGTTTTAAGAATACATTTATTAACCCAATAAATCCAAAATATTATTACTTCAGTATGCAATCAGTATAAAAAGTTCATTCTAATTATTCAAAACCAGATGTGTATTTTGCACTTACTGCTCCCTTCGGTTTGGACTTGCCACATTTCAAGCGCTAAACAGTCACATGTGGGTGGCTAAGTGGCTACCATGTTGGACAGCACAAGACTAGATAAGAACATCAGCAATATCTTAAAGTTTTCCTGAACTATCTTGTCTTACTATACATTCTGGGCTCATTTAGAATCATGAAAATTCAGAACTAGAAGTCAGCTGAATACAAAGTATGCACCCAGTGAAATGTTTGGTGTTCAGATTTTGTCTGACTCAATCCGATTCACAAATCTCTTCTGTGATGTTCCCGACAAGCCCTGTACTGCTTCAACCCTTTCTAGTGACAAGGAAACTTTCCACATAGCTGTTTTGACACCCAGATTGCTCTTCCTTTCTGAAACTTCCACTCATCACAAGCCTCGTTATGTTTCTCTATGGAACATCTTTCAATCATCTATAAACAGCTACCACACCTTTCTGAAGTCCTCTATTCTCAGCCCCTTTGCATGTTCCTCCAATCCATGTCTCACCTAGAAGAATGTCCCATTTGCATCATGGCACCCAGAACTGCATAGATCAGGCCCAGTGGTTTGACCAGGCCGGACAGCTGTCTGGTTTTTGAACAACACACCCTTCTACTGATGCAGCCAAAATGCTATTGCTTTTAGGTTGCCACAGCTAGTAAGAAATTTACAGTCACCTAAAAATCACCGAAAATCCCTACGTCTTTCCCACATGTTTTACTATCATGTTCTATCTCTCCATTCCATATTTATATAATTATGTTTTTAGAACTCAGAATAGGACTTAATTTTGTCCTGATGAAATTTCACCTTTTTATATTTGAGCCATTTCTAGTTGATCAAAACCCTCTACTTCCTGTACTGACCCATTAATGTGATTAACTGGCACTGTAGGCATGTTTGGGTCTGTTGTTGGTAGTAAGTCTAATCTTCTAATTGCATTTTGTAAAAGGAAATATTCCCTAAAAGTATATCTGTCACTTAAAAAAAAATTATGTGGTTGAAAGAAATTTGAGATGCTTTTATTTAAACAAAATCACTGAATTTATGTCTAAAAGAAATTTCAATCAGCATTTATCAAGTGCTCACAATGAGATACGACATGTACCACATTGGAAACCACAGCTAGAATATAAACAAGATATTATTCCTGTCCTTGGGAAACCAAAAATCTGGTAGACACTGTCAATTACTTGAGGCCTATAATGACAACTACTTCCATAGCGTTTGTATAAATCTCTACTAGAAGACAGACGTCTAGGGTATTGAGAAGGAAGAGGAAATGAGACTAGTATTCACAGTGAGAGAAATCACCCTGCCATGTATTTTCATTTATTCCCACCACAGTTCTAGGAGGCAGGGCTGTTATGATCCTCCTTAAAAAGAAGAGGAGACTCAAGCAGAAAAGACTAGTGAACTGGCCCAGGTCTCCTAACATAAACGTGAATTATATATTGGGCTTTGAAAAATGAGTAGGGTTTCTCCCTGCAAGACAAAAGCAGAAGGGGAATGTGAATGCTATATGTGTTTGTCACGAGTGTGCTGCTTGATGTGGGCACGAAGGCGACACATTTCAGGCAGAGGGCAAAGTGTGATGGGGCGAAAGTATACAGTGGGTTCAGAGAAAGGCAAGTAGCCCAACTACTTGAGTGCACTGTAACTAGAAGGAAATAAAGGTAAGGATGTCAAACTCAGGGACAAAGAACATAAAGCTACAAATAAACACACACATATATAGATATAAGCCTCATGCAAAAAACCTGAGTGATCTTACCTAAATTACTCAATATAGTAGCATCAAAAAAGATGAATATTTTAAAGAAAATATCCTATTTCTATGCTTTGCTCTTATGCCTTCAGATTTCTTGCAGAAGTTAGAAAAGATACTACCATGAGCAAATCAAATAAATGTAGAATACCAAATCTAAATACATCTTAGAGTTTATATGTCAGCAATATCATCTATCTGACAGAATTGTTTTCTTAGTAAATCTTGGCCTGTATCCCCTGCTAATTATTGCAAAAGAAAGCGGGAAGTGGCTCATGAGCTCTGGCAGCTATTTTATAAAGACTGGAGGAAGCTTGAGAAAATTTTTCTCATCCATTATTAAATGACATTTTGAGACAATCATGGGAGCTGAAACAATAGCTTTAGATACAAGCTGGTGCCCAAGCTACTGACAGGAGATTATTCTCTACAAAAAAATAAAGAGGAAAAAAAGAGCAACATTAATGTTTGAATAAAAGAAAGAGAAAGAAAGAAGAATCCTTTGCTTCCCTAACTCTGCTGGGAAGAACACAGGCAGGGGACACCTGCGTTTCTTTGGATTCTTATTTAGCAGACAGTGGCTCCCCTTGCGTGGCTGAGCTCTTCTGATGCCACACAGACTGATCTCTATTTTCGAGTTTCTGAGTCTCTCACTGGCCATCTGGAGCAAACTCTCCCCACGAAATCTTTCCCATGGAGCACACACGTGAAGGCCTGGTATGCATGTGTTCAGAGCCCTATGCTCTGAACCAGTGAAGGTCTGTGCTCTTTGCCCACCCTTTGGCCTCTGCTGAGGAAGTCAGATTTAAGAGCCTGAGCCTCCTCCACGAAAAGCTGCCACTGCAGGGGGATCTCCAAGCCAACCAGCTAGGAAGTAACTTCTGAGACAGGCTTTCGACCTCCATCATGTACAAAAAAACTTCCTGGTTCGTTTTGTTGAAATATAAAAGTAAACGCTAGTTTTAAAATATGTCCACATAAATCATGGAAAGCTATAAAGTGTAAAGTGAAAAAGTTACCCATAAACCCATTCCTTAGAGATAACTGTGACTAACATTCTGGTGTATAGACTATAGGTCTATTTTTATGCCTATCTTTCCATCTAGCTAACTATTTGCCTATTCATTTCTTCATTTACATTTAATATATATATATATATAATATTTTATTTTCAAAAAAAAGTCATAGAGATAAACTCTCTTCCTTAACAATAGTGTGTTCGCCTTCCTGAGTGAGTACATACAGACAGACCTAAACCAGGGTTATTGAGACTTGCACTGTATGCTGGTGAGGGAAAATTGTAATCTATTTAACTACAGGTGACTGGAGTTTTCAAAGAAAACAATTTTTTATTCTGCAGGTAAGACTAAAAGTTTCCTACAACTCAAATAAAAATATGACAATAATTGTTATATGACAACACATTACACATGATAATATATTATTCACTATAAGTAAGGGTTTTTAAGAGATGTTAATTATGGCTCTATTTAGAATTCCGAAAATCAGAAGAATGATGAAAAAAGGTGCAAATGAAGTTAAAGAAAGCTAAACAGCCACTCTTGAGTCCTAGGCAAACTGATATTGTTACTTTGATTTACATTTTTTTGAAATAAAAAAAGACTGAAAGGTTCCCATAGTACTGAATACTAGCAGCTGGCTCTTGGCCATTCTTTTCATTTCAATATCTTTTAATACCCTCAGTTCTTTCTCATTCTCAGAATTCTACCGGAGTCTAAAACCCACATCCCCAGCTAAGGAAATCAGTTATTTATAAGTTCAAAAATGAACTCCTTATAATGGAGTGGATAAGGGCAGCTTCTCAGCCAGACTGACTTCCACCATTGCTTGACCTCTCGTCACCACATTGCTCAGGGTTGAATTGTGTCCCCAAAGGGTAAGTTGAAGTTCTAACCCTAGGTACCTATGAACGTGACCTTATTTGGAAGTAGGATTTTTGCAGATGTAATCGAGTGACGATGAGGTCACTAGGGTTGGCCCTAATCCAACATGTCATGTTCTTATAAGAAGGAAATTTAGACAGAGCTACACAAGAAGACAGTGTGTGAAGACAGAGGCAGAGACTGGAGTGATGCTGCCACAAGTCACGGAGGACCTGGGGCTACCAGAAGCTGGAAGAGGCTGGAAGGATCTTCTCCCAGAGGTCTCAGAGGGAAAGGGGCCCTGCCAACACCTTGATTTCGGGCTTCTAGCCTCCAGAATTGTGAAAAATAAATTTCTGTTGTTTTAGCCACCAAGTTTGTGGTGCTTTATTATGGCAGCTCTCAGAAACTAACATACTCATTAACATAGGGAAAACATTTAGAACAATGCTTATAAACAATAAGTGCTATATGCTATTATCCTTTCCCTCAATCACCATTCAGTTAATAGTACCACGAGTCACTCTACTGCGCACATCAGCAACCCGGAAGTTATTTGAGACTACCACACTAACACCCAATCGGGAAACCAAGACCTAGTAACCAGGCCTCTCTGACATGACTTAAATTAGTCCCCCTCTTCTTATTCCCACTTAAAGTAGCTTTGATGAGTCCCTTCCCATCTCTTGCCAAAAATTCCTTAATTGTCTCCTTCCCCCACAGGCTCATCTTTACGCCCAACTCAATCTTCACGTGACCACCAAAAACACCCTTTACAGAATTCAAATTAACCAGGATACTCTTCCAATGTTAAATCCCAAGGACTTGAGGTAAAATTACCATTCATCCAACATGCCCTATGATACATGAGTGGAGCAACTTATAGGCTGCTGCTCCTGCTTCCTCCTGCCCCACCAAACAACTTCTATTTTTCTGGTGTGGAAATAAGTAAGGCCTTAGACTCACTTCCGAAAGTCTGCAAGTAACTTGAGCATGTCGTCATTGGAGAGCTTATTGCTGTCTTGCTTGTAGAGAGCAGAGAACCTGGCATTTTTGTCAAGGCTTCCAGATGTATCCTTAAACAATGTCCTGAAATAGCCAAAAGACATTTCTAAACTGAGTTTCCAAAAGACCAAAATAAATCCACAACTTAATTCTGGTTTCTATGTGAAGACTAATTATTATTCCATTGGCTGTAGCCAACAGAAATCTCATTATCTAAAACATGGAAGATATTTATGAGGATGAATACAACTAACTCAATTTACGTTGAAAACATTTCCAGCAAATGGCTTGTGCTTAGGAAACAACATATACAGTCAGATGCATAAGAAGTAGAGATCGCAAATAAAGAGGATCTGTAGGCCTCACTGGGCTGCCACCCTACTCCCAGCTGCTGACATGAGGCTGAAACCTGGAATGGCACTCCTGCAATAAGCCCTCCTGTTCATCCTGCCAGTTCTACATGGCTACCTTCCAACTGTCTTTCCTTTCTGTGCCTCAATTACATGATTATTCCGATATGGGGATTATTTATTTTTCTATTTTACACATGTAAGTCCTTGTTGTCTCGGGCAATAAACAGGTCAGTAGATCTATAAATCTGTCTATCTTCACATATCTATATCAAAGGCATAAACTATGTTCCCCTTACCTTGCTGCCCAAGCGAATGGCATCCTGTACTGTCCTAGTCTTTGACATGCCTGCTTGGCATTCTTCAGCACCTTCTGAGCAACCTTGAAGACATCAGAATAAATGTGGAAGAGATACTGCAACACTGACAGGAGAATTATTATCTAGAGAGCCGTCATCACATGTTCATTAAATAAGCTCTTACTGTAGTACCAGATGCATGGAAAAACACATCTTGCTGTAATGAGTATAGCTGGATTTATACCCACTGCAGAGTATATTGTTTAATGCATTCTCTAACAGTGATTTTCAATGAATAGACAATGAGGACTATTCTCAAAATATATCTTTTCTTATATAAAATGTCACTTTCACAGGCAACAACATGCCATTGCATAGGCTTTCATAATTCCTTATGACTAAGGGCTACTTATTGTAAGTGTACTGAATTATCAATAATTACTAATATTTGTATTCGTACCAAAGTATTTTCCATTACTAGAATTTAAGTGAGAAGACTAATGAAAATACTAAGATTTCACAGTTCCTTATGTGCACCAGAGTTCCACAGTTTGAGGATAAATAATCATTATTAAGAAATCATAGGTGTTGACTTAAGTTAGGCCAGGGTTTTCAATTGCTATAGTCTTGCTTTGTAAGCACAGATTACTGTTATTGTTACTTCCTGAAGATCAATTTTGGCTTGCTGGGGGTTAACCAATAGCACACAGTGAAGCGGATTTGCTTTTGGCCTAAGATGCATGCATGGCAGGTCTATTAATCAACTATACCCCTATTGCTAAAGCAGATGACAATTTTTCCAGATTGGCTTGTTTGGGATACTGCATTATTACCATTACAAACTTTGAGTGATTCAGAGTTAGAGTGAGGTGCTGAAGGGTCTTTTACATTACTTAAGTACATCAAAGTCAAACCAATTTTGGGAAAAGTGATCTAGTGCCTGTGAATCAGACTGTACTCTGCAGGCTACAGCAACAGCATCACCTGGAATGCAGAGTCTCAGGCCCTACCCACAACTTCCTGGGTCAGAACCTGCATCTAAAAGACCTCCAGTGAGCTGTGGGTACCAGGTTTGCGAGTGCTCATCTAGAAGACCCAGACGTAGAACGATAGAGCCATTTGTCTCTAAGTCAAACTGAAACCAGCCGTGTGAATCTAGAGGCCATTGCACTTCCCTGGGCACCACTTTCCACTTTCCATACCTTGGAAACAAAGGCTTGATTTACATTTTTCATTGCCCCGTCCAGTTAAAAACATCATGATTCTACCATCATCACGCTGAGGGAATTGCTGCCTTTGAGAGTGAACCAGAAAACGCGTCTTGGTTGAATAGATGTCAGGAGCTCATCTAGCCCCCCGCCCCTTTCTTCTTCAGGTGGAGTATGTTCCAGTGGGCATGCAGGGGTTTGCAGTCACAGGGGAATAGGGACTACCTTTCTGGAGTGGCACTTTTGGTAGAAACTATTATTTTTAGGGTCTAACAATACTCATGGTGTCTTGGAGTAAAATGTAATATTTACATAAAACTTAAAGCTAAAACACAAGTCTTCAAATAAGTTTCACTCTTCCTTGCAGTGAATGAGGACCAAGCTCTCAGACTTCCCAAGGGTGTAAATGGAACATCATGTATGTGAAAGTCAGAGTGAAAAACTCATTTTTGCCCTTTAGGTTGGTTGGTTTTTTTTTTTTTAATTTTTCATTCTTTTAAAAAAGTCTATTCATAGTGGACATCTAATGACACGTTTCATAAAAATTTCCTCCAAAACAAAAATTTACTCCAAATGATGTTCCAGACCATCTTGGAAAACATGAGGTAATTTCGATATACAGAAAATAATCATCCTTCTGTAATATCTCTGTCAAACCTTCTATTCTGATGTGAGCTGGTTGAGTCTAAATTTCTGCAAATGGAATAACATGCACATAGCTGAGTTTTACATCCCATAGGTGATAAAGAGCAGACATCAGCAGATGCCCAATGGCACAAGTGTGGAGTATAATGTCTAGCTCACAGTGATAGGTGATTTTGGCACCAACATTGAGCTGCCACATTTCAAATTGTCCATGTGGCAGGCAGAAATAGCAAAGTTGGTGTGTATGGGCTTTGGAAATGTGATGCACACACGTTTAAGGGGAGAGATCTATCTTGGGCCTTCATCGATTATTAATCAAAACATCAAAGAGCTAAAAGAGCTTCTTATCCAAGGTTTTACAGACTTGATTTTAAAAAATAAAACAGCTTCTCTCCAGAGACCAAACTTTACTCAGCTTTTATCAGCCAGAAAGGCATACTGTCTGAAGCAATTGCGCCTGGGCAAATGGGCTTTTCCTTGACTGGGGCTGTAATAACTGATAACAATGTCTGACATGGGTCAATGATTTGCAGTGTCCATATTAGCAAAGTCTTGTACATTATCTATTTGGTCCTAGTGCTCCCTGAGAGGAAGGGAGAGGAAGGTAGTAACGTCATCTTTCAGCTACAGGTGGGAAACCCAGGGCCCAGATTGGTGACGTTATTTGTCCAAGGTATCCAGGCCAGTTAGGTGCTCAGCACCAAGGTGTCTGACTCCTAGAACCTGTCCTTTAGGGACTATCCTCAGTCTTGTTGTATACACCTGTGATGTGTGGGTGGCCATGGAGAAAAAGAGTGAAAGCTTTGAATCAGCTCAGTAAACATCCATTAGAGCCTCTGGGGTGTCCCTTCCTACTGCTGACAAGTCCTTGGTCAATATATCAGGGCCCTCTCTCGAATGACCATTTACACAAAAAATTTTTTTTTTTAACTAAAAATACTGTAAATTGGCAAGGACAGCACTCAACAACTTAGTCTAACCAGGTAGCTTGATGTGCTAGAAAGTGACAGTCAAGTGACCCTTGCTCATTCTAGCTGTGGGACACTGAGCAGGTAACTATACCTTTGTAAATCTCAGTTTTCTAAAGTGTGAAAGGAAGTCTCCAACTAGGTTACTTATAATAGTTAATAATTCTACAGTACATCCACACCTACACACTCCTTAGGTAATGAATGCTACTTTACACACATGCCAAATCTATGTAATGTTTCCTACTGTCTTCTATGTAAAGTCACTCCACCTCTGCCACCAAAACCTGCCCCAACTGACAAAATGTGAATAGACTGGAACCATCAGCACTACTGGACACACCGTGTGAGCCAGATCACCCTAGTCTGTCTGGTTTACTGTCTCATACTTAAGTATAAAAGTATACTTATACTGAGAAACACATCAACAAGTGGAATGAACTCTATTTGAATATAACATATGTACTTCGTAACGACAGAAAGCTTACTACTAAGCTTTAATAGTAATTCCTTTGCAAGTTATTTCATGATATCAGGATAGTCTAGCCAAAGGAAGTATTTTACTTACATATAGGACTTCTTTTCATTGAAAACCAGACACACAGGTTAAATATAAGAGTAAATCTAGACAGTCTATATATCTTTTTAAATATAAACATGGTTTAACTTTGATTTATTTAAGTATTTCTGTTTCAACAGAGAACCTTTTTTCCCCAATTGCTACTATCATCACCAAGCATAAAAATCATCCATACCTTAGAAGAGTCTGAACTTTTCATGTATGGCTCAGCACCGTGGGTGATGCTCCCCTGAAGGACTTTTTCAATTCTAGCCACAAGAAATATATCTGGATGAGGACACGTGACTGAAAATATTCCCTAGGGGACAAACAATTTTCTTCAGTGGGTACAATTCACAACCGCATTAAACAAATCCTATGAATATTAAAGGTTCTAATGCAGCAAAGATTAGTCAAACAGTAGAGCCATTAAGAGGCACTCAGTGCCAAACTGGTTAACTGATCAATAATTCACCATCTGCTCAAATAGGCTATTTGGGGTGGTGGGGAGGCAACTAGCAGAAAGTTTAGAAAGAAGAAATGAGAAATCAAAAACCACTTCTCTCTCAGCTTGCTTTTACTGTCTAATTAGCTATGCTGTCAATATAATCAACAGTCTTACCCCAACTATGCATTACAAAGTCTCTGTGTATTCACATAGCATGTGCAAGGTAAATCTGAATAGCGTAATGGCTGGGCTCATGCCCCCACCTGCTTTGGATACTGCATGGCAGCCTCATGAAGGATGTCTTGAAGGGCAGGCGAGCTCTGCCTGCCGCCATTCATCAGAGCCAGGGATGTGGTGGCTAGCATCTGCCTCACTGAGAAATGGTTCAGGTCCACGTGGAAATCGGCAGAAATCTTTCGGTTGTCCTTTATGTCAAACAGGGACAGGGTAACAAAGAAAGGCTCTACCTAAACAAAACAAAACAATCCAGACATCACTGTGGCTCAAACTCTCGGGGGAAAAGAAGAATGCTGTTATCAAAGAAGAAACTACTAGATCTATTTATGATTGTTGATGTAAACTACTTCTAAAGAGAAATAGACTTGATCCCTGTCCTTTGTCACAAATGTCCTGTTCCCGTAGGCTAAACAACCCTCCACATCCTTATTTACACATTGTATTTCCTTGATACTGGAAGCTGGAATTTCATGTCCAGATTTCACTGCAATGGGCACATCTGAAACTTTCAAATATGTTTTAAAAAAATTTTAAGGAAAATTACATTTGTAGTAGGTCCTTCTTCATTTTCGGCAATACAGCATTGCAAATTGAAAGATAAATCATTGCACTTGACGAGAATTCTTTTTCCAAACTTTTCTTCAAATGGCTTCACTTCTGGCTCAGCTGATGAGAAATCAAGCTTCTTTAAAAAAGAAATGCAAATACATAAATACATTATCCTCACATTCAAAAGAAAACATAATAAATGTATCTTAAGGAAACTGCCTAAAATATGGAAAAGCTGTATACACTCATTACTTATAATAGTGTTACTATTTTATAAGTTTATATAGTTTATAATAATGGTCAAAAATGATGGTATATCTATTTAATGAATTATTATGCATAGCTTAGAAGTTGTGGTTATGAACAATCCAGTGTCCATCAACAGACGAATGGATAAACAAAATACATAAATACAAACAATGGAATATTACTCAGCCACAAAAAAGAATAAAATTCTGATACAAGTTACAACATGGATGAACTTTAAAAACACTATGCTAAAACAAGCCAGATACAAAAGGACAAATATTGTATGATTTCACATATATGCGTTACCTAGAATAGGCAAATTCATAAGGACAGAAAATAGAGATTAGTGGGGGTGAGGAAAAGTAGGAGTATGAAAGTTATTGTTTAATGGAGAAGTTTCTGTGTGGGATGATAAAAAGGTTCTGGAAATGGATAGGGGTGACACTTGCACAGCACTGTGAATGTACTTACTGCCACTGAATTGCACACTTAAAAATAAATAAAATGGTAAATTTTGTTATGCATATTTTATCACAACAAATAAAAAAACTGTCAAGAAGCAAAAATATATATGGTTATGAAGTCTGTGAAGAAACACAGAAAAATATTTATTATTAAAGTTAAATGGAGAAAAGAAGTTCTATAAAATAGACCACAAATGAAGAGGGGAAAAATACAGAAGAAAATAGAGCAGAACCATTGCCCCTCAGAGCAACCCTATTTATAGGCAGCCCAGGAGGACCCAGCCACACTGTGTTTTGGGTTTTGTTGGGACACAGATGTGGACTGCCTGTACCGTAAGTCTTACACTTCAGACTGAGCTTGGGCTAGTCAGGAAACATCACTGTCTTCTGGGCATCTGCAATAACGCTTATTATTTTCTGATAGTTATTTTATGAGGTAAACTAAATATTATTTGTGGAGTTGAGAATGTTTTTGGATAAATCTAAGTTTTCAACTATCTTTTGAATATCAAATATTCTTAATGGTTGTGCTACAGCAATGAGATTATAGGTTGTTCTGATTTTTCTTCTTCTCCCTGAATTTTATATATTGTTGTTAAATTACTTGTCAGTCCAAAATAAATAAGCAAACAAATAATCTGTCCAAAGATTTATTTCTTCAATTATTTTAAACATTAAAATAGTTCCTACCTGGGCATCTGGGTCCAAGTAAAAGAGTTTAACTCTGCTTTCACTTTTCAGTTTGATTTCTGCTTCTCTGGTACTCTGTTAACAAGATAAATAAAAAATAAAAATTATATTTAAAAAACCCATCTCTTACAGGGGTGTCCAAATAGGTTTGAAAACAACCCCATCTGGAAGAGCAGACTGCCAGATTACTCTGCCCTCATCTTGAAGAGTCAGCTGCGTGTCAACAAACAAGGATAGACTATCAAATATGCTGCACATGGAGAGAGTGCGTGGGGAAGAAAACGAGGTTAACTCCTGATCCCTGGCCTTCTGAAGCTAGCAGTCAACTGGAGAGTCAAAATCAATACAAAGAAAGCAAAAGAGAATAATTAAACATTACTATCAAGAAAGGAATCATAAAGTAATAGAATAGAGGACAAGCTCTGAAGGAAAGGGTGAAATTGAGACAGCAAAAAGGAGGAAAACATGAACATTTCAGGCTGAATGAAAAGGATAAACAGCATAGATAAGACACTGAGTGTGGAAATGAGCCCAGATGATAGAAAGGGTTTAGGGTCTGCCTAAGACTGATGGTAAAAGCAAAGAAAAAGAAAGAAAGATATTTTGAATGGGGAGATAGGAAAAACTATGGCAGATCTTGAAAGATAACCTAGGTGTTTATGGCAGGCAAGAGGGGACATTGCTAATTTACTCAATAATGTTTATTGAGCACCTACTATGTGTCAGGCACTAGGGACACAAACATGAATGAATAAAGTTCTATCCCCAAGGAATACTAGCTGGAAGGTGGAATATAAACAGGGAGTAAAAATGGCAAAAGGTACAGTGAGAGCTAACCTGGACTAGGAGGTGGCAGTCTTGAAGTATAAGAACATTTAGCCAAGAAAGGAGAGACGGGCATTCTAGACGGAAGTGCAAAGGTACTGCAGGTGCAAAGGTACAAGTCCTACCTGAGCAATGACCAAGTTATTCATTAAAGCATTAAAGAGAAATGAGACTGAGATTTATATGTTAAGGACTGGGGATATCATTCGGATTCCAAAAAATCCTGCAATTCTTTAAGCAAGGAAATAAAATAACCAGTTCTGCATTTTGGAAGCATCACTCAGGTAGGTCTGAGGCAGTGGATTAAAAAGGGAAAGACTAAGAGGCCCATCTGGTCTCTCCTGGGTTATCACAACTGCCTCCCAGTTTCACAGCCAGGCCCATAACAAGTCCCACATTCCTGTCTTAAGTAGCTTGCTGACTGGTTCAATCCATTAACTGAGATAGATAATGCAGGAGAAAGAGCAGGTTTGTGGAGAGGCGATAAAGTGAAGTTTGGAAATGCCCATGAGATTTCCAACTGGAAACATCCAGGAGACAACCAGAGAGATGGAATTGAAACATACTGTAGGAAGCCTGGAATCAGACTTGGAGAAGAGAAGGCACTGAGGGAAAGGGACATATGGTAGCACAGATAGGGGGCTGGAAGAGTGGGATTTAGAACAGAAAGAAGCTTCTAAGATATTAGAAGTCATTTCCAACATTATTTCTCATGCCTGGTGCCTCTAAATCCATATCCTATTGTCCTTGTTACTCTCAATCCCAGGGTTAAATCTATAAAGTCAGACAAGAATGTACTCTCTCATCTGCTCCTTTCTGCAAAGTCACACCTCAGCATGGGATGGGTCAATGAGAGCCACAGTGGAGAGGGTGTCTTGTCCTCTATGCTGGGTAAAGAATATGAGCAGGCAAGTCAAAAGGAAGAACCCGAATGGCAATATATGCACATATGAAAAATATCACTACTAAGCAGCAAAACACAAACTAAAGCAGCGAATACCACTTTTCACTCCTCTGGAGAGGATGCAGAAAAATGGGAATGTGAATTGTTACAACCTATTGGGAGAGTAACCTGTCAATATTTAAAGTATTAAAAATATAATAACCTCCAACTCAGAAATCCCACTTTGGAGAATTTCTCTTAATGAAATAAGAGTACATGTATTTAAGCTTACAAATATGTTATGATGTTTATTGTGCACTGTCTATAGAGGCTAAAAATTGAAAATAACCTAAATGTTTATAAATAAAGAGATGGCTGAATAAAGTGTGTGATATCCATATCTGGAATATTACGCAGCTATGAAAATGAGTAAACTAGATCTTTATGTCCCCAGAGGGACAACTATGAAATATTTTTAAGTAAAGAACAAGTTGCAGAGTAAGGTATACATCATATTCATATTAAACTAAAAACACTACATATGTTTATATGTTTCTAAGAGCAACTGGTTTGTGAAAGAGAAATTACACCAGGTTAATGACATCAGGACTCTCAGGAATGTAGTAATAGAGGATGAAGGGGAAGATTAATTTTTCTTTATATAATTTTGGATATTTTTACTTATTATAGCAAGCACATTAGGTACTCTTACAATCTAAAGGCCTATAAAATATAGCTGCAAAAAAAAAAATCCACCCAGAGACTATGCCATCCAGCACTTCTCAAAGTGACAGAAGCCAGCTCTGCTTTTAAAATAACCTGTGGTCAGTTCATATTGTGGAGGTAGGAAGAAGTGGACTGGCTTCTCCCCAAATCCTATTACTACAGTCTTACTGACAGCCTCTCTAACACTCTGGGCTCAGAATAGAGGAAAAAAAGAGGAAAATGGAGAAAATGGACAATGACAGAGCCAGTCTCTGTAAAAACTGACACATGCAAGGAAGTCAAAGAAGAGAAGGATTCGCCTGTTCCTCTTACTCCTGTAACAAAGGCTACAAACAAAGGCTATCTCCCCATCTCCTGTAAATCCTAAGTTTAATCACTAATGACACATCCTGACAATGTTTTCTCCCTTGTCTTAAGAGGTAATTATGGACCAAACATTTCCGTTTCTAGAAGAACTGCTGTAGGCTTTAGGCCTACTCTGTGTCTTAAGTTTATCTCTGAGCAGGCAAAACAATCAAAGACCAAAGAGTATGGCTAGCGGCATCTTATTTTGAGGACAAGTTATTAGAATTACATTGTGTTGACTGTTGGCTCATTTAAACAGACTGGGCTGGAACAGAGGACTTCGCAAAATCCTTTGAGGCCAAAATATATATTTTTAATTTAAAGAGATGTCATGATTCCACTACTTCCAAGGTATCTAACTCCCAGGGACCATCATTGTATCCTCTATATCACAAAGATAGAATAAAGCATTATAGAATAAGGAGGACCAAGAAATGGAGAGCCGGCTGACATCACCAACAGAAGCCAATTCCTTCGTATCACATTACGATGACATAGTTTTCTAGATTAGGATACAGGAAAGGAAGCAACTATTACAGACTTGGTTTAAAAATTAGAAAAGGTGTCCGTGCTTTGATTCTGACATGTACTGCTGGGCTTGGCTGCCTGACTCTTATCAACCTCAATGAGACTGTAAAGTTTGAGACATTATACTTTATCATGTAAAGATTTACCTAGAAAGATAAGTTCATTAGCTAAAAAGAAGTTACAAGATCATTGGATATGAGTAATTTTGGATTAACATGAAACAATATTTCTTTTTCAGAATCACATGGGAAGACCAAATGAAGGTGACTTGCTGTTCTTTGAGTACCAAAAAAAAAAAAAAAACCCTCAAAAATAGAAAAGCTGTGGAGGAGAAAAAATATAAGATGCAAGCATGGGGATTTTCTTCATACTTTACTCAAGGAGGTGATATATATCCCAACGTTGCCTAAGATAAATATAACTCGAGAAAGAAATTTCGAGCTTACAATCTGACTTTGAAGGGAAGAAACCAATCAACTAACTTTACAGTTTGTGTATTCAATAAAAATGTTTATGAAAGTACTCTGATACTATAAATGCTGTAACATTTACAACAAACATGTTTGGTTCCATATTAGAAAACAGGAAGAAAAGAACAAGTTTTATGATAAAATAACGATGTTCAGTACTAAATGTACGAACAACATAAGGGCCAAGAATATATAAAATATTCTGAAAGCTTAAGTCCACATCATCCCTACCATATGTAAAGGGCCCCTTCATTATATTCCAGAATAACATCAGTTATTTTTGTACTAAAACAACTTCCTGTCCCTCTCATCCTGTTTGGTTATGTCGCATTCACAGTGGAAAACAAAACCCAGTGCAATAGGATAACTGAAACAGAAAGAGTTGAACAGAGAGAGGCTGACATTAAATTACACCTTTAACCCCCTTCTGTCTGCCCCTATTGTTCTAGTCCCTTCTCTGTGATCCCACTTAACTGTGGCCTGATCTGCTCCTGGACCCTTTTTACACCTTCCTTTCCTGGTACTGACTTCCTCTACCTCTTCGTCCCCTGACTAAGTTCCCTCTTTGCTGTGTGCCTTGAGCCCCTCTCTCCCTTCCCTTCCCACGCCTTACTTCAGTCTCAGATTCTCCAACTACAGAATCCATTCCTTCTAAAATCAGGATGACCAGTTAACAGAGGAGGCTGACAAAAGTCATCACAGATGGACACCTGCCAGCTACAAGCGTGATAGCAGCACACACTATATCTATATTTAACAAATAATAGCTATCATTATTAAGGGCAGTGCACTTTAATATTCACTATTCGATTCTATCAATTAAAAAAAATCTGGGTCACATAATGTTGAGCTAAAGAGTTCTGACACAAAGAGTGCATACGGTATGATTCTATTTATAGGAAAGTCTAGAACAGTCGAAACTAATCTTCAATGGTAGAAGTCAAAAGAATGAGGGTATCAGCTGGGAGAGGGTTACAGGGCAGTCTGCTGGGGTGCTGGAAGTTTCTATATTGATCTGGGTGGCGGTTATGTGGGTGCACAAATGTGATATCCATCCAGCTGTACAATTAGCGCCCAAGCATTTTACCATATGTGAGTTCTACTTCAATAAAAAGAAAAACAAAACAAATAGTAAGAAATGGGAGTTGAAACCAATTTAAATTGATTTTACCAACTAAAATAGCTTCAGCTAACTTGCTCGTTACTCAGTTTGACAACAGCTCCAAATATGTTATTTATTTTAAAATAATAAATAAATGAATATGTATTATTTTCATGTCAGGCTTTGTGTCAGGCTTCTTTAGCTCAACATTACATGACCCAGATTTTTTAAAAAATGTATGTATATCCCTAGGTCATAGGATCAAGGAATTTTGAATTAGCTGGCAAGGCAGCAGTGGGCAATAATAGAAGAAAGGAGAGCACAATTCCTGTGTGTCTTCATAGGAAGAAATGCAGATTTCTAATTAATCAGCATTAGGCTGAAATAATACAAGTCGTCTCCTGGGTTCATCCAGTAAGTATAGAAAGTACTTTGTGAATTCTAGACTGCATCGCATATATTATCCATTACACCAAACATTGTGCTTTGAGAAATTATGAACCTCAAAACATCCAGAAACAAAGAAGTAAGTCTCAATATAAAATAGGAAACACAGAAGTTCATGACACAAGAAAGCAAAACACACACACCAAAACTCTTCCCAGCCTAAAAGGAGGTAATGAGGGTGGCACTGAAATGGGCTTTAATATGCAGGTGCCAAAAAGATGCTGTGGTAACAGTCAAGCTGAGAAAAACAATATTCTAAAGTCCTAGCCAGGGAGAGAGATTTCACATTTTAGAACAAACGTATTGTCTAAAGAAAAGGTCAGTGCTGAATGCGAGTCTATTTATAACCGTATATAGATAACCATGTTTTCTATTATAGTCTTTAAGATGTGGGTGTGTACAGTCTCTATTTCACTGTATTTGAAAAAAAAAAAAAAGAATGGAAAGGCAGTAACAGAGTAAGAATACAAAGGCCCAGAGAAAACAAAGATATTGCTCTCATTTAGAAAAGAATCATTCATAGATGCACACAAGGAGACAAGTACAAGATATTCATTATAACACTGTAATAGGAAAAAAATGGAAATAATAGAACAGCTGATATAAAATGCTTACACAATGCAATAAAAGGGATAAATCAGATCTATACACAAAGTAGGATTAATCTCAAAAACAATGCTGAACTAAAAAAACAAAAGCAAGTGCAGAATAATAAATTAGCATTTCTGTAACATTTTTAAACATACAAAACACAACCATATATATCATGATGACAGATATATTGGTAAAGATGTAAAAATTAAATATCAGAAACTCCAGAAAACTAATAATAGTGGTTGTCTCCGGTTGAGGTTGCAGGAAAAGAAGGGTATGAAATACGGATGAGGTTTAAAAATAACTATATTTTATTTTTTACAAAAATATGGAAGCTAAAAAGACAATATAGTAAACAGTTGAATCTGGGTGGTGGAATATGGTTGTTTGTTTTCCTTTGTGTTTTCAGTAACATTTAAGTTTCTCAAAATTATAAAAAACAGATGTAACTTTGTTTTCATTCAGAATGACCCATGAAAAATTTGTACAACACAACCCCCTTTGGTTTAGTGCCAATCATTAACACGGATCCAACCTCTCTGGAATGTGTGCATTAACTTGAATAAGCGGGTGCATCTGTGTGAACATGGTAAGTTCCACGTTACCATGGGAACATTTATCTATATTTTGGATATTTCTTCAATACTTGTAATGTAGTATTAAATCTAACGAAGGGAAAAACACTTAAAGAATAATAAAAAAGAATACTTTGTAAAGCACTTTCTGGAAAACAGACTGAAATCTGACTCAGGTTGGTAGTGTATTTCATCTCACCAAATATTCAGGACAGAAAATAAAGAGCAGTAACTATAATGTCATTGTAATGATTTACTACAGTGTAACTGTTAATCATTGCAACAGATGAAATATTCCATGAAATGAGCACTATTTCCATATCATTCTATGAAGAGCAAAAGATTTAAGATGATGATGTTACCTTAACAAGTTCAGGCAGGTAGCTATCTAAACCGGAACCAGATCCTTCCAATTTGCTTTGTTCGTCATCTAAAATGTCAAAACAGATTACCTGAGTCACTCCCAGTTGAATGTATTTTATTTAAAACAGTAGGAAGAAGACCATTTTTCTTATGTGCCCTTGAGTACAGTGGTTTTCAACTCTGCAGTAGAAACAGCTTGGAGGTTTAAAACAAAACAAAACAAAACAAAACACCGATGCCCAGGCCGAGTGGTGAGTTAAACATCTGGTAGCTGGTGGAACATGGACACTGTCCAACTAGAACTGACACAAGATATGAACACCAGCCCACGGGGCTACACCCGTCAGACACACTAAAAGTCAGGCCTACCCAGGCACGATCCAAGGCCAACTAAATCAGAATCTTTAGTGGGACAATGGAAAGGGTACTTTTTAAAAGTTCCCAGGAATTTCTAAGACACAGCTAGTGTTGAGAATCACCTAAGGAATTAAAACAAAACGAAACAAAATAAAACATGAATTTAATCTGAGGCTTCTGTCAATCCTAATTTTGTCTTGAAAATTCCAAAGGATATGATTAATGACAACAATAATAACTATAATTAGTATTTTAAGTGCTGACTCTATGCTAGGCACTAGATATGCATTATCTTAATCTCATCTAACCATACATTACATTTTTATTCCCATTTTATGAGTGAGTAAACCAAGGCTCAGAAAATGTAAGTACCTTGCCTAAGGTCTCATAACTGAAAACGGTATTTATTGCTGGGATTCAAACTCAGGTTTTCCTTTCTGCCTCCAAAACTGTTGTTCTTCCTCATGAAAATGATATCAGGGTAGTAAATCCTAATACGACAAAATCTTTTTTGACAGGCTATCTGTAAAAAGCCACATCTTTCCCACTTCTCATGTACCTGTGCAATATACATGTCCACTTCTATACCCTCTGGCAAAAGGAAAGATACCCACAGAGTGTGCGTGTACCTGGGGGAAGCTAGACCTCCCTACCTTCATGAGAGTCTCCATTTCGCTTTTCTTGCATTGCGGCTTCAAAGCTGAGCTGGAGAATTTTGTTTAGAGTTGTGATCCACTCTTCCATTTCCATTTCACTGTCTGCTGCCAAAAGATAACTACTTTTGTCCTGCATCTTGAGCTCAAAAGCAAAACGCCTGACTTTGTTGTTCTGAAATGGGAAAAGGATAAAGAGACATATTTTAAAAGAATTGGAATAGACTTACAATTTTTTCTCCATATGATTTCCTGATGGGTGCTCTCATTGGCATTTTGGACCAACTTATATAAAAATGCAAGCATCTTTCTCATAAACGCCATCGACTATCCACCTTCCCTGCTTTATTTTCTCCATAGTTTGGTTTTCCATCTGACACATTACGTATTTTGCACACTCGTCTTATCAGTTGCCTGTCCCCTCCAGTGGAATGAAAGCAGAAATTTCCTTTGTCCAGTGCCACATCTCCACTTCTAGAACACTGCCAGGCAAATAATAGGCTGTTGAAAAATAGCTGCATGAATGAAATTTCATTTAAAATTTTCAATTTCCATAGTTGTTTTTTTTTAATTAACTAGTGTGTTGTATTATGTTTTTAAAAGCAAATCATTATCTATCAATATGTTTGACTTTCTTATCTGCAACTCACTCAATATTTATGAGTCCCAAAAGGTATTAGGACACCATGTCTACCTTCTCCCAGCCTTCCCACATGCCTCTGGCTTTTATGCCTGTGAAAGGGTGTCTGACTCAAAGTATAAAAACAGTAGTCCATGTGCATCGAATGTGAAGGATTTCTCAACCTCCACACTGCTGATGTGTGTTTGGGGCTGATAATGGTTGTGGGGCGCTCCTGTGCATTGTAGGCCTTACCCACTAGATGCCAGTAGCATACCCACCCCTGCCAGTTGTGAAGGTCAAAACATATCTCTAGACATTACCAAACATTCCCTGGGGTAACCCCCCCACCCCTCTCCCCACAATGCCCCATGACTGCACTAGACAGAAGTTCAGCTCTGAGGACCATGGCATAGACTGAGGGTCATGATATCACAAACTCCACCAACCTGTAGCAGGGCATACCCCTCACTCACTAAATTCTAGCTGGTTAGCTGCAGTCAGGGGACTCCGTAATGCAAGTCTCAGGGACAGGGCAACCTTCCCAAAGGCTTCTCTGTGTATTTCTCACAACATGAAGAGTGCTACTCCTAGCAAAGCCACACAAACTGCTGTGTACAGACTGCCTACTGTGGGTTCCATAATTGCTGCCCTGGACCTCACTTAAACTTCTTTTTAAAGCAAGAATCAGATCAGTCAAAGGCTGAATATAAAATGAGTTCTTTTTCCCCTCACATATTCATGATTATGAAAATAAAAAGTTAAAAGAGGGGAGGACATTGGGCCTTGATTCTGAATTATTTAGGTTTGCTCTGAACTTAAAAAAAAAAACCAACTCAATACTAGAAAATTAAACTAAAAATTAACTTTAAAAGTCTCCCAATTTAATAATATAAATCAAACTCCTACTTGAGAATCCCACACAAGAAGTTAATTTCCATCACTGACAATTCATTCTGGTACTTCTTACTTTACACTGGGAATAAACTAACTTTGATATAATTGGGTTTGTACAGTAGCGACTTTCAGCTAAGATTGGGTTACTAGATGGGAGACATCCACGTGCCAGTTAGCTGCTGACGTTAAAATAATTTTTAGTGAATGTTAAGTAATTTTCTGCCTTTCTTAAAAAAACCAGAAGATCTGGCAACCCTGGGCTGGTATTTCCACTCAGGAGCATCAGCCCTCTTTAAACAGGACCACCTGAGCTTCAGTTTGTCACACTCCCTAGCATTTTCTATGGCTTTACACCCAGACCTCTTCTTTTACTTCCTTCGTTCCTTGGACCCTGAAAACATCTGAGTTTGACCCCTAACTTCCACTGCTGGCCATGATGAAGTAACAGGGTCTGGACTTACATCAAATGTAACTACTGGAAAACTAGACGGCACAGATGAAACGACTGTTTTCAGATATTTGACAACAGGCAGGGCGGAAGAGAAGTAAAGGAGGGGAGTCCTATCCCCACCTCTGCCAGAAGGCAACATCTAACTCGTGGAACAGAAAGGGAAAACCCAACAGAGCCCTGCAGTCTCCCTGAGTTGAAGAGACTGACTGGAGATCAGGAGGACCCAAGAAGCTAGATCATGAAGGCAGAGTTTTCAGCATGAGAACAGCGTTCTCAGCACAAGAGATTTTAAAGAGAGCCAAACAGAAAAAAATCAGAGCCACACATTCATTATACATGTATTTTCTATTTGTATGTTGTGCTTTAACAAAAAAGCTTACCGAAAAAAAAAAATCGAGACACAATAACCTAAATTTCAGTCACCAGAGATAGACAATCACAAAGAACAGGGAATAACATCAGGCTCCAAAACAACACGAAGGACTGGAAAATTATAGAATGCCTTCAAAATTCTAATGTAAATTTTACCTTAGATTTCTACATCCAGCCAATCAGTCAAATATAAATGCAAAAATAAAGATATCTACAGATAACACTAACTCAAAAAAATTAACATCTTACAGGTGACTTCTCAGTAAGTGACTTGTTTTGGAGGATATGCTCCTCCTAAACAAGAAAGTAAAACAAGAAAAAAGGAGACCGAGGATCCTGGAAACAGGGAATCCCACACGGACCAAGGCGACAGGAATTTCCAGGATGGTGGCTGTGCAGAGGCTGAGAAGGCAATTACATTTAACCTTCTAACAACACAGGTCTGAACCGCATGAGTTGCCTTATGTATGGATTTTTATTTAAAATAAATATACTGGGAAATTTTTTTGAGATTTGTGACAATTTGAAAAAATTTGCAGATGAACCACATAGCCTAAAATTTTGAAAAAATTAAGAAACAGTTAGGCATGTCATGAATGCATAAAATATATGTAGACAGTAGTCTATATTATCATTTACCACCATAAAACATTCACAAATGTATTATAAAAACTCACACAAACATGGACCGTACATGGCACCATTCCAGCCAATTTGTAATAACACACAAAATATGTTAATTGACTATTTATGCTATCGTTAAGGCTTCTGGTCAACAGTAGGCTATTACTAATTAAGTTCCAGGGGGAGTCAAAAGTTACGCATGTATTTTACTCTGCAGGCAGTTGGCATCCCTCACCCTCATGTTGTTCAAGGGTCAACTGAAGTCCAAATTAGAGCAGAAAGGAGGGTTGCAGGAGCTGAAATCCTATCACCATCATATAATGTCCAGGACTGATGAAGAGCAGCAAACACTTCTTATTTAGCCATATGATGACAAATCCCAGAAAAAATAATAAAAGGAGTTGAAAACGATCACTTCAGCGGAGTAAGGAGTGGGTGAGGTGGAGGTAATACAGGCAGGAATGTGCCTGTAGTATTACCTTTCTCAACTGCTTGACTATTTAAACCCAGATGAACGATGACTTGGATGAAAAAGCAATTTAATTTTAAGGAAACATGTGAATACATAAGCACGTATACTTCAGGGTCAAACCAGAGATCTATGCGTGTCTAATGTTAAAGACACTGGCTCCACAAAAAGCCTTTCTTTGGGCTGATGTCATTAGCTATTATTTTAAGGAAGAATTCTCTGATAATGGTGACTGCATCTATTGTGAGAAGTTGTCAAGGAGATTGTTCATTAATCACACAGTGCCCTCTGTATAAGAGCCCCCAGGAGAAACGCCTGAATGATCTTCATTCTGAGATTGCTGGGCAGCTTCTGACTAATTAGATTGTTTATATCTATGTGCACTGAGTGACTAAATGGGTTTCCAAGCTAGAAAGCATAGAGCCCAGTTTGTTGCCCACCCAAAGCTGTTGTTAGATCTTCATAACATGTTCTTCTTCCTTAGCTAATTCCACTTCACCTCCTCCCTACCACAACTCCTTGTTCACTCTTCTGCTTTCAAACCCACTTTAAATTTATGCTGTCCTGTGTTCTAAGTATCCTTGTCAGTGCTGCTTTAGATCTTCCTGAAAAATGGCAGGGGAATGGGTGGATGGACAGACGGATGGAGAAACAGGCAATCTGCTTTCAAAGACAATTCTATAAAGGTATGGAAGGAAAACACCAAACTGGAAAAAGTCCCTAGCTCTTTGGGAAAGGGAGCAACTGGGGTCAATGGGGCCTGCCATGTTATCAGTATTGATTTTTTATAAGATGGATATATTCACGTATTATATTTAATCAAAAATAATTTTAAGAATAACTCTACAACTGCAACAGCACTATGATAACAAAAATATCCAATACTGGCTGAATGCTTACCATGTGCCAATACTGTTCTAAACTCTTTACATGTATAAATGAATCTTCTCAGAAACCATATTTGGTACTATTACTATCCCAACTTAACAAATAAGGAAACTAAGGCACAGAGAGTTTAAATAATATCTCCAAAGTTACGCAGCTGGTAGAGCAAGGATTTGAACTCAGTCAGGATCTAAAACCCAATCTCTTTACCAATATATTAGTCTGCCATTGGTATTAAGTAGTGATAAAAGTCATCAATGAGATGCTATTTCCAAGTTAACTCATCTAATCTTCTCATTTCCCTATATCATTATCTAAATTTTGCAAATGAAGAAACTTCAGGTAATAGCCAGTCCAAGGTCATACAGCTAAAAAGAGGCTGAGCCAGGTTTTAAACACAAGAACTCATGCTCAAGAGCATTGTGCCTACTGCAACATATTTCTGTCCCTAGGCTATACCTGCCATCTTCTAAAATGATGAAAAACAAGCCTTTTCTCATTTAAAGTCATCTATTATATTTCTACCACAAAATTGCCATTTTTAGAAGTGTTTGCTTAAATCTGCTAATTCATAGATGGTACTTTTACAAATAATAAAACGATAAAACTCTTCATATTTACCTGAACCACACCCACACAGGAATCCAAAAATATTGATCCTTTTGGTTCTTTGGAGATTTTTTCATCTTTGTAAAAATTCAAATTGTAGGAACCATCACTAAGTTGAATCAGGTGGAAAAACCGTCTTTTAAATGACTAAGAAAAAAAATATACACAGAGTTATTGTTTTGGAATGAAAAGAGTCACAATCTCTATCAATAAGTCACGATTAGAAACACATGCGAAACAGTTCAGTTCTCTCCAAAATAAATATAATTTTAGCCAACGCCCCAGGTAACTGGGTGAGTTAAGACCCATAACTTCACATCTAATAATTTCACTGCATTTCAATTCTGAGGAGGTGGTTCACTTAACAAGCACTGGTCATTTTTCTCACCCACAGAAATTGGGATTTTATGTAACTACCCAAAAGCAGTGCAGTGAGTTCCAATTTGGATGCAGCTCAGAAAAATGGAAACGTCTCAAATCCCCAGGGTTTCTTGCTCACACAGGACAGCAACTGTACTCTGCCTCATGACACCGAACAGTTTTCTAGCCTCAGGACTATGGCGGTCAGCATTTTCCCGATTTAATTTTGATCTCCATGTCCATCCTACCCTACCCCCACCCCCATCTCCATTGCCTCTTTTCTCTTTATTATTAGTCCTGGTCTTTTTCTGGACCTATTTCTCTGGCGAGTAGCTTTTCACATTGGTTTTGCTTTTTGCAGCCTTCTTCCAATGTAATCATTTTCCCTTTAATCTTCCATTTTTACTTAACTCGACTTTGTCACAGCAGACCTCCACAAAAGAGCTGAGGTTCAGCCCCTTGGTGATGTCCTGTGAGGCACCAGATTCATTTTGTAGTTAACACAGAGAAGAGAGCCCGTGCTAGCAGTCGCACCAAGCCAATGACAGTCTCTTCACGCTGGTGAGTTGGTGATGAGGGTAAGTAGGTGGAAAGGTGTCTACTGAAGGTCTTACTAACAAAGCAAGGCATCTTACTAACCAGACAACACCGCTTTTGTCAGGAAGAAGAGCACACCCGTTTACCTGAACACTGTTTCTAAGACCTAAAGGAAAAAAAAGGCTAATCAGAGGGGAAAGCAGGGTGACGGGCCTACTTACCCTCATGGTCACGCTTATTGCACTGTTCATGTTGCCTTTGTAAGCCACCCGTGCTTGGTGATCCCACCCTTCTGAGACCCGAGGGAGGCAGCATCCTAGGAGAGAAGGGAAATATTGCAATCATCTTCTGTTATTACCCATGCCGTTTGCTGTGAGTCTGGTCAATGGGAAAATCATTCGCTTGGTGCCAGCCTGCCCCTTGGCCCTTTCCTGGAGTAACCATCTGACATTAACACGTACAAGTCACTTTAGTGTCCACTTAACAGTGAAAGATTGGGACAAGCCTAAAGTTCTGAAAACTCCAGTCCAGTAAAAGCCAAAGCTAGTTCTAATCCAAATTTTTATTTTTAAGAGTTTAGTGAGCCACAGAAAAGTACATACCATACTTGACCACTCAAGTTGTAAGGTCTCGCCGGGTTTCATGAAAAAGGTTTTCAAATTACACTCCCCTACAGTTGAAGGACAAAAGCAAATTCCTGGAAAACTTCCCAGAAGCTTAGTTCAGAGAAAGGTGAAAAAGAAAGGAAGGAAGGAGATGTGAGCCAATAAAGGAGTGTTAAGATGAGGGAACGACAGAACAGAAGGAAGGATAGAGAAGATCCCAACAGGGATAGAGGAAAGAAAGAGTTAGAAAAGTGAAAGGAAACAGCTAGAAAAGTAAAGAAACTGCTTCTTCAAGTTCTGACCCCAAGCTCTGAAATCTGGGTTAAAGGACCTGGAGCTGCCACTTGCTACTCAAAGTATAGGCACATATTCGTACACATAATAGACAGATGAAACGTATACACACACAAATACGCAATCTGCCGAATCTTCCACCACACCCTACCCCACCCTTTAAGAGTCCTCTCTAGTGACTTCTTTCCCTCTTTAAGGCTATGCCCAATATATACTTCGGTAGGTGCCCTGTGAAGAGAAGGCCACATAGTGTCACGTTACCCAGCTCACATCTCCTAAGATTAGCCTCTAATTATGATGTTTATTTTTTGTAATCAAGTAGACAATTGCATAATGACCCATCGTATGTTTTGTTTTAGACCATCTCAATATGAATATTGATGGTTTTATTATTGTTATTATCAGCAATGATAGAAATAACTTACCTGTCTAGGATTATACAGTTTGTTTTGTGTGCCTTCACAGGCATTATTTCAAGTGGTCCTCCTCTTACTATTAATCACCACCAAGTTTTTAATATCTTGTTTTTCATTTTGAATGACTATCTACTCTTTCCAGAATTATTTAAAAAGTGTTTTGTAAAATAACTTGCTACCATGGACACTGTTAAAGTTCTTGAGTGGCTGATGTTGTTTTAGTTGACAATTTAAAAAATAAGAAAAACTCACAATAAGGCTTCCAATACTGAGAATGAGAAATGCAGAGATAGGTAGCACTAACTTATATAAGATTTCCCTTGCTCCGTGGACATAGTCACCTCGTGTCCTGTTGTATTTGTACACTTCTCTAGCCATAAGCTTTTCTCCAATAGTAGGGGGAGTGGATTTGTAAAATCAGAGCTTCTGGGTACTATATATTTCACTCGAAGTGATCACTGAAGAAACAGCCACTTAAAATCTATTGGCTATCAGTTTGTTTTAAGATAATCTAAACTTAAGGTCTAAGTAATCTTGATATCTTTTAACAGTGCAACTCAACCTTATCCATGCCTTTGAAAATAATCTCAGAATAAATAAACAGGACCAGAAGAACATGCTATGCTAAGTAGTCAACTTGAAACAGAAACCTTATTTAAATCAAACAAAACATTTTTAAAAATTCTTCCCGTTTAAAGAAACATTCCTATTCCTGTTTCAGCTAAATGTTGGTAATTTTATCATTAATATTCTAAGTCTGTGAGTGATCAACCTACCTCGTCTTTATCGACCTCCTCATCAACTTCATAGACATGAACTGGAAGTTTATCCAACTTGGCCACTTTGCTTTAAAAAGAAGAAAAAACTTGTTTAATAATTAATTAATGAAAAGATACTGCATTTCTTCTTCCATCAGAGGAACCAGAATTTAATAAACCCAAAGCTGGCCCAATCAGATAAAGAATAAAAACCACCAATGCCATTGCTTTTCACAGTAGGTGATAAAAAAGAGAGCTCCAAAGCTATGTAGAAAACATGGCATACCTTGTTGGGAGTTATGTAGGTATATTAAAATGGGAATATTTGTTAACAAAGACTTGATAGAATAACTTTTAATATGAAGTTTGAGAACATGGAAAATGAGGTCACTAAATTTAAAGTGATTAAAACCACAGTCTTAGATGATGATTTAAATGACAAAAAGATGCTAGTGGCCAGCATTTATTAAACAGTTACTATGTACTAGGCATTGTGCTGTATGCTTCGTATGTGTTATCTCTTGTAGTCCTTTAGATGGTGGGGACTGGTGTTAAAGCCATTTAATAGATGAGGAAACTGAGGCTCACAGAGGGCAGAGTAAGTAGATGACACAGGTAGACTACAGAACCTATGTTCTTAATCACTGTTACAATCTTCCCTTTCATTCTCATCAGTCAGAAACTCTTATAAATTCTAAAAAGTAAAATCTACCAGCAGGAAAAGTATATTGTATATTAAGTCCATTAAATCTCACAGTCTGTTCTCTTTTAGCCCTGAGAATGGTATGAACAATGCAAAGATACATTAATTCGATCAAACGGGAAGAATTAAAAAATCCCCAAATGAGTATTGGGTAAATATAGAACTAAGGAACACATCCATCTGGAGAAGATAATGCTGGAAGAAAGTGTTCTCAGCTGAGATTTAAAAAGAAGCATTTGGGAAGTTGGCTAAACACTCTTAAGGAGTGGCTGAACCACACAAACAGAAAAAACAACCAGGTCCACTGACACTAGTATAACAAATCAAACTCATAGTTACAACAAACACAAAGAAAAATATATTAATAGGATCTCAAGTAAAATTTTTATCAGCAATAGTTACTTTTGAAACACAATCCATCATCATTTGCTTTCAATTTTCATAATCAACTAAAATTTGCCAACTACATCAGTTACGATGGAGCATTTTAGAACAGATATCCTCTCAAGGTGAAACCTAACCTATCCCTGGTTCACTTTACCCACCATTAATCAATCTAAACACACTTGCTTTTAGTGCATTCTAGAACAAGTTAATTAATACTTTAGAGGCGGTAGAGACATTTGCCTGAGAAAATGTTTGTTCTTTAACCTACTTTTAACCTAATTTATTCAATATAAAATAATTTTTTATGTCTCTTTAAAATATATTTTTAAGATAAAACACATTGCACTATATTTTAATATCCTTACATTTTCCTTGTTTTCTATTTCTCACTAAAAAAAATTTCACCTGTTTATGTTTCATCAGTGCTACCCGGAAATCACTGGACCTAATTAAACCATGTGCATTGTTTATTACGCCTACCAACCCTAGAGTCCTAGGATTGAGTCCTATGCAGAGAAGTTACATACCTCTCTAAAAATTTTAAGTACAAAGAATTTTCCCTGTGTGTATAACCGCACCTTGTGTGGTCTGCCCATTTACTCACTTTGGAAGCTGTCGAAACTCTCCTGAGTAATCTTCATATTTATAGTTCACAAGGTGCCAGTCAGAATTATAGGTTTTGATGCACTGTTGGGGGGGGGGAAGGGATTAAAAAAAAAAAAAAGAAAGTACATGAAAAATAAAAAAGGTATGTGATGACTTTTAGAGAACATTTATGAAGGTTTATGAATGCACACCCATACAAACATCAAAAATATTCTTTCCCCTTAACCCTCCAACGCCTGAAATTCTACCATCAGAGAGGTTCCCGTGAGGCTTAAGAATCACTGACACATTATCCTTGGGAGAGGGGTCACTTTAATGATTTAATCACCCTTCATGATCTGAGAGCAGATTTTACAATGAGAAAAATGGCACCTTCTCTCTTGCATCATTTACATAACAATGTACAGTTACTGACTTAAAACCACTTGGTTCTTAAGAAGTAGAGTGGCCCTACTAGAACATATAAGTGAACAGAAAGTGTGAACCACACAATGTTTTCATGGTATTTACTAATATTACAACTGGCTTTGTTAGTCAATATTATATAAATCTGCTCTTAGTTTTTCCTTCTACTTATAAGGGACAGAGTGAGGTTATTAGGAGGAAAGATTTCAATTCCAATTCTCTATGGCACCATGACATCTTCATGTATACGTGTGTGTGTGTGTGTGTGTGTGTGTGTGTGTGTAAAGAATACACAAAGCATGGAGCATTCCATTGCCAAGGATTCTACTGGATGCTAACCTACACGGGCTGCACTAAACTACCTTCTACATGACAGACTCGATGGGACAGCATCATGTCTTTCATTCATCTTCCAAGGAAGATCCATCAAGTAGTACGTAGAGTCTTAAAATTATGAGGCTTCATCTGTCAGACCTTCAAATGTGAATTAAGTCAAAATCAATAGGTGAAGTTTTGATTTAGGTACCATCGGTTTAGTCCCAATGATTTTCTGTGTAATCAGCTCTTGACTACATGGATGTAAACTTTAGTGTGGGCAAAAAACTGAATGAATAAGTGAAAACATAGGTAGATAAATGTATTTATGTCTTACCTAGTTGACTTGACCCTGGCTGTAACTAATATCATGAAAAAAAGTCTCCCTTCTCCGACATCACTTCATTGTTTAATTGACAACCTTTTCATCTATTTTTGAGACAAACTCTCCTCTACCCCAAAGACATAAAAATAACTACAGCCACAACAATGAGCGCTTCTTTTGTGCCAGGATCTACACTAAGCAAGGCTATGAAGGGAAGGTAATGGAAGGATTGGAAGGATTTATATAATCATTCAGAGAGGTGGGATAAGTAGCAAAGAAGGGTTAAGAACAGTCAGAGCAACTTTTCAATTTCTTTGCTATGTAGTTACAAATGTTTTTAAATATTATTTTATTCTTGAATGCACTTTTTTAAAAAATTTCAAAACTTTTCACATTTAGAACATCAGACATCCCCATTCAAAATTATACTCCAAGACCAGTACAGAGTTATCTGTACGTTTATATTTTTCACTAAAGTCTCTCGGTCCATTAGCATAAGTCAAGTCGGACTATGCATGATACAGTCTTGTGGACCTGACTCTATTCTCTTTGTTTTGAAAGTCAAATCAGAGACTGCAGCAGCCCTCAGGGCCATGGTGGTTCTTCGTCAAGCACTGCCACGAGACCTGTGCCACCAAAGTCTCTTGCAGGGCATTATAACCATTCTGAAGTATGAACGGTACCCGCCCAGTTAAAAAATAAATAAGTATAGATATAATCAGTGCACTGACTAATGGAATACCTGAGTGCCCAGATTTTTAATATCTTAGGCGAAACGAGTAAGAAAGATAATTGTAATGTTAAAATATTTTAAGTTATAAGGAACTGCAAGAAATATTGTTAATAAGGTTTAGCAGCCAGAGGTTTATTCATTTAATAAGCCATGGTTGACTGTTCACACAGAAGGCACCTGTTAAATTCCAAGGTAAAAGCAACCCCCATTCCTCCGGAGACGTAGAAAGTCTAGGAGACAATGGGTTCAATCACAATCAGTACCCAGAGAACTGTATCTCGAAAAACAAAGGATCTGACTGATTTCATGATTAACCTTTCAAACTTGTGAAATTCAATAATATTTT
The DNA here is from genome assembly GCA_003508835.1 of Eonycteris spelaea. Lineage (NCBI taxonomy): Eukaryota > Metazoa > Chordata > Mammalia > Chiroptera > Pteropodidae > Eonycteris > Eonycteris spelaea. The sequence goes on from PUFA01000047.1 coordinate 10,594,678, forward strand.
GAAGTTATACTGAAAGGTTTTTGAAGTTGTTTTTTAAAAAGCCATTAGGTCATTCTCCTCTGGACGAGAGGATGAAGAGGAAGTGTTGTTCCACTCCACCCTAGTGGAAGGGTCCCAAGAGGTTTAGTTATGTTGGCTCCAGCAGCATAGCATGAAGCCGCTATTGCTCAACCTGCAGCGATTAACGAATTTAATAGAGAGTTGTCCTTCAAAAGCCATATTTTTAAAGCAACTGGAAAAACTGAATTAGTAATTAACAATTTTGCTAGATGCTTTAAAACAGGAATCAACAAACTTTTCCTGCAAAAGGCCAGATAGTACATATTTTCATCTTTGAGGGTCATATTGTCTCTGGTGCAACGACTGAACTCTCAGCTGTGAAGGTGAAGCAGCCATAGGCAATATGGAAACAACTGGGTGTGGCTGTGCTACAATAAAACTTTATTTACAAAAACAGGCTGCAGACCAGATTTTGCCTGTAGGTCAGTTTGCCTACATCCTGCTTTAAAAAAAAACATTTAAGGATATATATAAACATATAAGGATATATATATATATACCTAGCTGTTTTGTCTATAATTAATTTTACTAGTATAGTAGCAAAGGAAGTTTTAGGCAAGAAGACCCTTTCAGAAATAAAAGAAAAAACACCTTGAAATTTTTTTAAGTATTTTAATTTTTCAAAAATCTCAATGAAAACTAAATCTTGTTATTTTAATTGGTCTTTACTTATAAAAGCTTAACTTCCTTGCAGAGGGAAAATTTATTGATGGGCATATTTATCTAGCAAATACAGATCAAATCTATTATTTTTAAATGAAGGATCGGTCAAGAAACAAAATTAAAATACACAATTAGTTCATCTTGGAGATAAAAACAAACACCCCAGGGGGTAAAAACAAGCAATCTAAATGCAATAACTTCTCTTTCCCCCTTATAAGGATCCTTATTTCTGTGTTCAAACAAAATTATAATTATACATTGATCAGGGACCTCAGGCTTTGCTCATTATCACTTGACATTTCATAAATATTGAACTTGTCTTAAAAATAAGTTCCAAGTATAAACATAGAAATAAGTAAATATGTAAGCATGTGTGCTGAGTCTCCATTAAAAAATATAAATAATGAAGCCTCTGACATTATGTCCAGTCAGTTCACTTACGAGCTTCCCTTTATTTTATGCCTATAAGTTCTGTAGAATTTATGTTTTGTTGTCAGAAGTAATCCCTGTTGACCTCACTGTCCACGTTTCAGATTCTGAGAACCTCATATTATTCTCCTATTTTAACTTCCATCATACAAAATATAATTACCTCTCTGTCACTTTCTTGATAAAATCATTAAAATTTAAAGAAGAGAGGTATTAGAAAAAAATGACTTTAAAATAATGTATAGTAGTGGGGAAGAGGGAAGGGGGAGGTAGACGGGGTAAAAGGGGTGAAATATGTGGTGACAGAAAGAAACCTAACTATGAGGTGAACACAGTGTAAATATATATATTCCTTACTCTTAAAGTGTACAGCTGAAACTTATTGGATTGCATTAACAAATGTCACCGTAAAAAAAAAGTAAAAATAAAATAATGTATAAATTAACATAGCAGACACACATTACCTCTGTAACAAATAAGCTCTGCGCCTCCTCTTGTGCGTGTGCAGGAACCGTTGAGCATCTGTATCGACCCTGCCGCCTCAGAATGGCTGTCTGTGAAGGAAAGCACCAGGCGAGGACTGGGTAACGTGGAGGAAAGGCGCCAGGCTCACCTGCAGCGGGCGTGGACACCATCGCTTCGGTGTCTACCCGCTGGTGCAGCTCCCTCCTCACTCTTTGGGTCACACACAACCGATACCATTTGACACACTAAAGTTCAAAAGACATGCGAGGCAACAACTCCTGCTTCCTTCTGGGTCAGGGCCCCAGTGAGCCCTCCGGGGAGCCCTTTCACACCCCCCAGGCGGGGTGGAGGCCTATTTGGGGAGTCCCTAACACTCCTTCACCCTGAGTACTTGATCTCGTCTCATTATATTGCCTTTTACTTGCTTGCATTGCCCCCTTTTTTATTGGTAAACAGACATAAGATTTACCATGTGAACCATTTTTAAGTGTATATAGTTCAACGTCATTGTACATTTACATTGTCCTGCAACCATCACGGTCATCCACCTTTTAACTGCCTTTTGTGTCTGTTCTTGTTCACTGTCTTATCCCCAGTGCCTAAGAGCAATTAACTAGACAGGGAGAAAGTCCTTAATATTTGCTAATTGAATCTATGAACTGTGAATGCTACCCTCCCCACCCACACACACACGATTCCTGTTACATGAGGCTTAAATGCTTATATTAAGTAATAAAATGTCTCATGACTCTAGGCAGCAGCACATATACTCCAATTAACATTGTTTGGAAGAGACTAGTGTCAATGAGGAACCTAGGCTTCAGCCTTCGGAAAGGAATGTTCTAGATATTTTTCTCCAATGTACTATAATTCTTGGAACTATAACAGACCATAGTTATAAAAATAGCATACATGAAAACATTTTGCTAACAATCTATCCGTTGGCCCGCTCTGGCTTATCACTAAGATGGGCTCACCCAGCACCTGGCCTGGCTGTTTCCATTCTTCCTCTGGTTAGAGGAAGCCTTGGGTCAAGTCTGTGGTCTCTCCCCTCCAGTCCAGGTGGAGAACCCTAGGGCGTATATTTTGGGTGTAATTCCATTTTATTTCCTGTCCACATTTTCTCTGCGTTGTGTCTGCTCCACCTCTAGTTACTCTTTTCTTACACTCTGGCCATCTTTGAAACTAATCTGACATTCCATTTTTAGGATAAGTCTCTCTTATTCCAAAGGAAGGGAAGGAAGAAACTCTATTCTCCACCAAACTTCTTCACAGGTGAATTATTAATTCATTCATCCTCCAAGAGGCCTTTTAAGCCCCTGCATCTTGGTTTCTTTGTGAATATCACAAAGGGTGGCTCTTATTACACACCTGTTCCCATGAGATGTCATAGAGATATGTGATAGTAAGCACTGAAAAGAAAATCTAGTCAAAAAGTTTCAAAGTAACACATTAATTATAAGAGATTATCAAAACTGTTGCGAAACAGGTATAACATTAGTAAAGGGGAATTGTTCACGAAATTGTGTACGCTTCTTAATATCTCCACTTACTGTGACCTTATCTTGATTTATTTGGGTCTATCGAGATTTTTTAAACTCATGATTATACTTTTTAAATGTTCATGAATGGCTCAGGTCAAGAAATAAGACTGTTTAGGGTCATTTCCAGCCCATTTCTCATCACAGGACTAGGAAGAGAGAAATGTATTATAAAATTTTCCCAGTGAATTACCAACTCAAGAAACTAATTATGTGACACTTTTCCAAATACCCCTTTAAGGTGAGAAAAATAATAAGAAATGAATCTTTTTGATTCTCATAGATCAAAGTGTCATTATGCTCTCACTTTAAAAAGAAAACAGCTTTAATCATTAAAGAGAGACTTGACCTTTAACAGACAAAAGAGCACTAAACATAAATAAACCAATTATCCATGTGTTTATTTACCACCTATCAATACCAGGTCACTAGGTTTGAGTTCATTACTGATCAAGTCCTATGATTTTGTCAAACCTAGCTTTCCGACTAGAGCCCTTTCCCCACAGCCCAGAGACTTCATTCAAATAAACTTCAAACATTTCTTTAAAACCAGTCACTCAAATTAGACATGCTTCTTTAGTATATGCCTGGCTCGTACAATTTTGATGCACATTTTTTGTACATACCTATCTTAGATAATCTTTCAGATGCCTGCTATTCTCCCCTATCCATGCTTGCTGCTCCTCACACCAAGACAAGAGGTGGGGTCTATTTTACCTCCCCTTGAATCTAGGCTGCCTTTAACCAATGAAATGAGGTCAAGGTGACATTGTGCCAGTCCCAAACTTAGCCTTTAGGAGAGCTGGCAGCGTCTCGGAAGACATATGACTTTGAGACCACTATGCTGTGAGGAAGCCCAAGCTACTAGCCATATTGAGAGGCCATATATAGAAAGATGCCCCATCAGCCTCCAGCTGGTCCCGCCACCCTGACTAAGGTACCTTCAGGTGAGTGAAGAAGTTATCTTGGACATTCTAGCTCCTATATACACCAATTAAAGCATAACTAACACTGCTTAGTCTCAACCAGATTTCAGAATTATGAAAAATAAGAAATTATTGTCTTATTAGCCTTTGGGGAGATATGCTTTTTATTTTATTTTTATTTTTTAGGAGAGGCAACCCTTGATTGACCTCATAGATTGCAAGAACCTTGTCAGTTTACAATCCCTTATTTATTTATTTATTTATTTATTTATAGCTACAGCTGGTCTTCCTAGGTGGTCTCCCATCCAAGTACTAAGCAGACTTGAACCTGCTTAGCTCCCGAGATCAGACAGGATTGGGCTTGTTCAGGGTAGCATGGCCATAGACTGGGGAGAGATGTTATTCAACAATACATAAGTGTAACAAGGCTTTACGTGACTAGGAACATCCCTAATTAAATTTTTAGAGAATACTGTCATTTTCATGAAAATGTCTTTTAAATCCTAATCACAGTATAGTGTTAGGACAGATCCTTGAGGGGGTACACTAAGCTGCAATCTGGTTTCCACATTCACCCTTCTATTCAGTCAGTGCCCTAAGGATGATCAAGTAAGAGAGAGAAAAATGTCTATTAGAGAGTAGACTTCAGTGGCTTCTCTTCCTAAAGAACATTCTACTGACCATTTAAGGACTCAGCATAAATACTACTTCATTCCTCCCTCCCTCCTTCCCTCCTCCCTCTCCCCTCTCTCTACTGTGTCCCTACTTTCTACCACCAGACACGGGACTAGAAGTTGGAGACACAAAATTTAATAAAATGTGGTTGCTGTCCTTCTAGAGCTTACACTCTGATAATAGAGGAAGATGAGGAAATTATGAGAGTATGATAAGTACTACAGAAGGGTATGAGAGCAAAGAGCAAGGGGCACAGGGGTATGAGAGGAAACAGTAGGGGAGTCTAAATCCGACAGGGAGGAGAAGAGGACATCTAGAAGATGTGCACCGAGGCAAAGGTGCTTCAGCTAATTATACAGGATGAGTGCAAGTGTATTGAATGCAAAAGGAAAAGAAACTTGGAGATAAGCTTACCCTTGGAAAGTTAAAAGAACGAAATCAAGATATAATAAAGGAGATTAGCTCTTTGCACACACACAAAACAAACCCATTAAATCCCAGAACCGAAAATATCCTATGTCAAAGGAAAAACTGCCTAGAACTCTAATTAAACTTGAATTAAATAACACTAAAACCCCACCAACCTAGTGATTTTAATTTACAGAAGGAACAGGGCTTGCATGAATGGAGCACTTTTGTCAGTATCTTTACACCACTTAAAAAGGAAGGCTGGGATCCATCGAGCTGTGACCCATGGGGGACTACTAGACATGGTGCCAGTGAGGTGTCACCCTTCAACACCACCAGTTGCCAAGGTCTTCCCACTTATTGCCTTTGCTCTGAGTTCAGCCTCATCAATCCACTTGTTTATAATGTAATCCTTTTCAGACTTTCCTAATTAGAGAGAATGCACAGCCAACAAATGTATCCTGATCTGCTTATTAATTCTAGTTCTGAATGAACATTATTGAATGGTACTCTGGTTTGGTCTTTTGTGGGGTTGACTACAAGTCAGTTTCCCAGAGCCCAAATAATTCTGGTAACATTGACTAAAGCCAGTCTCTGGACTTGCAAATCTGAGATCTGACCCTGGACCTTGATGACCTTATAAACCATACCCCAAGAAGCCCTGTCTGATAGCTTGTCAATCTCTGATTCCATTATCCAAAAGCTTCCTGCAGAAAGATGTCTTTTTTTTGTCTACCAAATTGTGGATTCCTCTGAGGGAATTCTACTTGTATCTCTGTGCTAAGTACTCAATAAATATTTCAGGAATGGCAGAATAAAAGAGACAATAGAGATAGAAATAAAAGACCTGCCAACAAGCATCCATTACTTGCATATGTTTTTTTTTTTTCTATTATTACAAAAGTTCTCTGGGCCAATTATGGAAATTGACAAGGAAAGGCTACAGCATAAGTGAATGTTTGGTTAATTTCTCCATAGATTTATGTATTAAAAGTCACGTTCAAGTACTAGTCTATTGTATGCCAAATCACATTAAATTTCTACAGTTTTATTTATCTGGCTTTTAATAGAGTCCAAATCAATACCAAGAGATTTATTCTCAATGAACACTAAAGCCCTTCTCAAAAATTAGCTTAATTTTCTTTTTAACAGTTACAGTATTCTTTTCTACTTTCCTATCATTTAAAATCATATTCCTGCTAGAAAATAGATCTATATCCACTTTATATAAATCAACACTAAGGTGGACATTCTAAGAATATCATTCCCATTTTTATTTCCATTCTGCTAAAAAAGCTTAATAGCTTTTGACTAAGTAGTTTTCTACATTTACAAGGGGGAGAGGAAAAACATTTTACACTATGAAGTATGATGAGAGCTGAAAATTAAATCTAAACATACCTAGCATCTCAGACAACCATTGGGATATAAATTTCACAGCACAAAACAATTTAAAAGTAAAAGCCCCCTTCTAGCTACTGTAATAGTCTTTAAAAAGTCTAATTTTGGTCAATACCATATTTAGGTTGAACACTGGTCGTCTTTGACACATAGAAATCCTTAATTACCTTGGCCGAGTATGGACAGAGGTCTGATGATGAATTCCCTAAAATTAAAGGCGCGATTGGGAAAAACAAAACAAACAAACAAACATAAAAACAAGACTCCTAAAGAAAGAGAAAGGGGTGAAGTCCTCTCCCAAAGGGCTAATATAATGATCCACGAACACCTGAGAGCCCAAGGTAAATCTGTATGGGGCTTTTTTTTTTTTTTTTAATGGAATGAATTGGAAGAGCACAGAGTTTCCCCCACACCACACACTGGACTAGGAAGAGTAAAATTTACTACAATGTCCAAATTTAGTTTGGAACAACAAATTTCAAACAGATTCTTTTTTGTGTAAAAAGTATTTTTTCCTCTTGGTTGAAATGACTGCCTCCAAAACCAGGATCATTTGAATGGGTTCGTGGCACATCTGATGCTTAGCCTAGGAAGCCGGGTCACAGGCCACCTGAAGGGAACATACAGAAGTGTCAGGTCCCCCCACCTAAGGCCAGCTCTGGGGCTTTCTGGCATTTCCTACCCCTCTTCTCCCTCACTCACTGCTCTTCCCTGAAAGCGTGTTCCAACCCTGTTTCTTCAGCTTCAATCCCTCCCTACCATCAAAATTCTTGACCCCAGCCTGCCCAGGGCTCTGTCTTCCCTCCACCAGTGCTAGCCAGCATGCTACCTTGACCCCACTGAGGCTGGGCTACCGAGCTCATGTTTCAAACTACAAGCAATGTGAAGCGCATAATCTAATTAAACTTCCTATGGAAGAATCTGAGAAGTGATATTGGAAAGGGGTTTGAATTGAGAGCCAGGAAACCTGAGTTCTCATCTGCGCTCTGCCTCTTATTAGCTGTGTAATCTTGGGGTAAAGTTTTAACTTTCCACATCTATAAAATAAAGAGTTTTGTAGGCTCTCTAGGTTTCCTTTGTGGTTTAAAAAATTCCATAGTTCTGTGAACATGGAATTCTAAATCTGTTTCTCTCAAATGGTTTATCTATTGTTATGAATTGCTTTGTGAGAAACTAAAACATAAAAGACATCCAGAAAAAAAAAAGAATACTGTCTCTGCTTTGATTTGTACTCCCCCAATTAATTTAATAAAGGGAATTGTTGGATTAAAAGGAGGGAAGATTCACTACATAGATTTAAATAGAGGCATGACTACTAACAAAGACACGCTTTTGTGTCAACATTTCTTTATTTTTCTAACCCTCTAGACTCATTTGGCACTAGATTTTTTTTAAAAAATCATTTTACAATGGGCATTAAACTATAACCAAAAACCCTCTTAATTCCTGATGGGAAATATGCATATCCACTGGGTGTTTAAAATACCTTATTTTAATTAAGAGACTGAAACAAAGGCCCATCCTTCTCCTGGGACCATATGAATAATGAACTAAAGACAATGTCTGAGAGAAGTGAGTGGGTTGCAAGCCGAACCAGCTGTGTGGATCCACCATGGACCAGATGGACATCTCCCCATCTCTTCTGTTCAAAGGAGCACAGGGCTGGCAGTGTCCTCCCTCAGATGGAAACACAAACAGCATGGCAGCCCAGAAGGGAGTGCAGGCTTTGAAAGAGGAAGAGTTGTCTTTGAAAGAGGAAGGGTGTCCTTAAACAGAACAACTCCCAGGATGGGCAAAGCCGTAGTGCACCAGCTGAGACACTGAGTTAGCAATGAAGAAGGTTCCTTCAGGAGAAAGGTAACTAACTGCTTAGTAGGCCATGACTGCAGAGCAGAGAGTGAAAAGGAAAATTTCCCAGGTATCTGCTTTCTTACCTCTAAGATGGGCCCTGAGGCCTGAGGACGAAGTCCGAGAAGGCCCAAGACCCATTCTGCTGATCTGCTGGACAGAGAAGCCCACCAGGTCTCAGAGCCCAGTGAACTCCAATCTACTCTTAGGCTAAAACACATGACTTATCTTTGCTTCACAGGTAACTCCTCCTATCTGTAATTCCATATAAAGTATCTGCACTTGTGTTTATTTTTGTGTTTGTTCTAATTTGCACAGAACTATCCCTTCAAACGTTTGAGGGCTTGATGCCTTTGTCAGAAAAAGAGTCCTTTGATCTGCCAGGAGAAGTGCAACTTTGGAGAGGGCCAGGGCTCTGTGAAGGGAGGGAAAAGGAAATCAGCAACCTGGGAGGGAAAAGGAAATCAGAAATCAGAGCCCCGGTGGTCTAGGTAAGACTGAATGGGTATCCCTCAGGCCTGGCCCACCTCCCTCCCTAAAGAGCAAGTCCTGGGTTGAATTTTTATTGTGTTTAGCTGGGCCTAGTGGGTAGCTTCTGCTTCAATATTCTAAAATTATCCCAGATATCCAACTACTCCCTATTAGATCAATAGCTCCCAACTATCCTTTTGTCTCTAGGCCTAAGCCAAACTGCAGGTGCCTCCCTTGTCTGTATGGAGTTAGGTCCCTTTGATGTCTGCTGGAAACACCCCCTGGGCTGAACTGTGTACATTAAGCGTTTCATATCCAGGGCAGTATGAAACATTACTATTAGACATTCTGGAAACTTTGCTGTGACCTACTGAGCACAGCAGTAATGAAACCTTTCCAAATATCTGGCAGATACATTTGTCTCAGAGCAGATGACTCTCTTCCGAGAGGATTCAGTCCCAAGCTAGGCTGCAAACTGAAATCCACGCAGGCATTCCCTACATCTCAAAGCGAGATCATGTCATGGCGGCTGACCCACATCTTCCACTAAGATAGGGCAATTCCACTTTAAGGGAACAGTTTGCTGCAGATTCCCAATGCTTAATTCACTAATAATTAAGAAAATGGACAAAGCCTGGGATAAGACAAGGGTCTGGAAAAAGATCTCCATTTAGGTTTTTGGAGCAATCTAACAAAAAACAATACCCAATAAACTAAAACATTACAAGGGCCGAGCCCTGATTATGGGCAGAGACATGGACATCTCTCTGCCTCTTTCTCACAACAGCTCCTCTTCAATAGCTTCTGCATGGTTCTCAAGTTTCCATCTTTAACTGTCTTTCTCCACTCAACAGTGTCACCCTGTGAGGTCAATGACTTTCCTTGATGTACATGCCCACAACAGTGCAGAGATTGAGGGTGCTGTTGTATGAACCTCAGTGCAGCACCCCCCCCCCAACTCATATTCCCACCTTCCTTCCACCATCCCTCTTTTCTACTCTCGGCACGGATGCCAGTCATCTTTCTAAAACTCCCACCTGATAGTGCCATGCCTCTGCTTAAGTTCTTTCAATGACTCCTTGCTGCCACCAGAACAAAGTCCAAACTCCTCAGCATGACCTAAGACCGTTCATGATTAGCCGTGTTGACTCTGGTCATGTTTGTGGGCTCTTCTCTTGCCCTTCTCCAACCCTCTAGCACGACTCTTCACACCTGAATGTCTATCTCGAACTTAATAAAGTCCCATGGGACTCCATTTATATCAGGACAGTAGTCTCATTCTCTGCCTTATTACTGATTTTATCTCCTCTCTTAAGTTTTGAGCAATTTGAAAATAAGAACCCTGTCAGATATTTACATTCCTAAGCATCTCACAAGGCTGAGCCCTTTGTACAAGGAGAACTCTAAATGATAAATCAACATAGCTGATCAGTGCAATCTAAAAAATAAGCTTTCACTTTTAAGGCATATTTGATCATAAAAGAATGATCTGTCACTGTTTCTGTAAAAGGCATTACTTGAACTAGAATTAAAATTCTCATCTCCTGAAGGTCTGGCCAATAGCAATTCAGGAATATTATTTATCCAGATTTTTCAGGAAGATTCAATCATAGACATAAACTAATATCCCAGGAACCACAAGGTTTACGAAAGTTACATTGTTAGCCAGTGATTCTGACTGATAAAAATTTCGAAGAATTTAACAAAAGAACACTTTTCAATAAAAAGCCCAAAACAAAGTATTAAGATTATTTTTGTAGCAGCCTATAATGAAAAGTGAGCACAAAACACTGTTTTAAAAAAAAATCTTTTCAAAAAAAAAAAAAGAAAAAGAAAAAGAAAAACAGATGGGAAATGAGATCAGGGACTCAGGAACTTCCAAGGCCCTTTGTAAGTACAGGGGCCTGGCTTCCTTTTTAGGTCAGTGGTTTGTAGATCATTATCAGTCACATGTAAGTAGAAGAGGAAAAGAAACAGAAGAAAAATAAAAATCAGGATGTTATTTAAAGGGAAATGGATTAACCACATTTTCCTATACAATGCTGAGAACAGTCTAGGATTCTCTTGTATCTAAACATTTCCAAACGTGAAAATTTCTAGAATTGCCAATTACTAATAATCTTTGTACTCCCATCTTTCCTTTTAAATTCTTTTGCTAAGAGATTTGACATTGTTAATACACCAGGAAATATCAGTAGAAAGAGCACCTGAGAAATCATTCCTCACCCTGACTTCACACACAGCTTTAAGGATGACAACAATTTCACACTCACATAGCACAGAAATCCTGGAACAACAGGTTCTTTATTTTTAAAAATTGTGATAAAATATCCACACAACATAAAATTTACCATCTTAACCATTTTTAAGTGTACAGTTCAGTGCAATTAAGAATATTATTGTTGGGCAATCATCATCATCATTCACCCACGGAACTCTTCTCACCTTACAAAACTGAAACTCTGCACTTATTAAACAATAACTCCCCATTTCCCCTTCTCTAAACCCTGGCAATCACCATTCTGCTTTCCATCTCTATGAGTTTGACTATTCTAGGTACTTCATATAAGTAGAATCATACATTTGTCCTTTTTGACTGTCTTTTTTCACTTAGTAAAACGTTCTCAAGGTTTACCCACGTTACAGTATGTATCAGAATTTCCTTCCTTTTTAAAGGCTGTATAGTATTCCATTCTATGGATATACAATTTGTTTATCCATTCATGCAATGATGAATGCATGGGCTGTTGTGAATAATGCTGCTATGAACATAAGTCTACAAGCATCTCTTTGAGTCTCTGCTTTCAAATCTTTTTGGTATATCCCCAGAAGTGGAATGCAACACATTCTTTTTATTCCTTCCATATAAAATCTACCTTTTGTTAGTTTATATCCTATATCAAAGTCTAATTTTTGTAAAATATAAATGGTATCCATAAATTGCTTCCCAACATCTTTTCTTTTTTACTATGTACTACCTTCTCCATATTCCAACACTTTACATAACTGCACAAACATTAGTAAGCCATGTAACAAGCCAGGATACAAGGATCTGAAAAAGCCAGCTATAGATTCAGGGGATTGATGGTGACAGTTAAAAATGTCACCACCACCAGCATCATCTGGTAAAGGACTTCCCTTGAAGGAGAATCATTATTGGAAATCAATGACCAGACCAACATCAAATTCTATGTCTCTGACAGGAAAGGGAGGATTCCTGGTCATCACTTTCAGTGATATATAGATTTGTCACTTCTTAAGTAACAGGTCAAGTTACGTTTCTTGATCTAAAACATTTTCACCTTAAAGGTTTTCACATCTGTATAATTGCCCAATAAAATTTACCTACAATTTACCCATGGAAAAGCAATTTCTCAGACCTACGTCAAGTAAACTTGATGAGGTCTCAAAACTTCAAAGGTTCACTAGCAACTAGAAAGGGTATGCCTTTTAAAGACTGTTTCACCTACATTCTTTTATTTCAGAAAGTATCTAACATCCACCAAACCAAACACTGGTCAGGCAAAAAGTTTTACAAATCTAGTCACTGGAACTTCCACATGTCCTCAATGGTACTCATATTTACTTACTGAATCAAAGAAAACTACTTAATATTCATAATAATTTTACTAATTCTAACTGAAGCCAAAATCACCCAACTCTAGTACCCAGTGGACAGAGGTTATGTGAATGTGGAAGTGGATGGGCAGCCTGGGGGCTCAAGAGGCACAAACACCATGCCTGAGCCTTCCTTAGGGTCACGGTGTGGGTGGTGACTCTAGAACACAAAAAGCTTAAGAAGCCGTTGGTGAAAAGCCCAAGACAGTGTACTTAAGTATTAATGTACACAGAGTAGATAGTAAGCACTAGAGGAATTAAGAGAATGGTGGTGGGGGGGGGGGCGGTTGAATCACTGTAGGGTTTGAAGTGGCCTCAGAAGGGTGAGATGGTCCTAGAAGGATGAAAAAGAAGAGAAGACGTTGCTAGCAAAGAGAACCATGAAGCCAAGGCAGAGACAGAACAGAACAAAGTACCAGGCTCCAATTCTGAAAAAAAGTACGGCCAGCTAGTAAGGGCTATATACTAGGCATGGCACTCTTGTTCCTGGCCGTGGCACGTAAAACTATAGTTCATAAATATTCTGATGGCTGAGAGGAGTCCTTTTGTTTTTTAAAATCCACATTTATTTCTTCTCTCTCAGTTGTTGTGTTTTTCTGCCACCTTTAGACAAGTATATCTCACAATTTTCTCCATTAGACTCATTTTCAGAGACACTTAGACGTTTTTAGGAGCTGACCAATATCAACACATGACCTACTCAAGAACTGTACACACTATCCACAGTTATATTTTAGTAAATTATCATTCTAAATATATTTACAGAACTTCGCATAAAGTTCTATTTTAATAGTCAACTAATGTTGTTTAACCCATTTCCTGTTTAGAAAAAAAGTCCAGCTCGCTGCCAGCATTAATTTAATTTTACATAAACATGCTCTTTGAGGCTAAAGCAAATCTGACTAGTTTTCAATGTGAAAATAAATTATAAGAACTGTTCTTAGAGTTATTTGTAAACAGAACTTGTCTCTAATCCTACTGTAACGGAAATGTATCCATAAATCAGATTCTTCAAATGAATCTTCGGCTAACAACTGTTTGAGAAAGATGTTATCATCGCGTTGTAGGAATACTACGTTTTCTAGGATTTGACATTTTCAGTGATCAAAAATTACTTTGTAAATGGAAATACCACTACTAAAAACAGAATGCTCTAAATAGAATGACGTCATTTGTTTCCGAAGACTACTGACATACTAGAGCAATGGGAAAATAATAATAAAAGCGAGCTATTTTGTGGCAAACTCTGAGAGTAAGGTTAGGACTGTTATCCACGAGTTACTTCGGGGTAAATGCTGTAGCGCAAGAGCCGCGGGCGAGTATTCTAGGGGCAAACGGGAAATAGGCTAAGAAGTAAGTGTAGTATTGCGCATCAATCCCCAACACGGATTTGGCTCACTATCTGACCCATTTGCTAGCCAACTTGCTGTTATTTTTCCATATGAAATAAAATACTTTCCCCAATCTGTTTCCTCTGCCTCTAATAATACAATAATAATTCCATTCCTATGCTGAATAAAAAAACAGGGACACACAGAGGAATCTATGGCATTGCTAAGACATTTTGCTCATTCATCTAATTAGACAGTTATTAAATTCACTGAGACAAATTATCAAAGAAAGCACAGTGTAAATGGCCTTACTTGATTAGAATATGGGTGTCTCCCCATAGAAACAAACAAGAAAACAAAACAAGAAAACAAATAAGAGCACATCCAAACTTAAATGGGGACTGTCACAATTACTATGATGAGGATCAAACTGAAATTCAAGCTCCTTAATCTTCAGAAAATGTCACAAAAACAGAAAATAACACTTGTGCATTTAACCTTGGCCAGCAAAATGTCCGTGAGTTCTGTGCCTTTCCTAGAATATTTGTACCTGGTATCCCCAGAGAAGTAGAATCGAGTGAATAGAACAAAGGAGTTTTCCTTGAAGTTTCAATCATTTGATTCTAAAGCTGCTTAAATATCCAAGTGTCTTTTCTCTGGGATAAAAGATGAAACTAAATTACCTGGATCTTGATCCTCTGGTTTATTTGCTTCTTAAGCAACTTTATCTGAAGGCTGCAAATACAACTTTACATTCTAGGTTGAAAAACTTGAAATAAATTTGTTACTCTAATTAATACCAAAAAGAATAGAAACTTCATGCTCAGAGAAACTTGAGATAACCTTTAGTTTCCTTGGAGCACACTACAGGAAAAATATGTCAACGTGGATTGCAATTTGTAATCATCCGGATTTAACTTCTCATGTTAACTTATTGCCAAAATCACAGGCAAAAGGCATCATTCTGTGGTTTCCATTTATTTGTCCTTTGGCTGGCTAGTCTATTCAGGCAATGGAGTTTTTAGAGCATCGTATTTTTAGGCATGATTTGAAACCATTTATCAGTGGAACACATTTTGGCAGTGGCATTGCACTAATGTTCAATTTCATTTCCATGACAATCCTTACTTTTCAGGAAAGAACTAAGGAATAATCATTTTTTTCATATGTACCTTTAACAAGTTAGAAAAAGTGAATATTTGTGAAAATTCTCACCTTTGTTATAAACTGGGGTCTCTTAAATTTGGTGGGAAAAAAACTTAAAGGAATATAATTTAACAATTGTTATTTACATAGAAGTTTCTGAAGACAATTCAGTATGCACAGAACTGCATGTAGTAGGTTATGTTCTAGGGAATGGGGCTAGAAAAATAGATGGTAGAGGAGGCTTTTAATGTCAAGTATTTCGACAGCGCCTATTGGTTATTTTTTTTAGAAGTATGTAGTACTCTTTAAATTAAATAACAAAGAATCAATGAAGCTTAAAAAATCTAAGCCAGTTCAATTCACAGAAGACAGGGCCTGGATGGAAACAACATCAGGTAGGAAGTATCAAGGTAGAGAAGAAGGAAGAGTCAAGATAGGTCCCAGAAGAGCAAGGGAAATAACCAGAACCTCCATGCAGACCAAGGTAACTTTAGGTTACCAGATGCCTAACACCATCGTATGGAGTTCCTGGAAGAAAAATTCTATTTTTGCTTCTCACTGGCCTCAAAGTTCTTGTGGATCACTCAGGCACAAGCCATAATCTGAAAGGCTTCCAGCAACAGTCTAGCATGCAGTTCACAGCAGGAGCTGTGCCCAGTTTTCTGCGGGCAGCTACTGAGCAACAAGGAAGAACAGCACTTGCCACTGTACCAGACAGACAAGAGTCAGGACATACCTGGTTACCCCCAAACTCTTCTCTGTGAACCCACACATAATTCAAAGCCTCTCTTGTGATAGTCTCCCAAAGAGCCAACCTAAAAAACGTCTCCCATGTATGACAAAATCCTCCATGCTCCCCAGCAAATATCATCCTTAAGACTCTATGGCACAGGGCAAAAAACCTAAATGCCTTTTCAAATAAATCTCACAAGACATAGGAAGCACTCATGACCATTAAATCAGTCCAGAGAATAGCACTTATCTGTAAGATGAAACACACACATACTTTAAAAAAAAAGTTACATATATGTGTGTGTGTGTGTGTGTGTGTATGTAGATACATATGCATGTTTGCATATATGTACATATACATATATACACAACATACATTCATATATATTTATATCTGCATATATATGCAAAAAGAATACCATTTAAAAAAATCAACTCATGAAAAAATACCTAGATGAATATAATGACATAACTTTTCTTCTTCATATCTTTTCATCTTCTAAAAATTCTAAATTAAATAATAAATCAATAGATAGGAAATAATTATTTATAAAGATCAACAACATGGTTCTGTTTACAGAAACTTAAAAGTTATCTACCTGAAAGTCATCATAGGGGAAGAGCAGCATCTCCCTTAAGCAATCGTTCAGGATCTGTGTCTTCTTCTGGACGATGACATTTTCATAGTCAAGTGGCTCAATCAGCTTTGGCTTTGCCTGGAAAAGGAAAAAGATTAAGCACCTGAAACATTCTTATAGATAAATGCAATTTCTCAATATTAAATAACTTTATACATTCTGCCCTACATGTTTGTATATTTTCCAATTTTTCTACAATTAGAGTGTATGAATTTTGCTATCAGAAAGAATTAGAAACTAGAGATAAAAGTTGTTTTCAAAAGAATAGAAGACACTTCATGGTACCGTTTATATAAAGTCACACTTGTTCAGTTATTTAAACACAAAGGAGGGTATGGATTCTGCTGGAACTTCCAAGTCATGTCTTGGGTCACCCCTGGCCAGGTCAGTCCCCTTTCAAGCCTCGGGCTCTGCCAGAGCTGCCCTGCTTATGGCTCCAGCTACAGTCTGGCAGTGGAGGCTGGATGCCCACAGTGGCTCCAGCCCCTGACCACCTTTTCTTGGCTCAGGGCTTAAAGCATCTACAGGGCTCACAATTTCATATAAGGCTCTATGGAACTTATCCCTGAGTCTCAAAATATCCCTGTCTTTCCTGAAAAATCTACAACTTAAATATGTAACACCTAAACATAGAAAAATATGAGCTGGACAGAAACCAGGCAAGCAGAAGGAAAAAAAAGTACTCCTCAGCGGGTAGAGATGGCCATCCCTGCCATGCACTGAGCAAGCAAAAGAGACAACAAGCCAGTGGGGAAAGAAAAGAGAGAATATGCCTCCTCTATTTCCAAAGTTATTCCTCTAAGTAAAAAATCTTTTATCTTTGCCAGCCATTGCCATGTGTTTACTGATCACTTCCCACATGGAAGGCACTAACTGGGTTGTCAGGGATAAAGATATATATTCAACTAACTATAGCACAGTATGCCAAGTACTAAAATAAGCATACAGAGAGAGAGAGAGAGAGAGAGAGAGCACGCGCGCGAGCGAGCGCAAGGTTGTTTTTTTAAACTATTGATAAAAAAGTATCTGATATTCACAATTTCGACAAATGCTATATTTATCAAAATGACTATTAATATAGGATATATATTTAAAAATCTGGTATGTAGCATCTAAATTGGGTATTATGACTGAGGCTGCTACATGGTCCCCAAATCCGTCTCTTTTCCTTCCAAATATAGCTGAACTACATTTCCCGGCTTTCCTGTGTTTAGGTGTGGCCTTTTGACTGTCTTCCAGCCAACTGCAGATCAGTAGGAGGGAAGTTGCTACTGCTAAATCTGGCCCATAAAAGCCTCTGCCATAGACTGAATGTTTGTGCCCACCCCCCAAAGTCATATGTTGAAGCCTAATCTCTAATGTGACAGTATTAGGAGGTGGAGTCTTTGGGAGGTAATTAGGTTATGAGGGTGAAGCCCTTGTGAGTGGGATTAGTGCCCTTATAGGAGAGACCCCCAAGAGGACACAGAGAGAAGAGGGCCATCTGTGAACCAGTAATTGGGCCTCACCAGACACAGAATCTGTCAGAATCCATCTGTGCCTTGACCTTTATTTACAATAGCCCCTCCCAAGTCCATAAAAGAGCATTTCCCTCCTCTGTTTCTCTGGACTTGCAAGTGGTTTGCCATTCGACTGAGGATCACAAATTGCAATTCTTTGTTGTTGCCAAATAAACCCATTTTGCTGGGGAAATAGTTGGCTATTTGTTTAGGATGATAAGGTCAACAGCCTAGTCAGCATTTCAAATAATGTTTTGTCAATTTTTTTTTTTTTTGGCCTGAAGATTTCTTGGAAGTACTTAATGACAGAATGTAATGTTATATACGAAGGATTATTTTGCTTTTTTGTGCCAGTGCGTAACTTTCAAGGTGTTTTCACAAAGCTGATCACACTTATCCACTGATAAACAAGAAGGCCATTAGACTGAGGTGGCTCTACGGCTATGAGGTCTATGTAAGCAAACCAAAAGCCTAAGCCTGTAAATGCCTCACGGTTACAAAATCAAAATACGAAGGACAACTAAACACAAACAGCCAACCTGGCTTTAGGCTATAGCCAATCAAATAACTTAACTGCTTTGTTCACGCCCTTTCTGTCTATAAATCTCTCCCCAGCTCTTGTCAGCTGAGTGCTCCTAACCATTCCCAGTCTGGTGATACCCAATTTGAATGGATTTTTGCTCAAATAAAATGTTTAGTGTGCCTCTGTTTCTCTTTTAATGCCACTTAACAACACCAAAAGACAGGCATAAAAACATCACTCTGTTTTACTGAGCCTGGAAATTGAGGACAAGTTGAGCTAATTGCCTGAAGTGTCCCACCAAGTAAGCAGCAGGATTAGAATGCAGTCCTCTGCCCAACAGAACTCCCCCCACCGGCTGCCCTTTTAATAGTCTGGGCTCACCACTGCTCGACCATAGTAAATGTGTGGAGAGTCTGTAAGCCAACATGTCTGTTAAAGATGAAAGATGCATGTTAACCAGGAAGGCCCATGAGATTGATTTCAACAATAGGGGCATCTCATGGACGAATAATACGTCTGTCTTCTTTGGTCTCAGGCCTGTGAAGATTTGAATTTTGTACAAACCCTTACGTCACTTAACGAAAAGACTCCTTAGCAAGCTGACTGGGCAGAGGCCTTCAGCAGTGGTGGGAGTGCCTTCAGGAGAGAACCAATGATTCCAGGGGAAAAGGGTCAACCCTGAGTGACCTGCCTGCTACCTAAGTTAAGAATAATGCAAAAACCTCTTGCTTAAAATACAAATAATTGGCGCAATGCCTCCCTTCCTCACATGGCCCTCAGGAAGAGGAAAGAAAGAAACTATCAGAAGAGATAAGGCTGAGAATGGAGGTTGGTAAGGGAAGACAGGAAAAGGAGATTGGGGGAGGAAGAGGCAAAAGGGACAGGCCCCGGGGGTGAGGGAGGCAGAAGACGCAGAGGTGGAAGAAATATAGGAGCAAAATAAGGCAGAAAATGAACAAACAGAAGGAAATGACAGAAGAGAGGGGACCGGGAGACTTGAGCTGGGCCCGTGGGAAGTCACATCACTATTCTCACCAAGCTGTGGGTTAGGAGCATAACCGCCTATTTCCTACTCTCTATAAACTGACGACACGTGGGTTACAGCTGTTCGCTGTTCTTCAGCTTAACTAAGCTTTTCCAAGAGGTCATACAAGTTGGGGACAGCCCACTAGGATAGGGAACTGACTGCTCTGCCACATCACTGATGACAGGAACACCACACTAGCACTAAATTGAAATTGGGCTAATTACCAGACCACCAATCCCCTACTCCTGGTTTAGAAGAAAGGGGCTTAGCAGATCTAGCACACGGCCTTGGTTTTAAAGCCATCTCAACACGCTTAGTCCTTGATTTTCTATTGTCAAAAGAAATTTGGGCCCAGAATCACCCAAACTGACCAATGATCATGGAGCCCTTCTAGGCCATCAGGAACACCATGTTTTGAAACCCTGAGAATTCACCAGTTTGAATTTTAAGTATTCAAGGACACTGTGTCGTCCTAAGCATGATGGGGCTCAGCCATCTCCTGAGTCTGTGACAGAACTGGTACAGTGAGCGGTTCTGTTGCTTTTACAGTGTGTGAAAATTTAGCTTGATCTACATACGCGTCCTTCAGCTTTCTTCCCTGTTTGAAAAGTAAAAGTCTTTATCTATGAACATTCATTTCTCAGATTATTGTGAAATTGGGAAGGGAGAGGCTGTAGTACTTTCAGGTTATAGCAGACTACAACAGTGGTTCTCAAAGTGGGGTCGCAGGAACAGGAACAGGAACAGCAGCATCAGCATCACCATCACCTGGGAAGCTGATACTACAGTAAACTGAAGCAGAAACTTCAGGGATGGGGACCAGCTATCTGTGCTCAAGCAAACTGCTCCAGGAGATTCTGAAGAACCCTCGATCTAGAGTGATACTCCAGGAACTGTGTTAGAATTTGTAAAGTCAGAGAACGAGCCCAGTGCTGAGCTTTCAACCTTCCTGGGGTCACAGACCCCTTTGAAAACCTGGGTCCATTTCCCTCAAAATGTATATACATATTACTATGCAAATTTTTATACACAGTTTTTTTGGGGGAAAGGTTGTCATTCCCTGGCGAACAGCCACGGAACCAAGTTGAAGACACCCCGGACTAAGGGGAAGGCAGGCTAGCAAACTCTTAATTCGATATAGTGCGAGCTGCTGGCAGAAGTTCAATGCGGGACTAAGGGAGGTGGTGGAGCCAACTGCCCACCATGGGTTGTGAAGTTTCCTCACTTCACCAGGGAGGTGATGCTTCAAGAATGCTGAAGGAAGAGAATTCCTCGTGTGGGCAAAGCTGTGAACTCCTTGACGACACAGCCCTCCTTCGCTAGGCAGGTATGTGGGTCCCGGTCCCACATCTCCAGCCCTGGGGCCCCATGACGTAAGCAAGTCAGGTCACTGTCTCAGACACGAGCCTGTGGCTGTCACCCCCTCAGACCTCTGCACCTGTCACAGCCCTACAGCCCTTATGGCAGCAAGCAGTCTACAGATGTTTACTTTAGCCGCAGGACCCTTCCTCTAACAAGTCTCATACAGGCAAATAGGTCCAAACAGGTAGAGCAGAACTGCTCTAGTCCCAGGGCATGCAGTACTTGGCCACAAAACTGGGGAGCCACTTCCCTCAGTCCATTAAAAGATAGCCTTTCCCCTCCTTGACTGTTTCACCCCAGGTTTGTAGCAGTCCTAGGGTGCAATTCTGCTTGGGATAGAAATGACCCGTGAACAGCGTATCTCCTCTCCCACTAGTGCTTTGGGAAAAGACTGAGTCTCGGGTCTCGTTATCTCCGTGCCCCCTCAGCATCTAGCCCAGAACCTGAGATGGTGACTGTGAGATTCATAAAACTTAACGCCCTTTGCTTGCACAGGCCCTTCTCCAGGCGCCACGTTCCTGTAGAGTTCAATGGTTGCTCAGCATCTTGGCTTATTAGGAAGATTTGAAGGAAGGCACCCACTGTGCTGGTCCACCCCATGTCATGACTCATGGGTGAAGCGTGAGGGGCCATACTGCAATACAAACGCATCCCAAGGTGCTTAGCTCCAGAACTGCTTGGGATATTTGAAGTTAGTCATTCCGCCTACTGAGAATGCCCCCAAATCATACAGCTCCTATGTGAAAGAACCCTAACACAGGTTTTCTCAATTCCAAAAATTTACGTGATGTTACAAATGTTACAAAGCTAGAAGAAACTTTTCTAAACTACGATTAATAAAATACAAATTCTGACCAATCATGCTGCAGCAAAGATGATCATCCCTTGCGATACAGAATAATACACAATCATGATCATGTGAAGAATAACAGGCGAAGCCAAAAAAATGTAGGGAAGAAAGAATCGCTGAGTTCTGTCAAACGGTAATTGATAAAAATGTGTTGTGTTCCTGTGTTTCTGACGTTCATGGTTTGAGTTAGCTTTTTAAAATTTGTAATTTGTTGTAATTGTTTTTCAAATTCTAAATATTCGTTTCCATGTCTTATTTTGTATGTAAAATTCTGGATTCTTTTATCTTAAACAAGACCCCCTGCCAGGCCCCCCCCAAAAATTCTAAGCTTTATCACTTATAAAACCTGGATCTGCCCTGATAAGGCCACAGATACCACACAGATGTTAATTAAATTGAAGGCAGTGTGGTTCATTGGTTAAGAAAGCTGAGTTATGCAGTGACATGGGCTGTTAATAGGCTCCATTGAGTTAATGCTGGTAAAATGTTTGCAGAGCCTAGCAAACCATAAATACGTAATAAATGTTGCTATTATTATTATTAAATGTATTGCTTGCACGGCAGTGATCTTCGGGTTTTTGTTTTTTGTTTTTTTTTTTGAGTGCTCCATGTATATTCATTTTACAATCTGTCTACAAAAACTTTCCTGCACCCTCCAGGAACATATAAAATAGAAGAGACAACAATGGTAGTGGCATTGACAAAGAAGTTAAAACAAAAGGCCAAAGAGAGAGGAAACTGTACAATAATAGAGATGACACTGGAATTCAAGGCTTGAGCCCAAAATAAACATAAATAGATGCTTACATTATAAACTGAACTGAGGCGTATTGACAAAGTTTGCGTCAGGAAGGATTGAGAAAAACAACAACTGGGGGCTCAGGCTGTACAGACAAGCACTTTACACCCACACCCATTCAGGAAGCTCCGCAAAAACAGCAGCTCTAAGATTCCAAAGCAGGAGAGAGGGCAGGCAGTAAACCCCGAGCCGCTGTTCACAAAGGGTTGTGTGCTGTTTACCCAGGGAGAAGATGGAGGCAGATTCAACGGGGGAGTCTGAGAGGCCCAGGGCCCACAGACCATTTTCTAAAAGGAAATCAAAGCCTTGGCCTCCATGGAGGTGGCCAGAGGTCAGTGCCACGTGATCAGTATGCTGGGGAGGAGCTCCACATCGAGGGAAAATGTGCACAGGTTAGCCCTGTCAGTCTCCATTTACCAGTCAAAGCGGTGGGCAGCACGACACACTTCCAGTGATCATGCGGCTCTCATGAGTGCCAAAGAGCATGATCCACCTGCCCTCCCATTACCCTTTCTTTGATGCTCTCTGAACTCTCTCCCTCCCATAGCATTTGCTGCTGTAGGTCTGGCTGCTCAACATTCATGCAAATTAAAACTCCAGATCCACAGGCAATCAGAAACCAGGGAATTTTTTCCATGCCAGGAAAATGAGATTCCTCTGGAATCCAGCAGAATTGGAAAGCGTCAGCCCACAAATGAGTTCAGTTTTGGCCAAACACCTATGAGGCTTTGAAAATCATGAGAAGAGCCAAGCAAAAACGCTTACCAATTGATTCTATTGCTCTTCCCTCTGACATAATAGCTTCCTGTGATCTTTCTAGTCATTTCTTGCCTTTGTGTCTCCGATAATTAAAAGTTAACACAATTTGAAACCCAAATGCCGCTTCTTGAAATAGCAAACTAAGGAAATGGCAACTCTTGGAGCATTCTATTTTAAGAAATGAGAAATACATCATTTCTGCTTATGAAGAATTTAGGACTTCCTTGATTTATCAGCATGGCGATAAAAGCTACTTGATTGCTGAGATAAAAACCTTTCCTAGAATTTAGCCCATTTTCAAAATGGTGCACTTCTCAACATTG
Source organism: Eonycteris spelaea (assembly GCA_003508835.1). Lineage (NCBI taxonomy): Eukaryota > Metazoa > Chordata > Mammalia > Chiroptera > Pteropodidae > Eonycteris > Eonycteris spelaea. The sequence continues at coordinate 10,618,172 of PUFA01000047.1, forward strand.
CCAAAAGGACAGCAGTACTGTTGCTGGGGAGGGTGACAACACAGCGTGCAATAAGGAGCAAGGGGCTTCTGAAACCAGATAATAATCAGTGTGGCCCCCGGAGCCTTCCTGTACTACTCTTTTGCACACAACTTCTTGAATTGTCAAATTTAAAGGAGGACTCCTCGCTTTCCTATATTTGGGTGGGCACAGGAAATCAGCAGCTGCCTCCTTTCCTCACATGCAAACGTTATTAGCAGTTATGTAGTCCTTCTCTCCAGAGTGTTACTAAGCCTTGTCCATGTGCACTGTGCCAGGTCTTTGGATACCAAGCTAAAAAAGACACAACACATACCCCAGAGAGCTCACAATCCTGACAGGACACAGACATGTGAACAATGAGTAGAGTGACTGACAGCAATGGAAACCCACAAGTGGCATCTGACCATCCAGAATGAACCTGACTTCCTCCCAACTGGATTACAAGCACCATGAGGGCACAGATTTCTCTATTTTATTCACCGCTTTCTCTAGCACCTAGAACAGCACATAGCATAGGTGCTGGGTGAGGGGAGGAACCCAATTACATGAGGTGCTTCTTAAAGGAGGTTGTAGAGCTGAGTCTGAGAAGAACGAGTTAACCACAATTCAGGGTGGACTGAGGCATCTTTGCAGAGAAAATGGAGATGCCAGGAAGCATGCTCATGACTAGAACCAGATTATGTGGGGCCTAAAACCTGTATAATTAAGGGGGAGGGGTGTTAAAAAATACAAAGTTATGAATATAAAGTTGCTAGAGTCACTGGGGCCTTAAAAGGGATCCTGAAACTGAAGCTTCATTAGCTTCGGGAGAAATCCTCCAGAGCACGGTGAGTTCAGGACGCAGCAAGCAGATCAGAACAGCTGGGGCAGAGCCACGCGTAAAGGATGTGGGGTGGCAGCAGGCCAAGGGCTTGGGGCACCGGTCTCCAGGGGTGCTACAGCATCGCGGGAAATCCATCATAATAGAGAAAATGACATTTACGAGAACACCATTCTGAAAGAGACTCTGTGTGACTGCAAAGAGTACATGAGCAAGCTACCTGAGGTGAGCAGGACCCCGTGATGGACACGCTTGAGAAAAAACTGATGGTTAACCATGGGGCCTTTGTTTCTCTGAATAGGTGGGCAACACCGAGTCAGAGAGAAAGGGCTCTGCGCCAGGGTCCCTGCCGCACCTGTGCCCTAAGCCGCCCTCAGTCTCTCATTTAAAATAGTAAACAATTTGAACAGCCCCATTTGAGGGAGGACCAGTGATTAGCCTGCTGAGGTGCCCACATGTCTCAAATCCTCCCCTGGACTACAGCCTTTGTTAAAAGATGAGGCCAGATGGCAGGTGGGGCCTAAGAAGGCCAGCAAACTGGTGCAGGAAGAAGGGGACTGAGGACATAAAACTAGGTCCCATATCACCCCCCAGTCATGGAAAATGACCTCCCATCACCTTGTAACAGACATGCTCTTCTTCCCTTACCCCAGGACATTAAAACTTAGGAGACCCTAATAACCAAATTATGATCACAGTCTCTTCAGTAATACACGGTCTTCCCCAGGCTATGCATCAGTGTGTGTAGGAACTATGTCCCAGCAGCCGCTCAGAAGCATACTTGTTTAAAAGAGGAGGAGGTTCGGTAATATTAGAACAATTGTGCAAACACCAGAACCTGAGATTATCTATGTGGTCTAGCCCTCTCGTCTTTCAGACATGGAAACCCAGGAGCATGGCAATTAAGTGACTGACCTGGGTCCCAGGTCTCCTGACCCCCGGTCCACGCTCTTCCTCTCAGCCTCTACATTTCAGTTTTTGTACTGTCATTGAAAATGTGCACAAGCATGTAATATAAAAAACTGAAGGAAAAAGAGAATCTTATCTAAGCTTGGACTGAGAAACAAGCCCAAACCTGAGCATTAAACCATAATAGTAAATGAACTGAATGTTTAGATGAATGCATGATGAACATCAAACTCTCAGACATCTAAATATATTTCTCACACTGAAATGTGGTGTTATCCTCAGAACAGATTAACATACTTGTGAATGACATACTTGTGAATCTATTTTTTATATTATAAACACTGATAAAAGGTTGAACTTCTATTTTACACAGCACTAAGAAAAAAACCATTCAAATTAGAGAACTTGTCTCTGAATATTTTATTTAATTTGGCATGTCAGTATTAGCAAACTTGGACACTCAAAGCCAATCAATTTGATTGAAGGAAAAGAGTCTGGGTTTTGCAATTGTCAGTTTTATAAATAACCGTGGTGTTCCAAAAGTCGTAGCCTATTGCTAAAATGAATAGAACTAAAGACTCTATGAAAAACTGTTAAAGCAACAGCATCTAGAAAAATGGTGTAAGAGAAACATAATAAAGGAAATTTGAGGTAATAATAAATATAATAATACTCAATAATGAAAACCCAAATAACTGCTTGAATTTAATCAGCTGTGCTCAATGGGCATGCCGCAGAGAATGCTGATGAAGAAAGGAAGGCAAGACAGGGATTTACAGGCCTTCCTCCATGCCTTGTGCCCACAGTGCACACAAGAAGAAAGCTAAGTGGAAGGGAGTTATTTGCCCTTGCAAAGACAGTGACTGAAGTGTCTTCGGTCCTGACATAGGCATGGCATAAGGCAAACAAACAAGAGTGTAAGGAAGAGAGAGAGAGAACAGACAGAGAGCCTGAGGGACGGGCTCAGCATGTCTCACACACGCACACATCCATCCCAGCTTCTAATTTTGCCTGCCATTTTTTCACATGTGAAAAGTGATAATGAAAGCAAAAAAGAAAAAGATGTACCATAGTTGTTGTATAAAGTATTCTATCTTAAATCTATACTACAGATTCTTTTCCAGCTAATAACTACCCCCATCTTGTTAGCATTATGTCCCCAAATTCTTAATTCTTCCTATGTCGATAAAAGCTATTTTTGGAACTCTGAAAATGAAGAGGTAAAGTAATTAAGCTAAAAGGCACTAAAAGCCAGATTTAGTCAGATTTCAAAACAACTCATTTTGAGCTACTTATCTGAAGACATTGAGGGTGGGGGATGGAATATTCATAACATATATTTGGTTCACAAAAGGGTTTCTGCATACTTCATCACTAGGAAGGCAGTTCAGAGATTAGTTAAGGGCAGATGTAGGAAGTAAAATTAAAATCTTGGACCCCAAAATGTTTACTATTGTTGGAGATGGTAACAGATGGGAGTTCATAATGTCAGTTAGCAATTCTTAAGAGTGTGGCCCCAGACCAGCATCACTTGGAAATTGTAAGAAACACAAATTCCCTCCAGACCTACTGCATCTAAAATTCTGGGGATGGGGCCAAGCAGTCTGGGGTTTAACAACACCTCCAGGTGATTCTGATGCTCACCCAAGGTAAGAACCATTCTACCAATCTATCTATTTTTGTGTATGGTTGAGAATTTCATATTAAAGAGTATTTTCGAAACATCCTAACTCCACTAATTACAGGCCATGTGGTTTTGGGGCAGATCAAACCTCCATATCCACATCTGAAAATGGGAAAAGAAACAATTTCTCTTACTGTCACCTCAGGGTTATTGAAGGGTTTCAATATACAGTGCCTGCACAGGGCAGGAACTCAACAAATGGTGGTCATGGGGATCACAGACAGTTGTATCATTCAGACACAGAGAATTTTAGCCCCTACAACATACGCATGCCTTTGCTGGATCACACACACATCATCTCATTAAACCTTCCCTGAATTCTGTTTGGTGTAGCATCACCATTTCACAGATGAGGAAACTGAAGCTCAGAGGGGTTACATGAATTAATGAAGGTCCCACAGATGGTGACCCTTGGGTCTCCTGGCTCCAAGCCCAGGACACTTCCCATAATCCACTGGCAATAAGTATGATGAATTTTCAGCATTTTAGGACAGGAAAGTCTACCCCAATCCCTCCGTTTCCCTTTGCATGAAAACTAAATAACATCAGTCCAGAGCAGCTGATGCTCTAGCTGCCACACATCAGGACGAAGTCTGAGGCCCTGCTCTCTGCCCAGCTCTGATATCTGGATACATAAGCCACATGGAACTACCCAGGTTCCATGATCTCACCAAGGGAGAGAGAAAAGGCAGCATCCTCTCCTGAAAGATATTCATTTTCTGTCTCAAGATTTAAAATCATATCTCCAAATACTAAATCTTCCTGAAGAGCCAGGTTTGAAGGCTGGAACACACATTAATCCCATTAGGTAGTACTTACTTTACCAATAAATAGTCCAAGGACAGGATCATTAAGGAAAACTCAACCTTACACATATACAATTTTTGGAATGCTGGTAATAAGGTCACACAATGATTTTTCCAAGTGTACTACACCCATCAAAGGTGATGTTATGGTTTCAGGTGACAGGAAGATGTGGTACTGATAACAGAAGGGGTGCTGGCTAACAGGAAGGAAGAGAAGGCTTTTGGCTTTAGTCACGTAAGTTTACACTCATGCTCCTAAAAATGCAAGCTAATATTTTAATTTAGATAAAAAATAATAGAAGCACAGGAGAGTTTGGAGGAATGATACCCACATATTTAGTCAAGCAAATCCCTTTAGGTTCATCCCTTTTTACTTTTTTGGCAATTCAACATTGTGAATATTGGTTTCTAAAACTCCGAAGGTGTAAGAAGGAAGAATAAGGAGAATTATCCTCAGATCTAGTCTCTACTGGAGGCCCTTTCTGCAACCCACTCTTTGCCAATATGTTCTGCAAAAAGTAACCAGGACCTACAGTAAAGCAAAAAAAAAAGGGGGGGGGTTGGGTGGGGTGGGAGGGTTGCTTTGACATTCTATCAGGGATGGAAATCAAAGAAAATAAAACTATGGTTCCTGCTAGGCATACACCTCCCTATTAGTGAGGGAGACTGAAATAGAAGCCTTAGCTACCACATAGCAGAGATGCAAAATTACTCAACACACTCAAATAACAATGCCATGACAGTCTATGGGAAAATGTGGGGAGAGGGTCTGAAAAGGCTTCTTAGAGAATCTGGCACGTGTGCTGGGGCTTGAAGGATAAAAGGGAACGGTCAGGCAGTGAAGCATATGCCAGGCAAAGGAATAGCAGTGCTCAGGTGGGAAAGCACCCCCACCCAGTGGGAGAATATAAGGATCAAGACAGGATGAATTTTGGAAGCTGCAGGAGATGAGGCCAACAAGAAGTTCAGGGCCAGCCTCTGAAGGTTAGGTAGGCCATGCTTTGCCTTCTCTGCAAAGAGAAGGAATTTAAGCAGGAAATTAGCATGTTTTGAAAAAAGCAGTCAGGTAGCACGATGGAGAACAGAAAGACTGAACGTGGTAAGTTGACCAGGGCAGTCCAGATAACCTCTGGAGATGAGGAGTCCAGAGGGCAGATGCTACTGCTATCTCCATCTGATAGAAATGCAATCTTGGCTTAGAAATGTCAAGCGGTGTTTAAAAGACACAGGACCCAGGTCCCCTGACAGTGAGCGCAGGGCTCTGCACCACTCACTTCTGCTTCCCCGCAGTAGTGACAACTCTCAACAGCAAGGATCTCAAAACGGAACTACAGGTCATCTCCTCCCCAAGAACGTGGCAAAGCCCTCAGAGACCCGCCGGTAAGTGGCACATACACTTGTCTAGAAATAAAGCACGAAAACATTCTAAAGCCTCAAAATGTCTAAGAGAAACTTAGCACTAGTTCTATCATATTACAGGATATTTAAAACTTCTGAAAAGTTGAGGATAAACTATAATTTCCAAGCCTTTTTGGTTCTAAAATTTAGTCTCCTATGTCATGTATAGGCTCAAGCCGGGGTATCTTGCCTCTCCTGCATAATATTCACTGCTAACTCCAATCCTGCTGCCACTTTTAGTTATTCCCAGGTTGATAAACGCGTTTCACTCATGTTACTCATTTACATTGGGTGAAAAGCCAACATCCCCTGTTTTGCAGCTGCTACGATTTTTGAATAAACTAAGCTTAGAACCAAAAATCAAAACTCCAGGGTCGTGACCTAACTCCGTCATAGGCTATTCTGGGATCAAAGCTAATCATTCTGAAACAGGGAGCTTTAGCCCCAGAAGGGACCTTAGAGATTATTTACTACATACTTCTCATTTTACAGATGAGAGGACTACTGAAGCTGGGGCCGGGCCAGGCTGGGGAGGAAAAGGCGGTGACCTGCAGACTGTGAGGCAGATCCTCGGCCGACATTAGCTTCTGTCTCTGAAGCACTTTCTGTTAGACCAGGCGCAGCAGCTGCTACCTGGGGCAGAGTTATGCCGCCCTGTATTCAGCCGCTGTTTCTCAGCCTAGAGCACAATGGGCAAATGGCAGGCAGTTAACTCTAAACACCACGGAGACTACAGTACCCATTTCACTGATTACAGAATAAACATTTCATTATGTCAGAGATGGAATACAAAGAAAACAAAACCGTGGCTCCTGCTAGGCATATGCCCCTCCCCCCCATTAGCAAGGGAGACTGGAATAGAAGCCTTAGCTACAATATGGTAGAGATGCTTACACAATTACTTAACACACTCGAATAACAATGTCATGCTGTAAGTTAATAAAAAAAGAAATATAGGGAGGAAAATAAGATGTCTCCAGATTCTCAGATATTCCTCCAAACTATGCTCCTATATAAATTAATGGGAAGATAATACATGATATCCATAATAAGAGCAACTCCCAATACCAATGAATTCTATTTTGTTCTTATTTCCAACTTCTTTAGGCACAACCATCCTTCTTTGCGCTATTCAACCACCACTGTTCTGTCACTTATAAATTGCCTTTTTCTAATAATTAAAAGAAAAATTTAAGGGCAGGGAGTTTTAACCTTTTTCATCTTTATAATCCCAATGCCTAGCGTAAACAAATATGTTGATTTTCATACTGAATTGTACATAAGCATCCAGGTATGGATTTTAGAAAACCTGACTGAAAGCCAAAACTCCTGGCTCTGCCACTAAATGGGACTTTGAGCAAGCTACCTAACTGCTCTGTGCTCGCTGCCCTCACCTGTTAAAAAGGAAATAACAGCAACCACCTCTGGAATTATGATTAATTGAAATAATATATTTAACAGGCTTAAAACAGTGTCTGGCACAGAGCAAGGCACTATAAATATTTTTCCTATTTTATTATCACACACACACAAAGAAAACAACTAGCATTAGCTTGTTATAAAAAACAGTGACCAGTCTTTCTGGTCCACATGGATGACAGACGTGAGACAAGAAACTCACTGGATGGTGCCGGATGGATTTTCGTGGTCTGCACAAGCAAGAAGAATGGCTCAGTGCTATAATGAGGTAGTAACACAAGTTGTGGAAGCCCCTTCTCTGGGGCAGTTTTCCATGCTGGCAAGGTCATTACATTCACCCTGACCCTATGAAAGCATGCATCCCCAAAGATTCCTTCCACCGACCACTCCACAAAGTATGTGTGCAACTGTGCAGGCCTCATTCATTCAAACCGTTCACATGAACAGTCCAGGCTCTGTGCCTTCTGCAAAGCAGCACTAAGCCTACTCCAAGCGCTGAAAAATGGAGAATGTATCTGTGCTGGGCCAATGATGATTTAAGTGTTGTCTGCCTAAGTGGGAATGGATGGGTAATTAACACTCACCTGCGTCTAATAAATACCATGCGAAAAGCACTTCTGGGGAACAAAGCCGCTCGTTACCGACACATTGCTGCTCAGGGAGAAGGAGGGTGCTAGTGTCACTAGCCTGTGTTTCCCGATGCATTATACAGTAAGTCTAGCAAACTCAGGGCTTATAAATGTGGGTTTAATGAACAAATAAATAAACAAATGAAGGGGAAAACCAAAGAGCACAGTGAAGGCTCATGGTTCTGAATAAGGAAAATTTCCTGTTTTTGTCATCTGGGAATATGTCACTACATAAAGCTGTAGGAAGTTCTTTCCTTCATTACTCAATATATTTAAAACAAGAAATAATTGAATATCACCAACATAGTGTCATTAATGATTTCTAAGGACATCTATAGGGTTCAGGAAAACCCACAGGGCAGAAGGGCTTAATGACTATAATTTAATTGTCATCTGATGTCTTATGGGATATTGACAACATTGCTTATACTTCAGGGTTGGTGTCTTAATTCAGTTCTGCTATTTCTAGAGTAAAGAGAACTTCAAGGAAAAAAAAAAGGTTTTCTCAGGTGAAGCACTGGCTTGTCCAACCAGAAGCCCAGTCTCTTTCTTTCCACAGTGGCATATGCTGCCTTCTCATACAGTCACGTAGCTAATCATTTGTTTATTCGAGTACCAAAATAAGAACTCAGATGCAGTTTTAACACACGAAAATTCAGTTCGTCTCTATCTTCACATCTTCGAACCTTCAACATTTCCCTCTTAAGACCTGTGCCGCAGCCCTTATCAGCCTCTTGAAAGTAACTCAATGAGAAGACAACACAAATGACATACACCCTTAGCCAGTCTGACTCTTTGAGGCCACACCCTTTTCCTCTAAATTGGTGAGCAGTAACAATTTCCAAGAATTACTTTAGAGTTGGGGGTGGGGGTGGGGGCGGAGCAAAAATAGGTGTTCAGATGTAAGCAGGGTAACTACCTTGTAGACATCAAGAATATCCTGACTGTTCCCCTGTTAGTCATTCACAGCCCACAGTCATTTTTCAATGGGATTGGCAGTAAGCCTGGATAGGAACAGGGAAGTTTGACCATGCGCTTCCTCCCCAGCTCACGGTCACAATGAGAGGACAGACCTATGTTGGAGCCTGTGAGTTGAAACTGCAGCCTCTGAAACTTTATAATGTCCAAACACATACTTCTCTTAGAAACGCTGACTTTACCAGCACAGAACAAGGAGCCACTGCAAAGGCAAACCTTAACCTTTGCCAGGACAGAGTGGAAAGAAACATCACTGCCCACGAAAGCCCAGAGGAGACTTCTGGCAGAAGTTTCATAAACAAGTCTTTTGACTGGCATAAGTGCTTTAAGATATATTTATTAGTACAGTCACTGTTAGGCATTCACTGCTCACAGTCATTTTTTTCAATAACTGTACATTTAAAGAATTGCAAAGAATTGGAAACAAACTGAATCAGCGAATTATGATACGGCTATAAACTGGAGTAATCTATAGCCCTTAAAAAGTGCCATAAATCTATATATGGTCACAAAGATGTCTTGATATGTTCTGGGAGAAAATTAATGCAGAAATCTATAGTACTAGCACATTTTACACACACACACACACACACACACACACACACACAGAGTTATATTTTTATATGCATAGGAGAAAATCTGAAGTATATACACCAGATAATTAGTAGTGGGCACTTTTGGGTAAAGGTAATGGCATTTCATTTTTCCCTCTTTCTATACTATTCATATTTCTTATTATATGCATTAATTACTTTCATGCTTTCTAAACTATGTAATCCATCCCCCCCCCAACCAAGGACTGATTGTGTACATAACTAAAACCAGCAAAACTTGATTTCAAACTGCTACCTCTTGAATAAAATAAGTTACTTACATTTAAACCTTACAGACTTGTGGATTCTGAGCACATGGGCTACTGACGTAATAATAATAGTGAACAGCACTACGAGAAATAGATCTCTTGGCTGTGCTGGCGTACTTTTTAAAAATCATCCTGAAAAAAAGTGGTACGCCAAGCACTGTGTTGAATTCTTACTGTTGGCAGAGACCTTCACAGGTAAGGAGATCTGCCTGGGCGGAGGCCCTACTTAAATATCCTTGCTTCTCTTATCTGATATTAGCTCTTTTTATCTTGCTTACCCCGAACCCCACCCCCCACCTCCTTGGAACAAGAGAAACATCAGATAAGAAAAAGTTTCTGGTTGTATCACTGTTGCCTTTGCCTCTCCCTCACACCTCTCTCTGCAGGTGCACAGAGCCAGAGCTCTCCATGCTGCTAGAAGCTTCTGAGCCCTGATGAGTATTCTCACCAGATGCAGCTACAGCCAGCACAGCCTTATCCATTACGGTGGAGGTAGGGGAGGTGGGGCTCCCCGTGAAACCGCCTGGAGTGAGATTTGACCTAAACTAGTAACTGGGACATGAGTGGCCAATTTTTTTTTGAGCACTAGAAAGTAGGTTTCTGTAAAGTCACTGTGGAATCAAAAAAAAAAAAAATCACACATCTTTCTATAGTGTATTTAATCCTCTGGACAAATATTCCTACACATCTGAAGAATCACTGACAAAAGATTTCTAAGAAGATTCACAAGGGAACCCAAACCACACAACTTCCTCCAAGAAATCATAAGCTACATCAGCTGGGAGCTTTAACCATTTAAATCTATATAGCATATAAGTGACTCAAGCTACTCAATACATAAATGAACTACTGTGCTAGCAGAAATGAATCCAAGATAATGAATAGCATCTCTAAACAATATACTGGGGTGGGGACCTAAGTCTCTCAGATGAAAATCTACAGTGAAAACGCCCATCATACTTTACTGACTTTCTCAACAACAAAATTGTGAAGTTAGTACAATATAAGGCAGTCTCACATGTCACAGAGGAAAGCAGTTCAACTCAAATCAAATCCATTAAGTCTAAGTTCAGATTCTTAAAGGCATTAATTGACCTGTAAGTGTTAATTCACCAAACACTGCATGATAACAGCAATGGAACCTCTGTTTTTTCTTTTTAAAAGTCACTATCTAAAATCACAAATACTAGTTTAACAATCCCTTTAACCGAGCATTTGAAAGGCTCGATTGTCCCCTCTGCAGTGCGTGTTGGTGGGTTTTTGCAGTTTGCTTAAAAAAAAATGACGTGCCTTTATTGTCCTAAAGAAATGCCGAGAGACAAGCACAAGCTACGGTTGGTAACACGACCGCTCTCCGCATTCCTCCCTTACCAAGTCTGCTGAAGCCCTTCCATGTATCCACACCGCTATGAGTTCAGCGAGTATCAAGAGCAGGAACTTTTCTATCAGCCGGTTCGAAGTTTAGCTTATTTCCTACTTGTTCAAGGCAAACCCGTTACAGTGAGTGAGAACACGTATTACTGCACAGGTATGGTCCTTACAAGCCCGATGTCATCTTCCTCATTTTCACAGTTAACAAATACAGAATGTAAAAACCTTTTAATTTTGTAAAGGACATCTTTTTCAACCCTAGAGAAGGCAATTAAAATGTGCCTCCCCGGGTGTACATTTGGCAACGCTGCAGCTAGGTGGGACAGAACTTGGAACAATACATAGTTGTTCTATACAAAGAAACCTCATGGAAGCCACGTTCATCCACAAAATGTCAACATAGCTTTCCTCACAAAGCATCAAAGTGGGACCAAAGACAGATGACAATCTACAGGAAAAGAGGGAGAGGAGAGTTCACAAGAGACAGGGAAAGCGAGTTTGAAAACCAAACAAAGGGCAAGAGGGCACAAAGTGCCCACACAGTGAAAGCACTAGGTGGGGAAAGCGGCAGAAAGGCTGTGGATGATGAGCCCCTCTTACCTGCACCGGCACTGGGCTCTCGCCTCCGCGTCTCCCTGAGCTGCATTCTTGCGCTGCGTGGGGGACTCAATCACCAGCTCCTTTCTGACACCTCTACAACTACTCCTGCATTTGTCTGCCTGCATTCTCAGCTGAGAACACAAGTCAGAAGGTCTCCAACGGGGACAGCTGCAAGTCCCTGGCTGTGCAAGGCGCACGCATGCCAGTGGCCCGAGGGAGGAAAGGAAGCTGGCTTCCCAGGCACAAGTGGTCAGCCCTGCTGGCTGGGTCTGCAGAGCCCACGGGGGTGGGAGGGCATGCCAGTGAGGGCCAGCCTCCAGGGGTGTTACTACTGCTCGGAAAATGGGAGGTTCCTGCTCCCCGGCCAAAGGAAAACAAACCCAGAACTGTACAATACACAGTGTGCTGCCTCTCAGATAAAGACCGGCCTCATTGTGTCTGCTCCGCACGGCGTGGGCCAAATCAACCCAAACCAAAATAGTGCAGTGTTTAAAAAAAAAAAAAAAAACAGTCGCAGTTAGACTCCTTTATAATTACTTCAAATCTGAAGCTCATGGAGCTGGAGAGACAGTTAGGTCACCGGGGTGTTCTAAAATTCTTACTGTGTCCGGATGCCTTCCTTCGTGTTATGGCTAAACACCAAATGCTTGGCTGACGATCAAAGCCAAGAAGAGCAACCAGCAAGGGGTTCCACGGCCTGCACCTCATGGCTGCAGGTATAAAGAAAGAGTTCCACTTTGCATGCAAAACTTAATTTCTCTATTATTTTGTGCCAGAAAGACAAGGTCATCAAACATTTTCCTAGGAAACCATATATTATGGTAAATGCTCCTATTAAACAAAACATTACTTTTAAGTCCATCAACAGGTGTGTGGGTACCAATAAGTAAAGAGCCTGGACCTGGGTACTGAGAGGATTACAATAAAAATATAAGGCAGGTGTCTCTCCCTTCAAGCAGTGCCAGAGCGAGTTAGCTGAGAGGCAAGTTGCACAGACACCATGGATGACACGTTAGCATAATAAATAGATACTTACACAAGCACAGAAAAATAGCTGCATCGCCGTCCCCACAGTTCAAGGGTGATGGTACTCTACACATGCTTTCCCAAAAGCCTGGGACTTTAGATTATTTTCTCAGAATAAGGGGAGTAATTTTTAAATTATTTTAAAATAAGCTCTCTGGGAAATGATTAAGAAGTGTTCAGGGATTTATTAAAAATGACAGGGAAAATGGGCATTAAAATGGGGTTAGATATTAATCTGCACTTCCCGGGCTCCTGCAGCACTTTTCCCAGTTACTCTGCTTATTTTCCTAAAATCAGGGAGGATTTAGTAATAGTTGATAATAGAAGTGGTAAGTAAAAAAAGTGGAGCTAGATATCATTTAGCAACAGTAGGTGCTGTAAAGTACACTACCCGGGGAAATATATAGACTGTTATATCAGGTATAGGACAAGTCTCCAACTTTGCAGTTAAAGTAACTGGGAAGCCTGGAGTGAGGGCGGGTGACAACAGGGGAGCCAAGGTGGCACCCTATGACCTCCTGTTCTCCTTCCTCTGTGACGAGGGCCTCTGTCCCTCAAACACCAGGGATACTTTCTAAGTGTGGATATTAATTGTGTCACAAGGGTTCGAAGTGTCCATTTAAAAAATTAGCAGTTTCTATAATTTTTTAAAAACTACCCAATTTCTTAACCAGGGGTGATCTTTCTTAAATTCATGGCTTTGCCCGTGTGATCTAAAATGACAATTCCACCAACACATTACAAAGTAGTTCAGTAATTCAAAATCAACTGTTCGTCCCTCTTTGCAGCTTGGCTAGGACAACTGCCTTCCAACAGTCATTTTGAACCCCTGCGTTCACGCCATGAGACAGGCATCTTCTTGAAGTTTTTCTATATTTTCCAAAATTTTTATCAGTGAATTTATATTTTAATCAAGGAAAAAGCTTTAAATTGGCTTGGAGCGTCCAGGTAGCTATAACTGAAGGGCAAACATGTCTAGTTCCATAATTTATATCATCAAAAGAAGAAAATGTACAAGCTGTAAGATAAGTAAACTTAAAAAAAATTTTCTCACACAGAGATTTACATAAAAGGGGACTGATTAATGTAATAGAGAAGGTTCTCAACATGTTTATAGGAAATGCAGCAGCCAGGTTCACACAGCTTTCTCACCACCGGCTCAGGGCATTATACTTAAATCCCAGATTAAGGAAAGCAATTCTGAGAGCAAGACAGACATCTAGTCTCTCACCTTTGAGTGGGTCCAATTTATGGAAGGAAATTCTCACAACCTAGAGGAATGAAGATACTACTGTGAGCCTTCCCTCTACACAACTTCTCAGGTATTATAAGGTGTCCTTGCCCTGTTCTGCTCTTGTAGGACAAACCAACGCTTAGAAATCTGACTGTTAAGGGGAATCACATGGTGCCGCATTTAATTCCAGAACCTAAGCCTCGGAGTAGGATGTGGTTTCTCTGGGGAGTTCATGAGATGGATATCTGAGAACATAAGAATGACATCTGGTCAGAGCATCCACAAGAGGAAATGTCACCTTAGAAGGACAGGAAATAGGCAGCCAAGGTTTCCTTTGCAATACTTCAAAGCATAAGATATAAGCTGGACCTCTGGATTCAAACCCAAAGCCATTTACTGAGCTCCTACTATCCAGCAATCTCGAGTTCTTTCACACTTTAACTTCCCTAACTCTTACAATAACACATCTATGAACACGTATTAAGGGTAGAGAGTTTCATTGTTAAAACAGAATGGAGTAAACCCTGTGTGGAAGTAGGAACGCTTCAGAAGGAGGATGAAATGAATGCTTCTTCGTGTGGGTTTTAGTTCGCAGATGTTAATATTCACACAAATTATTATACGGGTTGGGTACACAAAACCATGAAAACTTTATAGGAAATTTAAACTTTTTTTCCAAGGGCAATTTTTTTTTTTTTGCTATGAGGAAGGCTGAATTTAGATTCTAAAGCTCTCCTCTTCCTCCTTCCACAAGATGAAGTTCTATCACATTCTAAAAAGCAAGAAGCTATAGGACCCTAGTCCCCAGAGGACTCCTACTTATGCCTCAATACCCACTTTAAACAGCACCTTCCTTATGAAATGTCCTTGATCCTCCAGCCAGAATTAATTAGTACCTCTCCTGTTAGTCCTCTGGGCATTACTTTTATTTACCTCTATTTAGGAGCTTAGAACAGCCTACGAAAAGGTAGAGCTGCACTCTTCGGTGACACTGTAAATTCATGAGGGCCAGAAACTAAATTTTAACTACCTTTGAGTCTCTAGCATCTTTGGTACTGAAAGCACTCAAAATATATTTGCTAAATTGAATGCTTATGTCAGTTTTGTGTCCCTGGTTATCTTTAGCCCTAAAGTGAAATTTAGCAGTTGTAAAAATATACAAATATTTTCATTTGTTAATGGCCCAAATTAAGGCAGAGCATTTAACTATTCATAAACTGAAACCCAACAGACCATTTCCTAATAATTAAAAGGTTCCTTTTTCCCAGCTAAGAAAATGTTATTCTGCATAACTTACTAGACATTTTTTAAGTCAAAGATTTACTTGGAAACAGTTGAGCTGAACCTTTAAGAAGTGCAAATAAACTTGTTTTTAGCAATGAATTATATAAAATTTGAAAATTCATTTTGCTATAGCTAGTAACTATATAATGAATAACCATACGAAGAATACATATCAATTATCTCAACTTAATGGAATTTTTTACTCTTACTAGGAGCTCTTAGCGTATCACAAGGATACTTAATATTAACTTTAAAAGCATACATGTAATATATATCAGTACTTTAAATTATATATATGCCTTGCAAGTATATGTAAAGTATATTTAAATATATAAAGTATACATACACATATATTTTGAGGTAGAGACTTAGATATATATATCTAAATGTTAAATACACACACACACACACACACACACACACACACACACAGTTACATCTCTCTTCCCAAGTAATCATTCTTTTTCTCGTGTTCTGTGAAAATTTGAATCAGTAAGTAAAAATTAAGAAAAACTACAAGAAGAAACAAATAACTAAATATTTTCCACAGTGCTGGTCAGCTTGCTGGCCAGAGAAAAATTATCAGGAAAATGATCTGCTCTGCTGAGAAAAAGAAAAATATGGTACAGAGAAGGCACAAGCAGCAGCAAAACAGGACAGGATTAGAGGCAACACATGCAGGGAGCAAAATGATAATAGTTACGGCAGAGACCGAGTAGAGTGATGAAAAGAGAAGAGATGTGGGGACAGGTGGATGTTGGAGAGGAAAGGGGGTCTCTACATCAGACCCTTAGGACCTGTTAGAAGAGTTAATATAAAAAAAATACATTCTGATATAAAGTCTGATGCTCACTTCATTTTTGTCAGATATTTAATAAAATAATCACAGAAAAAGAATATGCAGTATCATTTAGTTTAATGTTTCTTAGCCTGGAATCCAAGGGTGAATTGAGGAGAAAGCGGTCCATGAACCCTCTAATATTACATTCAAAATTGTGTGTGCCTGTGATATCTCTGAGGAGAGGCCTCTGGAGTTCACCTAGTTCTTAGAAAGGGGACCAAGGAAGACCCTCCACTTACAGAGCAAAAAAACTAAGGTCAAGAGAGATAAGCTGGAGAGCCACCCAAAGTTTTGGATACAAAGCTCTTCCCTTTAGCAGGTTCAATTCTATTTAGGTAAAAGATAACAGCAATTTAAACACCAAGCCTCAGTTAAATAAACAGACATTAGATGGTAATCAGCCTTGTCAACACCTGCAGTCTACTGGCTTGTTGATGGATAGCCAGGTCAGCAAATGGGTCATTACATGAAGCCCACTGCCCAGCTGACAATCCATGGCCAATCGAGTACCACTCCAAAACGGGATAAATAATATTACCAATAAAAACTGTTTTTTGAAAACTCTTAATGAAAAAAATGTCCACAATTATATACACAAACAAGTCTGGGGAGGAAAAACATGACTTCTGATTACCTCTGATATATGAGACTATTAATTTTTTCTTTAAACTCTTGTTTCCCAAGTTTTCTTCAAAAGCATTTATTACTTCTATAGTTGTAAATAAATGAAAACACTAAACTGCTATATAATGGTATAGAAAAAGTTCCCACTGAGGTTTTAGCCCCAACTCAACAGCTACATGATATTACAAAAGTCACTTCCCCTCTGTGGGTCCCACAAACTTCACCTGAAGAATGAAGAACTTAGACCAAAAGATGTCTACATGTCTTAATATTAACTGTTAAAACTTCCCTTATTGATGACATCTAGAGAAAAATAAGCCACCTTAATGGAATGACATTTCAAAATCGTATTGCCCTACTACACACAAGAGAAAAATACAAAGACTAAAAAGTGTATATATCTCTAAATGCGTCAGATTCTCATTTCCAACAGAGCAGGGGAAGAACTGAGAGTCTGGCAGAAGAACCAAAGGATGTTCTATTGGTGAAGAAGGAAGAGTGTCGGAATAGGTCCTAAAGAAGGCTCTGTTTCCATCCAAGGAAACTAAGACGGGAGCATCCTTCCATGTCTGCAGACCGCTCTCAGGTACTGGCTGTGTGGATTTAGGGCAGTGACTTCACCACTGGGGCACCCAGCTCCCTCATCTGGAAAATGGATCAGAATGTCCACCATATAATCCTAGGTAGATTCTGTTCATTCCCAAGACTAAAGTAGATAATGAATGTGTCCCACTGTGTGAAGGAACACTGCCTGCAGTCACAAGTGTTCAAGAAGCTTCTTAGCAAAGACAGCCTACTGCCACTGGAGACACCCCCTTTCTCTGCTTCCATTTTTCCATAGCCTCTACCAGGTAGTCTCTATTCTATTTTTCTTACTTGTTATAATGTCTTTCTAACCACAATTAGAAACAAAAAAAGAGGCTCTGTGAAGGCAGATTTTTGTGTATTTTGTTCACTGCTCTATTCCCAAGTCCTAAAACAGGGTAGGTAATCAAAAAACATTTGTGAATGAATTTACCACAGGGTCAGAATCCTCTCAGTCTATCTATAGAGCTCCTACACCCTAGACACCAATAGTTTTTCTGAAAACTGTCAATTTATTTTAATCGTAGTAATGATAATTCAGCCAGCACTGTCAATGATTTGTTTTAGAGATGGAAATTTACAAAGCCAAGGAAAACATAATGTGCCTGGGATTTTTCTCAGGAAATGAAACTCCCAGACTGAGTTACCAAACCCAGCCAGCCTGCCGCACAGCCTCAACCTGACTAGAGCTATTCCAGCATGTTTTATCTCTTTGTCAGCTTTAAGAACTTGGGGGACAGATGGTGGTTATGTACAGTATATATGGTAGGCAATCCTTAAATGTTTGCTTATAGAATAAACAATAAAACTGTCTCACCTTGGTTTGACTAATCACAAACCCAAGCCTCACAGGACTTCACATGGAGTAGAATTTTCTAACTTTCCTCACTGCGTGGCAAATGTTAAGGGTCATAGAATGCATGCTTGGTGAGAAAAACAATCAAAACCTTTTGTAAAAAGCACTAAAGTTTTTCTTTCTAAATAAAATGACACATTCAATTATTCATGGAAGACAAATGTCCATTCTTTCACTTCTCCCCATATCCACCTCCCAAAGCAACCTAATGAAAACAGCAACTAACCAACCTCCAAGTTTATGGATTTTATCAAATCTTTATTTGTGTATATTAAATTTACTTAAACCAAGTTCCATCAATATTTATAAAGTACAATGCCAGTGGACCATCTAGATTTACAGATGATAGAGATGGGACAAGTTGTCCCAGGTTGCATGGCTCTGACTATTTCCTGGTGTCAGAGTTCATGGCCATCACCTACCTAACAGGGGAGAAGAGGAGAAGATGGGCCTCCAGGCAAATGCTGGACACCTACTTCTGCAAAAGGAAAACTACCCCAGGCTACAAGGGGGAAAGTCCACCATGAGGAAACTTAGCAAAGTGACTCTCACCTAGCCCTTCTGGCTTAATTCAGCTTGCATTTAAAAGACAATCATTTACAACAATAGCTGGGAAGTCCCCTCTTTTAAAAAGCAGTAGATTAAGTCCATTCCATAAGATGAACTCAGCAGCAGCAGAGATGATACATCCCTTCTCATCCTGCTGCCTTCCACTTCTTCCCAGCTCATTGTGACTGATTTCCTATGTGAAATTAAGAGACTGCCAAGGAATAGAAAACAAATCTAGAGAGTTTGAGGGGACTCAACCGTTATTCCTGGGCAGCACATCCTGACAGATCACACTTTCCCTGAGCGCCTGTAAAAATATGTAACTAAACTAAATGATCTTCTCCATAGATAGGCTACAATAAAGGTGACCAGAGCTGGAGATACAAACCCAGTAAGCAGGGAAGGCAAATGTCAAGGAAGGCCATCAAAGTCTTCTCTTCTCTTCCCCACCAAATCAACACACACACACACACACACACACACACACACACACACACACACACACACCCCTTAAAGATCAATGATGAAGGTTGTGGTTATAGTGATGGTGATGGTGATGAAGATGCAGCCACCTCTGGTCCTTTATTAAAGTTGTTCAACAGTCCAGTGTTACTTCTGTTATGTTTCTGAAGGATTATACATGTGACACAACAGGCTTCAGCTTTCCTCTCTCAAGCAAGGGAAAGAACTCGTCCAGGAAAAGTGGGGTTAAAAGAGAGGGTAATGTTTAACCAAGCTCTGAACACTGGAACACCAGTGGCTATGAACATTCCTCTGCCCTGTCCACAAAGAGGAGCCAGGTCTTAAGGTTCTCTGTCAATTCAAAAATAGCAGGTAAAATAATTACAAAACAAACAAGGCTACCAATGTGACATAGAACTCTCCCGGCACACACTTCCATTTATGCTTTGCCAAGATCTAAATATGGACATTAATACTTATGTATTTTTTTTATGTAACTATCACACAAGAATTTCAACACGGAAGGGGAGAAGAAAGTGAAGAGAATGAATGACTTGAAGTATGGCAGAAGTGGGGAAGGAAAACATTCTCCAAGTCCCTACTATGTGCTAGGCACATCACAAGCACATACATTTAATTTAGTTCAATTTTACCCATGTAATAAAATATATAAGAGTAATAACACTATAATTAGGTGTTTTTATTTATAGAAACTGGTGCTCTTATAAATTAAATAGCTTACCCTAAGTTCACATAGTTATACTTTGGAACTATGTTCCAAAATTAATCTTAAACCTGGTAATTAAATAGATCAGAGTATTTTAAGTTTTATTTCAAACATAGTTTTATCTTCCTTTTGAATATATATCTCTTTAAGGCATTCACAAAGAATATGAGGGAATTTCCTAAGGCCTGAAAATATTAGAATGGAAGATAACAGGAAATTAAAACTGAAAGTTAACATTAATAGTGGTGTGTCTGAAATATAGAACAAAGGCTTTTATATTCCCTGCTTTCTACTTATCTATATCTTTAAACACTCCTTAATAAACATGAATTACTTTAAATTAAATACTTTTTCAAAACCTTTAAAGTTATTTATTATTATTCGGAAAAAAATTTTAACTAAGGTCAACAAAATAGCTCATACATACACAGTGCTTCCTCCAGGGCTGGGACTAGGGAGAAGTGAGTGAGGCATTCAATGCAGGAACAAAATTTAAGGGAGCCCTAAAAACTCAGAAATTAAGATAAACAAAATTTAATGAAATACTCAAATTAAAAAATCAAAATTAATACCAAAAAAAGCCATAATAAACAAATCAAAACTTGAAATAAATATAGGATCGGTATTACTAATTTTTTTTTTTTTTTTTTTTTTTTTTTTGCCTCAAGCTCCAATATTGCTCTGTTCAGCAAAGGCTTACTCTGTGCCAGGCACTGTGATCAGCAGTATATTTATTCCTCCATCAACCCTGAGATAGGAAACTGAGGCATGGAAGTTAGGGAATTAGCCCAAGGTCACAGAACAAGTCCAAGGTCACACAACTATTATGTGGATAAATGACTTGAAACAGATTAATAAGGTCATTTTTACTTGCCTTGACCATAAAAATAAAGATCAACATCTATTTTTTACAACTGGTCTACAGGTAACCAGATTTTCAGATATTACCCACGACATAAAAGATTGAAAACTTAAGCTCAACCTAAGTTCTTCTTCCTTAGAAGATTAAGTAATACAGGTGCAGTTTGCACAAAGGACCAAAACCTCATATTACTGAAACCTTTTTTATTTTCTTTGCTGTTCACACATAGGTGAAACCTCTTAATGATTCAAAGTCTGGAACAGAGTAAGAGAAAGAGGAAATGCAAAAGCAAAGGAGAAGACTTTCCTCTTATTTTAATTCCCCAAAGAAAGGAAGGAAGGAAGAAACAAACAGTAACACTTAGAGATCTGGCTCCCAGAGCAGGGCAGTCTCTCCACATGCTAAACTGTGCTACTCCCCATGACAACCCCTTACCCCATGGCCTGCTGGGTAATGAGGCACACAGACCCTCCATGGTCTCCCCTGTCCTCCTCACTACCTGTGCCCCAAGTCTTATACACAAAGAGCACTAAATATATATTGCCTCCGCATGCTTTACCTTCATGCCTGCAGAAATGTCCCTCGACCTGAAATGTCCCCTCCTACCACCTTCTGATCTTAATCTGCAAATGCCTGCTCACCTCTGTATTACACAGACTCCAGGACCCCCACCCAGAACTTCTGAACTGGAATCCTGAGCTGAGACCCAGGGATCTGTATTTTTAACAGTTCCCCCAGTGTACTGATGCTGCAGGCTTTCATCTATCTATATATGAGATTCATTGATTTTAATTTAATAATTTAAAAGATTTAGGAAGAATACCCTGATGCTTAAACTTAGACCCAATGCAAGGAAACATGGATGGGTCCTCAAATATGTCTCTGTATAGGTATGACAGATGACTACTTGGGGAAAAGTTGAGGGTAGGTTGGGGATGAGGCCAAAAAGTTTATTGTCCTCCATAGCATGGGTTCCCAAGCCCTCGGGTGTGGACCAGGTACCAGACTGTGGCCTCTTCGAACTGGGCCGCACAGCGGGAGGTGAGCAGCGAGCAAAACTTCATCTGTATTTGTAGCGACTCCCAAGCACTAGCATCAGCATCTCAGCTCCATCTCAGATCACCAAGTATTAGATTCTAAGAACAGCACCGGTCCCGGGTGCCGTCAAGGTTAGGGACTGCTGCTCCGCAGGACCTCAGCCTTGTTGAAAATGCCATGGCAGGTTTCGACTCACTGACGACTGATCATTTCTGTTTAGCTTGACTTTTTAGGAAAACAGCTTTCTGGATGGATTCTTCCACCAGAATTACCCTTTACCCACATTCCTTGCTCTTTTTCCCCCACCCCTGCCAAAATAAAACGCTATTCAAGTCAATAAGAAAGGACTTCCAGAGCAACACAAACTTCACACACCTCTCAGGTATTTTTAATGGTGTGACCACGTAATTAAACACTTGTTTAGCAGTATACTTTCCTAAGAGAATGTAGAGCAAAACCCACCCTACGATTTTGCTGCCTAAAATCCCTTCACAAACACCTTACTTCTTTGCCATCTGAGCTATAAGCTCTCATTGAAGTTCACATCTGTGACCGATGTCCCTAACTTAAAGCAATGAAACAATCTGTTTAGAGAAAGGCAATGTGCATTTCTAAGGATTTCCTTTCTCCCTGGCTAAGAGGAATAAGATGCCAAAGTTACATCCGCCATATGCATCCTCCACAATTCACTGCAATTAGGCCAGTGATTTAAAAAAAAAAAAAAATCCTATCCAATATTACAGGCCTAAAGTACAATTATTTTCCTTTTAAATAGAATCTCTTTGTATTATAATGTACTCAGATTATACACTGGGACTGATATAACTTCCATGAGCTTTCCTAGTCCATATTTAAGACTTGGAAAAAAGCCAGTTAAAATCAACAACAAAAAAAACTTGAACAAATTTTGTTTGGCAGCATTTTTAAAATAAGACTATATTAACACTTGCCTCAACACCATTTTGAAATAACTGTGGCTATGGCATATACTACAATATGTGTTCATTAATTGAGAGAGAACATAAGACTTCTAGATTTATTGAAAAAGAATTAACCAAAAGTGTTAACAGAACCAGCTCCCCAGAGCTGATGTGCAATCTCCAAGTTTCCACTTCTGTGGGTGGCACACGTCCATCAAATGTGGGCATCAAACTATCTGGTAGTCAAGTTCGTTCTTTCTTTCTTTCTTTCTTTCTTTCTTTCTTTTTAGGTGAGGCAACCCTTGGTTGACCTCATAGATTGATTGCAAAGACCTTGTCAGCTTACAATCCCTTATTTTTTATTTTTTATGCCTATATCACCTGGTCTTCCTAGGTAGTCTCCCATCCAAGCACTAACCAGGCTCGACCCTACTTAGCTTTCGAGATCAGACAGGATTGGGCTTGTTCAGGGTGGCATGGCCGTAGACCTCAGTTCTATTCAACGCAAACTTTCTTCTATTCAGGGATACATATTAGTGCCACAGATAATTAGGTTTGCTTTATTCTTCCATCGTTAACACTAATTTTGTCATACTCTGTGCAACCAGAATTTACCACAAAAGAAAACGTCTTAGGAACTTTCACTAAGGAGTAAAAAGAGCAAAGAGGAATGTTCTCCCATATTCACGCATTAACTCCCTGCCTTCTCAATCACTCAGCAAGCATTTCTTAACCACAAGGCACTGTGCACGGACTGAGAAGTAAGGAACACGTAAAAATGAGATGTAAGAAATGCACAGTCTAGTGAGGAAATAAATGGAGGGATGTGAAGGAGTGATTTCAATACCAAGCTTGGCAGCGACCTGCTAGCCCTGTGCTGTCCAATATGACAGCCACTAGTATCATGGGGCTATTGAACACTGACATTTGCCTAGTCTAAGTGAGATATGCTCTAAGTGAAAAACACACACTGGATTTCGAAGGCTTTGAAATGAAATGAAAAAAATGAAAAAAAATGAAAAAAGAATGTAAAATATCTTATTCATTTTTTTTATTGATCACATGTTGAATAATACTTTGGATATGCAGAGTTAAATAGAATATATTATTAAAATTAATTTCATCTGTTTCCTTTTACTTTTTTAAATGCAGCTACTAGAAAAATATAACATTACATATGTGGCTGGCACTGTGTTTTTATTGGACTGTGCTAGGCTAGATGCTCCCCAATCCTCTTTCTTCTTTCTGGGCAGACAGAAAGACCACATTTTCCCACACTCCCTGACAGTTGGGTTGAAACTATGTGATCTGGTTCTGGCCAAAAGAATATAAGAAAAATGAGGTAACGATAAAATAAGGCGCACAATCATCCTTAGCACCCTCTCTCTCTAGTTGTGGGCCTGCTAAAAGCAGAGATTCCACAGGCCTCCAAGGAGGCCCTAGGCAAGGAGCTACGGACATAAGGAAACTAGATTCCTGAATCATCTCAGGGAAGACCACCCAGTGTATACCTAATGGGATCTTGTCATAAGTGAACAAAAAAGAGACACGTATAGTGTTAAGCTACTGCTATTTGGTTATAGCAATTAAAGTATGTTGACTAATTACTACACTAAGAAAGAGTACTTTGACAAGAGGGATGGCTACCTGTAAAAGAACTGTCAGGATAATCTTTAGAGATAGTTGCCATGTGAAAGGTATCTTAGCATGGTAGTTCTCAAACTCCACTGTGTTAGAATCACTCAGAGAGCCTGTTAACATACAGACTGCTGGGCCGTCTTCTAATCCTCTCTGCGATGGCATGGCTAGGGAGGAGGTCTGTGTGAGAGTGCTGACCCTCTATGGGCACCACATCTCCCCCAGGCCCTCCTTCGAGCTGCTGTCAGTCTCCCTTCCCCCGAGCCCTCCAGTGCAGTAGGTCTGGAGCACAGCTGAGGGTCTACATCTCTAACAAGCTCTCAAGGGCTGTTAGTCCAGGGAGCCACACCTTGAAGAGCGCAGTCTTAAAGGACGAGCAAGACTTTGTCAAACAGTGAGGAGAACCAAAGGCAAGGGAAAGGAACTACCGAATACGGAAAAGTCTGTAGGGGTGGAAGAGCGTGATGTGTTCCGGGCACAGCGAGTGCAGAAGCACCACTGGGACCGGGAGAGGAGTGTGGGGAGAAAAAGCGAGAAAGGTAGAGTCTCGTACTCAGCAGGCCGGCGTTTGAATTCTGCCTCTTCAAGAGAACTTTACAGCAGAGCTTTCCTTTCCACAGCACTTACTGCAATAAAAATAATCACTCTAAAGTAAATCTGAATATCTGCTAAAACTTCAAGTACCTGCAAACACCCTGGGAAAATGACAGGGGTACCGTATGCTAACTTGATCATTATGGAGAGACTCCAAAGTCATGATTCTTGGATCAACCGCCCGTTTATTTTAATCTTGTTATGTGCCCTGAGGAACAGTCGAACGGCTGCATAACTGCTGTGTTTGTGCAGAGTTTCCTTCAATCTCCTTCACAGAAACCTTTGGGAGATAAGATGTGGAAATAAAAAGAAATGTGTTCCTAGGAAAAAAGTATATAATTTACAGAGAAAAAGTGTCTAGTATTTTAACTAGGTACTACTCAACTCGGTAAGATATGAATGTCTAATTGTCCTGGAGAGAAGCAACCAGCACTGACACATATCATGATGGAAGACAGATGGGCTTATGATGGTTTAGGAAGGAAAGGACTGTGAGGACCACCATGACTTTACTACGAATCCAATGGAATTCTGAGTGCCCTCCTTCCCACTCAAGACCGACAAAAACCAACAAACAAAAAAGTTGTTGTTGTTTTTTTTAAATCTCAATTAGATTATAAGCCAGATGTTAATGTCCTCTGAGTAGCTGTAAAATATGGCCCTGGGATAGATAATATCTACCACTGTGAACAAGATTCTATGAAATCATTGCCTAGTTTATCATTATACCAAACTTCCATCCCTACTGCAAGTGTTTATTTATACAGGCAACATAACAACTAAATGGTGAAAACAGGTTGCTAGGTGCAAGATGCTGAAACAGGCGTGTTAATTGTACTATATCCAAATGCATGCTGGGAAAACATTTTAGTGTTTTTCTTTCTAAGGGTAAAGGAGTAAGAATTCTGTATGAGTTAAATATGTTCTTTGCTCTGTAAGGAAATCTAATTGCCCCTTTATGATCATTTAGAGGGGGTAAAGCAATTAAAATAATTTGCTTAAAAAAGATTATTAAATGTTTTCTCTCACTGTAGTTAGAATTAAATAAATAAGACATGGAATTTGCTTATGTCAAAAATTCAACAGAATAAACTGGTTTTACCTCAGAGAGAAAAAAATTTATATTATTTTCAGCAGTACACCTTAAGATCAAGTTGCAATATGAGAAGACACCATCTTGATATCCCTTATTTACATACAACCTTGCTGAAAAAGTTTCATATATATTATCAATTTTTTTAATCAAGGCACTGTCACAGGTTTCCAACATTTATTTTCCCAAGTGACAATACTAAAATATAAAACCCAAATAAAACCAAATAATATTAATCACTACCATTGTTCTGTAAAAAAGGCTACTAAAACACATACAAACATACCTGAAACTAGGAATGGCAATCTGAGAATTGTTATTAAAAGCTTTTAAATCTTTAAAAGTTCACTACATTGTCTTCATTTTTCTCACTTCTGCACAAATCATAAAAAGATTTGTCATGATCTGAGGACCAGCATTTAGGAACCTAGGAGGGAGGCAATTAATGCTCACGGGAGTTGATCACCTAGCTCCCTTCTAAGGTGGGTCTGAGCTAGCTCTTGAAGAATTAGATTGGTGCTTCAAAATAAAAAAAAGAAAGAAAATTAGTGTACTTCAGGAAAGTCCAGAATGAAATCCCTACTGCAGGTGAAGGGCTGCTGGCAGGAGTTCCAACAGAAGCTAGGGCACACACACTATTGCCCAGAATGGGAACTCGGGCGTAGATGGGTACCTTCTGCCACCCATCTTGGGCCTGTTTTGTATGTTTGCCTTTCAGACTACAGACTTAACCTGAAGCATCAGTCATTTTAATCTAGTGGTTTCTGCTGAGGGCGATTTTACCTACCTCCAGGGGATATTTAGCATACATATCTGGAGACATTCTGGTTGTCACAACTTGTGCAAGGGGGTTGCTACTGGCACCTAGGGATTCTTTAACCATCTTACAGTGCACAAGACAGCTTCTTACAACAAAGAATTCTCCAGACCAAAATGTTAACAGTGCTAAGACTTAGAAAGCCTGCACCAATCATATCAGAGGATATATTGGCCCTACCCTCAAATGTAAAATCTTCTGCAACAAAGGAATGTATGTCCAGAGAGTTCAGTGTATTCACCCTATAATTATATTTATATGTAATCATAATTATGTTATTTATATATGATCACATATGTAATATTCTATAAATATTTTCAATTATATTCCTAACCAAGTCAAATAATTCATTATCTTTGTTCCTTCCTCTCAACTGTGCAATTGTGATAAGTGCACTGAAAGAAAAACAGAAAATGCTTAACTAATCGAGGTTCACATGAGCCCTCTCTGAGGAGGACACTCTTAAGCTATGGCTAGAAGGAAGAGTGAAAGTCGAAATGACTGAGTTAGAACAAGGGCGGAGAGGACAGCATGTACAACGGTTCTGAGGCACAACAGTTTGCTCCTTTAGGGAGCTGAAAGTTGGCCCAAGTGGTTTCAGTGCAATGGTCCAGAGGAGAGAAGCTCACAATGAACCTTGTGTGGTAAGCAGAGTACAGATGATGCTGATAGGTATATTAAGAATCATGTGGTTTAGCCTGAGCTGAATGGGAAGCCATTAAAGGCTTTTAAGCAGAAAATGACACATGGCCTTTAGTGCATGGGGATGAGAAGAGAGCTTCAGGTGCACATACAGTGGGAGACCACATATAGCCAGGTGGTGGCTCAAACAATGAAAGTAAATAACATCACCTAAGAAGAGGAGGCTGGCCCAGGACAGGGTCCTTAGTAACACAGGTGCCACTAGTAATGGCTACAAACCCTCCTCCTTACCCACACTATAGTCATGGTACAAGCCAAGTCACACATCTTTTTCCAGATCCTGAGTACCAACAGCATCTCACCATTAGCTGACTTAGGTTATAACTTCTATAGTCACCCTGAGCTAAGAACAAGACTAACATCAGACTACTTTCTATGTATTTATATTCATACTCCAACTGGACTATGGTTTATACTTTGCCTGATGATCTCTCTCTCTCTCTCCACACACACACACACACACACACACACACACACACACACACACACACTCACTCTCTCTCTCTCTCTTCCCTCTCTCTCTCTCTCTCCAATAACCAATTTCAAAATCAAAGAACTTCTGACCTGGAAAGGATAATCTAATCCAAACTTCTCTTTACAAGCAAGAAAATTGTAGCTCTAGAAAATAAGCAACCTGGCCCAGGCCTCCTGTCCACACTGATCAGGGGCTACTGTTTTACAGAAGGATGACCATGAACACTTAATTTATGTAATTTCCTAAATAAATCTGTATGTTTTACTATAATAATAACTTGGGATTAACCTGCTCCGTCAATGGGAAAGCAAACAGCACCAGCATTCCACAAAAAAATGTTTGAGTGTTCCGAGACCCAGGACAGCTCCCGTCTGTGCTAGGCCCACTCTGTGCTCATTACTCAGCCAGCTTAACAGGAAGAAAAGAGGAAAAGATGCACACTCCCCTTTCCACAACCTCTGAACAGGAAACATGGCCTTGCACAGGGCACTCAGTCAAAAACACACCTGCTTACCAGGGTGTGACTGTGCTGCTCAAGGGGCCACACGTCTCGGTGACAGCATGGAACAGAGCAAAATGGCTTAGCTGAGGCCCCCCCAGATAACGTCACACTTTCCACTCGGTAACCAGGCACAGCTCCCCATCTCTACGCCTATAGAGGAGTGATACGAAAACTTGGGATAAGAAAGAACTCACCGATTTGGCTCAAATTTGTAAATAAAACCTTTTTTACTTAACTTTCTCAGTCATGCTGAGCCCCTGACCTCAGAGTTGCTTTGCCTATAAAAACTCTATAAGGAGAACCTCTCTCAAGAGCTTTGATAACTTGTCTCTTGGTTGATCACAGGTTCCTATCAACCTGAAGGAAAAGCGGATCAGCAGCAACATGAATTAAGACCTGTCTTCAAAACCACCCACTTGCATAACAGCCTTCGCCATTCCATCCGCACTTGCCCCCCTCACCACATCCACAGGGCCCACTTCTGGGTCTTCAGTATTTTCCAGGGATTGCCATGTTCAGCCTTTACTGTTTCTTCCTGGGACTTCACTTTCCCTCTCTGTGCATTGCTGATTGATTTACAGTTCATCAGAATGAGATGGTAAGTCCTGGGTGGTCAGGAATATTCTAGGCACCCCCTAATTTTGTGCATCTTTGTTATAAAATAGAAAACACTTCCACGGAGGAAGCACGCAGACTTCCAATCTCACAGTTAGGGAGGGGTTTGCTCTGCATAGGTGTGGTACTGGCCCAGTGCACCCTCTACCAACAGGACAAACCCCTGATAAATCCCCAGCATCCTCTTTGCTAAAGCCCTGAGGAGTTTCTCAGGCAGAGGCCAATCTGCTTTATTAGATGTGTGCCAGACTCTAGAAATACCCTAGATGGTGGTAAAATTACAACTCAGCACCCGACCTGACACCCTCCTCCACTTTTCCTTTGCACATGGCTGGTCTTCTGTGAGTGAGTCAAGGTTCAGAACAGCTGTCTCTGGACCTGGGTGGGCAGTAGAGCCATGGGGTATGGTGAAAGATGTATCACCGGAGAAAAGCCACACAAGGTGTGACACGATTTGGGCACTCACGCACCTATGCATACAGATCTCCTCTCACCAAATGAAACAGAAGCCCCTGGAGGTAGGAACCACCCCACCCTCATGGTTCAAACTGTGCTCACCCACTCAGTATCAACTACGGGCTGATCATTTGTTCGCAGACAGATGGAAAAGGCCTGTCACCAATTATGCGATGAGCCCTTTCTAACCTCCGGTGCACTTACAGCACTCTCAGCCTCGGTTTCCATCTGAGTCACGCAGGCAGAGTCCCAAGGCACGGAGCCAATGTATTCTTAAGAATTTCTGACCTAAGGGACTTGGTAAAATCCATGAAGAAAGACATGTGGTTCAGGAAGCATGGTCTTGGTCAGCACCTCCTCCTTCCAGACCAGCCTCCCTAACTCCTCAGCCAGCTGAGCTCTTCCCAGTCTACCTTCTACCCAATAGAGTAAGAGTAACACCTTCTAAACGGAGGATCTAGGGCTGCTAACACTGCTACTTAAACCCTAGGCACATAAACTCTTTGCCAACATTCAGATTAGATTACTCTCCACTATTTCCGAAATAGTCGTGGACAGAGGTGATGGAGCACACTGTCCACCATGGTGGACAATGCAAAGCCATCTATATTTGCCTACGGATCTGAGATTCATCTTCCTAATGTTGCACTCAGGGCTATTATCAAAATTAGTTTGCAATTCTAAACACACAGTGAGTGGGTGGTAGTGAAAGACAGCCATGATGCCTCTGTGGGTGGAAGGAGGAGAGGAAGAGGGGAAAGGAGAAGCAAGCTGAGAATCAGTTTTACTACATAAGCCATCTAAACAAAGATAACAGGGTGGATAGGAAGTCAAAGATCTGCATCAACTCTCCCTTTTACTTTCCTGATAAGGCGATCTAATCCAAACTCAGTTTGGCACTAGAAGCTCATACATAGTATATTTTGGAAATAAATGGCCTAAGTATTCTCTCAAAACCTAGTGTAGCAATTCTCCAAGTTCCTTTAACAGTTTTTCCAACTTACTAATCTTGTTGTTGCAGGCTCAGAGGGTGGGTGTGTGACCTGGAAAAAGGTTCATAGGAACAGCTATGAAACACACACACACACACACACACACACACACACACACACTCTGGAAGGTGGACAAGGAGAGGATAGCAAAACAACTCTGTTTCAATTAGAAAAGCAAAAATAGTTCTAAGTTTTGTTGTTGTTTTTAAAACTCATTTCCCAATAGAAGGAATTCTCAAATGATGAACTTTCTTGCTTGTTTCAAGATCATCTGGCTTTCTCCTGAATTTTCTGGTTGTCTATTTCTAGCCAAGTCCTCCATGTGTGGGGCTGTAGGACAGATAACATAAGCAGTCCAAAAACCTATCCTCATGTTTCTTTTACTTTTGAACATTTTTCTTCTTAACAGAGGGTAATGAGAAATTATAAAAATGAAAAGTTTTAAGATTCTGGTGCAGGTAGAGGTTGTTTTTAAAATTAAGAGCATAACTGTCTGCTTTCCCTTTGGACAGTGCCCAGCATTTTTTCAGATAAACACGCATCTGCAGGAACTATCAGAGTTTCCACTTGTTTTACAATACCGGTCACAAGAGAGTATGATTTGGACAGTGGCCTGCATCCTGTAACACAACAGCCCAGTCTAAAAGGTGGTCGAATTCCATAGGTGAAGAGCGAAAACAGAAATTCAGCACTGACTCTCTTGCACAGATGTTCCCAGGAACCATCAATGCACACTCATTTGTTAATCTGGCGACGAAGAATGAGTGAAATCCCACTCTTTTCAGTGGAAAAGGGAAACCGAAAATAAGACAATGATGCCCCCTTTTATATACCCCATCTTACCCAAACCCCCAGATCAGATTTGTAAAAGCAGGATGATCCGGTCTGATGTAAGGCTCTGGGAGAGAACAGACATAGAAGGGGCTTCTACCACCAACTTCAGGTTATACATATGCAGCGGTCATTTCCATAGGTCTTCTCGGGATGGTCTCCTGCCCTGTTATGTCCTTAAGATGTAGCACTTGATGCTATACACAGACTCAACAACACCAGCAGGTCATAGATTTGAACAAGAAAGCAACATCTTAATGCCCTGTCTTTACAAGACCCCAGGATGTTAGGCCCAGTAATACGATCTGCAGGTATTTTCAGTTCACAGGAGTAGGAGCCAGCTTTTCAGAGCAAGATATTAGATTCCCAAGCTTAACTTTCTGGGACCACGGTAGAGGGGCTGGAGTGGCTTACAAGTGGCACCACTGAGGCCACCACCAAAAACCTCATGCCCTCCCCGATTAAACCTTTGAAATGTCCTCTAGATAACTACACACAGAAAACTGTGGCTTAGCGAAGAAAGAGAAAAATGAAATTAAAGCATTCTCCTCCTGCAATCAAAACAAAAACCCGAACTCACACACAGACTCACTGACATACAAACTCCATTCGCTCTACAGTTTGGGAATGAATGACAAACTGCTCCAAAATCTTCCATGATCACCTCCAGCGCTACCCTTAGTTAGCAAACGCCCCTCTAAAATGCAAACATCCCTTGGCAGATATAATCGTTAGCTATTTATACCATGGTGTGAATGTTTTAATCAGATAAGAGCCTCACATCGAGCTGAGATCATTCACACGCAGAGCCGGACAGTGCAAGGGGAGCAGAGGTGGAATTCTGGAGCAGGTGGCAGGGCGGTGGGTGCTACCCCGATGATGAGCACTGGCAGTTCCAAAGGCCAAGGCGCAGCAGGGGGAGCCAGGACAGTTCCCCAAATAAAACCTTGTCCTTGGTGCTGTCAGCAAGGATCTCTCTGCAAGGAAAGGCTTTTCGGCAGGAGCTGTCGGAGACAGACTAAACAGCAATTCTAGTGTTCTCATCTCCATTCCCATCGTACTGCTACAGAACTCGTCGTGTAAGTACCACCGGGACACCTGTCTACCTGTGCTGCCTTATATTTACTGGCTTTTGTGAAACCACTTTTAATCTTTCTTTGAAAACAATTTAAATTTGGTTTAAAAGCTTTTGTTCTAAGCGAGAGGCTTTAGGTAAAATAGTTACCCCAAACATTTTCAAAGCTGGAAGTACTACAGTGCAACGTATAGGTGGCTACTAATTCCTGCTGATAATCTAAACGGAATATACTTAAGAGCACTATCCCCTTTTGGTCATGGGTTTTGATAATAGACTGAACCCTTCATTCCACACAAGCCTTTTGTGGCTTTTATTTTCAGTTTCTCTTGTGTTTTAGAAAGACAGTGAAAACAGGGTACCTTTTCCACAGAGAAGTCCGAAGACACAGCATAGGCCTTCTTAGACATCACAGTAAGGTAACCTCCGGATTAATGTTAATGAGCTCCACCAGTCTAAATAAGATGGGAACCACCACAAGCCTGAGAGAAAAGAACCTTGTAGCCCTCTGACATCAAGGAAGATAGAGCAGGGGACATGAGAGACAGAAAGAGACCTCAAGGAGCCTGACCTCTGCTTTTACACAGAAGCAGAGTCACCAGAAGTTAATGGAACTTAAGCTTCTAGACCCTCCCTTGCAGGGGCCCCTCCCAAGGTCCGGTACCTACCTAGGTATTTGTAATTTCCTACCAGTTTTCTTAAAGAAGGACTCTAAATTGTAGAAGTTCTAGGGCCCTCCAAAAGCTGGATCTGTCCCTGACCTGAAGGTTCCTCAGGCATTCAGACTCAAGACCAAAAGTGAACTCATGATCTCTCCCTTTCCTTCTTTCTCAGCTCTTATACCAGCTACACTTAAACCTGTCCATTCCCTTTGTACCTACATTTGATTAATGGCATCATCACTTCCCAAGTCATAAGACTAGGCTTCCTTATTCCCAGCTCTGTCACCTACTTCGAACATGCAAGAGTCAAGTAAATCTCTCCTGACTGATCCTTTCCCTGCATCCCCTCAGAGGGTTTGTTTGGGGGCTCAGAGTTTTCACCCCTGGACCTCTGGCTCCAGTCTTTTCCTTTCTTATTCTGACCCCACTCTCATATGAGAATGATGGTCTAAAATACCCCACAGTGGCCTGTAGGCCTCCAGACTGGAATACAGGTTGCTCAGAACACAGGGCAGCTTGCCACATATTGGCCAACTCCTCTCAGACCCAGCCCTGAACTTCTCACCCTTGCTTGCTCACCTCTGAGGATGCTATTCCCTCTGGGCTACAGGTTCTCCCTACCCACATCCACACCCAAGGGTTTGTGTTTATCCTACAAAACCCAATTCAAATGACACTTTCTCTTCAATCCTTCCCCATTCCTCTGGTCAGCTGGTTTATACCACTCTTTGATCTCTGTGGAATTCAGAATTTTTTCCCAAGCTAGACCAGGCTCCGGGTTCATCTTTGTTCCTTTCTCACTCTTCTTTGTATTGTTCTCACTCTTCCACTATGGTGGGGTTCATTCATTTCTGATAACTTTCCCTGTCTTGACTTCGCCTTAATACTTACATGTGTTATACTGAAAGGCAAGACTCTGAGGTGTAACGGTGAGAGCACAGGGCTCTGGAACTCGATGACTGGTTTGAATCCCAGCTATGCTACTCACTAGCTATGTGACTTCAGACACTATCCACTTTTCTCTTTGTTCCTTAGTTTCCCCATCTATAAGATAAAGGTAACATCAGTGTCTACCTCACCAGAATGTGATAAGTACTAAATGAGTAAAGAGACATAAAGAGCTTAAGAGCTTAGGACAGTGCATGACAACTAGTGAACACTCAATAAATGTCAGCTGCCTGGATGGAGGGGGGCGGTGGGGGAAGACAAAGAGGGGGCAAATGGCATTATTCAATGATCAATCATTTCCCTACTCCACTACAGAGGCCCCTTCTAAAGAGAAGAGGGGATGTTTACCTTAAAAGTCTGTTGCACCAAGGACACTGCACACATATTTCGTTAAATGTTTCTATGAATAACACAGAGGATGTTATTGGTGTACTAGAGGCAAGAGGCTTAAACAAACACCTACAGACAAATTTCTCTAAACTCTGGGTATTGAAGTTGCTATAATCCTGTTTCCTAAAGCAAACCTATCCTCTCCCTCCCAGACCACTCAACTCCTGACAGCTATTCTAACTCCTTTTTCTATGCCCTTCCCAGGAGCGTTGGCTCTTTGCAGTCTGAGCGTTCTCACTAGGAGACCTCATCTACTCCCATGCCTTCCTTACCTTGCTGAGATCCACAACTCTATAGCCCCAATAATCTTGGCCCCCTGGTTTATAGATGTCTCCATTTTGATGTGCCTATCCTTGAACTCAGGATGTCCCACGCTGAAATCCTCCTCTCCACCCCAACTTCCCCACACTCAATCCTTCAAAATTATTCCCCAGTTCTGTGGATGGCATCCTGGAGGTGGTCTGGACAGACATTTAAACACTCCTGACTCCTTCTTCTCTCATTTAACTATCTCTTAAATCTAGATGCTTTTCTCCATCTCCACTACCATCTACCTTAATCAAGCCACCATCATCTGTCACCCTGCTGCAAACACTTCCTCGCCAGTGTTCCTAACTTCAGACCCCACTCCCTTTTTTCAATCCATTCACTCTGCAGTCTGAGTGATCTTTATAAAACATCAGTCTGACCACATCTTACCTTGTTGAAACCTTCAGTAAATGGCTCCCCTCCACTATGGGAATAAAGTTCCAAAAGACCCACTGTGATCTCGTCCCTGATTACCTCTTTAGCCTCATTGGGCACCGCTGTACTTTTGCCATTGTCCTCTAGCCCCAAATGCCCCTTTCTAGCCTTGTGGAATTTATTAGCAGCTCCAAGAAGGTCTCAGCTCCCTCTGCAGAAATGTTCCTCTCCTACACCTTCGTCTGGTTAAATAATTCTTCTCCTATAAGACTCAAGTCAGACATCTCTTCCTATAGGAGCCTTCCCTGATTCTGTCCCAAAGATGAGCTAGGAGTCTCTTGTAGTTTCTTATGGTGGCTATGCTTTACCTGCTCCACTGCAGAGGCCCCTTCTAAAGAGAAGCCTGAATCCCACGTGGGAGTTCTCCAGGCCCTCTGAGTGCATAGGCCGTGGCTTATCCACCACTGTATCAGCAGACATTCAATGCATACTGGGTGTGACATATTAAGAAATATATAGTTGGTCTCTGCCTGGTTCCTGGCACAGAGCTTCTAAAACTCTTGGAATTCTTTGAATGACAGGAGTGAGAAAAGCATCTTTTGTTATATGTAATAAGCTCCTTCCAACCATATCTGAGTTTATGCTAATGAGGAAGGAGGCTGGTTGCCAGAAGAATGAATCATGTGATGAGGGGGCTGTATCTTTCAGCTGTGCTCGCTGACCTCTGTGGAGAAGAGAGGAGCTGGAGATTAAGCGATTCTGTGACAATGCTGTTGCCTGTTCCGAGTCTAGAAAACACACAGGGAACACTAAACATGCCAAAGGGTAAAACTACCCGGTGTACAGGACTGCCACCAAACCCACATCCTTTGTATTCCATGCGCGAACTCGTCACAGAGACTCTGTAAAGGCTGAACCTCCTCCAAAAGAGGAGAGAAAACCTATCCATCGGCCACTAGCCTCATGTCCCTCTGCTTTGGTTCACGAATCACATTTACTTCGGTTTTCTCAGATATGGGTTTTTCCTTGGCAGGAAAACAAATGTTTATTGAAAAGCATTCTAGGATAAAGCCTTGGATTGTTCACTGACATATGCGAAAAGGAAAGTACCCCTTAATTCAATATTCCAGTACCGAGGTGACAACAAAAAACACACACACATACAAAAATACACAGTCACATACACATTCACAGTCATACACATATACAAACCTTCACACATACACAAAATGTAAAGACGAAAATAAATTATCTTTGGAATTCATAGAGTATGAAAGAAAAATTAGAATTTACTCTCCATCTATTAAAACCAAGGTGTGTTTTCTGCAGACATGAACACACGTGATTTGGAAACTCTGGTAGTACTTCTGATATGTTCCTGGAACTCCTTTTGCTAGCAAAGATTGGATATACAAAAAACATAGATTCAAAGCTAGGGTCACTTGAGGATGCAGCTGCCTCATTGGAATTTTTCTTTCATCAAAATGCACCAGAGAGCCTTTATAAAGACAAGCTTGATCCACTTTATAAATAGGCTACTTCACAAGGAAACAAATTTACAAATATGCTTAACTCTACACTCAAACCTTAACTCTTAGCTCCTGAATCTTTACCAATATGTGCTTTATAAGACTACTTAATTCAACGACTTATGCAGTATATAGCATGTAGAGGTTGTTTTTCTCTCTAAATTTCTTGTTTCTATTTTTACTAAATTGAAGTTGAACTGACAGCTGGATAAGAACTTTGCTTCTATTATGAACATAGAGTAGTACTGTAACAAATCCTATTATATAAAAAGGACATAAAATTTAATTAAGGCAGGATCACAAATCAATGAGTAAGAAATGGATTATTCAACAACCAGGATTGGGGGGAAATGAGCATTGGGGGTAAGGAGGAAATCAACTTAGGGCCTTAACTAAACTATATATCCAAATAAATTCCAGATTGACTAAAGTAGGGGTCGGCAAGCTTTCTGTAAAGGGCCATCTAGTAAATATTTTATGTCAGCTAGTAAATCTTATAGGCCTCTGTTGCAACTACTCAAGTCTGCCATGTTATCTATGACTGTCTATGAAAGCAGTCATAGGCAACATTTAAACAAATAAGCGTGGCCATGTGCCAAAAAATTTATTCATAAAAACGGGTA
This sequence comes from Eonycteris spelaea, assembly GCA_003508835.1. Taxonomy (NCBI): domain Eukaryota; kingdom Metazoa; phylum Chordata; class Mammalia; order Chiroptera; family Pteropodidae; genus Eonycteris; species Eonycteris spelaea. The sequence goes on from PUFA01000047.1 coordinate 10,655,303, forward strand.
GAAAGCAGGCTCCTCAGACAAAAGTATCATATAGCAAATAAATAAATAAACAAGCAAACAAATTTTAAAATATACTGGTAAATATCTAATCTGAAATAAGCAAGAATTTCTAAGCGTAAAAGAAATAGAAAAAAATCACAGAGGAAAAGATGATTATGCTTATCATATAAACTGAAACTCCTGTTAGTTAAACAAGTACTATAAATAAACCAAAGTAAAAGCAAATAAAAATGGAGAAATATTTAAATAAATATGACAGGCAATTTGGAGTTTAAAATTTATATCTTTTGTCTCTCAAATTGGCAAAAATGATGCCATCAATCATCATATAGTAATCAAGATTAATATTAACTGGTACTGGGAATGGAAGTTGGGTCAATCACCAAGCACTAAAACACTATGCCTTAAAAGGTCTTTAAAAAACTCATCTTTGCCTTAACATGTTCATGTTTATGAACTGGTCTATGAAAATAATAGATCCATAGAAAGATTTTGGGGTAAATATGTCCTCTGTAATCTTAATTTATAACAACCTAAATGCCTAACAACAGAGAAACATTTAAATAAATTCTAGTATATACATTACAATGGAATATTGTGCACGTTTAAATTGTGTTCTAGCAGAATATTACAGGCATAAGACCATGGTCATAAGAAAATGGTGAGTGAAAAAGGCATGAGGAATTATTTATGGACTATTATACCATGTTTTATACTTGCATAAGCAGGGAAAATTAGAAAAAATATACTACATGTTAAGCAGTACTTACTTCTGGACTGTGGAATTATGGCTGACTTTTGTTCTCTTCTTCTCTGTGGTTTCTATATTTCCTATAATAATTACGTATTCTAAATATGAAAGATAATAAACATTACTTTTAAAAAAAAGCAAAAAAAGTTGTTGCTCCTCACTAAGTCTGTAGAAGAGACATAAATCAACTAAGACTTAAACAAAGCAATAACAGCTTTACTCATCTGTTTCCACTCAGTATGTCTGGGGCTCTTTCCCTCTTTAGTATCTTTGAAACAGCTATACCAACTCTAAAAGAGTGAAGACCTCCCAGAATGAACACATTCCAGGCCCCACAATGGAACATTTCAAAATTCTCCTGGGATATTTAAGAATGCTAGTGGTCATGCTTCCAGAAGTTGAAGCAAAATTAGTGCTAATTTGAACCCCAGTATAACTATGTTACTTGTCTAAGTTTACAACAGTCTAAGTCAATGGTATTCTATTCAGCAGATAACTCCATCGATAGCTTAACAAAGAGCAAAATGAAGGCAAACTGCTTGAAGCCACAGAGGAGAAAATAAACGTCCTTGTCTTTAATTTTTTTAAATCTCTTATTTATTGCCACAGGACAATCTTGCTCTATATAATAAAATTCTTTAAAAAGCAAATATAATTTGACCCAGCCGTCTCAAGTCTAGAAATCTGTGCTGAGAAAATAATCTGACAAGTGCTTAAAGTACACATGCAAAGATGTTTATCACAGCATTTATAATTGGAAAAAATGGAAGAGTGGTTATAGGTTAACTAAAATGTCAGTCACGTCCTTCAATGGACGACAAGTCTATGTCTCCTCAAAACACATATGATGAAACCTTATGTTACACACTGATGGCATTAGAAGGTAAGGCCTTTGGGAGGTGATTAGGTTATAAGGGGGGGTCCCTCATGAACAAGGTGAGTGCTCTTATAAAAGAGGCCCCATAAAGATCTGTCGACCTCTTTGCCATTTGAGGGTATAGTGAGAGGACAGCCATCTATGAACAAAGTCAGCCCTCGCCATACACCGAATCCGTGGATGCCTTGATCTTGGACTTCTCGGCCTCCAGAACTGTGAGAAAGAAACGTTTGTTATTTCTAAGCCATCGAGTCCATGGTATTTTGTTATAACAGCCCAGAATGAACTAAGACACATCATGTAATGAACCGATGCTATTAAGAATGAGAAAACAAATGTATACTTATTGGCATGGAAAGATGTCTGTGATATATTACAGAGCCTCTTGAAAGCAAGTTTCAAGACTATAAAACAAAATACCATATTTATTATATTTGTGTATTAGATACCTAGGGCTATCATAACAAAATACCATAGACTGGGCGACTTAAACAACAGAAATTTATTTTCTCGCAGTTCTGGAGCGTAGAAGTCCAAGGTTAGAGTATCGACGTGGTCAGTTCCTGGTGAGGACTCTGGTCATGGTTTGCAGATTGCTGCCTTCCTGCTGTGTCCTCGCATGGCAGACAGAGGGGAGTAAGAGAGCGCACTCTCTAACTTATAAGGCTACAGTCCTATCAGATTAGGTCTACACCCGTACGACCTCATTTAACTTTAATTATGTCCTAACAACCCCACCTCCAGATGCAGTCACACTGGGGGTCAGGGCTTCAACATAGGAATTTTGAGGGGAGACAGAATTCAGTCCACAGCAACTTGTTATATACTTTTTATGAACAGTGCTATACATGAATAAAATTCTAAAAGGCTTTGTCTCAAAATGTTTAAATCAGTGGTTACCTCTGTGCGGTCAACATAGTATGCGTAGTTTCTTACCTGCTTATAATTTAATAAATATTAAGATAAAAGAATCTCCTGGATAAATAAAACGGTAAATTTTAATAAAGCATCGGGAAAAGGTACAGTACTCTCTCATGCCAGCTAGCTCACACTGATACACTCACAAAAAGCAGCATCGATCAAGCAGTGCAATCTCAGAACACAGGAAATGGGTCTAGGAATGAGAGCAGACTGTTCCTTGAAAACATCAGCCCAATTTATTGTTGTGATTGAAATAAACAACGAAACCCACTGGGCATCATTGAAAGATGTTGGAAATAAAATGTAAAACACAGCCTACCCAAAGCCATGGTCCTATGACCAGACCTGGGAAAAAAAGGAGTTTTCTAGAAGGCAGCCAAGAAGGTCTCAGCTTTCTTACTTCTCAAGACAACTGTAACAATGCGAGAAATAGTTATGAGAGAACACCTAAAATAAGCAAGATCTAGCCTTTACTTTCCCAACTGCCTTAAGTGGACAGGTATTATACCATCTGTCACTTACCACTTGTCATTAATTATACCACTTATCTCCCCTCACTTCACCCTGCCCACCTCATCCTCCCCATCTGCACCTCCAGACACACAGACACATACAGAGGACTGCAGGCTCTTACCGGTAAGAGATCACATCGCCTTCGAATCTGTCCTCTTCGCACAATGCACATATTCGATAAATGATTGTCAAATAAGTATGTGATAAATCAAAGAATTTTCATAGCCAACAGGTCTTTTAAATTACAAATCACTGTTTAGCTTGGGGAGTCTAGGTGATCTGATAAAATTCTATACAGTAATGGAGGCTGGGTACATGTTGAAGACGTAGCTAATCTTATAATAGGAGAACCATGAAAAACTTCAAAACTTTGAGAAGGTAAGAAAAAAAGACTGATTATTAATTTAAAATGGGTAAAATTATCACCATATTATCTCAACACGACACAAAAGAAATTGAAGACAAGGAAATTTGTATTCTCTTCTTGTGACTTTAGCAGTTTGCCTTCATTACTGCTCTTTATGAAGCTGCTGACAGGGTCCAAGTGGCTGCCAAGGTTATAACTGAGTGACTTCTTCCACTTTAGTTATAATCAACCAAAAAAGAACATGGTACAGAATAATCCCACAGCTCCTCACTTTTTCCACAGATACATTAAGAGGGGAATATTATATCACTAGCTATGAGTAAAACAGGTCAAGTCCTAGTCAATAAGGCTGGGTCCATCACAAACCTTCACAGACAAGGAAAAATGGTATATACAAGTATTTTGTCTCAGTTCATGCTACCTCTCCTCATGGAAAATGCCTGGGCTGGTACCTTCATGCTCTCTGACGGTACCCTGTAGGGCCTGTGTGTCAGTCTTCCCCTGATGGGGATAGACATGAGCTTCCTTATCACTTCTGTATGCTCAGCACCTAGCACAAAAAAGCACTAAAGGTAGTTTCTTAAATGATCTAAACTGATACATTCAATTAATTAGAAAAGGTAGACTTTTAAAAAAAAATCTAAAGACTCAGGAATAAAATCTATCCCAATTCTACCTTGCCCCTCCATTGCAGTAGAATTACTAGTAAAAATTTAAGTGTAGTACATTTGAAATTTAGTTGGTCTACAATTGCCAGATAAGCCCATTTCTCAAAGGACTACCCACCATGGGGCTGATTCATGCCATTTAGATGTAGAAGAAAACTTCCTGTATTAAGATCACACAGCTACAGCTAAAGCCTTAAAAACTAAGTCTGCACTTAAGACATCTGATTTTTGCTTCAGGGACAACCTCAATGACTGCAAAGACTTTTTTTTCACTATATAGTTCTTTAGTGGCTTATTAATTTATACTTTGCCATATTCCCAAAGGATTTAAAGTGATTTACATAAATACATAAAAATGAGATTTAAAAGTATTTTAATAAGCAGATGATAAAAAGTGGACTGTGCTAAAACAGTAATATGGAAAAATGAAATGCAAAGTTTAAGGGCACTATACAAAGATTATTTTTAAACAGCCCACACATCCATTAGAAATGGGCTATATGTTTGGAACTCAGCTTTCTTTTAATAGTCAACTGAAGAGGTGGCTGAGATCAGTTACATGAACCATAATGTATATAAAATAAAAACAAAGTCATTCCTCAGGAAAGGTACAACCAATCAGAGTATGGAGTAAAGAAATTTCATTCAGGGTTTCACATAAAGAGAACACTAAAAAACAGAAATGATCATAATAATAGCTAACAATTAACAATAACTTCTGTGCAAGATGCTGTCTTAAAAACTTTAGACATATTCATATCCTTAATAATCCCATTGGTAAGTACTGTTATTATCTGCATATAAGGGATAAGGAAGCTGTAAAAAAGAGTAGTTAAATAAATTGCCCAAATTCACACAAGTTGTGGATCTGGGATTACAACCTCAAAGGCCGGCTCCAGAGTTAGCATTCTTAGCCATGACACTGCAGTGCCTTCTCTCACTGTTCTAAAGCAAATGAGTAAAGCCCTAAAAAACATCCTCATAGTGGACATCACTTTCATAGTGGTTTCTTATGCTACCTTTCAGTGTAAGCCAAGAGAAAAACAAAGCTTACTTAGTTCAGGAGCAGCAATTCTACTGGGGCCAAAATAAGGCATCCATGCATGTGGATTTCTGACTGATAGATACGTGAGATATTTAGAGTCTCTAGAAAATGGGTGGCCTCAAGCCAGTCCAGTTATCCTTTATGAATATTACTCTCCCTCTACAAGGTTTGGTACATACTGAGTGGAAGAATTATACTCTGAGGAGCAGATGAAGCACAGCTCCGACCTGATGATAAATCAAGGCAGAGACACAGGCTAGAGTGGCCACCTGAGCTGGAGGAAGAATAGACACGCGCCTAACCAAGACGGAGGAACCTGACATGAACCCACACCTGCCTATCTTTGCATAGAGGGGCTCCAAGGGAATGCCAGTGGGCAGGGCTCCCACAAGAAAAGGTTTGGCTGCCTCAAATCACAGGATGAAAAGGTCACCAAATGCCTACGCCATGTAATAGGTCTTACAGAGTGAGTCTCGATAAAATCCAATTGATAGTCTCATCGCTGTCACTCATGACCATATCAAACCCATGGAACATTCAGTCTTGGGCCACATAACTTCTTGATGTAGCTCCAAGACAAAGGGTTAGAAAGTATAACTATAAGGTGTTGAAAGGTCAACATGTTAGGAGAGATTTTTAAAGATGAGACGCGTATTGTCTAGGGAAAACTACATAAAGTTTTTCAAGACTTTAGTTTTCAAATAAGTGATTAAACCTATCTTCCTGGCAGCTTCTCCAAGTTCAAGTTGAGAATAATAAAACCATTTCGTCAAACTTAATTCATTAACTGAGCACTTACTAGGAATCAGGCATTGTTCGAACTGTTGAGGCAGAGCAGTAAATAAAACACAAAAATTCCTGCCACCGTAAATCTTACTTTTGTTATTACTATGAGTAACACTACTAATGATCATTACTATACTTATGCTGGTCTTCTTGACTAACTGTACCTCGGGTGGAGATAAATATGAAGAAACCATGGCAGAGAATCAGAGAAAGACGTGCTGGGGGTGTTGGGAGATGTTGCAAGATGGCACTGGTCAAGGAGGCCTCACTGAAAACAGAAAATCTGAGCAAAGCCCTGCAGAAGACCAGGAATGAACCAGGTAATAAATGCCTGGTCAGAGGTGTCCCAGGAGGAGAGAACAGAAAGGCAGCCTGAGAGACTGGAGCAAAGTGAGGAGTGAGGCGAGAGTGAGAAGTGAATGGAGGCGGGAAGGTGGAAACAAGGCACGCTGGGGACGGAGCAGGACACACTGTAAGGATTCTGGATCTGACTCTGAGCAAAGGGGTAACAGTCTGACTTTCCTTTTCAAAGGAATGCCACTGCCTGTCAAGCGCAAAAGAGGCCACAAGGTCAGGAACAGAAAGGAAGGAGACCAGCTCAGAGTGCCAGGGCTCGACTTCCACCCAAAGCACCTCGGCCACCTGCACGCACAGTCGTGTTGTTTTTCTCGGTATGCTGGTGCAGGGCGAGGGCGGTGGGCAGGGGGTATCTGACCCAACGCACAGGAGCAGTGTCTCCAAAACAGTCCAGGGCTCCTGCCTAGTTACTATTATCATTATTCCCTCATGCAATACAATAAAAAGAAAAAAACAAGCAGCCTTTCAAAGGCGAGTTAACCAAAGACAAGTCAGTGTGCACTGAGGGTGCAGAGCTGGGAGCACGGGCTTTGCCATCACTGGCCAAGCAGTCCCAGGGCTGTCAGGGTTACCGACTACACTAATGGGACAGATGCTGTAATGAGCTAGTCCTTCTAATATCTCTGATACCAGTAATTCTCAAAAGCCCATTCCAAAATACATTAGAGTTTAAAATATTTAACAGTTAATACAGCACCACTTAAATTCCATACCCACACATACCACTGCTTTCCAAAATGCAGTTGATGCTCAAGTGATACTCTCCTTTTCTTCCTCCTAAGTACTCAGAGAGCTAATGTCACCTAAGCTCCTCCAGAAAATGCACCCTCTCTCGGGGCCCTGCAAGGCTGGGTCGACCCAGTCTGATCCCGAGATTCATATGGCACACCAGCACACCCTCTCAGTCTCATGGCAGCCTAATAACCAGGGGAGGTGTCACAGTTCTGGCACGCCTCCCCCTCGGTGTGGCTGCTGGCCAGACTCATACACAGAAACACTTACATGTATTATTCTCATTCATTTTGACAAAAACACTGTGATAAGAACAGAAGGAAAAAAATGACAAGGCATCTGAGGGAGGAGGAGAGCAATATGCAGCTTCCTCACGAGCCTGGAATTTGTTGAAAGGCCATGGAAAGGCACACCCATTTGTGAGCTGACACTTCCTTGTGCATTGTAAAGGGAGGAAAGAACTAAGCATACTTTTACTCACAAGAACATTCAACCAAAACCACTATAAATAGTTGGATTTAAAATAATAAAACTATGCTTTTCTTATACCCATTAGTTTTCTTTTCCTGTTCTCTTTACATTTCTCCCCCTATATCAAAGGACTGACCACAGTCATTAGTAAGAAAAATCTAGCCAAATAAAAGACTAAGATGTAAAGGGAATGAATAATTTGCTATCACTGTTAGAGAGTTCAATGTCTAATACCCTAAATATACACTTAATCAAGCATTATTTCTGTGACTATACCAAGACCATGTAAGCTCATAAAGCTAACTTAGACAACTGTTCTATAATCAAATATCTTACTCAGCTTTTCTCTCTGTATATATTTAGCTTGATTGATTAATACATATCATTCTCACACATACAAGCAGGTACCTCATAATTTAAACTTAAGGCCAACAATTATCCATTTATATACACAGATTACATATACATAAACATACTGAAATAAATACATTTGCTTTACAAGTAAAGACTAGTTTATTTTAACACTATCAAACTACTTGTTAATTAAGCAAAACAGCATTTACCAGACAGGAGGAGATCAATAGTTCTGAATCTTCTTTTGTCCAATTGTATGCTGTATATTCAAGGGCATTATTCTCTCCTTGCTGTTTGCACATATGAGCACAGTTTCTTTCAAAAACGGTGCGGATGCCTTTAAACAGAATCACACTAGTAGTGCAACCCATCCCCAAGGTGTGGATGTGCCGATTTCTAGCAATCTCTACTCCATTTCCACATCATCTTCCTTGGCGCTTCGGAGCAGGCTCCCACTGTACCATCCTCATGACAGGCAGTTGCCGGCACCAGAACAGAAGGGAAGCTCCGAGCTGTCACACTAGAATCCGCTCCTGCCCAACAGCCTGACAAAAAAATCCAGGCGCGGAGTGTAAAACAGGAGGGGTGGTGCAAACACAAGATGACACACCTCGGATGCACCAAAACCTTTAAAGTACCATTTTTGCAGTAGATTGCTCCACTGGTAATACCCAAGAACAAATGAGCAGATTTACATGTGGTTAACTGCCGGCTCCTGCGATTTGCTTAAGATTGTTCTGAATCTCAGAACCTGCCCAAAATGAAAAAGACGGTGCCAGACAGCCACTCTGCTGCAGATGCTGCTAGAAGGCACAAAGAATGTTCATCTGCTGCAAGAAATCACTCTCCCAGAATGCTTAGCCTAGCATCTATATTAGCAAACATCTCTTTTCTTGACCTATATACGTTGTTTGTTTAATCCTGCATCAGCAAGGAACAGAGAAGCAAAAGAAAAAAAAAAGTCCAAAAATGAGGGACATCACTAAGATGACTGCTGCTATGGAAACACGTGTAAGCCCACTTCAAACAACCTTTTGCGTGTGTGGGTAACAGCTTGCTGACAGCAAACCACACGGGAACGCAAAATTGCTGTGTCAATCTTGACTTCCGTCCATTCTACTCTTTTCTAGAGAAAGGGCTAAGCAAGTTTACACTGCTGTAAGGGATTCTCCCCCCTCTGGTACCTGAAGATGTAAATGAGAACATGGATAAAGGATATACAAATGAGAACATGGCTAAAGAGTTACCTGGTCCTTCTGAAACCAGCACTCTAGTATGCAATGGCAAATACGCACTGAAGTCCCACCGCCAACAAGGTTATTATTTTCGGTGTATAAGTAATCCAATCCTTCCATTCTAGACTGAACTCAGTGACACTATACTATCTTATGGCCAGCTTTGGGATGGCTAATAGAGAAGTTTGTCATTAATATAATACTAAGTTGACTCTTGGTATTTTCTTTCTAAAAAAATAAAAAGAAAATGATGTAAAAAGACCATGGTGAACACAGAGGCCGACCCCTTCCACCCACGACATGCATCTGGAAAAAAGTGACTGCCCTTTTAAGATCTGTTCTGATATTCTATTTCACAAGGCAACAAATGGTTTTTACCTTCTATCTATAGATTTCAAAGTGAGAGTGAATTAGAATGATTGAAGACCTCTAGGTTGGTACTGAAAACCTGTGTAATAAAGTAAAGGGCTTAAGAAAATGCCACACAGTCACATAATACCAAAATTTCTGTTTTCTATGGCTAGCTTATCAATTAGGCCCCATAGATAAGTAAATATCTATTCTTTGTCTATCTTCTGCATTTTTAAAAAATTTATTTATTTAAGTTAGTTTTAAGTATACAGTACATTGGTTAGACATCAATATATATCTCCTGCATTTTTATGCAAAAATCTAATGGCCACAGGAGATCAAAGGACTACAGATACTGGCCACGCACAACAAAATAGAGTAATTATATGTGGTTCTGCTTCGGAATAGTAATTCTGTTAAGATATAGCTATACTGTTCAAGGTTAGACCCAAGTCCTGACATCAGAAGATGTGAGTCTTTATATGGCATCACAATGCTGGCATATAAGTAATATGGAAACACAATCACACAGAAACTGAATATTGGAGATACAAAACATTAAACATAAAGGTTAAATTGTCTGTTTTGAGATTCTAAAAAATCACCAACTAATCTAACTTCTATACTACAAGGAAAACAATTGAAAAAGTAATAGTTCATTGAATACAAATAAAGATTATACCTAGGAGTCAAAAACTTAATTTATTATTACCTCTTTTAGACATCCTGGGTACAGAAGCCAGGGAACATTACTTGAAATGCAAAAGATTGTTTGAACTTTACAAAGGATTATAAGTGGTAACCAAGCAAATCTAAAGCTGCTGGTATATTACATTTGATTTAATTTAAAATCTCTAAGTTAATATTTAATATTTAAAACAATAAGAGAAAATGGAACAATTTCCTAACAATCATTCAGAGAACCAAGAAATGTTTCCTAGAGGTACATCAATAAGCATTTCAGCAACTGTATCAATTTTAAATATTAATCATTTTCCAACCGATAAAATTAGTGGGCAAGAAAAACATCACAAAATATTTAAAGCGAATGATTCAACAAGTCCAAAAGATGGGTTTCATGCTAATAGAAGCATGACAAAATGAATCATTCAAAATACGTATTTGGTTTCACCGATTTTTCTGCATCAGAATGATCTTGGATTGGTCTAAAATGATAATTAGCTTGAATTCCATCAGAGGATAGAAAAAGATGAATGGTATCCACTGGCAACCAGTTCGGCCACCTACAGAGTACATATTTCAATCTGGAGATCACATTTACTTTCATATCTTTAAATGTCACCTCTAATTTATACAACACCTAAGAAAGGATGCCCACCTTAACCCCCTTTTGAGATCCAAGTCCATGTCTTCCTCTCCTGTTAATAATGATACCTGATGCTCCATCACTGCCTCACCCTCAGATGGTTCAAATCAAACATCTTTTAATACAACAAACTAGCATAGTATATCCATACGAAATATTATTCAGCCATAAAAGGGTATGAAGTACCAATGCATGCTACAATGTGGATGAACCTGAAAAATGTCACACTTAGTGAAAGAAGTGAGTCACAAATAAACTCATATTATATGCCTCTATTTAAATAAAATGTCCACCACAGGCAAATCCATAGAGATAGAAAGCAGATTAGTGATTACCAAGGGCTAGGGGAGGAGGGAATGTGGGTGACTTCTTTCAGGAGTAATGAAAATGTTCAGAAATTAGACAGTGTTTCTAACACCTGTGCTATTTATACACAATACATAGTCTATGAAGATACTAAAACCCACTGGATTACAAACTTCTAAAAGGTGAATTTTATGGTATGTGAATATAATAAAGAAACCCATTTTTAAGGATTTAGTGCTGAAAGCTTTTAAGTCTCACTCCTCTTTCTTCCCCTCTGTCCCACATCTGGGAAAACTAAAAGGAAGTTCCAGGTGGCTCCCTCCTTTCCTGCCAGCGGGAAATTCAAACTGCTCACCCCGCTCACCCCGCTCACCCCGGCCCCACACCCTCCGCACCACAAAAGCCCCAAGCCAGACTCCTTTTCCTGCTCTTTTAAGCCGTTTTAGGACTTGCCTGGGAACATCCTCGCTCTTCCTAGAGAGCTTCGTTACATGAATAATAAACATTTTCATACCCTCTGGAGTGTGTGTGTGTGTGTGTGTGTGCACGCGTGGGTGTGTAGTGTCATTAGTCTCAACATAAAAAGCAAATGTGTGTGTGTAGCGGGGAGGCCATCCTGTTTCTGTGGAGTGGACACAACAGGGAATCAGATCACAGTAATGCTGTTAGTAAAAATTGGAGCGGGGAAGAGGAAAATATTTGCTCTGCTCACTGCATAAGGTTGTCAAGTTCAAATAGGAAATAGGAGAGAACTCGACCAAGGGATTGCCATAAACATGTACATAGCTATTATTTTATATTTCACAAAGGATTTACTGCATAATTTAAAACAGCCTCCTTGCTTAATGAATTTAACACTTTCTGAATGTTGCTTTGGCCCCACGTCTCAGGAATACACTCAGCAAGTAACACAGGAGGTGCCTGCCCAAACGGTGCACACTCTAAGCCAGGGAAAGTGGCTCCATGCTGTACAAACTACCAGAAAGCCTGTAAAACAATAAGTTCAGGGTGAAATTTGCTGGCCCACTTAGTGGTCACAGCAAACCTCAGCCACAGAGATGATAGCAAACAGGTCTCAAGCTTTGAGACTCCTCTACCCCAAAGCATCTGGATCTGCTGCTGCCATTTGCAGCTTTTCTTGCCAAAAGTCTCTCTGTTTTAAGTATCTTCTAAAAGTCAAATTCATTTGATTGGTAGATTGACTTGACACGCCTCCAGAAAAACATGAATATAGAAGAATCTGAAGTGACACCTAAAAATCTAGAACTACAAACTAGGAGTTATATTGTAGCTCAAACAGATATAGGCCTGCTACCTACATTAGACTTTGGGTCCTCTCTTAGGCAGCCAGGACGGGAGTAGAATTCTGTCCATTCTGCAATGGCTGAAATGAAGACCTTACATTATGATCATACATCACACAGCCACACCTCACAAAACCTAAATAAATGGAGTATGAGTAGAATTCAATCTAACATGTCATTTATTCTATTTAAGTGCCCTTATAATGGCCAGTCCACATAAAGACCTTATTTCTATTCCTGACAGTCCCTATTTCATAAACTAATGTAGTGAATTATGCTGAACAAAGAAATCTTATATAAATTGTCAATACTCTATTCATTTTATATTCAATCAATATAATCAAAGGTAAGTAAAGTGTCTAGTATAGGGCCTAGTAATACCACATGCTCAATAGATGTTGGTCTCTCTTGCCCCTTTTACATCAAATTAAATTTTTTTTCTTCCCTGATATTAAGAGTAAAGAGCAAGGTTAATTAAAGGATTAGAATTTCAGATCTAATAAATTCAAACTACAAATTACACTGTTGATTTAAAAACAGTTAAAAAAACGAAATGCAGTGTTTGGAGAACAAAAGGGAGTTAAGATAGTTGATAAATAAAAAGTGCAGGTTTCGGCAATGATCATTAGAAAGTATTTTTATTTTTTAAATAAGGGAAATTAAAGAAGTATTATTAAATAAGGACCTTAAAAAAATAAGAAAAGGGTGAACTCTCCTACCACTGTGTATTTCAAAAACAGAAACCTGAAAATGGATAGGAGGGCGGAGTGGGCAGACTAATTATCTATCTAAATTTATCAATCATTTATCATCCCCATCTCAAAGCACTTTGAAATGCCAGTACTAGTTACCTCTAGATGACAGAGATGACAGGGAGGCCTAGAGGACAATGGTACAGACAGGAGCTGTAGACCGCTGGGAGAGCTACAGTCTGCACCCCTGTCTGTACCACTGTGGTAGAACGAATTAACTTTGCTAAAAAGTGTATCTCTGAAGTCATGAACACAGAAAATATTGGAGCCAGGTCTGCTGCAAACCCAGTGATATTTAAACATTCTCAAAAGTAGAGAACTCAAAGTTACATAGGTATCTCCATGCTGGTGCCAAAATATTAGGGAGGCAAAGAGTTCCTGTGGGGCGCTCTGAACACCTGGCACAACCACCGGGCGACCAAGTAAAAGATGGAGAAGCAACAACCTCAAATCCTCTTTTGTCAAGTGACCAAGTTAGATGGCTCTTAAAAGAAAACCAACCTCCTACGAGAAGAAAAGTTTGGGTTAAAAAATCAACTTACTTGCTGGTATGAATGTAAAATGGTGCAGCTCCTATGAAGCAGAATATGGCAATTCCAAACACAATTAAACAGAGAATTACCATATGGTCAAAGAATTCCACTTCTGGGTGGAATTTCAAAAAGATATTTGTACACTCATGATCATAACAGCATTTGTCACAAGAGCCAAGAGGTGGAAGCAACCAAAGTGTCCATTAAAACATGAATAGATAAACAAAACGTGGTATCTGCATACAATGGGATATTATGCAGCCTTTAAAAGGACGTTCTGACATATGTTACAACATGGATAAACCTTTCAGGACATTACGCTAAGTGAAATAAGCCAGACACAAAAGAACAAATACTATATGATTTCATGTATATGAGGTACCTATAATAGACAAATTCATAGAAACACAAACTAGAATGGTAGTTACTGGGAGCTAGGAGGATAAGGATATGGGGAATTGTTACTGAATTAATACAGAGTTTGAGATGATGAAAAAGTTCTGGAGATGGATGATTACACAACAGTGTGAATGTACTTAATGTCACGAATAGCATACTTAAAATAGTTTAAATGGTAAATTTTATGTGATGTATATCTTACCTTAATTTAAAAAAAAAAAAAAAAAAGCTTACTAGGTACAGCTTTCCTATGACTTCTAGGAATAAGTGATATGAAATTAGAGAAAACCAGGAGAGTAACTCGTCTTTTCTCCCCTTCTCTCCTTGGGCCATCACAAAGGACAGACAAGCCCAAGGAACAGGCTTCATAATGTTTATTCTCTTCACAGCTATTTCTAATAGTTTATATTAGATTCGTTTATATACTATAGTTTACATAATTATAACTATGTCCTCGTTCCACTTGGTAATGCATTTCTTAGAAAAACTCTTTGAACTATGTACCATCACAGAAAAAAGATAGCCGATATTTAAATTCCTGATTCATAGACAAGTTCCACTCCTTTCATTGCAGGCTACAAAATGAATAAACCAACAGCATTTATACAGGTTCTGATTCATCCCTCAGCTCAGGAAGCTGCAGGCAAGGTCAGAATTTCAATTACTCTTATGAGAGGTTATGAAGAAAAATCATGGTTTCTGAGGGAGCTCATTTCTTTGAAGAGAAACCAATAAATCTATAAATGCTGATCCTGCATCAAATGAGAAGCCACCCAAAGAGCTCACCTATTTGCAAAGCTCTACACCCTCACTATCAACATCTACAGGGGAGAGGCAGAGTGGAAGGAGGCTGATGGCACAGAAGAGCAATGAATGCTCTAAGTAACAATGCCCAATGGAAATGAGAACACTAAGTGAAAAGCAAGGAAGCCAAGCAAACTCACAATGGCATAATGACATCAGAGCTCACCGTGACCTTTTCTTGGCCTCCACCAGCTTCTTCCAAGGAAATTCTATTTTAGGCGGACATCTGAAAAGATCATTTACCTGCAAGGTACACTGAATTTAAACAACAGAAGAGGTACACAGCATAATTCATATACAAATGCACCCATGAAACAGTTTATGTGCTGCAAATGTGTAGTTAAAGCTGTTGGAAAGATGTTCTTTCGTGTGGAGAAACTGAAATTCAGGTTCTATACACCTCAAGTCCTTGAATGTCACCTTTTAGCATTTTAAATTGTTTAGTGTCATTGTGTCAGCAGGAAATACTGTCTCAACATGAAGGAAAGGAAATAAAGGCAAAAGAAAAAAAATCCAGTTTGCCATTTGAAAAACTATTGCAATATAGTTGGATTTTCAATTAGATTAATTAAAGGTAAATAATAAATAAAGATACTACAGTGGTTACCTCTCCAAAATATTGGAGGGAAAATGCAATTTTTCAAAATATTCCTATGGTTTTGAAAAAGCAGAGTGAAAAGACATAAAATAAAATATGTACTCCTTTATTTGGGCTTCTAGTCAGGTCAGAGAGAACTAGATACATCACATGTCCCTCCTTATGGAGGCTCACGACATTCCATTCTCTACCTGACTCCTTACAGAGTTTTAATATCTTTTTACAAAGACACAAAACTCAGAGCTTTCATAAGATTCCCTTTTATACATAGCCTGTGGTTTGGTTATGGCTTGACTATAACTGTGTTTTAAAAGAATGTTACTTTGACCAATCATGCCCTGACACAGAAGTAGACTTCACTAGGCTAGACATGTGGGATACTTTCTAGGGAAATCACTCTCCACATAAGAATTGAACAGATTATAGATATTGTCAACCCTCCAAGACAACTAAAAATGTGTAGGGCCCAAAGATGATATCCAAATGGTCAAGATGCGAGTGAAAAGTCACTGGAGAAATGCAACGCAAAACCATGAGATAGCACTTCATACCTTCTAGGATGACTAAGAGCAAAAAGACAGATAACAAGTGTGGGCAAGGATGTGGAGAAACTGGCGCCCTCATGCATTCTTGGTGGGAAAGTAAAATAGGACGGCTACTTTGGAAAACAGTCTAACTGGTGTTCTTCAAACAGTTAAACATAGAGTTACCATATGATCCAGCAATTCCACTCCTAGCCATATACCCAAGAGACTTGAAAACATATGTGCACCAAAAATTTGTATATGAATGTTCTCAACAGTATTATTCATAATGGCCAAAAAGTGGAAACCACCCAAATGTCCATTAATTGACAGATGAACAAAATGTAGTATATCCATACAATAACTTATTATTCAGCAACAAAAAGAAATGAAGCCCTGATATGTGCTACAATGTGGAAGAACCTTGAAAACACGTTAAGCAAAAGAAGCCAGTCACAAAGGACCACATATTGTATGATTCTGTTGGTATGAAATGTCTAGAATAGGCAAATCTAGAGACAAAAAGTAGATTAGTGGTTGCCTACAGCTAGGTGGCTGTGTAGGTTGGAAGTGGAGGCGTGTGGCAGTGACAGCTAAGGCATATAGGGCTGTTGCTTTTGAAGGTAATATCTAAATTTGATTATAGTGATGGATACACACCTCTGTGAATATACCGAAAACAACTGGATTACACACTTTAAATGTATAAAATGTATAATACGTAAATCATACCTTGATAAAGCTGTTTAAAAAAACAGATATGATATATCAAGTACTCACCTATAAAATGCTGAATTTCTCCCAAAGGCACTCTATCTATCCTCAACACAATTGTCTCTCTAAAATACAGCAAATTCCAACACAGCAATTTCCCAAAAACATTCCTGGCACCGTATATGCAAAAGAGAGTACAGAAAAACATATAAGATGATTTCAATAAGGGCCAATTATTCTGCTCTAAATTTACAGAGCACTTAAGGGAAACCTTCTGCTGGTCAATAACTTTGGCTCATTCATTTTTTTCTTTTTTTTTTAATGAGCTGATTTCATGTTCTTTTCACATTTCCAAAAGCTCCAGAAAATGCTTTTTGTTAGGGATATTCGGGGCTACGGTCTCCCCCACCCCTCGCCCAGCCCACCTTCCTTCAGGAAGCCTTAGGAGGCTGAAGTGAGGGTGCGGGCACTTCAGTCCAGCAGGTGCAGGTTCAGATCCTGGTTCTGCCACTTCCTGGCTATGTGTCCTTGGGCAAGTGGTTTAACCTCCCTGTGTCTCCGTCTCCTTGCTGCTGTACAGGGCCATCATTTGTGCTGCCTCCTGAGGGTCCCTGGAGACAGGAAGTGGCACTGTGGCCTCTGGGATGTAGTAGTGCTCAGTGAATGCAGCACAGGTTCCCATCACCATCATGAGTCTACTTGGGGGCCTGGAGGGCCACAGATGCCAGAGTGAGACATTGGGATTTCAGCCCCCAAGTGGTGGGAGCCCCAGCAGGCTCCAGAGTAGCTGAGCAATGTGGGTTGCTGCTTCTGAAAGGATCCGGAAGAACTATGGCTAGAACCCAGGGTGGATTCTTAAGGGCATTTCTTAGTGCTTCTATCTTGAATAGTAAAAGTTCATGGAAAACCACAGCGGTCCAAAGAAAGGTAGGACCACTGAGAATTCAGACCTTGATGTGAAAAACTCTAATCAGCTGATGTCCTAGCTGGTGGATAAAGGAAATATGTTATGAATAATAGGAGAATGTGTGTGTGGTTGTGTATACCAATTTCTTCTCCTCTCCTTCCTCTTGTATTATTTTATACAAGTGTTGTTGAAACTTAACTCTATAGTTTACAGGCTGGGTAGTAATTGAATTTAAAGGTCAATTAACAAAGCCCAGAAATGAATAATGTATCTCTCCTAAGGTGGATACCGTAACTGATGAGACTTTGTGACCCTGTTTTGAGAAGCCAGTGAGAACATCTTCATTCGCATAAAGGTTATTGTGTTCTTTTAGAGTCATTTTTGTTGTCTGGAAGTTCAAATATGTGTGGTAGGGTGGGTCTGCATGCTGAGTCCTCAAAGGGGCGGGCGGGCTGTGCCAGTTAATAAGTTATTGTCTCCCAGCTCTAACCGCACCCTTCCACACTCAATTCTGAGACGCAAGTTAGGTCTGGCACTCTGCGAACCACATTGTTTCAACAGTTAGCTCCCTGTTACACTCACCACTAAGGGCACCAAAGGGAGACTGCAAAGCAGGGCAAGTGAAGGAGCTTGCCCCTTGGTGCATGCTTCCTGCTGACTGGTTCCTCATTTCCCCCAGCAATACTTCGCCCTGGCAGTAGCAGTTCCTTCCTGTGCAGCAGCTGAATGAGGTCTGCAGTTTTTCCAGCACTTACAGAATAATCCTCATTGCCCCCCCTCATAAACACCATCACAGCCACCCAGCATCCACTTCTCAGAGCTCTGGGTTTCAGCTATGTGGGGTCCGTCATCTAAGCTTCTAAGATCTAATAACACGATCTCATCCTTTGATTCCCCTCAGCCCCAGGGCTGATGGCTGTTTTCTGCAGCTACTACCTCTAAGATATTTTATTGTTCTCTTTTTACCTTTTCAGATCCCTATTTAACTTTATACCTAATAACAATTCTTTATATTGAACTCTCTCTGTTCACATAACTAGTGTGATTTCTATTTCCTGGCTGGACCCTGATTATTATACTATACCAGTTCTAAACAGTTTTAAAAGACTAGGATCACCAAAGAATAAGAATAGCCAATAAGCACATAAAAAGATACTCAACATCATTAGGGAAATGCAAATTGAAACTACAATGACGTCCACTACACATCTATCGGGATAGCTAAAAGTTTTAAAGACTTGCCATACTGAGAGTTGGCAAGGATGTAGAGCAGCTGGAATCCTCATACATTGCTGGTAGAGCCCCTCTAGGAAACAACAATGCCTAAAAATGTTAAACAAAGACTTACTGTATAACCTAGCAAGTCCAATCCCAGGTATTCATCTAAGAAAAATGAAAGCACGTGTTTGCACAAACCGGTACACAAATGTTCATAGCAACATTATTCATGATAAAAAAAAAAAAAACCCACCACCACCAACAACACAAACAAAAACCAAAATAACATGGATAAGTAAACTGTATTTTATCCAGACAACAGAATGGAATACTACTTGGCAACAAGAAGAATGAAGTAATGATACATGCTATGGCATCGATGAACCTCAAAAATATTAATAAGCTAAGTGAAAGGAGGTAGACACAAAAGCCACATACTGAGTGATTCCATTTCTATGAAATGTTCAAAAAAAAAATCTGTAGAGAAAGAAAATAGATTAGTAGTTTCCTGAAGCTGGGGATGGGAATTGAGAATGATTGCAAATGAGCACAGGATTTCTTTTCGAGGTAATAGAAATGTTCTAAACTTAGATCCTGGGGTTAACTGCACAAGTCAGCAAATTTACTAAAAACCCTTGAATTGTACATTTAAATTTTAGAGTAAATCTTACGATATGCACATTATACCTCAATGAAACAAAAGAATAGGAAAAAAATTTAAGGAAAATCTAGTGTCACAGGCAAATGAAATAAATCACAGTAAGAAACCACAATGCACTCAGCAAAATGAAATGTATGTGTCTGGACATACATATAATTGCATGTGATACATACACCATGCCTAAGAACCAAACAATTTCAGCAAACTAAATGTCTTTCTTTCAATTGGCTAAGAATAGGTCGAGATATGAACCAGGGCTCCATGACTCTCAAGTCCCTTTCCAGTATTTCCTAAATCCCATTAAAGAATGGCCAGCTTGAGTGAAAGATGGTTTGATTGCTTCAGAACGAAACAAATGAGATAGTACTAGCATTCAGATCTAGCTAATGTCATTAAAGAAGAAGATACTGTTTTGAGATTGAGAAAATTCTCTGGTGTGAAGGGACAGGCTTTTTCCCCTTTAGGAATGCCTCTTAACAGTGACAGTGACATTGCCAAACAAGACTGATTGATAATGCCTCATTACAAAACAGCAAAGACTGACTGACCATAGGCATCAAATATTGTACAACTAAATACACTATATATATCACTGAAATTGTGCTTGACCTTGAAAATGAAATTGAACTTGAACTCAGATATCATTACACATAAAAGCAAGCGATCTCTAAAGATGGAAACACTAGGCAAATATTTTTTTGGTGAATGGTTCAGATTTTGAATGTATTTACTGATACTCAGATGATGAAAAACACCTATGCTTGCTATATAGAAAAGAACTATTCTTTAGCCAAAAGTTCATTTTATTCATATTTTAAATTCATATTTTAAGAAGATTCTTCCCCCAAAATCCATGTAAAATATCTCAAAAAGGGATATATTGGTAACGTAGATTTTATAATAAATACCTGTTTTTCATAATATTTTAAAAAGCAATATATTATTTTTTAAAAAAATAATCTTTGGTGCTTTTATAATATAAAATTCTTCTTTTCTGCAATAAGATACAAATTTTTAATATTGTACCTAAGGGATACCAATTAAATTTAAGAGACATCTCTTCAAATATTATGCAGGAACTAATAATTAAGCCATAAGACATGAGTCGCCTACTCAATTCCATTACAGATGACAAGACCAAAGCTCAGTGAAGTAAACTAACTTGACCAAAGTCACACAGCTGGTATGTGGGATATTAACCAGGGTTCCCTGGCTCCTAAGTTCTTGCTCTTTCCGGCACGTTTCAAATCTCATTAACAATAACAATGGTTACACAAGGAAGAATTAAAAATTATAAATTATTTATCCATGTAAGATTCTGAAGGAGAATACAAATTTCCAATGCTTTAGTTAGTTATATTAGTTCCTTAAAAAACACTGGTCCTCTATTTGGGAAACTAAGGCTGAGGTGAGGTCCTGTTCATCAACTGAAAGGGAAAGTGTACAGTACCAAAGAACATCAAAGAAGATCCTCGGTAAGTGGCCAGGTGTCACTTTTAGTATCCAAGATCCCCCACCAAAACTTCTAAAACAGCAAAGATGATTCCTGTAAACACAATGTAAAAGTCTTGTGTGAACGGCCTCCTTCACGTTCTACTCAGAATGTAAACTCCTCACTTCCATAGAAAGCGAGGAATTGCTTTTATTGTTTCAGATAAGAACCACAAGGAGTGCAAGGGCTGGTGTCACAGATACCCGCTTAGGACATTCCAGACACTTCTGATGGGAGGAAGAGATTAGAATCCTCCAACTTCCACAAATGAACAAATTCAAGGCCACTTCTGGGAAGACATGCTGCTTAGTTTCATAATGATCAGTTGTTTGAATGTACCTATTAGGTGACCAAAGAAACATCTAGATGATTCAATATTTCCTGGGGAAAATTCATGATGCATTTCCTTCTTTTAACCCATCAGAGTCACCAACAAAGCTGGAAGTCACCAGGAACTCAAGGTTCCCCCTTATGTCTAGTGGCCTTAGTCCAAGAAAGTTTCTTAGTTTTGTTTTCATTCAATGCATAGGAAGATGGCCATATATATTTAATCTGCTACTCAGTGCCAATGACGCCACAGTGGCGATTACATACTAATATTAAAACTGATTCCAAAATCCACTCAAATATATGAACCCCCCAAATCCCTCTATTTAGAAAACACTAGGGTTGGCTTTTTCATCAACCAAAGGGGAACTATTATAAATTTATTAATTTATATGCTATAAATTAGTGGACTTGGTGTTTGGTTGTTCTTCCACTGTATAAATTTTAAGGAATTCTGAAGTTTCTGCTTCTAAATATTACAACCTCTTTTGTACTTGGGAACCAACAAGAATGTCAACTTGTGTGAAAGTCTTTATTCAGCAGATGTCTATTTAATTAAAAATTATGGACAAATAGAAATTATGATAGTTAAATTACCCATAACCATAGAAAATTCAAAGTTGCCTAATAATGAAAGTTTGAATTTCACTACATTAAACATTAACAGTAGATTCCAGTAATCTAAGATGT
Organism: Eonycteris spelaea; assembly: GCA_003508835.1. NCBI lineage: Eukaryota > Metazoa > Chordata > Mammalia > Chiroptera > Pteropodidae > Eonycteris > Eonycteris spelaea. The sequence goes on from PUFA01000047.1 coordinate 10,677,287, forward strand.
CATTAGGTTTTAGGAACAAATATGTCAACAATTGTTAAAAGAACAGTTCTTTGATATAAAAGCTAAACATTTTGGAATATATGATGTTTTAATATATTTGAGCACAGATAACAGATTTAAATATAAATAGCCACCCTTCTAGCCATCAGGTGAGAATCAAAAACTAAGAAGATCTTGATGATACTTTTTATTTCTTATAGATTATTTAATTCGGCCAGGCCCAGTTGTAGAGAAGGGAAAACCAAATGTTCTCTATTGGCTGTACAAGGTATATCCTACACATCACCTGTGTAAGGTATATCCTACACATCGCCTAGTACAACGACGATGTTAAAAGATGACATGACCAAACACAGTGTCCTGGGCGTCTGAACTAGGACATCTAGTCCCTGGTTCCTCAGACTTGCAGATTAGAATTCTTTCTACTCTGTCACGATGCTTCTCTATCAGGCCCCCAAAGAACCTTACACATTCCTTACACACAAAAATACCAAGTAAAAGAAAATTCATATTTATAGATTTAAAAAAAAATACAGATCAAAATGTCTGACCAACTTCAGGGGGTCTGCAATGTAGCTCTGATGTGAAGAAGACCACATCTTTTCTTCCAATTTCTAATCATGAAAATATATTCAAAGCAGGTGCTCCATCTAGTGGATTAATGGAAGATCCTCAGGATGAGGGAAATGAACATTTTTAATAACGCTCAGTTCAGACGACCCTGAAGCATTCATTTGCTATCTCATAGCTCTACCCAAAATAGCAGCACTAAAAAAAAAAAAGGAGAGAGATTATAAAGATTACAAGCTTTCAAGAGTCAAAGATGAATTCATCCCAGTTGATTAAAACTGTGCTCTATAAATTTGCTTCCTTCCCAACTCCCCTTCTCAATTTTCCCCAACATAAGTAAAGAAACAGCAAGATGAATCACCTCCCAAGTAATCGAAGGAGCTCTCAAGTAGTACACACCCAGCAGGTGTAACTCAGACCTGACTGAGAAGCTCACAGAGATTCTATAGGCCCTTTATGTTACTATGGTTACTAATCTTCATCTTAGACTCAAGAGCAGGCCTTCCTCTCAAAGAAAAGAACAAGAGGTGGTGGGAAAAACCCAGGCTCAGGAGTCAGCCAACATTCTTGGGCCTGCCAAGTTTCTAAATGGTGCGACCTTGAGCGAGTCATTTAACTTCTGCCTCAGTTCCTCCTTTGTATAACATGGATGATGATATACTCCTAATGGAATGCTGTGAGGATCAAGAGGGATGACTGGTGAGAACCACCTCACACTTCCTAGAGGACTGGAGCACTCAGTGAATGGCAGAGACAGCCGGGTGGGTCTAAGGAGGCTCATTCCTCCAACTTATGGGCCCTTTCTCTCCTTTTGTTCACCTCTATATATCTATTTTAAAAACGTAATACAAATGGCAAGCAGAGTTTCTAGAAGATATGGAAATATATAATAATAAGGAACGATCAAGGAACTGTCTGTTATTCAGTGTGACCAGAACATAGGTGATAAAGGCTGTTGGGGTAAAACAAGAAGGTGGGTCCTTGCTATCCATATTAATGTGTTTGGATTTCATCCAACAATCAATGGAGAGCAACCAGATTACCTTTCCACAACCCCAATCTGTCACATCCCACACTGCTCCAAAACTTTGTCAACCATTTCCTAAAGAATGAAGTAAAATACTCATAATAAGGTGGGTTTGTCTTCTGCCTCAGCTTCACAATTTGTGTATCAACTTTCATATACATGTTCATGCAAGACTTGTGTTTTAACTGCTGAAAAAAGATCAAATTCAATAATGCCAATTATGAACCTTTTGTTGTGTCATCACTCTCAATCTCTCGGTTTTGAATGGGTATATTTAATATTAGCAGTAAACATCCCCAACTCCAATTAAACTAGCAACTGTACTGTAATAAAATACAAATAAACACTGTCAGAGATTGCTCCCTGCTTCTTTCACTTCAATATCTTTCAATATAATAATAGAAGTATTCATGGGCTTATGACCTCCCAGTCAAAATTACATTTCTCGGCCTCTCGTGCAGTGAGGTGCAGCTACGTAACTAGGTGTGGCTAGCAGAATGCAAGCCGCAATGAGGTTTGCAATTTTAAAGTCAGGCACTTAATGAAAAGGAGAATACCATCCCCTTACCAGAATACAGACAAGTTAGCAGAAGCTGGACTACTGATTATCCAAAACTACAAGAAGAAAGATCATGTGGAAGATGGCAGAACAATAAGAAGAAACCTGGGCCACAAAATGGTAGTTATCAATTAAGCCTCGGCCGTTTACATTAGGATTATTATATTAGAGAAAACTTCACTTCCATCCTTTATAAGCCACTATTTTTTGGTCTTTGTAAAAGTTAAATCCTAACTAATATTGAAACAACTACAAACCTGAAAACCAACATTTGTCCATTCAACAAATATTTATTGGGGACCTACTATGTGCCAAGCATAGTACAGACTCTAGAAATACAACTGAGAGTAAGATTCAGTTCCTGTGCTCTAAGAGCTCATACTCTGATGGGCTTTTTAAGACTCTGGACTATAGTTTTAAAAAAGAACATCTGCTTAATGTCTCTGAACTATATACTTAAACACTTTAAACAGTAAACTTTATGTTATGTGTAGTTTAAAACAATAAAAAATATTGCAAAAAGAAAAATGCAGAAAAAAGCAAATATTAACTCAGTGATTTAAGGTTTTCAAGTCATGTATCTGATGAAGGACTTATATCCAGATATATAAAAAACTTTCAAAATTCAGTAAGAAAAAAAACAATAAAAAATAGATCAATGATTTAAATAAACACTTCAAAGATATACAGAAAGTAGTGCATGAACAGATGCTCAACATCATTAATAATCACCAATTTCATTTTAAAACTCAACGAGCTACCTCTACAGTTATCAGAATGGCTAAAATTAAAGACTGACCATAGCAATTGTTGACAAGGATGTGGAACAAAGGAACTTTAATATACTCTCATAGGCAATTGGTGGGACTATAAAATAGTACAGCTACCTTGGAAAACAGTCTGGTAGTTTCTTAAAAAGTAAAATATTCACCAACCATATGATACAATCATTCCACTGTTATATATATTTACCCAAGAGAAATTAAAGCATGCATCCATATCAGAGCTTATATACAAATATTCACGGCAACTCTATCTGTAATAAACAAAACCTGGAAACAACCCAAATGACCAAGTGAATTGATTGACTGCTTGATAGATAAATTATAGTATAACCATATAATCAAATGTTACTCATCAACAAAAGGAATTAACTATTTAAGCATAAAATATAAATAAATGTCAAAATTATGCTGAATGAAGCTACACCAAAAAAAATCCATAATGTCTGATTGCATTTTTATAAAAACTATAGGAACAGAAAGCAGATCTGTGATTACCTAAAAATGAGGAAAGAATAAAAGGGATGGATTACAAAAAGGCACAAGGAGACATTTGTGGATGATGAATATGTTCACTATCTTAAAGTTTTGACATCTGACTTTACAGATGTCAAAACTTATACTTTATATTTTAAGTTTTGTGTAGTCTAATGTATGTCAATTTTCCTCAATAAAGCTATTTAAGGAAAAAGTCTTTACAGTAGCATTTTCACAAAGATTTAAATGTTCACTTACTTATTTTAGCTAGAACCAACTTAATTCAGACTTTGGCCTAAAATTATCAAAATGCCCTAATATTACTAATTATAAACTGAAAAGCTAACATTATGCCACTTTTAACTCAAAAAAGAACCGATTTCTGAAAAAGGGGAAAAAGAACATGCATTTTCCACTGTCCCTCGAAAAATAATAGGATTTCAGTTTTCCCACAAGCCATCTTTGGCTTCTTCCACGGGAATGTACATTTACATTCAGTGTGTGTGCATGTATATTCTTCAAAGGGCAGGGTAAGAAAGGAAAGAATAATTAGTACCTAGAATTTGTCGAGTATTACTGGGTAAACCAAAATTCTCCTAATTTCACTAAGAGAATTTCTCAAAACACAATGACTAACTCACAGATATATTTATTGGATATTTTGGAAGCTGTACACATTTGTTGCGTGACAATTATTGTTCCACATCATCCTCTGAATGACTGTAAAATATGAAAAGAGTAATTTAACTTTATAATTCACTTGATTTATATCTACTTACTTTCTTAGAGAATTTGTAAAAAAAAAAAAAATCTGTACTATTCCATTTGCTACAACCCACATGAAGTACCAAAATTTTTCAAAAAACACCTTTTATAGATTAATTTTTAATGTATTATTTTTAAAAACAACATCTAGTAAATAAAATACTTTACTTTTTGAAGTTAGAAAATGTATTGTTCTATACACGTAATAATTATGTTAATAAAGTCTCCAATACATAAGATAGGATCTTAAAAGTCTTAACATTCCAGCTGACAGAATAAGCCCTGTAATTTATGGGTGTTAAAATGGCTCTACAAATCTAACTTTTAAATGACATTATTGTCAACCATGACTCATGGAAAGGAAAAAAAAATGCTTTTCATTTCTTAACACTAGGGAGTTGGTTTTTTTAACTACTAAAATAAAATAAAACCCCATTCTCAAATGGAACCATGGGAAATGTTACGAAGAAGAAAACTTGGTAGAAAGTCATACATGTAATAATCTAATTGAATATTAATAATAACAAAGCATAATGGCTACTTTCTGCAAAATGATGACACTGTATTATGTTTTCATTTTTTCAAGAAGCATAATGCTTGTAGAGGAAATATAGTGGAGAAGAAATTCAATCCCATAAGGGCGTCTGTCTAGTAGAGAAGTTTTCTATGCAAGAGGGGAAGACCAGCCCATCTTGGCAAGACACTCTGTTTCCTCCTCCATATTTGCTCAATCATCAGCACAGCAACACCTTTAAGGAGGCCAAGTACCATTATACTAATTTAATTACGAATGCCTGTCTGCCTTAGGGGAGTTATACTTTTCAGAGAACACTGAGAGGGCGCTCAAAATCTGGAGGAGTCAGAGAGCCCTGGATTTTGGAGTTCCAGCTCCACTCCTTACTGAACAACTTACTCAACCTCTCCAAGGCTCAGTTTTCCCATATGTTAAAGGGGGAGAGTAACAGCACCGACCTCTAACATAGTCAGTACTCCATAAAGGCTAAGTATCACTATATCGTTCTTTTTATGTCACACTCAGCAGGAGGGACATCTACAAGAATTGCTGAGACCTGAGTAGAAAAAGAAAAAAATGGACAGTGACTCTCTGAGAAGTCAAAGATATCAGAGTCAAAAATATCTAAATTTCAGGAAAATATGTACACAGTGATTGTGTCAATAAAGCATTCTACTTCAAAATTCAATCCAAATATTGTACCAGAAAGTTAGTGACAGCATAACATATTGATGGATCCCCAGAATTCAAGCAGTCATTCACCAAACACTATGGAAAGCTCTTGATCTGCTTTCCAGACTCGAGGGAGAAACCCACAAAAGGAAGACTTGCTTCTCCCCGAAGGAGCTCATGACAACAGAGGGTGGGGAGGTGTGGGGGAGGAGAGAAGAAGGGAGGACACAACTCAGAACAGAATATACTGACCAAGCCCTTCCTGCCTCGCTGCTGCGCCCAGGACCCCCGAAACACCCCTGCACAAGACAAACTTCCTTAAGTCAGCAATAAAACAAAAGATGGCTTTACTACTCTAAAGCAAACTAGAATGGAAACTGGTTTGGTAGCCCACACAAACATTTGGAGAGTTAGTTTTCCTGTTCCTAGGCATTCTATCCACCCCATGGGCCCTACAGAACCCTCTGTCTAGAGGCTTCTAAGAGCCATCAAGTAACAGTGCGGAGCTACTGGGTTTGAGGGGGTATATTAGTCTGCTCAGGCTGCAATAATAAAGTACCACAGACTGGGTGGCTTACACAAGAGAAATTTGTTTTCTCTCAATTCTAGAGATCAAGGTGTTGGCAGAGTTGGTTTCTTCTTAGGCCTCTCTCCTCAGGAGGCAGATGGCCATCTTCTCCCTGTGCCTCCACATGGTCTTCCCTCTGTGTGTGTCTGTGTTCTGATCTCTTCGTATGAAGACACCAATCATATTAGATTGGGAACCAACCAATGACCTCAACTTAATTACTTCTTTACAGATCCTGTCTCTAAATACAGTCATGTCCTGAGGCACTGGTTAGAACTTCAAAATGCAAATGGGTTGAGTGGAGAGACAGCTCAGCCTATAACAGGAAAGACTGAGCACCTGTGGCCAGAGCATCTTTGAAAGGAGTACAGGGAGGCATGAAGATGTTCAAGCAGGACAGCAGGCAAAAACTGTACATATAACAGTGTCATTTTCTACTCTGCTAGAGAGAATACATACTGGTAAGCAGATACATTTTTCTCCTGCTTTCTTTTCATTCCTCTGTATGTTTTCAATGTTCTACAATAAGTTAAGAATGGACTACCTTGATGTCTAAAAGCACCCTTCCCCCAATGGTGGAACACCTAGTGCAGGCCAGGGGGGCCTCTGGTGCACTTTCTAGTTATCAGGATACAGATGGAGTGAACAGGGGGTTGGTTGAATGGTACCACCCTGCATGATATATCCACTTCCCAACCCCCAAAACCTGAGAAAAAGGGTCTCTGCAGATATAATGAAGGATCTTACAATTAGATCATCCTGGATTACGTGGGTGGATCCTATCCAATAAAAAATAGCCTTATAATTACAAGACACAGGAAGAGAATGCACAGGCCCAGACGAGAAGGCCCTGTGAAAACAGAGGCAGAGACTGGAGAGATATAAGCCAAGGACGCCTGGAGCCATCAGAAGCTGGAGAAGCCTTCAGAAGGACCACATCCCTGCCTGACTTCAGACTTTAGTCCTCCAGAACTGTGAGAGGATAAATCTCTGTTGTTTTAAGCCCCCAGGTTTGTAATAATCTGTTATGGTAGCCCTAGGAAACAAATAGAGACCAACGTTATTAATATAAGAAACTTTGGGGCTATAAAGAATTTTCTTGTAGCCTTTTATTGGCATCCTACCATCAGGCACCTTTATTTCTGTTGTAGCCAATAGTTCTACCAAACTGCAAGGTAGGTATTATCTCTGTTCGGCAAATAGCCACCGATACACCAAAAGATAACTTGCTGGAGATCAGGCCGCAAGATGTGGTGGAGCCACATCTCGCACTCCTAACTCCACTGAATGCGGTCTTTCTCCTACATCTCCAGGCCCTGCATCCAAAAAAAAAAAAAAACAAATGTGTAGGTCAACAGCACCCTCCAGGCTCCTCCTCCCACCGACCGCAGTACTTCCCCTCCATCTTCCCTCCAGTCCTGCTGGGCAGAGTGACGTTTCCCAGGCTTTTAGATCCCTGTCGAACGAGGAAGCAACCTGGAAATGTGCTGAAACTTGGACTGAAATATGTGAACACCAATGAGTTATTATTCCCCTAGCGTTGGCTTTTTTAGACATTTTATTTTCAACCATGGAACGGAAAGATCTCTCACTGTTATATAAATGGGCCAAAGATGGCCTTTGTGCATTGGCTTCTGGGTAGTTAGTTTATTTCCTCATTACAGGCTGTGGCTAGTTAGTTCAAAAGCCCACCAGCACCAAACACAAATTTTTACACATCCAATTATTTTTAAAATCACACAAACAAGCAGATTTTTAACCATTTTGCCTGCTTTGTTCACCCCCACGGAACCTCACCTGACACGGATAAGACAGGGTCTTATAGTTCCAAGGCTCCAAGCTGCTAGGGCCCTTCAGAGCACCACCTAGGCACGACCCTCTCCAATGCCCCTCACCCCAAAGTCCCCACCCCAAAGTCCCCTGCCCTCTCCCCTGCCTGAATAGCGATCCACTCACTGTAAGCCTTTGTCTGGCCTCAGACAACCCTTCCAAGCACAGTCCAAAAAACTTGTGTGTTACTTCCACCTCTCGTGGTTGTACCTTTTCCCCTGATCACCCCTCAACCCCTCAAGCCCCCAATCATCCTGTCCTTTCCTTGCCTTGGACATCAAACTTCCCTTAGAGCTGGCCCTGAAGACAATCCACCTACAGTTGCAGGCATCTGGAGTCTGTGGCCTTGGCAGGCATACAGCCATCCTGGGCCCCAGACCTCTGAGGGGCCTCCCTCCCTTGGCGATCCTGACAAGCCTCCCTTCCCCAAGTACAGAGGGTCATCTGTCCTGTTTCTTTACATCTGTCCTGGGGTATCCACCCATCTAGGTTTTCATCACTTGTGACACAGAACCCAGGAACAGGGGACTCAAGGACCCTTCAGGTACATGGAAGAGAGGGAGCTAGACAGATGGGTACACAGACCCAAGAACAGGATGAGGCAAAACATAGCTGCCAAGGGCTGTCTCTATTCCTAATCCTCCAAAGGCAAGGAAGAGAAGCTGACGACACCCCTGAGGGAAATGGGGTCTCCAGTAGGCAGTAGTAATAATGATGGAGAACAGACTCCTTTAGCGGAATCATCTTGTCTGTAGCCCCCCACACTCAGCTTGGCTCCTCTGTGAAGCCCTCCAAGACCACACAGGGTAGACTTCAGTGTTTGTTCACCCCTGCCCCGCCTGCCTCTGTATGTCCTGCTATTGTAGCTGTGACCACCCTCCACACTACCTGGCACCAGAGGCCTCTAGTAAATGTTTGCTGAATGAATGAACTTACCTATCATTTACCTGTAATTACCATATGACCCAACTGTGATTCTTAGTTATATGACAGATTAACTTTGCTATAAAGTTATGTGCTAACAATAGTTCAGGGAGGTTCAGTCATTGTTTGATCGTCACAAAACATGTTCAACTGCTCCAACAACATTGCTGAACATCCACAAATGGAAAACCACGGCCAACCCGGACTGTTCACTGCCCCAGAGTTTTAGTGAGCAAATTGGTCTTAAACACAGACACAGAGAAACAACTGGCCAGCCCTCCTGCAATTATTTCTGTTGGAATCACTGACTCAAGAAGCAAGAACCCTACAGGCAACTCAGCCGCAGGCAGTGGCTCTTGTTTGTTTCCTTAGCGGTCTGCAGGATGCCTAGTATATAGTAAGGCATCAAGAAATGCTTATTGTGAGGTTTCCTACAGCAGCAGATTCTTCCTATAGCTGAGGTGTTGCAACCTCTGGAGACAACAAAAGTCCCCTCACCTGGCTGAGGGCCCCTGCCAGACCTACACCGCTCAGGACCACCACTCAGTGGCAACTGGAAAGGAACAATAGGCCATTATTTATGAAAACTAGGATTACTTCCCACCGTTTTATTTTAAAGGAATACAGAGTAACTACTGATAGGCACTTTAGAAAGTGCAAATATTGCCACAAAAAGAAAAAAAAACTGGAAATCCAAAAGCTTAGAATAAAGAGCAATCGAGTTATTTTAAAAGGTATCTACTTGGGGCTCTCTTAGAAATCAGTTCTACACTGACAGTAGAAAACAAGAGCGATAATTTTCCCCACTACAGTAGTTTTTAAACCACTGAATAGAAGTAGAACTAAAAGAACTACTGCCTGGTTGTAAAGTAGCCGCTTACATCACACACGTGCTCCTTCATTTCTTCCTATGTTTTTCAGGGACAGGATCGGATTTTACCATACTGAGAAATAAAGTGGGGACACTTCCACCCCAATTCTAGCCCCTAAAAATAGTCACCAACCAACCATTTAGCAGCACCCACCCAAGTGGACAGACTTTCTCAAGAGAATGCCTTACTATGTTAATCAGTGTTGTCTAATCAGTGTCTAAGTGTCTTGTCACTCACAAAAGAACCAGGGAAATACCTAAAGCAGAAACTCCTGTTCCAACAGCAGCCAACCCAGACTTAGCAGAACCAAGCTGAGTGACTGCCCCCACTTGTGTTCCGTGTTTCCTCATTCGGAAGGCGGGAGGTGGAAAGCTCACCAACAGGTTTTGCTGGAATGATGCCCACCTGCTCCGAGTAGGAGGCTCCTGACCTTGGGGCCACACACATTACATAACTAAAGTCTCTCGACATGGAGATTAAGAGAGGAAGTAGTTTGTTGGTTTTGAGGTTTTCAAAAGGAGGAAGGATTTAACACCCAGCGTGCTAACCCCCCCTTAGCTCTATTCTGGAAAACAACAATTAAACAGTTGCCCAACTTTCAGGACCTGTCTTAGCAGCAAGGACTCCACAGAACTTCCTGGTTTATTGAGAGACGGATGTACCTGATAGGAGAGTCAAGTGCGCACTGAGGAGGTGGTCCTGAAGAGCCAACTGAATCACCGCTGTGTTAAATACCTCGAGTGTATTTCATACACACCCTGGAAACCAGTTTTATTCAGATATAAACTCAGATCCTGATATCTATCTCTGTTTCAAATCCATCATTTACTTTTTCATTTTTTTATTCTTATATCTAACTCCAGAAATATCTCACACTTAGCTTCATACATGCAGCAATGCTTCAAAATGTAGCTCTGGATGTTTCCTAAAGGCTCCTCTTTAGGCTACATTTCAAGTGAAAATCCATCCTGAAATTTCCTCTCCCATAGGATGAATATAGAGAGGGAGCAAATGCTGGGTGAGTCAAAATTTAATCTCTTATATTCCTAATAATTAATAGATAAAATATTTATGTAAAACAATGCCAAAGAGGTATAGCTACTATGGAAAACAGTATGGCAATTCCTCAAAAAACTAAGAATTGATCTACCATATGATCCAGCAATCCCTCTACTGGGTATTTATCCCAAAGACTTGAAAACTCATATCCAAAAAGATATTTGCACACCAATGTTCATAGCAGCATTACTCACAGTGCCCAGGACATGGAAGCAACCAAAGTGTCCTACAATAGGATGATTGGTACATATATACAATGGAATATTACTCAGTCATAAGAAGAGATGTTGCCATTTGCAACAACCTGTTTGGACCTCGAGATAATCATACTAAATGAAATAAGCCTGGCAGAGAAAGTTGAAAATCACATGATATCACTTATATGTGGATATAAACATAAAAGCAACAAATGAACAGGACAGAGACTCTGGGACATGGAGAGTAGGGAGTTGGGGAGGAGGGGGAAATAGACAGGGTAAAGGGGACCCAATATAGGGGGAAGGGGGAGGGTAAAGTAGGTAAAGAGGATCAAATATATGGTAGCTGAAGGAAACTGGACTTGGTTGGTAAACACAATAGAATATACAGATGTCAAATGATAATGTACACTTGAAAATTATATAATTGTATTAACCAATGTTACCCCAATAAACTTAATTTTTAAAAAAATGCCAAAAAGCCACTGAAATCTATGCCATTTTGGTGGCTGTGTTAGACTCACATAAAGGGGCCAGATACATAAAATGAACCAAGCCCATCACTAAACTTTTCTCAATGGTAAAATTTCACAAGAGGATGAGCTGGATCCTAGAAATAAAGTATAGCCTGTTTGCCAGAAAAAAAAGTATATATATTTGATTTCCTCAGAAAACACAGCCTTCCCAATGGTACCACCTTAAGATGAAAGATTGCACAGATTCCGAACCTCCCGAGAGGGGGCAGAGAACTACCAGACTGAGAAACATGGGGCTGGGGGAAGCCCCTGCCTTCCAAACCCTCGGGTTTCAAATGAGCACTGGTGTGAAGTGTCAAGGCCCTGGAATTAAATAAGAATTAGGGAATTATTTTTCTACTTTAAAATTTTTCCAGGTTTAAGAATGTCTTCTTTGTTGCTGTTCCTCCTAGGGTATCATCTAAAAGCAATCAAACAAAAAATTAAAGATGAACTCCACAATTAAATTTGTTCTCAGAATTGGTGGTTCTAAGAAGTGCCAGCCTTAAGCAGGGGCCTTTCCTGTGAAGTGCCCTGGACACAAACTCAACATTCCGCTTCGCTTTTCCTCGCCTATTTGAAACTCATTTTTTGTTTTCCCCTGGAGTACTCATCAACAGCAGAGCGCCTGCTATTCAAAGGATCGGCTCTGACACAAACATTCAGCCTGGCAAAGCCCTAGTCAGTGCGTGGCACCAGGCACCACAATGGCGGCAGAAGCGCTGATCCACAGTGGTCTTCAACATCGGTGCTCACTGAGTATTTCCCATCGCGCTTCAAGGTTCTGGAAGATGTTCACATGGTATTAAACATGGTTCGTCATTGTCCATTTCTTAGTTCACGATTTTGTTTGTTTTGTTTTTTCACGGTTCAAAGCTCTGGCGAATTGTTCACCAAACTGTGAGTTTTGGAGAAAGAAGCAAACTCGGAAACAGAACCCTGGGCTTCCCGGAATTCGTTCCTCATTCCCACTGCTTAACGTTCACCACTCTACGCAATCTGGTTCCTACTCAGGAAGAGACAAGGTGGAATTTGTAATATTGTCTGTTTTGTGTTTGTCAAAGTGACAGGTGCACAAACTAAAGATATAAATATAACTGGAGAGCTCATAATGAAAAGCAAGTATAGCCTGGCTCGCCCCTCTCTACTCTCAGCCTTGCTCCTCAGAGGAAATCTTTTCGACGATTTTGGTGTTCCTCCTAGTAGTTCCCTCTGTATCTCTAATATATATATATAAATGTCTTAAACTTATCATTTCTAACCAATTTCAATGAACTATTGCTACGAGAGATGAGGATTGCACACAACACTGCCATTCTCACCCTATCAGTATTTTTAGGTCTCTTTAGTTACCTGTATAATTTTAAGTAACGTACTTTATTATACTAGTCTAGCACTGATAGGCAGTTCCTCATGACACAAGCAGCAATTATGATATAGATTAAAAAAAATAATGTAAAATATAATTTAAAATAACCTGGAAGCTTTCTAAATTTATAGAAAAATATGTAGTTTCAGAATGTAAGATGACACTGATTACAAGCTGGAGCCTGTCTTAAAATTTCAAACAGGAAAAAAGCAGGTAAAAACAAATCAAAACTGAAATACACATGGAATGTGTAGTTTATAAATATCACGGAGCAGAAAACAAAACTTTAGTAATATTTAATTATAATCCAATACCTACAGCTCATCCAATCTTTCAGCCTATGGAGAAAAACAAACAAAACAGCTCCCCTCAGGGTGATACGCCAATAGAAATATCTGAGACAGCAGAAACTGAATCAGCAACAGGGTGTGATCATGAATGACTCACTTATCCTCCCATCCATTCAATAAACATTTCATTTCAGTACCCACTATATTTCAGTCACTACTGACAAACAAGTCCCATAAACTCTGTTCATCTATGACCTGGAGCAGCTATAACTCCACCCACTTTAAGGTGCCTTTGGTTCTAAAATTAGATTCCACTTCATACACATGACCTACTCAAATGTCAGTTCCCCTTTGACCCAAAGATACCTTATTCTCGAAATCAAAGATCAAAACTTTTTGAAGACAGCTACCAGTATGTAAAGCCAAGCACAATAAGCTCATTTCCCAAAGTGGATGTAAGAAGGATGGAGAGGTAGGTGGGAAGCCTCCTTCTCCAGCACCCATCCTCACGCTCCAGCCTCTTGCCCATCTCCACCAGGACTCCTCCATCCAGCAAGAGAGGTGTCCTCTGTGTGACTTACAGCCCCTCTGCCGTCACCTGGAGCATCAGGGGAAAGAATGAACTTGAAAAGCTAAAGAGGAACCTCACGCAGGTTTTCTTTGCTTATTAGCCAGCTCAATACTTTCCTTGATAACAGGAGTTGGTAATTAAAACTGTAGACCCTTTTTCCCTAACTCCTGAGGTCCAAAGCTCAATTATTGCTCTGCAGTTTGCTGATTTCTACACATGCTCACTATTCATGCACACCATACCTGCAACCTCCTCAATGTCCTTGAAGACAGAGCCTAAGGACATATATCTCACCCAGGGTTTGGAGCCAAGGGCTTACGGACTTTTCATCCTCCCCCTTCTCTTCCAACCCTTAATAAGAACCTGAAGCCTGCAGCTTTCATGCCAAAGAAAATATCCCTCAAACAAGAAAATTGTGGGATTTTTTAAATACCCAGAACTTAAAATATCAGAATGCTCTACAAGTCATTCACTGATAGATATGGAGCAAACCAAGAAAGCAGAAATGTGAATGATAAAGACAATCTATAGAGGACTCAACCCAGATACAGAATTGAGTCTTTTGCCATCATCCTCATCCTTTCTACCTGCAATTATCTTAATACTCAGGCAAAAATGGTTCTATTGCTAAAGATAATCCACGAAGTACATAAAACCTCTCAAAAACCAATAAACAGAAACTAGGTTCCAGTTTGGAGATAAAGGACATATTTCACCCCTCTAGTGGCTACAATCTGCTGAACTTCCTCATAATAAATGCGCCCACAAAAAACACAAAAACCACAGGAAATAGTTCATGGGAAAGAGAAATAAGTGGCTTTTTGAAAATAGAGAAGAAATTCAAGGAACAACAGAAGCCAAAGTGATATTCAGTCAAGGTACCGTTGCTGTTTAAAGATGCAAAACATCCTTAATAATGGTAAGTCCTTAGCTTTTGGTGCCCCAGCATGACCATTTTCTCCATGGAAATGCCTGGACACCAGCGGAACTAGGATGACAGGCACAAACTCACCCACCACGGCCCATGCGGGAACACCAAGGACCTGCCAGGTGTACTGGATACACAGCAAAGGAAGGAGTATGCACTAATGCCAGCATCCTCTCCTCCTCTGGGACCCCTGCCCTTGCCCACCACCCCACTACCTAGACATGAAGTAGGACAGAAGGAATTTCAAGTTACACAAACACCAGCACACTACTTACTCCCCACCTCCCTGAATTCCTTGAAAGAGTAATAATCAACAAAACATTCTGTTATCCTAAAATATTTCCAAATATCAGTTTCTCCAATCAACCTCTTGCCATTATCGCCAAGAAAGAAAAATTACAGGTTTTATCATGACATTTTTACACAAGAGGCCATTGCCTTTCATTCTAAAGGCCATTAAAGAGATGAAACTATATTATTAGTTATTGACAATCATCAATATATTATTTTTGAGGCTTCATAAATTCAGTGCCTACCATGTGCCAAAGCCTAAGATATTTCATACATCATCCCAAGTTAGAGAATAAAATCAGTGATAGATAAAAGATGCTCAGGATCATTGCTGATCCATTCTTGCCAGAAATGACTGCCCTAATGGTGAAGTTTCTCATCTTATTATTAACTCAGCCATCAGCCAAGGCCAAACAGGGAAGCTTATAAAGTTGCTCTCCCATTCTGTCTTTTCCCCCATTCTATTCTTAATCTTATTTCAGAGGACGGTTATCTCATAGAAAATTTCATTAGGAAAGCTCATAGAAAAGCTAATTTGCACTGAGTTATTAGCGAGTTAAGATATTATTGCTCCCAGTGATACATACTGGGAGCTGTGCTCCACACAAACAAGTGAATTACTAACAGTAGGTTTCTCAGGTCTCAATAAGGATTATACAGTGGGATGAAGTCTCTCCCATTTACGCATTCGCATTCGGCAAACCACTTCTAGTGCCCTGTTTCTCTGTTGTCTCCACGAGCCCAGTGGAGACTCTGAAAATACCACCTCTGAGCAGCAACCGCTCCACTTCCACGAAAAGGATTACCACTACCCCTCTCCCACCTTCCGGTTTTCACTTTCTACTGTCCTTTTCTATTGAAATCATGCAAGCAGTATGTTGCTAATGATTAAATCACTTAGGTAACTGGGACTTCATTAAATGAGAAAAGTAAAAATTCACAAGCCTATAAATTGGCAGAAGGAAAACTAAGAAATTTTGTCACTCATATATTGATTGAAACTGCATCAATGGATACTGTAATTTCCCACAGAAATTACATATGTCAAGAAGGGGGGGGGAACTCCGGCAATTCTGATATATATTTCCAAAATATCACATTATACTTTTAAGAAAACACTAAAAATATATATTTAATTATTCAAATTAAATTTATTTGAATTTAATGTAATTGCATTAAATTAAATTGTTTTCAAATATTCTTTCTATAAAGCACTTGAACCAAGAAAGCCACCTGGTTTTATTTAAGGCTGTTGGTAAGAATTTTCCGAAACAAGCAGAAACCTCTATATCTCAGACACTTGTGCAAAGGAATAAAGAAATAAAAACAGGGTCCCAGGTTTCAATGACTGCTAGAGGATTCTGCTTCCTGCCACGGTGTAGTCAGGATCAGTTACAGTAACTAAGAAACCTCAGACTGTTACTTGGTCCCCAGTGATAGACAGATAGTACAACGTGTGGCCTGGGCCCATCAGATAGCGCAAACTTGGAGGGTTATTGTCAAGCGGAGCGAAGCACTCCGTACCCTTTATCTCCTCCGCTCACCGACCTTCCTACTCCCAGGAAAATACCAGGTGGTTTTGGGAACAAAGTCAATTCTACATTTAAAAAAACACAACAGATGAGGTTGCTATCGTTTAAACACCACCTCTCAAAAAAGATTATCTGCCCCAATACATTAAATAAAAAATGAGAATCATGGAAAAACTTAAGTCAAAATCTGGAGTGAATTTCTATATAGATCATTTTCACCTTTCTCCTTTTCCACCATAAAAGATGTTGCAATGTTTTGCCACATGTCTAAGGATGAGACTCTTCTGGTGGCTTGCTCTAAAATCTAGTTCATGGGGATTATCCAGATCTATTTATAAACCCCAATGGATGCAAAATTATAAATAAGTGCTCTTACCTAGAAAAAAAGAAGCCTCGGTTCTGGAATAACTGTAACATAGAAATGTTACTGTCCGTTCTCTGTAATCCATAATGTGACTAAACTTCTGTCCTAGCTGAAAATTTGAGAGAAGTTGGGCTCATAGAGCCCACTATCACCAGAGCTCTACACCAAGATAGCTCAACCAGAATCTTAGCACATCCTAAAAACCAGACACAGACACTGAGCTCACAATAGCAGAAATAATATAAATCATGATGAAAGTAGGTTTTACAGAATAACAGGGGAGAGCACACAAGCCCACATAAAACAGTTAAGTTCCTAACAAACCTTATGACAAACCTAAAAGCTAGGCTTTTCTTGTTTATTGGTTTGTTGAAGGGTTTGAGGGCAAGTGAGAGAGAAGGCACAGGCAGGGAATAACATCAAACTTCTTTTATTGCCATTGTATTGCCCCAGGCATAAAGCCCCGTGGTTTAATGAAACATGGTCCTCTTTTTACCTTTGCTACTTATATTCTCTCTCCTCCACTGAGAGATACTTAACTACACTGGTATCAGTCACGAGCAAGTATAATCAAAGACACCAGCAGCCTGAAGTTAAGGAATGATGATAAAGGAGAAAGGAGGAAAGGCTCAAACCACCTTTCATCTGAGTTTGCCTTTACCATGAGCCATTTTTAAAACCAATACCCCACAGAGAAGATAAAAAAGATGGTATTTCAGAATTATGCGGTGCCTTCTCCATCTGCCTTCCCAACTCCGGAGAGAGGTTTTCATCCATCCATTTTACAGACTGAGAAGCTAAATCCCAGTCATGACTTGCTATTAGTAGATATGAAGTAGGGAGAAAAGGTTCTCATCCATTTTTATACAGAAAGCTTCAGCTACGAAAATTTCTTGAATGGACATAGAACGAATGACCCATTACTCCACTACTGGGGAGTTCAGACACTTAACTGATTCTGTTGAGCTTACACAGAGAACATGTCAAAAGTTAGAGGAACAACAACTCCCCTCCTAGGTATGTGCCCAAAGGAACTGAAAGCCAGGACAAAAACAGATATTTGTACACCAATATTAATTGCAGATTACTCTCAAAAGCCAAAAAGTGTAACGACCCAAGTGTCCCTCGATAGATGAATGGATTGAAAAAGAATGTAGCATATATATACAACGGAATATAATTCAGCCATAAAAAGGGAATTCTGATACATGCTACAACATGAATGAATCTTGAAAACATTATGTATGCTAAGTGACAGAGGCCAGAAATAAAAGGATAAAGATGAATGTATGGTCCACTTATAAGAAACTACCTAGAATAGGCAAATTCATAAAGACAGAAAGTAGAAGAGAGGTTACTAGAGGCAGGGAGGAAGAGTGGGGAGTTACTGCTTAATGGGTACAGGGTTTCATGAAGTGATGAAAAAGCTCTGGAAATAGCAATGGTTATACACCGTGAATGTAATCAATGCCACTTAAAAATTATTTGGATATTTGTCCACTTAAAAATTATCTAAATATCCTTTTACAAAATTAAAATAGAATTGCCACATGATCCAGCAATTCTACTTCTGGGTGTATACTCAAAAGAACTGAAAGCAGAGACTTGAAGAAGATATAGTTGCACACCTACGTCTATAGTGGCATTAGTCACAACAGCCAAAAGGTGGAGGCGACCCAAGTATCCAACAGATGCATGGATAAACAAAAGGTGGTACAGCCACATGATGGAATATTATTCAGCCTTAAAGGAGAAGAAATTTCTGACACATGCTGCAACAAGGGCGAACCTCGAGGACATTACGCTGAATGAAATAAGCCGGTCACAAAAGGACAGATACTGTATGATTTCACCTACATGAAGTTACCTGCAAAAGTCAAATTCGTAGAGGCAGAAAATGGAACAGGGGTTGCCAGGGGCTGGGGTACTGGGGAGTCATTGTTTAACAGATACAGATTTTCAGTTTTGCAGGATAAAGAGAATTCTATGAATAAATGGTGGTGATGGCAGCATGACAGTGTAAATATTCTTAATGCCACTGAACTGTACACCTAAAAATAGCTAAGATAGTAAACTTTTGTTCTGTATATTTTACCATTTTTAAAAATTAATAAATATATCAAAAACCAAGGGATTGTACACTTTAAATGGGTGAATTATATGATATGTAAATTATATCTCAATAAAGTTGTTAAAAAAAAATTGGAGGAGGAAAGGACAGCGTTCTCTGGCTACCTGCAAGCTATCACTCAGCTGCGAGGCAGGCTGTCCCTCTTACCCACGTCTGGGCGCCTCACCTCCCTCCCCATTCCTGACCCAAGGCCACACAGGGTAAGCGGGAAAAGAAGCACCATGACCTTTTCCTCTCCCCACAATGTCTTCACTTATTTTTGCGGCCTGGCACACAGAAGACACATGAGAAATGGCTTATCAGTGGAGTGAGTGAGTGGAGAAACTCAGCTCTGTAAGAAAAATCATAATTGCATTCAACCGCTTATTAAAGTTGCCATTGGCACTGCATTGGAAGTTCCAAAGGATACAACATTAAATACTGCTTGATTGTGCGAAGGCAGGGTTCTCCGGAAAAGGCAATAATGGGGAAAACAGAAAGCAGCAGGAAGAAAAGAAGACCACATATGAGATGGATTAACTCCATAAAAGAAGCCATAGGCATGAATCTACAGGAGCTGAGCAGATGCTGAGGACAGGACACTGGACGTCACTGCATAGGGTCATCAGGAGTGGGAGCCAACTCAATGGCACATAACACAAGCATAAGTATGCAAATACAAGAAAAAGTGGGGGGGGGGAAGCCTAAAAGCACAGAGAAGTCAAGGGAGTTCAGAGCAGAGAAGAAATCCTATCTAGTTGGCTTTTTGTGTGCTTTTAGGAAGATGATCAATAATAATCTGCCCTAATGTAAACAACCAGGGTATCTGGGTAAAGGGTATGTGGGACTTCCCGGTTTTACAGTATTTTTTGTAAGTAAGTTTGAAATTTGATAAAAATCCCGCCCCCCCAAAGAAAAATAGGACAAAATATTAAGTTGTCCTCTGTGTAGAGTTCCTTCCATTGAAGACCAAAATGAAAGGAGCTTTTGGAAACTTTCAAAAGCAAAATCTGTGTTCCATGTAGAAAGAAGCAGGAAAGGGGGACTCCCTGTGAGAAGTCCAAAAGGAAAGAGGGAGACCCAGGGGGAATGGGAGATGGGATGTTGGTCGGGGCGGGGATTTTCTAGTGAATGAAAGAAGGCGACCGCAAGACGATGCTGCACTTGGTGCCAGAAAGCCAGCTGGGCTTCTGTCTAGATTCGAAGGGAAGAGCAGCCTGGCAAGCACGGTGTCGACTGTGGCCATTCAAAACCAAAGGGCAGGGCAGGAAAAGAGGCACCAGAAATCTGGATTTGGGTTTGAATGGAAAACTATACGCGATTAATGGGACATAAACTATATAATTAATTACTATTTTGCACAGAGTCAACTTTTGTCCAGGCTTATAACAGGATAAGCCTGCAGCCCCTCTCCAGCCTTTAATGAAGATAGATACCAGATAGGGGGAGGACAGGACAGCTCCTAGAATTTTACAGCAACTAGACCCAGGATCTAAGGACTATTATAAATTCCTAGCCCAAAGCAGCGGGCTTTTTCTGAAATACGCCAAGCTTTCCAAAAGCACCGGCAGAACCAAATATCAGTTGCACTAGCATTATAGGGACATGGAATTTTAATAACAAACGTGCCTTTGTAGCTGAATGAAACAGAACCTAGTCTGGTTATTGTATTCCACACTAAATACTTTGAAGATGACAATTTCAAATTCCTAAGGTCTTCTTCCCATTTAGTGAGCACAATGTCTACCTGGATTTTTTTTTTTCCTGATAAAAAGTGCTAAATATATTTTGCAGTCATTTTTAGAATATACCTGTAAAAACTACTTCTGAAAATGCAGTTGTGAGTTCTGTTTTGAAACACAGACTAATG
This sequence comes from Eonycteris spelaea, assembly GCA_003508835.1. Classification (NCBI taxonomy): domain Eukaryota; kingdom Metazoa; phylum Chordata; class Mammalia; order Chiroptera; family Pteropodidae; genus Eonycteris; species Eonycteris spelaea. Next base: position 10,697,943 of record PUFA01000047.1, read on the forward strand.
ACAGGCAATTCAGCTTCCCTGGGCATCCAATCATTTTCTCTTTTGACTGTTTTGGAACATTAAAGGGTGCTGATGAAGTTGTTTTTGAGCTTGTCTTTTAAAGCAACAAATTTTAATTGAAAACTTCATCAAAGGGAGATTTAAATACTAAATATTCAAAAGTATTATAAGGAAATGTTAAGTTTGTTATAAAGGATAACTAATATTTTGCACATTAACTTTGGGGGGGAAAAAAGATGTTATGTCTGTAATGATTCAACTAGGTGTGGTCCAGCTTCGCCCTGAGTAAAACCAGCTCCTAACCATCCAGAACAAAGAAATGAGCAATCCAAAAGTCATTTCTGAATGGAGTTATGTTTTGGGTCAACAAATGTTCCTCCCCTCCCCAAATGTGTTTTACTAAGTTAAAATAAATTTCACAGAGTGAGTATCTGTTGAGGTGGCCGCTCAGTACTTCCCTTTCTCTGTAAGACATCTTTTTTCTAAAATGTCCCTTTTTCCCTGCCCCGCTCCACGGCAGGAGGAGCCGCTCACACCAGCACAGGCTAAAAGGCTGCCCAGGCTGGTTCTTCTCTGGGGCCAAAAAGCAGTCCCTTGCTCTGACAAAAGGTAGCAGCCCTGTGGAGCCATAGGACAATAGCTGAGCTCCTAAAAGCCACATTCCTACAATGATTGATGGTCCCAGCCACAGTGGAGGATTCCAGGGATGAATATCAGACTCAATCCAGATCCCCTCCATGGGGGTTAAAGGCGGGCCTGAGAGAAGGACCAATCACATGCCAGGTAGTTGGACCCTGAGAGAGCCATTTCCCACCATGAAGACTAGGAGCAAAGAAAAGGAATCTCCAAGTGAAAAAGGACCCAAAAACTTACAAAAGAAGCAGAGATAAGGGAGATTTTTGGAGGATGGAAAACCCTTTGATATGCCTAGTTGTATCCTTGCCCTTGAGCTCTGGGAGAAACCCTGCATCCTTATATAATACAGTCCCCCATATTAAATTACTTGGATTCGGTTTCTGTCACTTGCAACCAAGAATCCAAATTAATACATAGAATTTCTAGCATATACACCAAGTAACTGTTCTCAAAATATTAGGAGTTAACACATTATACCTAAAATCTTGTAACACAAAATACATAAGCACGGAACAGAAATAAAAATGATATTTTTAAATCCTAATTTTTAAACAATTACTCTGCCACTCAGGTAGAGGGAGTCTTGGCTGAGCCCGAAGACTGGGCCTTCATTTCACCTCTGATTTCTTTACTAAGTCACTGAATCAGGGACAGTTTTGGAGTTAGGGTGCTTCCACACCTTGATGTTGCACAATATTCTCAAAATAAAAGAATAATATTTATTTGAACACCTAAATGTTTCCATAACACTAATGTGCTGTCTTTAGTAAAGAAAACATTAACTGTAACTTATAAAATGAAAGTTAAAAGTGCATATTATAAATTTATAAGTAGAACAGCTTCAAAGCTCTTTGAAACAATAACTATCCCCTCCTTAAAGAACAGCAGTTTCAAAAACACAGATAAGCAGACCTGGAGTTCCTGGCTGGCTCACAACAGACTGAAGACTAGCAGACACTCTGCTTACACAGTCAACTAATCAACACACATTTAACTGAATTTAAAGATACTGTCATTCACATTGATTTTTCTTACACAGATAACACACTGTAACGCTGTTATGTTGAAAACTGAGACCTAGATTTACAATTCGAAGAGAATTATGTAACTTTTATTACACAATATTTCAAAAGGGAAAAGAATGTGCCAAAACCAGGAGTGGGGTGGAGGTGGCTATTACTTCCAAATATTTGTACAGTGTTCCTCTCAAAACTGCATGACCCACAACCAAGAAAACTATGAAATGTCCCAACTCAAAAACCCCGGGCCTCTGTGATTCGGATCCACAGCACGGCAGTACATGATATCTTGACGCACAGTGCGGGGGGCACAGAGCAGAGCACTGGGCTCTACTAGGCCAGGTGAAGAACGAGACAGGACATCTGCTTGTTTCAGGGGCCATGGGACCCTCTGCCCTAATGCTGCATCTGCTGCTGCCACCCTGCTCTATGCGTCCCATAGGCCTGGGCCACTCACCAAGGGTTTCCACCAAGTACCCTGGTCAAACACTCACCCAGCAAAGGCAGTAAAAGAGCGTACTGTGCTCTGAGGTCACACCATGGAAAGGGGAGAGCCAGGAAAAACATGCTGGCTGATGTTGCCTTATCAGCATAAGGACTCCACGCCATGGAGGAACCAAGGGCCACACATGGCAGCCCCACACCAGTTCTACTCTGGGGGGACATGTTTGCATCAGTCATGGCCCTTACCTTAGTCACCACGTTGTTGGTAAACCCAACGCACACTTTGCATCTCTTACCTCTCGAAGCTTATGATACTCCTGGACACTCCCTAGCTTTGAAGCACTCTTCCCTCAGCTCCCCTGACACCTCACTTCTCCTGGATACTTTTCTCTCTGGTCTCAGGGCCCAGACTCCTGTAAGGTCTCTCTTCCACCACTGGGCCTGTAAATGTTGATGGATCCATTTCTCATTTCCTCTCCACCCTTTCCATGGGAAACCACACCCACTCCTATGGTTTTAAGGTACATCCATGACCTGAGATTCTGACTCATATGTCTGGAGCGAAGCCCCCAAATTTGCATTTTTAACAAGGCCCCTGAGGTTCTGGATTCCTAAACTCTGTATCAACTACCTACTCAATACCTCTGTGTGCCTGGTTCAGAGACATCTCAGTGGGTCCAGCTAGGGGCATGCTGAAGTCACCTTTCTTCCCTTACCTGTTCACTCTTCCACCATGGCTTAAGCTGGGCATACAGCCATCATCCTTGATTCTTCCCTCCTATATCTAATCAACCACTAATCCTATTGAGTTTTGCATTTTGAACTTGTCTACTTCCTGTCATGCCTACTGCCGTTCTTTCACCAGTCTCTCACATGTATTACTCTGTCAGCCTCTTAATGGGACCCCTGCTCCAGTTTGCCCCTTCGAAGCCACTCTCCTTACTGCGGCTAGAACGATCTTCCAAAACCACAAATCCAACCATGTCACCATCCTGCTTAAAATCTCAACCAAGCTCAGGATAAGTTCACACTTTTTTGTTTAATGTTTTACTAAAATATAATGCATATGCCACAAAAGTCACTCATTTAAAGTGTACAGTGATTTTATATATCCACAGGGTTGTGCAAACCATCACAACCACCTAATTGACATCACTCAAAAAAAAAAAAAAAAAAGCCCATACTCATTAACAATCACTCTCCATGCCCTCAGTGTCTGGCTACCATTAATCTACTTTTGGTCCCTGTGGATTTGCCTATTCTGGACATTTCAATACCTGCAATCAAACAATATGTGGTCTTTTATGTCTGGCTTCTTCCACTTAGCACGCTTTCAAGGTTTAGCCATGTTGTGGATGTATCAGTACTTCACTCCTTTTTATGGCTAAATAACATTCCGTTTTATAGATATACTACATTTTACTTATCCATTCATCAGTTGTGGACATTTGGGTTCTCTACTTTTTGGCTATTACCCATAATGATACTGTGAACATCTTCTGTGATGGTTAATTTTATATGTCAACTTGACTGGATCACGGATGCCCAGATATTTGGCTAAATATTATTTCTGGTATGTCTGTGAGGGGTTTCTGGATGAAAGTAGCATTTGATTCAGTGAACTCAATAAAGTAGCTTTCCCACCCCAATATGGATGGGCATTATCTGATTCATTTAGGGATTAATAGGACAAAAAGGCAGAGGAAGGAAGAATTCGGCATTCCTGCTGGATTGTTTAAGCTGGGACAATGATCTTCACTTGCCTTCGGTGTTCCTGCTTCTCAGGGCTTCAGACTTGGACTGAATTACACCACTAGGTCTCCAGCTTACAGAAAGCAGATTATGGGATTTCTCAGCCTCCATAATTGTGTGCACCAATTCCTATAATAAATATTCTCCTATACGCACCCTATTGGCTCTACTTCTCTAGAAAATCCTGATTAATACAATCATGTACAAGTTTTTGTGTGAACATACATCCTCAGTTCTCTTAGATATATACCTAGAGGTGGAACTGCTGGGTCATGGACTATATTTAGCTTTTTGAAGAACTGCCAACTGCTTTTCAAAGTGGCTGCACCATTTTACATTCCCACCAGCAATGAATGAGGGTTCAAATCTATCCACAGCCTTACCAACAGGACAATAACAGATAAAAGCTGTTGCCTGTCTTTATACTGCCGCCATCCTAGTGGGTGTGAAGTGGTATCTCAGTGTGGTTTTGAATCACATTTCCCTGATGACTAATGATGTTGAGCAGATCCACTTGTATATTTTCTTTAAAGCAATGTTTGTTTAGATTCTTTGCTCATTTTTAAACAGTTGCCTTTTTAAGTTGTAACAGTTCTTTATACAATCTGGATGCAAGTTCCTCATGAGATATATGACTTGCAAATCTTCTCTCCCGTTCTGTGGCTTTTCTTTTCACTTTCTCCATAGTGTTCTTTGAAACACAAGTTTTCATTTTGTTAATATCCAATTTATCTACCTCTTCTTTTGTCGCTTGTGCTTTTGGTGTCATAGCTAAGAAACCATGACCTGATCTAAGGTCATGAAGATTCATACCTATAGTCTTTTTCAAAGAGTTTTACAGTTTTAGGTCTTACATTTAGGTCTATGATCAATTGTGAATTAGTTTTTACATATGGTGTGATGCAAGGATCTAACCTCACTCTTTTGCATATGGATATAAGTTGTCCCGCACTATCTGTTGAAAAGACTATTCTACATCCATTGAATGGTTTCAGCACTTGTTGAAAATCAACTGATTATAAATGTGTGGATTTACTTCTGGACTCTCAAGTTAGTCCACTGATATATATGCCTTTCCTTATGCCAGTACAACATATTGTGGTTAGTATAGCTCTGCAGTAAGTTTTGAAATCAGGAAGTTTAAGTCCTCTAATTTTTTTCTTTTTTTGAACATTGTTTTCGCTATTGCATGTTCATATGAATTTTAGGATCAACATGTTGGTCAGTATCAGCAAAAAGTACAATTTTGATAGTAACTGAGTTGAATCTGTAGATAAATTTGGGAGTAGTGCCATCTTAACAATATTAAGTCCTCCAACCTATGAACGTTGGATGTTCTCCACTTATTAGTATTCTTTAATTTCTTTTAACAAAGTTTTGATATACAAGTCTTGTACTGCTTTTGTTAAATTTAGTCCTAAGTATTTTATTCTTTTTGATGGTACTATAAATGCAACTGTTCTTAGTTTCATCCTTGGGTTTTTCATTGCTAGTATACAGAAATACAATTGATTTTTATATTTTGATCTCCTGTCCTGCATCTTTGAACTCCTAAGTTCACATTTCTTGACATGCCCTGGAAGGCCCTCCATGTTGGGCCCCAGCTTACGTCTTCAGAACTCTCATCACTCCCATCTGCAGCTGCCAGCATTGGTCATATTACAGACCAGCTTTTAGGTCCTGGATGATTCCACACTTCTTTCTCTCCTCTAGGCCTTGCACTTGCTGTTCCCTGTGGCTAAAATAGAATATTTCCCTTCTCTGGTCATTTCTTCATATGCTTCAGGTCTCAGCCTGATGTCACTGCCTCTGATCCAGGGCAGTCCGCTCCTGTTATCACAGGGCAGTCTTTTTTGGCGATCTTACGCCACTATATTAAAACTGTCTGATTACCTACTTACATTCTGATCAGACTGAAAGGTCTTTAAGGTCAAGGACTGTGTCTGTCCAATTTACAGTTCCATCACCAGGTTCTGGCCCAGTGGCGGTGTGTAACAGTACCCAGTGAATATTTGTTAATTAACAAGTTACCAAAATCAACAGATTATCCAGTTCAAGCCTCTACACTTTCAATTTTATGTTAATCCTATATTACCTACAAGAAAATGATTACTGAATTTGATGATAAATATGTTTTCACACAAAAAAAAGCCCAAGACAAATTAATCTCATGCCTCATAAGGATTTCTCTCGCTATCTTCATAAGCTAAATTGACTGAAAATATGACCTCTGACAGCTGCGCTGTAATGTTTACTGCTATAAAACAGTGGAATGAAGCTTCCTCATTCCACAGAACACCTAAGCATTTGTCAAGACAGCAAGACGTAGAAGAAATGGGAAAGTCAAGAAGACAATGAAGTATGACAAAAGCCATTGGTATATTTCTTCCTCCTACCCCCCCAAATTATTTTACTCTTCCACACTTATTTTATATTTTATCTCCCTTACAGCCAAAGTTTTCAAAGATCCTCCACACAACAACACTCACTCACTCACAGATATAAATATGTCTCTTTAGAGACTCCCTTTGCCTAGCACCCCTTCTCCTTAACTGACAAGATATGAAATACAGTCAGTTAATTGGCTTTTCAACTTATCATTACAATCTTCTAACTCTATACAAACTTGGAATGGTCAGATCTAGACCCGTGGCAGATGGGGGAGGCCAGCCTCGAAATGTATAAAGTCACAACTGAAGGTGTGGCATGCAGGCAAGACCATCTCTCTGGGGGTCCCAGGGAGATACTCTCTGACCCTGACCCCACCCCCAGTGTTCCCAGAAAACCCTGATTTTTCCCTCCAGCTCTGATTTTCCATTTCCATGTCTTTCCAGCCCATTCCTATACTGTTCAGTTGCCTTAATGCCTTTTTTAAATTTTCCTATAATAAACATGTATTGCTCTTATAAATAAAAAAAAGTTAAAGTTAGTTCTTTTTTAAAAGTACCAAAGAATGGTTCCCCAAGAGTATATGACAAGCTATCTTCTTATAAATGTAATTCAGCAAGAATCTGCCATTTTGAGTGATTTTTAAACTTAAAAATAAATAAAACTTGAATAGAGTTTACATTTATTTTTACAGTTCATTGCCCAGTCCCAGGCAAACTTAGAATGACCTCATGGGAAAGAGAAAACTTTAGTTTTTCTAATTTGTAATGTGCTATCATCTCTGAATCTGACAAGTTTTTAAATTACAAAGCATACACTTATAAGCTTCTTATTAAGCCCTATAAATAAAAGGAAATCCATTTGGACTTGGCCTACAGAGTAATTGATTTTCTTCCCATCTCTTCATATTCCTTAAAGACACAGAAAGAATGAGGTGTGTTTGTCAGCATTCACTCCCCAAGCAGCCTCCAGCAGGATGTCTCCATCCGCTGCTTGCTTTTTGTTCACTGCTCGTAACAGGAAAACTCGCTTTCCTGCTTTCTCAATACCGAATGGGTTAGTCCTGAGAGGGAAAACATCCCCTAAGAATCCACCCCAAGGCTACACAGAAGGCAAGGGAAACAAAAGCTGGTCCATTCTTTCCTCAAATATTCCTTTGGCAGGCAGCCAAGAAACACGCCAGTTCAGTGGTTTAATATCCTACTGCTTTAGGGGAAAAGACAGAATTATGAAGTTGCCAGGCCAGGATCCCAGAATCTGCTCTGCTGGTGCTAGTATTTGCTGAGAATCCATCATGACATCACCTTTCACAAAAAGAAAGACCAGCCACGGTCAGGCAAGTGGTAGAATTAGGAAAAGTCCAACAGAAAGGTGCATGGCCTAGAAATCAAGAGGTCCAGGAAAACTATATACAGAGGGAATCATTCTTTGTGTTAAAAGAATTTTAAGGAAGAGTTTGGGAAGCAAAAGAACCACCATTAAGCTTTTGCAATGTGTCTAGGCAGAGTCGAAGTAGGAAAGAGCCAGGGCAAACAAAAGATAAAAGCAAGCTGAAGGCACACGAAGGTGTGATACCCTATTCACATCTAGTGAACCAAAAACAACACTACTGGCCAGATGGTCCAACAGCCCCCACCCAGACCATGGGGAACCCCTTCCAGCGCAGAAGGCCCTGCCAGCAGGGCAATACAGTACTTCCCCCTTATCTGCAGTTTGGCTTTCTTTCCAGTTTCAGTTACCCATGATAAATTGAGGTCCAAAAATGTTGAATGGAAAATTCTAGAAGTAAACAATTCATAAGTTATAAATTGTGCAACATTCTGAGTAGTGTGATGAAATCTCACTCTATCCTACTTGGGACATAAATCATCCCTTTGTCCAGTGTATCCATGCTGTATAGGCTACCAGCCCATGAGTCACTTACCAGCTGACTCAGTTATCAGATCAACTGTGATGGTATCACAGCTTGTGTTCAAGTAATCCTTATTTTACTTAATAATGACCAAAAGGCGCAATAGTGATGCTTGCAATTTAGATATGCCAAATAAAAGTCATAAAGTGCTTCCTTTAAGTCAAAGGTATGTATGTATAAGAAAAAAAAAAACATAGTATATACAGGGTTTGGTACTATCCACGGTTTCAGGCATCCACAGGTCTTGGAACGTATCCTCCCTGGATAATGGGGAACTACTATATACACATTCCTACCAACCGCTGGGGCTGGGCCTCACCTGGGTGTGGGCACCATGTGTCCATACATTGTCCTCAACCAGCAACTCCCTCAAGTCACAAGACTCCATCTCACTGGGGCGCCCTTTCCCTCAGATGCTAAGATGAGTATTATCTACTCCCAGCCAGTATACCCTAGTTCCTGTTGCCCAAACCAACCACTTAGAATAATGCATCCTCAACCATCATCTCCACTAACCTACAACAGGCCTTTTCAAAGTACTTGTGGTGAAGGTCCACTTCTTTCCCAATCCATTGAGGACCAATACTTTTATAAAATACAAAATAATAACAAGAAGAATAACAACTAATAAGTAAAAGACATGAAAAATATGTCCCAAATTTTTATTAGATTCAACAGACCTGAAGTTGCCCTCTAAACTTGTTAAAGGTTTCTAAGTATTTGTTCTCAGTTTCTGCACATTTCTCATCATAGGTCAGTTAGGAACAAAGAGCTCACAAACTCCTCTCCATGGATTTCACACTGTGTAGCACTGCCTTTCAGCAAGAAATGGAGATTCAACACTTTCATGTATTCATTTCCTACCACGTTTCTCTATTCTGAAGCCTTCCATTAAGACCTGTAGATCTTCCATTGGGCAAATTCTCATTCACCCTCATCCTTTTTCTCTCATCATATCCCTTCACCAACTGGCTTTCTCCTCACTCTCACAAATATCTTAGTCAAAGCTGGAAATAAAGACATGAGGATGAGTCACTGAAATAGAAGTAGTAGCTAAACTCTCTGGAAGGTGGAAAGAGGAAAGCATCGGGTCCTCATTCTTCTGGGGTATGGCTATAGTGAGAAGCTGAATGGGAAAACAGAAAAGACATTGAAAAAACAGTTATTATCATTACCACTGTCACCATACAGATTAATAACCAAGTAATAATAACAGTATTTGGATATCAAAGGAAGATACAATTTCAAAGAAGAGAGATCTACAGTAACAGGAAGCAAAGAAATCCAAGAAGAGGAAAACTGAGAACACTTTTCTATCTATAATTTATCAACCCATTCAATGACTTAGCGTGTACTTGGAAACGTTAAAGAAGCTCACACCCAAAAAGGCACGGGGGCCCTTGGTGTACAAAGCAGCAACATTTATTTTCTTACCTAAAACAAGTAAACTATAGAAATGTGCACAAAAAGGATAACAAAATTACTTTTCTTGTCCTTAATTGTTTATGTACCTACCATTTTTATAGCCCTCTTTAATTTTTCCCTTAAAAAGGAGAGAAAGGTCATTCTGGAAAACTGAATGTCAGCCTTGAAGACACCATGGGTAAGAAAGCACTGGATCACGGCCTCATGGTTAAGCACACACTGATTATGACTATTTTAAAGAGGACTAGGTAGTTTTTAAAGCTGTCTGCTCTACCCTAAACACTGTCTAATAAATGAAAGTCTCTACATCTCACTGTTAATTCCTTTCTCTGGTAGTGTTTATAATGGGAGATGAAATTCTCATCTGTCTGCAATAGTTTATTTGAAAGCGGAGACCAGATAAATTTACACTCCCCTCAAGGCCTGGTAACAGGGGTAAGGTGTTCTCAGTTTCTGCATCACCACTTTCTAGGTCTCGCAGGGCTGAAACCTAAGGCTATATTTAATACCTCCAGCTTCTCAATCTCACCTAGCCAGGGAACACCAAGCTCAATCTGGTGTGAGAGGAGGGACAATTATTGATAAATATTTATCAAATAAATAACCTAATTTAATCGGGTTCAAATACTCATCCACTTTATCCCAAAATACTTCTTAAGCATAAATTTTTTACTTCATGCCCTCCTCATTATCTCTTGCCTAAATTATGACAAACATTTCCTAAGTAATATCTAAACCCCAGCTCTCTGACTCCATTCAGGCCCCAGTCACTAGGATCCAATGACGTAGTCACCATATTCCCCCAACAAAGCTCTGATCTAGCTGCCTTCCAGCTCAAAAATCAACAACAAGAATAAAGTCAACACTCCACAGCCTGGCCCTTGTCCATTCTCCCCCTCTATGGGCGGCCCAGATCTGTGCACCCCTAACTCTCCCTACACTTCACCAGACTCGACTACTCACTGTTCGCCCAGATACACCCCTGATTTCCTTCCTTGGGGCTTCTTACATTGTTATCTCCCAAGTCTACTTTCAGCTCAAAATGTCATCTCTTTCACTAAGTTTTTTCTGATTTCTTGGACTGGAGGTACTCCCTCTCCTTAAGTTCCTTTAACATTTTACTTATAACTCCCCAATGATAGTCTTCTACTTAAATGTGCTTAAGGCTTATTTTACAACCTTCTCTCTTTCCTTAGTCTGCCAGCACTGTAAGACAGGATCTGTCTTACTTATCTTGGTTCCCCAAAGCACCTAGCATAGTGCTTGGCACATGCAGGAATTCAACAAATGTGTTCAATTAATTCTGTACATGTGTGAAATTAAAAATCTATCTATTCAGATATACATGGAAACATTATAGATGTGACAGCATTTAATACACATGTGCTTGAATATTTGTCAATTAAATACTTGCTTGTTTCTTTTCCTAAGGGATTATTAAGATGATTCACACACATCCTTAATGGCAGAAAGTTAAAAAAAAATAAACAAAAAATTAAGCCTAAACCAAGTACATGCACCTTTACATAAGAACCAATTTTAGTATTTACAAATGTTTCTTGGCACTTGAAAAGTGGTGCTTTTCTAGAAACAATGATCAGTACCTTATCATTAGCCTAACTGCAATCAGCAGGATGTCACTTTGCCTCCCAAAACCCCCATGCTAAGTATTCAGTATTTTAAAATCACTTAAAAACCCAGGTAACAATCCATGTGTTCCATGGAGCTTAAAGTCACTGATGTTTTTGTATTAAATAAAAGCAAATTAATTTTCTTTCCAAGCACAGCTCTCATAATCAATTCAGATTATTCTTAATCTGGAGCTCCACGAAAATTGGTTTCACTTTCAGTTCTGAAAAAAGCAGAGGTTTTACAGTTTTTGTACCCTCAAATACAGTACACAAAGAACTACAATAATATATGCCATATTATTTAACATAACTTTAAAATACTAACATGATACTGTTATTTTAACATATGTTTCATATGTAACTTTGGGGTTAATTAAGGACATAATTGAGATCCAAATTCCTGCAAATTTGAGGGTCTTTGCACTAGGAAACATATTCTAGATGCTGAAAGACATAAATCTCTTAAATGCCCAGTTTTCCCTAGTTAGCTTCAAAGTAAATTACATGCGTGTAGCTAAAAATCTTAATTTTAGTATTCCTTAGGATGTGTAAGCTACATTACTATTTTTTTAAAAAAAGCCTTCCCTTCCACCTTTCTAGCCTGTTCTTTTGAGCCCTGACCCACAATTCTCATTGAGCTCATCACTGATGTGAGCTTCCTCTATCCCTACCCAATATCTTCATGAGAGAAATATTCTGTCACTGTTCCTGCAATGAACATGCACATGGTTTCCTGGGTCTCATGAAAGGAGAGTAATAGATGTGAAAGTCTTGGCATGTTTCTACCTTCCAGAAAGCTGACTTCAGTCTCAGTACCTCCCTATGACCTTGGTCTGCACTGGTCACAACCTTCCTTCTTCCTTCAAGGATATGAAAGAGCCAAGAGGCATGGAACTCTCAAAGATGAACACAAATCCAAAAGCCCCTGAGTCCCATCTACGCTGCTTTTTTTCTCTCTAGATTACAGCTTCTTGCGGACAAGATCTGTTTCTTAATGAATATTTATCCTTTAGTGTTTGAGCAAATGAATGACCAATGACAACTGGGAATCCACCAAAAACTGAAGCATGAGAGCTTTAAAATACTGTAATACCACTAATGTCATCATTAAAAACTCCAAAAAGGTCCAAGATCTGCTAAGATCCTGACAAAAAAATAAACAAGATGACACAATCCTCAGGAGGCTCCAGGACAAAACGCGTGGTCTGATAATGTGGAAGAAGATCTAAGGGAAGCCCGCACCAGAGAAGACCTGACTCAGTCTGGCCTCTGCCACTCCCTCCCAAAGGTCTATGCTGATGGAGATGAGCTCCAGGGCTGCACCAGACTAGGCTCCAAACCAAAGGATTTGGTCAGAAAGAAGTAGCTTAAATACACTCTGGGCTGGTCAGCGCCTCCCCCATTGTACAGGTGACACAGCGTAGGCACCAGGCCAAGACCACCAAGGAGTAGGTATCAGAGGAAGAACCTGATTCTCCCGACAGGAAATATACTTACTGCTCAATAAACAATCATCTACTATCCATCCCTCCTCTCTCATGCTACCCTCTTACACGTTATGGAAATCCCAACACCAATATGTTTACTCAAGTCTGCCCAATATATTAACCCTTCCAGGAGAACTAATACTATATCAGGAATCTTTGGGCCTCTCAGTTTTAAGCATTTTTAAGTTTTTTAAAAACCTGATACATTAATTGGGCTTTTCATAAAATCACCTCCAAAAAAGTCAGTAAAGCACAAGTGCATTCTTCAGTTGAAAGGAAAAAAAATCATATAACAGCAGTTACTTCTGATCATCTAGAAAAAATAGACTAGCATTCCCTCAAAAGGTTTTCTTAAAAGAATAAAATACAAATGGATAAATAAACATATTAAAAGCCTGGGAAAAAAAAAGTTAACCTAAGAGATTAAATATCCTGTAAATTCTAGCTAGTGTAATAGTTTATAAATGAATCTAATATGCTATAAATATTATGGCATCTCTGCTATCACCATAGGAACTCTATTTTCTACTTAAGAAAACAGCAATATGTTAGAATGACACATTAAATAAATTTTCTAAACAATCTTAGAAATACAACTCTTTCTATAATAATACAATTTTAACCAAACTGCCATTTACAGCTGAATATTTATTTTAGTCAAGGCAAAACAGCCTGCAAGGTAAAATGACCTAGACTAACAGAGTTTATTCTACATTAAAGAATCTTAGGTTAATGGGCCTAGGGAGGTTTTTGTTTTTTCCTCAAGCGCATAATTATTTTAACCAAAATATACATAAAATCATGATTCCACCCCTTAAATAACTTACTGGACTACTAAGTTAATTCTTCCTTCTTAAATAAGTTTCTATTGAAATCATTTTCAGAATAATCCTGTAATTCTTGCTTTTTATTCCTTCTCTTTTCCCTCCTAATACCCCTTAAACAGAAATGTAGACATTCTTTTCTTAGCTTTTGGAAAAATGAATGTCAATTTCACCTACAAACTGGCTGGCCCAGGACTAACGAAATATACAAGCAGGGTGGAGATCCATGGTGCAAATAGATGTCTCATATTCTGATATTATCTGATTACCATAGGCTATAAAAATACTCGATGAAATGCAAGTGAAAACAAAGTAAATCCTATGATTTCCTGTGGTCAGTGGAAAATAAGTTGGACCAGCAGTCAGTAAACTAGATTTTGTTCTTGTTTATTAGTAATACTAACAGACTGTATGACCACAGGCAATTCACTTAACCATGGTGGACCTTATCTTCCTCATCTGTAAAAGAAGCTGGACCAGATGACCTCTAAAGATATCTTTCACCTTCAAAAGAGTATGATTTCATTTCCATGTCATGAATGTCTATCATCCCAGAGAATTCATGGTACTTTCCACAAAAGTGTTTAATGACTTAAGTTAAAAGTTTCCAAGAACTCAAAACTTAACATTATACTTTTAGACAGTCCCTGCCATCAGATCAGGGAAAAAAAAAAAAAAGTTAAAATATTAGCCAGGTGACCTTAAGCAAATTGCAAGCCAGAAATTTAAAATATATATATATATATGACTAAATTTTCCAGAGGCTCAAACAAGATATTTTTTGAAACAATTTTATAAAACTAAAATGCAAAGTTTCATAATTTCACATGGGGTCCTTCCTCTAGGAGCATTTAATGCAGGGCTCCTAACTAATTGACACTACTTTTGCTATTGAGATGCATGTGTATGTCTCACTTCAGGAACATATTTTACATTAAGATGCACACCTGTACAAGCACTAAGGTCTACAAGTATAATTTTCAAAGAGTACTAATTTGAATAACTTTTATGCAAAAATTCCCTCCTATATTGTTTTCTTTTTCTTGATAAATTATTATCCATTCTCTTATTTTGAAAGTAAAACAATTAGGAAATTTTAGAATATATAAAGAACAAGTTATACACCTACTTTTTCATGTATTTCCTTCCAATATTTTCTTACACACGTTATTTTTTACACAATTGTGATCACACATATTTCCATATATGGTCTTTTTCACCCAACATTATAATTTTCCCATCTTATAAATTCTCCAGAAGCAGTACTTTTAAGGGTTATATAACATCCCTTTAGGTTGTCCTCATAAGTAACCAAAGCTGGCATCTATTGGGTATTTACTGTGTGCCAGCCCCTATTCTAAGTGTTTTATGTGCTTTTGCTCACTTAATCATCACAAAGATCTATGGGCTAAGTGCTGTTATCCTGTCCATTCTCAAAGTGAAGAGCCTTTTCAGAAGTGCTAGGTTTAGAACCTCCTGAGAGCAAGTTCTTATCCACTGCATCCTGATGCCATCCATAGCAAGAAAAATCTTCCTTTAAACAGAAACTTGGTTTTACGCCATATTTTCTATATTCTAGAATTCAGGGTCTAAACATCTGATATTTAACTTATTCCTAAAATAAAAGAGAATGGTTTATTATAGCATCTATAAAATCATAAAAATTTTTCCATGAACAAAATACTGCTTATACTCTTTTTTAAATAAAGTAAATCATTCTGTATATACTGTTTATAATCTCTTTAACTTAGCATGGCAAACATCTTTCCTTAGAACATTCCTATAACCACATGACAGAACATGTATTTATTAAGACAAAATATATGAAAATAGAGTAAGTGAATCTCAAACTAAGTACATAAGAGTTTGAGAATAAACTTCAAGCTGTCAAAGGAGACCCTGAGCAGTTCACAGATATCTGCTTTCAGATTCACTTTCAGACTAACATTCAATAAATGTTAATCTATAATAAATAAATGGGCATGTCTCTAACACATGCACTGACCCAGCCCAAGTAGTCATACTCATGCACTATCTTAATTGAATTATTCCTGCCAACTTCAAAGAGACGGAGGGGGCAAGGGGCGCAGGGAGATTCAAACAAACCTTTTGGCATTACGAAGTTCTGATCAGATAGTAAGCCTCCTTGCTACCAATTCACTGATAAAAACTCAAGGAGTCCATTAGAGAAAAAGTGACAAAGATGTAAAAGAAACAAACAACTTCACCATCCAAGTGCTTACTGATGGCTTGCAAAATTCATGGTTCAACTACATGAAAAGCAGTTCTAATCATTTTTTTTATTTGTACTTTTCAGATAAATGAGTGACTAAATACCTAATACAAGAGTTAAATCAGTGTATTCTTTTACAAACTGGAGCTCTATAGAGTTGGTGAAAACAATGGTCCTTAAAAAGGAAATTCATCTTACTTGTATCAAAATGTGTGGCTGCCTTAAAAAACTATGCAAACATCATGCAGATTTACAGACGACCTGACTAGCTTTCTCCACACTAAAGCAAACATAGGGCCAGATCCAAAGTGATACATTCTTATGTGTGAGAATATCATTGCATTTATCAGGTGGCAATGAAAAATTAATGATATAATGGAACTTGTACGTTATGAAAATTAATCTTGCAGAGGGAGATAAGCTTGAATGAGTAAATAGAAATAGGTTCAGGGAGAGAAATTAGGGGTAATGGGGAATTGAAAAAGGATGAAAAACAGACATGTAAAATGAAGAGTTTCAGGATTCATCCATTCACTCAAAAAATATTTATTGAGCCAGACACTGAAGTAACCATGGTAAACAAACAGTCAAGTGAGGGAAATAAACACTAAACAAATGTACAAATAAATACATAAATTGTGCTAAGTGGTACAAAGGAAAAGAACAGGCAGGCCCTGTTTCAGTCTGTGTAGATAGGCAAGGCCAGGTAAGCACAGTACAGTTCCAAAGACCAAGGGGAGTGGCCTGACAGATGAGGCAGGCGATGAAGTGATTACTATCCCAGGCAGAGGTAAAAGCTTCTGCCAAAGTCCTGGGGTATGAGAGAGCCTGGCATCCGGAGAATGTTAAAGCCAGCCAGTGAGCAATGAGAAGATGGTGCCTGATAGGAAGAACACCTTACGGTCCAAGGGAAGATGCTTCTATTCCAAGGGAAGTAGGAAGCACTGGTGTGTTAAGGTTTCAAAATTGAAGCTTTAAGGATAGAGTAAGAATGGCAGCAAAGAGACCAGAGAAGGGGACCGTACTCCCTACTAATACAGGGACCAAGATAAAGACAGGAGACAGAAGGAAGGGAAAACAGGTTGTAGTAGTCATAAGTGCTGCTCACCAGAGTTCCCCTCTCCTTCCAGGCATAGACAAGACTGTAGCTTCCTGCCCTTTGGAGCTAGGTATGGTTATGAGGCTTGCTTTAGCCAATGGAATATAAGCAAAAGTGAGTAGAAGTTTAAGTACCTACTACATTCAAGACGGTGACTGTCCCATCAACCCAGGCCCCAGGACATGGACAACATGGCCCTCAGCCACCATCAAGGGAGAGGAAGCATGTGGAAGAAATGAGCCTTTTTGTTTTGAGCCACTGAGATTTGGGTGTCACTAGCCAATACTGACTGACACAGAAATAGAATGTAATAGATACGGTGACGATGGAATAAGGAAGGCTAAAGGAGATGAACAGAAGAGACAAAGGAGAAATTAGAGGTTTCAATGTCAGTGACCATGAAAATGATGAAAGAACGCAAAAAGGACAGCTGGTTTGTAATGACAAATGACAATTTATGTTCCATAGGTGCTGAACATAAGGGACTGGTAGGACAGCCACGTACACATCAGGCAGGTTAGTGGAAAAACAGGTCTGCGCCAGGGGGAAAAACAACTGAGATAAAGATTTGGAAACTGCAATGAGGGTGCGCAGCTCCCTTTGGAGTGAAGAGAGCAGATTAAATTCTATGAACCAATGGTGCAGAAGAAACCCTTCGGAAATTGCCCCTGGGTGGTGAGTGCAGTAAAAAGAGGAAGGAGAGGAGGAGGGGTGCAGAGGACCAAACAGTATCAAATGCTACAGACATTTTAAAGACAAATTAAAGAAGTGAGGACTGAGAAGCCACCCCCGACAAAGAACAGAAGCCAGGTTGCAGCGTCACAAGCCAAAGGCACACAGTGGTTAGTAGCAAAGGGGTAATAAAGCCCAGGCAGGCAGGTCTAAGCCCTGAACTTAACCTCAAGCTCCCCACTTTTCAACACTATAATAGAATTTCTCAAGTTGTTATTTCTCTAAAATAAATGGCATCACAATAGTTACATTCCATATTTTTTAGACTACTGTTAAGACCTTTAGACAGTCTGCAGTTGATCAGAATTTTACATTTTCTGCCCTTAACAGTCAGCACTGTGATTTCGGACACTTTATACATATTTCAGGTTAGTCCTTAGGAGAAATTCCCACAAATGTTAAGTATTGGGCCAAGAATGGGAGTATGTTCAAGTTCTTAACACATATAGACCAACTGCAGAAAGATTATATCATTTTTGTTTTAAAACACAGGAGACACAATCCTCATAAAATACCATGTGCATGGGGCCCCTAGAGTTGTGGAATAGTGTAGCCCTGCAAATAAGAGTACCTGGTTCACCCATGCTTGCAAATACCTTACCTTTGCAAAATTGCAAATTTGCAAATTTATCAGGCAAAATAGCAAGTTGTTTTAATTAATGTTTAATTATTAGCAAGGCTGAACTTCTTTTCTGCTCTTTATTGACTAATTGTATTCCTTTGAAGAACTGCCTATTAATGTGCTTTCCCATTTTTTTACTGGAGTGTTTTTCTCTCCAATTGATTTGTAAGAACTCTCAATATTTTTAAAAACTTAACACTATGACCACTATGTAGAGTCTTCAAGATTCATTCATTCACCAAAAAAGTATTTGAGCCAGCTCTTGAAGTAACCATGGTGAACAAACAGTTCGGCGAAGGAAATAAACACAAAACGAATGTACACACAAATAAATAAATAAATTGTGCTAAGTGGTAAAAAGGAAAAGAACAGATAACTAGTACACAAATACTGTTTCTAAGCTTACTGTCTGACTTTTACATTTATGGTACTTCTGACATACAGAAGAGGTTTGTTTACATGAGAAGGCAGTAGGCAGAGTGATTAAAAACACATGATCTGAAGCCACATTGCCTAGCTTTAAGACCCAGACCTCCAATTTAACAGCTATGTGACCTTGAGGTGACTTACCCTCCCCCATGTTGAAAAGCCCTAACACAAATTCAAGAACATAGTAAGTGTTCAATAAATGCCGGTTCCAGATATATTTAGTCAAGATAATTGATGTTTCCCTTTATTAACATAATACAAACTTACATTTGTTAAGTACTTACTATTAAGTACTTCACATACATTACCTTATTTAACTTTTATTTTTAAAATGCTCTAAGATAATATTACCGAACAATTCCAATTCTCAGATGAGCAGCCTGAGACTCAGGTGGAATAACTTGCTCAAAGGTCTCAGCTCATCAGTGGCAAAGCCACAGCTGCCCTCCCAAGCCCAGGCCGAACTGGTTTTTCCCTTTCATTTCATGCTTTAAAAACCCCTCTTCACCCCTACATGATTATTTACCCATGATTCATGCTGTTTCTTTCATTTATTTTATATGTAACTTATATTTAGTCAGAATTTATTTTAGTATGTGATATGAGATGGGGCTCCAACACTGTTTTTATGCAATACCATTTACTGAATGGTGTGCCCACCACATCTGACTACTGTTCACATCATACCCTAAATGTTTACACACACAAAGGTTTCTGGGTTCTCTCTTCCATGCCACAGACCTTTCTTCTTGTCCTTGGTCCTATATGACAAGAAACTATCACTTTTATTCCAGGATTACGCTTATGGGAAGATCTAAGAAGCATATGTTCATAGGCTGGTTTGAACCTCTTTCCTAAAATAGGTTTCAAGAAGACAGGAAAAAAATCTTGTATGATATGTTCTCAGCCAATCATTGAAACTGTTCCCAAAATTTGCAAATGTATTTCTCAAAACTTCTCTTCCTTCCTTCTAAAACTTGTCCTTCTTTGCCCAAGCTGCTCTGCTCCTTCTTGGCCTACCTAGGCATTCTAAGCATTTGCTCAATCTCTCATTCTTTCAGGAAAAACGTCTCCCTTATATCTGCATCTTCCAGGTCCAGTTCAATTCTTCACAAACGTTTCACAAGTACACCAGTTCTCTGTTATTTCATCTTCCTCTGTTCCTAAGGAAGGAATTTGAACCTTTAAATTTGCTCCTTTGTGCTGTTATCCATCTTTTTACGGACAAGTGACCTTTCCACCTGTTTAGATCATAAACCCTTCAGGAAAAGGGCCTGCTCTAATGCAATAGCATATCCCAGCACCCATCTCTTAGCACAGAGCAGGTCCTCAATAATGTGGATAAAGATTTCACGATTCCTTCCCTCCCTTTTCAAATTCAAGGCATTATTAAAACCCTCCCTTCTCCTAATATTCAAATAGATTGGAAACCAAAGAAATAGAACCTGTTGTTGATTATCTAGTTGGAGATGGACCTCCGCCCTGCTTCCTGTATTTTGGGACATTTCTCTTTGTTAGGACTCTACCAGAGGGTGGAGAAAGACAGGGAGGTGAAGCTCAGGCCAGTTCCGTTGATGATTTACTAACATATCTGATTTAAAATTACAGCCAAAATGAAGTTTTACGTTACCTGCACATTTCAAAGAACACTACCAATCGAGTCTCACGTTACCTCAGATAATATTGGAATTTTTTTTTAATCTGAAACACTTTTTTATATAAATTTCAGGTATACATTCCATTAGTTAGATACTTATATAATATGTTTATGAAGTGATCTCCCTGATTATTCTGTCACCCATTTGGCTCTACACACAGCCATTACAATACTATTGACTATATTCTCTACGCTGTACTCTACGTCCTTGTGACTGTTTTGTGACTACTAATTTGTGCTTCTTCATCCCTTCACCTTTTTTTTTGACCTGGGAAGATGAGGAAGACCGCACATACTCTGGGACATTTTCATTCCACACCTTCTGTCCGTCTACCTCCAGTAACAGAAAGAAAAATTTCCTGCTGACCTGACTTGGTTTCATTTCATTTCATATTGCTAGATCTCAAAGGGGCACTGGTATCGCTGGCATGGGGCTGGACATGGAAGGGGCATTTGAAGCTGAACATTCTGAGATAAGATCAATAAGGAAGCCAGCAGACAGAGGACTTGGACATCAATACCCAAGTGCAAACAGTGGCAAAGCCATGCGAAGAGCTCTGTCACAATTCTTATACAAATCTTTCAGAGAAAGGATATTTTTAGGCCTTTGTTGGTATACTACTAGATCTAGGCCATTATGATGCTATCTTTAACACATCTGAAAGACCCAAGGTAAGATGCCTTCAGGAGCTACAAAACCAATCACAACTCCACCCTGCTCGGAAATTATTTCTAGTTTTCCTTCTGAGCTTGCATATATTTCAAGCGTTCTGCCCTCCTGATGATTCTAAATCATGGAAAGCTAATTCTGGGCTTGTGAGGATTTTTCTTTTATTACCCAAAACCATAAGTTACTTTTCTTACAGTTAATATTACTGGAATATTACTAGTAATACAGCAATACAGCTACATCTCTTATAAAAGCAGCTTAGAATCAAAGCCTGTTGGTGGGAAAAGGGTCTGCCGGGACTTTGTAAATCATGGCATAGACATACGTTTTATATACGCTTCTGTTTCAAATCTCTGATTAGGACAATAGTCCTCAGTTAAAAGATCTAAGTTTATTGTGGAAACAGAAAAGATGCCATGGATGTTTGCGGGCTTTATCCATAACATACACACATTGGCTGAAATCAAGAAGATGCAGAAACAATTCAGTAAAGCCCCTCATTTAATAGAACAGGAGCCCTGAGGTTCAGAGAAGTTAAGCCACAGCACAAGGTGACTTAAGTAGCTGGAGGAATACATACTAGGCACTAAGAGCTTTATCTATATTGCTCATTTAATTTTCCCAACAACTCTATAAGGTAATATGATTATTATCTCCACTCTACAGATGAGGAAACTGAGGCACAATAAGGTTAAGTTATATGCCTAACATTACACAGCTGATAAGGGGTAGAGCTGGGATTACAACCCAGATGTTCTGACTCTAGTGCCCACGCTCTGAACTACTAAACCTCTAAGATTAAAACCTAGGACTCCGGATCCCAGGGATGGTCATGAGTAATTCTAAGGCTCATGGAAGAGTAAACCATATTTGAAAAGGCCTACAAACCTTGTTGGATCCTGATTAGAACAAACTCCTCATCAAAGATGTTTCTTTAGCAATCTGGAATATCTGAATAGTATATCAACAGATTATTGTATGTGTCATAATGGCATTATAGTTATGTAAGAAAATATTCCAATATTTAATACTATACACTATATACAGGGATTAAATGACAGGAGACCTAGAACTCAAAATCACAAAAAAAAAAATAGTTAAAAAAAACAGTTGAAGCAAGTCTGGAAAAATCTGGATAATTATTGAATCTGGGTGATGAAATATGAGGGATCATTATGATAGGTCTCTCCACTTTGTTTATTTTCAAGCTTTTCAAATAAATACAAAATCATTTTTAAAGGTTCACAAACCTAAGCCTATGAAAAAAATAAAGCTATGGAACAATAAAAAATTTATAAGCATCTCTCACTTTCACATTTCAAAGTTTCTTTGTTAAATGGAAGCCTTTATAACTGAATTATTTAATTTTGTTGTTTCTGAACTACCAGCCATTCATCAATACTAGAAGCATGGGAAGAGCTAATTAAGTTGATACTCTGTTCATTTTTTCTTTAAGTCCATCAGCAGAATTGCTTTATTAGTCACCTACTTAAGAATATTTAATGAGCATTTAGTATGCTGTAGGCATTGTCTTAGCGCTGACCCAAGTCATCAAAGACAAAGCAAATATTTCCATCCAAGCATAGATCAATGAACGATGGGATTCCAAACCCTGGCTTGGTTGTGGGTCTTCCTCCTACATGGATCAGAGTTACATTCTTAGATCCTCCTTAAACAAAGCTGAGCCAGAACCTATATGTGGCAGATGCACCTGCTGTGGCTTCCTGGCAGACACTGGGGAGCAGCAAGAGGAAACATGCAGTAGAAGTGAGAGAAGTGAGATTTATGGGTAATTTTTAGTATCTATAAGCTATCCCAAATTCCTCCTTCTGCAATGCAGAACCACTGCAACGCATTTCCCATTCAGCAGGGAGCCTTTCATTTACCCAAGAAGGCCACTTGCTTTCCCGCATTTCGTATTTGTTTTATCCCAGGTTTCATCAGACAAGTGGCCACGAACACTACAAATTAAGACACCAGCCAGGTGTCTGCTATTCATGCTTAAGGGTATCCAGGGAAAACAGATATACAATTAAGTGTCATATGGTAACTCAGTAGATGTCACACATGGGAACAGGCACTACTAGGTTACTATCAGTAGACCATTCTCCCACAGGAAGAGCAGTTATTCAAGGACTGTTGCACATCATGAACTAGTACCTCCTCTTCAGTTGGGGGTCTGCCAGCTCTTTGCAAATCATGAAATCGACATGTTTTATTTACTCTTCTTTTGCCTCAAATTCCTGATGAAGACAGTAGCTCCCAGTCAAAAGAACTAAGCTTTGTGTGAAAACAGAAAAGATGCCACAGATATTTGTGGGCTTTATCCTTAACATACACACAGTGGCTAAAGCGGGAAAGATGCAGACTGGCCTACTTAGGCTAAAGCAACATTAGTCGGTACAGGTTATGGACAAGATGCCAGGTGCTGGTCTTTTCCCAACTCCTACTCTACTCCTTACCATCAACTTCATTCAGTAAAATAGAAAAATAAAATCTCTTTTTATAACGAACAAACTGGAGTTTGAGGAATCTCAAACTTGGCAGAGCTGGCAATTAGGAGAAAAATCAAACTGAGCAACTGGATTTGGAAATCAGCGAAACTTCATCTCCAATCTCCACAAACATCATTTATGTCATCCTATGTCTGCTCAAGAAGAGCATCTATCTGCCACCAAAAGATAAGTCCCAGCCCCTGTACTAAGTGACCTGGCACTCCAACCTGATAATACCACGCATAGCGCCACAAAGGCGATAATCACTTCGAAGGCCCATCTTATTGCATCGTTCCAACACACACAAGTCACCCACCCACAAACAACCCCCTTTCAAGAAAACAAATGCCAGCGACAATGCAAGTTGCTGCTAAAAGTTTCCAGCTGCCCTAGAGAGCATGCTGCTTGCTCGAACGTCGCTCCTCTTCCCGCACTATCCAAGTGATCCCGGCATTCTGCGTTTCCAAATATAGCAGGACCAGCCCTGGTGTGGAAAAGTTGATTTAAAACTTCATCTCCCTCACACCCAGGGGCCTATTCTCTTAAAGCCGTTTTCCTACGACTAGATTAATCTCGGAGTTGCTCGCTTCGCTTGCTTCAAATCCTCAAACTTGGTAGTAATTTGCACCAAGCTGAAATTACCCGAGATTCCTATCACGCCCCATAACCTTTCACGAGAGGAGGCCAAACCTCAGGATGCCGGCTAGAAAAAGGGGGCGGAGAAGAGGATGAGGAACCTTTCCTCTGGAGCTCAACCCGCCCACAGGGTCTGCAGGGCCATCTCCCTCCCTGGGTTGCAGGCTGGAAGAGGAAGCCCCCAGCTCCACTCCTTTACGCCCCTCCAGGCTACAGGTGCCAGCCCCTCCTAATACAGAAGAAGAGGGCTGTGAGAAGTATGGGGCGGGAGGGGGGATAGTAATTTCCCAGTTGGCAAAGGGAGGTCTAAGGGCGGAGGGGAGGGGGAGATAGCGATCTTATTCCCAGGAAATTTCCCAAGAGCGAAGGGGTATCAGTGGGGAGAGGACTCCCCGGAAGCAAGGTGAGGGCCTGTAAGTTGCTGCTCCTCTCCAGGACCGTCCCTTCTCCCAAGTCCAACGCCCCCTCCCTACCCCACCACCTCTTAATCCTACGACCGAACAGGGTCGGCGGCTTCATGTCGCCCCGGCCGACTCAGAGGAGCCTCGAGGAGGTGGCTGCCTGACCCTCTGTCTTTCGTCCCGCACTCACCAGGAGCACCGAGCCGCGCACCACTTCCGACACGCTCTGCCGCAGCTCGGCCGCCGTGCCCGGCTTACTCAGCGCCCGGGTGAACTTCCGAGTCTCCGCCGAGGCGGGGACCAGCGATTGCTGCGACATCCTTGCGGCGGCCGCCGCCGCGCCTGCTCCCGCGGTCTGGTCCAACCGAGCCGCCGCCAGGTGCGCCCTCGGCGCCCCGCCGGAGGATCCCAGCGCCGCCGCCCGCCTGCTCCCCCCGCCGCGCGCCGCGCTTCCCGGCGGCGCAGCCCTGGCCGCGCTCTCCGCGCGGTGTCACGCTCCGAGGCGACCGCCACAGCGTCCGCGACCCCCAGCGTTCGGAGCAGCGCCCGGACTCGCTAAGGGCGACCGTGCGTGTGGCGGCGGCGGCGGCGGCTCCCCCATGCCACCAGCCTCCCTCCGCGGCCGCTCTCCGGGCCGCCTCCTCGGGGCGGGGTGTCCGGCGCAGCGCGGGGCGGGGCGGGCGGAGGAGGGGCGGGCGCGGCGGGACGGCGGGCCCCGTAGAGCTGCCCCGCAGGCGCGCAGCGGCTCGGGAGCTAGAAGGTGTTAATTTGGACAGCGAGCTGTTCGGGACCCCGGCTGGGCAGGCAGGGCTACGGGCGGCGCCTCCGCTGTCGTCCGATGTTCCCCGGGCCGCATGCCCGACGACCCGTCGTAAGGACCGCGCACGCCGGCGACAGGGCGCAGAGCTGGGACTGGAGCGGAACCAAGTCCCAGGAACCGGCGCCTGTACACGAGGACCCTGAGGTACCTGTCTGTAAAGCCCCCAGCGCCTTGGGGACCCCCCGGTCACCGTCAAGGTGAGGGTTCGGGGGGCACACGCCCCCCTATGCACCCAGGTCCTTTGAGGGGACAGAGATTTTCGTAAGGTGGCCTTTTTGCAGCTCGGAGAGAACACAGAGCTGTTTGGAAGCCGCGGCCGAGCGGAGCTGCAGGGAACGCGCCTGCCCGGGACCCGGCGCGGAGCTCCGCAGGCACCCATGACGGCGCTCCTCGACCTAAATCCACCATTGCATCCCCAGAGGCGTTGCGCGAACGGTGGGAAGCCCTGCGACCCGAAGGGGGCATCCCGAGAATGAGAGACGGTGCAAGCCGTAACAAGCTCCTGCAAGTCACGCAGAACCCGGCCGGCAAGGACTGCCTGCTGCGTCACCTTGGACGGGATCAAAACTTCTGAGCCTCGCCTATCTCATTTATACACCTATCTCATCTATGAACTGCGGACAGTAATCTGCAAGAGGCTGAAATGATACGGCATGCCTGTGTGCCGCCCCTCAGCGGCCGGGCCGGACCGCAAGGCGCGGGGCCAGGAAAACCCAGAAGCGACGGCCTGCGAGCCAATGTTATTCAGGAGCTGGCGGCTGTTCGCGACAGCTACCACTTGGAGGAACTTCCTCTCACAGCCTTTACCGTTTTACCATCCCTAAAGGGCCCGCACCGCCTTTTCTCCTACCCACCCCGACCTTTTTTTTTTTTTTTTTTTTTTTTTTTTTTTTTGAGTAAAGCCCGAGTACCCTAATCTTGACCCGGCTAAGGAGAGGGGTCGAGGGGAGGGAGAATGTGCTCAGGGCCCTTGGCGCATGCTCAGTGGTTTGGTTTGGGCGGATTCCCGGGACGGGTAGCCCCCCCGCCTAAGAGCGGCTCCGCTGATTGGCCGGTCTGTGCAGGCCACGCCCATCCCCTGATGACGGACAGCTTCTTACCTGCAGGATCCGCCTCCGCAGCGCGCGCAGTGGCCTCCTAGATTCGGCCTCGTGGGATCCCGGCAGATCTGCCGCACAATTACCCAGAGGCGTTGTAGCCCCCCTCACCGCGGGGAAATCGGCCGCCCTTTGCGTTCCATCCTGCCAGAAGGCAAAGCACCAGTTAAAGCGGAATCTCAAAGTGATAGGGAAATCTACCAATCTATTGCAGAAAGCAAAACACTACCTTTCAGGACTTAATGAGCAAGTATGGCAGATAATAAGACTGGAGGCTAGGCATGAAGTAGGCATGGAGTTGGCTGGCACTCAATATATGCTTGATGGATTGGATTGTTTTCCTAGCAGATTGGAACGCAGGAAGTAACACTGAGTGATTGTGACAGACTGGAGATAAACAAAACAAGTAATGTGTGGATAACAATCACACACTGACCCGTTTCCTCTGCGAAATATGGGAATAGCCAGACACCTCCCAGACTTCTTCTGTTTCAAGAGTAGTCTGGGTGACCCCAGCAGAGTAGGTGGTACAGGCCAGCTTCACCCTGCCTTTTAAGGGGACCTTAACTGTTTTATATGACCATCCACATCCTTCATTTACTCATCTTAGCTGCAGTGTGGTTTGTCAGCTCAGTTCTTACCTGAACTGTTAGATGCTAGTCGGAGAATCCTAAATTAAGATTGCCCTTTGAGCTTCTGTTTCCTGCAGAAGTCCCAAACAACACAAAACTTAAACCTGCTATGTTACAGTGGATCTCCAAATAGTATCTACTTCCATATAGAAGAGAAACTGGTTATATTTTTTTAAATTAAAAAAAACACACACACAAGATTGTGGAGTTTTATTATTTTTTCTTTTTTTATTTTATTTTTTTAAGGAATAGATGAATGAAGAAAAGAGCACATATATTTGGGAAGTGAAGAGTTTCACAAACCTAATTTCATCCATGTCTCTACCAGCTCTAAATTCTATGCTTGCTTGCTGACTCATTACACCTAGAATTGGCAGATTTTCATTTAAGAAGCAGGGGATGAAGTGTAAAGTGCCAACAGTGGTCACTGACAGTGTCTAAACAAGTGCTAGTCTGACAGAGAAGGCATAGAAATGTGAACTAAGCCTAGGAAGACCAATTTTCCCAGCAACTCAGAGCTGAGCCCCTTCTTCCTGGTGTTGTTAACTCATGGGACATTCTCATGTTTATGTTTCAACAGAAACTTGGTCTTTACTGTTATGAGTTGAATTGTGTCCCCCATCCCCACAAAAAAAAAGACATATTGAAGTTCTAATCTTGTTACCTATGGGTATGACCTTATTTGCAAATAAGATCATCACACATGTCAAGTTAACAAGAGGTCATACTGGACCAATATGACTAGTGTCTGTATGAAAAGAGACAGAGACATGGACAACAAAGGCAGATATTGAAATGATACATCTATAACCCAACGAATACCAAGGATTGCTGGCAACCACCAGAAGCTGGATGAGACAAAGAAGGATTCCCCTTGAACCTTTGGAGAAAGCATGGCCCTGCTGACACCTTAATTTTGGACTTCTAGCCTCCAGAACTCAGAATAAATTCTATTGTTCTAAGCCACCCAGTTTGTCCTCTATTACAGTAGTCCTTGGAAACACTTGCCAAAGACCATTTTTTTAAGTCACCACCAAAGTGTGCCTAGAACTGAGAGTGTTCTTACTGTGTCAACTCCTGGAGAGACACAGTTATACCTTTAGAGAAGAAGGAGCATCAGCTCAAGGCAAAGGCATTACATGGAAGGGAGATCATGCTGGTTAAGCCATGGTAGAAAATACATCCATCTATCTTAGCTTAAGGAGTAACACTCATGGTTTTCCCAAAACTATAGGAAGAAAGTGTGTGTGTGTTTCTATTGAGAATAATACTAATAGGTAGTGAAATGAAACATAATTGCCTATTTTGAAAATGTGCATATAAATGATTTACTATATCCAAATATTTATCATTCAAACATTATCCATGCTTTAATAACCTCTTACTGCATCATTTCCTTGTTAGGTTTGCTTTAGGATTTATATGTATTAATGAAGAGAATTAGTTTAAAATCTTTTCCAGGTATATGTTGAAAGAGTATATCTGTTTTTAGCATAAATAAAAAGTAGCCTTTAAAGAGTAGTCAGACCTGTGGATTGTAGTGTCCAAAGAAGTGCAGAGGGGGCTTTCATTCTTTATTTTATCTGAATTGATTGCATTTTAAAAAAATAAGTATCTATTACTTTTGTACTTTATATTTTTCCTATGAAAGTTGAACCTTTTAATAAAAATACAAACTCATATACAAGGCATTAGTAGAAATCAAATTTATGATAAAATTCTGGTTTCTTACAATCTAATGGTAAATAGACTTTTGAGGGTTTGGGGTAAAATATACATAATGCATTGTTTACTATTTTAACCATTTTTAGTGTACAATTCAGCGGCATTAAGTACATTTGCATTGTTGTGCAACCAGAGCTTTTCATCTTCCCAACTGAAACTCTGTAACCATTAATAATAGCTCCCCTTCCCCCAGTCCCTGCAGCCACCATTCTATTTTCTGTCTCCATGAAGTTGACTGCTCTGGGTATGGTGGAATCATACAATATTAGTCCTTTTGTGTCTAGCTGATTTTACTTAGGATATATCGGAATTGCCTCCTTTTTTAAGGCTGAACAATATTCCATTATATGTATGTAATATACATATATATAAAATACATTTTTTTATCAATTCATCCATCAATAGACACTTGGGTTATTTCCCCTTTTGGCTATTGTGAATAATGCTGTTATGAACATTGGTGTGTAAATATTTGTTCAGGTCTCTCCTTTCAATTGTTTTGGGTATAAACCCTAAAGTGGAGTTGCTGGCACATATGGTAATTTTATATTTAATTATTTGAGAAACCATTATACTATACCTCATTTTATAAGTATTTCTTATAATGCTTATTTTCTAAAAATATTAGTTGATTAATTTTTTTTAAAACAAGCTCTTTAAAATTTTATCAACATAAATAGAAGACACAACCTTTACTTCAAAGAAGAGCATCTGGGGAAAGGTATACTATTAATTTAACACATAAGTTTACAGACACCGCCTAAGGTTGATGGCACTGGAAGAATATAATCCCCTCTTTCACTTCTATTTTATTCAGGAGAGATTCCTAGAGGATATGAAATATGAGGTCTTCAAGAGGTCATTGAGACTAAGGCTTCTCGAACTTTATTAGGCATATAAATCCCCTATGGATCTTGTTAAAATGCAGGTTCTGATTCAGAATGCCAGGTGCAGTGCCCAAAATTCTACAGTTATAACAAGCTCCCCAGTGATATCAAACACCTCACTGATGCAGACGGTGCTGATCCACATTTTGTGAATAGTAAGCATTTAGACTTCCATTACCAGCAGTATGGCAAACTGCAGACCCTTGAATGTGCTCCAGCCAACCTTTAAAATTTAAGGGGAAAGAAGACCAAACACCCAATGGGAAAATGGACAAAACTCATGACCAAATAATCACAGAAAAGATATAAAATGACCGGTAAACACAGTCCTGGCAACACCATCCTGCTTTATATTGGGGATTGATTTAAGCCCCACAAATTAAGAATTACTATTTTTTGTTTGATATGGTCAGTATTTGTTTAGCTGTGTTCATGTATTTATTAGTTTATTTGTTCACTATTCTTTCTTCCATCTCAGATCTTTCATTTGGGGTGACTTTTATCTTACCCAACAGTAAACTCAATGACAGCTCTGGTAGTTTCTACTGTAGTTTCTCTTTATAAAATTCTAAACTCACAAATTCTTCCCTCATTATGCTATATCATGAGGACACAGAAGAAGTAAGTTACTGAGCCTTCAGTGTCTTAACAGAACATCCTATCCTAACCTGATCTCCTTTTTGCAAAACTGCAGGAGCTATTAACCAGCACCTTTCTCACTTGTCTTGACTTCTGCCATCCAACAAGCAGAGAAAAAAATCCAGCTGCATCAACAGCCCTTCTGAATAAGTGAAAATTTATCATCAAAGTGAAGGAATAGTTAAGCTGCAGTATACAAACAAAATGTAAGGAATTGTTAGTAAAAGGGTTCTATTATTATAAAGATATTTTTTTAAGTAAGTGATCTGGGGCTAGAGAAAGGGACAACCGTGTGAGATTTCTTGGTTCAAATTTTTTCCTTTTATCCTATATTGACTCTTCACTCTTTTCTCAGTCATTGAAATATTACTTAGATAATTTAGAATGGTGTCATTTTCTAACATTTTTTTTTTTTTAAATTCTATTATCTTTCATGTATAGAATGTTCTTAAAATGATATTTAGATAACATTAGAAAATAACTATCTATAGAACATTAAATGTATCCTCTTTTGTTAATTGACACAAATTTATTCAGTCAACAAATATTTATTGAGCATCCATTATGTACTAGATAAAATTCTAAGTACTGAAGATATATCATATGAAGATATGATTTTTAAAAGATAAAAATTCCTTATATTCTAGTGCAGAAGACAATCAATCAATATTAAGTCAAACAAGCAAAATGTAGAGAATCTTGATCGAGGTAAAAATGGTAAAATTAAAAAACCAAGGAAGGGACTATGAGATATTGTGGTTGAAGGCAGGTTGAAATGTAAGTATTGTGGCTAAGGAGGCTAGGGAAGGTCTCAATGGAAAAGGACCTATTGAATCAAGACACGAAGGCAATGAAAGGGTGAGCCATATGGTGTCTAGGAGAAGAACATCCCAAGCAAAGGGAATAGAAATGCAAAGGCTTAGTCAGGATCCAATGCCAGTGTGGCTGGAGTGGAATGAGGAAATGTGCAGAAAGAGGATGTGAAGTTAGAGCCATGAGGCCTAGAGGGAGGGCAGATTAGATGGTACTTTTTGTAGGCCACTGTAAAGACTTTGGGCTTCAACTATGAGTCAGATGGGAAGCCACCAGAGGGTTTCGAGTGTTATCATTAGATGTGAATTAGTCTAGTTTCCTCTTCCTAGGCACACTGGAAGACAGCATTTCTCAGCCTAGCAGGGTACTGTCAATGAAAGTAGATCAAAGTGATGTATACCACTTCCAAGCCTAGCCATAAACTCCCTGTGTGATCCTTTACACTCTCTTTCCTCTCCTGAGGAAACCACACGTTGAACATGGAGGCATTCAAAATGCAGGGAACCTGGATCCTTAAGTCATTGCTTAGATGAGAGCTCCTTAGGATTGCTTCCTGTCCAGGAGTATCTATATTGGACTTTGTGTGATCAAGGAAAAAACTTAGATTGTGTTAAGCCACTCAAGTTTTGGGGTTGTGAGTTACAGCTATGTTGAGTGGGCTTGGGGAAGGAAAATGGAGGCAGGAAAATCATGTAGATGGCAACAATCTAACCAAGAGATAATTGTGACTATGTCTATTAATTTATTCATAAAAATAACATTTCACACTTCTGAAAAGCTACTCATAGTCTAATGGAGAAGGCAGCTCCGTAAATATAGCTGTGATCCATGGATAAGGAAAGTGAGATTTACAAAGGGGCAACTAACTACGGGTCACAGAAAACATGAAGTTGAAGTGGATGCTTACTCTGAATGCTGCATTGTGACCAGTGTCTAAACTTAGAGGACTAAAAGGTTTGCATGATATTTGTAAAACATCAATACAAGGTCTGTCCCATAATAAATGGATGATAATTATTAGCTATTAAAAATTATAAAGTGTTTTCAGATATTGTTGTCAGAGTTGTTTACTATGCACACTGAGAGGGTCTGGATGGCAAGATGCAATACTTACCCCAAGGCTAAGGACATACTTTCATCAACCAACTTCTCTCTTTTTCTCTTTGAATTAGCCAACATTTTTTTAACTCTTAACCACTTGTCACCAGCAGTTTTGCTCTTATTTTTGAACATTGTCCATATTCTAAAAAGATTGATGATGCCAAAAGAACAAATGGTGTTTGTTCATTTCATATTTTGTTTTGTAACCTATAGTCCAGAATACCATTTAATTTACTCTTTGTAGCATGTAGTATTATAAAACTTAAGTTTGTTGTGTCATTGAATATCAACAACCTGTTATTATTGCTATATTAGATATAATCAAATAATGATCATATAACAGTGAATACATAATCATATAGCTCGGTTTAAAACTGCTGTTGTTGAAACCATTCTGACCTTATCAAATGAACTGCTACAATATTCCTGCAAGATAAGTAAGTAAAAATTTATGTCACAGATGAAGTGTTTAAACACAAAAAGCAAGGTGTTCCTGGTAACTTAGTATCTCTCTGAACAGGCTAAAATGGAACTTGTATGGCAAGGCCGTATCTGAGGAAATAACTAGAGCTTTCTCCTAGATTACTTCCATTGGAGGTAAAGTTTTTCCATGAACCAATATAGCAAAAATTAGGCAGGAATTCTGCATGATTTTAAAATATCCACCTGAAATGACTGGTTGAAATGGGACCCAAAAGCCAATTTCCTTTGGGAAATATTCATTTAGCAAAATTTATGCAACTTTTCTAGAAAAATACACTAATAACAATAAAAATATAGAGTTTAAACAGATGGAGGATATCTTCAACAACAAGAGAAGTAACAATCGGTTGGGGGGGGACTGAGCTTAGAAAAAGGTTAAGCTTCTTAAAAATATACCACTTCTCATAGCAGAAAAATGTTGATCTCTAAATGTCTTTTTCCAGGCTTGGGATCCAGAAGAATGTTGGCCAGAATAAATGGAGGAGCAGGCCAAAGAGAATCTGTGGTTAGCACAAAGAGGCCTGGTATGGCACCTCCTACATTTTACCCTGGAGGAACCATAAGGGAGAATCCCTTTTCTACTTGGGAAAAAGCTCTAGTGTATAAAAGGGCAATGATTCTGTTGAGGACTGGCTACGTAATTTACCATAATCTATATAATCTCTTCAGGGCTGGCTACATAATTTTCAGAGCCCAGTAGAAAATGAAAATGTGGGCCTCTTGTTCAAAAGAATTTCAAGAGCCCAGAGGGCCTTCTAAGCACAGTCCTAGAGGCCCTCTTCTGAATCAGTCATTAACCCTTTAGACGATTCCAAATGGTAGAGAAGCACTCAGAGTTACAAGGTAATGTGGCTATTTATCAGCCAGTAAGGACATGGTTCAGTGTTTTAGCAACAGGTCTTGCAGTACCAGCTATATCAGCTTTAACATAAGCCGGACATAGAGCCTCACCATTGGGTATATATGGAAATGATCCTTATGGACTGACCTTAAAGTTTTCTGACAGATGGTGGAATGACTAGATCCTCTTTTCCAGTGGGATAGAAATATATGAATATACATATAAACTCTAAAAATAATAATAAACCCACGGGCTAAGATCTGTGATTTTGCCCAAGAGCAAGTTTGAATAAACTGTTACCAAGAACTTTGAGAGAAGGGGAGAAACTAATACTACACAGAAGCACTGAGCAGCAATACTGAAAGTACTTACTAAGCTATGTTCTAACCGTGACCATGGAAGTAGCCATGAAGAGAAGAACTGATTCACTGATGCTGTGTAAATGTTTTCCCAGCAAAATCAAATCCCAGCCATGTCTTAGAAATAGATTAAGGGCTTCACACCCATGAGAATGACTGCTACCATCCAAAAAAAAAACCCAGAAAATAACAAATGTTAGCAAGGATGTGGAGAAATTGGAACCCTAGTGCACTGTTGGCAAGAGTGGTGCAGCTGCTGTGGAAAACAGTATGGCGGGTCCTTGAAAAATTAAAAATATAACTACCATATGATCCAGCAATTCTACATCTGGGTATATATGCAACAGAATTGAAAGCAGGGTTTCAGAGAGGTGTTTGTACACCATGCTCATAGCACTATTATTCACAATAGTCAAGAGGTAGAAACAAGTCAAGTGTCTAATGATAGATGAATGAATAAACAGAATGTATTATTACACACAATGGAATATTATTCAGCCTTAAAAAAGAAGGAAATTTGATACACGCAACAACATGAATTTGGATGAATTTGGAAGGCATTCTGTTAAGTGAAATAGGCCAGTCACAAAAAGACAAATACTGTATAATTCCTGTTTATGAAATATGTAGAGTAGGCATAGAGACAGGAAGTAGAATGATGTTGCCAGAAGCTGGTTGGAGGAAGAATGGGGAGTTAGTGTTTAATAAGTACGGAGTTTCAGTTTGGAATGATGAAGTTTTAGGGTGGATGGTAGTGATGGTCATACAACAATATGAATTTACTTACTGTCATTGACTGTACATTTAAAAATGGTTAATATAGTACGTTTTATGTTATGTGTATTTTGCCAAAATTAAATAAATAATATATATATATGTAACTTATAGAACTTCAAGAGTCCCTCTTTTAGAAAAAGAATATAAAATTATAAATATCAAATTTCGTACAAAAGTGGATATTTAGAATAAGAAATATCACACAAGTTACAATTTACTTAAAACTACTAAATACCACAAATACAACAAAATACAGGAAAAAAACAAGTGTTTCTAATTAATTAACTTCTCGCACATCTCTAAAATGCTTTTTCCTATAATTTTTTCCTGCATATAATCTAGTAGTCTCTTGAAGACAGTGATTTTGTAATATTTTTAATAGCAAGAACAAAAAGAAAATTCAATCTTTCCTTAAGCATCCCTAAATGAAATTTTTTATTATTGATAACTTAAAACAGTTTCTTTTAACTTTGCAACTAGTTGTTAGTATTTCTTATAACTTTCTTGAATTTTGTCTAATTTGAAAGAAGTAATAAGTTTATATAAGCTGTTATATTTAAGTGTATTTTAAGGTTTTTTTGGTGTGTTAATGTCTTCAAATTGACAATATTCAATAGCTGGTTTGTCATCAAAGTCCTCATTGTATTAGAGTATTAACAGTTCTATGTTCTCATTATCAGTGTCAATATTTCACATTTAATTTGTAAGGATTTAAAATTCTTTTCCAATGAGCTCGTATAATTCACAGTTTTTCTTCAGATTTTTAGACAAACCAAATACCATTTATTTCTCCTGATAGAATATCCCTTCTTCATAGTGTTTTAGGTTTTAGCATGATTTGAAAGTTTTGTTATTTTTTCCTTCTTAATGTCATCAAATTTCTATTAATTATTCTTCTTAACTGTTTTGTTTCATATTCCATTAATTTGTATCTGAATTTTTTCTCAATTCTTTAATATGTAAATTTAAAGAATGTAAAATAAGCTACCTTTATGTATAAGTAGTTTATAGCTTCTCATGTGTTTCTATTGAAATCTTCTAAAACATCTTTCTGACTTGCAGTTAATATGATATGTTACTAACTCAACTTTCCTTTAGTAAATTCCAAAACTGTCCATGAAGGAAATTGAGATGGAAAGACACAGTGGCTTAACGGACTGCAGGTAAAATATTCTACTTCCACAAATTTTGTAAAAACGTAAGATCATATGAACACACACTTTTAGGTTCCCACCCAAGGTCTTGGGAAAGGCAGTGCACAAAGGGGCCCTGAAGCTTAAGCAAACCAGCTACTGCCACCAGCTCTAAGAGAGGTGCACCCAAAAAGTAATGTCCAGGAAACAAAGTCAGCGGCTTGCTAATTGTTGTACCATACTTTAATTTTGTTTTGTTTCATGACCGCCTTCTGTCACATTTCTCCTACTCCTGCTATAATTGGGTGTAATGAAGAATTCTTTGTTTCTTCCTATCCTCTCCACCCCTTCCTCTTCTTGGCTGCCTTTCTGCTCCTCTTGCATTCTGGGAGATTATGCTCCGGAGCCCTGCGGTTGCTGACAGATTTCATTAGCCTGATGGAAATGTTTCTCCGTCTCAGGCTCTCCTTTGGCTGCTGCCAACTTTCTCTCATCCTCCCAGGGTGCAGTCTCAGCTCAGGTCTACTGACCTGGAGCTGCTGTGGCCAATGTTGCCCATGTGAGTGTGTCAGTGGGTGGCAGTCAGTGGAAATCCAACCATGGACCCACCCACTTTAGTTCACACAAAGAAAGAATATATTTTGGCCAATAAAAATAATAATACAATTTGAATGCTCCCAATTTGATCTCTATTCTTTGACCATGCTTTGCCCTTCCACATGTTTTTGATATCACATGAGTAAACTGAAGATTTAGGAACATGAGACTTTAAAATGGAGCAACATCCAAATGGTCAGGTGCATTACTAACACCTACTAATTACAGTTTTTAGCATATGTAAAAAAGAATTACACTCTCAATGCCGGTAGGTAATACTTTCAAAAAGCAGGCTGCTCAGCTTCAAGATTGAATCTATTGAGTCAAGGCCCTGAGCAGTTTCTGCATGAACACACTGCTTTTGCTAATGTGAACTAACTATAGAAAGTAATAGAATACTACTATTCTATTACTACTAATGGAATATTGCTACTATTCTATTATTACTAATGGAATACTACTATTCCTTTAGCGTATGAGAGTATATTTTACATAACTGTCTTAATATAGACAAGGTAGTCAAAGGACTACAAGACCAGGAAGCACACATTGTGTAATCTGGGGGAAGACTTCTTGAGTCGCATTGTCCTCAACTGTAAGGAGGATTGCTAAGGTCCCTCCAGCTCTAAATTGACTTCTATATTTTGCTCTATTAATGCTCCCAGTGTTCATCTTTTATCTCTTCATCTTTTTTTCTTTTCTCCCCACTGCACATAGTTCTAGCCTCTCTCTTTCTGCTTTTACGTACCACAGTAGAAAAACATTTAAAGGCCAAGTTCCATCAGGTCTAGATGTAGCTCAAGAAAAACCCTTGGAGTAGGAATGGGGAGTTCCAGACCATGGTCATAGTCCTAGGATCAATTTTTCCAGAATCTTTAGGCAATAATTGTTCAGTCTTCACTGTAGTCTAAACCAGGGATCCCCAAACATTTTTTTTTTTTCAAAAGAACTAGATAGTAAGTATTTTAGACTCTATGGGCCATACAGTTTCTGTTGCAATTCTGTTATTATATTGCTAAAGCAGCCATAGATAATACGTGAACTAATGTACATGACTCTGTTCCTATAAACTTTATTAATACACATAGAAATTTGAATTTTATATAATTTTCATTCTACATGAAATACTATTTTGAATAACTTTTCAAAAATTTGGAAATATAAAAATCATTCCAAGTTTATGAGCCATACAAAAACTAGTGGCACTGCAGGTTCAACACAATATCTAACTAAATTTCAGTTACTGATGTTGCAGAAATTGACAAGCTGTTCCTAACATCATATGGAAATTCAAGGGCCTCAGAGTGTATAAAATAAACTTGAAAACAACAAAGTTAAAGGACTCACATTTTCACAATTTCAAAACTTACTGGAAAGTCACAGTAAACAAGACTGTGTAGTATTGGCATTAGGACAAACACAAAAAAGAAAACTAAAGACTACTATCCCTCACGAATATAGATGTAGGAAACCTTTAAGAATTTAACAGAGAGAATTATACATTGTATCAAAAGAATGACACCATGACCAAGTGAGGCTTGTTCTAGGAGTGCAAGACTGGTTCAATATTTGAAAATCTATCAATGTAGATGTGTCATGTTAACCAAATCAAATGATAGTACCAACTGATATCAAAAAGTGAAAAAATTAAACACCTATTCATGATAAAAACTCCCAGAAAAACAAGAATAGAAGGGAACTTTCTCAACTTATAAAGAGCACCTACAAAATACCTACACCTAACATTATGCTTAGTGGTAGAAGACTAAATGCTTTCATGAAATGCAGAACAAGGCAAGGATGTCTACTCTCGGCACACTCATTCAACATAGTGCTGGTTCTATCCAGTGCAACAGAGCAAGAAAAGGAAATACAAGTCATATAGTTAAGAAAGAAACAAAACTATCCATGTTATATATTTCATAACTGTCTTCATAGAAAATCCCAAGGAATCTATAAAAATACTATTAGGATAAGTAAATACCTAGAAGTGGGGGTCCCTGGTTCATGTGGCAGATGTATGCTTACCTATAACAAACTGCCAGACTGCTTTTCAGAGTGACTGGAGCATTTTGTATTTTCACCAACAGTGTAGGAAAGTTCTAATTGCTCCACGCCTTTGCCATTACTCACCATTAACAACAGTATTTTAAATTTTAGCCATCCTAATAGGTGCATAGTGGTATCCCATCGTGGTTTTAATTTCTATTTCCCTAATGGCTAATCATACTGTACACTTTTCATATACTTGTTTACCATCTGCATATATTCTTTTTAGGGAAGTGTTCAAGTCTTCTGCACATTTTTAGGTTGGGTTGTTTGTTTTCTTACTGCTGAGTTTTGAAAAATATTTATATATTCTGGATACAAATCCTTCATTGGATTGTTCCAAGTCTATAGTTTGTCTTCGCATTCTCTTAGGAGTGCCTTTTGCAGAATTTTGGTAAAGTCTAATTTACTAGTTTTTTATCTAATCAGTTATGTTTTTGATTTCACGTAAAAGGACTCTTTACCTAACTCCAAATCACAAAGATTTATTCCCTTCTCAGATTTTCAAAGTTCTGTTTTACATTTAGATCTATAATCCATTTTGAGTTAATTTTGTATAAGTTGGAGATTTAGACTAAGGTTTGCCTTTGTTTTTTTGCATATAGATGACCAATTGTCCCAATACTACTTGCTAAAATAACTACCTTTTCTCTATTAATTTGCCTTTGCACCTTTGTTGAAAATCAAATGACCATATCTGTTTGGGTCTGTTCATAGGCTTTCTTCTTTCTTCCATTGTTCTTTCTGTATATGGTTTTTCCAATGTCAGTTTCATTTTCAGTGTCTTTGCAATGCTATTTGAATCTGTTCTGTGTGTGCTCCACCCAGAGGCCAAGCTGGACCCCAGGTAGTGTCTATCCCCTAGTTCAGTTCTCAGACTTCACAATATGCTGCTGTTTAGTGTCAGATCCGTACAGCTCAGAGGTGAGCCCAAGAGTTCATGAACTCTCCTGAAGTATTTCCTTTCTGCCACATCCCCGGTATTTTCTCGTTTCCTGTGGTTCCCTTTTTCAGTTCTCCATCTAGAAAGCTGGGGTATTAGTTATCCCAGTCAGTGGCGCTTCTCAGAACAGTGCGCATGTTTAGGACCAAGAGGTGGGAAGACAGACGGGAAAAAAGCCTTGGGAGTTTGTTCCCTTCCTTGGGATCACAGCTCCTCTGATTGCAAAAGAAGCCTTTACTTCCCAGTTTTAGATACCTGCAGATTCCTACTGCTGCCGCTAAGGCTCGGGCTGCCTAGGGGCTAGGGCTCAAGAAAATGGAGAAAAGGAGAAAAATAGAAAAAGAGAGCTCTCCCACCAAACTTTGATAATTAGGAGTCTCCTTTCCAGTCACTCCAGCCAGAACTAGAGAGCTTTTCCAGGAGCTCTTTGTGCCCACGACTGGGGCCCACTTCCAGGTTTCAGACAATGAGATATGGGGATACTAGAGGAGGCAAAAATAGGAAACGCACTTCCAGTTCAATGGCAGTGCAAATTCTGATCTTTCCCAATCCATCTGCTTCCATTTTCTCTCCAAAGTCTTCAAATAACTACTCCATGCAGATTCTATGGCTGCATTCAGTGAGACAGACAGGGTAGAATGTGCTTTCCCTGTCTTACCTTGTGCCTAGAATTCCTAAGCACAAGGCATTTTTATATTGTTTTAATATATACTGAATTTTCCAGGAGTGTACCTAAGATGTAAAATCAGGAGGTACTTGTCTTTGATTTTGTTTAGAACTATATAAAAATAAATATGTTTCTCATCTTCTAAAGTCAGCAAAGGCTACAGCACTACCCATGGGTTGGCATTTGGGTTGACCAGCACAATACACCCATTCGAGCCTGAATTTGTAGTTTTGTACTCTCCAGTAATTCCACAGACATATACATTCTTTTTTCTGTCTATTAATTTGTGTTTTGCCTGAGGTATTAAAATATTGAAATACATATTATTTTATTATCAGCTTTTATGTTTCTTTATGTTATAGATAGGGTATCATAGTGATATTTTTGAAATGATGTGCTTTGCTAGATGGAAGGGGCCTTTAAATCTTTTGACATTCCTCTTAACTAGAGGTACTTTGAGGGCTGTCCAGACATCTTCCTGTGTGTAATTTCAGATACTCTCCATGTGTTCTTTGAGCGGGGTGGTCTCAGGGTAGTTAGACTTCTTACATGGCAGCACAGGGCTCCATAAATTTTCCCAGAGCCGCAAAACTGCAAGAATTCTTATGGCCTAGCATTGGAAGTCCCCAAAGGCCACATTCTATTGATCAAGCAAATCACTGAAGGGCCAGCCTGGATTCAGAGGAGACCAAAGCAGGAGCTACTCAGAGGGGCTGCTGTCAGGAATGGTTTGTAGATAAGATAACAACCCGGAGGGCCAAGGCTCCTCAGACTCCAATTAATGAATAAACTGCCTAGCACTGAGTCTATAATTAATAAAACAAATAGAGAGGA
The DNA here is from genome assembly GCA_003508835.1 of Eonycteris spelaea. NCBI lineage: Eukaryota > Metazoa > Chordata > Mammalia > Chiroptera > Pteropodidae > Eonycteris > Eonycteris spelaea. Next base: position 10,738,832 of record PUFA01000047.1, read on the forward strand.
AAGTCCCTTTCATTGGGTGAATTTGTATGCAGTGTACATGGTATATTTCTTGCCCTTGAAAGAACTACCAAAGATGTCCTTTGAATGCCTGCATGCACAGAGCAAATTTATATTTACTCAATATCACAGTACCAAATAAGTGGGTGTTAACGTAAATAAGTCTCTGCCCTTCAAGGCTACAGTGTTGTTGTAGAAACAGGTATACAAATATTTATCAATCAGTATGCAAAAAGAAAGAGGTTTGCTGAAGAGCTTTAATGAATTCAGAAGAGAGAATTATCTGTTTTAATCTCTAACCGCCTATCTGCTGTTTCAACCCTGGCTTCTTAGAATCACCTGGGGAAATTGTTAAAAATAATAATCCCTCCTCAGATTATGATTTAATTGGGGGTGGGACCTAGACATCAGTATTTACAAAGAGTTCTCCACATGCTTCTAATAGGAACCAGAGTTGTGACTGGTGCCTGGTGTCTCCCTTCTTTCCTGATGTTGCTTTCCCTGGCAGACAGAGATTCATTCAGCTTGTCTGAGTGAGATCAAAATTTGTATTTCCAACAACTGCCCGGGTGAATCCTGTCATCAGGGAAATTTGGTTAACACTACTGTGTTCCAATTCCTTCCCAGTACTTAATACATATTCAACCCTGAATCTAAAAAAACTCTATCTCAGCTACAGAGGCTATCCCCACCTCAACACTCTGTGAAATCCTAACTCCGGAGCCAGCCCTAAACTGAATCCTATCTTAAGGATTTATGTCAATTGTCACCCTATTGCTTACTTCAAATTTTAATCCCCCAACTCCTTCACTAATGCCTGTGAGGAAAAAGCCCCATTTTAAACCCTATTCCCATTCTTTTCTCCACCTTTATGACGATCGGCTTGTTTAACTGTAAATAGAAGTCATTTGGTACTTCAGCTTCAGCAAATTGTTCAATCTCTCTAAGACTCACCTTTTCTAATTTAGGAAAGGGAGATAATACACGACTTATAGGATTGTTTGGAAGAATTAAGAAAGTCATGTCTGGGAGGCATTTGGGGTTAATAAATGCAATTAACATTCTTCCAGCCTCTATGATGTTTCTATCCCAGGCTTCAATCCCAGAAATGTCAATCTAAACTCCTGTTTTAGTTAATCTAAACAAATCGTATTCGGTAGTATTGTGAAGATCAGAGAAAAATCTTGCCTTATTCAAAAAGAATGAGAAAAATTATGAGACAATGGTTTGCTGAGATGTCTGATCTTTTTCTCTTCTACCTATCATGACAGTTGAGAAAGCAAGTTTAAAAAATTTGGATCTATTTATTTTGGAAATTTTTACTATATGCACTAAAGCATATTAGCAACAGATGTTTCATGTGCTTTCTTTTTTGACTCATTTATAAATCTATCACAGTTCCCTCTTTTTTGAAATTGTTTTTTCTTTTAAATGGTAATTACCTTTTTTCTAGGTTTTAGATTTCATTATAAATCTATATTTTTCTACTCCAGGAGAAGCAAAATCATGTATAGGAGTAATTCCAGCTTTGATAGTTTCAATATTCTAGAAAATAGAGACTGACAAATGACTTTTTTTTTTTTACTACAACTCCCTTCCGTGTATTCCTCACCATGCACAAGCCCTCTTCTAGAAGTAGGACATAACCTAGTTTTATGTTAGTTATCAAGAAGGATCAAAAGAAAAGAAAAAATATTTTTAGCCTAACTTTAAAAATAGTTCCTTTTAAGGTAGAATGGAAATTAATGGAAATGCAGTTCCCAATGAAAATGGGAGAAGAAGAGAAAGATTATTTATAAAAGAAATACATTCACATTACATACACATACAGTCATATTCAGGATCAATGTTAAGGTAAGAAAGTGTTTATCTATGTATCCTTAAACTTGGAGAATATGTGTGTGTATAAAATCTCCAGGTTTAAGTTTGTAAACTATATTGTTAATGAAAGCTATGATTGAAAATTCATTACTGAGATATCTTAACATTATTAGAAATTCTAATAAAATGAATGAGAGTTGGGAACAATCTCATGTGAGTGGGGAAAAAAAAGATTATTCTCTTACTGAGAAAGCCCCATTTCTTCTGACTCCTTTTTGGTTGGGCAAAAATAATCATCCTATCCTTCTCTCTGACTTGTGTGTGTGTGTGTGTGTGTGTGTGTGGAATTTTCATTCTTGCTCTTTTTCTGTCTTTGGTGTGGCTTGTTCTTTCTTTCTCTTTGGTGTGAGTACCTGCTATAATAAGGATACATGATTTTTAATTTCACAGAAATCCATAAATATGCAATTAAAATGAAATAGAAAATGTTTAGCTCAAAAGACATAAGCTCTTTGAGTCAAAAATTACTTTTTCCAATTACTTTCTATAACTTCCAGGTTAATCTAATGTCTCCTATATGTAGTTGAGTGGTTCTATAAAGCAAAGTGAACGATGAAAGTATTGTTTCAGTTTTAAAAGAAGTAATGTTTCAAACCCTAATTAGGATGTAAGAGTATCATTCATATAAATTCACCGATGTGACCACAGGTAGACTTACCAATATGTGTGCATCATTGTTATTCATTCTTAAATCTTAAGCTTCAGTTTCACATAACATAAAATGAATTAAAACTCTTCTTGATCCATATGGCAGGGTCACAGGATAGCAAAATATGCTTCTTTCAGTGTGAGATAATCTGAATAAATGTTGAGTACATTTAAAATTCTGTAAGAGGATGAGCATTCAATGGGGAGAAATCTCTGTGATGGATTTATAATGACAAGCAAAGGAAAAGGAGAAGACATCGTTGCTTGAGATGGCACCTTGAATTGTGACCTGAAATGGCAGATAGATTAAGGATGAGGGGCTTGGCAGTAAAGCATGACAGGCCCAACATGTGTCCATGACAGAGCTGCATTCCCAGGAAATATATGGAGTAGAAAAGTCTAACTGAAACCAGGGGAGAAGATATTAGCCACAACATGTTTGTCATAACCTTCCTAATATCTCACAAAGCACAAGCACCTACCCAAACGGGAGTTTTTATTAGTTGCCATGGGCCAGGCACTATGTTGACAAAAAACTTTCTTGGGGCTGACTGAGGAATTCCAAAAGGCAGCATCAGGACAAAGGAAAAGTTTGAGAGAGGTAAATTTCAGTCGAACCCAGACAAAAAATATCTTCAAAACCAGAGTGCTTCACTGTCGGCTGCATTATCTTGGAAAGTCACCCCCACCTGCCCCAGCACCAGATGTTCCCCCTCAATGATTTCTGACTTTGAACAGGCTCAGCCCTCACTCCTCTCATAACCAAAACAAACTACAGCCAGCTGGATATTAGTTACTCCCTGCTGCAAACAGGTGGGCTAGGCCAGTCTTGGCATCCCTTGCAATGGCGTACGTAACTGGTGATAAACAGTGCCAGATCTAGTGTACACACTGTGGTTCAGGCCTTGCATCATTCCATGCACGTGGTCAGCCTGCTCTGTTGGCCCTTTTGCCTGACCCCTGACACTCATATTTTCAACTAGCTTTCCCTAGAGAAGGAGGAGAAGCTGGAAGCCCTGCCCAACTCGTCTGCTTCCCTCCAACCCCTTTGCCTAAGTATTGATGCTGTGTTAGTTTTCTCCCCAAGGGAACATCTATAGACTTCAGCCAGATGGCTGCAGGAAGGCCAGTATTTCCATATCATTCCTGACAATCTCATCGTTTGGGCTACTGGTGACTAGTCACGGCTTGATGTTGTTCTTCTCACTGCTCATCTTCATGCCGGATTGACTCAGGTTTTACACATTTCCTCAGACTTGTTGCCTCCATCGCTGCAGTGCTTTTCCCCTGTTCGCTTATGCACCTCTCCACCTTGGACGCTACTGGGTTCAAGAAGTAAGTGTCCTGTTCTCTCCTTCAGTCAAAAGAGGGAGCAAATCGTAATTCTTTGCCTTCCTACTGGAGCAGATGCTATCAGTGGCCCCCACCCTAACCCTCTTTGGAATTCACTTCCAAAATCTAAGGTTATTTATCGTTGACCCCTGAAACTCTCCCCTTGAAGGTTTTTCCTGGCATTGGGGATACACGGTGCCCATGCAAGGGGAAACCAGAAATGCCGGACAGTTAACTCCCCTGGAAGCACTCTGAACCAATAGAGAATTGGTGGATAAATACCCCTAGTTCCCCCACCCGTTGGTTGGGTTAATTCTGGCATGGTTTTCAGAGTTCCTTACTGTGACTGAGCTCTCTTTGCCCATAGTAGTAACTTCTTTGGTAACGAACCCTTTATTGTCCTTCCACCCCTTCCCTGTCTCATATCAATTGCACCCTGGGACCCTCTCTCAAATAAACTACGTGCACTTGAATCTCTATCTCAGGGTCTGCCAATGTTTGAGGCCTGGCACAGTGTTGAAACACACAGTAGGCACTCAGTAAATAAATAATCCTTGGCAGGTCATCGGTCAATTTTGTCGATGGGACTCCTGCTTTGGGAGAGAGGCTACACACAACACGACCGTGAAGCATTCTCCCAGGACAATAATCTGCCTGTGTAGAAATAAATGTCCTTCCAACTAGGAGAACTGGGAAAAGAGCTATGAGATGAAAATGTGAGAAAAACAGGCTTTTCTCCCTCTGTGCCAATGTGCTTTCAGATGAGAGCGGGGCGGGTGGCTAGCATCACAGGTAGCTATGAAACCATTCCACTTCTCAGGCCAGCACATTGCCTTTTACGGACACTGCAGTCCAAGGTGCTGTGCAGGGAGTGATTTTCCATCACGGTCTATATGGTTCACAGCTTCTAGTCACAACAAGCAGGGCCAAAAAGGATATAAGATATTCAAACCCGAAAGAATTGTATTATAAATACATGAGGTCAAAACTATATATGAAATAAAGTTTTCATTATTCTGTGGCCAGAGTTCTTATAACACTCTTTTATGCTTGGTTGGCACTGCAGTACTATTTCTGTGTAACAAATGAGGAAATGAGTCACAAAAACTGTAAAAAGAACGTGCTGAAGACTCTTCGGCTGCTGTCTGAGGAGAGCTGGAAGAAAATGTTCCTGATCACTCTCCTCCTGTGCTCAGATGAACACGGGGCTTTCCTCACAGTTTCAGACTCTCAAATCTTTCTGATATATTTTTATAAGAGAATAAACCCTTATGGTTACTGAGCTATATCAAAGCCATTCGTGAAGGGAAGCTTGATGAAATTCTATAGTTTTAGAGGTAAGATAAGAACGTCAGAATCAGATTCTCTTCCCCCACTCCATAATTAGTAAGAGTTTAATATGGTTGAGCAAAATCAGATTTTTTTTCATAACAACTAAGAGTTCAATATACTTGAACACATGCAAAATGAAGTCCCCGCCTCCAAGGAGCTGCCTTGCTAGGATGTGTCTGAATCCCACATTCTTCCTATCAGACCAGAAATTTAGGGATAGAGTGGACAGGACAGGAGAGTCCAAGAAGGGTCTGCACCTGGAGTCTAACTAGGCATGCTTATGGGGCAAAGACAGATGCTTGGAGGGAAAACACACATGTAGGTAATGCATCACCTATTGAGAGGGTCATGGCTGGCAATGGACTGGGCAGAAGTCCTGAAAGAAAGTAGTGTGTGGGTGTTTGCAGACCACTGAAGCTGGCAGCAGGGAGGGGGTAATACGTGATGGTCCAAGCAGACAGCAGTAATGCCTAACAGCCACAGGACTGGCTAAATCTACAGTCACTTGTCAGGCTACAAAAATAACCTCAGAAGTCAAGAGACACTGGAACTGAGTACCAGGTGGTGGGGAGGTGCTCAACCACTAGAATACGCACCAAGGTTAAAAACAAACAAACAAACACAAAAAACCCACCAGCATGGTGGCGAACTTGGTCAAGACTTACTTGATCTATTGAACTAGGCTTTTGAAATTCCCTGCAGCTTAAGGATGCTTTTGGCCATAAAGATGAAGGTAAAAGATTGAAGTTGTTCACTGAGCTTATGGGGATGGGGTAGGGGTACATTAGTCCATTAGGAGATAGGGGAAGGTACAGAGGCAGGAGATCTGGCAGGCCACACTTCAAGTAATCTGCAAAAAGGAAAACTTTGATTTCTAAGATGTAAAAGAAGGGAGGTACTACTCTCTTTAAAATTGAGACCCATGATGAAAAGGCCACTGAGTTCTTCAAAGAAGAATGAGAATAAAAGTAAATTTAATTTTTTAAAATAGGGCCTTAGGAAAATGAAGAATTAAATTTTAAAAAAAAAAGACTCTAAAGAGATAGTTTCTGGGATGTACTTCTGGCTTTCATCAATTTTATGCTTTCATTGATGTCTTGAAAAAGAGATAAGATGCACAGTTATCAAATTAGAGAATGATAAAATTCTGGAAAGCTAGCAAAACTCTGGATTATAAAATCAGGTTCAAAAAGAATCCCGATAAAATTTTTGGAAAAGAATTGTCTTAAATGACCCCATGATCTGCTCCCCTCCCAACTCCAATCAACTCTAGGGGAACCTGGAGGGTAAAAGGAGGGCCTTGGTCTCTGTCACCATTCTCTTAGAGAGAGTTGGCCTAGATCTTTCTTCAAGTGGATCAGAGAGGTGCTGTGGGACCAGTGGCCAAATATTGGCAATAGATCAGAGAAGACTTTTTGGACTGTGGAGATCTGTGGACCTATATTAATTAGGGTTCTTCAGAGAAATAAACGAATAAAATTGTGTGTGTGTGTGTGTGTGTGTGTGTGTGTGTGTGTGTCAAGAGAAGGAGAGACAGAGAGAGACAGAGACAGAGAGACAGAGAGGGACAGAGAGGCAGAGGATTGATTTTAAGAAATTGGCTAATGTCATGGAGTTGGAGTGGGAGGTGGCTGGCAAGTCCAATATCTGCAGGGCAGACCAGAAATCTGGAGACCCCAGGGGAGTTGATGTGGCAGTATTAGTGTGAGGGTAGTCTGGAGGCAGGATTCCCTCTTCCTCGGGGGATCTCAATATTTTTCTCTTAAGCCCTTCAACTGATTAGATGAGGCCCACCCATGTTATGAAATATAATTGGCTTTATTAAAAATTTACTGATTTAAATGTTAATCCCACCTAAAAAATACCTTCAAAGCAAAACCTAGATTGGTATTTAACCAAATATCTGGAAATCATGGCCTAGCCAAGTTGACACAATTAACCATCACAGACCCCCCAAGAAGAAGGGGTAAATCTGTTCTTTTGTTGTGTCTCAGGAAGAACCTACTGGTCTTCCTGGATTCCAAGAAGCTAAAGAAAGAGGGAGGGAGGTAAATGTATCATTATTGCTGAAGCTGAGAATATATAAGCCCATGTACTGAGAATATGAGGGGTCAGAGAACCTTTCTCAAAGTGTCAACACAAGAACTGATGACATCCAACTGCCATACAACAGGCTCACAGTGGCAGGCCCTTGCTTGATTTTATTATTCAAAAATGGCTTCCATTTAAGTAATATGGTAGGCAGAATAATACCCCTCCAATGTTGTCCACATCCTAATCCCTGGAACCTAGGAATATGTTACCTTACAAGGCCAAATGGACTTGGAGATATAATTAAGTTATGCATCTTGAGATGGGAGATTATCCTAGATTATACAGATGGTCCTTGTAAGAGATCCTTGTAAGAGGGAGGCAAGAAGGACAGAATCAGAGAAGCAGGGGTTAGAGTAAGTTCATCAAAAATGGCAGATTGGGGCCTCGAGTTAAGGGATATGGGCAGCCCCCATAAGCTGGAGAAACATGGGAATGAATTCTTCTCTAGAACATCCAGAAGTTCTGCTGACATCTTGATTTTAGGACTTCTGACCTTCAGGACTGTAAGATAATAAATTTGTGTCATTTTAACCACTAAGTTTTGTGATAATTTGTTACAGCAGCAATAGAAAACTAACACAAGTACCTTAAGGAGACACAGTAGCCACAGAGAAATTACTGTTACAATACTTGCAATAGTTAGATTTTAGGGAAATAAAATTGTTGGAGGAGACTGACAAATATTTGAATTAAAATATTAAAAGAGTGCATAAGAAGATTTAATGACAGCACACACATGCTTTCTGGAACTAAAAACACTTTTAACTAAATTATTAACAGATAAAATAGTCACTGTTAGGACCCAACTTGGTGGCATGGAAAGAAATAGAAAAAAATTTTACAAGATAGAACAGACATTAAAGCAACAGGTATAGAAAGCATGAGAGGAAAAACCTCAAAAGATAAAAGTAGGAGGGGAAAAAAATTAAATAATAAGATTCCAGAAGGGTAGAAAGATACGGGTTTGCTAGAAAATAGAATCAAATCTGTGTTATCATGTTCATGAGGAGCCCACGCTCCTGGAAGCAGTGGGTAGGGCAATGGGGTGAAGCAGGGAAGGAAGGAGAGTGATTACAAAGGGGAACATATGGAGCTAGTTACAACTTCATAAAAAGCACAGCTGAAAGCTTTAAATGTGTTCCGGCAGGTGGTATAAACTGCTGCACCTCATTAAGTCTTCCAGGAGGAGTAGAATTGACTCTCCAGCTCCCATTGGTGCCCTGCGCTCTCACCAGCAGAGCGTGGGTACTCCAATGACGCAAATGTTAGATGGCTAGTTATTGTCCTACAGGTTCCTGAGGCTCTATTCACTTCTTTTCCAGTCTACTTTCTCGTTCTTGCTATCCGATCATTGAATTCATATCTTGTGGCTGATGCCCATTGTGCCTGTTACCAATTCATCATTTGAGTATATAACTGTCTTTCTTTGTGCTTCAACATTTTAAAAGAATCGAGCCTCAGAGAAAGCAGTCACAAACAAAATATACAAATGGTCAAAATAGCCAATGTCTAAATAAATAAGCCATTAGATTGAAAGTTAAAGCTGACCATTAGGAGGCTAGCAATAAAATAGCCATCATTAAAAATCAAATCTTTACTGATTTGGTTAGCATAAACTCATTAAAATATTAACCAGAGGAACAGAGAACTTAAAAGTAACAGATTGAAGTATCAAACAAAAGTTGGGGAAAAAATCTTTTTTCTTGTTTTATTTTCTATGACATTTTTCAAAAGAAGAGAAACAAGTTTGGTTAAACTATAATATAGACAATCCCCCAAGAAACGGCATGGACTTTTTGCCAGTGCTCAGTGTGATTGTATAAAGTCCAGCAATAACTGCCGGCTCTCCTGGCTCTCAAGTCAGAAGAGGTTCAAAGTGTAAATACGTGACACATTGTCCAGAGGAGGATGGAACTGCTGCCTTTGGCCCATTGCTTCCTTTATCTCCCTCCCAGCAGACAGATCTAATGCTGGAAAACAGAAGGAAAGTAACTCTGAATTAGAGCCCCAGAAGAAGTCAAAGCTTTGGCAGCCACAACGCAGGGATGCCCTTCCAGCCAATGTGAAAGGGTAGGTGGGGGAAGGAGGGAAAGGAAGAGATGCTAGGGAGTTTAATAAGAGGAAAGAAATTTTAACGTATTTACTTTACTTTCTGTTTGACCCTTTGGTCTCATATCCAAAGCAGTGAGGGGTAAGGAAGAGAAAAAAGCATCACTGTAAAGAATATGGAATTTGGTCAAGTAGAGTTACACCAACTTAAGAATTCATTGGAAAAATTCTATGGAGAGAAGATAAGCATGCTAGGTGAGAAGAAACAAATCTTGTTTGTCTTCCAGAAAACTATCAACTCTAATTCTGATTCGGGGGTCAAGACCAGCACATAATTTTCAAACCTTAGAGTGTGTCAGGTGCTAAGGGCTTCTGAGTGCAGAGTATGGTGAAGCTGTGATGAGCTAGTTGGTATTAGCTAAGGATCAAGTAAGCGATAACAGATAGAATATTATGAGGAGGCAATTCTAGGTCATTTCAACCAGATCTCTAGGTGGAAAGTCAAGAGATGGTAGAAGTTGAAGACGATAAGGAATACATGTAAAATAACGTGTGTGTGTGTACATGAATGTGTGTGTGTGTGTGTGTGTGTGTGTGTAGCTATGTGAGAGTTTTTGTGTGAATATAGAAATCAGAATGGGTATAGTTCACTGGAAATCATGAAAAATTAAGAATCATTCAGTAGTATCAGTCTAAGATTTTAAAAATGAGAGAAGAAGCCTACCAATGAGAAATAGGCTCTAAAATGCTGTAGAAAGCAGATTCTATCACCCTTAGGAGGCTGCAACATTGGGACATCTAAGCCCCTTTTTGAGACGTGCTGTGATAGGAATGTTTCAAAATAGTTTTATCCCAGGAAATCCAGGATCTATGGTTGCTGCATCAGCAGGGTTTTTAGCCTCTGCACTATTCACATATTGGGCAGAATAATTCTTTGTCGTAGGAAGGGCTGTCCTACGCCTTGTAGGATGTTTAGCAGTATCTCCCTCCCTACCCACTAGATGCCAGTAGCATCCTCTTCCCAGTGGTGGGGGGCGAAACTGTCCTGGTTGAGAATAACTGCTGTATCCGTGATACACAATAGGCCCATATCAGTCCTAATCATACTTAACCTTTGCAACATTTAACATTATCTGACCACACTATCATTTTGTAAACTCTCCCTTCTCCTGACTTCAGAGAGACTTTATTCCCCTGAATCTCCTCCCCTTTCAAAGCCTACACTTTCTCAGTCAGTAGTATGTAGAGTCCTAGAATCTCTGCATTTTTCCTCAGTAACTTAATCTGCTCTCAAAAACTGTTCCTTCAAAGTCCTGACTCCCAGGCCCATGAGTGATATTCAAAAGACAGCTTTGTTATTCTGACTCGGAATTTCCCTCTGGACATCCCTTTGGTGTCTTAAGATGAAAATATCCAGGAATGACCTCACTCTGCTCTAGAATGTGATCTCTATCTTTGCTTATGGGATCCTCAGGTTTCCTGTTCTGGAGGTCAGAAAGCTCTGAAACACTTTTGTCTTCTCTCACTAAACAGGCACTTGGTCTTCAGGCTGGATCATCTTATCCATGGTGACTCCAATTGTTTCTGCTTCTGCCGTGTCTCTATAACAGTGCCTTCCTTTCCATGTTACCAGTACTGGTAGACCTCCTTTATCTCTCGCCTGGATGTCTTTCTCTCTACACACCTCTATTTTCTCCTATCTACTTAAATGTTTTCTCAGTTCTAACATTTTAAAAAGAGGAAAATACACATAGAATTGATGCTAAACTTTAGTATTAATTCTAGCAAGAATTAATATTCCCTGGATAATGAGTTGGTTGAAGATATTCCAACCCCCTTAATAAGGGATGCATTTTCAATACATGTTTTACAATGTTTTCTTATAAAAAATTTCAAGAATACAGAAAAGTTAAAGTTTTGCAGTACATGTTCTTATATACACTGTCTAGATTCTAGAGTTATTTTCCTGAGTTGGCTGTATCACGTATCTATCCATTTGCCCTCCCCTCTTTCCATCACTCCAGATAAGTTTCAAAGTTAATTGCAGGCATCAGTATATTTGAAATACTTCCATCTGAAATACATAAGCATTTGTACTATTAGTTAGAATTCAATATTTGAGGACAGTTATTTCTTTTCCTTTTGAAGTACAATCAATATACGGTGAAATTTCTCAAATCTTAAGTGGACACTCTGGATTTTAACAAATGCAAATGCGAAGCCCTATCAAGATACTGAGCATCACCATCACCTAGAAAGTTCTCTGATATCATTTCCTAGTCATTCCCTGCCCCAAGTCCACCCAGAGGCAACCACAGTTCTGACATTCTCCACCATATCTTAGTTTTGCTTGTTTTAGAACTTCATGTAAATGAGAATCCTACAATACGTGCTCTTTTGTGTCTGGATTCTTTTAACCAGAATAATGTTTTCAAGGTTCAGCTATGTCGTTTCATGTATAAGTTGTTTGTTCCTCTCTATCACTGAGTAAGATTTCACTGTATGAATATACCACAGTTGTTGATGGATATCCAGTGTTTGGCAATGTTTTCAATAAAGCTGTACTTCAATTATTATTTATCAAAGTTCATAATATATTTTTATTTTAAATCCATTTTTGCCTAAAATAATTATCATACAAAGTCAATGCAAAATAAATTTTTATCACTTTTTACCGATTTTATCACTTCAAAAATCAATTTTCTAGTTACAGAAAGTTAAGTTTATATACACACTTTTGTTACAAAGTATCATGAAAGAGTAAGAAATAAAAACTTTCAAGCATAAAAAAATACATTACGGTAAACCTCTATGGAGAAAGTGGAAAAGAAAGGAGTTTGAGGGGAAATAAGCAATGTGCTGTCCAGCTGTTAAAGATGATCTATATTTTTTAAATGAACGACATGAATATTAAATTGCTATGGCATTTAGATTCCATTGGGTTTATTTGAGAGAGTGATGGACAGTTTAAGAATTAAATTCGATATTTATAATATTCTGCGAATGGCAAATTTATGATGAAAACGATTAGACGTCAATGTAAATTTACTCTAAGGGGTTCATTGTTTTTCCAAATTATTTTCAAAGCCCATTCAAAACATCAGGAAATAAAAGAGTTTTTCCTGTCACCTGCAACTTACCCTAAATTGAGTCCTGGGTTCTGATCACTCTTTAGCTGTAATTGTTAACTTTGAATCTCAACAGACCTTGAGAACACTACCAATTAGGCAACATGCATTGGTAGGTTTTGGCCATATTTTGTTTCTTAGAAAACTGACACTGAGGTAAACACTTGGGCCAAATGCAACCAATGTGGTCAATCAATGTGGTTTCATTCAAAAGTCTTCTTGATCTGTGGTCAAGCTTTGAAACTAAAGTGGAAATGAATTTACATTTCAAAGCCTTACACTGGAAAGACTGTGGGCCTTCCAGAATCTTCTGTCCCCTTTTCCACTCATGTGACTTAGAGTACTCTAAAGGAAATCATAGGTGTCTTCTCATTGGTTATTTTTCCTCAGAGAAAGTCTCTTTTGCTGGAAACTAACATACTACAGATCCTGTTACAGAAAAATTGATTACAGAATTTTACAGGTCTGTGTACACAATGTGAAAAGAGCTCATTAATCTGTGAAAATGTAGTAAAAGTGCTGGGAATTGCATGAACAAAACCACTGACTGAATTTTTAATTTGAATATCCTGGAGCCTTACTGAAACCTAAAGGTCATATGTAGGCTTGACCATTCAGAAAAGTTTGCTCTTGTATAATGTTTTTACATTTTCTTTTCCAGAAAATGTTCACTTTTTATCCATCAGAACTTCAGAGTACTATGGACTGAATGTGTCCCCCAAAATTTATATGTTGAAGTTTAAATCCCCAATGTAATGGTATTGATGGAGATGAGGCCTTTGGGAGGTGATTAGATCTTGCGGGTGGAGCCTTTATTAATAAGATTAGTGCTCTAACAAAGGAGACTCTGAGTGCAGCCTTGCCCCTTCTACCATGTGAGGTCAGTTAGAAGACAGATGTCTATAAACCAGAAAGTGGGTTCTCACCAGACTCTGGATCTGCTGACATCTTGATCTTGGGCTTTCCAGCCTCCAGAATTGTGAGAAATAATTGTTCAAGTTACCCAGTCTATGGCATTTTTGTTACAGCAGCCTGAACAGACTAAGACATGGAGTGTAGCATATAATTATTCCTAATTATTTAATCTGTATTTGTTCCTACCTCTACCTCAATTAAGTTTAAATTTCTTGAAGGCAGGGATTATCTAATTCTTGTCGATTAGGTTCAGAGCAAGTGCTTAAACTCAGGATGGTAGTCAACATTTTTAGCAGCCGAGGAATTGGAAAGAATACTGGCTATAGCACTGGGGATTTTCCCAGCTGTATCCAGCATGTTAGTTGCTGGTTTGTAGAGAAGTCCAGGGTTTCCAGGGAAGAGACCGAAGTAGGAAAGCATCTCGGGACCCCACGGCAGTGGCTATTTACCACTAAATAAAGAACTATTTATGTTTTAACACTCCATATGTAACTATACCAGATAAGTATCAGCCCTGAAAAATAACATTTTCTGAAAAAAAAAATTATAAGAACATTACCGTTATCTCTTAACAGAAGAGTCAACTGAGGCCCAAAATGTAAAGATATATTCTCAAAGTTACCCAAGTGAATAGCGGAGCTGGAAATCAGCATCCAGCATCCAGCTTTCTGGACTCAAGATATCACAGACCGGATTATTTGATGTGTTGGATAATGCCGTTGCTCTGTCTCATTCCCTTGCATCCTTTTTTACCAGTTTATTCTTCCTCTTTTTGGGGTGCTTTTGATTTCAGCGAGCAACATCTGCTGCACTTTTATGAAGAACTGCCTTCTAGTTACTGAATCTCACTTGACTTCAGATAGAGTTACTCAGGGTGGTCTAGAACCTGTGACCGATGGGGTGCTGAGGCAGGACCCTAGCCCTTTCCTTGGGTGAGCCCACCTCGAGGCATCACTTACACTCCAGAGTTCCCCTCAGCCTCAGGGGCGGTCACCATCTGTGGACTTGGCAGACCACCGTTGTGTCCCCTTCACAGTGTGCTCTCCGCACCCCTCCCTTACTGGTTCATCATGAGCATGCGTAAAAGTCACTCCCACGCTGACCTGACTCTGGGGAACCCAACTGTGTTCGTTTCTCGGGCTGCTGCAACAGTGCCACAAACATCGGTGGGTTAAAACAACCGAAATATATTCTCTCACAGTTCTGGAGGACAACGAGCTGAAACCAAGGTGTCAGGTAGGATATGCTTCCTCCGAAGGCTCTACGGGAGAGTCTGTTCTAGGCTTGTCTGGTGGTGTTGGCAATCTTGCCTGGTAAACACATCACTCCAGTCTCGACCTTAGTCTTCAAATGGGGTTTTTACTGTGTCTGTGTCCCTTTTCTTAAAGGATAGCTATCATATTGGATTAGTGCCCATGCCCTAGGAAGTATGGCCTCAAGTTAACTTGATTATATCTGCAAAGGCCCTGTTTCCAAATGAAACAGGAAAGGGAGATGAGTGTGTGCTGGGAAGATCTGTTCCTGGCCTATCTCCTTGTCTTGTAGATGGCCACCTTCTTCCTCTGCTTTCATATTGTCTATCCTTTGTGCAAATCTGTCTCTGTGTCCTCGTTTTTATAAGACACCAGTCAAACTGGATTAGGGCCACCCTAAAGACTTCATTTTAATTTGACTACCTCTATAAAGACCCTTTCTCTAAAAACTATCACATTCAGAAGTAAAAAGGATTAGTGTTTCAAATTACGAATTGTGAAGGAACACAATTCAACCCATAACAGAAGATGAGGACTTCAACATATTTTGGGGAGGGGGCACAATTTAACCCTGACACTAAAATGAAAAAAAACATTTATTTATTACTTTAAGATTTCATGAAGTTCAAGAATATCAAGCAAAATAATGTTCACTATATGTATAACATCGTGATCAACAATTTCCCAATTGTTATTTCAATGTATTAAATGATGTATTTTATCTTTCTGAATTGTTGACCGTAAAATCAGAAACAGTATTATGACTTTATTTATGAGACTTATGAATTTACATACTTGTGTTTTTATTTCCTATGTTTAAGGTTAGATTCTTTTTTGGGATGAGTGCTTGTTTTGAACTAGAAATTATGTACTCTTAAGCATTGTTTTGTATGAAATAAATGAATCATCAATAACACAATAATAAACTGTACAGTGGTTAAGAATGTGGACTCTGGTGTCAGGCGGCTTACATTTGCATCATCTCTATAATTTACTAGCTGCATGACCTTAGGTGAGTCAATTAATCTCTGGGCTTTCATTTCCTCAGCCATAATGAGATGAGAATAATACTGTTATTCTAAAGCACTTCACACAGTGTTTGCACATAGTAACACCCTATAAGTGCTAGTTACTATTTTGTCTGAATATTAGTTTATATATAATAATTCTAAAAATGTAAAGACATGGTAGAAGTGATGTTTTTACCTCTTTAAGCAAAACCTCACACTTTTCAAAAAGGGTGTTTCTATTATTTTCCTTAAAAATGACAGAATATAATTAGTCATTTCTCTTTGCTTTTTTCAATTTAACTATATGTCACCAAAACAAAATTATTGTTCTAACTCCTTTCATGAAAAAATTTTAATTATATGTAATAATTTTTTAAATGGCAATTCTTAACTATGGTACAAATTCAAACATCGCAAAACAAAATTTAGTAAAAATTTACTAAAATTTAGTAAAAAATTTAGTAAAAAATTTAGTAAGTCTCCTTTCCTTTACCTCAAGTTCTCAGGTCACCTTTCCAGAGACAATCACTGTTATCAGTTTTTTGTATATTCTTCCATAAACAGTCTATGTATATGTAAGAAATATATGTATATTTCCCCACCCATATTTTAAAACATAATAGCATTTTATATACACTCTTCCACATCTTGCTTTTTACAATGTAATAAAATATCTAGGAAATTTTCTCTTATCAATACCAAGTAGTTTTATTTTACTCTTTTTCACTATTGTGTAGTATTCCACTCTATGGATATACCAAAACTTACTTAACCAGCTCCCTATCAGTGTGCATTTGACTGTCTTCTTTTGTTACTGCAATGCGTATTCATGTCTTTAAGCTCGTGTGCAAATACAGTAGTCCCTCCCTTATTTATTAATGGTTTCACTTTCCATAGTTTTAGTGACTTTGCAGTCAAAAATATTACATGAAAAATTCTAGAACAAAACAATTTTTAAGTTTCGAATTGCATGTCACCTGTGTAGCATGATAAAATCTCACGCCTTCTCTCTTCGTCCAGCCCAGGAAATGAATCATCCCTTTATGTCCAACATATTCATGCTAGATATGCTACTCACTCATTAGTCACTTCATAGCCATCTCAGTTATCAGATCAACTAGCAAGGTATCACAGGGCTTGAGTTTAAGTAACCTTTATTGTCAGAAGGTCAATAGTAGCCTAACAAAATGTCACAATGCCTATGTCATTCACCTTATTTTATCTCATCTCATAGGCATTGTATCATCTCATGTCATCACAATAACAGGGTCAGTACAGTATAATAAGATATTTTGAGAGGGAGAGAGACAGAGAGACCACATTCACGTAAATTTTATTAGAGTATATTGTTATAATTGCTCTATTTTATTAGTTATTGTTGTAAATCTCTTACCATGCCTAATTCATAAATTAAACTTTATTATAGGTATGTATGTATAGAAAAAAACACAGTATATATATAGAGTTTGGTACTATCCATGGTTTCAGGAATCTACTGGGGGTCTTGGAACCTATTTCCCATGGGTAATGGAAGACTACTGTTTATCTGTAAAATGAATTTCTAGATGTAGAATTGCCAAAGCAAAAAGTATATGCACTTAAAAATCTGATGGTACTTTTAAAATTTCTCTCAGAGAGGATAGACCAATTTGCCCTCTTACCAACATAAAGGCTTATTAAATTAAAATTTTTTTCAATATTATAAATGTCAACAGCATCTTATTATATTTTGAATTTGTATTTCTCTTGTTAAAATGACATTGAACATCTTATAATTTGTTTATAAATCATTTATATTTCCTTTATTACAAACTGTTTAAATAATTTACCTGTTTTTCTATTTAAATATTTATTATTTCAACAACAATCTGTATTAGCTGTTTATATATTGAGGATTCTAAACTTGGTTGTGTGCATGTGTGTATGTGTATTTTTCCTGTTTAGTCATTTATTTTGTTATGACATTTTTTTTCTCTTGCAGAAATTAAAAAAAATTATTTGGTTAAATATATCAGTAAGGTTGGAGAGACTATTGCAATTCCCCAGGTAAAAGGGTCAGGGGCACAGGCTAGAATGATGCTAGTGGACATGGTGATAAGATGTAGGTTTGAGGAAATAGATATAAACTAGAGCTTGGCTGATGTATTAATATGGCAATGGAGCATGGGTCGGTAAGGTGAGGGAAAAAGACATTGACTTTGAGGCTTTTGGCCTGAGTAACCAGGTAGACAGTGTTGTCACTAACTGAGATGGGCAAGATTTTAAGAAGTTTTAGCAAGTCTCTAACCCATTTTGGAAACATGCTTCCACATGCGTAGTTTCACAATGTTCATTCATTGTCTACTGGGGTTCCTTCCATCAAAGTGAAATGCTGAGTCAAACTATATATTTAGCATGTTTGAAACAGTCATTTCTATGTTGCCTACAGTCATAGGTAATGACTTAGAAACCAAGAGAGCTAACATAATACCTGCAATGTCATCGTCTCGCCCTATTTCTGCTTGTGAACTTTTCTGGGGACTTCAGCATATGCTATGCTATAAATGTAGAAACACCGATGTGCCTCTGCATCTGGGATTAATTTGAATAAGTTTGACTAGTTTGCCCTAAATTCACAGATATTTAACTGACGAGTTGAGTCCATTTAACAACTTGGCCTGAGAACCCAATAACAAAAAAATTCAGACCAGTTTATACATGTCCAGTTGGTAAGGGTGGGGAAGAGAGTGGATTTTAAAGAGATTTTGAAAACATGAAGTTCCACATGGATGATTAATACTTCTATGCAACCTAATGGATGTTGACACACAATGGGAAAAAATCTTATTGAAAGAAAAAAAAATGTTATGGAATGATCTTCTCTGGGAATTTAAGCCAATCTCAAGGAACTTGGAAAGTCTCTTAAACTCTGTCTTTTTTCTTGTGTACCTTTGACAGTAAAATTAGTGTACAGCATCATTGGACATGCCAAAGAGGCACTGCCAACTAACAATTTAGTTCAACTACTGAGATGAATTATTAACTCTTTGTTATAATTTTGCCCAGTCCCTCACTGTTCTCATGAAGTTTGTTTTACTTCCTGATGTGCTGCAATATTTGAATGAGATTAAGTGTAAGAGTAGCCATGTGACTAAACAGTGATGAACAGAGGCAACCAAGCCTACCTCTCAGGTAGACAGAGCAAATGGTCTCCTGCAGGTTGCAATATTGGGAGGACGAAGAGTAGTGAAGACCACATTGAGCAAGAAAGTCCCTGGCCTCAGGGAGCCTGCAGTTAGGATCTTGCTTAAGAGGGAAATTAGAAATTAAGAGTCATGCAGATGAAGGAAACCAAAAGGTAACCAGAGGTAAAGAATGTAGGAATAGGTCATTGAGAACCTGAGAAAATGAAGCTCAAGAAGAGATAAATTGTAGAGGGCAAGAGTCATCTAAAACAACTTTCTGTTATTCTCCCCACAAAATATCAAGGGCCTTTGGCGTGGACCAAACGTGTCCATGGGTATTCTGGATAGACCAAATGTCTGCTAATCAAATAGATGGACAGATAGATATAAAGGTAAATAGGTAGGTAGGTAGGTAGGTAGGTAGGTAGGTAGGTATTAGATAGATAGATACATAGATACATAGATACATAGATACATAGATACCTAGGTACCTAGATAGATAGATAGATAGATAGATAGATAGATAGATAGATAGATAGATAGATTTTAAGATATCAGCTCACATGATTGTGGAGGGTTAGCTAGTTCAAAATCTTGAGGATATAGTCTGTCAGGTTAAAGACTCAGGGAAGAATTTGAGTCTGAAGGCCGTCTACTGGCAGAATTCTTCTTGCTCAGAGGAGAGTCAGTCTTTTCTCTTAAGCCTTCAACTGATTGAATGATGCCCACTCATATTATGGAGAGCAGTCTGCTTTACTTAAAGTTTACTAATTTAAATGTTAATCTCATCCAAAAAAACACTTTCCTAGAAACATCCAGAATAACTTTTAACCATTATTTATATTGTTTAATTATCATGTAGCTATTTCTATATAAATAATGCACTTATTTTCCATTTGTTTGGCTATTTTATGTATAACTCTTATAATTCACTAATTTGTAATGTATAAGTTCCAAATTAAGTAAAGTATCTTTATTTTACTTGGCACTATGGCCCAGCCAAACTGACACATAAAATTAACCATGACACCTCCCCACACTTATAGGTGGTACTTACCTGAATGCCAAGTAGACATTTTCAGTGAGAAAGCAAGAAGTACTGGGAGTAGCTGAGACAGGGTGCTGAGTTTACATCTGCAGGAACCTGGGTTCTGCCACATGGCTGCAGAGGTCATAAGGGAGCTAAGATGTGAGGCTGTGCTCATGAGGTCTCCAATATAACCATTTTCTTTTTCAACACTGAAGGAAAAAAAAAAAGCGTTTGAGCCAAAGCAAATAGCTCTATTTGCCTACATTTACATTTGGAAATAAAAGGGAGCCTGTATACAATTGTTACACAAATCCAGGGAAAAAACTATACATTTTCTAATGACGTTTTCAAATCAAACTAAAATCATTCATTTTTAGCGAAACTAGACTACCTCTAAAACAATACTGAAATTTTTAACCAGTTAACTTTAGCCATTTTTTGATGTTTAAAAAAAAAAAGTTTGCTCCTCTTAGCAAATATTCTCCCATATGTAATGGGAGAAAACAAAACCAAAACCTTTCACTTTAACAATAAAAAGTATAAACTTTTCCTTAAAAATAGTTTTAAAAAAGGGTTGTTTTTTTTTAAGAAAAAGATTTTAAATATTTAGTGCTTGATTCTATTTATATGAAGTACCTAGAATAGTCAAATTTATAAAGACAGAAAGTTGAATGGTGGTTGTATAATGAACTTAGACATTACATTGTTTAATGGGTACAGAGTTTGAAATTATGAAATGTTCTGGAGAGATGATGGTGATGGTTTCACAATATGAATGTACTTAATGCCACTGAATAATATACTTAAAAATAGTTAAAATATTAGGTTTTATCTTGTACTTATTTTATCACAATAAAAAAAAAATTTTACTGCAGAAAGTTAACTATAATGAATGATTCAGGGGTTACACCATGTCCTTGGCAAGGACCAGACAATAAGCTTGATGCTAAGGTCTGACTGACTATAAAAATCAACAGCTTCAAGGAGGATTGTTGTGGTTTTTATTATAAAATATAAGTCCGTTTTCTAACTTGCTGACAGAACAAGGAAGAATGTGACTAAAAGAACGCTCTTAAGGATAAGAGATCAAAAATTAGGCCTGTGCCCTATGTTAGCAATGGGAGGCATGGAGGGTAGGAAAAGAATTCTTCTCACAGAGCAGGAATTTTCTACAATTTCTCCTTAAAGACCACTTTCACAAAATAGTAGATAATCATGATCTAATGAGAAAAAATTCTGCTTTTCATTGTCATGAGCACAATCTATGAGCAATCCATTCTCTGATTTTAGTAATTTTTATCTCCCCATGTGTTATCATTTTGACTAACATGCACTAATATTTTGACTACCAATGTACTTTCAATCAAAGCCTTTTTAATTAAAAAAATATCAAATTCCTAAACATCACTCTACCTAAATAGGAAAATTAATATTTTACTTATTCTGATACTTATACCTTACAAATTAGTGAATTGTTAAGAATTATACATGAAATAGCCAAGCAAACTAAAGTAACTGTAAGTATGACATATATAATATCCACTGACAATTATATAATGTGTAAAAAGTTCTAAAGATAGAGTCTAGCATGTAATAAGTGCCCAATACAAGTTGATTTTTGTTGACTATATTTATGTCTTTAATTTGCTTCATTTTAAGTCAATGAACATGTAATAAATAGTATATTTTTACTAGGTAAAAGTCATCTTGCTAGGCTGTATGGGGGAACAAAAGTTGAAGGACATACATACACCATTGAGAGAAACATCAATTCTTCTAGGGATGGGGAAAAACAAGTATATAAATAACAAAGTTCTTGACATAAAAATGGTACCCAAGAGTTATGAAGATTCCGATAGATCAGGAGAAATTTCTCAGAGAAAGAGGCATTTATCCCGGACCTTAAAGAATAGATAGGATTTCTAATGGCAAACATGGCAGTGGGAGGTGAGGAACATTCTAGGCAGAGGGGGTGAGGAGAGCACAAATGCAGAGAGTGAGGAGTGAGGACAGGAACCAGTTTATCAGGTTTATTTAGAACACAAGATGGTTCTTGGAGGTCAGCCTGGAAAGGCTGGTTGGGACATGGAGAGCTCAGATTCAATCTCTCAGATTCTGAGAGGAGGAAACCCCTTGAAAGTGTTTGCAAATGAAAAAACATGAGTAGAAGCAATTTTAGAAAGAGTGATCTAGAAGCATTCTGCTTCTGCTGCATTGACATAACGAGGAAAATTCCTTTGGTTTAGGAGAATGGTTAGTTCTCCTTTCATAGATGTGACCATTGGCTAGCCTTAGGCCCAAACCAACCCTTGGTTTTCAGACTTGAAGTCCAGTGTTTTTTCTGTATTGGTAGTACTTCAAAAGTTCTCACCACGACTACCATATCTGTATTGATCTGCAGTCCAGGTGTCCCCAGTGGCTCAGGGGCAGCCTCCCTGTGCCTGAGAAGCAATTAGTAGGATTCCCGTCCTTTCGATGCCAATAGCCCTGGCTGCTCCTCACCTAACCCCAATCTTCTTGCGCTCTGCAGCACACCTCAGCATTATGGATGGGGTGGGCCTCTTTTGCAGTGTCCCGCACAACTGGGGAGCTGAGAACTCACTCACATGCGCTCACTTTCCTCAGGAGGAATTGCCAGCCAAGAGGGTCTTTTTTTGGCACTCCACTGTGCCTTTTTGTGGAGGGGTGATGTGGTAAAATGACACTCTCTCTTCAGTGCATCCAATCTCCCACTTTTTTCCACAACGATATGCCGGAACTTCTCTGAAGGACTCCTGCACTTTCAAAAAGGCACTCTCCTCCCTGAGCAACTGCCAAAATTGGGGGAAGATAATGTCAAGAAAAGTTTGCTGCCACCAATCTAATGTCAACAGGCGTTCCCCAATCTAGGGTGCAAAAAGAAAAGAAATTGTAGTCACATAAATATTTTGCAAGCTGCAGAATCCCAGCCTCTGGTGGAAATCAAAAGTGCACTCTGTGGACACAAAGGGGAGGCTACTTTTTATAGAGAAAGTTCCCACCCTGGTCCTTGATTGGTCCATTTTTTTATGCAAATAAGGAATTCAAATTTGCACAGTCTGATTGGTCCAAATAGCACTGCCCTGACTGGTGGGAATCACATGTTCTGATTGGTCATTATAGAGCTGCTCTGATTGGTCAGTAAAGGTGCAAATAGGAGCAGTTCCAATTGGACAGGCAGGTCTCAGCCCATTAGTTTTTCCTGAAATTCAGTATGTCTGAGAGGCCTGCCTTAGCAATGGCTGCTGTAGTCTCTTTATAATTTGGGGGCCAATTAACTATGAGGAGTCCTTCTTGACTGGCATTTTGCTTCTCAGGTCAACAGTAGAAAATTCCTATTCAGCCATTTTGATACTGCCATTCTGCAGGTCACCTATTATAGAATGAGACCTAAATGGGAAGATCAATTTATCTTTCTTCATTCATATCTTGCAGAGAAATATTTTATTTATACTTTCTAACTGTGTAAAATCTGAGCAACTCAGGGTATTTTCTTTAGAATTAAATATCAAATTGAAGGGTATCAATAATACATATTATGCAAATAATGGATAGGTTCAATCCTTTTAGGATTGGCTTAAACCAAGGTGACTATAAAGAAATGAGATTCTGTGCTTTTTCTGAAGAAAATTCCAAGAGTGTTCGTCCACACAACATTTTTGGAAACAAACAGCACTACTCGAATTAAATATATGACCTCTGAAAGAATCTGATTTGAAGGTCAGTCCTATTTTGGTTTTTCTCAAATTGAATAATTTTGCTTTAAAAACACTTTCATTCTTTCATGAAATGTTTGTAGGCTGCTAGTGCTCATCAATACCAAGCTTTCTTCTCTTTCCTGGTCACACAGCCAAACTGCACCTCTCAGGTCCCTGCTGTCTGGTGGTGGTCATAAACTAGTCTTGGCCAGTGAAATGTGGAAAGAAGTGGTGTGTGGTATTTCTAGATGTGGCCCCTAATCCTCCCTTGTGTTCTCCATGTGTCCCTCTTGTCTGTTCGCTGGATGCAGAGAATCTTTTAATGACTCCAGGGCTCTATAGAATGGAAGGGCCACTAGATGAATGAAGCCTGAATAACTATGTGGAACAGAGACTCATGTCCACCCCACTAATCCATATCACACCGTCACCCATTTTTTGGTTAAGCCAATTAGATTTGGCTAGTGTGGGTTATGTCAGTGAGCCTCTCCTGAGTAATATATATCATTCCTCTTAGACTCTGATAAAATTTCTAAGTCTCTGTAGGTGACACCTACCTGTACACAACTGCTGCTTTTGAATTTGTCTGAAATTGGTGTTGCACTTTTCTGGTATCCCAGGCAAGTCTTTCCTCTTGATTCAGATTTTGCTTTATTGTTAATCAGGGTTAATCAGGCCCATGATCTTAGCAGAAAATTTCCATGATGGCATGTAGCTCTGTTGCAGACAACAGGCTTTGACTGTCTAGGATTTCCCACTTTACAATTTGTCACCCCATTGTCACCAACTCTATTAACAGGCCTTAGAACTTCACCTCCCTCATACCCCTACAAAATGCCTGGAATCTTTCCCACATTTTCTTTAATGTGTGCTTTGAGATTGTGAACTGTCAGTACACAGTGCTAGAACTTTCAATAATATAACTAGTCCACTGAGTTTCCAGAGACTTAGAAATTTATTTTAGCATTAGCTTCAAGTTCTCTTTTTGTGTCTTCAGGAAGAGATATGCACAAATTCATTCTGTTTATGCTGTGGAATGAGTCAGAGTGCAAACCAGTAATTTGACACAAGTGACCAAATTCTCATGAATTAGGCTCAAAGATCCTCCATAGACCTAGTAAATGAATGAATTTCTCTGGCTGCTCAAATTTGCCAAATGTATATTTTTATAGACTTAGCTGTATAGCTTTAATGGCTTAGCAATAATGTAATGTGGATAGAGAGAGGTCTGGATATTGTCACCCATATGTCTCCTGGAGGGGCCCAGAAGTAAAGATCATGTCAGCTAGATAACCCTGTGTGTAAATGTGGTCTGTGATTCTGGGAGTTAGCTGCTGACAGTTGTGGTGAATACGACTATTTCATGGTATTTTGCTTCCAGCAAAAATGTTTATGGTTGTACAAAAATCAAAGTAGCTAGTGGTCATGTATCTTAGCTAAAAAGAATAATTGAGAACCACTAGTCTAAGTCGCCCTGGATTTTTTTAGATTAAAATTCAAATACCTTTGTACATGCATTCATTTGAATTGTCACTTTTTCAGCACTATATTCCTTTTACATGAACTAAGTGACAGTTGGCATGGCCCAAAGTCATCTAAGAGAAGTTATAGTTCAATTGGGAATAAAGTTAAGGACTCTGGGTAAGAGACCTCCACAGGAGATGTTATTGCTCTGATATTCACAAATGTAGGCAAAAATCACACCTCTAAAGACTAAATTGATGCTAGGAGGAACATGATTACATACAAAGGATCTGTATAAGCTATGAAACACTGCATTAAATAGATTATCATTGTTTGTTTTACTACAAGTGTTTATTGTACATCTATAATATTGTAAGCCAGGCACTGTTCTCAGTCATTTAAAAGCATCAGCAAACAGTGCAAAGTCCATAAATTATAACATATATTCTAGTTCTAGGTAGGCAATATATAACAGATTTTTAATAGAAAGTGAGGTGACTGATGATGCTTTGATATAAACTAAAGCAAGGGGAATGTACAGAGAGTTACAGGTGCTGCTTTTTCACATAGCATGATCAGGAAAGGCCACTCTGTGGGGGTAACATTTGATGGGATGGAGTGATGGGATGGGATGAAAGATGGGATGGAGTGAGCCAGGGGATATGAAGGAAGGAGGTAAAGATATGACCATGGCGTGTTCAGCATGCAAAATGTTATTCATAGCCATGGACTTGGATGGGAGGAAATGTTGAGAGACTCTAGACAGACAAGAGAAGAGAAGGGCACTGTTAGATCACTCCATTAATTAGAGGATTCAAAGAGGAACAAGAGTCAGAAACCAAGAGGAAGCAACGAATCAGATGGGAGGAAAATGTGGAGTGTGTGACGTCCCAGAAGCCGATTGGAAAAAGTGCCGTAAGAAAGGGGCTTAAGCAAGCCGCTATCTATACAGAAACATTATTATTAAATCCCCACCTTACCTAACATACAAAAATAGGTTCCATTTGGTCTAAAGACCTAAATATGAAAAGCGAAACTTTAAAATATTGCGAAGGAAGTATACACAAATATTTTTACACCCTCAGTCAATGGAAGTGTGTCTTTAAAAAAACAAATAGCACATACCATGAATGGAAAAAAACTAATGAATTCTAAATTTCTATTAATTAAAGAACAGTATTAAAAAGTAAAATGACAAAGCACATAACTGGGAGAAGATATTTGCAGCACATAAAATCACAAGAAGCTTTTTAATAATTCAGAATTTATAAAGAACTCCTATAAATTGGTAAGAAATACACATAACCTTTAAAAAAATGACATGAAGAGGCATTTCTCGCTAGAAGAAGACTGAATGGGCAATAAATATATGAAAAGATGTTTAATCTCATTAGCAATTTGGAAAAATGGAAATTTAAATCTGTAAAAGGTATTTTATACCCACCAGATTAGCATAAATTTAAAAACCTGACAATATCAAACATTGACAAGGTTATAGAGCATGAGAAATATTATTCATCTGCTGATGGGAGTATAACTGGTACAACCTTTTTGGGGCAATTTGGGTGTTATTTAACAAATTTGAAGATGTACATACCCTGTGACAGCAGTCACACTCCAGAGAAACTCTTGCTCCCATACACCATGAAGCCGAAACAAGAATGATCATAGAAACATTGTTTATAATAATAAAAGAAAAGAAAAGAAGTAGCATCAATGTCATTAACACAAGAATAGATAAATAAATTATGACATAGTCACTGTGGTAGCCAGCCTCCAAAATGGCTACTAATGTCAATTTTTAGTATTCCTGTGCTTTGTGTAGTCCCCTCCCACACTAAATAGAGCTGACCTGTGTAGCCAATAGGATATTTTAGAAATGATGACAGGCGATTCCAAGGCTAGGTCACTGTGACTTCTGCCTTACCCTCTTGAATCACTTTGTAAGAATCCAGCTGCCATATTGTAAATATGTTCAAACAGCCCTATGGAATATCCACAAGGCAAGGAACTAGGCCTCTCTAACAACCAGCACCAACTCCCTGTCTTGTGAGTAAGTCATCTTGGAAATGAATTCTCCAGCTCCAATCAAGCCTTCAGATGACTGGATATGTAACCAATATCATAACTGCAAACTCATGGGAGACTCTGAGCTAGAACAACTCAGCTAAGACTTTCCTAAATTTCTGACCTGTAGAAACTGTTTATGGTTGTTTTGAGCTGCTAAATTTTGGAGTTATTTGTTGTACAGACATAGATAATGAATATAGGTATGTAACAGAATATTGCACAGCCATAAAAACAAGCTATGATTACAACAGCATCATGGATAAATCTCTTAAAATAGAATTGTCACAAAGTTATAAGTTATAAAGATATGTTCAGTAAGTTACCATTTATATAAAATTCATAAAAGAAAAACTAAATAATACACTGTTAGAGAGATACACATACAGAGTGAAACAATGCAGGATAACAAAGGAATAGTAAGCACAAAATTCAAGAGTATAGTTACATCCGGGAGGGAGGAAGGGACAAGCAATCAAATAAAGACACACAAGAGCTTCTTGTGGTTTTACTTTTAAAGCTAACTGATGCATACACTGGTGTTTATTATATTAATCTTTATATCTTATGAATGTATAAAAAATGTCATTTTAATTTTTTTCAAAGAAGATTGGAATGACTGACCAAAGGTTCTAAGAGGTCAATTATGCTACAAACAAGGACTGACCATTGGATCTTGCCAGGCAGAGGTCATCAGTTTTTCTAATGAGCACAATGTCAGTGAGTTATAGGTGAACAGTGTGCTTGGAATGGGTTGAAGAGAGAATTAGGGGGTGAAGAAATGGACACAGCAAGTACCAACAACTCTCTGAGATCCTTTGTAAAGGGCAAGAGGAAAATAGTGTGAAAGCAGGAGGGGAATAAAAAAGATATGTATTTTTGGACAGGATATATTTTAAAAATCTAAAAGGAAGTGAAAACAACTTTTCCAGGAGAGATAACTAAGAATTGCATTTATTCTTGAATAGTTGAGAGATGATGAGATATAGTTCAAAGTGCAGGAGTTGGCCTTAGATAAGAGTACGAGCGTTGCGTATTGATATTATTCATAGATTAGTGGCAGTACCAAGGCAGGGCGGGCAGCAGTCTTCATGCAAGAGAATAGAGCACAATAGGAATTCTAGTTTGGAATCTCTAGGTCTCTCCTTCTAACGTTGTATGACTTCATGAATTTGAACTCCTTAGGAAAAGTTAGTGGATATATTTCAATTTAAATCAAACTGGAAGACAGGTATTAATATTATACTTTAAATGATAAAGTATAAGATCTGGTCATGAGAAGCCACCCTTCTTTATTGTGTATGTGTAGTTATACGGGTATGTCATATATGTCATGTGGTCAAGATATTGTACAGTTGGACCAGTGCTAGAGCTGGAGCCAACTATCTCTATACTCAGGAACCACACATAAGAATAGTACGTAAGGGGGAAAGGTGAATCCTTCATGACGTCAAATACTTAGGAGAAAGGTACATCTTTCAGACCAGAAACTAGAATTGGAAGGCAGGTTCTAGCTGACAAAAAGAGGCCTTTTTCTTTGGGTTTAATTATAGAGGGGTCAAGGTGTCCTGGAGGACATGGTGGCAATATCTAGGGAGACAGGAAGAGTACTCTTCCTTCAGCATCCCGTGTGCAAAGGGAATGGACCACGAGCCTTGAGGACAAAAGGAAGGCTCTGGTGGCATTGGAGTCCATTTCTAAGACAGACTATATTTCTATTCCTCAAATCCCCCAAGTTTACATCCACCAGCATCCAGGACAGTCTTGCCAGGTCTAGCCTGTCTCAACAATAATAGTAACTAACATTACTGAGCACATACTATGTACCAGACACTGTTTAAGTCACCTGACCATGTATGTGAAAGCTACCCCATGGGGTGGAGGACACTCAAGGGACATTCTCCAAACCAGTCTGGGGGCACTATCAACGTTTCGCCGGTTTAATGGCATCTTAAAAGGATTGTCTCATTAAGTTCTTGCAGTTCGATCTTTCCTCTCTGCTGCTTCAAATTCGTCCCAGTGTCCTATAACGAAAAAGGTCAGTCCATGCGAAAGTTTTGTTCTAAACATTGCAGAGTTGCTCTTCTCATTCTGTCAGTGGGAGTGTGAAATGTGGGGCCTGTGGGATTTTTTTGTTTGTTTTTGTTTTTTGGGTCATGTCATAGATCAGAAACTGTAGCATTTTTCTGCCTCTAAGCCAGAGAGAAGAAAGAAAACTATGACATGAGTTGCCTTCACTGAGGGGCAGGGTCACTTCTTGGCCCCAAAGTATATCTGGTGTGTTCCTTTAAAGTGTCCTGTAGTTGAGTCTTTTTTGAAATTGAGAATAGACAACACGTCGACAAGGGGGAAGGTGATAATGGTGTTTACAGAGCAGAGAGGGGTGTGGGAGCAGACTTCCAGCAGAAAACTCAGACTGGACACTTTCACTGAATCTGGTTCGCAGCAGGGCAAAAGCACTCCTGTGTGAATTCAGGTTAATTGCTGCTAAAATTATACTGGGTTTTCTTTTTCTCTATTGTCATAGAAAAAATCTAGGAAATTCTGCAATTAATTTCTTAATGAATAAAAATACAATGTGTCAAAAAGGAAGTGTTTCGCACTTGTCCTCAGCTAGTCCTGTAACAGTGAGTTTTCTCTACTAGCAGACTCAGGCCTGCCCAGTCTACAAACCAATATTTATGAAGGCAGGAGCACGTCAGTATATCTTTCCTCACTTCCAACAGCATCACTACCAGATTGGGTCAAGAATCTGTTGCTCTGTTAAAGGCCTGGTATCTCCTGAGTGGTAAATGGGCCCTGTAATAGGGCTGAATTTTGTCCCCTCAAAATTCATGTGTTGAAGCGCTAACCTCCAGTAGCTCAGAATGTGACTGTGTTTTGAGACAGCACTTCTAAAGAGGTAATTAAGGTTAAATAACGTCATCACAGTAGGCCCTAAATCCCAATGAGATTTGTGTCTTTATAAGAAGAGGAGGTCAAGACACAGACACACTCAGGTGGAAGAGCACATAAAGGCCAAGAGAGAAGGCAACCATCTACAAACCAGGGAGAGGGGCCTCAGAAGGCCCCAACCTTGCCAACACCTTGATCCTCCCGAATTGTGAGAAAATAAATGTCTTCCGTTTTATGCCACCTAGTTTGTGGTACTTCATTATGGCAACCCTACCACACTAACATAAGCCCCAAACATTCATTCCCACCAAATAACAGCATTCCCTTCTCTCCTCATTAGCAAGCCAATGTGAATGGGCTTCTGCTAGAGGTCACTCTCTGCCCTGAACTCATCCTTTAAAGTAGGAGTCGGCAAACTTTTTCTGTAGAGGGCCAGGTAGTAAATACTGTAGGCCTTGAATGTCGGGAGGCAAAAGAGAATATATGTAATTACCTATAAAAGCATTTAAAATGCAACCACTTTTACTTGTATACCAATGTTCTTAGCAGTATTATTCACGGTAGCCAAAAGGTGAAAATTACTTGTGTCCATTAACAGACGAATGGATGACAAAATGTGGCATATACACACAGTGCGATATGATTTAGCCTTAGAGGAAAGAAATTCTGATACGTGCTACAACATAGATAAACTTTGAAAATATTATGCTAAGTAGCAAAAACTAGACACAAAAAGACAAATACTGTGTGATTCCAATTATATGAGGTACTTAAAATAGGCAAATCGTAGAGACAGAAAGTAGAATGATGATTGCAGGGGGCTGGAAGGAGGGAGAAATGGAGAGTTATTGTTTAACGGGTACAAAGGTGCTTTGGGGGAATCATGAAAAAGTTGTGGAAATGGATAGTGTTGATTGTTGCACAGCATTGTGAATGTACTTAATGCCCTGAATTATACACATAAAAATAGTTAAAATGGTAAAGTTTGTATTATGTATTGTTTAGAACCACAACAAAAAAGGCTATTTCCCCTGCCCCAATGTAACCACTTAAAAATATTAAATATAAGACTGGGGGAAGGGGAGGTGGGTAGGAAGAGGAGAAGATTAACTCAGAGGCCATAGTGTGCCAACACCCCGCCCTAAACTGTTTGGTTAGGGTCCTGCGTTTAGCACAATAAGCAAGAGATGTGCACTAAACGGACAGATCACCTGTAACTGTCAACATCTGGACGGTTCCCAGTGTCAGGTGCTCTGGGTGCCTGTTTTGTCTCTCTCTCCATCAGACTTGTACTGTTGACATTTCTGCATGCTTTGGAGCCTAATCCATTGAGGCTGCAGATGGAGATCTTTGAAGGTTTTGCTTAGGGAATGAGTCCTCTGTGGAGGATACAAACAAGTTAAGGAATATGATTCTGGTTTGATTATAACAGGATTACACTTAATATCTGAATTTAGAAAACAAAGCTGAATGTCTTGCTTACCATAGTATGGGGAAGCTATGCTAGTTAGGCGCAGTCTCTCTGAGCAGATTACAGTGTAATTTATGAAAGGTTTTAAAGGAGCAGTTAGTTCAGGGATTGAAAGACTTTCAGAGGCATAAGTGAGTTAACATCATCTGTAAAAGTGTGGTTGCTGGCTGAGCTATTGTTGATTGGTTGGCACTCAGAAGTGTGTTTATTAAAGTAAGTCAATCTCTTGCTGATTTCCATAAGCTAGAAGTCGAACTGATTGTTTAGCTTGTAAAAGCTGAGGAAAGTTGTCGTTGATCAATTTAACAGATGTAGAACAGGTTCTGGTGGCTACTTGTTACCATGACTACAGAACAATCTATTTTTTCCCCTAGATGAGTGGGAAATTTAAAATTTTCATGTATCATATGTGTAGCTCTCTCTCCAGCCATTAAAAATCTGCCTTATCCTTCATGGCAAAGACTTCCACTGCCCACTGAATATTTATTCTCTCCCCTTCTTCTTTACTAACAGGAACCTGTTTGTGTTAAGGGTAGCAATATACTCAACAACTGCATTTCACACACAGCTTTATATATCAGGTTGACCGTATACACAATCCTAACCAATGAGGTATGGACAGAATCACTGGACGCTGTCTCTGGGAGAGAGATGCAAAGTCAGTGGACACTCTTCTTTTCTTCTTGCTGCCTGGAAGGGAGTCACAATGCTGGGGGACAGGAGCTATAGTGGATCCATGGGAACTAAAGCCATAGCCATACCATAATGATGGGAGAGAGAGAGAGAGAGAGAGAGAGAGAGAGAGAGAGAGAGAGAGACCTATGGTGGAGCTATCATATCAGCTCTAGACTGCTTGACTCCTGAGCTAGGTGAGAAAAAAACAAACCTACCTCTATTTGGTATAGCTGCTGTGAGTTGTTTTCTGTTATGTGTAGCCAAATCTATTTTCAATTGATAAGCCTGTCCTTCTGCTTTCCTTATCTCTTCATCTCACAATCATCAGTGGCTCCCATGTGTACTCACTGCATAGCAGAGTGCTCAACCCACCACACAAAATAGTCAATATATACTTGTCGAGTGTGTAATTTCCAGATAAGGTTTTATGTGCCTCCCAATATGAGGCAATAAGAAGTACAAACATCATCTACAAAGTAATCTTGCCAAAATTATTTTAACCTGAATCCAATTATGAAGAAACTATCAGACAAATTTGGCATGGGATATAGTCTAAAACAATTTACCTGGACTCTTCTCAAAAGTTCCACATGACAAAAAAATAAAAAAGAAAGTGAGAGGGGGAATTATTCTAGATTAAAAGAGACTAAACAAACATAACAGCCAAATGCAATATGTGAACCTCAATTGAATCCTGGATCAAACAACCAAAGATATCTGCGTCACCCAGTATACTCACGCTTACCTGCCAGAAATTCTGAAGTCAATGAACTGTGTGGTATAGAAAAGGCATAGATTTCCCCACTCCGAACTCCACACAGATCACTTAGATCAATAGAGAAACTGAGAGTTGTTTACCCCAAAAACATTCATGTAGTTTCTATACCATTTAAAAGATCGATACAGCCAGTGAGGCTTAGGAAAACTCTTAAATCTATCAGAGATGCTCCTGCAGAGTGACAGGCTGTTGTAACCAACACGTGTTAATCCTGCCACAAGCCTTGGAAGGCACCGGGGATGCTCCTGGGAGATGAGAATCTGGGAAGCCTCACGAAATGTGAAGAAAATCTCAGCCACTGCTACCACTTGCTGTAACGCAGCAGTGTGGTGCTAGGGCTGAAAAGAGCGGGGCATGCTGCGGAACTCTAGGCTGCACTGGAAGCATGAAAAAACGACTGTGAAATGACATCTTATTGAGTGACAGACGCTGGGGCTTCTGAGTAGTCAGTGAGACCATGCAAGACTAGAGGATCCACTAGGGGGCGGTGGAGTACAGAGGTTAAGGGCTGGGGCTCCGCATCAAAGAGCTGAGATCAGTCCTGGCTTCTCCACTTAGTGGATAGTTGACCCAAGGCTACTGACAACTCCTCTAGGCTTTAGTTTTCTCATCTGTATAATGGCGATGAGAACAGTACCTACAACAGAAGTCTGTTGCGGATAATAAGTGTGCCTGGTATAGTATAAACACTGAATTATTATTAGCTATTAAGATGGTCCATGGAAATAACATATTATTCGCAGAAAAACTAGAGGAGAAGGCTGCCCCTACACATACGTACACATCTTGGCCGGGGGCAGGGTGCGCAGCAAAGCGAATGAGAACACAAGCACAATGGAACTTATGATGCAAAGCCTGGAAAATGCTGCTCATGGAGATGAGCTGAGGAGTGAATTACTGTAGGAAGATGGACGCCCGTGACACATCAGGCTAGGGGTCGCCCACCCATTCCCTTTAGCTGTAAGCTTTGTTTAGTTCCTTTCTAAAATTTTTAAATTGTGGTAAAATACACATGATATATAATCCACCATCTTAGCCATTTTTAAGTGTATCGTTCAGTGGCATTGAGAGTATTCACATCGCTGTGCAATCATCACCACCATTCATTCATCTACAAAACGTTTTTCATTTTGTAAAACAAATTGTGTACCTATTAAACAACAACTCTCCATTTTCCCCTCCTCCAGCCCCTGGTAACCACCATTCTACTTTCCATCTCTATAAATTTGACTGCTCTAGGTGCTTCACATAAGTGGAATTGTTTAGTATTTGTCTTTTTGTGACTGGCTTATCTTACTTAGCATAAAGTCCCCAAGGTTCATCTATGTTGTAGTATGTGTCATAATTTCTTTCCTTTTTAAGACTGAACAATATTTCATTCTGTATATATACATACCACATTGTGTTTACCTATTCACCCTTCAATGGACACTTGTAACCCTTGTTTTGTTCCTTTTGAAACAGATGGTCCCGCATTTTCTGGAGGAGCTTAAGCACCAGGAGAACCAGTGGCTGACCCCTGGAATGAGGCAAAACCTCAAATATGGCAAGGACCTCAGAGAACAAGAAATGATTTGTAGACAAGGGAGGAAAGCAATTCAGCCAGTATAGAGACCAACATGTGTATACAGCTCCTAAATGTCACTTGTACACCTGAGGGCTTTGCATAGTCCTTATGACAGTCACTGCCTCTCAGCTCCAAACTCATGCTTCTTTACTTGGCTTCATGATGCTGAGCTGAGACCCTGTAAACCTCACAGTGGGCTCTATCAATTAGGGGTGCTGCAGGAAGGCTGCAAGCCTGGAGGAAGAAGGAGGGACTTGTGACCTCCTTTCTGCTTGTGGTTCTTCTGAGCAACACCCCAGCAACGCTTTTGTACCCAGGAGGGGCAGTGCCTTCCTGTAGCAGAAGCTGAATCCAATTTTCAGTTGTTCCCACTCTTGAAGAGTTTCTTTGCTCTCTAACCATCACCAGTCAGCCAGAACTGCCTCCTCAGAGTTCTGGGTCTCTGGCCCGTGGGACCACTCCTTTAAGTTGTAGGTTTCAACAACTCCAGACATTTGCTTTATTTGCCCTGCCTGAGAGGTGGTAGCTGCTTCCTTTGTGATATCTTGAAGTTCTCTTCTAACTTTCATGTAGTTAACGGTTCTTTATATTTAGTTCTGTCTTTTTAAATTGTTGCTGTGACTTTTGTCTTTAACTGGGTTCTAACTGATACCCCTCCCAACTACTATGTCAAATCTTTAATGTCCTCCCAGGCTGTGTGCTTAACTCCAGACCCCTTGCCCCAGTAAGGATGACCAGGCCTCCTATTTCATCCAGAAAATTAAAGCCATTATAAGTGACTTCAAACGTGCCTCCCCCAACCACCCAATTTATAAAAATTTCTATAGCCAATTTCCTTTTCTTCAGTCTCATAGGATAGAGCATTTTCTTTCTGTTTAATTCCAAATCTTCCACAGATGCTTTTGAGCCCGCCCCCAACCCCCACCATATCCCCTGGGACCCTGCTCTGTCTCTCATATATATCCTTTCCCAATTCTTAACATGCTCTTTTCTATAGTCTCCAGGGAGCTGAGTAAGGATGGATAAAAGTATTGTAGGTTCTTCTCTTCCTCTCTCCTGTTAATTGCATCCATATTCCACCCCTAGCATGTCTACCTCCAACTCTGAATTCCTGGATGAGGTCTGTATTCCCAGCATCCAACACAATGCCTGGCAGGGAGGAGACAAGGAAGTGACACTCGGTGGGTGACGACTAAATAGGAACCCTCTTTACCTGCTTACTGAAAGAAACCGTGAATAGATGGAATTCTGGAATTAGCGGAGCTCGCAGCACAGCCTGGAGCCACATTTCTCCCAGCCCTCTCCTTGCACTGGACCGCAGGCACAAGAATCACCTTGGGAGTTTGTTAAAGTGCTGGCTCAAAACCCACATCGATGGGGCTATGTCAAAGGGACACAAGAGCAAATTGAAAGAGCCCTCAGTGGCCAAAGCGGAAACAATTTGAACAAGAAAATAAATGAAGTGGTATATGTTGGTTATAACACAAAGCATAAAATAAATACATGAATCCATAATGATATAAATAAAAGGTTGAATAAATAAATGAGGGAGAAAGGCCAGATTTCCTGTGTAGAAGAATTCCAAATAATTTCTATAGATACTCTGTCCTCAAAGGGGTGGAGCATAACTCTCCCCTCAAGTGTGGGGTGCATGTAGTGACTTTTTTTCAAAGAGGACAATATGAGGGGAGGGCAAAAATTTTGCAGTAGAAAACCTGACAAACACTACCTCAGCCAGGTGATCAAAGTCAATGATGAATGATAAGCAATGATAAGCAATGATGAATGAGGTTGACAGTATGACATGATGAAAATGGCATTAACCTCTGTGGTATTCTTCCCAGCAATCTATAAACTCAATTGTATAATAAAAAAATATATCAGACAAGTTCCATTAAAGGAATAGCCTACAAACTACTAACTAATATTCGTCAAAACTGTCAAGGCATTGAAAACAAGTAAAGTCTAAAAATCTGTTACAGCCAAGAAGAACCTAAATGTAATGTGATATCCTAGATGGGCTATCCTGGAACGAAAAATAAAATAACTAAGGAAATTTGAATAAAGTCTGGACTTTAGTTCACAATGATGTATCAATATTGGTTTACTAATTGTGACAGATATGCTGTGTAGTAAAGTAAAATGTTAATAAATAGAAAAACCAGGGGTAGGGTTTATAGGAACTCTGTACTATCCTCTCAATTTTTCTGTAAATTGAAAACTTTTCTAAAAAATAAAATTTACTAAAAACGTTTGGTTTTTTAAGAATGCAAGTTCCTGAGCTCCTCTCAGATTCTCAAGTATTGAGAATTGGGAGTCTGCTTTTTAAACAAGCATCTCAGTGGTTCTGTGTGCCCTAAAGCCTGAAAAACAGTGTCTTAGAGAAACTGCTCAGAGAGATGGAGACTCCTTGCTTACTGTGGTTTGGACCCATGCCACTGTGTTGAACAACTGCAAGGTCACCATTGAGTCTGTTCAATTTACAATGTTAATGGCACCCCTTGAAGCTGTGGAATAGGCATTGTGCACACTCATCTGCTGTCAGCCTTCCCGTGGCGTTATTTTGATTGGTCTGCATCTATCAATAGTATCCAATGTCTAACAATTGGGAAATTCTTCATTAAAGTCCAAAGCTGTAGGCTGAATTTCTATAGCCCCCATTCCCTCATGGCATTCTGGGCATTCTGCATAGTGCTTACGAGTGGCTCAGTTCTTCAGGTGGGATGTGTGCTGATCAGTTCAACACTCTCTCTACTATTCCCTATTGTTTCTAACACTTAGGAGCTGTTATTATGCCTGTACTGTTGACTTTTTATAGGAAAAAAAAGTACTTTTATCTGGGTCACTATCAAAAGAGAAATCAAAAAGCCCGTGTTTTAAAAAAACTGGGAAAGAACACATCTATTTGTATAAGCAGGAGGATTACTAGTGATTAACATGCCAGCTAATTGTGCCTGTTGATAGCTAATACCCAGCCTGCTTGCCTCGGTGATGGTCTATGTGTGCATTTGGGAGTGCATCGGGTCAGCGAGAGAAGCTGTAGCAATATGCAGACCAAAGGTAGATCCCGCAAGGAGGAGGAGGGAGAATGAATCTTCTCTCTCTGTTCTAGCACACCCTGGGGACACCGCAGAAGGAGTAGGTGGACCTCCTGTGCATCGGGATCTGGTGAAGCCTGCATTCTTGGGTCCTTCGTCAAACGATCTCTTGGTTCTCTATTTCTAACTACTGCTTTGGGAACAAACAGTCTCATGAGTGTTCTGGCACAAATAGACTTGATTTTGAAAACTGCTTTAGACTCCGAGCCCGTGTTCAGAGTATAATTACTAAAATGATGAATCATAATAATAATAGCAAGAACTTACTACATGTAAGACCAATTCTTAGTGGGTTTTTAAAAAATGCATTAACATATTTAATGCTCGAAGACCCCAGGCTCTGAGCACTTCACCACCACCCTACACTACCCTGTCTCAACCAAGAAGTTGAATAGATGCCAAAAGTTGTTCAACTCTTGAAATATTTCAAGGTGCCTTAAAAATCACAGAAGATATAAATATTTATATTTTATGTGCATAACACATTTGTGTTCACATTTTAAGAAATAAGAACATACAACATGTGGTAACAGTCCATAAATCCTTTCTTTTAAGTAGAATTGTCAGTAAATGCCCTGACCTTTTTATATTTGTTATGATGGGTTGTTAACTAGAATTTATGTAAATTATGGAGGGGAGAGGTTGTTCTGCTATGAATTTGTTTGAAATAATTTTTTAAATGATACTTTTTATCTTAAAAATCCAGATGGATTGTTTTTCTTATCAATCCAACTGTTGGGTTTATTAGCAGATTGTGTTCGTGTCTCTTTTCCTTTGGGAAGTTTAGAGTAAGGGAATAGACTGTGTCATTATCATCACAAATGTATCATGACCAGTGATACCCAATGCCTCTATTTTATGTGTAGAGTCTCCTACACCATTTAAACTTCGTTGTGTGAGGATAATACGGAAAATTGGAGAGGATTCTAAAAGAGAATAAAAATTATCAAAGGGTTGAAAAGTTATAGAAATATTTAATCTGGAAAGAGTAGGCTGAAGGTTTTTGATAAACTCACTTGAAAGAAAATAATGAATCAGCAGGATATTGAATATATGTTCTAGTCACGTGGTGGCTGGGGGAGTAGTTTTGGTTAAAGATATTACAACAAGCAACCATATGAGAATAAAACACAGGCATGAGCACCAGAGATCAGAGTTATAACCAACAAAGGGCACGTATTTGTTGGCAGAATGGTAGGAGCACAAAGGCGGTGGTTTATTAAAGGATACTCAGCCAATGGACATATGGTCGCAGGGACTGTCCAAGGTCAGTGTCAGGATCCCACCACTACTGTGGGCGTTCCTTCCTCCTTAGAGTCTGGTTCCCTCATGCAGGGTCCACCTGAGTCCCAGTCTGTTGGTCTGGCAAATTTGCAGAGGGTAAAACCTCCAGCCTGCACATCAAGACAGACTGCTGCTACCAGCTGGTTCAGAAAACCCAGTTTGTTATTCTTTCATACCTTTTTGGTCATTGGTGGGGTGCTCATTGCTGAACAATTTTCTTGTAAATAAATACTCCAATCCCATCAAGCATAAGGATACAAATAATTGCCAAATCAGAACAATCACCTTGCTTTTAAAACTAACTCAGCTTTTATATATAATATCACTGAAACACATGTAATGGAGATGTTAAATTCCCTTGTTTACGCAGTTCTACCAGCAGACTTACTGAGACTATCCTAGAACACAATTTATTTTACAACGGTTGTGGAAATCCTTGGTCCATACTTAATGGAGGAGGGGGATTGAACAGGGAGGGGAGAAAGGGAGGTGGAGTTGTCTTGCAATGTACCGGGATTTCTTGTAATTAAGTATGGTATGATGACAGACACAAAGTCAACTGCCTTTGAAGAAAAGTTTATTACCTACAGTTCCTGAGAGGAAGAAGCCCATCAAGCCACACAGGCCCTTTGGGGAAGCACCAGGATCAGTCAGAGGGACAGGAGTGCATGGCCCAGAACCTTTATTGTGGTTTCTGCAGGGATGAATGAATGAGGAAAGGTAGACAAATGTGAACAAGTTTAGGATTAGTTTGAATGATTTTTGTTGGCGCTGAGCTATAAGGGTGGTCTCTAGTTGTCTGGGGCTTGGCCCTGGGTGATGTAGGGCATATGAAAGGCATGTTTGAGCAAGTTGTTTTCTATCTCTAGGAATTAGCTAGCCCTGAGAGATGCAGTCTCTTCAGGCCCTGGGATGTCAAAGCACCATAAAGCATAGAAATAAAAAACATGACTAACACAGCAGTCTGGTGTTCCGGAGCCACATCCGAGTGACCTCTGTGAAAAGCTTAGGGCCAGTCTAGTCGAGCAGGCTACACACACAATCTCGGGAGTGGCACGACTGATAACAGGGTGCCTGCCAGAGTGCATGGTGACAGGACTGTCCACTGATCATAGAGCATGAGGGTAACCACAGCATACTTTATTTGAAGAGCCAAGCAGACAGGGACCATCTGTCAGCAAAGGAGCTGACGAGTCTGGCATTCCCGGGCAGGTCACTTGTTCTTGGAAGGTGGTGGGTACTGTATTCAGGTTCTCCAGAGAAATAGAATTAGTAGGATGTATAACTATGTATCAATATATATCCATATACTTCTCTATCTCTCCATGTCTGTCTGTGTGTTTGTCTATAGATTTATTTTATTAAACTGGTTTATGTGATTGTGGGGTCTGACAAGTCCAAAATCTGCAGGATACACCAGCAGGCTGGAGACTTGGGGAATTGCCGCTATTGCAGTTCAAGTCTGAAGACCTTCTGCTGGCAGAATTCCCTCTTCTTCAGAGAACATCAACCTTTTTCTTAATGGATGAGAGTTCCTCCACCATTATGATGGGTTGTCTTAACAAGGTTTTGGATTGTTTGGACTTCTTCTAAAAAATATCATAGACTGGGTGGCTTAAATAACAGAAATGTATTTCTCATAGTTCTGAAGGCTGAGAGGGCCAAGATCAAGGTGCCAGCTAATTTGGTTCCCAGTGAGAGCCCTCTTTTTTGTTTGCAGATGGACAGACTCCTAATTTCTTCTAAAAAATACTTTCATAGCAACATCCAGATGTTTAATCAAATATCTCAGTATTATGGCCTAGACAAGTTGACAAATAAAATTTACCATCACAGATGGGGTTAGTGGTGTATAACTGTAAGAAAAAGAAGTCCAGGGGTACAGGCATACACTACTCATTCATTGGAGGATGAATAGCCACTAGATCTCTTGAAAATCTAAAGCCCACCTAATTGTCAGACCTTGTGGAAGCAGCAAGTGTGGCTTGATGCTGCCTTTCTTCATCCATCTTATTCAATATATAAACATATATATTGAAGCCCTACTGTGTGCCAATCACTGTGCTAAGACTCTGAGAAACAAAATTAATAGACAGGCCCTGCTTACAGTTGAGCAGAAGAGATAAACAAGTACACAATGACCTTGATGTAGTGTGCACTTGCTTTGATAAAGGAATGCCCAAGGGCAAAAGGAGGCCAAGGGCATGAAATCCACCCACCATCACAGAACAATGAACTGGAACCTCTCAAGCTCTTCTTACCTCATATCAGAATTGTCCCTAGTGACTGGACCACAGGTCCATCTGTTTGAGGTAGTTTAACATGGGCTATAACTGTGGGGGGAGCTTGGTGGTGGGAGCAGGGGCCAAGAAATGGAGTGATTAACAGTTTCTCCTCAGACTGGACAGATCAGAAAGCAACAGCATTAACTTAAAGCAGTTTTAGATTTGGTAAACATCATGGGTGAAAAAATTTTTCCAGTGCAATTTTGGGGTTTATGATCTTATCGTACACAAGGCACATGAAATCAAACATATTGTCATCTTTGGAATAACAGGGTTGTCATAAAGAGCATGGTGAGCTGTGGCCCTACAATTGCTGGGCAGAAGTAAAAGCTTAGCATAGCTTTTACCCAGTAGAAACGAAGAAAGAGGAAAGGGGAAACAGATGAATAGCACATGGAATAAAAAATTTTAAAATATGAATTAAAGAGAAAAGCTGAGTGTTACCTAGTGTTGCCATTAAAGAGTACACCAATTGAGTGGCTTAAAACAACAAATATTTAATGGCTCACAGCTCGCAGGCCAAAATCAATGTGTCCGCGGGGCCACACTCCCTCTGAAACCTCCTTCCTTGCCTCTCTCAACATCTGGTGTCTGCTGGCAATCCTTAGAGTTCTTTGGCTAGTAGAGGTGGCGCTTCAAACTCCCTCCATTGTCACATGGTGCTGTCCCCGTGCCTGTATGGGTCTCTTCTTCCAAGGACATTGGTCATGCTGGACTTAGGTTCCGCCTGACTGCGTATGCCCTCATCTTTACTAACTCCATCTATTTGCAGATAAAATTACATTCTGAGGTGCTAGGGGTTTTTTTTTTTTAGTACCTAGTTCAACTTGTGACTCTGAGAGAATGAAAGACATAGGGAAAAGAGACTTCTGGGCTTAATTTTCCCTAAAAAATAGAAAATCTAAAATCAATAAGCAACATTGACATATGATAAGTCAACTAGTTTTTAGTACTTTGCTTTGTATTTCCAGCCTATATTCTAAAATTTAGAAAACATTTTTTGTGTGTTTTTTTTCATTTGCTGTGGTAATGACACTTTTCCTGCATATGCATATTTCAATTATATTTCTATGGATTTACAATAATGAATATTGTAACTGAAATAAGAGTAATAAGGCATTTTCTACACAATATTTTTATAATTATCTTATAAGGAGAAGAAATGATTAAATGAATGTTAATAGCTGATGATCATTTCACAAAGTACACAAATATTGAATTGTTATGTTGTACACCTGAAACTTATATGTCAATTATGCCTCAAAAAAAGATTTTCAAAAATATTGTTCTGTTTTAGAATATTATGTTGACTACATGAATTCAAATAACGTACTTAATGGTCAGCATAACCTGACTACAAAGAAGCACAAGCAAGACTAAGCATTTGAGCCAATAATGACCCCCACGTTTCTGAGTAGGTCTTAAAAGGCAGCCAGTGAACGACAGGCTCCCACTTCTGTTGAAACTACTTCAGGGGAAGTAGATCTGTAGGTGGCTGGGCAGTTCCATAAGAGGACATATCTTGGTCGGGATGAAATTACGATGTTTGGCATACCTTTGCTGTACTGATCATGACCTGACATCCAGCTTTCACTTCCACAAGGATGCAGGGTAGCTACGTCATGGTGCAAGAAAAGTCTTTTATGATCACGTAGTATCAGTCGCTAGCCACATCCATTAAGAGGAGGAACGTGCTGGCCCCACAAAAATGTCCTGCCCTGGGGTCAGGGGTAAGAGGATAGAAAGAACTGGCAATTTGGCCTCACTTCCTTCTCTCCACTTTTAGCAGATGCTGCTACTGTCCCAACCATATCATTTTTGACTCTCACAACCCTGGAGTTTACCTAGCTCTTTGGCTAGGTAATAATTCTCATACAACCACCAGTCTCTCTCCACCCAAGAGCTTTCTCTGGATGCAGGATGTTTGGCCCAAACATGGACCAGTACAGAGGGGTTTATAACCCCAGGAGCTTCCTCATTGAATGAGGGAAGGAAGTCGGTGGCCAAACAGCCCAGCATCCTTGCCCATTGGTGAGATAGTTTCGAGGTGTGTTCTGCTCAGTCTTTTGAAGGTCTCTAGTAGGATTTAATTCAGGTGCCCACAGCTGAAACCTGCTTATTATAGACTGCCCTCTTCCCTATCTCACTTCCCTGGTTCCTCATCATTCTTCCTGGGATCATGTCTTAAATGGAGAGGTGGGATTGGCTTCCAAATCCTTGTTTCAAGCTTGGCTTTGGGGGAACACGGACTAAATGCATTATATCTAATATTTCTTTTTATGAGGCATATTCAAGTCATTTAAACAATCTGGATGGGCTAGGAAATGAGGAATGTGATATTGACAAGACCACAATGAAAGGCTAGGAATCCATTCCACTTTTATTACTGTAGTATACTAAGAGAAAGATACTATCCATTTGATCAAATTACTCTTGGAGAAGGGTAAGGAATAGAATAATTCTATTTTGGACAATTATAAATATTCAAACCAATGGTAGTCTTATGAAATATGTATAGACCTATTAAGACAATTAAAAGCTTCTGTGTTTCCTATTTATAAGTCATACACCTAAAAGCAAGGGATAAGAAAATGTCTTTATCTTATACATCTGATATGTAATTTTGAAGATTAGCTAAGATTGCATTTTTTTTTCACAGTAGGTTATTCAGAACCCAATTTGTCAAATGTACACATGGCATAAATGGCATATATCTAGTCTATTAGGGTTCTCGGTCCTAGGAGACTTTTTATAACAAATATTCTGTAATTTTACCTTTACTATCCTAAATGAAACTCAAGGAAAATACACTATACATAATTCAAATAATCAATACAACACCCTTACTTTTATATAAATAAACAAAAGAAAGAACTTTATCATAAAATAATATATACTTTGATCTGTAGGTGTTTGGGTATGACCACATTAAGAGACACAATGCTTGTATCCACCTATAAATATATTAGTTTGTATATGAGAAGTAAGAAGGTCAGAAGTGATGCCACACAGGATGTACAGAAAAATGATAGAGCAGAGGAACTATGCAAACAGAATAAAAACTGGTCTAGGTTGAGGGAGTACATGTGTAGTACCAACAAACCAGATGTGTTTGTGACATGAGAAAGAGAAGTAACTTTAACTTAGCCTCCGAGAAAGAGCAGATGATCACGGTGGAGAAGACAAGGAAGTGTGATTGTTTCACAAATGTGACAGGCTCTACATTACTGTCTTAAAAATACTTTCCTACATTTTGAAGGGGTAGTTATTAAATTTGACAGAAAACTGATCTCCTGTTTTAAAATCCCACCACATGTTAGGGCATATGTTCCATCTGTAGAATGTAGACCCTGGAGTCCACATACTCTGATACATAATGGGAAACAGAGATGAATCAGAAAAAAAAAATGCTCTAGAGAAATGATGCAGTGGACTTTTAAGGTGGGTACTAGAGGAAGACAAAAAAAAAAAAGCAAACCAACACTATTACTTTGTAAAAAAAAACAAAAAAACAAAAAAAAACCCCACACCATAATTTCCATATGTAATTTTCTCAGCATAGCTTTCCTGTTGTGCTATGAAACCCATAGACAGGATGG
This sequence comes from Eonycteris spelaea, assembly GCA_003508835.1. Lineage (NCBI taxonomy): Eukaryota > Metazoa > Chordata > Mammalia > Chiroptera > Pteropodidae > Eonycteris > Eonycteris spelaea. Next base: position 10,783,564 of record PUFA01000047.1, read on the forward strand.
TGTAGGTGACACTGTCAGAACTGTGCCCTATCCCCTGAGTCAGGGCATACTTCCCAACTGTAGTTCTTCACCTCTGAGCTTGCCTTGCCACCAGAGCCTCTGCCCACTCACGTGGAAGGCTGAAAGTGATGAGAAATTGCACTGCTTGGGGAAAGACCTCAGTGACTGATGGGAGTCAGTAGATAAGTATACCAGCTGCCTTGCTCTTTGGTGGGATGATGACTGTGGGGCACTGGCTCCAGTTTGCCCACAGTGATAATTTGTTTGATAATTCTCTACTGTCTTCCATCTTCCCCTTCCCTGTCTCACTTCTCCATTCTCACACTCATCTTTTTTAGGAACACTCCCAGACAAACTTGAAACTTGAAAATTTGTCTCAGAGTCTGCTTTTGGGGAGACTCAAACTAAAACAGATGGTGATAACCTGAAATATTTTCAAAAACTCGATTAATGAAATTTAATGAGGTTCTAATTCTGTTTAAAAAGTTCTCAAATGTTCTGTTACATTTTGTTGCTTTTGCAGGAATTGTTCCACTGTACTGAAATCCTTTCCACCTAAATATGCAGTTGGAAATACTATAATAAATAATGTAACGCTCATGTTAAACAAGGATGAATGAAAGTCTTAGCTGAATCCAGAACATTTTGTAATTAGATTAAATGATACTTTTTGTCTCTTAAACTATGTTCTATCTCAATTAACATTTCCTGCAAACATTGGTTAATATATTGCATCATTTTCCAGTGGATTAATCACCTAATCTGATATTATGATCCACATTGATCTTTAGATCTAATTATTATGTTTTTAAATAGCATCAAAATTAGCACTATAATTCAAAACCAGTATCTTAGACCTAGTTTTATCTGCTATAAAGGAACTATGACAATTCTAAGCAAGAAAGCTCTTTAAATAATGTAAATTGTTGAAAATCTCATGATAATCCTTCCTCTTTAATAATATATCAATCTCATTTGCCTACAATTTAAGGACTTCATTTAACATTTCTGAAATATGTGTCAAATCATAATACTTTGATATCACGATTTAATTTTTTATTGATTAAAACAAAAATTGTATGTTAATATTAAAGAATAAATTAAATATTTTACGACATTTTTCTTAGGAACACCATCTTACTGCCATACATAGGATAAGGCAAATTCCTTTTTACAGTCCCTGCAAAGATGACAAAATAATCTTTTATTCAAGGCATAAATGTAATTTTATTAGTAGCACTGATAGCATGCATTGATTTGTGGGCCTTTCATTAAGAGTGTTGGTGACTGAGAGTGTCAGTGAATACTTCAATGACTTGCTAACATGGCTGTTGTAACTTTTCAGTTGTTTGTAAACCCATAGTACTAGCTGACCATGGCTCCTGCTCCACTCGTTACACAATGATATTGGAAAAGGAAAAAGTTTTCCTGTGAAATGATTTTTAATCATTTCAGACTTTCACAACTCAGTATCCACTGTCTGTGCATATAGAAATACATTTTCTCTGCTCAACGTTTTTATTCCCAAGAATTTTACATATGTGGTCAGCAAAGCTTGATTATCATACAGGTTACTTGCATTTACTTCCAACAAACATTCTTCTGACTGTAGATCATTCCATAGCTATTTTCTACCTCTTTGAATTTATCATACAATATTACTGCTCGACAGAATAAAAGAAAGTATTTAAATCTCTTATTCTCATAGTAGCAATCTCTTATATGGCTGGTAAAATTAATTTTTCTCCCATATTGCTGGATCATCACACATTGCTATCATTTGTGCTATTCTATAAGAAATGATACCTTATATCCTTCACATCAGATTTAAAAGAAACATTTCAGAAACAGTGGTATGATTTTCAAACTTTCCTTAAATCTCTGAGGTTTCTATCTTTGCCAACTCTGTGTCTTTCTTTATAAAATATTCACTTAATCTTGATGGGTTCATCTAGATGAATTAGAAAAAAAACTATGTTGTTGGTATGGACACTTTCAAATATTTAACTGAACATTCTCAACACCTTTTCTTAATATTTAATATTAAGAATCTTTTAAAAACAAGGGCTAAATTAGTACATCTTTGTGAAAGATATGAGATAACTAAGAATACAATCAGCCATAAATGTAAACTGATACTGGTGACAAATGCAATGAGTTGATGTAGGTGGTGTGGTTTTTGGAATTTGTGAATTGCTCTTGATTAAGTTCCAAATAACAACCAAAGGAACATAATAGTTGTATTCTTATAAAATTCAGCATGAATTAAAACTCTACAAAGCACATGTTTACATGTAAAATGGGATTGGTTCAAAAATACAGGCTTTTACCTACATAAGAAACATGAAATGAGAGACACAAAAGTTGGTTAGGAAAGAGAATCATTCTTTTTTTTTTTTTTTTTTGTAAAAGGATTGTGTCTGGCATCACTGGATCCCATGTAGTATCCCCCCAATCATTATGACAACCAAAGCTATCCTTATGAATTTCCAAAATGCTTGCTGCTCAGTAAATACCCACTATGAATGTGACTGAATCATTAAAAAGGTGTAACTACTCTTTTAAAAAACTTCCAGACCAATTTTCTCACTAATGTTAGTTCCATAGATATTATATGCTGAAAGTGCATTTGAAGTAGTATGAAGGCTACTTTATTCAAAGATTGACCATCAGCCCTGGTCATTATCGACTGATTCCTGTAAAAGGTTGCTGATAGAATTCCTGGGAATTTGAAAAGGACCTCCTCAGTCAGAATATGGCCTATAAGCTTAAGGCACAGTAGCTTCATCTGTTCAGAACTCAATACTTTGGAAGTTTTTATTTATTTTGTTGTTGTTGACCCCTCTACTACTTAGTAATGTTTAGGAAAAATTCCACCTCTATTAGATGAAGGGAACACTGCTAGAAGAAGTGTAAATTATACAGCGAAGGCATTTGTCATTGATGTTTGGTCAGCAATCTTCTCTCAGGACTCACCTAAAGATTTTCTTTCTGGTGCCAAAACCTTAGAGATGCTGTGTTTTATTTTATTAAAGGAAGACAATGCCTTCACACCAAGAGACTTAATATGTGTTAGGATACAACATTTTGTAAGACACATTCCCTTCCTGCTAAGCGTTTACCCTTTTAAGCTCTCGTTATTACCCCAATGTGAAAGCACATTCAACAGGACACAGCAAGGCAAATAATGATCAAAAGTAATTGACAGAATTAGTTCTCCATAACACAAGCTAGAGAAGAGGCAAGGTGTAAATATAGGCAAGGATAACAGAAATGATGTACACTCAAAGATCTTGGACTACATGAAAAAGGTTGGATGAATTATACCAGTGTAGGTTTTCCCAACTTCGGCACTATTGACATTTGGGGCAGGAGAATTCTTTTTAAAAAATAAATTATACTAATATATTCCTCATAGTTCTGGTGGCTGGAAGTCCAAGATCAGGGTGCCAGCACAGTCAGATGAGGCCCTCTTCCAAGTCACAGACTTCTTGTCTCCCCACATGGTGGAAGGGGTGGGCAGGAGAATTCTTTATTGTGCGAGGCTGCCCTGTGTATTGTAGGATACTGGCCGCAACCCTGGCCTATGACCATCAGATGCTAGTAGCAGCCCTCTCTCCCAATTGTAGCACCAAAAATGTCTTCAAATATTGACCAGTGTTCCCTGGAGGCCTCAAATCTTTCCCTGTTGAGAATCACTGCACTAATGCGTCTCAGACTTTAATGTGCGTACAAGTCAGCTGGGGAAGTTTGTTAAATGCTGTTTTACTAGGTCTAGGGTAGTAGACCTAGTCCAAACAAAATCCCAGGTAAAGCCAAAGGTGCACAGCACTGTGGGCAATGCTTGGGATCTATAAAATCTAATCTTGCTACTTGAAAAGCTCATGGCTGCAGCCTGTCCTAGTGAATGGACATGACACAGTGATAATCTGATCTGTCTCCTCAAGATGACCAACTCTGTCTTTCGTCTCAGACTGAAAGGCTCTTTAGGAAATCATTTCCTTATACTAACTTTTTTTAAATGAAGCTTTTGGACTAAACACATATTTTCCATTTTTTAAATTGCAGGAGTACATTATTTATCTCATCGAGAATTATGATAAACCCCTGAATGTTTCATGTTTATCACAATTGATTTGGAACAAATTAAAAGTAACTTTCCATAGTATGGATCGTTCCGGGGGGGGGGGGGGGAAGCTCAGCACTTGCTTCTCAGGAGACAAACCTACTGCTTTGTACCAGTCAATATGTACAGAACCTCAGAGTACAGAGTAGAGGTATACTCTAGGTATAAATCACTGGAACTATTTTCAAGCAAGCTCTGCATACCACATTAAGTTATCGTGCGGAGATGGGACATCACTTGTAAAATTCGTAATCTTTTAGCAGGAAATGAAATGGGACATCTCTTGTACAGTTAATCTTTTTAGTAAACCTAGTTAAGTATTTTTCCCTCCTTTCTTTGGGAAAAAAGGCCCTCTTCTTCAAATCCTGATAATTGCCCCCAAACTGGCAACTCAGATCCTCTGGCTATTGATAAGAGTCATCAGCCCCAGACAGGGCCCTTAGAGTCTGAGAGGGGAGGGGACTTTAGGACAAAGGTCTTTTTAACTCTTTAAGAAATATATTAACCAAGCCTGTTTCCCCTTATTCACTTAATAGGCAAATCAAAATAGAAATTAATAGATATGCAATTTAAATAACCAGTTTGTATCTTCATTTACCTGCCTAGGGACTGAGGTGGCACTTCAGCAGGAAACTCAAGATCCCACCCTGACTGAGGCAGGAAGGGAAAGAGCTCCATTAAACCCCTGTAGGCAAGGACTACGGCCATTCTTAGCAGGAAACAGATAAGTAAGAAGAGACCTCCCATCCCTCAACATCCATACTAATAATAAGGGGGTTCATGACTCTTAGAAAAGAGTTAGGCAGGAAAGTTAGGGGGTTTCAGCTCTGCCTGCAAAGACACTGAGGTCATCCTATCCTAGAAGGGGTCCGCCCTAATCCGCCCACAATTAAGCAGGGCAGAAAGCATTTTAAAAACTCATACAAAGAAACAAGTAGGCAGAGAATTAGGTACCAGTTTCAGCCAATCACACCTACACAATAGAGACCTCCATGACCTTCAACTCACCTGCACCTCATTATACCATCATTATAATATAATGCATATGCCCAGAAATTCATTAATAGCATCGTAACAGACTGAATTCTGGAAACAAACATGTGCAGAAAGCAACATGATCAATCACTGAGCGCTGTCAATCTTAGTTGTCAATCAAGGAAGCCCTCCCCTCTAAGAAAAGTAACCACCCACAGCAAATAGGGATAAAACCCCCAAGGCTTAGTTACATCCATTGAGCCAGGCTTCTCTTGTTCAGGCAGGTTGCACTTCTGGAAGTGTACTTTCCCTTCTGATGAAACTTTTCTACTGTATTTCAGTGTCTTGCTCAACTCTATGTTCAAAACATCAAGAACTTAGACAATGTTCCGGGAGAGGATCCCCACTCTCCGGTGAACAATGCCTTTAGTTGCTAAGAATATTTGCAGAATTGAACATAAGTAAAAGGTTTCTTTTTCATCTTTGTTTTTTTAAACTTCAAAACACTTATGAACTATTTCAGCAGTTCTCAAACTATTACCAGAGAGTGGGGATCCTCTCCCCGCACATTGTCCAGGTTCTTGATGTCTAGAGCAAAGAATTGAGAAAGATACCGAAGTACAGCAGAAAAGAAAAGCTTTATTAGAAGGGAAAGTACACTTCACGATGTGGAAGCGGGCCTGAGCAAGAGAACCATGCCTCCAAGGGCTGGTAACAAAGCCTTTGGGGTTTTAATCCTTATTTGCTGTTGGTTACTTTTCTTAGAGGAGTGGGATTCATTGATTGACAAATACGATTGACTGCACCCAGTGATTCATCATTTGTTTCCTGCACATGTTCGCTCCCAGAATTCAGTCTGTTAGAATGATATTAATGAACTTCTGGGCATATGCATCATATTATAGGTATAATAAGGCTCAGGTAAATTGAAGATCATTGGGGTCTTTATTGCACAAGTGCGAGTGACTGGCTGAAACTAGTACCAAATTTCCTGCTCACTTGTTTCTATGAGTTACTTTTAACCTAAAAAAGCCTTCTGGCTTGCTTGTGGGAGGACCCCCTCAAGGATAGGATGACCTCAGTGTCTTTGCATGCAGGCCTGAAATCTGCTAACTAACCTTCCTGCCTAACTCTTTTCTAAGAGCCATGAACACCCACTTATTATTAGTATGAATGTTGAGGGACAGGAGGTCTCTTATGTATCTGCTTCCTGCTGAGGAGGGTGGTGGTCCTTGTCTATTGCGGTTTCATGGAGCTCTTTCCTTTTCGGCATTACTCAGGTCAGGGTCTTGGGTTTCCTGCTGAAGTGCCACCTCAGTCCTGAACAAGGAAAAGCTACGAACTTATTTAAATCATACATCTATTAATTTCTCTTATTGATTTGCCTATTAAGCGAGTAAAAGGAAACAGGCTTGATTAATATATTTCTTAAAAAATAAAAAGACCTTTGGCCTAAAGTCCCCTCCCCTCTCGGACTCTTAAAAACCTTGCCTGGCCTAACGCTATATCTGCTACCGATGAGCCCATAACCCTTATCAATAGCCAGAGGATCTGAGTCATCAGTTTCAGGGCAATTACCAGTTACAGGGATTTGAGGGAGAGGGCCTTTTTTACTTAAAGGAGGAAAGAAAACTTAACTGGGTTTACTAAAAAGATCAAGAACTCTGCAAGCGATTTCCTGTTTCATTTCCTGCTAAAAAATTAAGAATTTTTATGAGTTATGTCCGGTATCAAAACCTTTTGGTTTGCTTAAGCTTTTAACGCTCTTAACTCAGGACTGCCAAGAGCTTAGGGGGCCTGCCCGTAGCCTGAGCATGCGTGGAAAGAACTCTCCGTCCCATCCATGGCGAGGTTAGAAGTTGGCAGGAACGCTCCTGCGCTCGCACTCTCGGCGGCTTTTTCGGCTCCAGGACCTGCCGGCTCCGCTGAGCACTACAGTGCCGCTCCCAGCAGTTACAGCCTCGCTCTTCCCACGCCATCCCATTTCTTTTCCAAAGGGTGCGGGCGGCCGTCGGAAAACCCCAGAAAGGCGGACCCTATCCCCAACCGACGCACTTCCCTTCCCAACCAGGAAGGGCAGGCAGGCGAAGCCGCGCGCCCCACAGGCCGCGCATGCGCCATTCACTGGCGGCCCCTGGAGTGGAATAGTGTTGCCCGACTCACCGCCCGGCCGCGAGTGCGCCTGCGCAGTCGCCGAATCCCGTCACCTTTGCTTTCCCTCCCCCTGTAGCCCCGCGGGGCTCCAGGTCGGGTGGAACCATGTTCACCAGCACCGGCTCCAGTGGGCTTTGTGAGTACTGGCAGCCGCCATCCTGGTGTCCCCTACACGCTACCCTGCGCACCTTGAGGAGGAGGCTGGAGGCAACGGGGGCCCATGGGGTTGCAGGAGGTTTGCGGGCCGATCATCGTGGCGTCCGCACCTTTTGGTGGTTCCGGCTCATCGGGGGCAGCGGGCACCGCCCCCACCTCAGCTGGGAGGCGGGGGTGGCGAATGGGGACTGAGTTCCGGCTACAGCCCGGGGCCCCACCGTAAGCCCCGGGTGCGATGTTCTGGTGCTTCAGGAACTGCTGCTGATCGGCTCGGCAGTTAGGGTCAGGCTGGGTGCACTGTTGGTCTCCTGGCCCGGCCCCTTATCCTTAGCAGTGCGTGTGCCAGGCTAAAAGGAGAGGCTGTCCTGGTGGAACGACGCTGGAAGCCTGCCTTCTTTCTAGTCACCTTTCTCCATTCATTTAAGCTAAAGAGGGACTGTTCCACTCCCCTGCCCCCGCCCCCAATGCAGGTTACAACCTCTGGTTCAGGAGACGATCTCTGAGTTTAACTTTGATTTCTGTCTTAATCTCGCATAAAAATTTTTAGACAAAAACTGATTCAAGTACTTTAGTGGAAGCAAGTTAGGAAGTCATATGGCAGGAAAGCGCGGACCTTATGGCTAGAGTTGCTATGGTATTTTACTTGAGTGTCAGCAGTGGTCAGCAGATAGAGAGCAAACAAGTATATATAGCCTTTCAACAACTTTTTTCGTACTGAAATTGTCTAATTGACTTTTGGTAAGGTGAACTGTGTGTTAACAGTACTGAGATTATGCACTGATACAGCAACAATGAACTGTTTGAACAACTATAATTTTGTGATTTCTTGTCACTGTTAGTACTTCGTATCTTTATACATGTGCAGTTAATCTTTCCAGAGTACAGACGCAGTTGACATTTCTGTTAAGGGTCTGTTGTGAATGTTAGGAATCTTTTTTAGAGAATACATGTTTTTGTGTGAGAGTATCAGAGCCACAGGCATAATTTTAAATCTTCCTCACTTTTCAACTTCTCAGGTTTTTAAGTAGGCTTAATATTTAGGATTTCCCTGGTTTCACAATTAATTTGATTTATGGCATCTTTCAAGCATTAGTTTCAGAGTACATTACAACTAAGTACTAGCTAATTAATTTTTTCCAAACTATCTCTGACTAAAGAACGTTCTGATTGTTGATGAAACTAACAGCCGAGCAGGTGATGTGATTTTCCTGGGATTACGTAGTGAGCAGGTGGATATGAAATTAATAGTTCAATCCTTCAGTATTAGTTGTTCTTTCAGCATTTTGAGCTATCCTTCTTTGATCAACATACAAAGAAAAATTAAAAAGGCAAGCATAATCTGTTATTGATTACTATACCGTTTTAGCGATTATATTGGCAAAGTATATACAAATGTGATACATAGTGACTTGGGAAAAAGTAATAATTATCTGTGGCACAGGGTGGATGAGTATTGAATTCTAGGAACCAAACTGCTGCCCACGGAGAGGCTTAGGCCAAAGGCTGCTCCTTAGCTGTCTTGCCCTATTTCTAAAATACGTGTGTCGTAGCTTAAGAGTTGATGAGATGGCCATTCTTCAGAGCACACATTCTTGTGTGCTCATTTAACAAACATTCTAGACATCTACTATGGGCTGAAAACTCTCTAGGTGCTGGGAACCCAACATGAGCAAGTATTGGTACCAGTGTTTACAGTGGGGTGTAGGCATAGTTTTTTCAGGTCTAATCTTTTGGCAGGTCTAGGTGTGAGCAGTTACCCAGCCTTTTCCCACATTTTGTGACTAGTAGATAAGGGTATTTTAGTGTTACACTTGTTACACTTCTCTCCACCCCATTCATTTGTTCATTCAAGTGTCTGTTGAGTACCCATAAAGCCACATACTATTCATGTACAGAAGTTAAAGTGGTAAGCAGGATAAAGGAGACCAGCATCAAATAGGTTAACAATTAATGTGATTTCACATAGTGATAAGTGTCATGAAGAAAGTAAGAAGGTAATGGTAGGGACTGAGGTTACAGTGGACTACTGCTTTAGCATTTGTGGTCAGGGAAGATAACTGGGAAGGTGACATTCGAGCTGAGACCTCAGTTGTGAGAAGGAGCTAGTCATGTCAGAGTCCGTTGAAAAACGTGCATTTTGCAGAAAGGGAACTGCAAGCGCAAAGACTTAAACAAGCATAGCAGGACATTTTCAAGGTATGAAGGAAATCAAGGGTCACCAGGGCAATACGTCAAGGGAAGGCCATTTGTTACCATGCCTTTGAAACTGTATTGTATCCCTATCTGCCTAGTCATACAGTTATGAGTGGTTAAAACTGCATAATAATGTTCCTGACATTTTAAATTCCTTGTTTATAGACCAATGCTACCACTCAACTATGTGTTGAGTAATAAATATCATTTATTACATTTATTAATAAGCATTCCAATTATTCACTTCACGGTATATTCACTATGTGGCAGTGGACTCAACCAACATTAATTGCACCTCTAATGTATTCTACATATAGGTCCCACCCCCAAGGAGTTCAGTGTCTAGTGGGGAAAATTTTTTAAAAGAAAAGAAACAACTTCTGTACTTGGGTTTATTGCAAGGGGTGGGTTAGTGGAGGGAAGGAGGCACAGTTGTTAAAGAAGACTTCTTAATGGAGGCAATATTTGAGTTGATTTTTGAGGAATGAGGAAGAGTTTGTCAGATATACAAGTGGGCAGAGGGCCTCCATGAGGGACAGAGCCAGGGCAGGGGCTGGTAAAGAGGTAATGAACTTGAAGATTTTCGATTATGGCTGGAATGAGCTGTTCCTAAGAGATATGTGATGAAATCATTCAGAGGGCAGGTGAGAAGAGAACTGGGGACAGAACTTGAAAAGGGAGGAGAGGAGGAACCTGAGGAGAAGGCTGAGGAATGGCTAATGCTCTCCTTGTCAGTAGTACAGACAGGAATAAAGGTGAAGCAAAATCAAGGAGAAGCAGGTTACTGTGTAGAGCACAAGTTGGGAATGCTTCACGTTGTCCTGTGAGGGAAGACAGGATATTATTGTTGGTGATGGGAGCAGTGTTTTCCATAAGCTGTGTGCATCCTGATGTACAAAAAGCAGCCATGAGTGTCTATATTCCTGAGTTCCAGCTCTAGGAGGTCACATTCAGAAAGGCTAGTGTAGGCATCATAAATGAATTTTTAAAGCATCTCTGGGAGGTTCTAATGGACATACAGATTTAGGTCAAGGCAAGAGGGTGGCCAGTAGGAGAACAGTTAGCGGGAGATGCTGAAAGCACCAATTAAGGTAGTAGCAATAAGAGTGGACAGAAGCAGAATGCTAAAGATGTGTAAGTAGGTAGGTTGTGTCAATAAAACTTATTGGATTGTGGGAGCAAAAGGAGTTGAAAGTGACTCTGGGTAGACAGATTTGTTAACATTCACTAAGATAGGGAATGCGGAAGGAAGAGTTCATTTCGGGGGAAGATGAGTTCAATTTTGGACATGTTTAATGTCAAGGGGTCTATAAAGAGATACTCAGACTTTTGGAGAGAAGGAGCTGGACTGGACATGAGTAGTTTAGGTGAAGTTATGCCATGGATGTCAATAAGGACACCAGAAGAAGAGGTGCATAGAGTTAGAAGGTTGAGGACAGAACTTTAGACAAGTCTAATATTTAAGGGATGGTAAGAAAGAAGAGACAGCAAAGTAGGCAGAAATAGGAGTTTCGTTAGGAGAAATGTGTCTTCTTTCCCCAATCCAATTTGATTTGCTCTCTTTTATTATAAAGAAACTTCTCCAGCTTCTTCAGTCTTTCGCCACTATGAATCTGACCTCGACTCTTGATCTCCTCATTGTCTCCAGTTTACATTGTCTCCAGTCTCCATTTCTGGCATCTTTTATAGCCAATCTAGAACCCATAGTTAATTCCCAAGTTGTGTTCTCATTGACTCTCAGAAAACTGATGCTCCCATCCTTCTGTACTCATCTAGCAAAATCCCAACTTCGTATTAATGCATAGTGTCTAATCTAAGTCAGCCACACGATTGCTCAGCTACATTTCTTGGATTCAGTCATCTCCCTTTGCTTTTCCCCTTCTATCCCTATCCTCGACACTATTCTCAGGTGCTACCTCTCTCTTAACCCAGCTAAAAAATAAGGGCTATCACCTGGGCACTGCCTCTCCCTGACTTGTTTATACTACACTTTAACAATTGTTAAAAAAAGTCTTCTCAGTTTAGGGGATACTTGATCTGATTTTTCAGAGGTGAGTGCATTTGTCAACTTTGTTCCTTTATCACAGTCTAAAAGAACAAAGCACCCTTCTCCTGAGGCTCACCCCCAACCTATTCTTGACTCATATTCACTGCCTTTTCTAGTGCCACTCGTTCATTCTCTCTTCTGAGAGAATGAGCCTGACATGTGGTTAAAGCAAATGCTTTCTCCTGTGGGTACTTGAGTGGGGTCTTAAGAAACTCCCAGAGTACCTCAGATCTCTTATCTATGGAAAGAAGGTAAACATCTATTTTAGGGGATTGTTGTGAAAATTAAAAGAATATATGTAAAGTTCCTAATTAGGGTTAAAATTTTAAAAACTGGATTTTTCTGAGTCTTAAAGATGCAAAAGCATAATGCTTCCATTGACCCTGTCCTGAACCTTTCCAACTCCTGACGACTGTTTCTTCTTCCCAACCAAGCTTTTTGAAAGATGATCTTCACTTTTTTCCCTTTCTCACTCTCTTCACTCTTTAGCCCTCTTTAATCAGTGAGCTACTCTTTTATGGTCACCCACTGTGGCATGACTCTGTTCTTGGCTCACTTTTCAAATTCTTGATTTAAGAGCTGTTTAATGAGCATTCCTGTGAGCCAGCCATTCTCTAGGTGCTTGGGATGCAGTAGTAAATAAAAGGCAAAAGATGTATTCAAGTGCTTGTAATCTTAGGTAATAGAAGTCACAAAATATAGGCTCAATTTAAATATCAGAGGTATTCAGTTCAGTATTTTAATCAACATTTCAGTCTTCACTCAAAGGTAAGACTTTTTCTCCCTCTTTGTCCTATTTAAGACTTGTAGTTGGCAACCACCTGCTGTGAAGAAAGGGGTTTGGCTTCTGCACTTTTCCTATTCCCCTCTGTCCTTTAGATTTCCTGTTTCTGACCTTACTGGTTTCTAAATTGGATGGAGTGGGAGAGGAAGGAATAGTGAAGAACTTAGTAGTTCTTTGTAGCTCTCTGAGCCTGGCACATGATTAAAGCTGACTGTCTTATGGGCTCTTTACAGACTCGTGACAAACTCCTGTGTTGGCTACTCCCCTGACCGGGAGGGGTGCATCTTTATGCTTGTGCACTTTATTTGACTCTTCCTTAGCTCCTAGGAGCTTAGGTCACCTACAGTTTTCTCCTCTGGAGTCCTTTCGGCCAGCTTGGGGCACTGTTGGACTGAACCAAAGGTGACCTCTCTGTTGGTTCTTGCGTGTGGCCCACCTCTGCTCTGCTGGAATTGCTGATTCTTTGCCTTGGTCGTGCATTTTGATTTTAGTGATCAACATGGCTTTTCTTCTTATGCTCTCCAGATTTCCCAGTGTGGGAATCCATTGAACTCCAACCTCAGGGGTCACTTACTTAGCTCACTGAATAGGCCTGTTGAGCCTGCCTTCAGCTTGATAGGAGGGCATGATTGTACTTAGAGCACTTGGGTAGTTTGTGCCACAAGTCTTCTTCATAATGTCCTCTCTTTACAATACAGAACTGTTACTATTTGATTCACTCTTTATGTTTGTAATCTGAGTGAGAGGAGTCTGAGTCATTGCTTTTGATTCATTTTTGTAAATTCTGCATTTTGGCATGGAGCCTCCTTCCATTGGTATACAACAATCCTTGATACTTTAGTGGAAACTACAATTTTATCATCATGTTTGAGCTGGGTTCCTGTTTTTTGGCCCCAAAATTATTTGGCCTCTTTAAAAACGACTTTAGAATTTATCTATTTCTGCTCTAATTTCATTGTTTGTTGCATTAAAGGATTAACTGGGCAGGCCTGGGTTGCCCAAGGCAGTGTCTTTAACACTTGATTCTTGGAGATAAGCTGTTTCCCACATATCTCAAATTTTTGTGTGTGGGGGGGGGGAGGGGGCATAGCCTTGAAACTCTCAAGGAAATACTATTTATTCAAGAAAGAAACCCAAATACATATGGTCAATTAATGTATGACAAAGGAGCCAAGAATATACAATGGGGAAAGGCTAGTGTAATAAATGTGTTGGGAAAACTGGACTGCCACATGCAAGAGAATGAAGCTGGTCCGCTGTCTTACACTATGCACTAAAATTAACCTGAAACGGATGAAAGAGTTGAACGTAAACTTGAAACCATAAAACTCTAGAAGAAAATATAGGTGGTAAGCTATGTGTCTATGGGTAAGACATGGGTCTTGGTGATGATTTTTTTTTTTAATCTGACACCAAAGGCAAAAGCAACAAAAGCAAAAATATATCAGACCAAAAACTTCTGCACACCAATAGCAACCATCAACAAAATGAAAAGGCAGCCTACTGAATGGGAGAAAATATTTGCAAATCATGTATCTATCTGATAAGGGGTTAATATCCAAAATATATAAAGAACTTATTAGCAAAATAACAAACTATTTGATTAAAAAATGGGCAGAAGATCTGATTAGACCTTTTTCCAAAGGAGACATACAGATGGCCAACGGGTACATGAAAAAATGCTCAACATCACTGATCATCAGGGAAATACAAATCAAAACCACAATGAGATATCACCTCTTACCTGTTAGAATGGCTATTATCAAAAAGATAAATAATGAGTGGTATTGAGAATGTGCAGAAACGAGAACATTTGTGGGTGAGAATGTCAATTGATGCAGCCACTATGGAAATCAGTATGGAGGTTCCTCAAAAAATTAAAAATAGTACTACCAGTATTCCCACTTCTGATATTTATCTGAATAAAATGAAAACGTTAACTTGACAAGATATATGCACCCGCATGTTCATTGCAGTATTATTTACAGGAGCCAAGATATGGAAGCAGCCTAAGTGTCCATTGACAGCATAAATAGACTTCAAGGACACTATGCTAAGTGAAATAAGTCAGAGAAAGACAAAACACTGATATTAGTTATGTGTGGAATTAAACCAAACCAAAAAACCAAGCTCGTGGATAGAACATACTGGTGGTTACCAGAGATGGGGGTTGTGGGGGCAGGAGAAATGAGTGAAAGGGGTCAAAAGATACAGACTTCCAGTTATAAAATAATTAAGTCATAGAGATTTAATGTACAGCATGGTAATATAGCGATTAATACTGTATGATATTTGAAAATTGCGAAGAGTAGATTTTTAAGTTATCACAAGAAAAAAATTTGTAACTATTAAGGCGATGGCTGTTAACTAGACTAATAGTGGTGATCATTTCACAATCTATATAAATATTGAGTCATTAATGTTGTACGCCTGAAACTAATGTTATATGTCAGTTAAACTTTATTTTAAAAATTAAAAAGGATTTTAGCTGAGAAGAGAAGACAGGTATTGACTAGGGAAGGATAAGCTTGAGGAAGAATGCTTTTAAAAACAATATATATATTTTTCAGTCTAAAAGTAAGTTAACCATATAGAAAGTTTGAAAGATAGAGGAAAACACTTAGCATTTCAGTTAATTTTCTTCATCCTTTTTTCCCCTATACATTTATGTTCTTGTTTTTAATGAACTGATTTTGTTATTGTAAAACGAGTACCTGTTCAAAGGAAATCTGAAATATAGAAAAGTAGTCGAAAGAGATAAAAATAACATTTATTGACATCTTGGTGTTTATCTTCACACTTTTCCAGTGCAAACATGAATACCCAAATAAATAATTTAAAATAAATCGATCATACTTGAATGCTATTTTGTAACTTTTATGTCACACAACAGACTTTAAAATGTAATCATAATGCTACATGTATTCTGCTTCTTTTCTCCTTTGTCATAGGCATTTCCTTAGTATGTTATTCTTGAAGAATTAGGCCGATGCTTCCCCGTTTGCAGACGAGGAAGCTGAGGCATCGGCTTTTAGGGAATCTTCCCAAGATCTCGTAATTACTGGGGAGCAGGACTCATCTGGCTCCATGTTCTGTGTTCTTGAACTACGCTTCCCTGACTTAAAAATTTTAAGTTCACTTACATTTATCTTTCTTGACCACTAGGATAATCATAGTCTGATGCTTAATATACTAGCTCAGGTGAGCGCGGAGCTTATTTCCCAGTCATGGAGAAGTATAACACGTTGCTCTCCATCTGTCGCCTTGGGACGCTGCAGCGGTTTGCTCCTGTGCCCCACCACTTTCCTTCTATGGCTTCCCACCGCCAGCCCCCCGTTTCTTCCTACAGCAGAGCCAACATACCGTTTTGCTCTCACTGTAAAGGTTTTATGCTGCAGTTAGGATATTTTTGTAGTAACTAATGTGCTATATATATATTTTTTTAATTTTCACATTCTTCTGTTTCTCCTACTCTTCCCTCATTGGTCAAGTTATTATCTTCAGCTTTTTCCAGCTTGTCTCGATATCAGTTTTTGTAATGAAGGTGTAACCTACCTTAAATCAAGCTACTTTAAAAATGCATTTCTATGGAATTTTAATAGGTACAACCTGATAAAGAATGTCTCGTAAGTAATTTCAACAGCATTTTTGAAGTGTTTTTTGTGGAACACTGGTACTCTGAGGTTTTCCTTAATTTTTTTGTTAATTAAAAAATTGTTTTAAAGTTTATTTTTAAACCAGAATTTGTATTGTTCAGTTTATTTTTTCCAGCTTTATTAAGGTATAATTGGCAAATAAATATTGTATATATCTACAGCATACAATGTGATGTCTTGATATACATATACATTGTGACATAATTACTACAATCAAGCTAATTGACATATCCTTTACCTCAGTTATCTTTGTGTGTGCTGCAAACATTTAAGATCTACTCTGAGCAAATTTCAAGTATACAGTACGGTATTATTACCTATAGTCACCATGCTGTACATCACCTAAATTAATTTAAATTATGATTATAATTTTTTTTTAATTATGATTATAGATGAGGATTATAATTTAACCTTCAGTTAAATCTTCATTTTAATCATGGTTCTGTTTCCCATTTTTCTTAAGACTTTATAAGTTGTATTGCCATTGTTCTCAGCCATTTTCCAGTGCTTATGTCACTTTAGTCCCTTGAATGTGGCATGATGTAGTAGGAAGAGCACACAGTATAGTAGTTCCACCAAATCCGTGGGGGATACATTCCAATACCTGCAGTGGATGCCTTAAACCACAGATAGAAAGTACTGAGCCCTATAAATACTGTTTTGTTCTTAGACATTCATACCTGTGATAAAGTTTAATTTTTAAATTATGCAATTTCAGAGAAGATATGTTCTTACAATAAACCATAGTGACTTCAGCATATAGCCTTTTTGCTTAAGTTGAGAACTTTCACCTTTCCACTTAAAGGAAGCACTTTATGGCTTTTCTTTGGCATATCTGAATTGCCGGCATTACTGCTCTCTTACTTTGGGGCCATTATTAAGTAAAATAAAGATTACTTGAACACAGGCACTGCAGTACAGCCATAGTTAGTCTGGTAACCAAGATGGTAACTAATGGCCTGGGAGTGTATACAGCCAGCATGGAGACACTGGAAAAGGGAGGAGTCCCATCCCGGGCAGGACGGAGCAGGATGTAAGATTTCATCATGCTACTCAGCATGGCATATAATTTAAAACTTACTAGTTGTTTATTTCTGGAATTTTTTATTTAGTATTTTTGGGCCACAGTTGAACACAGGTAACAAATTGCAGATAATATACTTTATTAATATTTGGAAAGAGTTCTGTAGCTAACCAAGTATGTCCTTAATGTCAGCCATATTATTTTTAAAAGTTGGCAATGCAAATTAGCACTTCTAAGACCTATAGTTACTCCAAAACAAAATTCTAACTTTATTAGCTATTTCTAAGACTCATTGGGGGATGGTTTTCATTGTAGAAAATTTGAGAAATAAAAGGAAAAAATATAAAATTTCTTTTCACTATACTGCCCAGACTTCATCCCTGTTTACATATTGGTTTTGTGAATTATTTCACCTGTATATATTGATGTATATAAATTTTTTTAAAGCAAAATTTGGCCTATATACAGTTTTATATTCTGCTTTTTTCATTTAACTTTCTTAAATGAATTTTCACTTTGTCATTAATACGTGTTCAACGTTGACTTTTAACATTGTTTTTGTTTTGCATTGTTATAAAACTGAAACATGCTTGCTGCCAAAAAATTAATAAATTACACAAATACATAATGTAGAAAGGAATAGTTCCATGTAATTACTCCACCTAAATAACCATCGCTGATAATTTAGTGCCTGTTCTTTTAGACTTTACATGCAATTGCTTACTTAAGCTTTTCTCAGACACACAAATGCACATACATATATACACATCTGTGTATGTGATTTTACACAGAAAATGGTATTCAAATATACATTTTGTTGTGCTCCTCAGCATTATCTTAGATACAGAATCATGACTTTGAAGGATAATTGTGTATTATACTAAATGCTTTTTTCCAGTATTTCCCATATAAACAGTGTAGTAAACAGTTTTATAACTAAGTTATTGATTACATCTTTGACTAAATTCTAAAGAGATGATCACAAATGTGGAATTACAGGTTCAAAGAATAGGAACATTTTAAGGTTCTTAATTAGTATTGCCAAATCCTTCCAGGAAGGATGTTTACTACACACTTTTCAGCAGTTCAGGAACCTATCTTTCTCACCAAACTCTTGTAACAGTTGAGTGTGATATTTAAAATAGTTTTTGTCACTGAGAGATTAAAAAATGATATTGTTGTCTTAATCTGCATTTCTTTAAATGTTAGGGAAAGTGAATTTTTTTCTCCTCTTTTATATTTATTGGCCATTTTAATATATCTAACTGATTTAACTATGTCCTTTGCCACTTTTTTTTCTATTGGAAGTAATAGTGGTTTTTAAAAAATTAATTTGTAAAGGCCTTTTAAGGACATAGCTTTTGTCGTTGTGTAAATTATATTTTAGCCACTTGTCAGTTTTTAATTTTATTTATGAAGTTTTTTCATGTAAACTTTCATTCATAAATAAGTTGTTAAAGGTATTTAGCTCTTAAATTTTATTTGATCATTTTCATTCTTTATCAAGTCCTAGGCCTCCTGAGACCTGTTAAATATTTATCTAATATTTTTTACATATTTTTTCTAATTATGAATATAATATATACTGCTAGTACAAATTCAAACAACCCTGAAGAACAGAAAGTGAAATGTGAAATTCTCTCTCATCCCAGCAAGAGTTTGGAAAATATTCTTTTAGATTGTTTTTCCCTGTGAATCTGTGTGTGTGTGTGTGTGTGTGGTGTGTGTGTGTGTGTGTGTGATTAATATAAGAATAATATATGGATATGGTAAAAAAAAATTTAAGTAAGCATATAATATGATTTCTCACTAGGATTAACCATTTTAAGTTACTTTTTCTTTGCTGCTTCTATTATAGCATTAAATGATGTATTTATGCCTCTGTCGAACTACAGGATCTATTTATAGGCTCCCCATAATGAAAGATGAGGACTTTGCATACCTCCAGCTTCTCCATCTTTTAATTTTGGTTTGGTTACCTCTTGTACTGCTTACTTTATAGTTTTAAATAATAGGCAAACCCCTTTTTTTTTTATTTATCCATTTTTGGCACAATCAGTAGACTCCATTATGAAAATGAGAAATTAGCCCAAGAACATATGTGCTCTAATTCCTAATTTATGTGTTTTATATATATGCGGTATGTGTTTACAGTCTGTTCTATAATGATAAGCCTTCCATGCTTTGTCTATAGGGTGATTTTATATAGAAAAGTAAAACAATAGCTATATTTACATAATTATGATTGTATATTTATTGTAGAACCAAAGTATGTGATGAGTCCTAGAAGGAAATAGAGCCATAGGTCAGAAAACCTGTGCTGTTTCAAGGAGTCTCTTAATTTCTTTTCATATCTCTTCACTACTTTCAGTTCACACTCAGCTACTGCTATTCTTTGAATCTTACATTGCTTTCTTCTTGGATTCCCACCCCCTCCCAGTGTCTCCCTGGAGTAAACTTTTTCATGTAGAGGACTCTGGTGGTGAGCTTGCTGGCTTGCTTGGCCATTCTTGTACATAGTGAAAGACTGGATTCTTAAGTAGCTGGTGTGGGTTTCCTCTTTATTTGTGGGTAGGTCTTTCTCCCTAAGAGGCCCAGACCTTAAAAGGCAGGGGTGACTGTTGGTTCTGTTCAAGTTTACAGAGCATGTAAACAGGCTGATTTTCCTATAAGGTACAGAGGTGTAGAGTAGGTGGGCAAAGGACAGTGAAAATCCCCTGCAGTGAGCAGAGGTAGGTGGGCTTGGCTCTTTTTTTGAATTTTACTCCTGAGTAAAGCTGTTGTTTTTACCATTAGCCCAACCCATTCTGTGTTACCCAGGCTGCCATTTCCTGTGGAAATTTAAAGGTGCCCCAAGCTCTTTTCTACTTTTTCTCACACCTCCAACATTCCCCTTATCCTTCCTCAGTAGATTACCCCCTCTCTTTGGACAGCATTTTTTGAATTTTATTTTGGGGACTAAACCTTTTTTCTGGCTGCTGTGGTGGTTGAATGAATGACAATGTGAGAAATGAGAGAGAGTATGTCTGGGGGTAGGTGTTTGGGGGAAGGCTGACTGACCCAGCTGTCACATGAGCTCACGTGGCACTTACACTACTGGGGGTGGTTTGAACAGGATGTGGACCCAACACTAAGTGGAATTGAAACAAAAGTAAAATAATGACCCACCCCCTTTTCAGCTCTTTTTATCCTGATTTTATTAAAAATTAGGTCTCAATTTGGTGCTAGTCTGAAACACCTCTTTTTATAGCAGCTAGTTTCCTATTGTAACAAAGAGAACAGGAGCCAGGCCCAGAAATGATATTAGTTAGAATTTAATAAACTATGTTTATTTTTTTTTTGTTACTACCTACGGATGACAAAGTGACACTTATTTTCCATTTACAGTAGTGATATAAAATTTCTTTTAAAATATGTCTCTTGAACTAAATCATAGTAAGGTGATTTAAAGAAAAATATTAAACAATAGGATAGGTAATACTAGGATAATAGGATAGGTAATATAGCAAAAATTGTGATGCCATTTTAGTCAGTGAGAATGACTGAAGTTTGACATACTCGAAATTATTCTGATGAATAATTATAACCATTAATGTACCTCCCAGGTCTTGGTATTTATTGATTAGTTCCCTGGACTCATTTGGAAGGAGACTTTTTTTTTTTTTTTTTTGGTGTTGTGAAGGTTCCTTTATTTCATTATGACTTTGGAAGAGAGGAAAAGTAGACAGGGGCATGAGTCTATGGTCTTGAACTGGGATTTTATCTGGCTTTCTTTTTGTTTCATTGCTTTTATATCATTCTTTAATCACTTTAGAATTACTTTTAGCCATTAGGGTTTAAGTGAGGCTCTTTTGGTCTCCTTCCACTAGGCAATCTCAGCACCATGGGTTAGAGATGTTTAGTAACATCTCTACTCATGGACCGATTAGGGGCTGAAAGGCCTTGTGCAAGTCCAAACCTAATGGGATTTTAAGCTTTGTTCTTTTATGCTTTTCTACCAGATAGGAGTGAAAGAGGTTCCTAAGTCATCATCAGAGCTTTAAAAATCAGACTAAGGCTTCTCCATCTTGAAGACATATGTTCTGTTAGCATATTTTTCCAAAATAGACCAGTTTAATGTACATCAAACATCTGCTGAACAGATAACTCCTGTTTATCTTCTCAGATGTTCTAGTGGATGTCTTTGTAGATATAGTATCCTTGCTTGTCAACCTATCTGAGTTGATTCAGGATTCTTTGGGTCTTTGAACATACAGAACCATCCTTGGCTTCTCATGAAGCTGTTACTGACAGCACTTTCACCACATTGGCCTTTATAGCTCTTAGCCCTCTCTTAAAGTAGACATTTACCTCAGTAAAGATGATTCTTTAGGCCAGACTTTGAACACCGGCAAGCCACACAGATGTGTTGTGTTTGATTTGTATGTTGTTGGTCAGGGCAGGGGGACAAGGAGGAGAGTTTCTTTCCAATATTTTAAAATTGGAGTATTTCAGACAGTAATCTAGATTTTCCTTATCTCTTCAGGTAGCCATCTGGCAACACCAGGGCTGAATTTTCAGATGACAAAGAATCTACTGATCGTGCGCTTTTTGCTATCCACTTCCCTGTTTCACTGATACCTGCCTGACCTTCTTAGACCACTGAATTTACAACACATTTTCTTGCCAATTACCATATATTGTCTCATTTTAAAATTACTTTTTTTCCCCTCTTATAGTTTACCATAGTGGTACAAGCTTTCTCATTCACTTTTTCAGAGTTGTTTCTACCGTTGAATAATTTATCCTATATTTATACGTAGCATTCATAATTTTCTTATTTTGGATTTAAAAAATATTATTTCGTTTATAATTGTATTTCTTGTCTAATTAGCACTTTTAACAAGTACTGCTTTTTACACTTAATGAAAAACTTAATGTTTGTATAAACTGTTTCTAAGAAGAATAAACTCTAGTAGTGCCAGCATAGCAGCAGGACCAAAATAAAAATATAGAGGCCTAATGCATTGTTGATTACTTGCAGATTTTCTCTGGCCTGTATACCTTTGCGTTAGACTCTGTTTTAGAACTTCCTTTTTCAGTTTTAAATTGCTCGTTCTTTTTTCCCCCTCCTAAATTTACACTATGTAAATATTTTAGATGTAGAATACATTTTGTATCTAGAGGGCAATTGCCGTCCTCCTCCTTGCCTGTTTTTGTGTGCTCTTTTCTAGAAACTTCTTAGCCTTTTCTTCTGGTCATTTTCCTGATAAATTTTACAAGCAGAGGTCTAGTGGCAAGTGTTCATTGGCTGCCCTCGCACGGCGGGCATTCCGCCCAACGTGACCCGGCCGAGGAGCTGTCAGTGCGGCAGGTGCCCGATGTCGGTTCAGTTCTCTCCGATGCATTAGGAACAGGAGCAGATTCATGGATGGCTGACAGCGTTTTACTTCTAAGGACATTGTAGGGAAATGAGTGTAATGAAAATAAACTTGGGGACTTTTGACTCCTGGACAGTTTGGGAAGTCTTTGTTGAGATGGTCACCAGTAGGCACTTGCTCCTGCCTTACCGGTCACTGAAGATCCGTTTCATTGTTTTCTTCTAGGCAACTCATAGGCCTGAAGAATAAATCATGGTAGAAGCAGAAGGTATCCCTTGCAATGCATGAGTTTACTGCGCTTTTATGGACTTCTACACACTTATTTTTGGTTTAGTTCATTTCTGATGAAAAACTTCAAGGAAGTTACTTCATAAGACACCAGATTACCCTATTTTTGTGAGAACCCTGAGAAGTTCATCAAATAGTTAAGTAGTCACAAATAGGAAGACCAATATGATAGGATATGGCGGCCCCTGCTCTCAGTGGTGTGAACCACACTGGGGTTTTGGTGAGTGTATTTTGACATGGCTAACTTAAGGGGGTGGGCAGACTTGCTAGGTTTGCTGCCTTTTTCTCCACCCCCCATCCCACCCCGTGCATCTGTCTTCAGCTGCAATGATTCTGTAACAGCCCACATAGCAAGCTTTGCACCACCTGTGGTTAGTGTCTTCATTACATAAAAAAAATGCATATTTTTATTGAGGTAAAATTCACATATCATAAAATTCACCATTTTAACCATTTTAAAGTATACAATTATTGACTTTAGTACATTTATATGGTCTTGCAAATATCACCAACCACAGTCTAATTCCAGAACATTTTTATCACCCCCAAAAGAAACCTAGTATCACTAAGTTGCCACTAGCCATTTTCTCCTCCCTGCCAACCACTAATCTGCTTTGTGTATGGATTTTTAAATTCTGAACATTTCCTATAAATGGAATCATGCAACATGTGGCTTTTTTTGTCTAGTTTCTTTCACTTAGCATAGTTTTCAAGGTTCAAATTTATTATAGCATGTATCAATACTTCATTCCTTTTATGGCTGAATAATATTCTGTTGTAAGGATATACCACATTTTGTTTATCCATCATCTGTTGTTGGATATTTGAGTTGTTTCTACTTTTTGATATGATAATGCTGCTAGAATATTCAGGTTTTTGTTCGAACATCTGTTTTTCAGTTCTCTTGAGTATATAACTAAGAGTGGATTTCCTGGGTCATATGTTAATTCTATATTTAACTGAGGAACCAAAAAGATAAATGTCAGGTACTAAAAACTTAACAGTGAAAATCCCTTTAGACCTTGGACCATGATATAAAGATGCTGTATTTCCTTGTTATATATTAGAAAAACTTTTTTTCTTTAGAGTCAGGCAGAACTGGGTTCAAATCTTGGCCTGTAACTGGGGCAAATTATTTAACCTTTCTGAGCCTATTTTTTACCTAGAGCGTGCAGATACCTAATTGCTGCCTCAGGGTTACTGTAAGCATTCACTGAGATGGTATTACACAGAAAGCGCTTTTTTTAGCACAGTGTCTGGCATAAAGTAATCAACAAATACTGTAATAATTATTTTAGGATAATACACAATTACCAAAGTCTGATTGCTGTTTATTGCCACAGAGATGGCTGTGTATTTGGGTTATATCAAAGAGTTTGTGAATGAACCAAAAGTAAACATCTTAAATTTTGGTGTTTTATGTTCTCCTTGCCATAAATATTTGGATTTTCACTTCTAGATTAATTCATCACTGTTATTTTCAAAATTTGTAACATCCCTATTTTTTAAGGTGGAAGGACCTGTTGCAGAGAAATTTTTTTTAACCTTCCATTTGACCACTGCTTGGGTTCTTCATGTATGAACCACTTCCTGGCTCCACTCACAGGCCAAGATTGCTGGTAACTTGCTATAACTTATGTCAGTGTATAGGGATTTAATGAAACCTTTTACAGAGTTATTAGCTAGTCAAACACAAATTATATTTTCTAATTCTTAAAACAGATTTTTATTAAAAAGTTAAAATCTCCCACGAACAGTTCAGAGATACTAGTTAACATTTTAATAGACACTTTAAAAAAAACCCCAGGTATTTATGTTCTATTTTTTTAAAGTATTAGTTATTTATTAGAATATTTAATTACATACTAGAAATATTTTGCACTTACTATTTAGGAACATTTTTCCAAGGAATGAAATATGTTTGTAACCTACTTCTTAAAATTAAATATTTTATCTTATAGATAGAACATAGTATACCCTACCCATTTTCCTTTTGGACATTCATGTTGCTTCTAGTCTTTTCACTATTATAAACATATATTAAAAAATGCTGTGATGAGCATCTTTGTAGCAAAATTTTTGTGCACATCCATGATGATTCCTTTGGCTAAATTCCTAATGTAGACTTTTTTTTTTTTGATCAGAGGATTTATATATATATTTTAAAGCTTCTGATCAGTTCAGCATTTAATAAATACCTACCACTCTGTGTTGCACCCTCCAAGACTGCAGTCTTTTTATATTTCCATTCAAACTGCATTTATTTTTGTTACACGAGGCACCACTTTGATGCTTATCATTGCTGTTTGTGACTATATATTTCTTTCTTTCACTTACAACCCACCATTCAGGTGAAAATCCCTTTGGACCATGCAGTTCTATGGCAGTGCAGCAAAGGAAGCCGTTTTATTTGTGGTCAGATTTTCAGGGTTTGAACTTGGTTCTGCCACTCCCTAGCCATTATTTCAGACACCTGTTCTTGCATAGCATTTCAGTATGCTCAGCCTCACCTCTTATTATCTTTTTCTGCAGTCTCTTGTTTTAAACTCCTCTAGTTTGGTAAAGCTTATTTCTCTGTTCCTCCCATGGAGCTTCTTTTTTTCTATGGCCACTCTAGATTATTGAGGGATGATGGGTAACAATCCTTTCCTGTTTCTTCCCTGGATGATAGTTTTAAGATACATTCATAAGCCTTCTTAGAAAATCCCATAGGACCAAGCACTCATTAGAAATATCCGTCACTCCTAGTGGTGGTCAAATGATAATGGATCTTTGTATTGACTCTCCCTCCCTGTTTCACAGCCTGTCTCCTTCACTTCTGCTCCCTGGGATCACATTCCGAAATAAACTACCTGTCTGTAAGCCTTTTTCTCACTTTTTACTTTCAGTGGAACCCAGGCTAAGACATTTTGTGATCATGGACAGGTGACTTAACTCTTTAAGTTGCAGTTTTCTCATAGGTATAAATTTGGAGAGAGCGGTGTCCACTTCATGTAGTTCATTCATTCACCAATACTCACTAAAACACTAATAAGTGCCAGGTGCTGTTCTAGGTATGGGAAAGTAGCAGTGAGCAAGACAAACAGTGACTCTTAACTTCATAGAGTTTACATTTTAATGAGGGAGACAGTTAAACAGAAGAATTTTAAATAGTGAAGAATGCTATGAAATAAACAGGATGATGTGTTCCAGAGCAATAAAGTCATGAGTGAAAGCCATTCTGAGATGCTGTTTGAAATGAGGACTGAACGATCAGGATAAGCTGGATGTGAGAAGAACATTTTGGGTGGAGGAAGTGGCAGGTGTAATGGGTGGAGGAAGTAGCAGGTGTAAAGCCCTAAGGTGTAAGTGTCAGGAGCAAGGTAGTACACATAAAGTGCTGTGTATGGAACTTTGCACTTGGTAAGCGTTCAGTAAATGTTGAGTAGTATTAATAGTAAGATTAGATCAAAGGAGTAGCCTGTCATTAACTACACAGCAGTAAGTAGCAAGTTTTGCTAATGAATAGACAAAAACTGACTTCGTAGAATAAGCAGATGATTGTGCAGGATCTGAATTGAGTTATGTGGTACATTTTTCTTTGCTCTGATGATATGATGAATTACATTGATTTGCTTTGCATTCCTGGTATACAATTCCTTTGGTCATGATGTATTATCCTTTTTATGTCTAGTTCAATTCAATTTACTAATATTTTGTTGAGAGTTTTGCATCTCTGTTACTACGAGATATTGGTCTGTTGTTTTCTTTTAACATCTTTGGTTTTGGTATCAGTGTAATGTTGGCCTCATAAAAAGAGTTGGGAAGTGTTCTCTCCTTTTCTACAAGGTGGAAGAGTTTGTATGGACTTGGTATTCTTTTTCCCTTAAATGCTTGGTAGAATTCTCCAGTGAAGCAGTCAGGCCTGTAGTTTTCTTTGTTGGAAGACTTTTAACTATGAATTCAATTTCTTTATTTCTATAGGACTATTCAAGTTATCTGTTTCTTTTGGAGTGAGCTTTAGTAGATTGTACCTTTCAAGGAATTTGTGTGTTTACCTGAGTTGTCAAATTTATGAGCAAAATATTTCTAATATTTTTTATTATCCTTTAAAAAATTATTTGTGCTAAAAAGTACATGCATAAAATTAACCATTGAAACCATTTTTAAAGATACAGTCCAGTAGCATTAAGTACATTTCACAATGTTGTGCCAACCTTTATTATTCTGTTAATGTCTGTGGGATCTGTAGTGATGTTCCTTCCTTCGTTCCTGATCCTGGGAATTGTGTCTTTTCTTTTTCACCTGATCAGTCCTGCTAGAAATGTATTAATTTTATTAATCTCAATCAGCTTTAGTTTCGTTGATGTTTCTCTGTTATATTTTGGTTTTCTAATTCATCGATTTCTGCTCTTAATTCTTTCTTTCTGTCTACTTTTTTAGTTTAATTTGCTTTAATTTTTTAACTTGTAGCCTACGTCGTTGTTTGAGACCTTTTCCTATATAAGCACTTAATGCTATAAATTTTCCTCTAAGCACTGCTTTATTTACAGCCCACTTATTTTGATTGGTTGTACTTTTACTTTTTAATCTATTTAACATATATTGTAATTTCCTCTGTTACTCCCTCTTTAACCCAGATATTATTAGAAGTATGTTTAATTTTCAAGTATTTAGGGAATTTTCCATCCATCTTCTGTTGATTTCTAGTTTAATTCTGTTATAGTCAGGGACATAACTTGGTATGATTTTAATTTCTTTAAATTTATTGAGGTGTGTTTTACAGCTCGAACTGTGGTCTGCCTTTGGGGAATATTCCATATGCACTTGAAAAAAATGTGTAAATTGCCACTGTTGAGTAGACTGTTCTATGAATGTCAGTCAGGTCAAATTGATTGATATTGTTTTTCAAGTCTTCTATATTCTTACTGATTGCCATAAGAACATACCACAGACTGAATAACTTAATCAACAGAAACTTATTCTCGCAGGTCTGGAGGCTGGAAGTTCAAGATCAAGGTATTGGCAAGTTTGTTATTTACTGAGGCCTCTCTCCTTGGGTTATAGATAGCTGTTTTCCCCCTGCATATTCACATGATCTTTCCTCTGTGTGTGTATGCCCTGGAGTCTCTTCCTCTTCTTCTAAGACAGATTCGATTAGGGTCCCACCTATGACCTCATTTAACCTTCAATACCTTTTTAAAAGCCCTAGCTCCAAACGCGGTCACATTGGGAATTAATGCTTCAGCACATGAATTCTGGGGAGACACACTTCAGTCCATAGCACTGATTTTCTGCCTTGTATTACCGTTGCTGAAAGAAGAGTGCTGAAGGCTCCAACGGTAGTTACGGATTTATGTTTCTCTTTTCAGTTCTTTCCGTTTTCACATAGGCTTCTGGGATCTGAAATTTGCTCATCTCGAGAGGAGGACTTAGAAGTGGAATTACCTGATTTCAGTGATCAGATCTATATCTTTAGGAGTTTGTTTAGTCCTGGGCAGGATTAAAATGGTTTTATAAATAGGGTCAGTTATTAATTCATTAAGTATTTTATTCTTAGTCTTTATTTTTAATTGTTGTAAAATATACACAACATAAATTTTACCATCTTAATCATTTTTACTGCAGTGGCATTACGTATATTCACATTGTTGTGCATCTCTATATCCATTAAACAACTCATTTCTCTGTCCCCCAGCCCCTGACAACCACCATTCTACTTCCTGTCTCTATGATATGACTGCTTAGGTACTTCATATAAGTGTACTCATACAGTATTTATCTGTGTCTGGTTTATTTTACTCAGCATAATGTCCACAGATTTTATTCATGTTGTAGCATGTGTCATAACATCCTTCCTTTTTAAGAGTGAATAAATATTCCTCTGCATGTATATATCCCATTTGGTTTATTCACTTACACTTGGGTTGATGGGCACTTGGGTTTTTTCCACCACTCTTTATTGAGCACCTCTTATACATCAATTGCCTTTCATTAAATAAACCCTTATTGACTTCCTTTATAACAGGCCACATCCAGTTATAGGCATGGGGAATACTGTAGCAATAAACGTACTTGACAAAGTTGCTGCCTTCAAAAAGTTTATATTTTAGTGGGGAGCAAGAATGGGAAGATACACAAGGAAACATATTTCTCGATTCTAAATTGCATTTCCCCTAGTATTTCTAAAATTGAGGTGTACTTTTTAGTTGATAATGTGTTAGAATTATATTTGTCAGTGTTTCTTTTTTAGTGACACCTAAAATAATAGTGTATCTTACAATCAGTTTGAGTCATAGATTTTATGAATCACTATTTAATAAGTCAGTTGTTGATAAGTACTGTGAAAAAAAAATAAACCAGAACAAAATGGGTAGAGTCTTATATGGGATATTCACAAATAAAGTGACATTGAGCAGAGCACATGTTCAGTTGATATTTTTCCATAGCAGGATTTCCTCCATGAAGGATACAGCCTGTTAGTTCACATTCTGGCACAAACTCCTTACCTTGCTGTGGACTGGTAGCAGCTTGTGGACTGGTTACTTTGAATAGCACCGGTGTTGAGGGCAGGGTCCTGGCAGGGGTAAGAGTAAGAGTTGGGGGTTGGGATGGGCTCAGATCTTATAGGCATAATAAGGACAAGGGTGACAGAATTTCACATCTTAGTAATTGGCAATAGTTCTTCCAGTTGCTCAAAACCAAAATTTTAGAGTCAGCCTTGACTTCTCCATTTGCCCATATTCTATACCCAGTCAGCAAATCCTGCTCACTGTACCTTCAAAACATCTCCCAATGCTGACCACTTTTACCACCCTCACCTAAACCACCCTGGCCCAGGGCATCATCACCTCTTGCTTGGATGATCATGATAGCCGCCTTACTTGTCTCCCTTCTTTTACACTTGCCTTCATGTGCTCCCTTCTCAATTTAGCAACCAAACCGATCCTTTGAAAACATATCCGATCATATGATACCCCTACTGAAACCTCTCAAAAGCATCCCATCACTCTCAGAGGAAAGGTTCAAGTCCTTATAGTGGCCTATGGGGCTCTACACTATTTGCTCCCATACCTCTTTGACCTCATGTTCTGCCTGTCTGCCTTGTGCTTATTCTGCTTTTAGCTGCCTTGGCAGACTTGCTGTTTCTTAATCATGTTGAGCATGTACCTGTCTCAAAGCTTTTGTACTTGTTCTTTCTTCTGCTAGGAATACTGTTCCCTCAGATATCTGCAAGGCTCACCTCCTCAGGTCTTTGCTTAAATCTCACTTTATCAGAAGGGCCTTCTAACCACCCCATGTAAAATGGCACCCCTCTTACCCTGCTAACAGTATTTTCCACCAAACCAGGGTAAGCTAAGTTATGCTGCAGTAGCAAACAACTCCAAAATATCAGGGGCCTAAAATAACAAGGTTTGTTTCTCACTGATGGTATCCCTCCATTGCAGGTCACCTGGGAAGTCTACTCCACATTGTCTTTAACTCCAGGATCTGCCCGATAGCACAGCCACCACCTTGAGTATTGGTAGAGGGAAAGCCCATTGACTGGCTCTTCACGTATTTGCTTGGAGATAGCGTCTAACACGTTGACGTGGCCAAAGCAAGTCATGTTGCTGTTCCTAACTCCAGTTACAGATGGGGATGGGTGGTGGCAGTTCTATCACGTATCTTGAAAGAGACCAGGAAATCCATGGTGGATGACATGGCCACACTCTTTACCCTGCTCAATTTTTCTATAGCATTTATTTGTATCTAACATAATACATATTTACCTTGCTTTGTATATTTTCTTTTTTCTCCTGTTTAGACTGTAAATACCACAAAAGGAGGGACTTTTGTCAGTCATGGTACTGCTGTACCCCAGGGCCTACGATAATGCATGGTCAATACTAGGTTCTTATTACTTTAAGAGAATGATTGAGAATACTAAAGCAAGTTATTTGTTTATTCATTTGGTGACATGTAAGCCAAGTTGGGAATGTGGAGCAAGGAGGTTTGAGGAGAGAGTAGCAAGCAGATGGTATCAAATAAGAAGGTGAAGAGCAGACTTACAGAGAAAAGCAGTAGAATTGCTGGTCAGTGGAAAGTGTCAGTTTGAGATTTGAGACCATGAACCTCCAGTGAAATCTTATAGCTCAATTGTGTGATTTTTTCCAGTAATGTTGAGTTGCCCTGGAAGAGGCAGGAATGATGGGACCCATTTTACAAAAATAGGTAGAAGCCAAGGTTGAAGAAGGAAACATGATCCTAGCTGCCCCTTCCAGGTGTACCTACATTCCCCCTGCTCCATCTTTGGTCCTGTCAGAATAATTAAGGAGCTTGCCTATAACCAAGAACTCCATTCTCCTGAGTGGTGTGATTGCAGTGGTAGGAGTAGTTTTCCCTATGTTTATTCTTTATTTCATTTACTTCTCATAACACATTTGAGGTAGCTTTTCTTATCTTCATTTTACAGGTGAGGAAAACTGAAGGTTAAATTGCTCAAGATAGAATTTAGGTGGGTTAAGCTCACAGCCATGTGCTCTGCTAGACTTTTGAGGTATACTCATTATATCTCCTGTACTTCCTGAGGCAGTGGGGGGCTCTCTTGTCTGGAGGATGGGGATCTCTGTTAGCTTTTAGATTCCCTGGAGCCTTGATTGTACCTCAGTCATGAAGACATTGCATCCACTTTACTATTGCTTCCAATTTAGATGTTGCAAGACCAGAGAGGAAACAGTTGGCCTATTTTTATATACTTAAACAAGTGCACTAACCACATTACCAACTGTAACTAGTAAATTCACTACCAGGGAATTTCTTATGAATATGATTAAAGTGTACCTCACACAGTCTGAGAGTGTTCTCATCGGTGATACTTTTCTGTGGTCTTGCCTGTTGATGATCTGAATGTTTCATAGGTACAGGGGGCTGTGCTAGGCTTTATTGCCAATATAGAGCAGAGAAGGCGGGTGGCCTCCCTTTAGGAATCTTTAATGTAGTCAGGATGGCAAAACAGGTACAAAACCCTGGATATTAAAGTTGCACCTGGAAATGGGTGCAGAGCTGGGGAAAGGCCCCTCAGGCTAAAATGCTTCATTGATATGGTTAGTAATACTGTAATAACTGTGCATGGTGCCAGGTGGATACTAGACTTATGGGAGGAGTCACTTTGTAAGGTACATAAATGTCTAACCACTGTGCTGTACACCTGAAACTAATGCCATATTGCATGTCAAGGTAATTGACAAATAAAAAAATAAGGGTAAAGGGGGTCAAATATATGGTAATGGAAGGAGATTTGATTTGGGGTGGTGAACATACAATGCAATATACAGATGATCATGATTATTGAATTGTACACTTGAAACCTATATAATTTTATTAACCAATGTCACCCCAATAAATTGAATAAATTTTTCTTAAAAATTAAATAATAAATAAATAAAATGGTTCACATAGACACATGGAGGGAAGTGGAAATTGAGCTGTAATTTGATGGCTGCATAAGATTTAGACAAGGCTCTAAATGGAAAACAGACTTGGGCTCCAGACATACTCATGGTAGAAAATCTCAGTAGGTCACTGCAGTCCGCAGTGTTAGCTCTTTTAGCCATATTTAAATTTTTTTGAATCCCCTGCATGCTCAGGAACTAACTGGTCGATTTGATAGAAAATATACTCTTCTATTTTGTTACACTTTGGTGACTCTTTTCTGAAAGGTATTGTATGGAAGTTAATCTCTGTAAACTTGGTTTGGTCTCATATAAGAGCTAACTGACAGTGAAGCCTCTGTCAGTGAATTCCACTTGTTTTCCAGTGCTCTTTGGTAACTTACCTCTGCAGGTATATATTTTGAAATATATGTTAATGAGGATTAAATTTTAGAGTTTGTGAAGTTTTCATTCTAATTTTTAAAAGTGAATTCACTTGCTTTTTAAATCTAACAATCATTCTGAAAGTGGTTTCCTTTCTCCCTCCAGACAAGGCACCTCTGTCTAAAAGTCTTTTACTGGTCCCCAGTGCCCTGTCTCTTTTGCTGGCCCTCCTCCTGCCACACTGTCAGAGATTCTTCGTGTATGACCTCCAAGCAGTCAAGGATGACTTCCAGGTGAGCTCTGCTTCTTTGGCCTTTGAGAGAGAGAAGGCAGATTTTTTTTTTCTTGATTTGCCTTTTCTGTCTGCTATTCTTAGTCCCTCAAAGCCTCTAAATTTGTAAGATATACTATTTATCATTAATATTTCATTAACAAGTAAGTTTCTAATTTTATTTATTGATATTTTCAGCAAAGCAGATTATAATAAAATAATTGCAGTACTAGGCACATCTCTTCAGTTTCACTAATTTTACTCATAGAAATACAATTTATAATTTCAAGAGAATTAACATTAAATCTGTTTTTTAATGATTATTATATGTTTTTAATATTTTCTAAAACCTGTGTCAGTTTGAAAACTGGATGGTCTAAGCTCTTTTAGCTCTAACTGAATCTATGAATTACTTTTATAGTGGTGGTTAAACCAAGTAGGAAATGTCTCTTGGGT
Source organism: Eonycteris spelaea (assembly GCA_003508835.1). Classification (NCBI taxonomy): domain Eukaryota; kingdom Metazoa; phylum Chordata; class Mammalia; order Chiroptera; family Pteropodidae; genus Eonycteris; species Eonycteris spelaea. The sequence continues at coordinate 10,816,830 of PUFA01000047.1, forward strand.
TCTTGCTGCTGGGAAGAGCAGAACTCTGATTTTCAAGATTGATGGGCTTATCTCATTGAAAATGCTTGTACTGGGTCTTGTCTGTGGATTTTGGAGTGTTAGTGCAAATTATGGTATACAACCTGCCACCTTTTCTTTGCTAAATACTTGATTAGCCAATTTAAGAACAATAATTCACTTCTTGAATACTGACAGCTTTGCTTCATAATGATGTAATTAATACCATTGTTCACATTGTCTTCACAAAGTTCTTTAGTTATTTATTCATACTACCACTTTCTGTCAGAATATACTATAACTTCTATATTATTTCTGTTGCTATGATGCAATGGTTCTTAACATGGCTGCACATTAGAATCACCTGAATAAACATTAAAATATATTTTTTAGAGTACATATATATGTATATTATTTAGCTATTAAAAGTAATAAAGCTCTAATACATGCTTAAACATGGACCTTGAAGACATTATGCAAAATGAAATAAGCCAGATGTAAAAGGAAATACATTGTGTGATTCTATTCATATGAGGTACCTAGAATATTCAAATTCTTAGAGACATAAAGTAGAATAATGGTTACCAGAGGCTGAGGAGAGGGTAGAATGAGGAGTTTTTATTTAATAGATACAGAATTTCTGCTTGGGATTGTAAAAAAGATCTGGAAATAGTGGTGATGGGAATACAACATTATGAATGTTCTTAATGCCACTGAATTATATATTTAAAAATAATTAAAATGATAAATTTTATTTTATGTATGTTTTACCAATATAAAAACAATACATAAAAAAGAGATATGGTTAATATTTGCTTTACCTATCTTGTAATTATGAGGGGGAAATATCAAAATGTTTTTCAGATGTTATTGGGATTATCTTTAAAAATCTGGAAAATTTTAAGAAGACTCAAAATAGACCTCTGAGTAGCTTTCTTCTGTGAATAATCCCTCATATGTTTCTCACCCAACCAGAAATTGATTTAAATAAAGTTAAATTATTTAAAAAATTTGAACCTAGTAATATTTAGCAACAGTGACCATAAATTGCCTTGTACAAGTTTCTTTGAAGGGGATTGATCATTAAATCAAGCTCAGGAATGTGTATTACTAATTTTATCCCTAACTTGCTTTTCAGTTACAATTTTGATTTAGCAACATAAAAATGAACGTCTGTTAGGCTTTCATTCAGCTCATGTATATAATTTTTTTTACCATATTAAATATAGTCCTACATTTTTACAGGAAATTTTTTGTTATCTTAGAGTATGTTTTCTTATAATAATAAGCAAAAAAATTTTAAGTACCCTTTATCCTGTTACATGGAAGGAATTTTTAATACGAGAGAGGAGCTCATTTCTTAGAGAAGACGCATTTGTAGTTTTCCTTTTCTGTGTGCATCATTATTTTGCTTAAATTAAAGTTTAAAATAATAAATAGTATAAAGTAAATGTAATAAACTTGCTAAGGAAGCTACCTGAACAAATCTTACTCTTATTTATTGTTCTTTTTAAAATCCCTGTCTAGATTTGGAGGCTGATATGTGGAAGAATAATTTGCCTTGATTTGAAAGATACTTTCTGCAGTAGTCTGCTTATTTATAATTTTAGGATATTTGAAAGAAGATACGGAAGCAGAAAATTTGCAGTAAGTTTTTATGTATTTCCTTTTGCTATTGTTATAGAAAAACATTTTTTGTGTGTTTTCCTTATATTTAAATAGTTTTATTTTGTTATTAACAATTATCTCTTAATTACATGGTCCTCTGTCTGAATTGGAACATGGATGTTAACCAAAGAAAAATTTAAATTTAAGCCACTAGTATAATAAAATAATGATGATGATAGATAATATCAGGTCTGAGTAGGTAATAAAAATTTTAATTAGTATTTTGACTTTAATGAAATTTTAGTCACTTTTTGTGCTTAATTGGTTTTTGTGTTACTTGTGAAACATAAATCATGCTATAATATCTTTTCTTCAACATTCTTAGAAATTATGAAAGTTAATGAATTTGACCAATAAAGTATAGTTTTACTCCCTCATTTTGAAAAGTTTATTCTAATAAAAACAAACTTAAAAAAATATATAAATATATATACACATATACATATATACATATACATATTTATAAGCTTGTTCTAACTAAATAAATGTTTATTTTTAGAAAGCTCCTCTATATAATATACTTCCTGTTTAATTTTAGTCCTTTTTGCTGGGTTCCTGGGTTTTGTCAGCCTTGGTTGACTGCATCCTCGTTGAAGCTGTGTGGTATTCCTTTGGTATCACTACATCCAGGAATTTGCCTTCGGGATTGTAAGTAGCTCTCAAAGATTAGCTTAATTTATGACTTAAATTTAACTTAAAGCATTATTGTACGTGAAAGTCAGAAAAAGAATACTTTAACCTTTTAGATATAGCAAAATTGATTTTATGTATAAAAAAATCCAGTCTATACTTACATTTTCATTATGTTCTTGAAACAATTTATTTTACACTCACTTTTTTACCTTTGAAATCCTATATTTTAGATAATTTTTAATGAATTTCTGTTTTCTGAAGAGTAGAATTGATGTTGTGTGTTTTTATAGTGAAATTTTGTCTTTGAAATTTTGTGAACTAAACACAAAAATACAAAATTTAGGTTAGATTAGGAAACAAAATGTGAAGTTTCTGAAGAATTTTTTTTAGCATTTTGTTTTAATTTATTATTAGTTTCAAGTATAAAATACATTGGTTAGACATTTATATAGTTTATGAAACAATCTCCAATTACTCTATCACTCCTCTGGCTCTACACATAGCTATTACTGCTGACTGCATTCCCTGTGCCATGCCCCCATCCCCATGACCATCTATCAACTACTAATGGACATGAAAAATTATGTTTTTTTAAATTGATATTATTTATATACTTCCACAAAGATAAAGTCAATATGTAGATTACAGTTTAGCTAACCCATGGTGGCCAACCTAACTCAGATTATATATGCTTTCATATTGTGTTAATCTTTAAAAACAAAACAAAAACCATGTATTAGTCTATGAAATATCTAGTATCTAGGAGTGGAGTTGTTAACACATGTAAGTGAACTTAAAGCATCTCTGAATTAAGTATCTGAGACTGTATTTGAGAGACACTTTGAAATAAAGAAACCAGATATTTAAACTTCTGTGTGTATTAACTTCAACCTTATTTTAATTTTGAATTTGTGTTTTTGAGACAATTGTATGTATCTTGATTCAAATTCGCTTTGGTTCTCTATTTTAAAAATATGGTTAGTGATCTAATAGCTTTCATATTTACATTGTTAATATTTACAGTATAGCTGCCCTTTATGGGATTTACTGAATTATGGTTGGAATGAGTGTTGACCTTTAAATGTTTTGATAATGTATGCGTCTGAATAATATTTGAATGGAGACAGAAAATTCTTTGTCATAATTATGATGCAGTTTTTGTTGAGTTCCACAGGTTGTAATTGTATTGAGATTGAGAAGTTTAGTTGACCATTCTGCTATTGTGGAAAATAGTGTAGTCATCAGGAATGATTCTTTGTTGATTCAGAAAAGCAGCAGCATTACTAAATCATTAGTTTTTCCCAAATATTTCTCATTCAGGTCAATTCTTTTTGGTCTGTAAGGCCTACTGAATTATGGAAGGGTATATATGTATAATGTGTGTTTGTCTTAGAATAAATTTTGGGGATGGGTAGTAACAGCTTTTAACTCTTGTTTACATTGTCCCCTTGTCTGATGACCTCTTTTTTTTTTTATTGTGCATTGAGTTGAATGACAGTTATTTCTTTACCTGAGTGGCATTTATTTTTTTATGGAATCCTATTAACTGGTACATATAAAGAAAAATGATACAGTTTTGAGTTGGTAGGAATATTTTACTCATTCTTAGGGCAATAAAGCATTTACCTATTTAAATCTTAGCTTGTAGCAAATGTTGCAAACTTGAGTAAATTAAAGTTATAGGATCCCCTTCTGAAAGACATATAAATGTTAACTCAGCATCATCTGAATATTTGTCTTTCCTTTTCAAATCTGAAACTTACTGTATAACTTCTTAGCATCTTGAAACTTTCTCAACACAGACTACTTAGAATACAAATCTTTACTTCAATAAAGAAACTTTGCATTTTGTAAATATATCTTTTATTTGACAGTAGCAAAGCATCAAAATTCCTTTTTTTTTTGTCAACATGCTTTATAACTTGCAGTGTTTTTCACCTAACATCTTGTTACCTTTTTCTTACCCATCAATGCCGAATTTATCTGCTCTCTTATAATTCTTCACTTCTTATTTAATTCTCTCCCTTCCTTTTTTTTTTTGTCACACTTTTAAAACTTCTCTTGTAAAGGTCACCATTATCCAACTAATTTCTAAAGCCAGTGGCTTATTTTCAGCTTATTTCACCTTTCAATAGCACATTAAATGCTTTTGATCTTTCACTGTTTCATGAAATAACCTGCTCCCTTCAGTTCCAGCACACTACCCTCTCCTGGTCCTTTTTGACCTTATTTACTGTCTGTAGCTCCTTACTATGCTTATTTCAAGTGCTTTCTCTGGGTTATCTTGTTCACTCCCATGACGTCAGCTATAGTTAGCATCTGTTGTTTGTTTCCCAACTCTCTATTTCCAATTTGTGTTACTTTCCTGATCTTTGTAGAGTCATATTTCCTAATGACTTGTAAGTCTCAAAGAAAATCTGACCTATTCAGAAGCTCTTGTTTCTTCCGATCTCTCTCTCTGTGCTCTCGTCCCCTCTTCCTTCTGTGCTCTGTGTTTCAGTGAATGGCATTTCTGTCTTCTCAGTCTCCCAAGCCGGAAATCTTCCCGTCTTCTTATCATTGCATTAGGGCACCGTCTTAATAATTCGAAGTCCTGTATAAATCATTTGTTTATCCCATCTTCTCTGCTTCTGTCATTATCTCAATCTAAACTCTAATCGTCTTTTGCCTAGATTTTTGCTGTGATTCTCTAACTAGTCTTCCTATAAATTTAAAGCATTCTACACAATGTTATCAGAAGTTATTTTTCTAAAATACAAGTTTAACCATGCCAGTCTTTCTTTTAAAAACATTTGAATCCTCATTTTTTTCAGAATCAAAATCAAATTCTCCTAAGATGACATTAAGGCAGTCTACAATAGTAGGAATGGTTTTGCCATCAGATAGACCAGAATTGAGATTCCAGCTCTGCCACATATTACTAGTTTGTAATCTTGAGCAAGTTACTTCTCTCAAGTTCCATTTCCTGAGCTCAGTTTATAGATGACCCTCATATGTTAATTGGGAATCATACTTTATACTTCACGGGGCAGTGGAAAGAGTTAAATGTATGTTACTGTCTTAGCAGTAGCAACCTCCACCCCCATATATTGGTTTTCTTCTTTCTCTTCAAAGCCCTCAACTTTGATCCCAATTGAGTGTTTCAAGCCACTCCCCCATCAGTCATTCAGCTTTCTTAATTTGCTGTATATTTGTATTATTATACCTATTTGGTTTTCTTTCTGTACCCTGTCACCCTTTGGTAGTGTTAATTGTCCTTTTATGTGTATTCCAACAAATTTATTAAGATCCCTATTGGCATTTATTACATTGCATTATCATTATCATTATCTGGGGCTTCTATGCCACCCTGTCAGCTCTTTGAGAACTAGTTTTACTTAATGTACTCGTTGCCTCATACTCACTCATGTTGCAGGGATAGCCTTGATTACAGTATAGCCCCATAAGACTGTAAGCTAAGGTCTTTGAACCATACACCTGTTCATCTCTTTTTATAGTGCTTTGCATAGAAACTATACCTGGCATCTGATAGATTCTGATGACTATTATTTGAAATTTAGAAAATATAAATATTAGATTTTAAAAATAAAAATAGCTCCATTATTAAAAGCATTATGTATTAGGTGCTTCTAGTAACCCATGCCTCTCACACACTTGTCCTTATATACCTGTTTTTTCATTTTACATGTGAATGTTACATTGTTTCCCAGAATCAAACCCCTCCAGAAAAGTGGAATTTTGAGTTTTTACATAGCAGGTTTAAATGTATCTGATTGTATCATGGAACAAAATTATTTTTAATTAACTGTTTAGATTATCTATAGTTTTATTGTGAAAACCACAACATACATTTTTACTTTGTCAACATTGTGTTAACAAAGCCTTTTGTTGTGTTTTGTGCTCTCAAACTCTTCTCATCAAGAAAAGCCATTTCAGAGAACTGTCATTTAATAAATTACATAAGAACAGATTCAGCCGTGAAGTTTAAGAGTAGGCAATGACTGTATATATGTAATCCTACATATCATATACAGGAGTTATTTCCATTGTTTTAGAAATAATTATTCATTTAAAGATGTTTTTGAAAGTGTCTCACTCACTTGACTATTCAAACTAAAAACTTCAAGTTCTTTTCTCTTTGTTAAGAAGCTTCATCTCTATCACCTTGACTCCTTTATCTTATGTAGCTATGAGAATGTTTACATTCTGTAGGCTCATTTGCTTTTTTATTATTTTTAAAAAATGGTGATTGAATAGAGAACTGAATTTGAATTCTAATCCTGGTTCTTTAGGTGAGCAAGTCACATAAGCTCTGAACCTTACATTCTTTTATATTTAAAACAAAGATTGGACCAGAAGATCAACTAAGGGATCTCCTGGTACTAAAATGCTGTTTTATGGTTAGGCTCCTCTGCTTTTTTTTTAAGAATATGAATTCACTTATGTTAATTACATAAACCCATTTACAACCAGTGCATTGATTTGATTATAAATCCCTTTAGAAAGTGATAGTGTAGTTCCATAATATTTAGAATATGGGCTTAACAAATTATAGTTCACTTTTTTTTTATTAAGTTACTTGGTTTGTTAGTTTATTAGGGGAAATTAAACAGCAAGATCCCTGATTAGTGCTTTTTATACTGACATATGACCTAGGGGAAAAAAATCAATCTCTTTTGTAAGGAGATGTTTAATCACTAAGAAGAACAAATTCTTTGCATTGGAGAAGGATATTTCCTGTATAGTAGAAACCTCATGTCATAGGAATGAACTTGGATTATTGGGCAGAAATAGGATCTTAGGATAGATCTCCCCCATTTGTCTTTACTTAAGTAGAGTCTGGCGCATAGTTGGCTCTTAGTGTTTATTAAGTGACTGTAGTCTGTTCCCAAAAGGAAATGAATTCAGTAGGGGAGGGCTGATGGCCATGCCTTCTACAGGCCCCATCAGGAGCTTGCTTCCACTAAATATGCTCTGCAGCAAGTGACAGCGATAAGTTGAACATATTTGTTAGTGCAGGTATCCTGAAAGTTTGGTTTAGAACACAATATGTTAGATTTGAGCTGCATCTAAATGAAAAATACTTGAATCAACTTATTTTGAACATAGCTGGATTTTTTTTGCCTACTGACTTGATTGACATCAGGATTCACTTGCACATAGAATTAAATCAAAAAAAGCTAAGTCAATTATGTGTTTAGATAAAGCTTGAATATAAAACACAAATTTCCCAATACCTCGTAAAAGTGTCCAATACAAGTTTTAAAAATAAATAATTAGAATACTTCAGAATATTATGTTTCTGTAATAAGATCCCACAAAAAAATGTTCAAAGTTTATTTTTTTAGGGGAGAAGGAATTTGATAATATCATACAGAATGTCCACTGACCCTAGAGTAGTTAGTAAAGTTAATTTAAAGAGATTGAAGACAAGAAACTTTATATCATTTATAACATTTCACTATTTATGTTGCTTAGTGACCGTAAACTACCAGATCGGAAGCTTTTTCTGCGCACACTCCGAAGGTAATTGCGGTATAGCATGACACTAATGACCCGAGCCTGAAATTGTTTTGAAACAATGTAGTAGAGAATCACATCCAGACAGGTGCTGAGGTTCATGAGGAAGGTGGTAAAGGCTCCCCAGGGGCTGTAACTATTCTCATCCCCATTCAGCATCAGGAAAGCAAAACAGATGTGGAAAGGCATAAAGCAGACGAGCACCTGCACCATGAGCGTGATGATGATCCTTATAGATTTCTCCTTGACTTTTGGTTTCAGCTTAGATGTCCTACCGTGAAGGAGACTGTGAATAATGACCAAGTAGCACCCAATCATAATGAACAGAGGAGTCAAGAAAAAAAATATCAGTCGAGTGAAGTTCAACACGTTAATAGATTTTAAGTGGATGATATCTGAAATCTTCAGGCAGGTGGCAGGGGTGGAGGCTTTATCTGGGTCTTCATAGAGCAGTAGGAGTGGGATAGTGGTTGTCAAGGTCATTATCCATATTCCCACACATGCCAGCATGGCTTTGCGTGTTTTTTTCAGTTCTTTGGCATGTTTTGGCTGCACAATGGCCATGTATCTGTCAGCACTAATAAAAGCAAGAAGCCATAGTGCAAGACTTGGATAAAATACTGTGAGAGCCCCGAGAACCTGGCAGAAGTACTCTCCAAAAGGCCATTCGCCTTTCATATAATAAAACATTCGAAAGGGTAGGCTCATTATAAATATCAAGTCCAGTAATGCCACATTCATCATGTAGATCGTTACAGTGGTTCTCTTCTTGGTAGTACAACTGAAAACCCACAAGGCAGTGATGTTAACAAATAATCCAATTATGAAGATACAGCTGTAGAAGACAAGGGCTGCAATTCTGTATTCATCTGGATATGAGCTGTTAGAAGAGCCAGGTTGAGCTTGATTGTGAGAGGTGGTCATCTTATAGCTTGTTGCTGGGCATGACACTTAGAAACTGTAAAATAGTCAACAAGAATAGAAGGAATAAAATGCACCACTGAAAAATAAATACTTAACTTTCTTATAGTCAATTTGACATGTCAGTGGATTTTAATTTTGAGAGTATTTTATATTATAGAGTTAATACATGTTTTAATATTTATTAATACATTTCTTAGGTCTTATTACTAGTATGTACTAACCTATTAAAGTGGTATGGTGTATCATAATGCACCGGCAAATTTAGTCATTTTTATCTCTCCCTGCCCACCTCTCCTCTCCCCCCAAAGGATAACCTTTTCTTTATGTTTTTCCCCCGATAGTGTGAAATTGAGCAGCAATTGTACCTATAATAATCATTCTTTGATTGGGACCAACTGGGAAAAGGCCATTCTGAATTTTGAATCTTGGAGTATAGTTTGCCACCTTTTTATCATCATCATTCTGTTTAAATAGTTCATAACCCAGATTAGTAATATCAGATGATGAATTTTTAGATTAAATATAATGAAGATTAAATATAATTTTAATCTATATAATATGTAATAGAAAACCAATAAAGGAACCATATTACTGGTTAATTATTGAAGAGTCACAGTACTTCTCATTTGAGTTCAGGAACTTTCTTTTTTTTTTCTGATATATCCCTGTTACTTATGGGTAAATTGTAGATATTCAAGAAGTAAATATTTGCTGAATTGATAGCTGAGTGAAAGAAGCAATTTTTTTACTAGGTGTTCCTCACAACTACTCTTAATTTATCATGAAGACTTGCCTCGTTGGCCATTAAACCTTTTTTTTTTAAGTGTAAACATTTCTTCATAGTATATGTACTCTCTATTATCATAGGTCTAAAAGCACCACTAGTGTCCTGTGGCATGCTCAACAGATCAAGAATTTGACTCTTAGAACAACAGATGGGCTAATTCCTAATGCACAGTTGGGAGGGCCTAACGCTGAGTCTTCCAGATGGTGTTTAACATTGTCCTATAAGCAGATTTCAACTGCGCAGTGGTACACAGAAAGCACCACCTTGAGAATAAGATATTGTTAGTATAGTAAATTTCATGCCCTCACTCTACCTAGATACAGAAGCTTAAATGTTGTTTTGTCAAACTAAATTTTTAAAAAGGAATATCACAGTTATAATAAGAAGTCAGAACTTTAGTGTATGCAGAAAACTAATTCCCATCACCAAAAAAATGTCCATTCTAATAGAAAGGAGTTTAATGATTATAAATATCACTTTCCCCACCCCTACTTCATTGTGAAATTTATTACGCATAATGCAATGCCAACAACAGTGATTTTAAAATAGAGTCACTACAAAGAGATGGAACCTTGTGCATCCCTTGAAATATGGAGGTGTAAGAAAAGTTTCCTTCCAGAAATGTCATTTGCAGAGTGGTCTGCCTCTGATTCAGCCCCAAATCTTCTCTTTAGTGAAAACTGTGGGGGGACTAGCATTCTGGTCAGTGACATCATGGGCTATTGATAATTTAAAATTAAGTTGAGCAACTGTTGTGGAAAAACACCAAAAATCTGAGTTTGTTTTTCCTTGACTTCCCTCCCTCCCTCTAATCTCCTTTCCTTACTACCCGACTACAGCTAGTTTGCAAAATATTTAGGTTAAATATGATTTGGAATAGATTTCTACATATTTAAAAGCCTGTTTAATTAAAATATTGTATGTCCAAATATTGGTGTGACTAAACTATTAATTTCTATCAAATAAGAAAAGTACTACATAGAAAAACCAAATCTCCCAGTATCCATACAAAGGAGATAATTTTGGAGGTTTGACTCTTATTTTTAATTCAAGTGAATTTTTAAATAGTAGCAATTGTAATGTAAGTGAATATTCGCCCTCCCCTTTTAATATTAGGATGCCCTTCAAACCTGTTATCCAAATTCTGCCAACATAAATTCTGTACTTACACACCATTTTTGAAGTAAGTCTTTTTCCCCCATTTTGGGGCTCAGGCCGGCTTTATGTAGCCAACACTCGTATTCATTTACTTAAGGCTGAAAAAAACATGTGCGATGCATGTGTTTTAAAGGCATTGCCGGTATAGGTTGTGCTCTGCACACACGGGTAAATTTTTGGATAAATATTGAAAAGTGATTGGCTTTCAAGTCAGCATTTTAAAAGCTTTTGATTCCATGACTATAGTCTTTCTTTTCTTAAAAGCCTGTAAGTACATAACGTGAAACAATATAATTTAAAACAAGTGACAGCTCTTAGATATACTTATGATTTGTCATATCAACATTTTCCTTATGTTGAAAAATTATATTTACTAGTAATGTAAAACAGTATTGAAAATAAGTGAAAAATTATATTAATGCAGTAAGATGACAGCATAACCCAATTCAAAGTCCTTCACCAACATGGTTTCAGTAATGAATTCTTAAAATAAAACAATGATTTTGAAATTTAGTAAGTACAACATTACTTCTGATAATCTATGAAGTTAATTAAATGTGACTTACCTCCTGTCCATCAAAAGGCTGTATTAGAGAGCAGCGATTTCAGTATACCCAGTTCTAGAAAAGAAATATCTTTGAGTTTCTTGTGTTAAAATTGTTCTTTCTTGAAATGATATATTTAAGAAATGCTATATTTCTTTGTTTTAGGCTTTTCTGTTGCTTTAAAAGTTGTTTCAAATATGATACTGGGTATAGGAGTTGTTACTCTTTCGGCTGTAATTGTTGCTTTGCCTCTTTCAGGAAGTACTCTCTGAAATGAGGCTTTTTTCAGCTTATGACTTTACCCTGGATGTGGTTTTTCTCTCAGAAATGATTTGTTTATGAAGTCATGCTCAGCATAAGCTCCACTTGAAATGATGGCATAAATTAAAGAGACTCATACAACAATGTCTTCAATTTGTTTACTTTGTTTACTTCAGGTCTGGATCATTTATTGAAAGAGTATCATATTTGATATTGATTAGAATGGGTTTCATAGTATGGCTTCTTTACTTTCTAAGCTGTGTGAGTTTGTCTAGTTACCCACCCACTCTTAGCCTTTGTTCCTACTTAGTTTCTATGCAATTAAAATAGAGATAATACCCTTCTGATGGGATTGTGAGCACTATAAAGCAGAAAAATCCCAAGGGTCATCATAATAAAAATCCCAAGTGGTTAACATAATACCTGGCTCTTAGGCACTTGAAAACAGAGGTAAGCCACTACTACAAAGTTTCCTAAAATCATAGAATATCCATTTTTTACTGTTAAAACATTTTTAAATGGTTAAAATTGGAACCCTCAATTATTTGCTTCTGCTTTGCATAGACATTTACCCACTTTAGTTTCCTTTATTTTTTAAGTCCCTGGTCAGTGCTTCATATCCCTTTTCTGTCATGGGGGGGGTCTAGAAATAATTCCTTGTGTATAAACATCCCTGCAATTGCTAAGAAAATATTTTGAAAGTCTTTAGTGGAATGATTTACATATTAGGAAGGGAAGTGAAACCAGTGGAAAGGGAAGTGAGCAACCCTAATCATTGCCTCCTAATTATATTAAATTTTTTACTTTCTCTTTTCTTAAAAAAAATCATCTCATTTGTTTGTCCTAAAATTTTAATTATCTTTATATTTGTTATGCATGATTTGTCAGCTTTTAAAAGGCACACGAAATTAACTTTGTTTTTTGAATCTTTTTTTTTTGGCAGACAAAACCATAATAGTAAGTCTGTGACTTATAAAAGTTATTTAAATCCTTGCCTTTGGAGACGAAATACTTTTGATTGCGATAACTGCCAGAATAATGGGTTTTAGAAGCATTGGCAACAACTAAAGCAACTATTTCTTGTGTAGATGAAGATTTAAGGCCCAGCAAGGCTGGCGACTTGCTGAGGAGCCCAGACAACTAGGCCCAGCTTCTTCAGGTGCTGAGCTCAGTGTCCTCCTCTTTCTGCCCTAGCTGCTATAATAACTTCTTGTTATGAGGTGATTATACTGATATATTCACTCGACAGGATTTATTCATTGCTGAATAATTTACATTAATCAGCTTTTTCATACATGGAGTTATGTTTCCTATGCAGTATAGGAGTTTGATATTTCAGCTGGAGTTAGAAACCTCTTACCTGTGGATCAGTCTTTTCATTACCTTAATTTCATATAGCCTGTGAGAAGGTTTCTAAAATTAAGTATTGATTAGCATCCCCTGTGCTGCTCAAATCTGTAGATACAATGATGGCGTATATCTTATTAAGACTTGAGTCCTTTATCGTACACAGGGAGATTAGTTTTTTGTTTTTTGTTTTTGTTTTTTTGACTTGCCAGTCTCTCAAAGGCAACAAGGGGCAACTTAGGAAATCCCCATGAGTACAGCTCGAGGGTGGATCAGCTCTCACCTTCCCACCTTCCTCTCCATTTTAGCTGTGTGGGACTTCCTGCATTTGTTCGTTTTGCCTTTCACCTGCTATTCCAACCTGTAACATTCCAAACCACTATACTCCCATCTCTTGGCTTGGCCATTTGCTACTTAAAGGTTAAGTTTAAATAATGCCTTCTCCAGGAAGTTTTCTCTGATCTCCTAAGCTGGATTGGTTATTCACCCCCGTAAGTTTCTTTAGCACTTGGTACTTACCCTGTAATGCATGTGTTTGTATTATTGTTACCTATCTACTTGCCTTTTACCCTCCAGTAAACTGAGATCCTTCAGGGTTGGTATGTGTTGTATTTAACAGGCTTTTGGAGCCAGGTGTCAGTATCAGGGATACTTTGACCAGTTTATGTGCGGAGGCCCTGCCAACCACAGAGCAGATACAGAGACTGAGGCAAGGAGCATGGAGGCAGGGACCACCCTCTCCTACTCTCTATGACCCTCATAGCACTTAACATCACTCTCTGTGTTCCTCTTCACAGTAATATTATGCTGGGAAAGAATTACAGCGAAAAAATATTTCTCCAAACTGTTTGACAGCAAGTAAACTTTTGCAGTGTCTCGTTTGCTTCTTTAATACTTAAACACAATGAATTTGTATTCAAATAGAAGAACTTGCCTTACTCATGGACCATTCATGCTGCTTTTATTTTGGAATATGAGAATATGAAAGAAATTCTTCACCTCACAAAAGAGGGATTTTATGTATTCCCAGGGTCTACAGAGTTCCCCTGCATTATGAGACAATCTGTTTAAGTTCCATTTTGCATTCTAGGTTAGATGTCAAAAGCCCTAAGTGATTTTTTTTTTAGTTTTTGAGCACAGTTTGAGTGAATATAATATAGTTTAGTTAAGTCAATTTTATAATTATTAGAAATGATGTAGTTAGTAGATTTATACAGTAAATCCTCATTATAAAACATGCTCCTGTATTAGAGATTTGCCTGTGCCACAGATAAAATTATTTTTTCCGTTCTTAACCTATTTTTCTTTATCACAGTAAGTGTAAGGGGGCTTATCCCAGTTCCTCAATGGGTATTGTGATGAGGGAACCCAGCACAGGTGGCTGCCAACACATAAATTCAGAGTGGTTGGTAGACAGCCAATCCCCAGAAAGAAGAAGGGATGAGGGAAATAAGGAGTGCTCCAAACTAGGGTGATAGTTATCATTTAGGTCTCCCACTTTTATGTTATAAAATCTTGTCTGTCTCTCCTCTCTTTTTCAAACTTGTATCTAAACTGACTGCTTTTTGATTTTTTAGGGGAGAGATATGTTGAATAGTGATTTCTAGATAAAGAAGACAGAGATGACCTTTGTCTAAATCTGTTTTTTTTTTTTTTTTAAATTCCAACAACTTATAATCTTACAGCCAAATTAAGATGAACCTCCACTCCACTTGACAACCTAAATTGTATTATAAATTTAGCAATTCCCCAGTTTCTTTTTCTGGGCAATTTTGTGCAGTTTTAAATTTTTATAGATGTGTTGACAATCAATTACTTATCTTTAATTTTTATAGATGTGTAGACAATTACTTACAACAACAAGTTGAACCCAGAAAACCAAAGTGATAGATAATTTTAGTTAAAATAGATCGAAATCAGCAACAAAAGTAGGATTCCCTAAAAAATGTTAATGATTCTCTCACTTAGAGGATCTTAGGAGAAGGCTTCTACCTGGCAGTGAAATCAGTCCTGTACCCACTGAAATCCTGTAGGACCCAAGGCCAAGAGTTTGCAGTGTGACATTTCACTACCTGACTGGAGAGCCAGAGTCCCTAGGACAGCTGACTGAGGAACACTCTCTGGTTATTGTGATGCACATGGCTGGCTACCTCTTGCAGATTCTGGTCTCACAGTTAAAGGATATGTATATATATGGACATGAGTGTATAGGGAAAAATACCTAGTAATATGAGGAAGGAGCAGTTTAGAAGAAATGTTGTGGAGAGTCAGGATTTGTAAAGGAATAATAGATGTTATTGAATTACTTAAGTGCAAACCTGTATACTAGTGTCTCTGTGTGATTGAGAATTTTAGTATACAGACATTTGCAAACTAAAGAGTAACTACATGTCTATACATGTTATTCAGAAGAACTGTTTACCGAAGGCAGTTGTTTTAAAAAGAGTTTCTTGGGTTATTTTTTTTATTATTATTATTATCTCTGCTATTACCCTTACCTGTATTATCAGAGATAATCAGATGTGAATAACCGTCAAGCGGGGGTTTAAGTGCCTTACATGTGTGGTCGAATTTAATCTTCATGCTGACAGCAAAGTATGTTGAGGACACAATTGTAGTGTGGATGGTGTAACCCAGGAATATTTACTCATGATTCTCAGATTGTAAGGTTGTGTTGTGTTCTTTCTGTTTTATGGTATTATACTGTGTCTTAGTAATTTTTGTGGAAGTTGTTCCTACTTAGTAGAGAATCATCAGAATAGTATTTGGTCTGTAGCAAAAAGTCTCCTGAGGGAATAGACTATCCTTTCTTTTCCCTCTTTCTCACTAATGAGTTGATACTCCCAAGGAAAGATTTTGTACCTGCGTTCTGTCAGCCTGTAAATTTAATTCTGGTGCTTAGAAAGATCTTTGCCATTCAATGGGCCAAAAACTTTTAAGCACTCAAAAATGAGTATATCCCAATGGTTGGTAAACATGTAAGTATGTTCAACCTCATAAGTAATCATGGAAATGAAAATTAAAACCATGATAAGATATTATTACCCACTCATCTAAATGCCTACAGTGAAAAAGACTACAACATGAATATTGGTGAGGATATAGAGCGACTAGAAACTCTTGTGCATTGTTGGTGGAGTGTTTAAATTTGAAAACAGTTGAATATTAAGTACTAAAATGAAGATACATATATCCTATGACTCAAATTCCACTCCTAGATAGAAATATATGTTCCTATGTACCAGGAGACACAGATTAGAATGTTCATAGTTATTATTTCCAATAACTCCAAATTAGGAACAACACAATTATTCAACAGCTATAGAATAGATAAATCAGTTGTGGTGTTGACAATTAGTGCTTTTCCTAGTCAAAATGAATCATATAGTAGGCACATGTAACAACATGGTGAATCTTATGTATATAGTGTTAAATGGAAAAGATAAGACATAAAGGAATTCTTTTGTATGATTCCATATATATGAATTTCAAAAGCAGACCAAACAAAATGCTTAAGGATTTATGCTCAGGTGATAAAACTTTTTGGTGGTTTGCAGGAACATGTAGTATGGAGGGGACACTGGGAGAACTTCCAGGGTGCTAACAAGTTCTGTCTATTGACCTAAGTACCAATTACTCTAGTGTCTGTTCTGTAATAATTTATTAAGCTGTATATTTTTGTTTTGTCTTTGTATCCATAAGGATCTCAATAGAAAACAGATGGCATACTTAGAATAATTAAAGGAGAACTTATTTATAATGGTCTAATGACAAAGAATGGAACCTGTGACAAGAGGGGACCTTTGGTGGACTCTTACCTTGTTGCACCCACCACCATTAGGCCTACAGAGATGAAGGAAGGGGAGGTTACCAGACCTGGAGGGAGGGACCTGGAGAGTCAGATGCCTTTGGAACTGGTACTTTCTGTTGAGGGACATCAGCTGAGGTAACCTTGCAGGAGGGAACCGTGGAATAAGTACCCTGGCCTCAGCTCCTCCCCAAACCTCCTCTGAGGCTCCCATTAGTAGACTTAGTGAAAGTTAGAGGGCCTTTGGGTGGAGTGTGTACCCTCAGCCTCTGGGACACAGCTGGGTGGAGAAGGGAGAAGAAGCAAATGGATTTTGCAGTGTGCTGCTCTTTTCTGTATTTGTGTTACATTTTATATTCACAAAGACTTTTTTTCAAAAAAGCTTGGGATTTGAATTGGCAAAAACTGGGTTTGAGTATATCTTTGCTTCTTATAAGCTTGAGTAATTTTTTAAAAACACCTTGAGTCTCGGCTCTTACTATGAATCATCGCATTCCTCAGAGCTTGTGTAGTACATGCTTTAGATACTGTATATTATTTGTCTTCTCTTTGTCTCTCTCCTTCCTGAACTGTTCCCTTTTTTTCTTCACAGCATAGTTTAATTTTCTCCGGGAATTTTCAGACTGGAGTGGATGACAGTGTGGAAGCCCTGCCTGTGCTGCTAACTAATGACCTGAGTTGTCTTTTTCAAAAAGTCTGCTTTGACCATCACTCCCCCCAACTGGAAGAAACAGGGAGTTGGGTGATGCTTCCTGGAAGCGCCTCCCGCCTTTGGCACTGTGCATTTCAAAACAACTCTTCCCGTTATTTTATCTGTCTTCCTCTGAATTTTCATAGGACTGGAGATGAGAAATATAGGATAGGATGTGGGACTCTGTGCCCTCACATCTTCAGGATTCATTTAGTAAAACCTCATCCCAGGATTCATTTCTTGTTGACTATGTATATTGGTATTTGGGGCCTACTCTAAACTTACAGTACCCAGAGCTCTGAGGGTGTCCCATTAGGTCCTGGCCTTTGCCCTCCTTTCATGTCTTTTCTTCTTGTTTTTTAGCATGTATGTTTTTATCTTATTTAGTTTATCTTTAAGTCAACTCATTCATTTTAGCATACTTGATTTATTATTAGACATTTATCTATTTCTAGTAGAATATTAGATTATTTTAGCTAATTTGCCATCTACTTTTAACTTTTTCCTTTAACCATTATTTTTAGAATGGCAAGCAGGAATTGCAACTGTGAAAATGGGCTAGGTCCAAGGCTGCCCAGTTCCTAAGCCTGAGAGACTGCCCACTCTTAGTCACTTGATATCCACACTCTTTCAGGAGAGCTGTCATTTTGGGTATAGAGAACTTCTTGGAGACATTATAATCAGTCAGCAGAGGAGATAAAAAAAATTGTGCAGGTTTATGTGTTTCCTTGGTAATAAAACTGCACTGATTGGGGTTACTCAGAAGAGCTGTTTACCAGAACTCTCTTTCTTTGCTTAAAAATTAATTTAGCACCAGTGAAAAATCAGTCGATTTTTGCAATGATGTTATCTTTTTATTGCTAGTACTTTTCATATGGACGTTCTTTATGAAAGTTTATGACTTTTGGTCCGTATAGCCTCTTGCCATCAGCAAGCCACACAGTCTAAATAGAATCTTAACAGAAAAGGGAAGGAAGTAGGTATAGTACCACCCTCGGAGACCTACAGGACAGCTTGAGGGTGTGCATGTTTAGACAGAGGGATACAGACACTTGGACTGCTTCATCCTGTCCCTCATACAGGATTTAGTCTTCAACATTAATGCCATTCTTTATTTAGGATCAGTAATCATAGGTGTTTACCACTCACTAGGAGTTAGAGGTATCTGTGGCATCTCTCTTTTACAGTTGTATTGTTATCCATCCGGTGATTGTACTCTCATCTCTCATACTATTCTTTGCATTCTGTGTCAGTCTTGTTAACAAAGACCCAGCACATTTATCTTCACCACATATTTCAGTATACCTAGCATAGTGCTTCATACACAGCAGGCCATCAGTAAAGAGGCCTGTTGATTTGACTAGTATTTGTGTTTATTTTTCTACAAGAAAGAAAACTATGTCCAAAAAATAATGCCTAATGTTTCTGAGTAGATAGATCACAAAGACATATCAAGCAGAAGAAAGACAAAGAGATGAGATAGATTAGAATTAGTCAGGTAGATGCTCTAAGATGAAAGTGTTTGGGCCAGATAAACATTAATTGTGTCAGAGAAGTCAGTACATTTTATTTATTTAATGTAGAAGAACTTACACAATTAATTGAGCATGAAATAGTTTTAGATTGCTCATGTGTGTTATCTAGTTTTTCTATACTAGTTGACATTGCGAGGCAGCTTTGACATGAAACAATGCTTCTACTGCCATCTACAGATGATTAGCCAGTCTTAGAGCTCTTCACCTTTACTTGATTTGAACTCTTGTTGAGATTGAAATTTTTTAAAGTGAAGATAATAAAATATTTTTTGTGTTAATTTCTAAAATTTCGATGTTATATAGTCTTATATAATAGACATGTGCTCATTCCTCTAAAACATTTTGGCATCTTGACCATTTCTACCTTCACTGGAAGCAGCCTTTCTTTTTTAGGAAACCATTTTCCTCTGTAAGATGATGCATTCCTAAGCTAGGGTCTTAAAAACATTCATTCATTCATTCATTCATTCATTTATCTATCTATCTGTCTATTTTGAATTGGTTATTTTTAAGTTTTTAATTAAGTTTATTGGGGTAACATTGGTTAATACAATTATATAATTTTCAGACATATATTATTTTTTGACATCTGTAAATTCTATTGTGTGCTTACCATTCAAAGTCCAGTTTCCCTCAGCTACCATATATTTGATCCCCTTTACCCACTTCACCCTCTCCTAAACCCTATACTTGACCCTTTATCCCTGTCTACCTCTCCCTCCTCACACCACTAGTAACCGAGTCTATAGTACTCTGGTAACCACTAGTCTATATCCATGTCCATGAGTCTGTTTGTTTGTCCTGTTCATTTTTGCTTTTAGGTTTATATCCCACATATAAGTGATATCATGTGATTTTCAACTTTTTCTGTCTGGCTTATTTTGCTTAGTGATTATCTCAGGTCCATCCATGTTGTCACAAATGGCAGTATTTCATCTCTTCTTATGGCTGAGTAATATTCCATTGTATGTATGTACCACAGCTTCTTTAGCCAATCATCTATCGTAGGACACTTTGGTTGCTTCCATATCCTGGCCACTGTGAATAATGCTGCTATGAACATCGGTGTGCAAATATCTTTTTGGATATGGTTTTCAAGTCTTTGGGGTAAATACCCAGTAGAGGGATTGCTGATCATATGGTAGATCAATTCTTAGTTTTTTGAGGAACCTCCATACTGTTTTCCATAGTGGCTGTACCAATTTGCAGTCCCACCAGCAGTGTATGAGGGTTCCTTTTTCTCCACATCCTCTCCAAATTTGTTATTACTTGTCCTGTTGATTATAGCTATTCTAACAGGTGTGAGATGGTATCTCATTGTGGTTTTGATTTGCATTTCCTAATAGCTAGCAATGTTGAGCATATATTTGTTGGCCATTTATATGTCCTCTAGGGAGAAGTGTCTGTTCAGGTCCTCTGCCCATTTTTTGATTGGATCATTTGTTTTTTTTGTTGTTATATGAGTTCTTTGTATATTTTGGATATTAGGCCCTTATCAGAGGTGTTGCTTGCAAATATATTTTCCCATTCGGATGGTTCTCTCTTTACCTTGTTGATGATTTCTTTTGCTGAGCAGAAGCTTTTTAGTTTGATGTAGTCCCATTCATTTATTTTAGCTTTTACTTCCTTGCTTTTGAGGTCAAATTCATAAAATCCTCTTTAAGTCCAAGGTCCTTGAGTTTAGTTCCTATGTTTTCTTCTATGCATTTTATTGTTTCAGGTCTTATATTCAGGTCCTTAATCCATTTTGAGTTAATTTTGGTGTGTGGTGATAGACAACAGTCTAGTTTCATTCTTTTGCAGGTGGCTTTCCAGTTTTCCCAGCACCATTTATTGAAGAGGCTTTCCTTTCTCCACTGTATGTTTTTGGCTTTTTTGTTGAAAATTATTTGCCATATAAATATGGGTTTACTTCTGGACTCTTGATTCTGTTCCACTGGTCTGTGTCTGTTTTGCTGCCAATACCATGCGTTTTGATTACTGTCTTTGTAGTATAATTTGAAGGGCAGAGTGATGCTCCAGCCTCATTCTTTTTCTCAGGATGGCTTTGGCAATTGGGGTCTTTTGTGCTTCCATACAAATCTGATGATTTTTTGTTCATTTCTTTAAAAAATGCTGGAGATTTTGATGGGGATTGCATTAAATCTGTATAATGCTTTAGGTAATGGTCATTTTAACTATGTTGATTCTTCCAATCCAAGAACACAGAATATCTTTCCATTTCTTTGTATCTTCTTCGATTTCTTTTAATAGGGTCTTATAGTTTTCATTATATAGGTCCTTCACATGTTTGTTAAATTTATTCCTAGGTATTTTATTCTTTTTGTTGCAATTGCAAAAGGAATTATTTTTTTACTTCTTTTTCTGACACTTTTATTAGAGTATAGGAAGCTATGGATTTTTGACATTGATTTTGTATCCAGAGACTTTACTGTATTTGCTTATTGTTTCTAGTAGTGTTCTTGTGGAGTCTTTAGGGTTTTCTATATAGAGAATCATGTCATCTGCAAATAGTGACAGTTTGACTTCTTCGTTTCCTATTTGGATGCCTTTTATATCTTTCTCTTGTCTGATTGCACTGCTAGGACCTCCAATGTTATATTGAATAACAGTGGTGATAGTGGACAGCCTTGCCTTGTTCCTGATCTTAGAGGGAAGGTTTTTAGTTTTTCACCATTAAGTATAATGTTGGCTGAGGGTTTGTCATAGATGGCCTTTATTATGTTAAGGTACTTTCCTTCTATACCGATTTTGTAAGTGTTTTGATCATAAATGGATGCTGTATCTTGTCGAAGGCTTTTTCTGCATCTATTGATATGATCATATGATTCTTATTTTTTAATTTGTTTATGTGGTGTATCACATTAATCGATTTGTATGTTGAACCATCCCTGTGCCTCTGGGATGAAGCCCACTTGATCATGGTGTATAATCTTTTTAATATGTTGCTGTATTGGTTGCTAGTATCTTATTTAGGATTTTTGCATCTGTGTTCATGAGAGATATTGGTCTGTAGTTTTCTTTTTTTGTGTTATCTTTACCAGGTTTTGGTATCAGAGTA
The DNA here is from genome assembly GCA_003508835.1 of Eonycteris spelaea. Lineage (NCBI taxonomy): Eukaryota > Metazoa > Chordata > Mammalia > Chiroptera > Pteropodidae > Eonycteris > Eonycteris spelaea. The sequence continues at coordinate 10,838,765 of PUFA01000047.1, forward strand.
ATATTGGCCTCATAAAATGAGTTGGGAAGTATTGCCTCCTCTTTCGATTTTTTGGAAGAGTTTGAGGAGAATAGGTATTAAATCTTCTTTGAATGTTTTGGTGAAGCCATCTGGTCCTGGACTTTTACTTTTTGGTAGGTTTTTGATGATTGTTTCAATTTCCATACTGCTGATGTCTATTTAGATTTTCCAGTTCTTCTTGATTCAGTCTAGGAAGGTTGTATTTTTCTAAGTACTGGTCCATTTCTTCTAGGTTATTAAATTTGGTGTTATATACTTTTTCATAGTATTCTTGTATGATCCTTTGTATTTCTGATGTCAGTCATAATTTCCCCTCTTTCATCCCTGATTTTGTTTATTTGTGTCCTTTCTCTTTTTTCTTTAGTGAGTCTAGCCAGGGGTTTGTCAATTTTATTAACCTTCTCAAAGAACCAGCTCTTTGTTGCATTTATTTTTTCTTTTTTTTTGTTTTCAATTTCATTTATTTCTGCTCTAATTTTGATTATTTCTTTCCTTCTGCTGACTTTAGGCTTCATTTGTTCTTCTTTTCTAGTTTTTTAAAGATGAAGCATTAGGTTGTTTATTTGGGCTCGTTCTTGTTTTGGAGATAGGCCTGTAATGATATGAACTTTCCTCTTATGACCACTTTTGCCATGTCCCAAAAGTTTTGATATGTTGTACTATCATTATCATTTTTCTATGTATCTCTTGATCTCTTTTTATTTCTTCTCTGACCCAGTTATTCTTCAGTAGCATGTTGTTTAATCTCCATGTATTTGGGTTCTTCCTGATTTCTTTCTGCAGTTGATCTCTAGTTTCAAAGCATTATGATCAGAGAATATGGTTGGTATGATTTCAACCCTCTTATATTTGTTGAGGCTATTTCTGTGTCCCAGTATGTGGTCGATTCTTGAGAATGTTCCATGTGCACTAGAGAAGAATGTATAAGCAGCTGTTTTGGGATGAAAGGCTCTGTAAATGTCAATTATGTCCAGTTGGTCTAATGTGTCATTTATTTCCTTATTGATTTTCTGTTTGGATGATCTGTCCATATCCGACAGTGGGTTTTAGGTCCCCTACTACATAGTGTTTTGGTCTGTTTTCCCTTTAGTTCTGTTAGTAATTGCTTTAATATTTCAGGGCTCCCTGATTGGGAGCATAGATATTAATAAGTGTTATGTCTTCTTGGTGCATGATTCCCTTTATCATTATGAAGTCCCTCAGTATCTTTCTTTACCTTTTTTATTTTGAAGTCTATTTCATCTGATATTAGTACTGCTTCTCCTACTTTCTCTGAATGCCATTTGCTTGAAATATCATTTTCCACCTTTCACTTTGAGTCTATATTTGTCTGAGCTGAGATGTGTCTCCTGGAAGCAGCATATGGTTGGGTTTTTGTTTTTGATCCACTCTGCAACACTGTGCCTTTTTATTGGTGAGTTCAATCCATTTAACATTTAGGGTGATTATTGAAATGAGGTCTTCTATAGCCATTTTATCTTTTGCTTTCTGGTAGCTCATGTTTCCATTGCTTCCTTGTCCTTGTGTTTCTGTTTTCTTGTCATTTTGGTTGACTTTTGTGGGTTTTCCCTGTGGTCCTTCTTGTTTTTATGTTATATACTTTGGTTCTGAATCTTTGGCATGTGGTTACCAGTATGAATATGTAAAAGAATAGTTGTGTGTACACACACACCACACACATACACAACAGTCACACACACACACACACAGTTGTCCATTTTCTTCTGCACGTGCCTTAATCTCCATTCCCCTTTGCGAATTCGGATCTTTGAATCCCCCTTTTCAGTCATTGTTATCTCAGTTTGTTCCTATGTATTGCTGAACGTTCATTACTGTCTCGTTATACAATTCACTTCTTATTATTTAAGCTTATAATGCCCTATTCTTAGTAAGGGTTGCACTCCTGCTTCTATTTGCCTGTTTGTCACTTTATTTCTAATTATGGTTTTGGGTTTTTTTGTCATTTTGTTTTTAGGAGAGCTGACCCCTTTCAGTATTTCCTAAGTGCAGGCCTCATAGTGGAGAATTCCCTCAATTTTTGTATGCCTGGAAGGTTCTTAATTTCTTCTTCGTATCTAAAGGAGAGCTTAACTGGATACTTATTCTAAGGATGGTAGTTTTTTTTACTCTAATAGTTTAAATATTTTGATTTTATTCCTTTCTGAACTTGTAAGGTTTGCACTGAGAAGTCTGATGAGAATCTAATGGGTTTTCCTTTATAAGTTGCGTCTTCTTTTTCTCTGGCTGCCCTGAGAATTCTGTCTTTGTCCGTTCATTTTTTGATAACTAATACAATGTGTCTTGGTGAAGGCCTTTTTGGGTTGAGATAATTGGAGTGTTCTGTTGACTTCTTGAATTCCAAGCTCCAGCTCATTCCTTAGATTTGGGAAATTCTCATCCACTATTTGCACTGAAAATGCTTTTCTAGTCCCTGTTCCTTTACCTTCGCCTTCAATAATGCCCTTTATTCTTATGTTTCCTCTCCTGATGGTGTCAGCTAGTTCTCGAATTTCTCTTTCATTATTTTTCATTCTTGATTTCTCTCTTCTTCCTTGTGATTTATTTCTAGGTTTCTGTCTTTGATATCACTGTCCTTTCCTCCATTTGGTCAACTGTTTTCCCAAGCTTGCTATTTCATTTTTTCAACTCTTGCAGTGTGTTCTTCATCTCCAGAAGTTCTATTTGGTTCTTTTCTGAGGGGTTCAATCTCCTGCTCTGCTTATCTACTTGTTTTTTTTCCATTCCCGAAATTGTTGATCTGAGTTTGTTTTGTTATCTCATTGAAGTTTTTTCAGAAGTTACTATCTTGAAGTCTCTGTCATTGAAGTCGCATATTTCTATGTCCATAAGTTTATTAATGGAGATTTTTTTTCTTTCTTTCTTGAGATGCTCTTGTCACCTTGGTTGTTCATTGTGTTTAATGGACCTATTTCGTTCTCTACCTGGGCATTAATGGAAGTGTATTCTTGTTGTTTTCCAGAAAGAAGATATATAAAGATCTCTTTTTTGTCTGTTGCAAAAGAGGCGCTTTTCTTTTTGGTTTCCAGTAGGTGGCGTCTAAGCCTCTTTATATAAAGTCTTAATAACACTTTTTAAACTTTCTCATAGATATTTAATCAGCACTCGTTTACCCTCAAGTTTCAGTTCCCGGTCAGGTCAGCAGCAGTCTCGGAGCGTTTGCCAGACTCCCTAGGCTCTTTGGTGATTGGTCTCGGAGGGCACAGGAGGGAGGCACCCTCTGGTTGGGGGTTGGGAGCTGCGGCTCAGCCTCGGTTTTTCCAAGCGTGGCCGGCAAAAATCAACGGTTTGTGCTCTCTGCTGTCCCGACCTGCTTCTCTGCTTTCTGCCCTGATCACTGGGCCTTGCAGCCAGCTGACCACAGGGAGCTCACAGCTATCCCAGGCAAGGATATTCAGGGAACTTGCATTCCTTCTCTCCTCCTTCTCTCTGCAGGGAGCTCCAGTGGCTGCGAGAGACATCTTCTTTTATTTTTCCCAGTCCATTACCACAGGATTCAGACCTGTGGTAAGCTCTTATATACAGATCCCATGCTTAGATTGCTGGTGTGCAGTTTGGGTGTTTCTTGTTGAGTTTTAGATGTTCAGCTTATTGTTGTTTCAAGGAGAGAACTCTGAGGACGTCTCTCACTCCACCATGTTTCCTTCGCCCTTCAAAAGATTCCATTTTAAATGTTTTTGTGCCTGATGTTCTACTTAGAGTTAAACGTAGAGGTGGCCATGGAAACAAATATGATTGGTTCAAAAATTTTTTTAAATGTGATAAAATATACAACATAAAATTTACTGTTTTTAACCATTTTTTAAGTGTAATATGTTCAGTAGTGTTAAGTACATTCACACTGTTGTGCAAACCAAGCTCCAGAACTTTCTTGACTCAAATGAAAACTACTTACTCTTTAAAACAACTTGTTTTCACCTTCTCCCCTCCAGCTCCTAGCAACCACCATTTTATTTTCTTTTCTGTGAATTTGACTACTCTAGATACCCTCATATGTAAGTGGAATCATAAATATTTGTCCTTTGTAATTGGCTTCTTTCACTTAGTATACAATATCCTCAGGTTTATCCATGCTGTAGCATATGTCAGAATTTCCTCCTTTATAAGGCTGAATAATATGGATATACCACATCTTATCCATTCATTGTGTTGATGGACACTTAGGTCGTTTCTACCTTTTGGCTATTGTGACTAATGCTGCTATGAACATGGATATATAAATATCTCTTTGAGAGCCCTGCTTTCAGTTCTTTTGGGTATATTACCCCGAAGTGGAATTGCTGGATCATGTAGTAATTCTATTTTTAATTTTTTGAGGCACACCATACACTTTTCCTATAGGGGCTGAATTATTTTACATTCCAACCAGCAATGCACAGGGATTCCAATATGTCCACATTCTTGCCAAGAATTTGTTATTTTCCATTTTGTTTGGATTTGATAGTAGCCACACTAATGGATGTGAGGTGGTATCTCATTTAGGTTTTGATTTTGATTTTTCTGGTGATTATTGATATTAAGCATCTTTTAATGTTGGCCATATTGTATATCTTTGGAGAAATATCTGTTAAGACCTTTGTGCATTTTTTTAATTGGGTTTTTTGTTGTTAAGTTTGTAGGAGTTCTTATATTTTTTCTAGGTAATAACCTCTTATAAGATATATGATTTGCAGATATTTTCTCTATTCCATAGGTTGCCTTTTTACTCTGTGTCCTTTGATGTAAAGAAGTTTTTTTTGGCATGGTTTTGGGTTCTCACATTTATCATATTCTCATGATAAGGATGAATTGAAAAGCTTTAAAATTTTAAATGTTGGGTAGGGTAGGATAGAATCATTATCTCAGAAAAATCTAAGTGTCCATTAAGGACCTTTACCAATGACTTAGTTTGAACAGTATTTAGATTCAGTCAGTCCTCAAATACCTTTTTATTTTAAAGAAGGAACTCTAAAATGCCTTATTGTCTTTTTTTTCTTATCTATCTTCTTTCTTTCTTTCTGTCTTTCTGTCTTTCTTTCTTCTCTTTCTTTTCTTTCTTTCTTCTTTTCTTTCTTCTCTTTCTTTTTGCTTGCTTTCTTTCTATCTATCTATCTATCTATCTATCTATCTATCTATCTATCATCTCTGTCTTACCTGCCTATTTATTATTAGTTCAAGTATACAGTACCTTCGTTGGACATTTACATAGTTTATGAAATGATCCCCCTGATTACTCTCTCTTTCCCTCCGGCTCTACACATAGCCATTACATTGCTGCTGTCTGCATTCTCTGTGCTGTACTCCCTCATCCTCATGACCATCTCTATCAACTGCTAATTTGTATTTCTTTAAATCTTCACTGCTTTCTCCCAGCTCCCGCCTCCTCCCCTCCGGCTGTCACCTAATTGTCCTTTATATTTGTAGGTCTGCTTTCAATTTTGTTTGTTCTTTTTGTTCGTTAGATTCCACAGATCAGTGAAATCATATGGTATTGTATCATCTTTCTTTTTCTGACTTGGTTCACTCAGCATAATAATTTCTAGGTCCATTATGGCATTGCAATGATAGCATTTCATTTTTTTATGACTGAATAATATTCCATTTTTATATATGACCATAACGTCTTTAATCTAGTTGTCTATTGATGTTGCTTCCATATCTTGGCTATTGTAAATTGTGCTGCCATGAACATGGGTGGGAGATGCATAGATCTTTATGAATTTTGTTTTGGTTTTCTTTGGGTAAATACCCAGAAGTGCAATTGCTGGGTTAAAAGGTAGATCTATTTTTAATTGTCCAAGGAACCTCCAGACTGTTTTCCATAGTGGCTGTACCAGTTCGCAATCCCACCAACAGTGTATGAATGTTCCCTTTTCTACACATCCTCACCAACTCTTGTTCTTTGATTTATTGATGATAGCCATTCTGACAGTGTGAGGCAATATCTCATTGTGGTTTTAATTGGCATTTCTCTGATGATTAATGACCTTGAGCATTTTTTCATATGTCTATTGGCCATCTGTATTTCCTCTTTGGAGAAATCTCTATTCAGGTCTTCTGGTCCATTTTTTAATTGGCTTGTTTGTTTTTTTTTGTTGCTGTTGTTGAGTTGTATGAGTTCTTTATATATTTTGGATAGCAAAACCTTATCCAGTGTATCATAAGCAAATATCTTCTCCCATTCAGTCAGTTGTCTTTTTGTTTTGTTGATGATTTCCTTTGCTGTGCAAAACTTTTTAGTCTGATGTAGTCCCATTTGTTTTTCCTTTTGTTTCCTTTGCCGAGGGAGATATATCTGAAAAGAAATTACTAATAACAGTATCGGAGGGATTACTGCCTATGTTTGTTCTAAAAGTTTTATTGTTTCAGGTCTTACATTTAAGTTTTTAATCTATTTTGAATCTATGTTTGTATATGGTATAGGAAGGTGGTCCAGTTTCACTTTTTTTGCATATATCTGTCCAATTTTCCCAGCATCTTTTATTGAAGTGACTATCTTTACCCCATTGTATATTTTACCTCCTTTGTCATATATTAAGTAAGCATATAGGTGTGGATTTATTTTTTGGGCTCTCTATTCTGTTCATTCTGATCAGTGTAGCTGTTTTTATTGCTGTTTTGATTACTGTAGCCTTGTAGTATAGTTTGATACAGGTAGTGTGATATCCCCAACCTTTGTTCTTTCTCAAGATTGCCATGGCTGTTCCAGATCTTTGATGGTTCCATATAAATTTTAGGATTACTTGTTCTAGCTCTCTGAAAAATACTATTGGTATTTTGATAGGGATTGCATTGAATCTATAGATTGCTTTGGGAGTGTGGCCATTTTAATGATGTTGATTCTTCTACCTATGAGCACAGTATATGCTTCCATTTATTTGTATCTTCCTTCAATTCTTTTTTTCAAATACTTAATATTTTCTGAGAACAGGTCTTTTACCTCTTTGGTTAATTTGACTCCTAGGTAATTTTATTGGTGTTGATGCAATTGTAAATGGAATTGTTTTCTTAATTTCTCTTTCTGAAAGTTCATCATTGGTGTATAAAAATGCAACTGACTTTTGAATATTACTTTTGTTATCCTGATACTTTACTGAATTCATTGATCAGTTCTAACAGTGTTTTTGGTGGAATCTTAGGGTTCTCTATGTATGATATGTCATCTACAAATAATGAGAGTTTTACTCTTCCTTTCCAATTTAGATACCTTTTATTTCTCTTTATTGTTTGATTGCTATGGCTAGGACTTTCAATATGATGTTAAAAAGAAGTGGTGAAAGAGGGACATTTGTGTTCCTCGTCTTAAGGAAAATGCTGCATTGAGTAAGATGTTAGCTGTAGGTTTGTCATATATGGCCTTTTATTACGTTGAGGCATGTTCCCTCTATTCCCACTTTGCTGAGAGTTTTTATCATAAATGGATGCCTCAACACCTTTTCTTCATCCAGAGCAGTTAGTAAAATAGGGCAGGCAGAAACAAGCTCTATTCTAGAATTAACTCACTTCAGACCCTTCACTTACTAGTGCGTCTTATGCTCCCTGAAAATCATTTGTCTTTGTTACTACAATACAAAATGAAGGGTAACATTTAACTTTTTATAGTGTTCTTGTTCCCTGCTTGTCTGATTAATATTTATTAATGATCACTTTGGAAATAAAGCATGTTCACTCATCAGATTTTCAAATTATATAAGCGGGAGGATATTTTAATAATGGTAGAGGCTAAGTTGTTAGAGAAACCCTGAACACAGTGGCCCAAAAAACACAGATCTCTGTTTCTCTTTGTAACATCCCTGGTGGGTAGGCAAGCTCTGTTCTAGGTATTCATCAGGGGACTGAGCTAGCGGAGCAGCTCTGTCATCTTCACTTGTGCCTCCAAGGTGGTTGCCATTGTGTCCATTGCCAGCTGGCATGGAGGAATTAGAATGGAAGGCAGTCCAGGATAAGGGATTGCTTTTTCACCAGGTGCTTTGAAAGTTGTACATGTCACTCCCTGCCTCACGTACCATTGGCAAGTACTTGTTCATGTGCCATAATTTAGTTATAGAGGAGTCTGGGAAACAATTCCTATCAAGGCAGAGAAATCCCTGGAGTTAAGAAGAAATGGATTTGGGAGAATTGCTAGCAGTCACCTCCAAAGGGCAATGTTATAACACATTCGCTGGTTTTAGCAAGTTGGAGTCATAGGCTCCTCAATCAACATATAAAATGCCGAAGATGTTTTTCTCTTCAGGTCTTTCTCTTCAGTCTGAAAAATCAACTATGGAGGCACTGAATGGTAGAGTTGTTATTTTGACAGACATGTGTCTGAAAAAGCCAAAGAAAGCCTGTGAACTGGCATTGTGATGTGACTTCCCATCAATACTGATGTGCTTGTAGATGACGTAGGTAGAATTACAGGGGAAGCATGGCTCTGGTGTTCTCATCAGCGTATGGAAGGGCAAGGATGCAGACGTGCCATGTGAAGACAGTTGAGAGAGCAGGCAGTGTTTATCCTGGAGAGGAGAAGATGGGGCAGGAGAATAGTAATAGCTATTAAAGGGGCTATTCTATGAAAGAAGAATTAAAAATTGGAGCGAGGGAAAGACATGGCCAAGGGTGAACTGAGATGATGGAGGGATGCTACAGGAAGTTATTTGGCTTGGTAGGGAGTAACTCTATGGCACTCACTGTCTCAAGGCAAAGTGTTTCCCTTGGCGAAGTGCTGAATTTCAGACACTAAAGATACTCCAGCAATGGTTGGGAAAGCGTAGGGCAGGAATGTTGTATAGGAAATCCACACATTGGGCAGGTAGCAGGAATCAAATCCCCATGAAGCCTTTTAGATCCTGAGCATCTCTGATTCTACATTCTTCTTTACGCTGGGATTACTTGTAGGCTTAGAGAACTAGAAAGAAATTATATGAGCCCAGCAGATTTTCCCAGGAAGTTCTATGTAGCCCAGTACTGGTACAGCAGAACTTGTTCTCCTCACTATCCCTGAAATTCAAGGACATACGTGTCCATCAATGGATGAATGGATAAAGAAAATGTGGTATGTATATAAAAAATATATAAAAGGTGATGTACTTATACACATATATACATACACACAGTGGAATATTCAGCTATAAAAAAGAAGGAAATCCTGCCATTTGTAACAACATAGATGGTCCTTAAGGACATTATGCTAAGTGAAATAAGTCAGAAAGAGAATGCTGTGTGATCTCACTTATATGTGAAATCATTAGTAAAATAAACCAGCTTAAAGGTACAGAGTATGGATTGGTTATCAGAGATAAGGAGGTAGGTGAAATAGGTGAAGGGGGGCAAAAGGTACAAACGTCTAGTGATAAAATAAAAAACTCCTGAGGATATAATGTACAGCATAGTGACGACTGTATTTAATAATGCTGCATTGCATAGTTGAAGTTGCTAAGAGAGTAGATCTTAAAAGTTCTTACCACAAAATTTTCTAAAAATATGTATGGTGATGGTTGTTAACTAGACTTATTGTGATCATTTTGCAATATAATACAAATATCAAATCATATGTTGCACACCTGAAACTAATAAATGTCTTATGTCTATTATGCATCAATAAAAAATAAATAACTGACATAATTTACTGCAATATAGTTATTATACTAGTAAACTATAAAATAAGAGGTTTTTTATTCTATATATAATCTAAATGATTGATTTTGCTTTATTATGAATAAATAAAATTGTAGGATCTTTGAAGTATATACTTCCAGAAAAGTATTTAATGAATACTTACAGAGGAACAGAATGAAAAAATCTTGACAACATTAAATTAAGGGTAAAATGTTAAATACCTAAATAATGAGGTTGGTAAGGTGATGTCTTTGAAACATATGTAAAGTAAAATATCCAAAATAATTTGTACTTTTCATATATTACTAACGATTTTTACAGAACTTTGAATGTGTACTATTTAAGCTTCCACGTGAAAGCTGTTTTTCTCTCTCTGAAGGAGCACATTAAGCAGTTTCATAGTTTGCCTGCAGTCACCTGTGGACACTAGATGGCAGTCTTAGGCAGAACTTGATAAAGCTGTAAACTTCCTAAGAAAGTTATTTGAATGAAGATTAAATGATGAAACAATTTTATAATAAAATGAAAGTGAAGTATTATAGTTATACAAACAGGCTGAACATTTTTGACACCTTGTGACTATTTTTACAGTATGTATACCATAGTTAGGATTTAAAATTGGTACTGTGTATATGTGTTTATTTTTTTAAATTTTATTAAATTTATTGAAGTGACATTGGTTAATAAGATTTATAGGTATGTGTTTATTTTTCACCAAACTACATGATAAAGTGTTTCAAACACCATTGGTATAACAATTGTGAAATTCCTGTGATAGAATCCTGAGAATCATTTTAGGTTCTGGTTGTGAGTAGGCTCAGTATAACACAATTCCAAATTTATAATTATTCAAGTGAGCAACACCCTACTTCATCCCAATGGTAACCATAAGGAAAAAATACCATTACCTGAAAATTATTGGGCTAACCAAAGATAATTATAAGCAGAGATTTTCATCAGACATATAGTAATATTATTTTAGATTTTGTCTCTCTTGTATCGCTCAAGCTCTATTTTTTACCAGAATGCACATGTGTGTAAATTTTAATAAGAAAATTAGAATTTAGCAAAGGTAGATATTATAATTTCATGTTAGTATCATCAGCGTTTATGTCCCAAATAATGTACTTAGCTAATTATGGGCAACAGATTGAGTTGTAAATTTTAATACCTACTTTTAGCATTTCTGTATCAATAGCAAAAGGAATAGGTATCAACAATAAGTAAATATTCTCCAAACCTATAAACTGAGAGTAAGTACTAGACAAGAGTTTCTATTCAGACGCACAGTTACATAGAAATTGATGATTGATGGTATGGGCACATGTGAGTTCAAAGGAAGGGTAAAAATAAGGAATAGGAAGCTGAACTGTGAAAGGTGATTTTTACTACACTGTCTCTGTATTTTAATAACATAAAATGTACTAATGTTTTACGATAAGTTATTTTTTGAAAAGTCAGTTTTAGTCATTTCTTAGGAAAAGGCGGAAGAATTTCCACACTGAGGAAAGGAATACCTTGACACTCCCTTGTATAAGGTAACCACTTAGTAAATGTTTGAGTGTACATGTATACATGCATGAATGAATGAGAGAATTCTACCTCATATTTTACAAGAATGATCAGCTCCATCTGATCTCCGCGTATTCATTCAACAGATATTTATTGAGTACCTACTTTATAATAAGCATTTTTCTGGGCTCTAAGGATCCTGCACTGATTCACATAGACACAGTCTTTTTTTTTTTTAATTGAATTTGCTTTATAATTGGGGTTAAGGCAGCAAACAAGATAATATATAATCTATAGTTTGTCAGGATGATATATGCTATATAAAAATAAATCAACCACCAATCAACCAGCCAGGGAAAGGAATAGCAAGGTATGAGTGGGTTGCAGTTTTTAAAAAGTATGGTTAGGAGAAAGGCAGGTGACATTTGAACAGAAACCTGGAGGAGTCAAAGAATGAAGTCATATGGCGACTAGGGGAAGTGTATTCCAGGCATAAGGAAGTTGCCAGTGCAAAGGTTGCCTGACTCAGACAACCGTGTAGCTGGAGTAGAGGGAGCCAGGGAGAAATAGTAGATGAAGCCAAGAAGGTAAGAGAAGTCACGGGCCTACAGGCCATTGTGCAAACTTTGTCTTTTACTCAGCGAGCAGTATGGAGCCATTTCACGATCCTTTGGGAGATGGAGGCACATAGCTTTGCACTGTTGTTTTATTATGATTACTATTCCTTTTAAAAAGTATGTAATCATTTTATACATTTATACATTGTTTTATTACTTCTAGTTCTCAGATTATCAAATTTTCCCTCAGGGAAGCCTGTGCCACTTGTGGTTTGTGAAGTTTTGGTTGTGAACTCATTTGCAATGGGTTTTGTTTGCTGTTGGAGCCCACTTGTATCGTAGTTCATGAAAGTATCCCTACAGAGGGACTTTGTATTTACTACTGCTGCATCCCAAGGGATTTTTGTTGTCCTGGACTTAGTCTTTTATGTGATTTTCTTACCTAAGAGTTTCCATACTATTCAAGTGTGGTACATCTCGTCAACAATCTAGGTATGATACAGGCCTTGGATTTGAATTATCTGTTGGAACTGTTTATTCTTTTCTTTTACAAAGCCCTTGATGTAAGCTAAATGTCTTCACTGCTTCTGCAGACCAAATGGAATATTTTTAGCCTTTTCTGTAAAAGGCACATGTCTTTGAGCATCTGGGCTCAGTCCAGCTCTTCCTCCTTGAGCAGCTTGAGGCCATGTCTTCTATCTCTGAGTAGGTAGAAAAATCACCCTCAAAACCTTAAGAGCTTGTAGCTAGGTCCAGCCCTTGAGCGGGGAAGGTCACTGATTTGGGTTTATTACAGAAAATTTTAAGCCTGTACAAAAGTGGAGAGAGCACTAGTGAACCCGTGTTTAAATATCACCAGCTTCAAAAATGATCAGCTCACAGCTGTCTTATTTTATCTATATTCTCATTCATATTATGTGATTCTAATGGATCACAATAGACTCCCTTTGGCTTGGGAGCAGAAATGCAGGGTCATAGAGGTGTGTGCGTGCACACGCACACACACGCTTCTTTGCTCTCTATTCTGTGCCATTGATTTGTTTATCCCCATGCTTATTATTTTTAAGTGTTTTGCTTTTTAGTACAATTAACATCTAATAGAACAAGTCACTTTTTTGTTTCTCTATCTCAAAATTAACCTAACTGTTCATGGCTTTATGCTTCCATATAAATTTTAGAATAAGTTAATCAATTATCTTAAAAGATGCAGCTGGAATTTTGAGATGGTATTGAATTTATATATTGATTTGAGGGAGAACCAACATGGAAGAAGACTCCATTTATTTATAACATCTGTGTTTATTAAAAATTTTTTCTTCTACAGGTCTTTTGTATTCCCAGTACCATATAGTTTTTGTTGCGGTGAATGATACTATATTTATTTATTATGTTTCCTAAGTGTTGTTATTTTATTACTGGAGATGTTACTGATTTTTGTAAATTGATCTTGCCTTTGGCAACCTAATTGAACTCTCCTATTTATTGATTCTGTTCATTTTTATAGGTGGCCCGGTAAATGTTTTACTTTTTAAGGAACTGCCAAACATTTTCCAAAAGTATCTGTAATATTTGCACTGTGATCAACAACGTTTGAGAATTCCATTTATTCCACATCCTCAGGCCATTTGGAAGTATCAATTAAAAATTTTTTTAGCCATTATAATGAATGTTGAGTAGTATCTGTCATTTTAATTTGTCATCTTAACCATTTTAAGTGTGCAGTTAAGTAGTGTTAAACATTTACATTGTTATGCAACAAATCTTTAGAACTTTTTTATCTTACTAAACTGAAACTGAACTCATTAAACAATACCTCCCTATTTCCACTCTCTCTAGCCCTTTGTACCTACCATTTTGCTTTCTCACCGAACTATTCTAATAGCTTTTCTTAAAGATCTCTTGGATTTTCTGCATAATATTCATGTTACTGGGAACAGAGACATTTTGTTTCTTCCTTTCCAATCTGTACACCTTTTATTCATTTTCCTGATTCATTGACCTGGCAGAGACATCCAGTATGGTATTGAATAGGTAGAGAGAGTTGACATCCTTGTCTTGTTCTGGATCTTAAGGGGAAAACTTCGGTCTTTCATCATTAAGCATGTTAGCAGATATTTCTTAGATATTCTTTATCAGGTTAGGGAAGCCTCTTTTAATTTTAGTTTGCCTAGAATTTTTATTATGAATAGATTGAATTTTGTCAAATAATTTTTGCATCTATTAATATGGTCTACAGTTTTTCTTATTTAGATTGCTTATGTTGTGAATTACATTGATTTTTGAATGTCGAACCAACTTTACATCACTGTGATAAACTCCATTTAATGTATTATCCCTTTCTTATATTTCTAGGTTTGGTTTGCTAATGTTTTGTAGAGAATTTTTGTGTCTATATTTATGTGTGATATTGGTCATAATTTTCTTCTGTAATATCTTTGTCTGGTTTTGGTATGAAGGTAAGGTTGGCCTGATAAAATTAGTTGGGATACATTACATTTTTTTTCTATTTTTTTCAAAGAATTTTTGTGCAGAATTAATATGATTTCTCCCTTAAATATTTGGTGGATTTTGCCAGTGAAGCCGTTTGGGCCTCGAGTTCTCTTTTTTGGGAGGGTTTTTTTTCTCTTTCTCTCTCTATGAATTCAGTTTTTTTTTTTACATATTAACAACTATATAGAACTATGTGTGTGTTTATATACATGGGGATATTTATACACACATGGATGTTTATAGTAGCTTTACTTATAACTGCCAAAACTTGTAAGCAACAAGTATCTTTCAATAGGTGAATGGATAAACTATGATACATATAGATAATAGAATATTATTCAGTGCTAAAAAGAAATTAGCTTTCAAGTTATGAAAAGACATGGAGGAACCATAAGTGCATATTACTAAATGAAAGGAGGCAATTTCAAAAGGCTGTATTACTATATGAGTCCAACAAATAACATTCTGGAAAAGGTAAAACTATGGAGATAGTAAAATTAATGGTTGTCAGGAGTTAAGGAAAAGGGAGGGATGAGTAGGCAGAGCACAGAGGATTTTCAGGTCATTGAAAACACTCTGTGTGATACCCAATAGGGTATTTGTCCAGCACTAAGAGTGTATAACACCAAGAGTGATCCAGAATGTGAACTACAGACTGAATGATAATAATGTGTCAGTGTTGGTCCACCAGTTGTAATAAATATACCATTCTGGTGGGGATATTGATAATGGGGGAAACTATACATGTGTAGGAGATATTTTTGTACCTTCTTTTCAATTTTGTCATGAACCTAAAACTGCTCTAGAATGAATTAAATCTTTAAAAGAAATAACAGTGATTTTCCTATTTTCTGTTTCAGTATCATTGATTTTTTGCTCCTGTCATATTTATTTCTTTTCCTTATGCTTGCTTTAAAGTTAATTTGATCATCTTTTCTACTTTCTTAAAGTAGAAGCCTAGATCATTTATTTTGAGACCTTCATTTTCTAATATAAAGTATTGGCGCTCTACATTTTTCTTTAAATACTGCTTTAGCTGCATCCCACAAATTTTATATTGCGTGTTATTTTTATTCAATTAAAATATTTTCCAACATTTCTTGTGAATTTCTCTTTGATACATAAATTATTCAAAAGTGTGTTTAATTTCCAGGATTTCCTGAATATATTTCTGTTATCAATTGCTAATTTAATTCCGTGTAGTCAGAGAAACAACTTTGTACGATATCAATTCTTTTAAGTTTGTCAAACTTTGATTTGGTCTATCTTGCAGAGTATTCCATATGTATTTAAAAAGAGTGTGTATTCTGATGTGGGATGGTGTGTTCTGTGAATGCCAATTAGGTCAAGTTGGGCGATGTGGGGTTTTTTTTGTATCTTCTCTATTCCTACTGGGTTTTTTTTTGTCCCTTGTTCTGTTAGTTACAGGGCAAAATGTTGAGTACTTGAACCCTGATTGTGGATTTGTCTATTTCTCCTCTATGATCACCTTTAATTTCAGCTCTATTATTTCCTCCTTAATTCTTAATGGAGTACTTTCTCCATAAGCATTTTCAAAGTTAGTCTTTGTATATGGCAAAGCTCTGATTCCTTGTAATATATGAAGATATTTTTTCATTGCTATCACTTTTAAATTTAGATGAATAAAATTCTAGGTTGAAGTACTTTTTCTTTAATACTTTCATAGTATTACTGCATTATCTTATTGAATCCCTGCATTTTTTGAGAAATCTGAGGTTGTCTTGTTTCTTTGTCATTTGTTTATTCTTTGCCTTTGGAACTTTCTAGAATTTCCCCTTGTCTTTCTTAAATAAACCACAGTGTGTCTTTATCTAAACTCTATGGCTAAGAGACCTTTAAGTAACATAGTTTTTGTTCTTTAAACAACTTTTATATATTTAAATATATTTCTCCAGCTCCTTCTCTCATTCAACCTTTTTTGCTGACTTCTGGGAGAGTTCCTTAGTTTATTTTTCTAGTTTAGTAATTTGTTCTTCAACTGTGTTTATTCCATGTGTTATGTTTTTCATACTTAATGTTTCCATGTAGTTGATTTCATATTTTTAATATTTTCTCTTATCTTACATTAGTATAAATGTTAAAACATATATAACTTGGGGTTCATCTGTTCTAAAAATTCTGCTTCCATTAGTAAATTGTTTCAGTTTGTTGTTTCTTTTTTGCTGTGATTGTATTCTAAATGATGTCTGGTTATTTTGACCTCGAACTCATGTTCCTCTGAGGCACATGAAACAGTTTTAGCAGTGTCAGATCAGATAAGAGGGACAATGAGACCCCAAGAATAGAAGCCCACCATCACCACAGACCATTAGTTACCCACTCCTGTTCGCTTATGGTCCATCAGGCATGCAGGGTAGTTGAGGGTTCACCTTCAGTCTCTTAGAAATAAGCAATATGAGAAGAAGCAGTTTCTCATAGGTGATTTGTCTAGATGAGGGAAGGAAGGGTGTAGTGTAAGGAATAGGGACGAGAATGCTATCTCTTGTCACCAGCACCAACTTCGCAGTGGAGATCTGATTGCTGATACTTTGTGGCAGTTTGTGATGAGGTGCTTGTGAGTAATTCTGTTTGCCTCTCTTTCGGTTGCACAGTTGGTGGGCCTTGTCCATTAGGAAACTCATATCTTTATTTTCTTGAAGTTTTCCTGAATTATTTTGATCATCTCCTCTTCCATTTTCTTGACTCTGAAAAATCCTATTATCTGCATGTTCGGCCTCCTGGACAGGTTTTAGTTTTAGTCTTTGTTTTTCTCCTCTTTTCTTTCTTTTGGTATTTTGCTCTCTTTGCTGGGATTTCGCAAGCTCTGTCTTCCAACTCATTTAAATAATATTTTAAAATAAACTTTTATTGAAGTACAACACATACATGGAAAAGTGTGCATTTTCTAGGTTTAAAGCTCATTGAATTTTTTAAAAGGGACCCCCTTTGAACACCATCCAGCTGAAGAACTAGAGATTATCTCCTGCGTCCTAGAAGACTCACTTTTGATGCCTCCCAGTCACTACTTCCTTCCATAAGTCTACACTGACTTTTAATGCCTGAGTTAGTTTTGTCTGGTTTTGAACTTTATGTAAATGAGAATGTAGACTTCTGTGTCCGGTGTCTTTCTCTCAAATACCATGTTCAGTTTCATTTATGTTGCTGCATGTCACAGTAGTTGTTGATCATTATTGTGTAGTGTTTTGTTGTATAAATTACTACTGTTTATTCATTCTGTTGTTGATGGACACTGGGCTTGTTTCTAGTTTGGACTGTTACAAATACTATTGCTGTGAACACCCATGAACATGTCTTTTGTATATACGTATGCATTTCTGTTGCGTATATACCTAGGACTTGAAAGCTGTATTGTAGGTATACATATGTTTAGCTTTAGAAGATATTACCAGTTTTTATGTGGATCAGGAATTTGGGAGCAGCTTAGCTGGGTGATTCTGGCCCAAAGTTCTCATGTGGCTGTAGTCAGAGTGCCAGCAGGGACCACAATCATCTTGAGGCCTGACTTGACTGCAAGACCCTCGTCCAAAATGGCTGTTGATAGGAAGCCTTAGTTCCTCGCCATGAAGCTGCTTGTGTTGTCTACTTCATGACAGCTAACCTGCTTCAGAGGGAGTGATCCTAGAGTTAGCAGTCCTTTTAATTTTAGTCATTCCTGTCGATGTCTGGTGATCTGTTATTGTGGTTTTAGTTTGCATTTCCCTGATGACTAATGAGTTTAAGTACATTTCTTGCTTTAAGTGCCTTTTAAATATTTTTGCTATCCTAATGTTAATTTCTAGTAGTTCTTTATTTTTTGATATTCATTATTGCTGGCATCCTGTTTTTGTTTCATGAATGCAGTATTTTTTCTTATATCTTTTATGATATTAAGGATAACACCCCCTGTTCCTCTTCCCCAAAAGTTTTCATGCACAGTTTCTGTTTCTTCTGGGTTTCTTTTTTCCTCCTTGTTTTCTGCTTTTGATGTTAAGGACTTCCCTTAAATATCTCAAAACCTTTGGCTATCTGTTTATATTAAGAGCCAGCTTATAAAAAGCTGATTGAAGAAATAGACTGTATGTGTGTACAAGGGCCAGATGACCATGGACTTCATTGTAGAGTCCTTAGGTTTGGAATGTTTTACTAGGAACTCCCAAAATTAGGATCTGTAAATTTATGACTTTTTTCCCCTCATAAGTTGTCAGATTCCCTAGAGCACACTCTCCAGTCTACTACTGTAGGGTTAAGTCTCAACATTTCGATATATAAACTTTCATTCAGTATATAACTGATTTGTAGTATTGTCTCTGTACTCTCAACTGTGTTTGGGAATCCCCCAGTCCCAAGACACTCCTTGTTAACATGTCTAGATAGTAAACCCACAGTCATCTGTGCAGGGGTGGGAACAGCAGTCCGCAGGTGGACAGAGTGATGGGGGGGATCAGTTCTCTGATTGCCTCTTAGCACTTCCAGAAAAATATGGTACTGCTAATTCTGCAGCCTTTGGGGAGTTTTAGTGTTAATTACTTTGATTCTCAGATTTCATCATTGCAGGTTGACTATTTAGTTTACTTAGGTTTGCCAAATTAGCTATCACTCTGTTTCTATCTTCTAGCTTAGAAAAAATGTTACAATTGTCACTTCTTTATCTTTGTGGGTTTATGCCTTTAAAAAAATCTTGATACTATTCTTACAAGTTTTTAGAAGAGAACAGAGGAAGTTAAGTGTATGTGCTTAATCCACCATCTTTGACTGGCAGTATTGTTTTCTTAAAAGTGTATGTGTTTTAAGAACAGTTACAATTATGAAGTGAAATTATTTTCTTTCCATTGATTGTATCAGCTTACCTCTACAAGCATCCAAAATTTTTATTAAGGTCATTGTACATTCTGTCACCCTCAAACATTGTAAAATAGACTCTGTAATCACGATGCTACAATGTCTTACTTCCATCAGCCTCTTTCCTGAGTCTCTTCCTATTCAAATTTCAGTCAGTTGTGTCTCATCCCAGTTCTCACCCAGTCCCAAGAACCATGAGTGTCTCTTCAGGATTCGTTCTTTCTTTGCAAACTGTGTTTTAGGTGTCTACATACTCTTCTCTGTAATCTGGAGCGGAGTAGTGAAGGGAGCGAGGAGTGTGCTTGGTCTCAGGAGCTTTCTATAAGAATCTAATGTTCTAATTTTCTGCAAATACCCAGTTTCCATCAGGATAAATTTCCTACTAGACTCAGCATAGAGGGACCTTTCTTGTTATTCTTGATGATCAGATTATATGTTCGACATAGATCTTGCTTTATCTAAATTTTCTAATTCTGCCTTTTGGCATTGCAAAGGATAAAACTTTTTAGTACTCAGTATAGATTATTCAGGAGGCTAAGAAACAAACATTATGGTACCACCATAATTATTTGGTGAACTGATTTGGTTTTTAGTTATATTTAACAGAATTGGTCATAGATATTTAATGTAATTCTTTCTTAATTTGTAGCCTTATGATAGACCTTAAGTTCGGCTACAGTGCCATTGTGATAATCGAGTTGGTATTAAGAGGTAGTGTTAACTTTTAATCTTGAAAGTGTTACGAGTTGGGTTCCTCTAGAGCTGAATGCCATTTGGAGAGTAGCAGTGCACCTATAATCATCTGTGGTCATATCCCTGGCCTCTACTCATTAGGTTCCTGTAGCACCCACCCCCCAACAACCCCTTTTTTAACCATATCCCCACCCTCAGGCTAGGTCACAGTTTCTTGTGATATGCTTTCTTAGAACTTTCTCATAGCACTTATCACCATAGAAATTAAATAATTAACTGTGTAATGAATGGTTTAATATTTATTTCCTTCCCTACAGTATAAGCTTTATGCAAGTGAGAGACCATATCCATCTTACCTATGAATCATGCTTCGATTAAAGTAGTGACTCCCACATAATGATCACCTATTTTGGATGGATGGGTGAATGGATGGTGGATGGATGGACAGAGTAAATAAGTGAATGAAAAGTTATTGGTCTTTTGGTTCCATTTCATTTCACTTTATTTGGACCATTGCAGTAGCCTCCTAACTGTTTTCCCTGTCACCGTCTCAAAGCTGTCATCTGCACAGTCCCCCCCCACCACACACACACACATTTTAGTTCCAATGAAGATTTTATCTTATTCTTTTGTACCTTCAAAAACCTGTGATTTCTTTCTACTACTTTACAAAGTTTAACTTGTTAGTGAGGAATCTCTGGGTTGAGTTCCAACCAGCTTTTCTAACCTCTCATTCCCCTCTTGTACTCTACGCACCAGCTAAATTGTATTTCTCACCACTACCTACCACTCCCGTGTCATTTCACATCTCTCTGAATTTATTTATGCAGACAGTTCTGATTACATCCATTCTCCCCTTGTTCGGCAAACTTCTGCTTATCCTTCAAGACTCACTTGGATACCTCTATATGAAAACCTACCACAGCCAGAATTAATCACTCCTTCCTTTGTGCTCACAGATAACTTTATGCTTACAAGTTACATATAACATTTATTACTTGGTTTTGTAATTACTTACCTAATTGACCTCTCTCTTAACTTGATGCTTTTTAAAGGGATGATCTTATTCTTTCATAGCTTATTCATAGCTCCCTCAGCATGTAGCATCTGAGAGACAGCAGAGTAGTGAAAAGAGTATTCTATAACACCAGAGACATCTAGCTGTGATTGAAAATTTGGTCTGCCACATGCTAGTTACTTCAATTATTCTTTCATACTCATGCCCTTTCCTTTCCTTTTTTTCTTTTTCTTTTTCTTTCCTCCCTCTCCCCTTTCCTCCCTCCCTCCTTTCCTTCCTTCCTTCCTTAGTAAGTTGCCTCAAATCTGTTACTCATAAGAAAAACAGAAAAATTTTGAATTTCACATTTGAGTTAAGGATATTTTTAAAGGATTGAAATGTAGATTTATAAAATCTTACCTAAAGAGAAACATATAATTTACGTATTTTTATGTATTTAGAGTATCTCTTTTACCAAACAAAAAGTTCTCAGACTTCCTATCAGTTCAGTATATTTGAGTGTCTAACGATATATGTTCAACATCACCTATGAGGAATTTGCACAAACGATGCGCAGCTTTAGGCACTCTGAGTATACATTAATGTCACTTTAATCCTCAGAATAACCCTGTATGATGGAAATTCTCATCTTCTTTGAAGAAACAGGCTCAGAAACCTTGAGCACCATTTTCTGTAAAGTGGTAAAAGAAAAATCATGATGTAAGAAGATACGTAAGGAAAGGAAGCGGTTTCTGTTGCCTCACTTATGCACATGACATTGTCTGAGGAATGATTAGGAAACAAGATTGCTGCTCAGTATGATCAAGATGCTAGTAATGTTTGAAGGCCAGTGTCTTCAGAATCAAATAAAGTGGTATACAGTTTCTTACCCTTGGAGATTGTTTATTAATTTTGAAAGGAGACTGAGGCTTTTCACACTGCAGGAATTTTAGTGACAGTTTTAGTGGCCAGAGCATCTCCCCAGGGGGAAGATTTAGTGGATCCTGTTTGAAAGGATCTGTAAGCTGTCATCAGAGGGGGGTTTTATAGTCGAATGTAAGGGCAGTGGCATAATTGACCTAACCCAGTTTTCTCAACCGTGGTCAGCACTTTTGGCTGCATAGTTCTCTGCCATGGGAGGCTGTCCTGTGCATCGTAGGATGTTTAGCAACATCCCTGGCCTCTACTCATTAGGTTCCTGTAGCACCCACCCCCCAACAACCCCTCAGCCACAACACCTAAAAATATCACCAGATACTGCCAGACGATACCTGGGGGCAAAATCGCCCCTGATGGAAGGCCACTGACCTAAACTAAGTGTTTGCATAGGTTATCACCTATGTTTTGGAATCCCATAATGTACACAGTGCTGCGCAGTAAATAGAACCTTGAAAAGAGCCCACACCCTTGATCTTTTAACTGGGTAGAATATTTCTAGTAGTTGACTGAAATAACTTTGGTTGAGACTATTAGCAAAAATTTGTTTCAAAGAAGTTTAACATCTGTTTTCATTTCTGCTTTTCTAAGTTCCTTTGCTACTCAATTCCTTTATTTTAAGCTGTCTTCCTCATAAAACTTAAAATATTTGAGTATATGTCAAAATTTCTAGTTTAACAGGAAATACGTTTTATTTAAACAGAAATCAAAATATAACTTTAAATTATAACTTTAAATTAGGATAGGATGGTGGCAAGCTTAGTGTTGTGAAGTCATGCTCAGGTGACAGTATAATAGATAATAGTAAAAGGAACTAGATGTCTGGTTATATTTGAGATTCACTTCCTGTTCTTGTTTGTCATTTGAAAGTTGCACCTTATGAAAGATTTTAGATTCCGATCACTGTATTATTCTAAGAAAAAAAATTGTAAATGCTAACCACGTCTTGGTAACCATAGCAAAGTATACACACAAAAAAATAATTTCTTAGCTATCTTAAATTTTTTGTATATGATCTATGTTAAGTTCTAAAGTATCTAATGTGCTTTTATTATCTGAGGTCAAAGGAAAAAAACGCTTTCTCAGTTACAAGAGCACAGGCATGCCTATTAAAGGAGCAGAACCAACTCTATTTAACAGAAGAAGAGTTTATCATTATAGTAGTTCAGAGAGTATTTGAGAGGGCAAAGAACAGGTCTTTGATGCAACAAAGCCAGAATAACACTCAAAATTAACCCCTGTGCGAAACTGATATTTGTTTACTTAATGTTGAGTGTTAGCTGGTAGAACGTGGAGTCATGAGGGTAACTTGGTCTGTATTGTTTTCAACTCTTATCCTGGTGCCTAGAGCAGTGCCTGGCTTGTAATACACCTTTAGTAAATATTTGTTGTACAAATAAATTACTAGACCAAGGATATGTTTGTTAATATCAGCAACAACGTGGAGAAACAATACAGAATCACATTATGAAATGTTATTATTGTACATTCTATTTGAAGATTTTTTTAGTAGCAGAATTTACCTTTTTCTCTTAAGGAATCTTGATAAATACATTTTGATTAACTATTTTGTATCATAGAGCCTCGTTTTACTGTTTTTAAGTGACTATCCACAACAGTCTTGCAAGAATAGATATTGTGAGAAAGCAGAGGTTCTGAGAATGAGTCACTAGTGTCATATCTAAGTGGCTGAGATTTGATTAAAATTCATGCCTGTCTGACTTTTAGCTCAGACATTTTTCTTTGTGCAACACTCAATGCTACTTTTGTATTAGGTGAAAATTCTAGTTCTTCTGTTCACTATACTAGAAAGTAATTTGAATATATAAACTTATCAAACTGAGGCTTTCTATATACACTTTTTTTCATTAAAAAATTTTTCCAATTACAGTGGACATTCAAAATTGTATTAGTTTCAGGCGTACAGCATAGTAGTTAGATACTTATATAACTTACAAAGTGATCCCCCTGATAAATCTTGCAACCACCTGACACCATGTATATTACAATTTTATTGATTATATTTCCTATGCTGTGCTTTTCATCCTTGTGACTGTTTTGTAACTGCCAATTTGTACTTCCTCATCCTTCACCTTTTTTCACCCAGACCCTCAACTCCCCTTCACATCTGGCAGCCATCAGTATGTTCTCTACATCTATGAGTCTGTTTCTGTTTTGTTTGTTCATTTGTTTTGATTTTTGATACCACAAATAAGTGAAATCATATGGTATTTGTCTTTCTCGGATTTATTTTACTTAGAGTAATAACCTCTAGATCCATCCATGTTGTCACGAATGACAAGTAAGAGTTCATTCTTTTTTATGACTGAGTAATATTCCAGTGTGTGTGTGTGTGTGTGTGTGTGTGTGTGTGTGTGTGTGTGTGCATACCACATCTCCTTTTTCCTTCTGTCTTTGATTGGAGCATTTAATACATTTATATTTAAAGTAATTATTGATAGATGTATAGTTATTGCCATTTTACTAATTGTTTTCTGATTGTTTTGGTAGTTCTCTGTTCCTTATTGTCTTGCTCTCTACCCTTATATATTGACAACTTTATATAGTATTGTATTTGGATTCCTTTCTCTTTAGTTCTTGTATATTGCTTATAGATTTTTGGTTTGTGGTTACCATGTGCTTCTTATATACCAAGCTATGTTTATAACAGTCTATTTTCAGTTGATGGTCACTTAAGTTCAAACACATCTAGAGTCACCACGTTTTTACTCACCCTGTCCATCTTTAAGTTTTTGTCATTTTTTACTTCTTGGGGGGGGGTGTGTGTGTGTTCCCTTAATTTACTATTGTAATTACACATGCCTTTCCTACCTTTGCCTTTTAACCTTTTTGTATTAGCTTTAGTGTTGGTTGATCCACTGCTTTATTATGAGTTTTGCTTTGTCAATGAGAATATTTTTGAAGTTCTCACTGAAATCATCTATTCTTCCTCTACGTTCATTGACCATCCTTATAACTAGTGTTTTGAACTCTATATCTGGTAGATTGCCTCCATTTTCTTTAGTTCCTTTCCTGGAGTTCTGTCCTGTTCTTTCATTTGGGACATTTTTCTCTGCCTCTCTGTGTTTGTGTATATGTTTTAGGTAGACCTGCAATGTTTCCCAGTCTAGGCAGGGCGGCCTTAGGTAGTAGGTGTCCTACAGGGCTCAGTGGTACCGTTTCCCTTTTTACTTGGGCCGGGTGTTGTAGGGGTGTCCCTTCTGTGGATTGTGTGTGCTCTTCTGTTGCAGTTGAGCCTTGACTGCTGTTCGCACATCAGTGGGTATAATTGACACTCAGGCTGCCTGGCTGTGAGGATTGTCCAAACCCACAGCATATGAGCTGCTATGCCACAGCTGACCCCCAGAGTGGGATTTGCCCCAGTGGACTCATATGCCTATTGAGGCGACATTTGGTGTGCCGCTTGGGGAGCTAGCTAACAGGTAGTGCTCTGTTGTGGTCTGAAGTCGACCTCTGGGTATGTTGCTGCTGGGGTCTTTTGGGAGGGGCTCCCATGGAGACCAAGGTCAGCCACTGCCTGTGTCCGGCTGGAGGCCACCTGGTAAAAGCTACAAAGTGATCTGTGATTGGTAGCTGCCTGCGCTGGGTTTGGAGGTGCCCGGGAATGGTTATGCTGTGTGAACCAACACTGGTTGCCACTAGAGCAGGCTTAGGGCTGCTTAGTAAGGGGTACAGGGCACACTGAGGCCAGCTGCTGGTTCTTGGAGGTTTGTGGACTTTTGAGAGGTTTGTGGATTAACCTCTGAAAGAGGTTCAGCTGAGTGCTTTTTTTTGGTGGGGCTGAATCACCAGAATAGGTGATAAACAATATAAGGCAGTTACTTTATGAACCTTGTGGTAAAATTAAAGTTTTGAAGATAAAGCGTTACACGGAAATAATTTGTACTTCCCAAGTTTTCTTGGTATAACCTGTTAAAGCTTTTTATTATGAAAAATTTCAATCACGAAAGCAGAGAGCATAATAAAATGAACTCTGTTACCCAGATTCAATAATGTGCATTTTTGCCTCCCTTCTATTCTCCTTCCATTCTTCTTCTATTCCTCTAAAAACTAAATACCTTTATTTTAAGTATTTTGAAGCAATTTACAGACATCATATTTTATTCTACATTTAAGTAAGCTCTAGAAAATAATGATATTTTGTTATATAACCATATTACTTTACTTAACAAAATTATGATTTCTTACTATTATGTACTACCAAAACTATATTCAAATTTCTCCTATTACTTTGAAAAAGCCCTTTTACATTCGGTTTTGCATTTGACTGTGATGTTTCTTTAAATTTCTGCTCCTTTTTTTTAAATTAGATATTTCCTCCTCCCTGTTGGTAGAGTATTTTAATGTTTTATATGGTGTGATGGATACTCTTAAATTTTATATGATATAATGGCTTGCTCATTATCTGTTCCAGGATCCTTCTTGTGCACCTCCATATAAATCAGGTTGGAAAACTGAATGCTGCAATTCTTAAATTCCCTTCACAGAGTTCTGGATATGATTTAGGCTTCACCAATCAGAAGATCTTGTTTGGTGCTTGAGTTCATTGTGAGCCAAAGTAGTAGCATGTGAGATACCCATTCTGTTGGTTCAGTTCTACAGATCCAACAGGGCTCTGGAAGTTACTGTTCGGACAACTCCCTGACCCCTAGACTGCTGAAATAATATAACGACTTCCTGATTTCCCAGGGTCCCGAATGTGGCGGAGGAAGCGATCATCTGGACTTTTAATTCCAGGAGTCTTCCTGGAGGCACAGCCTGGATCTGTCCTTCTAGCCCTTCTATCCATTTCTTCAATTTTATACACACCTAATTCTGTGTACTTCATCTTTTTCTGCCAAAAATAGCTTGAGAAGGTTCTGTTGTACATGAATGAATCTTAGCGGACTGAACTGGTAATAAAAGAATGTGACTTTTATATTTGACTTCAAATGTGTATATACAAAACAGTATACTTGAATCTGAAATACTTATGTTTGAACTGTGGCATGGTTTAAGGAAAAGGAAGTAGGACTTTGTATTAGGATATCAAGTTAGTCATGGAGCATTATGCGTGTGCATGTGTGTATGGTTCTGAAACCTTGACAATCTTTTTGTGTGGATTTCTGATGTAACCTGTTCTTTGCTGGTGACTGTCACCAAAAGCTGTCTCTTACTAGGACTTCTTGAAGGTCTATTGAGACCACCTTACGTGTGACCTTAGAATATGAATACGGCCACATGTGTCACATTCTTCTCTTCTCACATGACTTGGGTAGCTGCAGCTAACTGATTAGAGACAGTGACTTGTAGCCATGTGATATCCACTGCCATTTCTCTCTCAGTCCTTTGTGAATCCGTCCCTGGATTTCTGCTTCCACTCTGATGAAACAAGAGTATAAGAATGTGTTGGAGACTAGACACCATTTTTTAAAATGTGTTACAGAAAATTCAAAACATCCACAAATGCAGAGAGAATAGTTTAATGACTACCATGTACCTTAGCAGCATTTTTTCAAATGTACAAACTTCAAATAATTTGACATCTGGATCCTAATGAGACACTTTTTTTTTCTTTCCATTTTTCCACGTGTTTCCTAAATTCTGCATGGCCAAGACCTATGGTATCCCTCAGTCCTGCCCTTGCCTCTAATTGACTAGTCTCCCTAAGTTCATGGGTACATCCATGTCTCAGATAGAGTCCTTCCAGATTGTTGGAACTAAAATTAGGAACTGCTTTGATTTCTTGTCATGTGTGTGTTGTATCTCTGCATCTCTTTTGATGATGCCTTATTCTTAACAGCTATTCTTAATGTAAAATCAATAACACTCAAATTCATGACCTTTTCTATGCTCTTGTTTCCTTTGGGGGAAAAATAGACAATAATACATGAGATGGCACTTGTAATACTTCCATTACTCTCTCGAATTATAATATATGGTAGACCAATATGTGATAATATAGTTTCCATTTGTTTTTAAAACTGTAATATAGGCAGTAACCCCATATATTTTTACTGTGTGTGTGTGTGTGTGTGTGTGTGTGTGTGTGTGTGTGTTTAAAGCAGACATTTCCCTATAGGACTCAAGGGGGAAATTATGGAACTACTGCCCTCAAGCAATAAGAACACATCAAAATGCCACCTTTTTTCAGACTAGGATTAAAATCTTTTGTAATTTCATTTTGACAGTTTTCTTCTCAAAATCTGCATGAGAAAAGTCACCTTAAAAGATATACAAAACAGAAATAAATGTCCTCACACTTTGAGAAAACTGATAAAAACCAGTCAAAAATTATTTGAGTTCTTGGTTTGGGTCAGTTGTGGTAGGTACCACATGAAATGTAGAGTAATATGGTTCCTGCTCATGAATGGCTTACAGTTCAGTGGGCGAATAGACAGAATACTAAAAAACTTTATTCACGATGAGAAACTATATAGTAAATGTGCAAATAAAGAGAAAAAGGAGTGTCTTTAAAATTTTTGAGGACTTAAACTGTTGAAAAATAAAATGAAATCATGTATTGTATTTCCCCATATACATTACTTTTTTATACAGTGTTGCAAAGATTCTCTAATTTCGAACAGGGTAAATTGAATAAATGTATATAGTCATATGTTGCTTCTTTGTATGTAAAAGGAAGAGGAAAAGCTATTGGCACTCTTATACTCTCAACAGAAATGGAAAAGAAATCTTTACTGATTTAAATGTCATTCTAGTTTCCAATTTAATGTATTTCCCATGATTAATATTTCAGCACCAAGCATGTATTAGTTATCTACTGCTACCCAACAAATTATGACATGCAATAATGAAACCTGTCATCTCTTATACTTTAATAATACAAATCATGTAGTATCCTCAGCTGACATTTGATGACAACAATTTTTTTTTAACAAGAATGATGACAACAATTTTTTTTTTTTGAGCATTATCTATATGCAAGGTGCTTTGCTTGGAGCTACCCAGAATAAAGAGAAGTAATAGTGAAGGTCTCCACCTTAGTGGAGCTTATGTTTCATTTGAGACATATAAGAGTAATGCACATGAAATAATAGACCATAGGCTGTATGATGATTGGCAGAGGGATCCATATTATCTAACACTGTTATTTCATTGATAAGAAAACTGAAATGTAAGAAAGCTAGAGGACAACAGATATGATGTAGCTGATTAGCAATCAAATCAGAACCAGGCCACAGATTTCCAGGCCAGTGTATTTCCTTCTCTTCCTAAAAAAAGTTAAAACTATGTGAATCATAGATTATATAAAAGCCAAATAAGTTGAGGAAAGGAAAATGGGTGGCTTTGAGTAGTCAAAGAAAAGTTAAAGGAGGAGGTAGAATTGGGATGTGAGTATAAAAATAAATGGAGAAAGCAAAATAATGCAACCAGTGAGAACCAAATATTTATTGTATTTGTGAGACAGACAAAACCAACGAGGCTAACCTGAACAGTGTGTGTCAGGCAATGTTGGAAAATTAGGTTTCAGGGTTTGGAAATGTAGGAGAGGAACTTGGACTTCATGTGGTAGATGATGGGGAACTATTCACAATCCTCGAGCATGAAGTGATGCAATGAAAGTGGGATTAAGGAAGATGATGCTTGCTTGCCAGGAGAACTGGATAGTGCCTGCCTTTTCCTTACACTGTGTGTGTCACTCTGTTTCATTCTAAGTAGGTTAAACACTTTATTAATCATAATGTGAGCTTTTATGGTAGGCACAAATTAACCCTGAAATCTCAATAGCTGAATACCTAAGGGTATTCTTTGTGCTATTTGACCAACACAGGTAAATGGGGTATTTGGATGAGGAATTCTCCATTTAATTTACTCATTCAAGTATCCATGCTAACAAAGTTCCCCCATCATCTTGAACATCGCAGGTTGCTGTGGCAGGAGAGAAAAACAGGATAGAATATTCCTCACTACTCTCTAATGCTTCAGCCTAAAACTGACAGGTCACTTTTGCTACCAATCCATTGGCCAGAATTAGTCACATGTGCCCCTCAAGTGAACTTGAAGAATTCAATGAACAGTAAATATCTCTTCCAAGTATCTCTTCCAAGGCTCTTTGGGGCCCTCAGGCATATTGTTCTACTTGTTTAAGAGAGATAATATCACAATTAAGAGAGAAGACCATAGAATTGGACTATCAGAGTCTAGAGCCTTGGCTCCCCCACCTACTAGCTGTATGACCTTGGACAAGTTACTCATCTTCTCTGGAGTGTAATTTCCTCATTTGTAAAATAGGGATAGTAATGGAATGAGCTTCACAGAATTATTGTGAGGCTTGAAAGAGGAAAGTGTGTGTGTGTGTGTGTGTGTGTGTGTGTGTGTGTGTGTTAGAACACTATGCCATGTAACTGTTAGCAAGTATTCATTATTGTTATTAATCTGCTGGCTTCCAGTGTATCATCTAAAGGGAAGGCTAAAGTTTCTGACTCTGACTGAGGGGGTCAGTAGGAAACAAGTTGTAGTAATTTATGTCTGTGATGCCAGCATCTGGACTACGATGATGATATTGAGCAAAGAAAAGATGGGCAAGAGAGTGTGAGAAGAGAAAACCCAAGCAGGATTCACTGGCTGAATACCATGGATGAGAGAAAGATGATCAGGAGTGGGCGACTGAAAGAATGAAATGAGTTCGCAGAGAAATTAGGGGGCCCCTGCAGGGAGAGAAGGTGAGCTGAAGTTTAGATGGTGACAGGGGTTGCCCAAGGCATAGGAGGCCACAGGAAATGGAGGAATGGAGCCATCTCTTAATGAACATGTTTCTGGAAGTGGTGATGTTCTCATGCTCTGAGTCGGGCTACAGGCACTGAGGTCAGATGGTTTGGGTTTAATTCCCAGCTTCACCTCTCCATGTGGCTTGGCACCCTTAGTTTCCTCGTCTGCAAAATGGTCATAATAATTGTACCAATCTCATATGGTAATAAGGATTAAATGTAATAATACCTATTAAGTGCTCAGAAAAGAGGCATATAATAAAATTAATAATTGGTCCTTCTTACCTAATTGAGCTTAAGTTGAATAAAAATTTGGAGATTATCTTTAAGTGATCAGTTTGTCAGAGTTTAATATAAAACAGGCTTCTATTGGCAGCAGTTCTCATGAGTACATTTAATCCTCCCCAGATTCAAAAGAAATGTGCCGTATCGTCACCAAATCAGCTTTTCATTTTTTCATTCTTACCTGAACAGTCAATGAGCAAATTTTGTAGCTTTGCAAAGAATAACAGATTACAATGGGCTAAAAGCTGACCAAAATAGACCATTGTAAGGGCTAATTTAAGATCAGGGCTTCCCCTTTTAAAATTGCCTGGTACTTTTTACTGATTGGTAAGTGTTCCTACCCTTGCCTCTTGAAATATAAAATTATTTCCAAGCAGAACATGTTTCTGTATCTACATTTAAATCGGCATGTTGGGTAATTAGCTCTATCTTTTAATATGATTTGTTTAACTTGCATGGTCTCAGAGAGTAACTATCTTCTGTTATACATATGCTCTAGCATATGTAATTAGGAATTTAGGGTGTTTCTTTTCACTTCATTGAGAAATTAAGAACTTCATAGAAATTTCAGTAGGACTTTAGAATTTTGTTAGTAATAATGCAAAATAGGTGGTGTTCAATTAGATGAATATTTAAGAACCTTCTCTGTGCCAGGGTCTGTACCAGGTGCTTTGTATTTAACACACAACATCCTCATCCTCACAGAACTCAGCCTAGCTGAGCTCATAATCTACATACTGTTGGTTATTTGTCTTATTTAAAGATAGATTGCCTGCTGGCTTACAATGAAACAGGCCTTCTAATACTTTTTGTTCTCTGTGATTAAGTTCTGTATACTTTATGGCTAGGATATGGAATTAGAGTTACATTCCTCATGTGTTCTCTAAGTTAACAGGTACCTTTTCTAAACTTAGGTTTATTTATAAAGTGTGGGTGATACTTCCGCTCATCCTGTTTCACAGGATAGTAGAAAGGAAGACTTTACATAATGTGTGGACTGCTTTGTAAATTATTGAGCTCTTTTCATATACTTGATGTCATTTCTAGCATCTAACATTTTTACTTTTTATATTTATTATTTAAATATACGTTATTTTAATATGTATATTGGATTAAATTGGATTAATGTTAAATATTTTTAATATTTACTATTTTATACTATCTATACTAGTCTTTGCTATACTGAAGAGTCGATATATTTATACTGATTCAAACTAAATATTTTAAGGGTTTTTTTAAAATTAACCAAGTGATCCTTTTAGAAATAAAATTGTGGAACAGATAAATATGGTTAGCTGCCATATAACTATCAGCTTTCCTAGATGAGTTTTTGTAGTTCACTGTTATTTAAAATTGTTAATAATACTTCACCTGATGCATGTAGAAAATACTTGTAGGATTGTGGTTTTCAAACAAAATATTGTATATCCGGCCACCTCCTTTGTTCTGTAACAGATTACAAAAATAATACAGCATTGTCCCTGTTCTTTAAGTTAACCTACTTGTGAAATAAATGCATGGGAAAGCAATGTGAAGCCAGCTAATAAATCAAGATACTGGGAGGTTGCTCCAAGGCCAAGTACGAATGTCTTCATGAATGAAATAGGCAGTAAAGGCCTTTTAAAGGAGTGCAAATAGCTAAGTCTGACTAGAATACTTTTTTTTTTTCCAGTTTAGTTGGAGATAGGTTTAAAGTTTACCATTTTTGGCAATATGGCTACTGATGATTGGATAAAATCATTTATATAGATTTGTGGTATAGTGGAAGGAGGAAGTGGAAAACTAAACAGATAAAAGAATATGTTATTCCTTTGTCAAGTGACATAGATACTTACTTTTTGTTTGAAGGATCTTAAGAATCAACTCCATCAACACAGAGAGTATGCCGTCGTCTGCTGTGAAGCAGCATGTTGACTCATACATATAATAGTCTATGCTCAAATGTGATCTTAGAACTAGTGTACCATGAAGATGTTATGAAGTTAAGGAAACTTTGTTTCTGGTTTTCCTTTTAGTAGTTTACACAGTGGTTTTTCTTTTGGGATCCAACTCAAATGACTACATAAGTGCCACCATGCATAAAATTTAGTTTTTTGTCCTTTCTTTGCCTTCACTTGGGAAGGTTTATAGATGGAGTGAAGAAAAGGCCCTAAGATTCTGACTTCCATCCATGTGATCTCACCTGTCTCCATAAGGTGTTTCAAAGACCAGTGCCTATTTTTGTCAGTGGCTTTAAGGTCAAGTAGCTCTTTGTGAAATTAATGTAATACAAATCTGAAAGTACTCAGTAAATGGTGTTGAATCAATCATTAAGATTTATTTTCTTACAGGAAAAAAGCTGAAAATGAGTGAAAAAGAAAAATATTTTCAGGATATAAAACCTAATAAAAATTTAAAGTATGACCCATGATACAGCATTTTATTTATGTCCCATTATCAAAATTGGTATCATTGCTAATATAGATACTATATTGGGGTATTTTTGGATTTAGTAAAACAAATTTGTGCTGGCAGACAGGGTGACTATACTTGTAAAGGTCATGCTACTCATACTAAGATATTCATTTGAGCAAGTATATACTGTTGTAAAGAATCCCGGAAACTAAGTTTGTAATTTTGCATTTTACTCACTATCTTTTTTAGGCAAGCAGCAACTATATTTCTTGCTACTCATCTTCCTTACCCTTTCTGGTAACTCAAGTCATTGAACGATATAGGGTACTAACCACTTGTAAATAAAAAAGAAATGATCCCCTAGAGACCCAAGAAAAACCAAGCATATTTGCATATTTTTTTATTCCCAAGAATTTAGCAAGCTATCCTCTTTCCAGTGGGTACCTCCACAGAAAGCCGTCGTCATATTCCTGAGCAATGTCCCTCAGATACTGTGCTGGCTATTTGCGGGGAAAGCTCACTGCTTTCATTGCCTCTCTCATCATCATCATTTACTATAATGTTGCTTTCCAAATCTATCTACTGCAATTTATAGTCTCCTTGTAACTTCTGCTGATAGTTGACAGTGAGCATTGAAGGAGAGACTCATAATTCTATAGAATACTGCTCTTTATTCCAAAAGTGTTCTTTGAAACAAAATTTTACGACTCAGAACAAAACAAAAAGCTGGCGTATTGAGGAAATAAAACCTAAGATTGAAAGAAACATAGATTGAAGAAATATCAAAAAAATATATATATTACAATATTAACACTTTTACACTGGCAGCATACAATCTTAACAGTTTTTTCTTTTGCCAAATTATTGGCTGGAAATATTAATGATTAGATTTTTCATTAACACAACACTTATCATTTTACACTGCGTTATTAAAATAGACTTCCTTTTGGTATAGCATTTCATTTACAAATTGAAACTTTGCTTTATGTTCTCTTGAGTGTAAAGAATACATATTTATCAGTTTACTTCCAAGTTGGAAGTGGAAAATAGTACCCAATGAAAGGAATTTAAAAGAATTCTAATTGGAAGTCGAATAATCATTTTGCTTTATAAGAAAAGTCCCACAAAGTTTGTCACATAGTTTACTATAAATCCACGATTTAATTCCTTTTTACTTTCCATTTAAAGACTTGGAATGTATCATTGTTTGAGTTTCTGTCATTTCACGTGAGTTTTCTTCAGGGGCTGACTTCACAGCACTGGAAATTGATACACTGACTTGACGTTTCAACATCTTCATAATCTTTCTCTTGTATCCTTTACATGCAAAGAAATATATAAAAGGGTCCATGCAGCAATTAAAATTCATCAGGCATACTGTAAAGTGCAGAGAAATCTGGAATGAACGTCTTTGGTCACATTCCAGGAGATCAGGAAAACGAAGCTTCTTAATCATGTGTTGAATAATTGCTACATGGTAAGGTGTGAAACAGAGAATAAACACAACGATTATTAAAATGATTGTGTTAAGAGCTTTTTTATTTACACCAGATTTCTCAGTTAGTGGGTTTTTTTTGGCGGTTTTAAAGAGTTTGCAACAGATTTGAGAATAGCAGATGAGAATAATTGTGAGCGGAAGCACATATCCAATGAAACATGCACCAAGCAGAATCAAGGGAAGATGTTTTGTTTCTTCAAAGTTTGGATATTCCATGCAAGTAATCCTTTCATTCTCTTGCTTTGACATAGATTTTATGAGTAATGGGAGTGTTTGAGCAAATACTAGAATCCAGACAAATATGCAAACGCCTTTCGCATATTCAATTCTTTTCATCTTGTTGTATCGCAGAGGGTGCACCACGGCAAAGAACCGGTCAATGCTGAGGCAGGTCATGAAATTCACACCTGCATACGTATTGATGTAAAACACGAGAGCAGTTATCCTACACAAGGCCTCGCCTAGTCTCCAGTCAAAGCCCAATGCATAGTAGGCTATCCGTGTAGGCAAAGCCGTGGTAAACAGTATGTCAGAAATCACCAGATTTGTGGAATATAGGGTAGTAGAGTTGATTTTCTTTCTGTTTTGAACAATGACAACCAAGGCTAACAAGTTTCCCACAAGCCCAATTATGAAGACAGTGCTGTAATGCAGAGGCATTAGTATCCTGGCTGTGTTGTGGTGTGCATAGAGATCACAGTCACTTTCCTGAGGAGCTGTAGTAAAATTGTTGTCCATTTTTATATCCACCAGCCAGTGTTCAGGGTCTCTAGAAAAAGACAAGAAGGCTGCATTTCATTTAAACTGAAAGCAATATAAACTGCCTCTTATAGATCTAATTTAAAATTTTTAAGATTTATATAATTTTTTAAAATTATGCTATATAATATAGTTACATATATAGTACAAGTTAGGTAAAGCAGAATAAAATACCTGCTTTTGCTTTCACAGTTTGGTGATTTTGGCAAAATCGGGCAAATGAACTAGAACCATCTAAATAGGACAAATGTATTTTTGTGACAAGAGGGAATGCACTAACTTTTTAGGCAGAAATTTCCCCTTCTGTTTTTTGAATCATTGTCTGGTTAAAATAAAATCATGTAAAGCACCCCACATTTCAGACAAGCAAACTTTGCTGTTAAATTGAATTTCGGTTGGACTTTTTTTTTTTTTTCCCAAAATGCATATCACTACCAGGAAATGAAATTAGTCACACATTTATGTAGTGAAATATGAAATTACCACAGTGATCTGATTTGTGTTAACCTAAAAAGTATGAGAAACAAGCCAAGACCTTGTTAGGAACTGAAAGTTAGTTTTTTTGTTTTTTTTTTAAAAAAGATGATGATGAAGATGACCACGACAACCACAAGAAAAACGACAAAAAAAGGAGAAAAAAGAGAAAGAAATAGTTTAAGCTGCTTCAAGGGGAAATTTTAAAATTAATTTTAAACTATATTTATTATTCCACAGATACCCCATTTTGCATGCAGTATAAATTCTTTCATTTGTACATAGTAGTAAGCATATGTGGTATTTTGTGTTCTGCTTCTTTTACTTAATATGTTCATGGGTCAGGTAATATATATGTCATATGTATAGGCCTTATATAGATATTTGAAAGGTATACAATTATAATTTGCTTAGCTAGATCATAATGCCCTTGATGAACATTTGAATTTTTTCCAATTCTTGTTATAAATAATGTGAGGATGAAATTTCAGGTCTTAAGTTGGAAAGTAGAGAACTCCTACAGTAAAACTCTATAGATAAGACTGAACTTTGATAAAACTAAGGAAGAGCAGAGCAATTAATTCTGTGAAAATTATTTTTATGATAGGACTATCTGTGCACAAGTTTCATCTCAAAGTCACCCAAGTTAAGGGAAATTTTTAATATATCTAATGATGACAATACTATATATTAAAGGAAAAGGACTCTATCCCTAGCATATCAAAGTACCAACTACAAATCTGCTTCTCTGGCTGCTGTATCACAAAAATTATATCTCTGCTAACTTAGTTTTAACAATCTTAAGACAGTGATATTAACAGACAACGAGTGTAATCAGAGGATTACAGTAATGTTATAGGTATGCATTTCATACAGTGTTGATAGGTTCATTGTTAAAATATGGAAATAAAACCTAAAGTAAAAGAGAACAAAAAATAGAAATAGAACCTCTTATTAATCAAGAGAAGACAGGAAAGGAGACCATGGAGAAAAAGGGGCAGAATGAGGATGGTAAATAGAAAATAAAATAAGAGGATAGATCTGTGT
Organism: Eonycteris spelaea; assembly: GCA_003508835.1. Lineage (NCBI taxonomy): Eukaryota > Metazoa > Chordata > Mammalia > Chiroptera > Pteropodidae > Eonycteris > Eonycteris spelaea. The sequence goes on from PUFA01000047.1 coordinate 10,875,590, forward strand.
CACAACAAATTTAAATGGATTGAACTTAGCTATTGAAAGACAGAAACTATCAATTTGGGTTTTTTTTTTTAATCTAGCTTTATCTTGCTTAGATATAATGCAAAGTGATTCAGAAAGGTTGAAAATAGAAATGTGGGTGAAAAATAACCAGTGTGGAGCTAGAGTGGCAATATTAACATCAGAAAAAAAAATAGAATTTAAAGCGCATTCACTATTAATAGGGATAGAGTCACTACAAAAGTTAATAGTGGTTTACAAAGAACATAAAAATAATCATAAATTGTGCGTGTAACAGCAAAATTTGACAACTTAAAGGAGACATCGGGAAATCCACAACCATAATGGGAAATTTTAACACATTTTTATTAGAATATGCCAGATAAAAAAGAGAATCAAGACTTAGATTTACCAACATGACTTAAAAGCTAAGAGAATTTGTGTTGAATGCATATGAGCATTATTTGCAAATTTGACCAGGTACAATGTCATCAGAAATATCTCAGAACTTTCAGAAAATTATTACCTAGCAACTGACATTCTATGACTACAGTACAACTAAATTCAAAATCAGCAATAAAAGGATAAAGGATAAACTTGAAATCTAAAAATATATATTTTTTAAGAAACTCAGGGTTAAAGAATCACAATGCAAATTTGAAGCGCTTAAAACTAAATGACAAAAATACTACATGCCAAAACTGGGATGTATTTAGAGAGTTAATCAAAGACGGATGAAAAGCCTTGAATGCATTTATTTTTTTAAAAGATTGCAAATAGATAAGTTTTCTAGCTCGCAAAGCTAGAAAAGAACCGAGTTTGCCCAAAGAAGGTAGATGCAAATAAAACTAATTGCAAAACTTAATGAAATAAAAAATAAACAAAAACAATAAATATGGACTATATGCAGAAAAAGTAGGGTGATTCTTGAAAAGAAAATCATGGTAATGGCAATTATGGAATAAATGTAGAAAAAAACTTTAGTTGAAATAGGCTTCATGTAAGAAGTAATTTTTCAAGAACTGAGACTAGACACAAAGGTTGCAGCTTGGGAACAAGACTTAAGAGCTTTTATTTTTCTACTTTCTGTGAAAAAAATTTTTCTGAAAACTTCAGCACATATATTTTATTATGAGGAATATTTCAAAGCAAGATCATAGTAAATGCCTTTAAAATATATAATGGAGGAAAATACATTGTAGAGTCTGGTAATCCGGTAGAGCCAGAAATGGCAGGGGTTTCAGAACATTTGAAGTTAAAGCATGTTTAACACAGTGTTAATTATAAAGGTGAAAATCTGCAATCAAATTAAATGTCCATCATTAGGGGATTAGTTAAATATTTTATGGTATAGCCATATAATGAAATATTATGCAGCCACTGAAAATAGCAATGTAGATGCCTATTTCTTGACAGGGAATAATGTTAATGTTGGGGGAGGAAAAGCAACCATATACACACATACACCTGCATGGACATATATGCCAAAACATAATTTTGTACAGGTAATTTTTAAGTTATATTTATTTATATAGTCTAAATTTTTAACATTGAATATGAATATACTGTGAAATAAGTAAATAGGTAATTTTTTTTTAATCTGAGGGGAAAAATTTTTAATTCAGTTCTTTTTTGCAAAAACCTTGTCATCTGACATACTTTTCAAAGCTACCCCTTAAGTGCTCTTTATTCAGATTTATACATTAATTTTAACTCAGTGCCTACCTTTAAGTCAAATCACAAAGAACCCTCATAACAACACTGCAAGCTAAGTATTGCTATCACCTGCCTATTTTCCATGTGAGGAAACTGAGTGTCAAAGAGGCTAAAGGTCACACTGGATTCTTTTCTCTGATGACCTGGCTTCAAGTCTCCTACCCTTTCCAGTCCTTGGCAGGGAAAGCTAGGTCATAATGCCCTTGAAATGCTGCGAGTTTGTGGTTTCAACGTAGTCTAAGCTTTTGGACCATCTTTATCTGTAAACAAACAGCCCAGACACAACATGAACCAGCTTCTCCAGAGCAGGAGAATCTTTTTCAGAGGGACAATGGGGTCCCCGCTTCCAGGGGAGGTGCCTCCCTGAGGGGAAAGCCAGACCCGTGGTTGTGGTGTTGGAGAACCCTGAGGAGAAGACTGCTGAGGGGCCTCTCACTGCCCACCCTGGGCAGGAGTCAGTCAAAGAAAGACGTACAATTTGGGCATGTGAGTGGCATGGTTCACAAGTAATCTTGGGTAAAGAAGATTCAAGGGTGTTTTGAAATATGTTCATTTGGATATTTAGTAACCTCTTGAAGGTTGAGCTCACTAGTCAACAGCTCTAGTGTATTTAGTTCTTGCATATATCTGTATTATTAATACTATGGTGTTAGTCAATTTTATTAAAAGAAAAATCCTTTCATGTATTTGACTGTTGTTATCTCATTCTTATATCAGTCCCAATTTATTATCATCTTCTCTCAGAGCTATTTTATACCTTCCTTTAATCATTTTAGGATTCAGGATTACTTTCCTGAACCTTGACTTACTCTATTCTTTTATTCTGCAAATTATTTGTAATGCTTCCATTTGCTAGGTCCTGGCAATACAGAAATGATACCATCTAATATTCAAGGGCCTAAAACTGGAGGATGAATGTGTGATGTTGGGGATGTGCTGTTATCTGATTGAGGTGTTATCTCAATGTTCTCTGCTGTGTTCCTTCTCACACGTAGCAGCAGCATTCTGATTGCTCTCTGTTTCAGTGTTCCTTTATCAGCTTTGGGATTGCAAATTCCTTTTTTATCATAACTAACTTCCTTTCTCTAACTTATTTACTTTTTAGTATATTTTAAGTATTTCACATTTTCATAAATCTTAGCCAACAACCTCTGACATGTCATTCAAGATAGATATACCGAGTTACACTTGAAAGTACTATGGGTTGTCATTTTATTGCATACAGAAAAGCACAAAAAGGTGTTTAAATCTTTTTTCCTTAGAATACTTGTATGTATAAGAATTATAATTTCCTCATGATGCTTTCTAATGAAAAGGCATGCATGGTCCCTAAGCTGTCCTTAATGCTCCCACACCCTGAAGGCCTCGAACAAGAACTGCAAACCTTTCCCTGAAGGCGCGGAGAGTAGCTGGGCCAGAGGAACCCCATTTCATACTGAAAATGAACTACCTGGTAGCCACCCTGGCAACCATCTGTGTCACTTCTCTTGCCGTTTTTGTTAACAAGCAAAGGAGACTCAGTTTTATCTCTGTTAATGCAGAACTGATCCTTTCAACTTTACTGTTATCCTAATGTGTGAAACAGCAAGTTATTCCACAGTAAAATATCCTTCAAAGTATTTTTACTCCTTTTTTTTGGGAAATGAGCCTTGTAAGTTTTTCTCTAGAATTGATTTCATTGCTAACACAATAGCTAACATTTCTTAAGATACTATCATCTCATTTTTGCATAACCGGACATGTTGACATGAACTGACAAATTCTTTCTAGCCACAGAAAGGAAAAAACTAAAAGCCCACCCCCCCCAACTCAATTATTAGTATCGAAGGAAATTGTCTAAGCCCTAATGTAACTTGTACTCTGGAAATATGTTCCTTGGATACCCACTTGGCGCCCTTTGTGATTTTTCACAGGATATACATATAAACCCTCTGCAGTTCCAATTTATTTACTTAGAAATTATTTTCTTAGCTTTTATTTGTGGCAGAAACAAAACAAACCTTGACTTTTTTTAAAGATTTAGTACGTGCTAGAATACCACTTTTTAGTTTTTACTTTAAGAGTCCTGAAAAGTCACCTTTACTCCTACTATTTATTCTCTTAATAATCATCAACACCTAAGATGAAAAGTGGCTAAAATTCTAGTGATTTTGTTTAAATTCAGGCCTTAGCATTGAATTGAATGGGTCAAGTCATGCTGAAATGATAATTAACAGGAGGTGACTTCTCTATAAGATGAAGTCTACTCAAGACCATGTTTACACATCAAGATGATCTGACTCAAAGTGCCCACAGTGGCATGCACCAGAGAGGAAGTTCAAGCACACTTTCAAAAACAACCAGAAGAGCCACAGAAATGTGGACATATATATACAGATTATGTTTTGTCTGTTGTTAAATGAGTTTCCCTTATTTCTGTTGATACACTATTCTTTGGTTGTTTTTCTTAAGAAAAGATAAGATTGAAGGAAATTTTTCGGAGTGAGGAAAAATAAAATCACTGGAAAAGGAGGGTGCAGACAATGGCTTGGGGTTCATTGGAATAACAAGGATTTGGTCTACTGAGGAATTAGACCAGCACAGACGTATCAGGACAGCAGGCTGAGGACAAACATAATTCATGGAAGAAAGAAATCATTGCTTTTTTTCCCAATTTACCTCATTTTATAAGTATTTGTCAATTATTTGGAAAAACCTTATTGTTCTTGAACAAATAGGGACATTGGAGTTTGGTCCAGTGTCACACATGCTGGGGTCTAGCACTCAACCAATTTTTTTTTTCATCTTTTAGTTGACTAACCAACTCTATCACCCGAGTGATTATGTGTGCTGGGAAATATTTTCCTGATTGTGAGAAAGAAACTCCAGGCACAGGAGATGGGCTATGACCAGCACTCTTGTCACTCACGTCATTGGCAAAGTCAGATTGTCCATTCCCTAGCATAGCTACTTGACTGCTTCACACCCCAGTTAACTTAGTAAAATAAATATTTCTACATTCTTAGGTGACTTTTTTTTCTAACCAGCTTTGAGTCCTAAATTGATAGCTAAATTAGTGTCTAAGATTCATTTTTTTGAAGGATATAGGCAGTATTGTCCAGAAAGGTGACATATTGGCAGCTACCTACACTTTGTCAGAATGGAACCTCACTCACCCCAGAGTGTTTATATTCAGAGTAGAGTTGTTTGTGGTCAGTCTGTTTGAGGGGACCTCGCTTCCCTGCCTCCTAGGGAGCTCACTTTCTCTGGTTTGTGGAAATGTGACCCTGCTGTCACCCTGTGACAGTCTCATTCTGACTGCTTCTCATAAAGTCTGCAGAGGGTCATTTACAGGACAGTGCATGGAGAACTTTTTCAAAACAGTGTTTGCCACTCTGAAGTTTCTTCTTTGTGCCTCTAATGTCCTGAACTCAGTGGACACTTGATGAAGACCAACTCCAACTTATGTAAACATGTATATTAGAATTGATGGGAAAGTGAAAGGTGCCTGACATTTGAATTATTTGGTTAAACACTCACTTGCACATTTGGGGTTTTACATTTTCCAGATATTTTACCTTCACCTTTCACTGATTATTATTTTTTGTGTGTGACTTTTGGCAGTTTTGATACTAACTAGGATGCTATGAAAGTTGTCAACGATGAGACAGAGGAGGTGGTAACACTAAGGACTTGTTCTAAAACATAATGTTGAGGAACCGTAAGGATAAAGGATCCCACTATCATACTCCTTTCAGTGTAAGGAGGACAAATATTGCATTTCCATGTGGCATGATTTGGCCTATATGCAGGATAACTAACTGCATAATATAAAAAGACTCTGTATGATGAAGGTCTGAGTCTATATAATCTTTCTCCTCTGAGTCCAAAATGTTTCTAGAAATAATATGGACCTTTTCCCCTTAAAGTTCCTGAGAGTTTCAAGCTTGGTTTTTGTCTGTGTCATCTCGTAGAAGTTAGTCCGCAACATTAAATATCTTCATTTTATGGCTAAACAGAAGGAGGCCATGTGTCCTCAGTCCCCCTCCGCACAGGTGTCAAGTCGGAGATCATGAAGCGAGCCAGGAAGGACTCCACGTCCTCCCTCCCCCACTGTCTCTGGTCAGTCAACACTTCCTGTGCCTTCAGCCTCTTATCTCTTCTGTACCACGCATGTGTCTGTCGTCTGGCTGTTTGTGTACTACTCACACCCTCTCTGCCTGCCTTCAGGACACCCTCACTTATGTCTGGAGCCACCGTAGCAGTTCTTGCCATGCCCTTCAAATGATGCCCACTGAATGCCAGGCAAACCGAACGCTCTCTTGTGCCGCACACTTTCCCTCATAACTGGCCCCGCTTCCCTCCTCAGTTGGCTCTCTGGCCATCTTCCCTCTTATGTCCTGGCTCCAGCCATACTAAATTACTCGCAGTCTTTCTTTTTCCAGTTAGAGTTGATATCAAATATTATATTAGTTGCAGATGTACAGCCTAGTAGTTAGACATTAAATAATTTATGAAGTGATTCCCCCAGTTAATCTAGTACCTATCTGTCACTGTACATAGTTATTACAATATTATCAGCTATATTCCCTATGCTGTTCTTTACTTTTGATGTCCTATATTTTCTCGCAGCTCTGTGCCTTTTTGACTCTCTTCCTTCTGTCTTGATGCCTCCTCTTCCCCCTCACCTGTATTCTTAGCTCTACTTCCAGACTCAGTTCAAAATCAGCTGCTCCTGAAAGCTTCCCTGGTTGTACCCTCTCCTGCTCACTCACCAGCCCCTGCAGAAAGGCAGTCCGGGGTGCCCTTGTTAGGGTACTGTGCTCGGGAATAGCATCTGTATTGTTGTCTGTTGTTGCTGGTTTTTTTCTGTTTCCCAGTAGCCTATAAAGTTCTGTGAGTGGGGACTGCGTTGTTAATTTTGTGTATCTCCAGCTGACCCATGATTGCTACTCAATAAATACCCATGAAGAATAGCAAAATGCCAGCTTTCTTGATCTTCAGTCAAGGGTTCTTTATTAGACTACAGTAAACTCTTGATTAATAATAGTAACTGGTATTATTATAATAGGAACCAGCTGTGTTCCAGGCACTCTGCCCTTGACACTTTATATATATTCACATGAATCCTCACAAAACTTTCACAAAGCCATTTCCAGTGGTGAAACTGAGGCACAGTGCACTTCCGTGACCTGCCTGAAGACATAGCTGTTAAGTGTCAGGATTCAATCCAAGCAGTTTGGCTCCAATAATCATATTCGGTGCATTATGTTTTCTTCCTAGCTCCTATTTCCATCATGATCTGATGTTATTGGTAGAAAACAAGTAAAATGGGAAGACATCTCAAAATTTTAACACATACCAACTCAACACCTGTCTGAACAAAAGAGAAGAAGAGGGCTGAAGAAATGGGAAAAGGGAGGAAAGGAGAGAAATATGTTGATTTAAATAGAGGAATTTATTAATTTGTAGCATATTTTTAAATAAAGTTTTCATAAACAATTTTAGGTTTTACTATTTTTAATAATATTTCTCTAAAACAATTTGGGCTGAAATTCCTGCTGAAAAAAGATAGTGAATGCCTACGGTAGCTTTTATGCTATTAATTTGTTTTGTTGGGGTTTTTTTGTACTTTTTAGGTGTTTATAGATATTTAACAAAACATTTTTATTCTTTTCTTTGGGCTTTCAAGACACCGTAAGGATCTTTGTTACCTCTGCAGTTTTAACGGGATTTTCACATGCATTCTTTCATCCTACATTGAAGTCCTGTATTTTACACACTTCTTGGGACGCTGAGAAACTGTACAAGCTGGCGGATTCTACGCATTCTCAGCACATATCACATTTTAGAGTTTTTACCAACTCCAACAGGCCCTTAACCATAGCAGGGAGAAAAGCATCACTTGTACTTCTTTACTGGGGGGCAAGCTCTTTTTTTAAATATAAATTTCTTATGGATGATGGCTTTACCTTATACAACGTTTTATCCCCTAGAGTGTTTCAGAACTGTCCTACGGCAGGTATCTCGTAAATGCCTATGGAATACATAAATGAATGAAAGTCATATGATGACCTGAGTCAGTTGTTTATTCCATTGAATGACCAGTCGTGTTATTACTGGTAAGCTCTCAGAAGCCAGTCGAAAGTTAAGTTATAGAAGGCATTTACCACCACCACTACCATCACTTGATAGGTGAGCATATGAGTGAGGATGATTTGTGGAGCGGAGTGCTCTCTGCAGTGTTGTGTCCAAAAAGTACAATTAACCCCCAGAGAGAAAACATGTACCAAGATAATTTAGCAAATGCAGAGTCCGGACAGCAAGAACAGTTAGATGTATAACAATCCATAGAGTCGGTCTTTATGTAAAACAATCTGTAAAGATCTGAAAATTGCCTATTGGATTCATCCTCTGGCAGTTTCATGGACAGAGGGAGGGGTAAATAATGATAGCAGACAGTTTCCTAGCACTTAGTATGGAGAAGCCAGTGTTATAAGGACTTGGCAACATTATTGCTCCCCATTTTACAAATGAAGTGACTGATGCCAGAGATGTTAGGTAACTTACCAAGGCTGCACAGTTTGTAAATAATGGATCCCAGGTTTGAGTTCAGGCTCTTAAACACTGCACTATATTGTACTTAGAGAGACAGCCATCAAAAAACTAAAAAACCACACCCTTCTTTCGAGGAAGTTTCCTTCTTCACAGCTTATTTTATCAAAAGTTTATGTCACCTCCATTCCCAACCTGGACATAAATATTGGCGAAACGCTGCATTTAATTCATTATTATGCGATCTTTTTTTTTTTAGGCACTTAGAAGTTCTAGAAAAATATGGAGACATGTTTATCCTTACTGGTCATCAAATAAATATAAAGCAAACAACAGAAATATTCTTTTTTCAATTGTCAAGCTAATAGTTTATATTTAGAGTCAAAATACTCAGGTTGACTGAGAAACAGTGAAGCCCAGATTGTCACTGATGGGAGAGTAAATTGGTAAAATGTATCTGTAAACCAAAAAATGTCAATTATACTTAAAGCTTTAAAACAAATTCTACCCTTTCCCCCAGGAATACTGGGATTCTGTCCTGAAAAATAAAGTGCAAACGTATAGAAGTAATAGAAGTATGGAAAAGACTTTTATGTACATAGCTATGTAGTCAAATTGTAAAATGTAACAGCAGTTTTTAAATTGTGCTGAATAACTTGTTATATATTCAATACATGTAAGTGTAGGAGTACCTCATCTTAAAATAACTGGTCCTTTCCCTTCATATTAAAGTATCCTGAAGTATTAGCATTATTTATTAATACTATTTTTTGTAATTGTGAGTTCACATAAAGAGTACAAAGTAAGCTTTTTTTCTGGCAAAGATATTTCTGGCATGACCACTGCTTTAACCTAACTTACTATTAGTTGATGAGAACTGCCAGTCACTAGAGAATCTAAACTATATTAATAACATAATTTTTGTTAGAAATATTTATAGCTTATTAAATAGACCCTTTCTTACCTTATACCTCAATTTAGCTTTCAAAGTTTTTCTTAACTCAGAAGACTTCTCTATAAAACGAAATATCTGGTACTTACCTCCCGGTGACTTGTTGAGGCCCCTGTGCAGTAGCAGTCAGTGTTTGCCCAAACTGAAGTCAGTCAAGCTTGGCATGTTCTAAGAGAGATTATACATACATCCTTTTATAGTGGTGACTTTTTTTCTGCCACCTTGTGACTGAGCATAGTAATGATCAGTTAGCCTTATATATATGTATATATATGCGTGTGCACTTTTTTTTAAATGGGAAGTGAAATTTTTCAGTTAGTGATTTTTTTTTGAATAGTTATCCAAAAACCCCTTGGAATTTATGAATTGCTGATGTTTATGGAACTTTATAAATTTTTCTATAAAGATTTAAGTATTAAAAAAGTCTTTGAAAGAGACTGAGGCAATAGACTTTAACCAGAAAAAAAAATTAATCATGGTTACTGATGATTTTATATCCATGTTCTGTGCGAGGTATGAGTTTTTAAATGTTTTAAGGGAAAAGATGTTAACTTTGATAGTTTTATCTACCTAGAAACTTGGTACAAAGGGTAGTTTGCTCAACAGCTTATGAGAAAGAAACAAGTTTCTGTGGTGAGTGGGAGAAAGATGCTCTTTTGCACGTATACAGGGATTATTCGATGTTTCTAGACAGGCGGCTGGCTGACTGGAATCAGTGACTGCACAGACACATGAATGACAAGGGAAGACTTGGGGAGCGCTCACTGCAGCTAAAATTCAGCCTCTCATACACACGATGAAGGAGACCCACGCTGTTTGCCTTAGTTGACCGTTTAAACCAGGGGTGGAATATGGCTATCAAAATAGAGTTTATTTGTAAGCTAAATGAGAAGAAACGGTGCTCAAAACAAGCAAGGTGATATTTACTCTTATCCTAGACTGATCTGGCTCTTCCCAGTCAGCTCTGGGCGCTGCATTTTACAAAGGGGCTGGGGGCCTTAGAGCATGCCTGGGGTGGTGAGGGGTCTGAATCCCAGGTCTTAAGAGAGATGATTGGATAAACTGAGAATGTTTAGACTTGGCAGGAATGTGATCGCTATTCTCAGGCGTCTGGAAGATGTGTCATAGAAAAAGGTTTAGTTTGCATGTGTCAGGCTTCCTAACTCCAGAGAATAGAAGGAAGCCAGTAAGAGGAAGCTACTTGGAGACAGCTTTCAAATCAGAATATAAGAGCCATTCCCAAAAGTTAGGGTAATCAAAAAATGGAATAAGCCGTCTCTTATTTAGATGCTTACATAAACTGGGTGACTGTTTTGAAGAATGACGTAGAGAGAATTGAATCATGTGGCAGAAATTTGTAGCTCTAATACCTCAGAGGCCCTTTGATTTCAGGGGTTTTTCAAAATGGCCAATGGTTTTATCCTCTTGGTGGTATTATTCCATAGAGAAACGTATTAGATTCTTCTAAGGTCTAAAATGCTGACGATCTGGAGAATCCTTGTCAAACAGAAGAGCAACAACTACCTGTATTCTCTGGACCTCTACCCCACTACCTGTAAAATAAAGGCATTGAACTAAATGGTCACCAGGATAATTCCCAGTGCAAAAAAATCCTATGAGGGGAAAATAGAGATTTTATGATTTGGTGGGTAAATATGGTAAAATATTCTAAAACTAGTTCCTTTAAAACTTAGATTGAAGAATGCTTGAAGAAGACCCGGTTTAGAAGTTTTTCAATTTGTTGAAAGGCCATCCGCGTGGGATGTTTGATTTTTAATTTTTGAAACAGCTTTTATTAAGTATATAAAGAAAAGGTGACGGGGTAATTGTCCTGCAATATGCTATTGACTGAAATAATTTCATGAGTTCACAAATCTTATTTTTATTGTTGTTGAAAGTTACCAGGATTTCTTTAATTGTACTATAAAAGTACAGTCAATGTCCTTTTCTGTAGGTAAGGTGGACACCTGTGACCTGAACTGAGTGTTTCTATTATTTTATTTGTTCTATTGAGCACAGTTGTAAGTGTATAGTAGATATTCAATAAATATTAGTAACATTCTTTGAAGGAATGAATGAATTCTTTATAACCTGTTTTCCTCTTTTCTATATTTTGGCTTCATATGCTTATGCCAGATAGGGCTTCCAGAAGTTAGCTATTCACTATACAAGAAAGGTCAAATGGAATTATTGTTGACAGTATAAAGAACAGACGTCATAAAATAAGGAAAAGAGAAAAACTGGTCAATGACTAATAATGTGATATTTTGTGAAGTCTGTGTGTATAGAAATAGCAACAGAAAATTTCTACAAAACAACCTGTATAACCATGGTCTGAAATGTGTGCTTTTGTATTATACGTATATGTGGTCTAGTATTTAGTCATCGTTTAAAACTATATGGTGATTAATAACTTCTAAGGAATTTTAAAACTTATTCGTGTATATAAGACATGAACTGTGGTCATTAAATACCAATCAGTATTTTTTAACTTTAAAATGAAACCTTAAATAAGAACTCTGCTTCAGCTATTTTATTAGAACATCATTATTTATTCTTCATTGCTAAATGTAAACAGAAGAACTTCTATAACTTAAATACCTTAAAGAACATGTTCTGTGGCGAGCGATCTCAAGTGTAACCAAAATAGAGTTTTCTTGTTATTACCAAAAGACCAATAGGCCATATTTTGAGTAGATATATGAAAGCATATGTATTAATTCTATTAAAAATAATAAAACAAGGAAAAGGGCTTTTTAAAGCAAAAGACAAATTCTGTATGGTTTATGATTTTAAAGAGAAATTCTTTTACTCAGGAATTGTTTATTGAGCAACTACTTTATGCCAGGCACAGTTGTAGGCAGTGGGATTAAGCAGCAGACAAAGTTGACAAATCCCTGCCCTCCGTTCTAGTCAGTGAGACAGATAATAAGTCATGAAAAAGAGTAGATGGTTACAGATGCCATGGGGAGAGGAAACAGTACTTGCAGAGTGGATGGGGCTGTGAGGTAGGCAAGGGCTGTAGTTTGGAGTGGGGTGGTCAGGGGGAGTTTTTCTGAGAAGGTGCTATTCGAGTAAAGACCTGAAGGGTGTAAGGGAGTAAGCTATGCACACATCTGTGGGAACATGGCCAGGTGAGAGGTAAGAGCAGATGCATAAACCCTGGGCCTCGTCCTGCCTGAGTGAGACACACTCTGATCCAGAGTGGCTAGAGCAACATGAGCGAGTGGCAGGGAGACAGAGTAGTAAAAGACCAGGTTTCAGGTAGGATTGTAGAGCCACGTAGATCTTCGCAATGACTTCAGCTTCGACTGTTGGATGGGGAGTCACTGGCGAATTTTAAGCCCAGGAGTAGCCAATTTGTACTTTTAATGAAAAGAATTTATAGCTGTTTAAGCAACTATGTTTAGGTTTAGATTATTTGAATTCAGAAAAAAAAAAAGCTATTGTGTAGTATTGAGAACAACAGTTTAAATGTCTCTGTTCATTGAAATTGCTTTGTTAATTTTTTTAATTCAACAAATAATGAGAGTCTGTTGTGTGCAGGTATCTGTATTGGCACTAGGGGGGATGCAACACTTTATAGATCATAGCACTTTCTCACAGAATTAATAATCTCATGGGAGACTCTTTTAAACCCCTATATAGTTAAAGCGTGGCTTATACAACTGTTCAAAAATAAGGATTGCTTTATCGTCTCCAATTTAATGAGCCCCTGTGCTATGTCAAGCACTGTGCCTGATGCTCAGAGGACTGAGAGATGCCTTTCCTTTCCTGCCATGGAAATGCTCAATCTAGGACAAGAGCCAGTGACTGAGAACGCTGTGCTGTCTGCTTACCTCCGCTGCCCTGTCCTTGTCATCCTCCTTACAAGACTGCGAGAGGCCGTCTTTCTCATTTTGCATCTCTAGCCCTGACCCCGTGCCTGGCACTGGGGTGTTCACTGTTTAGGTTTTCCCTGTTCTAGCATTTGCTACGTTGTTGTAAATACCTGTTGATGCTGCTATCATTTATCACATTTGCAGTGTACATTTGCTTTTGTTTTGTTTTAAATATTAGAATCAAGAGGATAGTAAATGGCATTTTTGTAATATCTCTATCAATGATAGGAAAATTTATAAGAGGTCAAGAGGGTATTGTGTTTCTATAAAAAATATAGTGAGAATATTTCTTTTTGGAAGTGAAGAATATTTCATGCATGTTCTTATGATAAAGAAATATTTCTTTGTGGTGAAGCCACTCACCCCAAAAATGGAAAAATAAAAGATAGACTAATTAAGTCAAGTGTTTAATGGAGAATGTGTGCGAGTGTTTGTCCAAACCACTCTACTCATTCATGTTGGCAGCCTAGCCCTTGTATAGATGTGAATTTGCTATCCTGGGGCTACTTCCTTGAGATCAGGGACTGCTGCTTCTTTCTCATAGATGTAGGTAGGCCTCTGGTACCTGGCCTACTGCCTCTCATGAAGTGCCCAGGTGATTCACTGAAACAGTGAAACTAAGGTAGCTTTGAGGGTGAAGAAAAGGCTACCAGTCACCAGGAGGAAATGGAGAAATTCCCGAGGAGAAGTGTTGAGCTCCATCATATACCTTAAGTTTCCTAAACAGGAAAGTGGAAAAGACATTTAGGTTGAAAGAATACCTATGTCAAAGAATTATCAAAAGAACCTAATGTGCCCAGAGAGCATCTTTTGGGGCTGGGGGTGAGAGAGGAGGGGCCAGAACTACAATGACAAGAAAGAATTGGAGGGCTTTGCTATTTCATGCCAATATTTAAGTTTTCTCTTTGGATGTTGGGAGCCTGTGGAACGAAGGATTTTAAACAGGGGTGTGACAAGGTCAGAGCTCTGTTTTGGGAAGAGAATACTGCTAACTGTGTTAAGAGATGGGTTAGAGAGAAGACTAAGTATAAAGACACTGTGACTTACAAATATGTCCAGCTGAAAGTATCAAATTGAATTTATTAACTCAGGGGAGGGAACAGGCAGACAGTTGTGGGACTCACTTTGTTTTCTTAATTGAAGCCATAGAAGGAGTTGCAATTATACAAAGAGAGACTAGAGCAAGAAGAAAAGACTATAATGGAACCTTGGAGAGGGTAGGAGAGTGGTAAGAGAAATCATAGGGAAACCAGCAAGAAACGGTTTAAGACAAAAGGAGGAAGGATTTTGAGGAAGAGAGAGCATGAGTGGTAAGCTGTGTCAAGTGCTATGGTGATAGAGAATTGGACAAAGTCTGAGCTGAGGCTTTTGGATTTGACCATGATGAATTTTGTTTGTTGCTTTTGGTTTGTTTTGTCTCTTTAATTAGATTTTAAGTCATTCTTCTAAGAAACATAGCACCAACTTTAAATTCTCTCGCAATGCCTGGCAATTAATTAGTAGATCCTGAACCATTTCTTTGCAATACTTTTGGGATAGTTGACAAGGCTTAGCTAAAAAATATAATTTATAAGTACAAATTATTTCAAACATGATGTAAATATAGAAAGCAACTTGTGTATCTAAGACCATGCTTTCAGACTGAAGTAAAATTATAAAGTGTTATATCAAATATACATTTGCCATTGGTATTTTAAATTGAATATTATACTATAGTGATTTTTCTTTATTTGTTTGCATAGCCTGGCACCTGTGTTTGCTCTGTTTGTACCATTTTACTGCTCCATACCGAGAGTCCAAGTGGCACAAATTCTGGGCCCGTTGTCCATCACAAACAAGACATTGATTTATATATTGGGACTACAGGTACAGTATGCATTTTTATGTTCACATTTCGTTAACCAGATCTTTTTTTTTTTTTTTTGGTCTTTTTCTCATTTGATCTCCTTGAAAACAATGGGTTTTTTTTCCCCATAAGTTTGGCTTCATGATCTATATCAAATGTTCAAAGGAAGTGTTACAGAATGAGAACATCAAGGTGTATAAGGTACTAGAATACTTTCATAGCCTTTAGAATCTGATAAGAGCTTTCACTGTAATTTGTATCAGTGGAAAATATTTTAATTTCATTGTACAATAGCGTGTAAGTACTTTTTAAAAATCATAGTATGAAATGGAAATAAATGAGAACAGTCAAAAGGTGGAAAGTGGAACATCACTGTCAAAATTAATTTATTGAGTACAGTGTCACAAATAAAGCTCTGAAGGAGAAACCAGGTACTCTTTACCAGCCCAAGCTTTGGGGTTTGCTAGAAACATAAGCAACTTTATAACTTCTGTGTTGCATGGGCATGATAGCACTGCCACCATCTGCTAAATGGTTTGATACGAAGACCAGTAGGGTACTTACTATTTAACTTAAATTGGAAAAGGTTATTATCACAAATATTCAGTAAATATTGATCGCTCTCTGCCGGGTTCCAGTTCCAGTGGTAGAAAACACATGATTTTCAGTTTCCTACCTGTAATACTTGTCACTTTTCTTTCACTCTCACAGCTTTTGATGTAAAACTTTTATTCTGCTGTTTCCTGTGGTACCATGTGTAGTTTGGCCTTTTGATCCACTGTTAATACTCATAACATTCCTTATCCCACACATATCAAACCGGATACTAGTGTCACTATAAAATGCCCTCCTCCCTCCCCTTTTAACCTTTAGCATTTCCTCTAACTTCTCTAGTCTGCTATCATGTGTTATCAATGGCTCATCTAGGGTGGGTGTTTCCTTATCACTTTTACAACTATTTCTCATGAAACTTCTTTATTCTTCATCTCTCAGCCTACATAGTGTTACACTTTCCCTTATTCTTCCTAATATTTGTTTAACCTAATAGCACATTTCTGCAGTTTATTCTTATTACTAGTATTTGCTCTGGCATGCTTAATTTTTTTTTAAAGATGTTACAGTAGGCAGAATGCAATGGTAGAAGGTACTCTGGACCTGGGACAAGTAACTCAAGTTCTAGTTCTAACGTGGCACTCACTAGCTTATAGCTTGGGTCAAGTTATAGAAGCCTTCTCAGCCTCATGTTGACTCTATAGTTTCTTCCAACTCTGAAGTTATATACCATCTAGAGAGTGAAAAACATTGATTTATTAATTATGGGCTAGGAAGTTAGTGGAGCATTAAGGAAAGTCTTTGGAGTCAAGTAGACTTTGCTCTAATTTCTTGCTCTGATAATTACTTTATCACCTTTTCTGAGCCCCCATTTTCCCGTCTGTGAAGTGGGGTGGTAGTATCTATCTTAACAGGGACATTTGAAGGATTAGAGATAATAGTATTGGTGTTTAGGGTAATCTGAACAGATAATAAGAAATAAGTCAATTGGTTCCTATTATTAATTAACAATTTGTATCTCTACAGCTACCACATTGGTGTTCTGAAATTGTGAATGTTTTTTATTTTCTGGTTTTTGGTTTGTTTTTTGTTCTGTTTTATTTTTTGGTAAAGTAGAGGTTAATATCAAGAAGTAGTAGTGAATCTACCTCATTGGCCTTCTTGATAAAATCTAAAGTCCTCACCATGAGTGATATCCAGGATTCTTCTTGCCATCTAGTATCAACTTCTACCTCTCCCCACCTTGAAGAGCCTATGAACCCCTTATTTTTATTTTCTTCTTCCCTCCTTCTTTCCCTCCCCTCTAGACCTTTGCACATATTTCTGGGCCTTTCTGTTTCTCATAGAACAGCTTCTTAAAGCCACAGATATTTGATGAATGAATGAATGAATGAATTTAATCATTATCACAAGAGCAAAAATGTTTGAGAAGGGTCATTTAAGTATCAAATGGCTTGAGAACCAGTCATGTAATGCACTGTGCTAGGGACTATGGGGGATAAAATGAAATATGAGATGTGGCACCAGTTGTCAGGGAGCACGGCTATGGGAGAAAACATAGACACAGTCAAAATATGAGCAGACACACTTAGAACCAAACATGCAGTATGATGGGGGGCTTACGAGTCCAAAGGAAATAAATTTTTACTGACAAAATTAGTGATATGCTCATCTTATTTGTATTTGAAACAGTAGCATGGAGAGATCACGAACGGGGGCCAGTGGAGCCAGACTACTGGGTGTATACTCACAGCTCCGCCGCTCAGCAGCTCTTCGACCATGAGCAAATTACTTAACCTCTCCATTTTTCATGAGTAAAATAGAGTTAATAATAGAACTTACCTCATGGAGTGATTAGGAGGATTTAGTAGATTTAATATGTAGAAAGCATTAAGATCATAGCTTGGCACATAAATGCTATGAAAGTGTTAGCTATTTTATTATTCTTTCTATTTTTAAAAGAACACTACAGAAAAATATTTTTCACATAATTCCAGTCTTTGTTATTGTCAGCGTCATTTACACTGAACAAGCATCCATGCTAGATCAAAGGATTAAACTTTAGATCAAGGGGTTAAAGTTGCAGCTGCTGCCCATTCAACATAAACTAGCGCTAGAGCAACGCTCGTCAGCCTCCTTGTACCTGGGCTTGGTCATCTCTTACCTTTGTATCTGCCTTCTTTCAGTGTATCTTTTTTTTCTTATGTGTTCTTGATAAATGTGTGTAACTTTGAGGTTTTCATCCAGCACAGTGCCAGCAGTGAACTTGAGTATCCTTTCTGTACAAGCAGAAGTAGTTAAACTCCCAATCTAAAGATCTGTATATGAAATATGAACGAACATTAGGCTATGAATCTTTACTGTGTTCTAGGAACACTTTGAGATGTTTATGACTTTTTTTAAACCTTGTCCACAACTCTCAAATGTAAATGATTTGAAACACAGGGAGAGATTTCATAAGACTTAACTTTAATTACTATTGCCATTAATTTACTTTGATATCATTACTTAGTTTGCTCTTCCTTGGATGAACTGGGATGAGAATATCAACAGTTAAACAGAATAGCATTGGACATGGACCTGTATGTTTGCAAAAGTCTTCCCATCTAAATTTAGAGTAATGATAAGAAGTCAAAATGAGAATTATGTAAACTGATATTAGATGTCATTACTTAACACCAAGAATTGGATGGTAACTACATATTTTGTATATTCATTCCAAAAATCCCTTTATATGTGGTGTTTTACCTTGTTTAAGTCAATTAATGTTCATTTTAAAATAAGAATATGCTTGAATTTCACTTATTTTTCTTTGCATGGGAGTGGGCCATGTTCAACCAATCTGTTTTAGGCTATGAAAGGTGGCGGTTTTAGTTAAAAATTAATATGTATTTTTTAAAATAACGGGATTGATATTTATTAATTTTCTCTTTATAGTAAGGTAAATAAGCAATACTTAACATAATGGTTATGATTATAGTTCTATAAAAATAAGTGTGCTGTGACTGGCAGTTGAATTTCATTTTTAGTTGCCTTTTTTTTCTTTTATAGCTTTTCACCTCTGGTTCCTACATCTGGATTGTAGCCATAAGTGGACTTGTAAGTGTGATTCCCCCCTCCCCCTATCCCCTCTCTTTTCTGAAGAAACTTTAGGAAAACTGTCATATTTAGATTATGGCTCATATTCACTTGTCTCCAACATTCTTCTAACCGTGTCAGGTTCTATGTCAATGCTACTTCTTTAGTGATGAAAAAGGGCCAGTGACATAGGTAATTGAGGTGGCCTATTTGTCTAGTTTTGAAGTAATTTTGGTAAATGTTTTAGCTGAGTTTCTTGTCAGTTGTTTTGTTTTGTTTTGTTTTTTTAATTACATTAGTAGTTGAACTCAGTAGGGAAAAAGAAAACAGGAAAAAAATGAAGAAGTTGGGTTTACTAAAAATAATGAGATATATTCTACTTGTTTTGTAAAGAGACATTGTCATGCAAGGGGAAAAAAAATAAGGCTAAGTGGAAAGTCAGGTGAATTGGAACTGACAGAAGACTCATCAGGATGTGTGGCCAGAGAAGGAAGAAGTGAACGAGCCCAAGGATTCGGGTGGTATCCTCATTTTGTGCTAGAATGTCTTCGTCTCACCTATCCCCATCTGCTCTGTATATTTTTTATTTTAATAAACATCTGTCATAAACATTATTTATGAGGTATTTAAAAACAAATTAGAACATGAAATTGAACTGTGTTTTTCATTCATGACTTAAATTTGAACTCCCAAATTTATATAAACATAAGTTTGTAACTAGTATATATGGAATATAGTTTTAATTTCTTTCTTAGAAAAGACTAAGAAAATTACAGAATAGATTTATAATATGTAAAAATCAAAGGGAAAGGATTTGGAAATAACTATGTACTCTTCCAGTACAGTCATTTTAACTTCAAGTAATTTATCACTATAATTTGTTTCTAGTGAATGGTATTTTGTGCTACTGTATCTTTACTTTAAGGCTGTTCACTTCTCTCTTTCCTTTATGCTCTTGATAGTATTTCTTTTGTATTCGTTCTCTTCGTATATAACTAATCCTTCATTCTTTACTGCTTCCAGCCAAAATTCTGGGTATCGAAGTTTCTTTGCCCTTCCCTAAGTATTTTCTCAGATACCCAGATACCTGATTGCTTTCGAACCACAGTGCTGAAATCTGCCGTGAGGTCTTTTAAACCATCTGTGCTACCTCATAGTCTTAAGACTTGTAGTGACTTGGGGACAGACTGGGGTCAGAGTGAGTCTTTGGGGCACAATTGCCAGGGTCTCTGTAATCAAATCCTATTCCCACTTGAACTGCCAGCTTGATTGACATCTACTTAACCAGTCTGCATACAATAGATGGCTCCCTGCTGTCGTTGGCAGGAGTGTTTTCTTTTTCTATCATGATACATTTTATTTCTCTTAGCAGTGATGGTCTCAAGTCCTATTTTGGATTTTTTCCTAAAGCATTCAAGAATTTGAGAAGTACTTTACTATATGCTATTTCATTGTTAATTTATCCAACTACATCTTTGATAACTTATTATGACTCATTTAAGACATCCCATTTTCTCTATTTTGTTTTTAGACTCCTGGTTTTAAACTAAGTGCTTGCTATCACCTCAGATAGTTTCATTTTGTGACATTCAATATTCTAGAGGTTATATTTCTCATTTCTGTGTAGTCTTTTTAAAATCGAAAATGTACAGGTTGTTGTCAAAGTCTTTTTCAGTACACATACTTAGCGGGTAGTAAGGTACTTGTTTTGTTTTTTAATCAGAAGTTTAACAAATTTTTAATATAAAAATCCCTTGTTGCAAAAAAATGATAGAATTGCACAATAATTGGAATATAATTTCTTGATAAATTTAACATTTAAATAGTCCCACTATTAATGAATGCCTCTGAGCCAACTGAATTTTTACTTTTTACAATAATTCAGCCAGTGTTAAGTGCCCTTCTACCATGAACATGAATCTGATAAATCTTCATAATCAGCCTTGTTATTTATTATTATTCCTCTATAATTATATGATAGTGTGTTTACTTACAATGATTAATATCAGTGAGAATCATAGCCAGTTTTCCTGTATAATATACCGTAAGTATTGATGCTTGTTTTGAACATAATGAATATTTTATTTCTGACTTTTTTTGGAAAACCACATTTTATTATGAGATATTTCATATAATATGGTATGCTTTAGATAAAGAAGAGGATATTAAAATTATTTGTGAATATTTGCTTTACACACCACTGATTATAGGCTCAAAGTCCGAGAGTCACAAAGCCACAGCTCGTCCCAGATGTCTCTTGCTCAATGTGACTTCTCTCTCCACATGTATCAAGTGACTTCCCTTTTTTTTTTTTGTTTTAGTTTTATGCTAAATAAAATACTAAAAAGAAAAGAAAATTCTTACTACCAAAAAAAGATGCACAGATGGCGTTCAGTGTTTTTGGGGAATGTTAGAAACCCTGTTGATGAAATTTCACCTTTTAGTTTTAAAATCATTAGTTTACCGAACATACTGTATGTGTAAAGGAAGTAATTCTATTTCAGTTTGACACTTATGTGTTCTTAAGAGAAAGAGCTTTATTTTTAAAAAAAAAAATGTGTAAAACATACAGCATATGCTATCTACTGTCATAGAAACCAAAAACTTACTCATACTTTCTGGAAAGCTGCCAACTTTGAATTTAGTTTATTTTATGTAGTTACTGGTAAATTATTTTGGTTAGACTGGTTTTTCTCTCTCCTTGTAGCATTCGTTGTTGTACGATTGTAAATGTTTCTGAATATATAACTTAAAAATATCCCACCGATTAAAAGATTTCAAAATTTCAAAAATGTTAGTATGTACCTGCTTCCATCTCGTTCTCACCATGATGTCTAACTGTTCTTAATGTCTTTGGTGAAGGCTTTAGAAACTGAGAAACTCTTTACGTATTTACAATGTCACTAATCTTGTTACACATTAATATTTTTTTTTTCTTAGAGAAAATGTTTCTTACTTATTGCACTGTATTTAAGTTCTTTTTGTGGTTCTTCAGTGAGACTTTGGGCCATCCATATCTCTGCACTTCTTCATTTTCTGCCGCTTTATGAATCATAATAGTGAGTCATTACTGCTGGGATGGACCCTGATTCTCAAAAGTTGAAGTTTGGCCCTGAGCTGATTCTGGTGTGATTGAAACAGAAAGAGCCTGCTTTTGCTGATACTCTCTTTTTACATTTGGTCCTCTTTCAGCTATTTGGGAGTGAATTAACAGGCAGGCCTGTTATTTCTCAGGCTCTAAGCTTCACTCCTTCAACATATCCCCTTACAGTCTGCCCATTTCCTGTGTTTTTTACCTGTTCCTTATAGTGTATCAGACTTTGATTGTCTTTGATCAGCAACCTTATTATGAAAAAAAGTCTGTCTTACCCAATGAGATTAGAAACAGAGATTGACACCAGATTATTTAGGACTTTGAATGTGATCTGAATGTGTATTTTTTTCTGTAGGCAGCGAGGAATCTTTAAAGATTTTCAAATGAAAAGATGGTGCAAGATTATGGAAGTCTTATTAGGGTTTGCAAATCATAGACAAGAGGAAGGGAAAAATGAGTAATCATGAAGGAGTCAGGATGGCTCATTTGTGGGCTGTGATATGCCTTTCTCTCTTCCCTCCACAATAGTTTTAAAGACAAAAAAACATCATCCTGTGATATCTGTAAAAGAAAAAACATCGAACAAAACCTTATGTTGATTGGCTTTCCAAGGCATGGTATAGCATTAAGAGGAATGCTTATGGATTAGCATAACCTACCCTGGAAATCTAAACTACTTCAGAGTAAGTTTTGGAGCCCTGACCTGCTGCCGGCATGAATGAGAAGGGATGCCGGGTCCTCCGTGCCTTCCCATTTTTCATGTCTCCCTTCATGTTTTCTTCTATTATTCTTTCTTCCCTTAGATTTCTTCTCCAGATTGACCAAAGAAGGATACAGTATAGCAGGTCATATAACTCATTTGATGTCCAAGGTTTTCAGTCGAACTTTAGGAACTGAGATTATTTTCTAGCAGTTCATTAAAAATAAGGACAGAAACTGCAGAGGGTCATCAAGGCTGGTTAGACCTCTGAGGTTAGTTGAGCTTGTGAAAGGACAAGTGTGAAGTAGAAGATGACATTAGACCTGTAGGAAGTATTCATTATTTAGAGGGTGCTTTCACCTTCTTAGAATTGAAGTAGTGTTTATAATCCCAACACTGAATCACGTGCTTATTAGTCCATTGTACCTTTCTCTCTCTCTCCCTCCCACTTCTCCTCTCTTTTTCTTTCTCTTTTATATTGATTCATTCATTCCTTCTGTCTTCTCCCCTTTTCCCTTCCTTCCTCTCTATGCCCCCTTCTCCTCTCCTGACTCCAGGTAGCCTGGTCCTCCTGAAAGGAACCTTCTGCCTTCTTCCTTGTCAGCAATTGCAATTCAGTCCAGGGCTGACAAGGAACATTTATTAAACAGGTATTACACTGGAAAGAAGTGACTACTAGACTTCGATTTTTAAATGTTCAAAGCAGAATAAATGAAGTTATGCCAGTGTCTTAATAAAACTAACTGGCACAGAAGTGCCTTATAAAATATAGCTATACAAATTTTTATTACTGTAACTTAGCTTTTACCTATAGGCAAAAACCTAGCCTCCTTTCAAAGTCTTTCAAAATTTGGCCTCTTATACCACTTTCATCCCTGTGTACCATATACTTCAGTGACACTGAACATTTTACTGTTTCCAAACATCTCTTCCTATCTAACTGTGCCACCGTGCAATCACTTATTTTTCTTTAACAAACACACAGCACTTACTATGTACAGATTCTGGTGGCAGATTATGTTATTTGTTCAAATTTTTTTGTTTGTTCAAAATATTTGATGCCCCTCCCTACAAGTCTTCTGCACACCCCAATAACTTCAGGCTTTACTCTGTGACTTACATTAGCCACTAAAATATGAGCACAAGTGATGAATGCCTCACAAGAGAAGTTTTGAGAGCCATCGTGTGGTCCTACCATTATTACTGTTTCCTTTACCATGAGAAAAGCTTGTGCTAGATAGAAGCCAGAGTGAAGGACTCATGGAGCAGAGTTGTGGTCAACATGTAAGATGAGTGAGAAAAAAATTTTGTTACAAGCTACTAAAATTTGAGATAGTTTGTTACCATAGTGTAACCTAGAGAAAGCAAACTAATACAGCCCATTTCTAAGCATAAATGTTATCTTAATTCGTCCTCATAAAAGCCTGATGAGCTAAGGATGGTTATCACCATTTTATTGATGAAGAAACTGGGCACGGAGACCTTAAGTAATTTGCCAACAATATAAGCTGGTAAGTAGTGTAGACAGGATTCAGATGCAGATACTCCAACTTTAGTGTCTGTGTTCTAAAGTCCTGACTCTGAAGCGTTTTCTGAGCCAACCCTGTCTTCCAGTTTAGGAATTATACCTTATTCCTTATAATTCTCAGTGCCTAGCACAATATCTGGTATTTTACTTACGTTCTAAAAATAATTTCTGTGCTATAAAACACTATAATACTTTGTTATTGTCAGGATGCTTTCAACACGTCCTGCCTTCCTAAGTTCTTGACATGATCTCTACAGTGGTGGAGAACATGGGTTTCCCACTTTAAAAATGAGGAGGCCAAGGTTCAGGTTGCATAACTGATGGGTGGTAGAGCCAAGACCAAAGACCAAATGTTGTGATCCAGTGCCATTGACTATACTTTTCAATGCTCTCATCCATGTCTGTTCCAACCACAAGACACTTAAGAACAAAGCTATTCTTAGATCTTCCCTTGACTATATCAGTAAGGTGAGGCCCTATTGATCATCAGTGGAAACATGATTCTGGATATGAAGAAGTTGTACCCAGAGGTGCTGAAAGACAGATAGCAACACCTTTCTGCAGCCTTCACCAGGAATTTTGTGGGCCAACCAATATCTAAGAAAACTATCCCATTGGCAGCCTCTACATTCCTTCCAACATGAAAAATCTAGTCTATAGCTAAACTGTCTCTTCTAAAATCATCCAGATATTTAACTGGTTCTCCATATGATGGATTAAAGATGCAGCCGAAACCACACATTCAGCAAACTCATTGTCTGTGTTTCTGGCATTGTCACATACAAGAAAATGAAGCAAAGAATGGCTTTGAGAAAATTTAAAGGATAATTTAAAATATATTTATCTGGTTCAGTAGTGCTGCTGGTCAGAGGGGAAAAAATGGCAATAAAGAAGAGGTCATGAAAACAGTCATACTTTCTAATTTTAGATGATTACTGGTAGATTATCATGTCAGTTGAAGCACAGAGCATTTTCCCACAGGGTCTTTGCATTGTTTTCCTGTCAAGAGATGGGAAGTCTTGACTCAATGTTGATTATCTCTTTAAACTGATTTAAAAAAAAAAAAATAGAAGTGTCTGGTGTTTCTTCCGTTTGGGGGCTGATCGTGTTGATGTATCTCTTCTTTCTTGATGATAACTTATGAGAAAGGAATATGGTAAAATCAGTGCATGCTGTTTTGAATTTATTCATTTATAAACAACAGCATAACTTATTATCAAAAAGTTTTCTCATGTTAGTTTGTGTTAACTGGGAACATTTTCAAAGTATCAAATTTTTGTTGCTAAAGATTGTAGTCTGCTAAAATTCCACCTCTTTTATAAAATTTAAAAGGTTTATGTATCTAGAAATGTATAGATCTATCTAGAGCTTCACATTCACTTTTTTTGAGAAATTCTTTTTCTGTTTATGAAAGTGTGATTTACATACAATAAAATTCACCAATTTTAATTTTACAGTTTGGTGAATTTTCATAATGTATACAGTTGTGTAACCACCACCACAATCGGGATAGAAAACATTTCCTTACTCTGAACATTTTCTTCATTCCTTTTGCTCTCTGTCCTCTCACCCAACTGCCATCTCCAGGTAACCCCTGATCTTTATGTGATTGTAATTTTGCCTTTTCTAGAATTTCATATAATTGGAATCATACAGTATAAAGTCTTGTGTTTTACTTTTTTCCCTTAACATGATGTTTTTGAGATCAATCTATGTTTTATTAATATTTCATTTCCTGTTATTGTAAGTATTAATCTCTGGTATGGTTACACCACAATTTGTTTATCCTTTCACCAGTTGATGAACATTTGGGTTATTTCCTGGTTTGAGTTATGATTAGGCTGCTATGAACATCTATGTACACACTTCTGTGTGGATAAGTTTTAACTTCTCTTAGATAAATACCTAGAAGTAGAACTGCCAGGTCATATGATAAATAAATGTTTTATAAGGTACTACCATATTATTTTATAAAGCAGCTGTACCATTTTGCTTTCCACCATCAATACATGAGTGTTCCAGTTGCTCCACATCCTTGCCAACACTTGTTATTATTAGTTGTTTTCATTTTAGCCATTCTAGTTGGCATGTAATTTTAATTTGCATTTATCTAGTGACTTGTGATATTAAGAGTGTTTTCAAGTGCCTGCTGACCATTTGTATATCTTCATTTTTGAGGTGTCTGTTCAAATCTTTTACCCACTTTTTTGCTGCATTTCATTTGTTTTCTAATTGAGTTAAAATAATTCTTTTTATATGCTGGATGTAGTAAGCACTTTGTTGGCCATGCTTGGTAAAAATTTTATCCCAGTGTGTGGCTTGCCTCTTGTTTTCTTAACTATGTCTTTCAATGAGCAGAGTGTTTAATCTCGATTAAGAAATATTTGCTGATCTAAAGTCACAGATTAGATCTTATATTTTCTTTTAGAATTTAATAGTTTTTTGCTATTACATTTAGGTCTAAGATCCAATTTGACAGTACTTCCTGTGAGATAAGGGTTGAGGTTTATTTTTTATATACGGATATTCAATTATTCTATCACCATTTGTCGAAAAGACCCCTTTGTCCTTTGTATTACTTTGTCACCTTTGTTGAAAATCAGTTGACAAATGTGGATCTATTTCCTGACCACCTTTTCTATCTCAATTTATATGTCTGTCTTTATACCAGTATCATACTGTCCTGAGTACTTTTGCTTTCTGGTAATTCTTGAAATCAGGTCTTCCAACTTTATTCCTCTTTTCAAAACTGTTTTAGCTATTTTAGAAACATTGACTTTCCATACATATTTTATATCAGCTTATAATTTCTTCAGAAAAAAAATCAGTTAAGATTTTGCTCGGGGTTCCATTGAAACTGTAGGTCAGTTGGAGAGGATTCCCATTGCGATGATTTTAAGATGTAACCGCAAATTGCTTTACTCAAGGTGGAGCTTATTTCCCCTCTCCGAGAGTGTGGGCTATAATGAGGAATTCACTTATAGTAAATAGAATTTGGCAGAAATGATGGAATGTGACTCCAAAGCTCAGGTCATAAAACAACACAGCTCCTTCCATCTTGCTCCCTCTGAAATCACTCTCTCTAGGGGAAGCCAGCTAACTGTCATGAGGACACTGAAAGCAGCCCTGTGTAGGGGTCCATATGGCAAAGAACTATGGTCTCCTGCCGACAGTCAGCACTGACTTGCCAGTTGTGTTTTTGATTCCTTGGAAGCTGATCTCTCAGCTCCAGCTAAGCCTTCAGGTGAATGCAGGTAGGCTGACATTTTGACTGCAACCTTATGAGAGACCTTGAGCCACAATCACCCAACTAAGCTGCCCCCAGATTTCTAACAGCCATAAACTGTGTATACAGTAAATCTTTAATTGTTTAATCCACTGAGTTTTGGATAATTTGTTATTTAGTAATGGATAACTAATATATGCATTTTTAATAAAATCACATTTTCCAATCCATGAACATGGTATATCTCAACATTTATTTAACAACTCTTTAATTCCCGTTTTCAGTCTTTCATTAAATGGATTTATAAGTGTTTGTGGGGTTTTGATGCTATTTTAAATGGAGTTTTTTTTATAATTTTTGTTTATTGCTAGTTTAGAGCAGTGCTTCTCTATTTTGCTATTCTCAACTTGCTAAATTTCTTCATTATTTCTAGTAGCTTTTTGTGGATTCCTTGTGGTTTTCTATATACATGGTCATGTCACCAGGAAATATGTTTTGTTTATATGTTTTAGTTGTTCCTTTCTATTCTGTGACTTTTATTTTTCTTGCTTAGTTAGCTACACTAGCTAAGACCTCTAGTACAATGTTAAATAAAAGTGGTGAATGAGCATCCTCGCCTTGTTCCTTGTCTTAAAAAGCATTGAGTTTTTCACCATTGAATCTATATATCTATAAATGCATAAATCATTTTATATCTTCACATTCATTTTTAGTTTATTATTTTTAGTCCAATGTAAGAAACAAGTTTCAACATAAACCCAATAAACTAATTTTGAGTTTGTTGAATCAGCTTATGAAAGTGGGTATAATTTGAAAGGGAGATGCTCTCCTTCTTAAAAGATATATTAAAAGGTATTTACATTTAAGCACCACATTAAGGCTTTTTCCATGTGCTAGAAACTCTAGTTGTCTCCCAGTATATTTTCAACTTAGAAACAGAATCTTCATCTTATTTGCAGCACCAGTACCTCCAACTAAAAGGTCACATTTCCCAGTGTTCTTTGCATCTAGGTATAGCCACCAGACTAAAATCCTGGCATCCTGGCTAGTACACTATAACATACATATTGCTGGAACTTCTGGGAAGCTTCCTAGAATAGCCTTTCATCCTTTTGTCCTTCTTTATTTTCTTCTCCCTACTGCTTGGAATGCATTTAGGATGGTTGGGGCTCTTTTAACATGCGAGAGAAATGAACATCTGTTGTATTTAAGCCATTGTTATTTGCAGTTTTCTGCTTTATGCAGTTAATCTAATGCCAATGCATGATTTTCAAAAAAAAAAAAAGCTTAGAGCAGGTTTCTAAGACAATTTGTTAGAAACAACCTGTGATCAGTCTAATTCTGTCCCTATTCCAGCTCAGCTTCCCAAGAATCAGAAGGACATCAGTGTTTTAACTGGATCCTTCAAAATCATATTAAAAGAGATAAGAGCTATAGACGGAATTCATGAGTCACTTTTGAAATGGACAAAGAACAAGATAGCAAACTAAAGGCACACAATTCTGTCCCATAAAAAGAATCATTTCCTAATTAATCACTAATTTGCATAAAAAGTCATAAAAAAATAATTTCCAAAGTTCCTTCCTTCTTCCTAAGGATTTCCATTGAGGAAGAAGGACTAGGAAAATGTAAGGTTCATAAGAGCAGGGATTTTCTCTGTTTTGCTTCTACCATATCCCAGTGTTTAGAACACATCCTGGCACATAATAGATATTCAGTAAATATGTGTTAAATAAATAAATGAGG
The DNA here is from genome assembly GCA_003508835.1 of Eonycteris spelaea. NCBI lineage: Eukaryota > Metazoa > Chordata > Mammalia > Chiroptera > Pteropodidae > Eonycteris > Eonycteris spelaea. The sequence goes on from PUFA01000047.1 coordinate 10,904,440, forward strand.
CCTCATTGGCTCTAGTTTCCTCAGGACTTGAGTACAAATGAAGTCTGTATAAAGGGGTCCAGGAGCAAGAGGACCGTTGTCCCCTTTCTCATCCCTGTCTTATGAAAGCAATTCTTTCCCCCCAGGAAAGCAGCCCCTTGTGTTTGTCTTAATGACTGGATGATAGGTTTCCTGAATGTTGGGACTGTGGCAGTTCACACAGACCCTGGCAGGGCAGTTTGCTGTGTGGATTTTTGTTTGGCCACAGTTGGCTGGAGAAAGAGATCAACAAAAATCTGGTGTCATTGCCAGGTCATGGTTTCTCACCTTTGCTTGCTGTGGTTTCTTGCTAATGCTAAACAAGAGCAGAGGACAGTTGAGGTTAATGATTACTAATCAAGAGTGTTTCCTATGTTTTCACCCAACAAATTAAATTTATTTGCTCCAAGGGCATTATTTCATGATTCCTTTTCTAAAAGGACTAATAATCTGAAAAATTGGAATAAGAGTATAATTGATGTCCCGGTTTATTAGTGGCCTAAAAAATCAATTTCTTGTTGTTTTATATTCTCAGTTAGACTTATGAGGTAATGGCTTCTGTTGTTGGTCTAAGGGGAGCTCCTAGTTCTAACCCAGAGCTATGGCCTGGTGCTTTGGCCTTGGCTTTCAGCTGCATGTGGCCCAGAACTCTCTCTGATTCTGGTTGCCTGGCTTCTGGGTTCATTTTCCTAGCAGGGATTCCTGATCCCTGCTGCTTGAATGCTCTGATTCCAGTGCTGGCTGCCTTTCCCAGACACGTGTCACTTGTTTGTTTTCACCGTATCTCGTCATCCTGGACCTGACTCCCGGCTTGTCCAAGATCACTGCTACTGCTTGTCATTGGGCCTCTCAGCTTGACCTTGGGCTTCCTGGCACTGAAGGCCTGCCAGACCCCTTCATTAGAGTTTCTCTTAGTGTAACATGCAAATCCAAGAAGATGGTCTATTTTTGAAGCCTCTTTTTTCACAGACTCTTTGGGTTTCAAGAAAACTATCATTAAGAACTCCCACTATGAGAAGAGTTTATGGGTGATGAAAATTAAAGTTAAAAGTAATGTATAAATGTCAAGTAGTGTAATAATGATATTCTCTTGAAACTTTTTGTAGTAATGAGGTATAACTTAATATTCTTATCATCTTCTCATAGAATAAGGGTGGTGTATCAAATATTTATAGAAAACTAAATTCTTTAAGCTCTTTCAATTTTAATCCTTTGTGAATACCTAAAGCATTTTACAGTAGCACTTTATTTACTTGACAACTTGAGGTCATGCTGGTTGGTATATCAGAAGTATGGACAGCCAAACTCTACTTTTTGTCATATGGGAAAACATAAACTTAGGATTCAATAAGTGCATCTGCTAGCAATTTTCCAATTTCCTTTAAAAGAATCTAAGGTAACGTGTGTTTTTTTGTGGATTCATTTTTTTCACAAATACTTGTAGGGTAGTTAATATGTGCCAGAGGCTATTCTAGGTTCAGAGGCCAAACAGTGATCAAAACCAACCAAAATCCTTCCCCTTCCAGAGTATACATTCAAATAAGAAGCAGCCCTTCGGGTTGAAATTTAAGCAAATGAACACAAAAGTTCTATTTTATTCGTGCCAGAATTTGCAGTAGTATATTTGTTTTTCCCCTCGCTCTTACGTATAACATTGCAGTTGAGTATTCCCTAAAGCATATACCTTAATCTCTGCTACGTACAGTGGGCCCTCTGTATCCACGGGTTTCACATCTATAATTCAACCAGCCACAGATCGAAAAGATATTTTTTCTAATCTCACATGTTCCAAACTTTGTTACCCATCAAGCACTACACTGAATCCACAAGAACAAAATGATGAGTAGGCATACCCAGCTGTGGCCTCTATGTAAGTATAGGTTACGTGCAAATCCTACACTATTTTATATAAGGAATGTAAGCACCTTCAGGTTTTGGTATCCGTGCAGATGATGGAACCAGTCTCCCTTCAGATACAAAGGGGCAACTGTCTTGTCGAATTTCTCTCCAGGGTAGTTTACCACTTTACCGTCCCTCAAGACTGCGAGTCCTCAGTTCTCATCCTCACCAAAACTTGCTACCAGGTTTTTTAACTTTTGCCAATTGTTATTATTTTAACATTGTTCCTTTTAGTTTGCATTTCCCTGAAAAGGTGAGGATGAACATCTTTCATGTATTTTTTGGCCCACTCGAATTTCTCTTTATTGCCATTTCATCTGCTCTTATATTGAGGTGATTGTCTTTTTCTTATAAATTTATAGTTTCTTTTTGTATTCTGAACACTGCTTTTGTTCAGTACAAGAATTCTAGGTGCCTTCTCCCAGGCTCTGACTTGTCCTCTCACTTCATTCATGGTAACTTTTGGCATACGGTAGCTTTTAAACTGTAAAATAAATAAATTTATGTTTTCCTTTTTTACTTTGTGCTTTATGGTTTTTTTAAATTAATTAATTTTATTTTTTAACAATAAGGCATATATATATTTACACTGTGTATTCACCTCCCATAGTAAGATTTCTTCTGTGCTTTATGTTTTTTATTTAAAAATTCTTCGCCATCCCTATGCCAAAAAGATGTTTCTTCTGTATTTTGTGTAGAAAGATTTACAGTTTTGTAAATTATATTTCTGTCCTTAACTCATTGGAAATTTATATGTACAATGTCAGGAAGGGAGACCTTTTTTTGTCTTTATTTATAGCTTTTGTATCCTTTCCCTCTAATTTACCTGTTTCTGCTGTATACCAGCTGCCCTTGTACTCAAGAGTCTGCTTCTGTACTCAATGAACTTTAGATCTATTTGAGTAGCTCTACAAACTTTGTAGCATGTCTTGAAATCTGATAGGCCTTATTATGCATCTTTAAAATTACCTTGGCTGTTCTGGATCCTTTATACTTTCCTTTTAAACATGTCTGTTGTCAATTTGTAACAAATACCAAAATGTGGGTAAACTACAAACGTCATGAAGCTGAACAAAGCTATAAAGTGAACATGCTCATATAACTCCACACAGATCAGAGCACTGCCAGTCCCCAAAACCCATCATCCCTTCTGTGACTTCTCTCCTGGGACATATGGTCATCACCTTCACATTTTGCATCATGGTTTTCCCACTCAATATATAGTTCAAATTGAACTATATATTTACTTAAGTGAAATCATAGTGTGTGCAATCTTTGTGTCTGACTTCATTCCCCAACATTATGTTTTTTTAATTTAAACCTTAAATGTTTCATATGAATTTTAGAATTGGCATTTAAGTTTCAACAACAAAAGAAAACAAAAACCCTATTAAGATTTTATTTTTAATCTTGAATTTATATATTAATTTGATGAAAATTGATAACAATTTTTCACCTTCCCATTTATAGATGTGGTATCTGTATTTATTACTCAGGTCATTTTTTAAAATGTCCATTATATAGTTTTTTAGTTTTCCCTTGCATATTTTTCATTAGATTTATTTCTAAGTGTCTTATAGTTGTTGTTGCTGTTATCTCCTAATAGCTAATTATTTAACTTTTCTAGACAGTCTGAAATTTATCTTTGGTAACTTTTAAGGATGTCTTTCTTTGTTCACAGTGATCTAATAATATTTATTTTATTATCTTTCTTGGGACTTCTCTGCATTTTTCATCTAAGGATTTATATTCTTTATCAATTCTAGAAAACTATCATGACTATTATCTCTTGGAATATAGTCCCCTCTTCCCATATTCCCTCTGTTGTCTTATGGAAGCTCTCTCTATGAGACGTACATTGAAGACCTTTCTGTCTGTATGACATCTTTCTCTGTAGAGCCCCAGGCCTCCCCTCTGGGCCCGCTCTACTGGCTTCAGAGCCTCTTTGATCCGTGTCCTGAAGAGCTTTTATCTTCTCCCTGTAGATGGGAGAGAGGGTAGGTATGGGCTATGCTGGGCATAGGGAGGAATTGGGGTTGCTTTCACAAAGTTAAGATTCCTCCACTTCACTCCTGCCTTTCACACAGTACCTGAACTATGTGCTTCCAATCCCTGAACCTGTCCCAGCTCCAGGAGACCTTCTTGCTGGCATTTGCATTTACCCTTTTTTCCATATGCTAAGGAATTTCTAATTATACAATGTGTTTTCCATTTTGTTTGTGTGGTTCAGGATTACAGATACTTTCTGGCTTTATCGTATGAGGAGTTTGTTTCTGTTTTCAATTTCTTTGTTGCTTTGTGCCATTTTTGAGATAAGTGGAATGGAAATTATTTGAAACCCAAAGTCATCTACCATTCATTCTCTAGCCTACTCAGGTCTTTCTTTTGCTCCTACCACTGCACCAAAACTGTTCTTATAAGGTCATCAAAGGCCTCCATTTTGCCAAATGCAATGGTCATTTTCCTTTCTCTGTCTCACCTGAACTTCGAACTGTATTAAACATAAATAAGTAGTATTCGTATCTCAAAACACTGTTCTCTGAGCTTCCCTGATACTAAACTCTACTAGTTTTTCGTCTGTTCACTGGCAGCCCCTTTTCAGATTTCTTTACTGGCTTATCCTACTCTGTCCATCTCCAAAACGTTGGTGTACCATGGGTTCAATGCCAAGTCCTCTTCTCTCTTCTGTTACATGCCCACCCTCATGTTATCTCATCTAGTCCCGTTGCTTTAAATGCCATCTAATACCAGTGACTCTCAAATCTTTATTTCTGCTAACTTTTTTCTTGAGTTCCAGATTTCTAAATCCAACTACCCACTTGGAGTCTCTACTAAGATTTCTAATAGATACTCCTAAGCTCATTCCTGCATTGCATCTGCTGTTTTCTCTGTCTGAAATGTTCTTCCTCTAATCCTTCAAATCACTGGCACCCATTATCCTTAAGATCTTCACTCATTTCACTTCCTCTGAAGCTCCCCTGATCACCTGACCTAAAGAAGGTCCCTACTTCAAGTCACTTTGTTATATTTCTCTAATGGAGTTTGTCTGGAGTTTTATGTGTTTGCTTGTTTACTGTCTATTCTACATATTGACAAGTATTACCTCTATAAGAGTAGGACCATGTTAGTCTTGTCTTCTGCTGGATATTAAGTGCATAGAATAATGCCTGGTGTATGGCAGATGCTCAATAAATTCTTGCCTAATTAATTTTATTAATAAAATATTAAAGTGTACTCTTCTCCTATTAAACAGAAATATGCTCTAATTTGGTATGAATAACTTCTTATCCTATAAATCAAATTTACAAAATTAAAGGGGGTTTTTTACATACTCATTTTTACCTCAAAAACCATACATTATGTTTAGACCTCTCTTGCCAGATAAATTACCTTCAAATGAAAAACAAGCTTGTTTGTAAACAAAAATTGTTCATTAGTAACTATTGGTGAGGATTTTAAAATTTAGAAAAATTAATACGTGAAAATTGTGTTAAAATGCTATGTAAATTTTAAATTGTCTTTATTTACTGATAAATTATGATATGGCTGGGTCACATCATTGAACATCAAAGTTGTTTTCTGCTAATATATCTGTTGGCCACATGCCAGTAAGAGTAACCACTGAGTTAGTATGGTGTGAAGGTGTTTTTATAATCAGATTTTTTAGTGGCTTTATAAAAAATGACAACATTGTTTTTAAAATAATTTGCCAGTACTTTGAATGTTAAATGGTTTGGCTTTTGCTATCTCTCCTAACTTAATAAAAACATATTTGTTTACTAAATAAATTAATTTTTTGTTGATTTGTACTGCTTAGTATTCTGCAACTTGGTAGGAGTTTTGGTTATCATCTAACACTGCTAAAAATAAGGAAAATAACATCTGAAGTATTTTGTGGTTGTTGGTTTCTATGTTAAATATGTTCTTTAAGTTTTTATTACATTTAAACAATCCACTTGGACCTTTTTTTTCTTTTAGATTTCTGGTGTCTGCTACAACAGCAAAATGTTACAAGTTCATCAGGTGCTCTGCATCCCTAGCTGGATGGCAAAGTTCTTTTCTTGGACGCTTGAGCCCATCTTCTCATCTTCAGAACCCACCACTGAAGCCAGAATCGGGATGGGGGCCACAGTAGACATCCAGCGACAGCAAAGAATGGAGCTGCTTGATCGACAGCTGATGCTTTCTCAGTTTGCACAAGCAAGGCGACAAAGACAGCAGCAGGTAAACAATAATAATAATAATAATAATAATAATAAATTCAGAATTAATGGTGTGAGTAAGCTGTTCTTCTGTGACTGTATGTGTGGTAGAGACCACATTTCATTCCTGTGCAACGTGGATATCTCAGCATTTCCAAGTAGAATGTAGTCTCTGTTAGTGGCTCTCCTTAGTTTTGTTTTGTTTTGTTTTGTTTTGTTTTGTTTTGTTGTTTTGTTTTAAGGTGAAAAAACTAATTTCAGCCGAAAGACTGGTCAAACTGGACATTCTTGTTCTACTTCTATTAGATAAGCATTATTTCTTAGAGAAACACCAACCTAGTTAACAAGATGTGATATTTATCTGTTTTTATAATCTTGTAAAAGCCACAGTGTCTTCCTGTTAAAATGTGTATTACCATATGCTCTGGAGTGAAGAGCAAAAGTAAAACTTCTTGATTATCTTTGGTTGAAATGGAGAGAATATAAAGGTAAGAAAATTTTCAAGGAAACAACCAATGAGTAAATCAAATAAATGCTGTGTTTTCTTAGCCTTGTCATTAATCATCAGGAAATATTGAGCATCTGTATCCAAACTGATGCCACAGTTCTGATACCACACTTGTCTTTCAAGGGTTACCATGTGTCAGGCTACCTCATAGCTGATCTGTCTTTGACCCTTCTATGATCCAGGACACTGGGCTCTTCATTTCTTGTCTCCATCTTCCTTACCCTCTAGAGTATGAGAGAGGATACTGTTCTCTCTTACCATCTCCCTATCTCCTGCCTGCATTAGGTGTGAGAAATAGATCTGTAGACCTTACAGTGGTCTGGAGAAGTGAAATCAGGTGTGTCATCCCAGGTGTCCCATTGAGATGTGGGTTCCGGCAAGTTTATATCAGGAGTGGGAAAAAGGAGGTCCCTTAATGGGTCTGAGTCTACAAGTGAAAAAGAGAGGTGAAGGTTGTTTCCTAGAGATGTAGTTGAATTTGAGGTGAATTTGCCACATACAATAAAGATACCCAAGATGTAGTTAAATATGGAGGACAGACACCTCTCTTAGAGTGGTCAAAGCTGGAGGAGTACATCATCGAGTCAAATTTGTAGGGCTGAGAGGTGAAAGCAAGGTGCTAGATGAGTTCTGTAAGAGAATTATATCCAAGATGAACATAGGCTATGGACTAAGCCTTGTGTTTAGCAGGAGGAGGAGGTAGATCCTTCAAAGAAACAGAGGGAAGAGTGAAAAATATGAGAACTTGGAATGATCACTGTCTGAAAACAGTAATGGCTAGTATAATGGTTTCCCAGGTGGAATGAACAGAGCTATGAGGAAGAAAAAGAAGCAGTATATGATTCTGAGGTTTCTGGCTTAGATAACAGGATAGATCAATGACAGTATCATTTCACCAACATCAGAAGAGCAGATTTGGGGGAAATATATGGAATGAGTACCTTAGGAATACCTGGGAGGAGATTCCCCATTAGATAGCTATGGATCTTGTATTCATGAGCAAGGGAGAAAACTATTTCTCGAGTTGTCGGGTTGGCGTCCCAAGGCAGAGTTTAACATGTGAAGTTGCTCAAGAACACTGTCAGGATCAGCGATTGGGGGAGGGGTGGTGAAGGACAGAGGTGGTCTTTAAACAACAGTTACAAAAAAGGACCTGAGCTAATCTTATGGAGAGCTGTGGAACTGGGAGAGCACTTACAAGTTGCCCCAGATTTAGACATGGAACTGAAACTAAACCTCCACCAATCAGTCATGGGGTGCAGATTGTACATCTTGGGCTAACTGGCTCTCCTCAGAGGCACACCATCCACAGGGGACATGTCCCTTGAGAACTATGAGGTGGCAGCACCCCTAGCAACAGGAAGATTGAACACTTTGGTTCTGGGGGAGGTGGGAGTCTGAATAGCAGACCACAGCATCCACCCCTGTGCTGCTAGGATCTTCTTAGTTTACACAAGTTCTTGGAGCAGCTCCTCCAGGCTTCCACTGGAATTCTTTTCCTGGGAGAAAGCTTCAAGAGGAAGGTTAGTAGGACAGACTACATCCCCTTCTGCTGAAGCTGGTCTCAAGGTCACACTGATCATCGTTTCCCTCCTCTCCTGTTCATTTGAGTGTCCCCTCAATCTTGACTGAAAGGTTGACATGGTGAAATGATGCATACTCTCACCCCTATGCAGTCTGAGTCCCTCGTCACCATGCCCTTCTCAGGCTATGGCAGCTGCACTTGTCCATTTTTCCATTTACTGTAAAAATTGGCCAAGGGAGCACTAAGAGATGCCCTAGCAGATCACCTGGGTGCCACACATAGTCTTCACTTCCCCTTTCGTGCCCTTAGCCATACCTTTTCTTGATAATCAGGCTTAATTACTCCTGTCCAAGTTAGTGACTCTTTTCCTTACCTGCTGGTTTTTGGCACAGGAGCCCAAAATGACTGGTTAACAGCTATAACTTAAATTGTAATGGCATTCTTGCTTTGTCACCCAATAGAAGTGTTCCTCTCCTGTGAGTCGAGCTCTGTAAACTCATGGTATTAGAGTTGCAGGGACAAGAAGCCTAGATCCCGAAATGAGTCACTGGGAGGGAGGATAATCAGGGTAACTTCTTCCACCCCTTGTTTCCAAGACCCATGTGTTCTACGTGTTGGGGACACAGCACCCATACAATGGTTGTTGATTTAGGGTTAATACTGCGCACTAGAGCCTGGAGTGTAAGGCATCATCTTCAAGTTAGTATTTTTGTTACACCTTCAACTGGCTGTTTAATTGATCTGGCAAGCCAGCAGCTCCTGAGTCATGCGGTGTGTGAGGGTCCATGTATTCCATGGTCTTGCCACCACTGTTCCCCTTTTGCTCCAAGTGGGCCTTGTAGTCTGATGTGATATTATTTAGAAAGCTGGTCAGTAGATCAAGCAGTCTGTAAACCCACAGATAGTGGTGCTTGCTGACAGAAAAAACACGTAGATCTATAACCAGAATGTGTCAATTTCAGTTAAAATGAATTGCTGCCTGTTATTAGTCAGCTCAGGTTGCCATAACAGAATACCACACACTGAGTGGCTTAAACAACAGAATTTTTCCCCCAGTGTTCTGGAGGCTAGAAGTCCAAGATCAAGATACTGACAGGGTTGGTTTCTGGAGGGGTTTCTCCATCACTCACAGATGACGGACCACCTTCTCACTGTGCCCTCACATGGCCTTTTCTCAGTGCATGCGTGCTCCTGGTGTCTCTTTTTATAAGGACACCAGTTCTATTGGACTCCACCCTCTTGAACTCATTAGCCACAATTATCTTTTTAAAGGCTTAGATAACGGGATAGGTCGATGACAGTATCATTTCATCAACATCAGAAGAGCAGATTCGGGAGAAATATATGGAATGAACTACCTTAGGAATACTTGGGAGGAGATTCCCCGTTAGGTAGCTATGGATCTTGTATTCATGAGCAAGGGAGAGAAGTCGTACTTCTCGCAGGAGGGCGTCCCAAGGCAGAGTTTAATGTGTAAAATTTATCAAGAACGCTGTCAGGATCAGCATTTGCGGGCGGGGTGGTAAAGGACAGAGGTGGACTTTAAACAACAGTTACAATAAGGACTGGGGCCGATCTTATGGAGAGCTATGGAATTGGGGGTTAGGGAATTCAACCTATGAATTTTGAGTGACATGTTTTAGTCCATAACACTTTCCCTACCAGAGTGAAAAAGCCCGAAGTGTCTGCCTGGCACCAAATGACCATTGGTTCTCTTTGAGGACTGGTTGTGTACTAGGACTCAGCATTGGCCTCTGCTGCTGTCGGTAACTAGGTCACCGTAGAGAGTGCATAGCTTCCATCCCTGCCACCGTGGCTTCTCTGTTTATCTGCCAACACTGGGTGGCTGGTGATAGAGACTGGCTGATGTCAGTCGGCTGAGTCATCCTATCTCCATCCTCTGTGGTGGATGTCCATGGTAGACATTAAGCAGCAAAACACAGATAGCCTACTTCATGCCTATTCATGCCTCTTCCTCAGGTGTCCTGGTCCCAACCTTCCAGTCCCCCGACCAGCCAACCAAGTCATTACCACATCCAGTGAATCCAGATATGGTATTACCTCAGGCAACTTCTCTTTCCACACAGAGAGGATGACCAAATGCACTGCCCAGGCTCTGCCCATTGGGAGCATTTTCTATCATTGCTATCTTTCAGGAACACCCTGAGTGGAGCTGTTGTGCAGTCATCGTCCGTTGTCAGCTTTCGTGTGTATACTGAGCCAGCCCATCTGTGAACCAAATTTAGCCATTTTTATCCTTCGTCACTTGGTCATAAGGGACCCACCCCATATGTTAGGAAGTGTGAACTGGGGAAGAGGTTTCGATGCAATAAAAAGTGATTTGAGTGGTGGTCTGACATACCTTCTGCTGCTCACCTGTGCCCTCCGGCCTTGCTCATGCTGACCCTAGATATACCACTAACATCTGACGATGGATTTCTTTGGGTGCACCTGACCTTAGAACTTGGCAGGTGTTACACTTCTAACTACATGCTCACTTTACGCCCATGGTCATGCACTTCCTCTCCCTGGGGTCCAGCATTGGTTTTTCAAATTGTATAGTTCTCTGCTGTGTGTGTACACCTTTGCCCCAGGACCCTAGGGATCTAGATCATGGTTGTCCCTTGTGGCTTGCTGCGGACTCCACACAGTTTCTTTCCCCACCACAGATACTTTGAATACTGTAGGACCTGCAGGTTGCACAGCCCAAGCATCAATGAATAAAATAGACCCAAATCCCTGCCCTCCTGGAGAGTACGTGCCAGCGGGGCAACTGTGAAGCAATGCCCTTTGGCCCGTGGCTCTACCCACCACTTGGCAGTCTCCTCCACTTTCTGAGGTTGGCCTCACCTCCGGTAGTCTGAGGTTCAGAATTCCAGCCCCTGGACTTTTGCCAGAGGCTTTATATTGACTCATCTGCTGGAGAGTGAAGAACACGATTTCTTTAGTCCTAGGCTTACTCGGGTCCCTCCTTTATTAGAGCATGGGCCTTGAGAGATAAGAGCTATTTCCTTTTTGTCCCCTGAGGCTTGAGAGTGCTGGCTTGCCCAGGGCACACAGCTGCTAATGAGAGTACAGGATTGGGACTTAGATGTGTTCAACTCCAAGGCCTCTGCCCCAGTCCTTCATCATGCTGCCTCTAATTAAGGAGGGCTCCTTGATGATCATTTTTCTTTTTTTTGGCTTTGGCTGGCAGAAAACTCAGTGCTATGTTCAGTCAAATTAACTGTTTAACCCAAAGGTAGAACTTGTGCTTCTATCTTCCTTTATGTTTTTAAATAGCTTTTTGTTTGTTTTAATGTCTTTGTCACTTTTATTATTGGCATCCTCAAATTCTGTTATGCATTTAAAATAAATCTATTATTTGTTTAAAAACTTGATTATCAGATGTTTTTCATAGAACCCATTGTTTGTTTGGTCAGAAAGTCTTCCAGTTACTAATTACTATACATTAGATTGATCTGTCTGCAGTTTGTAATTTCAGGCATTCCAAAATAATGCTAAAGTCTCATTTCAGTATCTTCCTTTATATTTTTTTTGCCTGCTTTCTGTTGTATTTCATGTTACCACCTGGGAACTGCTTAGTGCTTGCTGCCACTTACCCTCCTGTGTTCCTCATCTGGCTGTGGGGTCAACAGTCAGTCTGACAATTGATACCTAAGACACTCTGCTCAGGCTGATTGGTACTCTGTGGCACAAAGAAATGAAAACCATGTCCTTTTCCTTAATGAGTTTGCGGTCAGCTTCAGGAAGCTGGTTCAGATATGCTTGAATTAAATAAATATCCAAAAACACTGAAATACTGACCAGAGTACCAGGGCAGGGAGATACCAAGAGGAGCGCCATCAGCATGGACTGATACACTGAAAAAATGGTTTGGAGACTAAGGATGGGCAGGATTTGGATGGGTGGAGAGGACAAGGCAGATTCTTCCAGAGGAGAGGACCAGCAAGAGTGAAGGAAGTGTGGAAATGAGAAAGAGCCCTGAGAAGGAAGGAACTCAAGGAGACCTGTTTGAAGTGTGGTGGGATAGTCATGAGAAATGGAAAATAATACAGCAACTGTGATAGAGGGAGGTATTTTTAAACCCGACAACTGATTGGAGTTTTGACGCTGGAGGCAGTGAAAAATGTTTTAGTTACTAATAAAGATAGGAGAGTGATCTCAAAATAGACAAATTTGTCTTGTTGCACTGTTTAAGATGGGTGGGAGAAGGAAGAGATCACAGAGGAAGACACGAATGGAAGGTGACTTTTAAAATTTAGCTCTCGGCAGTATGAGTGCCTGGCACGGATAACAGCGTCTTTTTATTGAGCTTCTGTTTACTCCTTAACTGTGTTGTTTCCCAAAGTCCACTTCTTCCTCCACCAGCTAAGCGCTCGCCCTAGACACTCCCAGCAGGTGACCCACCCAATCTGTCACTCTCATCTCTACCAATAAGCTCATGGCTCCCAGATTTAGATCTATGGACAAGACCTCCCTCCCTCCTGGGGTCCAGACCTAAATATCCTATCTACTGGACATCTCCATTTGAACATTCCATGGGCACTTGAAATTTACCATTTCTTTGCTAAATTTCTTCCCACTCCTGACCTTGATGAAAAGCACCATTATCTACCCGAAGGCCCAAACCAGAAAAATCTCGGCTTTACCTTAGACTTTTCCCTCTTGTGCATCCATATCCCTGTCACCCTCCCCACAATGAAGTCCCATAGCGTCTTCCTTTTTGATATAAATCTGTCATTCCCTCTCTCTTTATCCTACTCAGTTCAGGCCATTGTCACCACTTACCTGGATTTATACAGTCACCTCTTACCTAACATCTTGTCATAACTGCCTCCCTCTTCCCACTCTACCCCACAGTTCAGCCCCCAGAGTGATCACTGAAAACACAAATATGATTGTTTCACTTCTGCTAAAATCCTTCAGAAGTCCTCTAGCTTTCAAGGTAGTTAAAAGTCATTACACAAACCCCTTTTTGCTCTTTAGCCACATCTTCCCCAGGCTGTACATGCTGAAACACACATTTGCAGGTTCCCGGAGCCCATTGTTTCTCACTCCTTGCCTGCACATCTGCTCTTTTCTCTCCGATACCAGCTCCTCACCACTGGCCAACATTGAGGTAGGCGTTTCAGGCCTAGGGAACCCTGTGGGAAAAACACAGGGGCTCCAAACAGCTGTGGGAAAAACAAGTCATTATATTTGCCCCCACACACAGCTTTTGCTTGTCTAACTCTTTCTTCTCCGCTTTTCAGTAATCCTTTCAAATATCACTCCTCTGGGAAGCGTTTTCCAGCCTCCCAGTCAAGTCTGATCCTCTCTCTGTTGCTATAGCCAGCCGCTGGATGTCTCCTGGCACTCACCCTCCTGCCTGTCATTATTGATTTACTTCCCTGTCTCGACCAGTAGTGTGTCTTGAGGTGGATGGAGATTTTTCTTTGTATCTCTAATATGTGCACAATGTTTGGCACACAGTAGGAACTCACATATTTGGGAAATTAATGACTATGTATTCAATAACTATTTACAGAACTACTTAATGTGCTGAGGAGGCCAGGTGAAAATCAGGGCTGGAAGTACAAACTATCCTCTGAGAGGACAGGTATGAAGCAAACCATTAAAGACAGCCCAAGACCCATGTTTAAAGAGTGCAAAGAGGAGGAAGAAATGGAATTCCAAGGCAGGGAAGGAGAAAACCAGGAGAATTCAGTGATAAGGGAGCCTGGAGAATAGACTGTTTCAGAAAGAGTGGGAAAGTGGGTGTTCGGATTCAGATGCCACTGCCCCACGTCCCAAAAAAGCCAAGATGAGATGATGACCAAGAAGAAGCGAGTAGATTCAGCAAGAATTGGTTCACTTTGAAAGGCATTTTGGTGGGAATGCAGCACAGTAAGAAGGAATACGTGGAACTGGAAGTGGAGCAGGAATAGGCGCCACTTCTCTTCTGATCAGCCAGCCTCGTTCTAGGACATCACTGGTAGTTACGTCTGTGTTCTCTAAAACAATGATGTTATCCTACTGAAAGCATTTTGAATATGCCGTGTAGCATGTACAAATTCCATGCCTCTAAAGGACAATGAACAGTGTGTCTGTTGACTCTGTGGACTTTTGTTTCATCTGGAGCCCGAGACCAGAACTCTGTCAGGGTCAGTGTACAGGGCCCTTAAGTTCACCATCAAGCACAATAATGTGAGCTTTCTGGGCACTTTCACAGTAATTACTACTCAAAAGCTCTTAGATAATTGCCTGATGGACCCACAGTGATGAAAGTGGAGTTTACTACGTAATAATGCCACGGTTTCTTACTTCTGTTTCTCATCTCCCTCCACACGCTTGGTTTACCTGTTCTTCTGGAAATTTATATAGGGGCAGTGTGTTAGATACACTCTAACTTTACTCTCAATAGCTTCTTGCTCTCAGATTCAGCCTTCTTCCCCTGAGTTTTGCTGGCTCCATGGTTGGTGACACCTCAGAGTCATTTTGGAACTTGCAGCTGCGGGTTGTTTTTTCCACTGCCGAGCCCATTACATAACTTTGCATGGGTTGTGTTTTATTCATTCATCAAGTGGTAGTATGAGCTCTTGAAGGACAGGAGCTGTGTGCTTTACTTATTTATGTTTCTCAGTTCTGCTGCAGTGCGCAGCCCTAAGAGAATAAGTGGCATTGACCTGACCTTCCAGAAGGTCACAGCTCATTAGGGGAAGATAGATGAGTCAACACGAAGTACTAGGTTTCTATTAGAGTTTGTATGCAGCAGAACGAGAGTCCCAGTTCTTCCTGAGGGGCACAGCAAAGCCCTGTGTGGTTGAGGGGAATCTCAAAGGGGCCAACCTTGAGGTAGGCCTTTCAGGCCTAGGGAGACTTGTGGGAAAAGCACAGGGGCTCCAAACAGCTGTGGGAAAAGCAAGTAATGATATTTGCCTAAGCTCAGGGTTTCCTTAAGGAGGAGGCTGGGGAGAAAGCCGAGACCAGGACAGAGGGAGTCTTAGGCCACACTGAGTGTTGTTTTGTCCTTTGTCCTGCAAGAGGTGGTGAGTCAGTGAAACCTTTAAGTAGGAGACTAAATTAGATTCGTTTTTAAGAAACATTACTTTGGCCATAATACGAGGACCAGTTGAAAAGGTAATACTAGAGAAAAAGACCAGTTGGGAGATGATAAGAATTCTCAGTGTTTTCAGGTTTTTCAAGGTGGTGAGGTGGAGCTTGATCACTGACTGATGGTAAACCGCCACAGTCAAAGGCTCTGCCTTCAAACCGCCAGAGCAGTCGTTGAAATCCCCTATTATAATGAACATCTGGACAATGGGGTTGCTGTGTGAGTCTCCACAGCTTCTCAGCACATATTTCCCTCTTTTTTTCTAGTCATAATGGAAGAAACCATATGCTCACAATAGAAAAGCAACAGGATATAAATGAAAAGAGCAAGGAATTTGAAGTTAAGGGGTCAACCCTGGGTTGACAGGGAGATCTTTACACAGTCTAGCTAATAGGGTTATCATAAAGATAAAATAATCTATAGAAAATTATATACTGGAAAGATCTTTCAAATATTAGTTATTATGATCACATTGGGCATCTGTTTTCTGGCTCTCAGTAAGTTTGAGAGAGTCCTGATTTAAAAGCTAACCTGATAGTTAGTACTCTTAAAAATGTGTAACCTTTAGAACCAGGGTCAGTAAGCTCTGGCCCATGAAACCTGAAGCTAAGAATGGTTTTTACATTTTCAGTGGTTCTTTAAGTACCTATATAATATCTTTGATTTTGCCTGTTGGTCTTCAAAACCATTTACCATCTGACCTTTTATAGAAAAACTTTGCCAGGCTCCTGCTCTAGAAGATTATGTAGCCGGCAGCTTTCAAAGCAATTTTTTACCAGTAACTCTGAATTCTCTCTGAGTTTTGGTCATCTTTTATTTGTGTGACCACCGTTTTCTGTGTTGGTTGATGGTAATGACGTTACAGACATACCTTGTTTTACTGCACTTCGCAAATGTTACATTTTTAAGACCCTCCACCAGCAAAAAGATAACGACTTGCTTTATTGTGATACCTGCTTTATTATGGTGGTCTGGAGCCAACTCTGTGATATCTCTGAGGTATGCCTGTGTATACCACAACATAAACTTAGTGATGAAACTTTCCATAAGGTATTTCTCTAAAATCTCCATCAACTTTCGAAATAGAATTAAGGCGAAGCCAATTATGAATGCATCATTTTAGTAGAAACCAAGTAGGAATTTTGTCAACAAAGCAATGAAGTCAGCGGTGCTAATTCTTTCATTACCTCTTCACTTCACTTCATTGTTTCCTGGATGATTGTCACTGAGCTATCTGTTTGACCTGCAGGAAAAGAAGTTGCCTGCAGCAGCTCACCTTTATTCGCACATGCCTCTCAGTTATTTTCTCAGCATTGGTTGAATTAAGTTAGCTATATTTATTCTCTCACCCTCTCTTAGTAACATCTTGTGGCTGTGAAAATTGTTTCTTTATCTACTCCAGCAACAGTTGTTAGGTAACATCTAACATATGCATTATTATGATGGGTCATATCTGCCTTGCAAATCATTAGAGTTTCTATCATTAAATCAAATATCTTTAATTTACTAAAATATTTTTTAGTGTATCAAAAGTTCTCAGGTTCTCAGTATATTTTTAAGGCCTTTTACTAGCTTTTCTGAGATAGAATTAAGATAGCATATGATTTACCTACATAAAGTATATACTTTAGTGATTCTTATTATAGGCACAGAGTTGCACAACCATCACCACATTGAATTTTAGGGCATTTTATTACCAAAAAAGAAACTGTACCCATCAGCAATCACTTCCCAATCCTCCTACCACCACCACCCCCAGTCCTTTGCAATCACTAATCTATTTTCTGTTATAAAATTTGCCATTCTGGGCATTTCATATAAATGGAACCATATGCTGATTCTTTGTGACTGGATTCCTTCATGTTTTTAAGGCCCATCCATGTTACAGCATGTGCGATTATCCCTCAATGTGTTTAAATACCAAGACCCACCTCGTAGACCTTAATGCTGGCAGGTGCCATCCTACCAAATCAGCTTCTGTCATTGTCCTTTCATCTGACTAGTCTCTGGGTAACTTATTACTCACCCCTTTGACTCATCAATAAATAATTTCTATTAACCTCCTTTCCACACAACATATTTAATGTCTGGTCAGGCTCTGGAGTGTACCACAAGGAACAAGACAGCATGATCCTTCCTGTCTCTGAGCTGAGAATGAAAAGAGGCAGTTAAAGTAAAATGCAATGAGCCCTTTTCTAGAATATGCATCTAGCCCGGCCATTGAGGGTTAAGAAATAGTACCTGGAGGAAGTACATTCTGAGTACAGCCTAGAAAACGATATACCTTTACGTGTGTGTGTGTGTGTGTGTGTGTGTGTGTGTGTGTGTGTGTGTGTGTGTAATAGCAAAGGAGTCCAGCTTGAATCCAAGGGGAGCAAGTTCTCGGCTTGTATTAACCCAAGCAACCTTAAAAAAGCACACGAGCATGAGGCAAACTTCTCAGCACTTTTCCTTTTTAGCTTTGCTCTTTCACTTTTTGGTGTAATTTGTTTTAAAAACTGTTCTCGTCAGGTTGCTGCACTGTCTTGTCAACAAAGCAATCTATCAGTTAAAGCTAGTTCTTTTATGACTTTATAGTATCAGGTATGGAAAAGTTAATAGGGCTTAGTTGATAAAAATCTGCAAACTACATGAAAATTAGATGTAAGAACTCTATTTTCAAGTGAAATTAAAGGTAAGCTGTTTATCTCAATCTGTACCTCCTTGCAGAAACTACGGTTATATTTTTGGTGCTCTGCAGTTGATCATACAGACCTTGTTGACAAAATTCAGAACAGAAAGGATCAATCTAAATTCTAATCCCTTTCCAAGACTGACTCATTAAGTGACCTCGTGAGAATCATTTCTATTTTCCATTCTACCTTGGTGACTTCATGAGAAAGAAGAGTGTGGCACAATCTCATGGTATTTAAAAAACAGGTAACTGTGATGGTGTACTGGGTATTTTGGAGAGAAGATAAGAAGTGATAAGCAATCCTAATCCTTGTTACATTTTATCATTTATTAATCACTTTATTAAACTGTGAATGAATTGTGAGGTACCCTGAAGCAGACATAATGTTAAACAGGGGTATATTAGAAAAATCGTTCCTCATGATTATTTTTCTTCCCCCAAAAAGCCATCCTTATGGGTTTTCAAAACCAGAAAACAATTCTAGAGCAGGACAGATCACTGGGGTACCTGTGAGTTCCTCAGGAAAAATCCTTCTAATCATCTTGAGAAGCCTTGAATTTCATGGAATCAACTACACGTTCAGACCCTGCCGCCTAATGCTGTGGGTAACAGGCGTGGCTTTGTGAATAAAACAGCAGGAACCCAGGAATTTCCAGAGTCGTGAGTCATGATCTCCTGTCCGAGATAAGAGCACAGATTAGCAATACTGAGATTTTTTACTTTTAAGCGACAGTGATATATGCATGCATGTTGAACATGGATTCTCAGGGGATGGGGGTGGGGGGTGCAGGCACAGTCTGTGGTTCAGAGCATGGGCTTCGGGCTGAGAGAGGCGGTGGCACAGCACCTCACTTCTCCCAATCTGCCTTCCTCATTCATAAACTGGCTACTGCTGCCGCTCGAGTAAGGGTGTGGGGTGACTTGAAGTGGTCATAGCTCATTAGAGATCCTTGATCAACGCAGGTAGTATTTAGGAGTAGAGTAGTACAGGAGTGTATAAAATGGAGGTTATCTAGCCCAGCGTCAGTCTGAACAGACATAGTCTGCAGTTGGTGAGGGACACAGTGAGTAGAAGGAACATGGAGGAGAGAGGTAAGAGAGAATTGAGGATGGGGCTGGTCTTGGAGGACCGTCAGAATGGGGCAGAATAGATACGGTGCAGAAGGATTTTCAGGTGAGGCAGTGGCTTTGTGAACGGGCTTATTAAAATGAAGACTCACACACAGTAGTGTACAGATCGTACTGGGCAACGTTAGTGTCAGTGATGTCATCCAAGAGGCTGTCGACTTAATCTCAGTGTGCAACAAGGACTTAAACAGTGGCAGGCCCTCTTCAAAGAGAAAATCAGTGGCACTTCAGAACTGGCTGGATTTTATGTACAAAGGGCAGGGTTGTGTCCCAGAGTCCCCAGGCAGTGCTAACCTAACCTTAGACAGAGAAGTTGCCATCCACCCTGGTCAGTGCTTGTCAAAGGACAAGCGAATGAGGGGCAATCACTGAAGACATGAAAATGGATGATGTCTGTGTGGGAGGAGATGTAAAAGAGCAGGGAAATCTTGAGTAATCCCCAGTTCCATTTTTAATAGCGAGTTTCAACTCTGCTTCAATCAGAACACATACCAGTGACAAGTACCAGAACTAATTTTAATTTTGACTTTTGTATCCAGCTAAAGTTCAGGGGGAGAATGACCAAAAAGTTGGCAGATAAAGAAGGGGGAAACAAAAGATATAACACAGTAAAGATGCTTTCGCTCATATTTTCAAGGAAACTGTACCGGGGTTCTTGTCTCGTATGGTCCTTACCGTGACTTGTGTTCAGTGTTCATGAGCATGTAAATCAAATCAAGATAGTGAAAAAGACTTAAAGCAAGAGATAGGTGTCATCTTCCTATGCCAGGTGTCCGCAGCCAGAGGCTGGGTCTGTGGGAGCCTGCTGTCTCTCTCATACCACCCCTCACCTCCATCTCCTCACGAAAAAGGTTCGGTAGTCCATTCTCTACCAAAATCAAAAACAAACCCCCTAAAAAGGTGAGGACATCTTTGATCCCGACTCTCCTTGGATGAAAGGGCCCTCATTAGAGAGAGTGTTTCGTCAGCCAGCCTTCATAACAACAAATGTGAACACTCACGGTATGGCTCAGCGTGGCAGTCCCCGCTCCACACTTCACCCTCACCCCCGAAGGGCAGGGAGCCGGAACAGTTTACTAGAGTCTCTTGCCAGGGTGAAGAGTGAAGCCAAAACTGAATAGTATTGGTCTTTTCTAGTCTTCTCCCCTGCTTCGCTCTGACTCCCACAATAGGAATTTACCAGGTGATTTGTTGAAACAAACAAAAATGCATGTGTCTCTTGAGTTTGCAGCTAAAGTTGAAGCTAGTTTAGCCTGTTGTTAAAATTGTGCCCCGTCTCAGGAGAAGTAAGATCAGCCGTGGCAGGGTGTCAGGCCTCTCAAGAGAAAAAGTCATCATTCAAAACACAAGACTGAGGACACACATCTGTTGTCTCACACACCCGTTGAGGTGTTCCTTGCAGGGAGCAGCAGTAGTCAGGCTGTTGAGTTGGATCCTAGGCTATTGCATAGCTACCTAATAGACTCTCTAGATTCCTCCTCACCCCAGCCCAGTCCCTGTACCGCCAACCATGGCCCTGGCCTCCCAGCCTGAGAATGAAATGGATCGGCAAGGCCATGGCCTCCACAGTGCTAGCCGACCAGAGCAAAAAGAAGAAGAAGAGGCATGGCAAGAGCAGCAGTGCCATCGGAAACTCTTACCTCCCAAGCCAAAGTCTAAAATCTGAGCAAAATGATGTATTTCATCTCCTGATCCTATTACCATGGAAACTGCTTTCTGTTTTGCTGAGGAAAAAAAATGGTATGATATAAAGCAAAACTGGTCAGTAGGGTAAACCACAAAGAAAAAGTGAAACAGCTATAAAACTAGTCTAGGATTTTGTTTAAGTCTTGCTAAGACTGCCTGCTGCTAAGTAGCCCCAAAAGATAATATAATATACTGTTTTTATATTACTGTACAAATGTAAGGTTGTGGCCCTTTACATGACATGGTTAGATTCAGACTCCAGAGTGCTTTACTCATATTTTAAGGCATTACCAATGAATTGTTTTCCAAATATATAATAGAATTTATTCTGAGCCTCATAATTGTCCCCCCTTTTATCCACGTGGTGAATGAATGTATTGCTAGTTTGTGTGTAGCAGTGGTACTGGGTTTGTTTTGTTTTGTTTTCTAGTTTTGTCATGAAACTATTGCTGATGACAGCAACCTCCGATAATATTTCTTTCCTCTGTATTATAGTGCTTATTATTCATTCTAAGTCTAATAACAGAACTCTCACTTAGTCCTTAATTACATGCAACATCCTAAGTACCTTTTGTTTTGTTTCTCATGTACCTTTGTTTTGTTAACTTGGCTAAGCCCTTTCAGAGCTGTAGGATATTAGTCACTTCTCTGTGTGTCACAGCCCTCTTTACCGAGCCCCAGCACAGTACAGGGGACAGATGAATGAAGCTAAGCATATTCATTTTCACATTGCAGTCTGCAGCTTCCCAAGAGCACGTGGAAGCGATACAGCAGATCACAGATACCTTCTTATATGGCGGGTTACCATTTGTGCTTTCACTGGCACCACCCTCAGCAATGGTTCTGTGTAGCTACCTGTTTCTGTATTAGAGGGAGATGGTGGCTCCTGTCCTTAAAGAAGGTATTAGCCATCTGCTTTCCTCTCTGAGCTGCTTTGCTTTAGCCTGCCCCACCCCTTCCATCCCAACATTCATTATTAACCCACCACTTAGGTCTCCATGTCAGAACTAACCACAAAGTCCTTGCTGAAGAAGCTTCCATAGAACTTAACTCAGCATTTTGCTTTACTGTGTATTTGTTCGGTCGTTTATTCATTTGGTGCATATTTCTTATGTACTTTCATATGCCAGGTGGCACATGAAGCTAAGTCTACAATCAAGGGCGAGACGGATAGTCTTGACCCTTGTGGAGCTCACAGCTCGCTGTGACATTCCAACGAGCCAACGTGTAATTGAAGTGTAATGTACTAAGTAAATGCTGCCCTTGAAGAGGTGCAGTGAGATAGAGAGCACAGAAGAGAAGCCTCAAACCCTGGACTAGGAGGGTTAGCGAAGGCTCCCATGAAGGAGTCTAGAAGGTGAGAGGGGGGTGCTGAGACAACCGTTGAAGTGGTAAACAGGCAAGCCATATGTGAAATTCAAAGTGTATCCTAAAAGCAGTGAGGACTTGAGTAGCATCAAAGAAGACTATCTGCAATTATCTGAAAAGACTGTGCTTTTTTTTTTCTTCTAGCTAAATATCTGTGTGTGGCTTGTTTTTTTTTAATGCACTTCAAAAGCCAAAGTAACATCTAACAGAATTGAATGCAGAAGCAGATATGATAGTCCAACTATCTTCTATTAAGTCAGACATTAAAGAGATTGGCAAAAATAGAAAACAATGACTTTCTTTTCATTAATTCTTACTCTGTTTTAGAAAGAATTCTTAGCAAGTAATGAGTTTGTGATTGCTATTAATGAATTAATAAGTATTTTAAGATTAATAAAAAGACAATGGAGAACTATTGAAGGGTTTTTAAGCAGAGGAGTGATATGATATGATTTGTATCTTAGCAACACCACTCTGAAGCCACTTCCGTCCTTACTGGTGGTCTAAAATAGGGCAGTGAGAGTGAGGGTAGAAAGAAATGGATGGATTACAAAGATATTTAGGAGTTATAATTAACAGAGCCTGTGATCCAACTTATGCAGTGGATGGATGCTGATATCATTCCCGAAGACTGGGGACACAGGAAGGATATGGGTTGAAGATGAGTTTGGTTTGGGACATGTTCCACTTTAGGTATCTGGAACATCTAAGCAGAAATGTCCAGGAGACAGTTGGTTATGTGGCTCTGAGGTGCAGCACCTGGACTGAAGAAAGGGGTGTAGGAGTCTCCACCACATGCGTGGTAACTAAAGCCCTAGGAATGCATGACAGAGAAATAATCCTAAACAGAGCCTTAGAGAACACCAGCCCTGAAAGGAGGAGTAGGAGAAGGTAGCTCTGAGGGGCACGAAGAAGGCATGACCAGAGGGCTTGAGACTAAGAAAGAGTGGTACCACAGAAGTTCAGACAAGGATGTCAAGGAGGAGGGGGGCAGTAGGCCTGCCAGGAGTCAGGCAGAGAGAGAACTGAGGAGGCTCCATTGGATCAAGCAAAGGATGTTATTGGTAACCTGGAAGAAAAAGGGGGAAAAAAACATTTTAATGGTTACAATGCCAGACCATGAGCTTCTAGAATGCAGAAACATTGTCTTAATTCTCTTTCTAGCATCGTTGCTTAAGGAACCATCGCACAAATTAGTAGACTCTCAATTCTGCTGATTTGACCGTAACTGGTAAAACTGAAACAATCTGTATTTTTACTGCCCTTGAACTCCGTGGTGGGTCATCCCCATTGTAAACTGCTCACATTAAAGTTTCAGGTGTTTCCATAGGGTCTGGGTAGAATTTCCTGACCACTCTGCCATAGTCACAGATGGGCTGAGATATGGAGCCCCTCAGCCCTTGGGGCAGCTGGGAACAGCCAGAAGCTGCCAAGTGGTTGCTAGCAGCTTTGGCTGTCATGTGTGTCATGCAAATATATCTTTTTCTGTCTGTGCCACAGTGTGAAAAATAATGGAAAACCATAATCCGTAGCGGGGTTAGTAATTCATTATATAGGTGCCACCTCACCTTCTCTGTGCCTAAGGCGGGCATCACTAAACAATCTTATCACTCATTTCTGAAGAACCCACACCCACCCCAGAATCTTCCAACATGGTTCTCAGACAGCCACAGACAGTACAGTGGAGGTGGCCCTGTCTGCCTATCTTACACTCAAAAATCCAGCACTGATGAAGGCTTTCAGATCACCAAAGATTGAAAATAAAAGTTGATTTTCTTTCCAATGAGTATCCTTTTTAAAATAAGATGAGGATACTTTTGGAAAAAATGTTTGTTCTAAACAGTCACATCCACAATGCCCCCTCTGTAATTGTTCTCCGTTTCGCTTTCTGACGGAACACCTCCTCAGCTGCGGAATCAGCTCAGGCTGCGCTCAGAGCTGCGCTGGCCACCTGGGAAGTCCATGACAGATTCTACCCCCATCATAGCCCTCCGGATCTTGTAGTTGAGTTGGAAAAACAAGAAACAGCACTGTAAGGCACAATGCAAATATAAGATAGTAATAGCTAATATACAATAAGCTCTTAGAAGTTTTTAAGCTCTGTTTTAAATGCTTGACATGTAGTAACTCATTTATTTTCATAATATCCTTATGAGGTGAGTATAGTTATTATTCTCATCTTACAGATGAGAAAACAGGCTCAGAGAAGATTTTTTTAAAAACTAAGGCCTAAGGTCACACAGTAAATGGCAGAGCTGGGATTTGAACCCAGGTATTCTAGCTCTAGAGACTGCTCTCAGTCATTCTGCTTCCTCTACCTTTGTGTTCCTCTATCATTACTCCTTAGCATTGCTTTGACCCTTGAAATAGTATAGCCCCATTTCGATCCTCTGTCTTGGAACGGGTTGACAAAAATGCCAGGTTCTCCTCTCCATTGCTGAAATCATCCTCATCTCTAAAATTCAGCTAAGTGCCCATCCTCTCTGTGCTTTGCCTCCGTGCTTTGGCTATGGTTGGTCAGTGCCCACTCTGAACATGTCTAGCCCTACAGATGCCGCATAGCTTCCTTCTTCAATATATACCACCTTTCCATGTTCTGATTGTTCCATTTCTGCATGTCTTACCTTCCCCCCCCCCAGGATCTTGAGCATCACATGAGCAAGACTAGGACCTCCCGTGTGAGCTGTGAGCCCCCAGAAAGCCACTAGAGAGCTCCTCTGCCCCAGCTTCTCAGTGTAGGCACTGTCCGGACCATGCCACTCAGAAACCTGTCAAAGCCTTTAGAGGTGGAGTTCCGTGTAACTTCTGCTTGATAAAATGTTACAAACGTTTACCACTCTCTGTTGGAAAATTAGTGTTTCTTTATTTTCACAAGAAATTCTGTTTCATTTGAAAATCTCCTTTACCAACTAATAACAGATACTTTATAAAACGGCTATTCAAAATGTAAGCTGTTTCCTTTTTCCTCTTTTTAAATATGTGGTTATTGCTTTTGAAGAAGACAAAGTGAAGGAAATGTTTCCTGTTTGTAGAGGCTCATATTTAACCCTACATAAAGAGCAGAAGGGTGTCAACACATCCTAGAACCTAGAGCTTCTGTAACTTTCTGCTTTTTAAGCACTTTTCTACCATCACAGGAGTAGAGAAATTGGGGTTTTGTTTTGCCTACTCTTTCACTCTCACTCTCTTTGAAGAAATAAAATGTTACAGATTCAAAGGTTCATTCCCCTTCCCACTGTCCTTAGCTGGTGTGTCATGTCTAATGTCTATTCACGTTTGCATTTTACCACATGTGTATATATCATGGTTTCTCAGCCTAGACGCTATGGACATTTTGGTCCCTGCCTTTCTTTGTTGTAAGCTCTGTCCTGTGCATCCAAGGATGCTAAGCAGCATCCCTGACCTCCACTCACTAGATGCCAGTAGCACCACCATCCTATCCCCCACCTTCCAACCCCCCACACTCAAGATAACCAAAAATGCCTCCATGCATTGCCAATATCTCCTGGGGTGGAGGGGGCGGGGGGGAGGAGCAAGTCACCACTGGTATATATCCATAAGTTAAATAGTATACTATTATTTTGAATATTTTTTAAATTTACATAAATGATATTACATATACATATTTCTGTCTACTTTCTTTGTTCATTCAACATCGTATTTTTGAGATTTGTCCATATACATCTAGGTTCTGGCTGTTTATATAATAATTTTTATATAATAAAACCACTTATTTGTTTCTCTAGGGACGTTCGAATTTTTTTACATTTTTTTACTTAGTATTAAAAATAGTGCTTCACAGAACATCTCATACATGTCCTATTAGATGCTCATAGCTACCTGGAGATGAAATTGCTGGGCCATACAGCATCCTCAGTTTTACAAGATCTTGACACATTGCTGTCTAAAGTGGTCATGCTAATTTATACACTCATCGATTGAGTTCCCATTTCCTTCAGATCGTCCCCATACTTGGTATTGTTAGACTTTTTATTTTTGCCAGTCTTGTGGGTATGAATTTAGTTATTGCTGTTTTAATTTACATTTTCTACTACAAGTGAGGTTGAACATCTTCTGTTTATTAACTCGGGGTTTCCTCTTCTGTAAATTGTTCATATACATTATCCTCTTTCTCTTCAATCATTTATTTTTTTCATTGATTTATAACTTCTTTATATATTCTAGATATTTTTAGTCAGTTACATGTGGCAAACATTTTCTCTTAATCTATACTTTGTCCTAAAACTTAGTTCCTTTTTTTAGTCTTACAAAAGTTTTTACTTGTAATGATTTTTAGCCATCTGCTTCTTTATGATTTTTTTATATTTTCATTTTAGAAATCCTTTTCTATCCCAGGAACATAAAGAATATTCTCTTATTTCTTCTAAAATTTTTAACAAGTTAGATTTCCACATTTCAATCTTTAATCTATGGAGTTTATTTTTAAATAAATTTATTTTTGTATGTGGCATGCAGTCAAGATCTAATTTTATCTTTTTCCATATCTGTAGCCAGTTATTCCAGTACTGTCTGTTCTTTCCCTGCTGACTTGTAATGCCTCCTCTATCATATATACCAAGTACTCACGTTTACCTTTGATTCCTTGACTTTCTAGTTTCTCAGCACTGCTTGCCTATCATGCGCTAATACCATTCTACTTTAATTACTGCAATCTAACAGTAAGTCCTAATAAGTGATAGAGAAAAACCTCCCTTGTTATACTTCTTCAAAAGATTCATGTCTACTTTTGACCCTTAACTTCAACTTGTCTAATCCACCAAAACATACGCACACACTTTTGAATTTTGAGTATATAGCAATTAGAAATAGATTTAACTCCATATGACAGAAAACACAAAATAACGAAGCTTAAACAAGGTAGAAGTCTGTCTCTCATGTAAAAGAAGTACAGACATTGACAGCCCTGGGCTGGTGGGGCAGCGACATTAAGTTTCTGGGCCCCAGGCTCCTTTTCTTTGGCTACTGCTTTGCCCTCACCCCAGAGCTTCCACCTCACTGCCCAGGCTAGCTGCCTGAGCTCCAGGAAGGAGGAGGAAGTGACAAGGAAGGGTACACACCTGCATGTAAGTTCTCTTCTAGAGTCCCACACTCTCTCACACTCTCTTTCTGCTTACATACCACTGAGTCCACATAGCAGGAAGCTGAGCAATGTAGTAGCCATGTGTCACCCCAAAATATTCATTTTTTTAAAAAAAAGGGAATATGGATATTGAAAGTCAACCAGTGGTCTTTGCTACAGACCGGAATTGGAAGTGTGTGGCTAGATTATAGTATCAGATCTTCCCAGGCAAGAACATGCTGATGCTTTTCACTCATTTAGATCTTCCAATATTCTCCAGTCGAGTTTACCATTTGCTCCATAGACATCTTGCAGATCTTTTTTTTAGATTTAATTCCTAAGTATTTAATAGTTTTTGTTTCTGTTTGTAAATAGTAATTTTTTGCACTTACGTTTTCTAAATGATCATAGTAGAAGAATGTTATTACTTTTTTTTATCTTGTACTCTTATTCTCATTTTCTAGGTAGACAGTAAACATGTGGATAATTTGTTTCTCCCTTTCCCTCCTTCTTCATTTTCTTTTGTGTTTGGTTGGTTTTGGCCTCATTATGCTATACTTGTGTTGAATGCAAGAGGCAGTAATAGGCATTCTTGTCTCTTCATGAATCAGTACTAAGTTTTATCAAATCGTTTTCACATCTATTGAACGAGCATTTGGTTTTTATCCTTTAATCTGTTAATGTGTGAGTTACATTACTATATTTTCTAAGATTCATGAGATAAATCTTAATAGAATGCAACATACCAGATACGATGATTTTTTTTAATAGTTAGATTTTTACTAATATTTTATTTAGAATTTTTGCATCTATACATAAATGAAAAATTGTTCTATAAATTTTTCTTCTCATAATGGCCTTGTCTAGTTTTGGAAAGAATGTTATATAGCCTCAAAACCTTAGGTGGAGAGCTTTCCTTCTTTTTCTGTTCTCTAGAACAATTTGGATAAGATAGCAACTCATTAAAGGTTGTCCAGAAGTGTAATTGCTGGGGTAAACACAAATGTTCAGCTTTGGTAGATGCTCCTGAACGGTTTTCAAATATGATTACCAACTTCTGTTTCTTCTGAGTAAGTTTTCATAAGGTATATTTTTCTAGAAAATTCTGTCACATCAAACTATTGGTATGAATAATGTATTCTTATAAATTTTTAAATAGCATTATCACCCTTGTATTATTCCTGATTTTATCTATGCATCTTTCTTTTTTCATTAAGCTTACCAGATTTATCCATTTTATTCGATTTTTTAAAACAACAAACCTTGGGTTTTATTGATTTCCTCTATTTGTTTTCCCTTTATTAACATTTGCTTTCAACATTCTACTTATTTCTAATTTCTTTGGATTTTTACTTTCTCTAACTTTTAAATTAAATGTACTTAACTTTTTAATTTGCAGCCTTCATTTTCTTTAAGCTCAATATTTTAAAATTATATCAACTACTTAATTATATCCCACAAGCATTAATAGGTAATAGTCTCAATTTTATTAACTTTTAGATGTTTTTCTAATTTCCATTATGATTTTTACCCATTTTTTTATTTCCAATTATGTGAATTTTTACTTTATATTAGATATAATTTTGATATTGATTTCTAAGCTAATCACATTGTGGTCAGAGAATATAGTCTGATTTTTATGTTTTAGTATTTGTGGATGCTTTATATAGGACTTAGTGCACAGTCACTTTTTTAAATATCTTATGTGTAATAGAAAAGAATGTATATTCACTAAATATTGTATGGAGATTATATGCATCTATTTAGACAAACTTATTTATGATCTATAGTATTATTAATTTTTGTCTGCTTGATCTATCAAGATATGCTAAAAATTAAATATATATCTGGGTGTTTCCAGTTCTTTTATAGTTCTACTACTTTTTGCGTTCTATATTTTGATGCTGTTATATAATAATATCAGTGTGTCCTACTGGTTTCATCCCTAATAATGCCCTTTTTGCCCTTGAGGTTTATTTATTTGACATTAATATAGCAACATCAGCTTACTTTGGCTAGTACTTTTCCGATTCTTCTTTTTCCATCTCTTTACCTCAACTTGTCTATATCTTTATATTTTAGGTTTGTCTGTGTTGGGGCTGGGGGAGGATAGGAGGGATTTCAGAAATGGGAATCTCAACCATTCAGCCCAGAGTAAGAGTGTCTCTCCAGAGTAATTTTACATTTACTTGTGCTTGCCTCCTTACCTATATCCATCTCCATCCCAAAACCAATTTTTATGTAGTTTTTAGTGGGTCCTTTGAGCACATACGTAGTGTAAATTGAACCCCAAATTTCTCATTTCTCACTTCTCAGGCAGGCCCAGATTCCTGCTTTCTACCTGAGAAAGATCAGCTTTTTGGTTTGTATTTTCTCATCCTCTCTTCAGTGAGGGTGCTGCCATTTGATAGTTCTGCTTGTACGTGGTAATGAGTTCAAAGTCACTACCTCTTTCAGACCCAGTGTTTCATTTCTGGAACCCAAATAGGTGGCACAACCCAAGCGGTCCTGAGGTAGCAGTATGTGCTCATTCTTACACCCCTGTCCTCGGCAGCTTGCTTGCTTATGCTGCAGTTTCCCAGAGCTCATTTCTGGCACCTCGGGACCTCCGGTTCTTCTTTTATATTCAGCTATGCGTATGAAATATTTTTTTTAATTTACCCAGCATTTTTAGATGGTTATAGTAGGAAAATTTTCAGGTTGTCTTAGTCTGTAATTTTTTCTAAATCGAGAAATTTGCATTTAGCTTGAAACATGGATTTCTTTAAAAGCATTGTGCATATTTTCTTCATGTGGTAGTTTTTTTGTTTTTTTGTTTTTTTTGCTTTTTTATTGATAGCATAGAATAAGCAAGAGATTACCATCAATCTTAAGTTATCCATAGAGCCACTCAAGAGGATAGTTCTGATCCTTACTTCTGAACCTCTTGT
Organism: Eonycteris spelaea; assembly: GCA_003508835.1. Classification (NCBI taxonomy): domain Eukaryota; kingdom Metazoa; phylum Chordata; class Mammalia; order Chiroptera; family Pteropodidae; genus Eonycteris; species Eonycteris spelaea. The sequence goes on from PUFA01000047.1 coordinate 10,934,554, forward strand.
CCCTGGGTTTAAGATTTACCTTCCAGCTCTCTAGCCCGTCCCTCAATCTGGGTTTTATCTTCACCTGCAGTATCCCTCCACTGAACGTGCTTAGAATTTACTTGAATTAAAGAAAGAGAAGGAAGAGGAGCAGGAGGATAAAGAAGGGGAGAAGCATTTTGTAGAGCTGCTGAAGGAAGCTCTAAGTTTCTGGGTGCTGGAAGTGAATTTGCCTCCTCTCCATAGTCTTTCCTGTCACACCTGGCAAAGCCCTGAGCTTCATAGTCAGTGGGGATGGGACAGGGCTAGTGGGGACATGGAGGGCTGAGCTTATGGATATCTATCTCTATCTTCCTCTCTGTCTTCCAGAGCCAAATTGAACAAATAACTTTGCCAGTACCCATTGCCTTCTTTTCTCTCTGTGCACCTACTATAGGCTACCGATTGTATCCTATCGATTAAAGGATGGCGTGATACTTTAGGATTGGGATTGCTTGCATACAGCAGATCAATATGACATTTTATTTCTCAGTCCATAGATGTGACTACATTGCAAGAGAAAGCTCGCCCAAGCATTTGGATAGTTCTGCCCCTTCTGTGTCTGATCATTATGTATTGATCTCTTTTTAGGGAGGAATGATCAATTGGAATCGTCTTTTCCCTCCTTTACGTCAGCAACGAAACATAAACTATCAGGATGGTCGACGATCCGAACAGCAAGCACCCCCTCCTCTAGAGGTTTCTGAGGAACAGGTAATCAGTAACACCTGTACCCATCCTAAACCAGTGCTTCAGACTCCAAACAGTGTTGGTGAACAAGATCTGAAAGACATTGAACATACAAACACAAAGATTGTAATAGCAGTTACACTGCCACCTATAGCACTGGTAGACACTTCGGGCCTTTATTGGCTCCCGTGGTCTTGGAGTTGGAGGGAGGCATAGTTTGGAAACAAATACATTGTAAGCACTTATTTTAAAATCTATGACACTTCATATTACAAGAAACTATTGGAGATGGTTCCCTACAAGAGGTAGGAGAGGAGGAGGCGGATGGATGGGGAGAGAGTGGTGCTTTTCTGGGTATACATCTAGTACGGTTTTGACTTTAGAAATCAAGTTAATGTTTTACATATTCAAAAAAGCAAACTGGTAAGGACAAACATAAAATTAAAAAGAAACAGAAATGAGTGATCCAACTGTATTGTAAATGAATAACATAATCATATGAGAGAATTAATTTCAGTAACTTTTGGACATAATATACCCTTCGTTTTAAAGAACTGCAAAGAAATCTTAAACTCTTCTAAGTTTATTTTTCATAGTGTACAGCAATTCTGAAATTGTGTTGTATGTATTGTAGATTTGAGCAAATGAGCAAGTAGGTAGATCTTACTGTTGAAGAAGGAAAACAAAAATACAGAACAGGGAAAGGCAAGGAAGAACCTTGTATGGTTGGATAGGAATTAGAGACATCAGCATAAACTCATAATAAGACTTAATAAGGATGTGTGTATGTACATGTATCTTAGCCCTGTCAACCAAAAGGAATCAGAAGTAATGGCATCCCAGGAGCACTGAGCACACTTAGTTCCTAGATCTACTTTCTAAATATTTTGCCCAATAGTAGAAACCAGCCTCTTTAGAGGAATGGTGGGTCCCAGGTCCAGGATAAGGCAGGCACAAGATGAACTTGGACCACCCACCTTATGCAAGGAATTAAGGAAGTTCAACATAAGGTGGTCCCACTGGCCAAATCTGACACATTAGATTTGAGCATCAAAATAAATAAGGACAGTACTATAATATAATCCATGGGAATGAGGAGGGGGTTCCGTGAGCTCATACTGATATTACTAGATAAATAAATATTTATATGAGTACATACATCCACAAAGGCAAGGGAAATGCTTTTCCTTTTAGTAGAATGTAAAGTATAAATATAGAAAGAATGATAGTTATGGAAAATCACAGTTTTGCAACCATCAGAATAAAAACCAGTTCTGGAAAAAATCATTGTATGAAGAACAGGTTTTTTATCTAATTTCAAAGTCTCTCCCCACAAGTTAGTTAATACTTACAAAAGGAAAATGGTAACTATACAGTGGTGAAATTGGACACCAGCTTAACCAAGTTACCAGAATTAACATAACCAATAATGGAACAAAGAACATGTGGGCATGCCCTGAAAAGAACACATCAGTCATGTGACAATCAAAAATGCATAACTTTTCTTATAAAGGAAACACAGACAATCCCCATTTGGGAGATGTTCTGTATCTGACCTATATTCTTCAACAATACTGATGTCACAAACTGTTCCTGATTGAAGGAGACTTAGGGAGACATGCTAATTAATGTCATACATGATCCTGAAATGGATTCTATACTGGAAAATATATTTTGGTGAAAGGACATTTTAGAGTCAGTTGATGAAACTGGAATTGGACTTGTATATTAATCATTTTCTACTAATGTTAAATTTCTAGATTTGGTATCTATACTACTGTATTGACTGTGGTTAGGAAAGAATATCCTTGTTCTGAGAAAATTAAGTATTAAGGTGTAAACGGATGTATGCACATCAATCTCAAGTGGTTCAGGGGACGTTATGTGTGAGAGTGTGTGTATAGACAGGCGAGAAAGCAACTGTGGTAAAATAACAGCTGGTGAGTCTGATGAGTAATCAAGGGTTCTTGGTACAATTATTGAAATTTTTCTGTAAGTTTGAAATTATTTCAAACTACAGTTTTAAAAAATCTATAAAAGTGAGTTTAGAGCATCACAATAATAACGCTCGTTAATTTCCTTCCATATATGATGCTTTCTTCTCACAAAAGCAAATTAAGGTCAGCATTTCATAATTGGTCACACCACCCAGGACCATCATCTCCATCATCTCCATCCCTGTTCCGAGAGTGAACAAATTCCACTCAGACCCAGGTCACCCAGTCTCTGCAGCAAAGCTGTGTCCTCACTTTTCCTGGAACTCAACATGGGCCCCTGGGCAGGGCTCCCACTGCCACCCTGGATTAGGCCACGAGAAATGCTTTTGCAACAAGCCAGCCAACTGCGCCTGAGGGATTGATCCAGTCCCTTGCCCTTGCAGCCTCTCAGTTCAGACTGACCGTTCCTGCAGCTCTTTAGGGTGGAGCAGTGGATTAAGGAGCCACTTCCTTAGGTCTCACTTCCATTAGAGAATTTCTAGAAAAATCTTATCCCCACAATAAGAAGGTAAAGCCCAATAACCTGGCAGTTGTAAGATATTTATGGTAACAGATTAAGAAGTAAGCTATTACTTTCAAATTCAGGTGAAAGGAAATAGAGTTCTGGTCTATTACTGTTTACTTCATAGAACTTTAGGGTCACATTCCTCACGGAACAGCCGTTAACCATATGAGATATTTAAAGGTTAAGTAGTTCTTAGTTTCGGCACTTTGTAAAAAAAAAAAAGAGAGAGAGAGAGAGATAACAGGAGAATGTGTGCAATTGAAGTCTTTAAGGTTTTATAATGAATCATTTTCCTTGATCCTCCCAGAATAACAGCAGTGAGGTTAACAGTTTGTCAGTGTCAGTTGGAGACAGCATTTACTTCTTCCATGCTGTGTTATGAAAAGATACAACTACGTAAAAGGTCATCTTTAATATATGCTTCCTTATTCACTGATTCTCTCAATCTTGTTTTTTGTGTTCCTTAATTATCCTGAAAATGACCATTATGGACTATCCCTGCGTGAAGACACAGAGTCCTCGCTGGTATCATTTATTATGTAGACGCTTGGTAGTGCCAGAGAGACTGTAAAAGATAGAAAAGATATTGTTCTTGCCCTCAAGACATTTACAATAACAGAAATTTATAGTTAATGTATAATCTCTTGATTACTTTGTTGAGGCTAGACATTATCTAAAATAATACTTGTTAGTAATGCATTAAGATACCTCAAATTAGCAAAACATTTTTATGCTTAATTTTTCAACTAAATGTGCCAAACTTTTTTTTTAATATGAGTCATGTAATATTAATGCATTAAGAAGCTTAGTAATTTTCTAAACCAAGAGAAGTAGAAATGATTATTTGAGTTTTTTCTGATGTAAACATGCTTCAGGAATTTTAGCGTGTCGTTTAAGGTAGGAAATGTAGTTCATCTATCTATTTGAAAACAAAGGATATCCTAAGAAAGAACGTGTATCCTTTATTAAGTCTAGTCGTAGTCTAACATACAGCCACAGAAGTGTTTTGCCACCTTTTGTACTTTTGCTACTGTCAGGTTTCTGGATTTTCAGTTCATAATTCACTCTTACTATTTTTCAGTGAGCAGACAGCCCCCCGACTTCTTTGCCAGTGATCACCCCTTGCAGATGTTACCCCAACCCCTTTTTAAGAATATGCCAAAGCCAGGTGTCATTCAATGACTCTTTTTAATGATCGAATGTACTCAAATTTCTACTATCTTAAAAATAAGTATGTGTGTGAGTATGTGCATATGCGTGTATAAAATTCCATTTCCCTCTCTTTTTTTTCTTTTAACCAGAGATTTTTATACTATACCTATACTCAAAATTAACAAGTAATGAAATTTTGTCATACTAGCTTCATACTTTTTTTAAATGAAAGGGGTAAAACCAAGTTTGTCTCTCGAGAGTCCTTCCCAAGCATAGAAAATGGCCTTTCAGTTTGTGCTTAATGGGACACAGGTAAAATTGGACAAAGAAGTTAGACAAGACTAAATCCAAAGCTGGGACTTAACAAAAGGAAGATAAACATGGACTGTTACAGATTTCACCTTTCTTTCTTTCATTCGCATCTGTCCTGCCTTTTAGTCAGCTAACAGTTACTAGCTTCTTCTCTGCAGGGGTAACCACTGGGCTAGATTCTTGAAATACAGAGATAAATAAAGCCAGTTACCTGCCCTCAAGGTGGTGGCGCAGAGCCCAGAGCAGGGAGCCAGGCAAGGAGACGGCCCCTGTCAACTATGTAGAAATGTTCCAGTGCTACTGAAACTGAGAAAGGAGAGCCAGTGCCTGAAGGGTCAGGAGCAGTGGCATTTGTAAAGATGTGGCATGGGGAAAAGTGCATCCAATTTGGGGTAGCACAGGTGGGCAAGATTGGAATGGAGGGTGACAGGGGCCAGCGGCACTGTCTGGGGAGAGGCAGGACAGTCTCCGCGATGGCTTTTGGTGGTGTGGGGACTTTTGCTTTATGCTATAGGCATTAAGGAACCATGACAAGGTTTTAAACAGGGAATTGTATCAGTGAGTTTCCCTGGAGGATGAACTAGACATGGAGGAAAAGCTATGTTATGAGCACAACCAGGTATGTAATTTTTTTCACCCTTGCTCAGGAAACATGTTACAGTTCAGATGCTGACAAAACTTGCTCAGAAGAGACTTGTTACCACTTGGTATGTTTATAATACGTGAGACCCATAGTGTGGCTCCCATTCATGTCCTCTGAAATATCCGGTGGCTTAAGAGATACTCAAGACACTTTCAATCTTAGCTGATAAAAAGCCAAATGTATTTAGTATGAGAGAATCTTAATCTCAGTGAGGTCTCTTCCCATCTCTGGAATCCTCCCCACTGTCTTCAAAATACTCACCTTATAAAAACAATTTCCGCACTAATATGTGTTTGTTTTGAAGTACATTTTGTGCTTCTGCTCTGAATTGCAGTGAGTTGGGTATTGGTCTAGTGATTTGCATGTTATCTGTTTTCCCTGGCGCATGGTGAGTTCCATGAAGCCGGGTTCCATTCCTTCCTTGTTTCCCACCTACCACAGAGACTGACACACAGAAGGTGCCCAGCAGTGGTAAGAGCAGGACTGAACGCAAAGGTGTGGTCAGTGGACTTCTCTCTCAAAAGAACACTCGTTTTCACTTAAAAATGTGTTAGAGAGTGGTACTATGTCAGACTTTTCCATCTCTACTGCTAGTAGACTGGAAATGTTGTTTTCTAAGAAATACCAAAGTTAAATGTCTTAGAATGAAATATTGGATGGCAATCAAATAATTAACCAACTTTGGGGATGCCTAATTCTGCTGGATACTCTAAAGATATAAGCAGAGGAGCCCTCCAGGCTGTATTGAGAGTGTCCTCGGTATCAAAACCTGAACCAAGCAGGAGAGCGCAAAGATACGGGGCCACTGAGCAGCCTGTAGCCAGACAGGAACATGAAATAACCAGAAACAGTTCTCTCAGCCAACAGACGTGATCACAGTGGTTCAGCTGTTCAAGTCAGCGAGAATGCTGTGACCCTCCGGGATCTCACAGTGGCCATGCAGCAGGTGGCGGTGGGGCAGGAGAGGCAGTGCGCCCTGATAGGCAACAGACAAGAGCTACAGTGAAGAGGAGGGAAAGGCAAGGCTTATCGCCATAGCTTCTCCTGCGACGTTCCTCCTGGCAGGGTGCACATTGGCCCCAGAAGCTGCCTGCCACAGATGGACAACCAGCCTGGGACTGGGTCGGGGCCACCACCTAGGTGGGCGTTGCTTTCTGCAAGCATCAGAATTTGGGAAGTAAAAACCAAAAAAAAAAAAAAAAAAAAAAAAGTTTGTTTTTGACGCCCTTTGCTAAAGGGAAGTTAAAGAAAACCACAGTCTTATTTGAGCAAAACAAGCAGAGGAGTATTTCACTGAGAGGAATTGCTGTAAATCTCACTGGAATGAATAGCCTATTTTACTTGTCTCAGAAAATGGTTGAATTGCAAGTAGAATGCTAACGTGGGAATTCTTTTATTTTCTTAAGAATTATCTTGAGATAGTAGGGACATGAGTCCCAATCATAGAGGATGTTTAAAGGGAAAAAAAGGAAAGGAAAACCGATACCAATTTATCTCCATGTCCACAGGTTTCTTTTCTCATTCAGCGTGGTGTCTCTTTGAAAAAGGGTATTATGGGAAAAATATATTTTACCTGTTCTCCTCTGGAGCACTGTCAGATGATGGTGGCAGTGCTCTTCTGTGGTGCTTACTCCTGCCCAAATTCCCATCCCTCAGGCTGGCCAGCTGAGGAGGCCAGATTGTGGTACTCAGAGCCTCAAATGGCTGCTGAGGGGTCCTCGATGAGCAGCTGATACAATGGAAGGTTGCTAAGGGAGACCTTCCCCAGGAGTGTTTTCATACTAGTTACAAGGCTCAGCTGGAATCTCAGTACCAGACTCTCCTTTCTGTCCCCTAAGTCAAGTTATCTCTGATCTTTGCCCTAAGAAGTCAAGTTTTTAGTTATAGAAAGCAGGCATTGGAGATGTTACATTGGGTAACTTTAGCTGTTATGAATAGTTGATATGGGAGAACAGGAAAAAGCATTAACACTCTTTTTGGCTATTAACCCAACTACACCTGGTTTCTAAAAGAAGTTAGAGAAAAAGATCGTTTAGGTCTTCAGAAACCAAGATGAACTCTTTTCTGATATTTTGTGGTGAGAATTTTTAAACAGAAACTTTCCTGTGATGCACAAGCAAAGGAGGAAGGTACTTACTGTGCTCTGAAATAGAAAAGGAATGTTGACAGAAATGCGTTTTAGAAAATTCCTTTGGGGACATTTTAAAGTTCTCCAAACGGACTTGTTTTGCACTGATCTCAGCTTAGCAGTAATCATCAGGAAACTTGGGGCGGGGGGGGGTGGAGGAGGGGGGAGATTTATTACCTACAAGACCTGGAAATTACACAGCACACCTGGGGCCACACAGAGAGGTCCACAGTGGAGAGAGCAAGACAGGGGTGGGAGGGGGGCAGAAAGGGAAGTGCTGGCGTGTATGGGCCTGGGGTTCTCTTTTATTGGGGTTGAGGGCAGGGGTCTAGGGTTTCATGGACTAACTCTTTATTGGTGAGTTTAAAACATAAGAGCGGAAACGTAAGTGCTAAAAGAAAAAACTGGCCCAAATGGTCAGTTGTAGAAATCAACCAGATCTCTAAAACAAAGGCGCCTCCGTTGGGGGAAGCAGCCTGGCTCTTTATCTAGTCATGCGGCTGGCAATGTGTTTATTCCAGATAGCCATCACTGAAGTAGATGCCTCGCAATCAAACTTAAATCAGGAACTTGCATTACAAAAAAGAAAGAAAGAAAAAAAAAAACCGTCTGCAGGGCTTATGCTGCAGGACAGCTGCAAACCCTGCGGTCCGGACCGATCGAGATGAACAGTGCGCCTTTGCCTCGCTCTTGACTCTGCTTGAATCAGAAAATGTCTCTATCTTAGCATCTTCTTTTCCAGAGTCCTGTTTTACCAGCTTTCTCATTTTGTCCCCAAGGGTTCATTGCTTGTCTTCTTCTTAAGTTGTCAGTTCCTTAAAGATCTTACCTCGCTAAACTTACACTTTTTTTCCTGATCAATACCCATGCACCTTCTGTGAGCCGTGCTCTGTGCTGGGTGGGAAACAAGGCCAGTGTGGTTCCAGCCCTCAGGGCGATCGACCCCAACGAGATGTCTGCCAGGGAAAACGCGACCTGCGGGTCTCTGAACCCACCCACTCACTAACCCTCTCCTTGTTTATGGGAGGCCTTAAAACGGCAGAGGTTATCTATAAGTATTTGTTGAATTAATGACATTTCTGTACTTTGACAACTGGATTTAAACTGATCATGGATTTTTATCTTTTGATCATACAGGATCAAGAGATTTTACATTAAAATTTTCTGTTCCCTTAGGTATTAGTTAGATCTGACCAAGTAACACATGGTTCTCATTACTATAGCTGAACTAAATAGACAGGAAACAGTCTGTAGAGAAAACAAATTAGATTTTCAGTGTGATTTAATTTATTTAATAAAATATTTGCTTTGGATGGGTGTGAGGGAGGTATGATCATCAGAATTGACTATTTCCTAGGATGTATACAGATATAAAGTAAGGTGTTATCAAGGTCACAAAAATAATGTGGGCTTTTTGTTAGAATTTTATGCTCACCTTTTAAAAAGATTTTTCCTATTTTTCTGACTTCATTTGGTCTCATCACAAGTTTTCTTGAACCACTTCTTGTTTATGCCAGTTAAGCACTAGAAATAATTAGTGAAATTCACTTGCATTTGTTTTTAAGCATGGCTGTATTTAGCCATGGCAGTTGGTGTACATGTAGGTGTACTTAGCTGTGGAACCACTGTTTAATCATGAGCCTATCATCTGAGGGCACATGCCCTAGATGACAGTGCCCAAGGTCCCAGAGGGGGTGCTTTTCTGTTCTGAGACAGTCTTCCAGCCACTGCGTGCTAGCCATGGCCCTCTCTGAAAATGCGCCTGCATTTGATCGTTGTAAAAAGACACATCAGTTCTTTGACCAACAAAGGATACAAAACTAGCAAAGTAGAAGCCATTAAAGAGAATGCCGAAAAAAAAAGCCCAGGGGTGGTTTGTCACACCATTGGTTTTGTCAGTCTCAGAACTAAGGCCTGAGAAGTTCAGAGGGAGGGATCTTCACACATCCAGTCCCGGCCCAGTCACTGTTCAATAAGATAATTATCCTAAGAGGTAATGCTTACTAAGCAAGCACCTGTTAGTGTTATGTGCCAGTCACTGTTCTAGGCCTTTCTCACGTGCATCTCTTGTCCGCAGAACCCTGAGAAAACTGAGAACTGAGGTTTTAGTCTCCTGCCTGGGGTCACGCGGTGCATACATGGCCACGTAGAGCCTAACTCCAGGGCTCATGCTCTCTCTGCTTCTGACTAGGTCCCCACCTGCCAGCAGTGGTGGCTAGGATGATCCTCTTGCACTTGGGTCAGATCTAAAACAACTGCCAGCCTCCCCTTTGTTTTTGTTTTAGGAATTGTGAACTTCTGGAATCCTGTCTATATTTTGCTTACCTGACCACAGGTCTACAATGGACCTCAATTTTTCCTTTCTGCCATTTGAGCACAGGCACTCATATGTCACATGCTAAGCATGTCACAGAGACAATAACGAATTGTACTAGGATCAGCACATTGGACCTCTCAGAACAGATGTTAAGGTCCACAACAGTAATTGTTAGTGTCCATCCAAGAGAGCTATGGATGTCCATTCTCCATGTTGCTGGGTCATGCCCTATTCCTTATTGTCCGTTCTGTGAACCATTGAACCACTCAAGGGAGGGACAGCAGCAGAAAGCCTGGCCAACTTTCAGGGCTGTGGGGGGCCCCATCCACACGCTGTCCACTGCAGGATGGAAGCAGTTAGAAAATACCGTCAGAACCCCATCCTCTTTACTTCTCATTTTTTCTGCCTAATTATTATCCACATACCCAAGCCTAAGCATTCAATTTTATTTTTCCATGGATGTTTACAGTTTGGACACTACAGGTAAGTTTAGGAAACTTACAGATGCCCTTCTTTAGTGTAATTGTTCAGTTTTTTAAAAGAAGTACTATGTTAACACTATTCCTACTTCCTGGGTTTCTTCATCTGGTCAGAGTACCAGCAACGAAAATTTTCTGATCACACTTATCTTCTCACCCCTAAAAAACACAGGAAGCTCCAAAGCCAGGATGAACAGCCAGCCACTGCAAGCATATAATAGCAAACACTCTCTTCAAAGACCTACAAAAAACCTGGCTTAGTTATCAAAACCAGTGACGGTGCATGTGTGGTTGTTTGTGTGCATGAGAGAGGATGAACTCAGGAGATATCTGTCATGCAGAGAAAGCTTTTCTCCTTACACCAGGTATCACTTAGCGACCTAGGACACACCTCAGCCATCCTAGACCTGAGGGATTTTTACACCTACCTAGGATGCATTGGCTCGATGACCTGGGGACAAGCTCCGCGCGTCCTAGGGCCTGAGCTGCTGCCTGCCTTGGTGACCTGCGTCATGGCCAGCCCACCATCAGAATCTTCCGGATTAATTGTAGATTATAAATCATGATTCGCCAGACAAGTAGATTTTTTTCCTGCTGGCTAGGTGCAAAGAAGCAGCCAGTCCTTAGCTATGCTTAAAGTACTAAATGTGCCAAAGAGGTGATAAGAGGACAGTCTTTGCCACCCTCTTCAGTCATTAACAATAGCTAAGTTGTTGGGCCATGGTGTTATGTTTGTGGGTAACAGAGCAGGTAGAGCTGCCCACCTCCTCACTAGGCTACATTGGCTCCACTAAAGAGAGTAGTCCTTAATGGAAATAAGCAGAATAAGTATCATACTAGCTTATTTCAATCCAGGAGCAGAAATAACCTAGTAAGACTACCTGGATCGATGAGGTGATTTCTTCTCTGTTGACATGCATCCAGTGCATATCTTGTGGCCCCTGTCCCCATGCATGCTGATCAGAATAGAGAAAGTAGGTAATACTCAGTTTGAAATGCCTCCCCAGGAAAGGCAAAAGTGTGAATTCTGAGAACTGAATGGCAAAACTGCTATTTCTTGTCTGGCAGAAGCCTAAAATAGATAATCAACTTGCGAACATGAGAGAATGCTGTGGTCTCTGAAGGCACCAAGCTGCTCCTGTTGACACAGGATGTCACCAAGACATTTGACAGTATCTCATCACCTTAAGAGATATGTTGGTGACATGCGTAATGGATAACGATAATATGAAGTGGGTTTAAAACTGATTAAAAACCTCTTTTAAAATGTCGATTAGCCACTCGAATGGAAACTGAAGTCTCCGGTGAGTTCTGGGCTTCATCTTTGAAATTCCATGCTTAACATTTTCATCAATAATAACTTGAATACTTTGTAGGGGTTTGCTAATCAGATTTAGGAATGACATAAGTGTATGGAGCTGATTAACATAGTAGACAACAGAATTTAAACTGGAAAATAGTTTTAGTTGGCTAGAAAACGGAGGAAATTTAACAGAAATGTATACAGTCGTAAACCTAGAAGATCAAATGTAAACTTACAGGGTGAGATTTGAGAAACCTGGCTTGAGATCATTTCATGTGAAAATACCTGAGGGTTTTTAGCAGGCTCCAGCTTAACTGGCCTCCGCAGTCTGATGTAGCTACACGAGGGCACGTGAACACACAAACACACACGTGTGTGCACACTACTAAAGCATTCCTCTACTGTAATAAGGGTTGTGATCACAGGAAGACAGCAGTCTAGCTGCCCTTTGCCCTGGTCAGAGCATCCTGTGCTCAGTTCTGGGCACCATATTCTGAGATGGTGTAAATGGCAAGCATTGGGGTAGGAAGGCTATCAAGTGCTGGATACTGAAACACGGGAATGAATGAAAGCAGCCAGGGCCCTTATTCTCAGAAAGCTTACAATGCAGTGATATGGAGAAGCAATCAACCCTACAAATAGAGGTAAAAGTCAGAGCTATAAGGAGCACAGAAAAGAGGTCAGCGGGGCATGGGACTTTTAACTCTGGAGTTCTTCCTAGTCTGGAGACATAGGAAAGGGCCAAGCACCCTGAGACCTATGGATGAAAAGAAGTTAATCAGGCCAAGGCCAAAAGTCTTTCAGCAGAGGAAACACCACCAGTGAGGGTGGGAGACGCTGCCCCGCATGGCCTGAAGCCAACCAGGAGTGGGGGGTGCTGCCTAGAGAAGCAGAAAGGGTGAGGAGAGGAGGAGGTGGCCTTCAAAGTGTTTTCCACAGAAAAGGGATGGGGGTGCTTTCCGTCAACTTCAAAGGGCAAAATCAGGACCATTGCAGTCCCACTAGTGAGGGGCAGATTCTGCTCCCTTTGCCGAAGAACTTTGCGTCTTAGCCAGTGACCAAAGAATGTTCATGACATTCTAAAAAAGCCAGTTCTTTCTTTGAGCGGGAAATGAAACCAGAAAATTCCTGTCATTCTGTTTGCACTATCCCATCAACCTGGGGAGGCGAGCTGGAAATCACCCACGGCACTGACTTGCTTTAGAAAACAGCTGTCAAAGGTTTCTGACCACAGCCCACAGTAAGAAATACAGCCCGCTGCATACATGTGTGTGAGTGTAGAGAACTGAAATGAAATTTTAAGGAATATCATACTTCTACACCCAATTTTTTAACCCTCGTCTTAACCCACTAGACTATTCATTACCCCACTAATGAAGGATCAGCCTCAGTTTGAAAAACACTGGCTAGAAGCCCAGCTTCTGAGAAGTGTCCCCTGTGCCCTGTTTCCTCAGTCGGGTTAGCCTCTCCCTAAGGCTCCCTGAAGGACAGGGTGTCTGGGGGTCCGGGCCTAGGCGGTGCTGAAAAGTCACTCCTGTCCTCTCCCTGACCCACTGCTCACTTCGCCTGCACCATCTTCCCCTCTTCACAAACTTAGGCCCCTCCCACCCCCTGCTCGTTCCTCCAGCTGCCCCACACCCCGCCCACGATCACATATACACCTGGCTCCCCTAGGCAGGGGAAGGAGGGGTAGGAAGGCAATATCGGGCATTCTCAACTCTGGGCAGCACTGAGCACATTTTTTTTGTACAGGAAATATTAGAAATGGTAACTGAGTCCTCAGTCAGCCCACAGAAGCCTCTTTAACCAACACATTGTTAAAAAATCTCAACATTTGTGACAGAATCAGTTTTCACTATGTATTATTGCAACTGTAGTATATTTTAATATAAGTACAAAAAAATAGATACCTGTGGCTCATCCAGGGCCATAAATATTTTTATCATACATTTTTAAATGGGAAAATAGGTTATGAATTAGCTTTAGTAACTCTGCCTATTTTGACATTGGAGGCTGCCTATATGTAAAAGTACAGGAAACCTCTATATTCACAGGTTCAGGATTTGTGGTCAAAAAAATGCAAGCCTCATCCCCCTTGCCCTTGTGGCTTTAGCTGCCTCTTTCCAGCGGTTCTGCCCCTGTGTCACCCTCCTTCACACATGGCTGCTACTGCCTCCAGAGCCCCAGGCTGAGGACAACTAATACGAAATGCTAAAAACGTACGGGCACACATGGGACAAGTTCTGGCGTGTGATGCCAAGAACTCAAAAGCGTCTTTACTGTCAGTGTCTACCAGCATCAGGAATACATCTTCAATTAAACAATTGTTTGCATGCGGTGAGAAATGCGACTTGATAAGTTATGCCTCAGGAATCAAATGAGACGCTGAAGGAGTGTGGTGAGGCGGATAGGCACGAGGTGTCTTGTACAGACGTGCTTTCCAGCCCCACGAGCTCAGCCACCCTCTGCTCATCCTGGCAGGTCACTCGATCCTCGGGAGCCCCATTTCTGGTCTCTCAAAGGAGAATTCAATGAGATAATGTATGTCTATTGGCTGTAAATAGTGACCACTTTAAAATGTGTCTGTTATAATTTTTGAAGCACCTGATTTTACGCTGAAATGAAAAATAGTTTGTGTTTTAGCCTGTCCTACGAAACTCACATGAAGAACCTTTCGGAGCTGGCATACGACTGGCAGCGCCATCAGCCTCATCAGGTTTCTGGTGTCGTTTCTGTTCAGGTTGCTCGTCTCATGGAGATGGGGTTTTCTCGAGGTGATGCTTTGGAAGCCCTGAGAGCGTCAAATAATGACCTTAATGTGGCCACCAACTTCCTGCTGCAGCAGTGACGGTCCCGGCTGACAACACTGGTGCTTGCCAAGCTGCTGACCACAGCGGGCGCTGTCCTCGCTACTGAATCAGCCTGAGCACCCAGCACCGTCTGGCACCTACATTCTCACTGTTCTCTCGGGCAAAGGGTGGTTCCCATACTCCCTCCCTTAATTCCAAAATCGTTACTGTAAGAGTATCGAAAATATGTTTCCATACTCTAAGTTTGCCATTAAATTAGCATGTGTTTTCTATCTTTTTTATCGGGTATTTTCCTTAGTTTGAAGAATCATCACTCGTTTCTAATATTTAAAATGCATTAACATTGCAGATATCTGCAAGCAGTTGACAAACACTCCAGATGGGAAATTACTGCTATTATCATATTCTTTTTATTATAATGCATCTTCCTACGTTATATCTGATCATAAAAGGAGCAAGGGAATGTTTTAAGACAGGACATGTCAGATTATTCCATATGGACTTTTTTCATCTCTATCTTTTTTTCTCAAATTTGCTTTCAAACCCCAGTGACTGTTCAGTGTCCACACTTCCAAGGAGGTGAGCAGTACCTATCTGCTGTGTGCAGTGCTGGCCAGGCCTAGGTGACGAAGGAGAAACAACTAAATTCTACTCTATACTGTCCCAGCCCGTTCCTGTCCAGGGAATTTTCCACCCCTCCTCCTCCCCACTTTCATTAAAAACTGATGATGATAAATGATGAATCTAGGTTCTGGAATACTCTATGAAACTTAACGAGTTAATTTGACATAGAGTATCCACAGCTATCCACTCAGGTTGGGAGTGAAGATGGAGCAAAGAGGGCAGTGGGCAGGCCGGAGCTGTGCGGGCCTAACCCACGTGCTCAGTGGCTGGCCCAGGATGGGCTCAGCCCTAGAGCAGAAAAGAAAACACTCTGCCCGTCCCAGCTGCAGGGCCAGCCCCTCTAGAAGCAGGTTCTCCCTGGCCCCAGGGGTTGACCGGAAATTCGGCCTAAGGCAGAGTAGACGCAGAGGGTTCCATCACAGAGAGAGGTGGAGAAGGCTGGAGGTGGACGAACGTGAAAAGATCTAAAGCAGGGTCAGGTCACTCTTGAGACTTAAGAAAATTGTGCAATGATTGCGTTCCGCAAAATGAGCAGAAATATATCAATTTGATGTAAATTTGGACAGATATGAAACAAAATAAAGTTTTTAATGTGTTTTACTTCTTGGTATTTTTATTAGACTTGCCTAAATAAAACTTTGTTCCAGGCTGTACTTTTTACCACCAAAAAAAAAAAAAAAAAATGCCAGACTGCTCATCTCTCCTCAGAAGATTTGGGTGCTTTTTTTGAAGTAAGAGAAGCCTTTCGTTCCTGTGATTGGAACTGGCCCCGTGAGGCCCCGTCCTTAGGCTTGCCTGAGCCACCGGGCTGCTCAGAGTGGGGTTTGAGATAACTTTCTAGGAGCCCAGCATGGCCCAAGCACAGGCTGTAAGGACAGTCGACGGTAGTGGAGACATCCTCGACTGACCAAGGTGACATACAGGACGGCCTAAGTGTCCTAACGGTGGATTCATATACGACCTTTGAGACAAACCTAAATCCAACCTCTGTCCTTCCAAGGCAAAAAGATCTCAGGAAAGAACAACTGTGTCTAGAAATACACCATCTCCTATGTCCCTCCTCACCTTCGAACAGCACCTAGCAGAGTAAAACCAAACCAGAGGCGAAATTCTCACTCCCCTGAGACCATTGCTTCCCTCCCAGGGGATGAGGAGCAAGGGCCCACTGTGCAGATCAGAGCAGGAGGCCTGTGCTGAAAAGGATTAACCACCCCAAGTTCTTGTTTTTTGTCTGGTCAGGATGCCCTCACAAACATTCCATTCCAGAGACCTTTGTCCTGCTAAAAAGAGCGTTAGCAACCCTCTACTTCAGTCTTTAGAGAGTAGAAATTGAGGTCACTGTAGGTGGTGTGACCGTAAGACACACCCCTAAGAGTGGCAGAGCCGGGAGACACCGTCGGGTTTTTCCTGACTTCTTTCAGCCTCCTTTCCAGTTCCCTACAGCTTCCGAGGTCTCACCTGTCCAGCGGTGGACACACACACACACGCACGCACGCACGCAGACTTCTTACTCGGCATGTTTCTTTGCCTGACCGGAGTTCCCGTCCCTGGCCCACTCTTGCTTCCTGCAGATTTTGATGCACCCTGCAGCTGCCTGCTGCAGGAGTTTGGATCCCTGAGAACACCCACACGCCTCTTGTCAAGACACCTGGACATTTTTCGGGCTGTTCAGACTCACTAAGGGAAAACTTGTGCCCCATGCCAGAGGGGGCATCAGCGAGCCATTTGGTTTGGTTTCCTCAGGTCTAGAAAAGATCACTTAGGCTTTTGATTTTGTGCAGATGGTAACAGATCGGGCCTAATTATTGAGCGAGCAGATTCCAGATTGTGAAATGGGATGAAGACGAATGAAAAAAGGGTCTCTGGTGACACCCCCCCCCTTTCCCAAATAAAGGAAAGCCTGCCCCAGAAGTCCTGATTCATAAACCTGGACTGAGTTTGGGATTAGAATGGTGAAAATTTTAGGAAATTGAGCACAATATTGTAACTGCATTCTAGAGTCCTTTAGAGTATTTTCTGAGCCTCTGAGTATATGTTCCTACAATAGTTGTTCTGAAGTGGAAATCGAGTAGCTTAAGTGATACTTAACTTGTGAAAATCACAAGGTTATTTTCTTCACAGTCCCCTAAACAATATTGTGTGTTTATAAAGGAATGGACCGGAAATGTCAAAATTGGCTTTCTGGCTCAGACTAAAATTTGAGTTCTGAAACAGCACTTATGTGTAAGAAAATTTGCCAGAATCATGTGAATTTGATAACTGCCTTGATATAGTAGTCTGTAATGGAGAACCCCACAAGAGCTAAATGTTGAGGGTGCCTCTGGTAGAGCTGGGATTTCAAACAGAGTGATCTGAGTGTGGCAGGGAGGCGGGAGTGGTAGACATGTTTGGACCTAAAGAGGCTGGGGGAAGTGGTCGCTAGAGATTAGGAGTCAATCTGTAAAGAGGCAGGAATTAGAGCACTGGATTGGGAGCCCTGATAACGAAGTGCATTGGATGACTATGAATATGGAGAGACAGAGGTTAATTTTAATGATAGAATCTTAAGGAATTCTTGCATTTCTAGTGCAGAAAGAGGAAGAGAAGTAGGAGGGGAATCAAGAGGGCCGCCCCGTCTGGGGCGCTAAGAATATCAAGGAGGGGTGATCGCTATGGCGGGTGCCGCAGGGCGATGTCATGGGCAGGTGGCGTCAGCCCAGTGATGGCAGGTTCCAGAGGACTAGACCTGGGACACGAGGCCAAGGGAGCAGAGCGGTGGTCTGCATGCAGTCCTCCAGGAAATCTGGTGGGGAAGGAAGAGGAGAGAGGGGCTGTTCCTGCGTCAACTTGTAGGTCATGGTAAACAGGTCAGTAATGAGAGATGCTGAGATCTAGCCCCAGAAGGGGTGTGATCAGGAACTGCAAGGAGAGCGCAACCTTGGAAACCAGGAACACTTCAGTCTTCTGGACCTAGAGGAAGGAGAGGGACAATTAAGGAAACTACAGGTGAGTCGAAAACTATAAGGCAAAGCTGAAGGAGCTCAAGTGGTTGTTTCCAGCTTCTTAATGAACAAGGGAGTGAGGGTGCGAGGCCCACCGTGGGGCTAGGAGCTTGAGGAGGGTGGACACCATAGGGCACAACTGAGATCGATAAAGCATTGTCGAGAGAAAACACGAAGGATCTACATTAGCCAGAAGTAAGGGCTTTGACCACTTTTGTTTACTGTCTGCAGTATTTTGGTCTGCTGAACTCCTAGGCTGTGGGAATTTCATAGCCCCGAGAGATTTAGACAGGAATTCGGGCAGTCCCAGAAACTAGTTCCAGTGTGCGGGCCCTGCAGCATCTTCGGGCTGGCCCACAAATTCCCAGGAGAGCTGATAGGTTCTGTGACCTTGTTCTCTGTTCTGAGCCACCCTGCAAGTTTGAGGAGACTTGGAATAGTAGGCAAGAGAGAGTGACCCAGGTCCTGAGGAAGGAGCTGGGCAGAGGGTCTATTCAGCTTCCAGTTACCCCAACACACACCCTGCTCCTTCCTGCTCCTCACCCAGATACAAAACTGCCTTAGGGGTGCTGGGATTCCTCCAAGGCCAGGATGGGGGGCTATCTCTGAGCAGCCAGAGCCAGGTTTCCCAGATCCTCTGACTCCACCATGACAAAGCAGAAGCTGCTGCAAGCGTATTGCAGCGTGACCCAGCACCCAGGGCCACCGAAACTAGAGAAAACCTCCAGAATCCCCACCTCTCAGGCCAGGCGTGTTGTGACTTCTCCGTTCAGTCTAACTTCTGCCACTTTGTCCAGACTTTTTCGTTCCTCCACTGACTTTTACAAGCAAAGCTGACAGCCTTTTCCCTGAGTATGGTATCGTAAATTTAGACTGCAGATTCATAGAAGGCTCATACCTTTTTAAAAACTTGTTCAGCACCCTGCTGTCTGCACAAAGAATTTCTGAGGGCTACTGTGGGGAAACACACTCTAATTGCACAAGGCCAGGATTCCTCCCATGGAGCCAGAGTTGTCTTTCCAAACCACTACACGTGCCCAAAGCCGTACCCACCCAGCTCTCCCCAGTGCTGCTCCCAGCTCCCACACTGCAAGCATTCAAGTTTAGGCTTGTGTTCCCGTGACTTTCCAAGAGAACTGGTGGCAAGTCAGCATCTCTCCCCGAGGTTAAACTGTCATTAAGGACAAGTCCCTTTTACCAGGGTGGCCAGCTGGAATCTAAAGGGTAGACAGGATTTGACTTTGCGTCTCTGGCTCTTTAACTGGAGGTGGGGGTTCCTGTGGTGCCGGCCCCTAGAGCCTTTCGTTGTAAACCCCATCTTCTGAATTTAGCATTAGGACGTCAGTCCCTGTGACAACTTCTCTCCTTTGGGTGAGGGCATCACTTGGCCTCTTCTGCCCTTAGCTGCAGAGATGCACCGTGACCCCAGGTAGGGGAAGCCCAGCCCAGGATCCCAAGTGGCTGACTTCTGTCACAAATGAGGTTTTCATTTCATTTATCTACAGGGAATTATGGGCAGTTTTGCACTCTTGCTGCCTTGACAGTTCTCTATATGGAGTTTTAATCGTAAGATTACAGTAACCATAATGATGCTTGACAGAAGTACCACATTCTATCTGAAAATTGTTCTGCTTATACTCTCTATGCAGATTATTTCTGTAACCTGTGACTACCCCAGTCTTTCATATTCATAAAGCTGCCAGAGTCACAAAGGTCTTTTCAAAATAGGCCCGGTCTGCATCTCAGAGTGAGCGGGTGTGGTGGGGAGTGTTGCCTCCTCGGCTGGCAGGGGCCATGTTGTATTTAAATCTGCACAAAGATGAATGTGGTGTCAATACTTGCTGTTGTCTTACGGACCTGTTTAAATAGGGGAAAGTGAACTTATTCTGTTTTAGCAAAAAAGTCCGTTCCCTGAGCAGAGCAGGCACACCAAGGCCAGCCCTCTCCTGCCTGGGAAGAGATGGCCCAAAGTGAACAGAATGGCAGACGAACCCAAATACCCTCTCCCGGCCTGATTTCTGATTGTTCGCATGAGGGACCATTTTCAACAATCTATGAAATTTCTAAATTCAGAGCTCAAAACCACTCCAAAACAATAAAAACAAATTTGAGGATACCATTGTTTTGAGTCAGAAGGAGATACGATAGGGGATAAATATCTTACATAGATGTTGTATGTACCATTTTATATTATGAAATATTCAATAAAAAGTTGAAATCCTCCAAAGACATCTCACATCCCCTCTTACAGGCTTGTAGACGTCTGGAGGTTCAGAGCAGAGGTACCCGCTCTGTCAGGAGCACCCTAGGGCCCCAGGCTGGCTGAATGTGACCGCAGCCCAGGAGCGTTGGAACCAGGGGTAGACACACGCCTTGGGGAACTCCCCACACCATTCGCCTCATTTCACAGCAGTGACATTTCTGGCTGAGGCCCTGCTGGGACCTGAGGGGAGCACGGCACCGCCTCAGAACTTAACCATGGGTGTCAGCGCTTTCCAGAAGATTCCCACCTTGTCCTATGCCTTCTGCTCCCTGACCAAAGCTGGTGGACATCCTCGAAGAGCACCAGACTCAGGCCGCCTCTGGTCTGTCCTGTCTGGCCTGAGCTTGCAGTTGGGGTGGGAATTAATCCACTTCTGTTGTGGTGTATGCTCCCAGCCTAGCCACACAGGGCTCAGGGACCTCTTCAGAGTGCAGATCTGTGGGCTGAGGGCTGAGGCCCAAGGGAGGGGCTTTCTCCTGGGGCCAGCACCTGATGGGGCAGGATGTGCATTTTAGAACAAGCCTGAGCCTCTGGGGCCCCTCCCAGAACCAAGCTAAGTGATGCTCATGGGGAACCTGATGGGTAACCAGCGAGTCTCCTAATGCCAGTGCTTCTCTGCTGGCTGCCTCTGTCTACCCAGGACAGAAATAACCATAAACCTCCTGTGGGCAAGGGATGTGCCACCAGCTCTGCCCCAGCTTCCTCAGGTGCCTGCCCAGGTGTCTGAAGAGTGAATGAGTGAGTCAGTGAGTCAGTGAGTCAGTGAGTGAGTGAGTGAGTATGCAATAATAACAAAATACTTCTCTGCCCTCTTGGGGAATGGCCACTATTTTAAATACAAATGGCACCTGCCAGAAGGTCTTTTGTCCTATGCTGAGGACTGGTAGTTTGTCGATTAATAAGTTGGGTAAACTGCAGAATATCTATATCCCCCATATATATATATATAATGTATTTTAAGTTAAAACATATCAATGTAATTAATTCACCAATCTTCTGGTGTCAATGTGGCCAAGGCCTTTTTAAAAAAATTACTGTTATACTGGTTAAAAATTTGTTTTTCATAATCTACACCCATATTGCCTCATTTATGGGTTCCAGTTTAGATTTATTTGTTAAGATTAGCTTGAAAACTCAGTAATCAAAGTATATGTCATCCTGAATTTTTACATTTTTCCCTAATGCCTAATAATTGTTACACTCACACCTATTTTGACAAGCAGGTTTGCGTTTGTTAGCGATTCACACTTTACTGAACTTCCCAAAACATTCTATTTATTTCCTATAAAAAACAACTCTTTCTTTTCACCTTTATATCTTATCAGTTTACATAATAATTAAGTTTAGTTATTTAATTTCCAAAACTCTGGACAGGAGAAGCTTTGGAAACTACACAACCATCTCTTGGTGAGCACAGCACCCCACCTGTGAGGACAGGAACGCGGGCTGGGGGGGTCATGGACCGTGAGCAGGCTGTGTGCCGTGGGTGACCTCAGACTCGCACAGCTCCTGAACTGGCAGAGTGGAGTGTGCTAAGGGAATGTCCATTGGACCTACAGCCGTCGAGAACACTGGAGAAAATCATTCAGATTGGGAGACTCGTCAAAGAGGTCCCTCAAAGGGCTGTGTTAAGAACGTTTAAGGGCCTCTATCCCTACTTCCTTATTCTGCTTCCTAGATGCCCCCAAACCTCACCGAGCTTGAGCGCATGAGTAACTGTGTCACTAGCTCCAGGGTCAAGGTCAGGGGCAGGGTTTCTACTCACCTCCCAGAACACGAGCCTCACCTCCCCGCTCCCGGCTCCCCGGCCCCGCACAGTAAGTGCCAAGGACAGACATTGACACAGATGGACTGGAAGGTTGACTTATTAGCCCCCGAGCCCTTCTTCTTGTTCTCTCTGGCTCTGCCCTCTTGACCTTCCCTCCTCTCTTTTCATTTCTGTCTCCACTGCTGTATGGCTACTGGGCTCCACACCTGCCACTGTGTTCCTAGATGAGAGAATGGATGCCAGCCAGAGGCCAAACTGGCAACCAAAGCCAGGCCCCCACATCAAACCAAAAAGAAAACCACTAAAGATACGAAGATAGATACATGGCAAAGTCCATGAATTCATGGAAAACCAGGCTACACTTACTGGTCTTAACCGGTCTCGTACTCAAAAGTCACAGTCTCAAAGCTGGAAGGGCCATCGGCGGTCATCCTGACTAATGTCCTTCTTTCACGCATAAGGCCAAATTCTGGAACCACCCGTGACCCACCAAGGTTACCTGGAGCCCAGCAGGCCTGGAACCCACGTCTTGTGAGGTCCCCATCCAGGAGTCCCCGTCAGCCCCACTCAGCAGCAGTGGGCTTACTTTGCAAGGCTGGAGGTAAGACGCTGAGCTCTCAGGCCCACGCTTCCTGAGAAAGGTGCTTCCAGGTACATGACCTCTCACCTCCGTCACCATTCTCGAATTGGCTGGTTTCGCAAGCTCTGCCTGTGGAAAGGACTGCGGTGACTGCTGTTCTTCTCAGTCACATCCCTGCACATTCCGCCCATACCAGAACTCTCCGTGGTACGAAAGATGAGCACATGGATAAAACAAGAGATAAGATGAATGGATGCAGAAGTACTTGACAGAGTAGGGCAGTCGAGCAAGCAGGGGGAAAATCAACTTTAGGCCATACGACGGGCAGGGCTCTCCATGAAAGCTGCTCACTAAATCTGAGTCATCCGCTTGACCTAGGGAGAAAAAGCATGGCAAAACTGTACTGTGTACGTAGTAATGCAAGCACGGGGCTCTCCGGGGCGCTGGGGCTCCCCTTACAGCCCCAGCCCCTGGCTGGCCTGACAGCCTGTGTCACCTGACCTTCTAATAGACGTGACTTCGGGCTCACTCTCCTGTGGGAACTCACACTCGCTTCAGATAGAACACATTTTTAGCTCTGGGAGGTGCCTCAAAAATAAGTGGGAATAATAATATTCGCTGTATTGGGGCTTCTATTATTCTTTCAACAGGTGGTAGGAGGTGTGAAGTTTAGAAGAGAACAAAATCCATTCAGTTTGCTTAAGTCATGGGGAAAGATTAAGAATGCCGTGTTAGTTTGCCGGAACTGCCGGAACGAGGCGCCGCAGCCGGGGTGACTTAGCAACAGCAGTTTATTTCCTCACAGTGCTGGAGGCTGGAAGTCTAAGAGCAGGTGTCAGCAGGGCTGGTTTCTCCCGAGGCCTGTCCTTGGCTTGTGGATGGCTGCCTTCTCTCTGTGTCTTCACATGGTCTTGCCTCTATGTGTTCCTGTGTCCTATCGGATTAGAGCCCATCCTAATGACCTCATCTAAAAACTCCATCTCCAAATAGTCACATTTGGAAGTCCTGGGGGTTAGGACTTCACCATGTGAATTCTGGGGGCACACAATTCATCCCATAACAAATCCTCTGGGGAATTAAGACTGAGGACAAAAAGACCCTCCACACTCCAGTCCACAGTGATGATGCTCACTGGGGCAGAAAGGAGGTGGGTAACTAAGGCAGCCATCACTTTCCAGCCCAGTTAGTTATACGAACACACTGGGGAGGCAGCCAGGTATGTGAGATGATACTGGTTCTCCCAGCACAGCCCCTTGCTCTCCAGGCCCCGATCAGCTGTGTGACTCAGGTATGTCAGTGGCCTTCCTGTGCAATGAGAAGACTTCCGGTCCAGCCCTGCTTACCTTATACGTCCTGCTCTATACTGAACACCTCACATGTCTGGCCCAGGGGCACCCAAGCTACTCTCACCCCCAAACTCTATCTTATCCCATATTCTCTATCCTGCAAATGACACCACCATCAACCCAGTCATGCAACCCAAAACCTAGGAGTCTTCCAGACACTTCCCCTAATCTCTTCTCCCACAGTCTGTCAATCTCCCCTTAACACTTAACACATTGTGTTGTCATTGATTATAATCGTATGTGGCACCTGCTGGTCTACATGGTCCATGAGGTTTACGGGCCATGTGTCCATTATTTGCACTGTATTCCCAGAGCCTAGGATAATACATGATAAATGTTTGAATTAATAAAGAAACGAGTGTTGGAGATGAGTATTGGCCCAGAGGCAAAATTTTAAATTATGGGAGAAGTGAAGTGTCTGCATCCTGCTCTTTCTGTTCAGGCCTCTTCCATCTCTCTGAACCTCCTCATCTTCAGGGCATGTGGCTCTTTACACTTTCAGATTGGGCTGATGAGTGTTTACTGAATTTCGGGAATATGCTGCCTCAGTCAGTTTCTAGCACTTCACACCTCATGCGCGACACGTCAGGCATCAGCAAACACACAATCATACACATGTGGAGGGCTCCTTGCTTGCCTGGGACAAGCCACCTCCCACTGTCTGTCCCACCAAAGAGCTACTAGAGGTAACAGAGCATACATCAGGCCTCATTGGAATCAAACATCTTGGGCGCTGGAAATGCAGTGGACATTTGACATCCAGGGGAACCAGGGCATCAAAGCCATTAGGGATTCATGTTGCCTGAGGTGTGATCTGACCAGCTTACCATAGTGTTGGGGTCCCTGAGGGCAGCACAGCCTGTCCCTGAGCCTGGCCGCCCACACGTACCAGAGAAACTTCTCAGTCTCAGTGCCTGTCTGTCCCATTCGCAGTTTACTTGGCGAAATGAGAAAGAAAACTGTAGTGAAAGCTGGACAGCGGTGAACTTGTGGTGTGCGGTGGTGCCAAGGAAGTGGCGATTCTCAGGGAAACGTCCTTTCTGGAGAAAGCCAAGAGCCCGTAGGAACATTTGGGTATCTATGAACTTGATTTATGAAACTCTCTGTTCTTCCCCCTTAAAATGTCAAGTGATTAAAATTCTTAGAGGTCATCACTAGACCCATCACCTGCTGGTGGAATCCCCCGGACACCTCCACTTGAGGGGTACCCTTTGTCCACCCCCCGGTAGTTGAACTTGGGGACCTCATTCCAGAGCTCTGACCCACTGGGCTGTCCTGGGCCCTTAGACCCTCCTCTGGACTAAGCTCCCACACGGAGGTCGAGGAGGCCCTTTGAAGGGGTCACTCTGGCACTTCCATCTCGATATGGAGTAATTTGATAGGACCTGAAAAACAATCCATGACAGTTAAGCTGTCTTTTAACCAGCTAGTTTTTAAAGCAGACTCCTCTTTCTCCTTCTTCCAAGCCTCCCCCTCACAGTGGGGCTCTGAGTAGTGTCGGGGCTTGGAGCTGGGGAGGGTTCGGGGATGTGCTAAGACTCAGAGAAGAGTGTCTGGGAGGAGGGGGTGTTAAGAATAGGTGGGTGTTATGGGTTGGATTTTGTCTCCTAAAAAAGATAAGATGAAATCCTAACCCCCAGGACCTGTGAATATGACCTGAATTGGAAATAGGGTCTTTGCAGGTGTAATGAAGTTAAGATAAGGTCCTTAGGGTGGGCCTACTCCAAGATGACTGGTGTCCTTATAAAAAGAAGGAATGCCACGTGAAGACAGACACACAGGGAGAACACCATGCGGCGATGAAGGCAGAGAACCAGGTGATACTTCTATAAGCTTAGGAACATCAAAAATTGCCAACAAACCACCAGAAGCTGGGGAGAGGTCTGGAGCAGCTCTCAGCAGCTCTACTCACACCTTGATTTCGACTGTTAGCCTCCAGAACTGTGAGAAAATAAGTCGTTGTTTTAAGCTACACAGTTTACAGTACTTTGTTACAACAGTCCTCACAAACAAACAGCGCGGGGCAAGAGAGTCAGATGCTGGCGAGTGCATCCAAGGATGGCCAGTGGCTCTGAAACTTGAGTAGGCGACAGAGTTACCGGGAGGGGCTTGTTCAGACAGTGCTGGGCCCCACCCCAGAGTGGCTGGTTCGAAAGGTCTGGAGCGTCACCCAGGAATGTGCATTTCTTACAGATCCCCAGGTGGTGCTGATGCTGCTGGTCTGGGGACTACATTTTAAGAACCACTGCTCTAGGAGACAGGGTGTGGCCTGGGCATTGGAACCTTCTAGCCTCAGTAATAAAGAGATGTATATCCCCGCTGATATGAGCTGTGCCAGCCCACTAAGAAAACTTCATTAGCACAGTTTTCATTTTAAATGATTTCTTCAGTTTTAAATGTTTTATACATGTGTTGACTCACAGACTCCCACAATCACCCCCATATGGTAGATATTATAGTCTCTATTTTGACAGGCAAGGAAAATGAGGCTCAGGTAGGGGTGTGAATCCCCAGCAGGACTTCCTCCTGACTCCCCAGCTCAGGATTCCATGCTCAGAGCCTGGCCATGGGCATCCCTGCCCGGTTCACGTCTCAGAACTTAGATTTCCCTCATCCTCATAAATCACATCCATCATGGCCTTATCGGGAAAGAAAACCGGGAAAGGAAGCCATTCCCATTCACGGGCGGCCAGAGCTGCAAACCAAAGGCATCACGGCTCTGCTCCCTCTCCCCCACCATGGTTACCACTTCCTGCCAGATCTCATGATCCGGGTCCTCCTTTCTGATCCTCTTTTGTTCCCAAATGCCCTTTGGACATGACTTCCTCCTTCATCCACCTGCTGGTAGCAAACCCCCACGCAGTTTTGGGCTAAGAAGCCTGACGTGCAGTGTAGACGGGTTATGAGAAATGTTTGAGAGGATGAGCAAGGATTTGTAGCATCCAGAGTCAGGTGGGTATCGGCATCCAGCTTGCCGAGGAGCCTCCTGGTTCTGGAAGTAGCTCTTGTTGTCACACATCGTCACAGGGCAGGCTGACAGGCCCCTTCTTCCTCGTCCACGTCCTTAAAGAAGTGCTGGGTTACTGCAAACTGGGTGGGAGTGTGAGTTGTGAACCCAGGCCAGGTGTGCACACAAACTGCTGGGCACCTGTGAGATTCACTCAGAGAGGCCGGTGACATAGAGCGCAGAGATGGCTCTTTTAGCTGAGGGTCCACACCTTGAATTCCAAATTCTCTGAGCCCTTGAACCCCCAGCCTCACAGGCTGGAGCACCTCCACCGTGGGCACTGGCCATCACATCCCCAGGACTGGTGTTCGGTGCTGAGACCTGTGTGGCCACGGAGGCCCACGGCCATGTGTCTGTAGGTAACCCTGGAGCTAAGTGTCCTTCTGGCCTGGAGCCAGAGACAGGGGCAGAATGGAGGAAAAGCACCTCCGGGACTTTGACATGAGCCCCTGAGGGCTTTTCGTGGCAGGCAACATGTGAAACTGCATGAGAGGAATGATCCACGTCCACTCAAGCCAGCAAGAATGGACTGAGCGCTGACCCTCATTACAGGTGTAATGAGAGCTGTTATGCAAGGGGCAGAGAGAAGGGGGCTCAGTGCAGGCATTTCTCAGGAACTTACAGGCTAGGTACCACCTAGGACGGTCCCCTCTCAAGGGAGCATAGTGTAAAGCTCTACTAGGAAGAGAGTCAGGTGCCAAAAATGTAGTCAGAAATTGCGAGATGCACGAAGCAGATCGTCGGGCACAGAAGGGCATTGTGGTGGAGCAGGGACTGGGGAGAACTTCGCAGATGGCCCCATCAGAGGCTTGAGAGGCAGGGAGAGAGAGCAGAATGAGGGCTGTCCAGGGTGGGAAAGGTCACTGTGGCTACAAGCAGAGAGGACTGGGGCTCATGCAGCCAAGACAGACACGCTGGCCCTGGTGCTCCCCACACTCTGGCAGGGAGGTGCATGTTTTATTTTAGGAAAATGCAAAATCGCCCAAGTCGAAACGCTCTGTACATTGCTTTGGACTCAAGCAGGTGCCACAAAAGGTTTGTTTTGAGCTAACGTAAACACCTAAGTGGATAAGCACTTTCGGACATAACACAAAACCAATGAAAATCTTGTGCCCGTTTTTCTTCCTTCCCCCACGTTGTCCCCAATTACACAGGTAATACGAGATGCTTTCTCGTTGCACATGATTCCAACTCTTCAAACGAAAGTTAACACAAAGTCCCTTCACCATCTCTCCTACGCCCCAGCCCAGAGGACTCTCAGTCAATAGCCTGGTGACCACCCTCCCAGTTTTCTGATTTTTCAGGGAAACCTTGTCATTTTCATAAATGTCAACTCTAAGCTTTTACCAATTTTTGTTTAAAAGGTGGACTATTTCTCTCTTGACCAATTTCGCCTCCCCAATTTGAAACATAAGTCTAAATTATTGACCTAGTATTCAGCCAACATTCTTTTTGTGATGTCTGAGTTCACTGTGAAAATACTCTTTTCCCAGAAAAACAGCGCATACCCCTGCAGAGACGCAGGGGCTTCGTTGTGATTTATTACGATGCATCAGAGGTGGATTCATCATGAATCTAATGAAGTTCAAGCTTTCGGGCCCCTTGTTTACCACCCCAAACTCTATATCTGGCTTGTATTTATGAGTTTATATTCTTTTTCTTAGAGATCCCTCCCTCCCCCCAAACTGTATTAATTTCAGGCCCCTGACCCTAGGCCCCTCCCTGGATACAGTTTCAAAGCCAATGATCCATTAGACTTGATTCTCCCCTAAGGGCAGGGAGCCTCCAGTCTGGTTGATATTTTCTGTTTCTGAGGAAGCTCTTCCCAGGGAGGAGGAGGAGGAGGATGCTGGCTCTGAGTTTTAAAACGCTGAGGAGCCATTTCCTGTACTGTGTAGATGCAAAGAAGTAAATGACAGGGTCGATGCCACAGTTCACGTTCATAAGGGACACGGTAAGCTGAAGGGACACTTCGAAAGCCCTCTGCTCAGGGCAGGATGGCAGGTAGAGCATTTGTCTCACCATGAACTGGATGATGTTGAGATGGTAGGGACTGAAGCACACAACCACAGCAACCAGCACCATCAGAGTGAGCAAGCAGGCCCTCCGGTGGTGCCCTTTCTCACTCGTCAGGGGGTTGCCCTGGGCTGTGCCGCACAGCTTCAAGGTGATCTTCACGTAACAAAAGAGCATGATGCCCACGGGCCCACAGAAGCTTATAACACAGGCCACTAGGACGATGGGGGGCAGCCAGAATTGCTCCTTGACGCTGACATACTCCATGCAGGTGACCTTGCCTGCCACAAGCTTGCTCATGGAGATCGAGAGCAGGGGCACCGTCTGCAGCACCGCCAGGGCCCAGACACCTGCACAGACGAGCCTGGCTAGGCTGACACTGCGGAGCCGGGGGCCCTGTCGAGTACAGACCACAGCCAGGTAGCGATCCACACTCACGCACGTCATGAGGTAGACGCCCCCGTAGGTGTTCACGTAGAATATGAATGCTGTCAGCCTGCAGAGCCCTTCGCCAAAAGGCCAGCTGAAGTCCAGCACGTAATAGGTGATCTTCCCAGGCAGGGCCAGTGTGAACAGTAGATCAGACACTGCGAGGTGGACCAAGTAGACACATGTTGAGTTGATCTTCTTGCCCTTTTGACAAGCAAGGCAAAGGGCGAGGATGTTTCCCAGGGCACTGAAGATGAAGAGGACTGTGTAGAACAGAGAGAGCATCACGCTGGCTACCCGGGGGGCGTGGTGAGGAAGGCAGAAGCTGGCATTGTGAGAGATGCTGCTTGGGTCAGCTGTGCTGGAAGCCATGTCACAGAGGTCCTTGGGGAGACTTAATGGATAAACAAACAAACGAACAAATAAACAATATTCAATCGGTGAGGTTATGCCTATATCACAATAATTAATAATTTGCTGAGGCAAATTATTACATGCACATGAAAAACATATCTGTTTTAAAAACTTTTTGTTGAAGTGTAACATACTGTTCCAGTTGCTACTTCTGTGTAACAAATTATCCCCAAAATTTAGCAGCTTAAAACTAACTTCATTATGCTCACAGTCAACTTTTGGGCAGGACACAGTGGAAATGGCTTCTCTCCACTCCCCAGTGTTAGCAGCCTCAGCTAGAAAGAGTAAACAGCTAAGGGTGACTCAGTGGCAGTGGCTGAAGCTATTGGAGATGACTTCACTCTAATGCGTGGCAGCTAATGCTGGCTTTCAGCCAGAGTTTTGGCTAAGACTATCACCTAAAGCACAGGCACACAGGCTCCTCAATGAGACACGGGCTTCCTCACAGCATGGCAGCCTGAAGGTAATTAGATATCTCACACAGAAGCTTGAGGCTCCGAAAGAAAGTGTCTCGTTAACTGGGACAAAAGCTCCATCTATTAAGCATGTCTTATATTTTCTGTATTCTGATACAATGGCATCTCGCATTCTTGCCGACCCTGGAGGGACTGCCCCTCCCTGGGTTAGCCCATTCCTTGAGTGTGCTTTTTAAATGCAATCCAGCCAATCCAGAGTCACACCCCAACCACCTCGTCATTTGGCTCTCATACTATGCTTCTTCCCTAATCACCCCAGGCCAAGGTCCACACTTCCAGGGGCAGCCCCTGTTTCCAGAGTCTGCCGAAATTATTCAAACTAACCAATCTTAAGCCTGTTCACCTTGCCTTGCCTGTTCCTTTCCTCAGAAACCACAATTCAAGCTTTGCCCTTACTTCCACGCCCTGGCGTTTCCTGTGTGGCCCCCTATGATGTGGTGCGCCCCTTCTTCTTGGGGTCCATGTGTAACTGTCTTTTTCAATGGCAATCGCTTCCGGATCTGTTGGCCTTCCTGAACCTAAAATTTTCAATTACTATTCACTCTATTTTAGAACCCTGAATCAGCTCTTCTAACCTAGCCTTGGAAGTGTTACATCACCACTCTGACCACCCTCTGTCGGTTACAAGGGAGTCACAAGCCCAACCAAAATCAAGAGAAGGGGACATAGCCCCCACCTCTTGCGAGGAAGAACGCCGAAGGATTTGCAGCCATTTAAAACCTACGACAAATACACACAAAAAGGACACACGTGATAAAAGTACAGCTTGACGATTTTCACAAGGTGAATGAATATACACGTGTGGTCAGCACCCAGATTAAGAAATTCACCTCACCAGCCCCCCCGGAAGCTCTCCTTTGTCCCCTCACCCTCTACCTCGACTCAAGGGTAACCGCTACCCTCATGGCTAATAACACATCTCAGACTCTGACCCGAGTGCCTCAGGAAGGCTTGACATTGATACCCTGAGCCCAGAGATTTCAGTCTGCTCAGACTTTGGAGACACGGCCCGCGGATGGCCTGTTGCCGCTCTGGGAAAGACAGGGGCCTGGGGAGGGGCTGCTCCCCCACTCACCTGTGCCTTCCTGGCAGCCCCAGGGCTCCCCTGTATTGCCCTCTATTTCTCTCTCTCTCTCTCTCTCTCTCTCTCTCTCTCTCTCTCTCTCTCTCTCTCTCTGTCTCTCTCTCTCTCTCAGACATACACACTTTCACACACCTGTACTCACACATGCTCTCACACACACCCCTGTAGAGGCGTGACCTGGCACCCCAGGAGTGCCAGGCTGATGCTGTGGCCCTGGGAGCTGCCCCCACCCCCGCCCCACTGAAATTGCTGCCCTGTGGAGTAAGCTCTTCCAGGGAAGAGACCGAGCGCCAGTGCATTCCAGGAGCCCTGCCGGCCCCAACTAAAGGGCAGACTCTTCTTCCTTGTTCCTTCCTTCCCTGGGTAATTCGGTCCTCAGGCCACACGGAACTTAGCGGCACCGAATGAGTCGGGGGCGATGGGGAGAGGGACTCTGCGCAGGAGTCGGCATGGCAGCAGGGCAGGGAGAGCTGTCGCTAGCTCAGGAGAATCCCAGCCACAGGCCAGCTCACCTCCCGGAATCAACTTTTCCAGTCACAGAGCGGCTACTAGATGCCTGTTTGAAAGTTGTGGGTCCCTTTGCCTGTTCAGGACTCACAGGGCACAGGGATGGGACCAGCTCCTGAAGAGACCCCCAATCCTTGGCAGCTGGCCCCTTTTCCCGAATTTTCTGGCCTCTTCCCCAGAACACATAGGCTGGCAGCCTCGCTCTACCAGGCCCTCAGGACCTTGGGCCTTGGGGCTGACCCTGGAGCCTGCCTGCTTCCTCCGCTGAGGGTGCCTGTCCCCCTCCCTTCACCAGTGGCACACCACAGTACCCCTTGGGCCCTGAAAAGTGTCCCCTCCTTTCAGCAGAATTCATGAGCCCCTCCATCCTCAGTACTCACGTAGCTCTTGATGACTACTCTCAGGAAGGCTTCTCACAGTGACACACTCCTCAGTGGACCTCTGCAGCTTCACCTGTCCTAGTCCTCCTTTTCTGGTATTTGGCACAAAACAGGTGCTCTGGACCTACAGTCCCGCTGGAAGCCCCATGCTTCTCCTCCCTGGGACACCCACAGAGCAGTCACACCCACTCGCAGAAGAGGGTGGGCAGGTGCTGTCACACTGTGAGTCTAGACAGATCAGACCTGAGTTAGGAGCCCTTGAGAGAGGGGCACACTCTCAGGCCCTGAAGCCTCATACCTGCACTGCTTCCAGAAGGTTCTGAAGGTCCTCCCTAGGGTCTGACCCAGTGAGTTCCATCAGCAGGTATCCCTCAGTGACCCGCCTTTGATCTTTCTGTCCTGATCTATCCTTCTGTCCAGTTGGGGGTCCCAGGCTAGTGAGCTGGGGTCTGATAGAAACGTTCTACCCACTGACAATGGAGGAAGAAAGAGAGGGTGTGAAGAGCAGCTGCAATCTGAGCCTTTCTTTCGGAGCCCCAGGACCTTGTGCACGCCCTGAGAAGAGTCCCCTGTAGTTGACCTACCTCGCTCAACGCACAGGGAGCCAGCAGAGTCTCGTCCAGTGGTCAGCTGCTTCCTAGGTGGCCCAGGACATCAAAGTGCCTGTGCACTCTCCCCTCGGCAGGAATTAAATCAGTTTACCACTAGACTCCACGCTCTTCCTCTCTTCACCTACCCCTGCTGAAAAAAAAAAAAAAACTAGGGTATCAGCCAAAGTAATCTTCCTGCCACAGGACGTGTGCCCTCAGCCACAAGACCTCCCTACCTGGCCTGTACCCACAGCTTCGGAGGAGGGAGGAAAGAAAGTCACTCTAGGAAGGCAGTTTCCTCTCTATTCCATTTCTGTGCCTCTGACAGGCTAGGATTTAAACCATAGATGTGATTATGGAGCCCCCAGGGTCAGGAAATTCAAAAGCATCCACCATTCTCCACCCCCCCCCCACCCATGACTGGGTGTAGTGAGCTAGGAAAGCAAGAAGCGCCCTCTGGGGACCCTGACAAGCTACGCTTCTATGTAGGAGAGTAGAGGGGAGACATGGCTTGGCCTGGGGTTTCCTGGATTCTGTGCCTTAATGGAGTCCAAAAGCCCTATCTGCAGCCCTGTTAGGCCGCACTCCCAAGGGATGGACTTAGCAGGGGCTGGACAGGCCTGATGGCAATTAAACCAGGTTGTTCCCCACCAGGGCAAGGCTGGGCCAAGGCCACCCCCTAGCACTGCTCCTTTTTTACTCTCATTTCGCAGAGAATGGTTTTCTCTGCCACACAGCGGGCTAATCAAGGCGGCATCAGACCCATCCTTTGATTAGCACCTGGCCTCACTCCTGATTGGTCATCGTCGGAATGCAAGTGTGTTCCTTCCGAGGCTTTCTCCGAGCACCTCCCTCGAGTACCTCCAGTACCTCGTGAAGTCTGCTTCAGTCCGCAGACAGCTCTCCCGCCCCCCTCACTCGCTCCCAGACCCCTGTGTCTCCAGCATGGCATCCTACGCACCTCAGTTTCCCCCAGGTTAGAATGTGGAGTAACACACCCCCCATCTGGCCTGACACAGGACCCTGTGTTTCCCAGGTGTAAATTGGGCCCTAAAAGATACCCCTCGAAGCTCATGAGCTGCTAGAGAGAAGTTTCATAAAGAGCCCTGCCTTACCCAAAGCTTGCCGTGAGGTCCCTCTGAGCACCTCCAGAAGGAACAGCTAAGGCAGCTTCCAGAGGGGCCTGACTTATACAGGCCTTGTAGACCCTAGGGGAACCTTCCCCTGTGCCCTCAAGGCATTTGGGATTATCCTATTAAAAGATGAGACCTCGAAGGCTTAAGAAGGGCAAAACGTTATAAAATACTCGGTATGTTGCATTCAGTACATGTTTATGAAGTGCCAACTTGAACCCAGGCACAGCACCATAAGCACACGTGTGCGCAGGAAGGAAAAACACCTTTCTCTGCCCTCCTGGGTTTAGCGTCTGCACCAATTAAACTGACAGAAGATAGGCTAGAAAGAGAAAAAGCATACACTTCTCATTCGATGCTAATAGTTTTAGGAGGCACAGGAGTCTTCACAGAAAAGAAAACATCCCAAAGCAGAGGTTAAGGCCTAAGAGTTTATATAGCATTTTAACAAACACAGTCAATTGTGGCGATGTGACAAGACAGAGGAAGGTAAATAGAGGGAGAAATTAACATAGGATAAGGGCCGCTTAGTAAAGTTTGTCATGCAGATTCCTTTCTGTTAGCTCTGGACTAAGCGTCTCTCAGGGGATGATGACAAGTTGTTCTTCTCTAGTGTGGGGAGTGAAAAACATTGAAAACTTACATCCTGCTTTTAGCCAGATTGAGGGAAACAGAGGACTTTTTTCTTCTATTTCTACTATTTCCTTATTGCCTTCAGCTAAAAATCGCCTTTAGGCCGAAGTGCATGTCCAGGTAGCATATCCTGGCCCCTTCACGCGTACCTGTGACTGGAAAGTGCGTGGTGGGCCCTCCGCCCAGGCTTGGCCTGGACTCTGGCGAATCTCTTGCCAAGTTATCATCTCTTCTGCCTGCGCTTATAACCTTATCTAAGTGTAAGCAGCAGCCCCCTCTGGCCACTTCCCTCTGTTCCTCATCCTGTGGTGATTGTCTATAGGGCACACCGGACTTCACATTGTCATTCTCCAATGGCTTCTAGTGCAGGGTTGTTTTATTTCAACCGGCTAATGAGTTCCTCGGGGGTAGAAACTGCAGCAGCCTCTTTTATCTAAAAGGGCTGCGAAAGTGGCAGGAATGGGAGACATCACCTAATCCTTGGGAAGCCAGAACGCAGGAGGTCTTTGAACCTGGATGAGAAAACAATTATGTCTTTATTTGCACTAGGCTCTAACTGAAATGTGGCATTGCAGTTATGGACGTGGGCAGCCGGCCACAGTAGTATAAAGTGTGACTTTGTCACTAAGAGAAATCGTGTATTTTTCATAGCCCATTACAGGTGATTCAGGTACCTTGAAATACAATGTATGTGCACCACCACTTTGAAATCACAGTGGTTATTAGTTAATAAAGAATGATAAATAACATTATATTGAAAATCTGTTTTTTAATATTTTGATAACTGTATTTTAATATGAGAGATTTTTTGTAATCTTGTGTATTTTACCTTACTCATTTAAAACCATTTTACTCTGACAAGGGATCCTGAAACTTCACGTGAGGGGATCCGTGGGACAAGAAAAGACGGAGAACCCTTGATCCAGTCTAATGTTTTTGTTGTCCAGAGGGAGCTGAGGCAAAGCATTTCCCAAAGCCTCCTGGCTCATCCATCCATTGAGTCAGGACTGGAGCTCTTGGTCTCCTGTTCTTTTTCAGGGCTCACCCCACAATGCAGCGCCTCTAAATCCATCTACCTCATTTCCACTCCACACCAAACATGGCTCAACAAATATTAGTTTCCAAAGGCTGGGATTCGGACCTGAGCCGTGACTCCCTAACCCGTTAACTACCCTGACTCCTTCTCAAGGTGGCTTGACACAACTGCCTTCCACTTAAACCACTGATCATCTTGTACCTAACCCTGGATAGAGCGCAGTGGCTCCCCTGTTCATACGGGCCCGGGAAACCCATAGTAGTAACAGTAACAACAACGGCACCCGTAAGTGCAAACCCACTCCGCACTCGTCACGCTTAGCTTTATTTATTTATACCTCACTCCATCCACAAAGAGGAATTATTCCCCCCATTTTATAGATGAGAAAAATGAGGTTCAGTAGAGTTAAAGTGATTTGTCCAAGGCCATACAGCCAATTGTGTCAAAAATTCAGGTTCTTTGGATGGGTTTAATTACAAGGATGCACCTGGGGCCGCAGGGAGGGACATGGGGAAGGAATAATGTCTCGCAGATTGAAAGGACAAAATGACTCTGGGCTGCTCCTCCTGGGGTGGGTGGCGCCCCTGCAGCTATGGCTGCTGACGTCTGAGCCTGATGACCACCCTGGCATTACCCAGAAAGCAGCTTCCGAAAGGCACTCATTTCAGCTCAATCTGTGCCTGCCCAGGAGCAACAGTGGCAGCACCCCTATCTCATCTCTGTGGTTTGCACGTCTGTGTTCCGCAAGCATCTTCAGCCCCGGCATGAGCAGTGTGGCACGGTGTGGTTGAGTGCAGGGTACAGCTGTCCTCTGGTGCGGGGTGCGGGGTGCGGGGGAGGGCTGTGAAGCCAATGCTTTCCCATCCCCTTTTTAATAATGACGAGGGAAAAGATTGGGAGGGGGTACAGGTGAATTTGTTTCTTTTTTATTATTATATATATATATATATATAATATATATATATATATATGTCGATTCACTCATCCATAGTGAATGTCTGCATTATATTGAACTTCCAGAACTAGCTGGGGATACAACAGTGACAGAACCCTTCTTTCTGATAAAGCGGACAGATAAGCAGACAGGCAAGACATCTACGGAGAGACAGACGTGACAGAGATGGCAAGTTCAGGGAGCTAAGGGAACGCCCAGAAGGAGGCTCTTCCTGGTCCTGAGTAGTAAGGGAGGTTTTCCTGGAGATGAATGATGAGGACAATTTGTCAAACATTTCCCGCCACTGAAGCAGAGGGAAAGAGAGTGGGGACTTGTACACTGGATCTTTGTGTCACTTTCACTCATATTTCATTGACCCACACAAGTCACATGGCCACACCGAACTTCAAGAAGATAAGGAAGTGAAATCCTGCTGTGTACTGGGGAGAAACACCGGGAAACCACACCACAAACTATGTCTGTCTCCAACTAAACCAAGACTCATGTGTCCAGCTACCCAACAGCCACCGCCTGGGCACAGTAGGTCAGGGCAACTCCTCAGACCCAGTCGTCCTCCTGGACGGGCCCATCTCCATGAACACACCCTAAGGCCACCTGCACAGCTCCCTTCCTCTCCCTCAATGCACCATCCGCCCCAAGTCTCTCCCATGGCATGCTCGAAGCAGTGGCCATAGTTGAGGCTTTGCCACCCCTCTCCAGGAAGACAACCACGGCTTCTCGTTTCCCAGTCTTGGCTCTGGGCCGTGACACGCCAGTCCACTCTACATGCTCCATACCATGGTAAGAATGAGTTTGCTAAAATACACAGTGGCCCTACTTTTCTTCTGGGACGTGATCCGAACCCCATGACCTGGCATTTCCTACTCCCTCCGCCTGGAATGCGCCCCCCCCACCTCCACCTGTCCTGTCAAGTCAGCTTAACTGCTCCTTACTCAAGACAGCTCTGGCGCTGCCTCCTGCAGGCAGTCTGCCTCGCCCGCCCCCAGCCCCCACCTCACGCAGATGCTCCTCTTCAGACCTCCCATGGCACCCCATTCCTCTCTGCATTCATGCACGCTGTAAAGGACTCCTGTTTGTCCGATTGTGAGCCAGGGCGGGAAGTGATGAGCTGCCACACACCTCTGTCTTTCTAGGGCCTTCCTTCCTCAGGGCCTGGCATGGAAGAGGTGCTTCAGTAAATGATTACTGAACCAGGAGTATTGGTGAGGTGCTGCTATTCTAAGCCCTCCTACCATAGTTTCTACTGGCTTGTGTTCCCACCGCATCCAAAGCCTCTGTCCTCAAAGATTCATTGTCGGGAGCCTCTACTTTACCATGTGCTACCCACAGGCCGGGGTGGGGGTGGAATGCAACATAGTCTAAGACACATGCACACCCACAAGAGATTTCAGTGTGAGTGAGAGGTTGAGCTGCCCACAGGTCATTGAGGACCATGTGGTGCGGGACGTGGAGACAACAGCTGGGGTTGAGAAGCCAGCCCACTTGGCCTCCCATGACCTCATACAGTCACCAGATGGAGGAACCTGACAAAGATTCCTGCCCAGTCCTCCCACATTGCAGGTAGGGAAGCTGAGGTCCAGAGGGGTGAATGACCTGAGTCACTGAAGTCACACAGGTAGCTATAGACAGCGCCAAAGTCTAGGCCAGCCTATGGCCTTCCAAGCACTGCTCTTCCAGAGAAAGAAGGTGTGGCGCCTCCCACTCCACACCGTGCACACCGAGAACGCAGCAAACACTCAGCCAACTGGAACCAGCCCTGTTTCTTTTCCTTGTGCTCGTCCGTCAAGAGGAAGTTGAAACTTCATTGAGCTGTTTCTTCTTTCTCTCTTTCAGTCAATAATTGTTGTTTAGGCACCACTCAAGCTCAAGGCGCTGTGCTGTGCGCAGTTGATGATCCAAGAGAAAACCCCGCCCTGTCTTTAGACGGTGGGAACAGGACACATGTGCTTGCCCTTTGACCAAGAATGAAAGGGAAATGCCAAATGGGTGGTTCGGGCAATGAGGATAGTTGGCAAAAATTTCACAAGAAAATGCCCCCCAGGAGAGGTTTAGTCAGAAAAGCAACTCCTGGGGAGATCCCTGGGCTCCACTCAATCCCCAGCCATGATCAACGCCCACCTGTGACCCTGCGGTGCGGCTCGACTTCACTGAGGAGCCTACAGCTGAAAAGCGCAGAATGACAAGATGAGAGGCCTCGTAACCCAGTGTTAGGCTTTCTCCCAGGCCCAAGGTCTACCCGGGGCCCTGCAAGGCCTGCGCCTTTCTGAAGTTTTCCTATTGTAAAGGTTGAACACAAAAGCATCTCCTTAATACTTAATTGTTCTTTTGTTAAGCTTTTTTACTGAAATATATCATATTTACAGAAAAGGGCACAGAATATAAACTTGATGACTTTCCATAGCGTTAACACACCCATAGAACTAGCACCCAGCACGTTCTGTGTACCTCAAAAGCCCCTTCCAGTCACTACCTCCCAAGGTTAGCACTACACCCTGAATTAGTTTCGTCCGGTTTTGAACTTTATACACATGAATGAAATCACATGGTATATGTTCTTTCAGCTCTGGTGTGTTTGTTTGTTTAACACTATTTTGGTGCAACTCATCCATGTCGTTAAAAGCTATCATTCTTTCACTCTCACTGCTGTATATGCTCCTTTATTTGGACGAGCCAGCCTTATTTATTTATTGTCTTGTTGGTGAACATCTAAGCTGCATTCAGTCTGAGGCTATGAACATTCCTGAGCACAATCTTTGTCGACTGTATGTATTCATTTCCACAGGAATATGCCCAGGGCAGGATCGCTGGGCCACAGGGTGTGTACATGTTTGGATTAAGTCAATGTCATACTTGATTGATATTTAAAAGAGAAAAAGAGAACAATGGAGAAAAAAAAACCTTTAATTCTGTGAAAAAAAACTTCAACTTAACACTTTTTCCTCAGTGATTGCACCATTAAAATTTTAAAATAACAATTGGAGGAGAACTTAGATATTGTGTAGTCCAGTATTTTTCAATCATTGGGTTGAAATCCACAATGGGTTTTTAAAAAAATTTTTTTTATTATGACATATACACTACAACATTTACCATTTTAAATCACTTCAGTGGGTCATAATCAGAATTTTTTAAAAAATGAAATGGAATAGAAAGCAAAGCAATAGAAAAAAGAATGCATCATAGTAAAAATAAAGACAATTTGGTGGAACTGTTGTTACAGTGTGTGTGCTCTGGGCTAAAAAAAAATTTTGTAAAATATAGGTCTAGTCCAACTCTTCTAATTTAAAGAACGGAAAATATACTCAGAGACACAAGTGACGTTTTCAAACGCGGCTTGAACGAGACCATGACATTCTGTTTCCAATTCAGAGTATTTTCCAACTCCTATCTCACCATCTTTGCTGCCCAGTCTTGTCAAACGTATGACTAGATGGGGCCATATCTTCATGGCCCCACATTTTATCAGTGCGAAAAGGGCCTCAGAATCCCTGCCCATGGAGTTGGCCCTCAGTAGCCTGCAGAAGAGCCAGAACCCAACAACTAGCACCGTCTGAACCTATTAAAACCCAGGGCACTCCATTTGACCCTATTTACTTCGGGGTCAACCAGGAATAGTACAAACCTAGAAATTTAAAAGAAGAGTGGGGAAAGGACCTGTGGTTTGACATTTTTCAGAATTTTTTGCTCTTGTGTGTGTGTTTCAAGGGCACGTTTCAAGTGCAGAGATCTGGAGAGGAAGCACTATAAATAGAAGGGGCTGCAGTGGTGAGAGAGGGGAGGAAGTGCGTTCTGAACACCTGCTTGTCTCCCAATCGAGGGCCCTGCTGGGGCTTTTCAGTGGGCTCTTCCCGCCTCCCCCACCTACCCCAGCCTCTTCTCAGTCTGTCAAAAACCAGGGCCGGAGCCAAGTGCTCTGGCCTGAGTCACCACGACCCAGCTCCAGCCCATCACCAGCCCAGTTCCACCAAGATGAGTCCTGGGAGAAAGGCGATCTGTCTGCCCTGGGCCTAAGTTTAACTCAGGTCAACTCAATGAACCTCCATGGCATTTGCCCCTCACCACCCCCAGTGGTGTCTTATGTCAATTAGGTTGTGTCTCACCCTAGTATAAAACTTAGTGATGCCTTCCCAATATCTTGGGAAAAAAACCCACCCACAGCCCATGGGCACTTTTGGCCAGGAAGACCCAGCAGGAGGGAACAGTAGTGAGGGCATGCATCTTGACGCTGTATCTGCAACGCATTCAATGTTTTTACTGAGTGTATATTTCCTTGGGGGCTGGCTTTGTGGGAAAGGGCAAAAAAGCCATGGAGATTGTTGAGAAGGCAGACTCCCCACTCTACGATCCCTTCATGTCTCTCGCTGGTCACCTTTCACTCCTCCCAGCTACAGCTCCATTCCCCAGAGCCCGCTCCCTACTCAACTGAAGCACCTCTCACCCTTCGAGCTCCCACCTTAGTATCGCCTGGGTTGGCCAAGTGCACTTCAAGACCCCTCTAAACCAGAACCCCCAGCTGCAATATGGGACCTTTCTTCAAATCTAATGGGGTGTAAGTCAGCTTTTGATTTTGTGGTTATTAGCTAATCTCTCTCTCCTCAATGAACTTTTTATTCTGAAGACAGGTCCAAGTTGGTCTTGCTCACTCTTGTATGTCCACCTTCTAGCACAGTGTCTGCTCAATACATTATTTGGGGAAGGAGAAAGGAGGGAGGGAGGGGAGAGGAGGATGTGGAAAAGATGGGAGAGGAGGGGAGAGAGGGG
This sequence comes from Eonycteris spelaea, assembly GCA_003508835.1. Lineage (NCBI taxonomy): Eukaryota > Metazoa > Chordata > Mammalia > Chiroptera > Pteropodidae > Eonycteris > Eonycteris spelaea. The sequence goes on from PUFA01000047.1 coordinate 10,975,891, forward strand.
CAGGAGGAAGAAGAGGAGAGAAAAAGAGGACGCCAGGGATAAAGGGTTGAAGGGGGAGAGAGGGGAGGGAGCCAGCTATCAGGAAGAACTAAATGGTTCTCTCCCTCTGTCACTCCATGAAAACTGGTTTTACACTTTCCCCTCTCCCAACAGCCACTGTTGCAAAATGGAAACCCACTTCTTCTAGCACAAACCCTTTCTTCTTGTAAGCAGTCTAGGAGCCAGTGAGTGGCGGTCCTCAGGTTCCAGCCAGGCACAATGCTCACCCTGCCGGGCAGGGCAGCGGCCAGTTGGGGCTGCACAGACCTGGTGGATGTGCAGAGCCCAGCCCCTCCCTACAGCGCTGTTGGAGCTCAGGGGGAGGCCTCGGCCGTGGTGACTGGGGCAGCGGGGGAGCCAGGGCTCAGTGTGAAAAGGGGGTGGGTACGATTGGCCTAGGGCTTTGGTTTGACTGACTGGGATTTACGATTTGGGAGCCAACGCTGAGCTCTTTAAGACCATAAACTGCACCCTTCACTCAAGCACTGCTCAACCCCCATTTGCCTAACATTTTCGAAGAACATCCATTTTCAAGAATCCTCAATTCTAGTCAGCTTTCGAGCTGGTGTACTTTATGGAAGTATGAATTACATACCCTAGAATCCATACTTTCTAAATGTAGTTCCGTGATGTTTAGAGCTGTGCAACCATCACCATGATCCAGTTACAGAACATTCTTGTCACCCCCAAAAGACGCCTTGTATCCACTTGCATTCACTCCTCCTTCCAACCCAGACCCAGCCAACCTCTAATCTGCTCTTTCCACGTATAGATTTGCCTTTTCTGGATGTTTCATAAAAGGAGAATCAGACACTGTGTGTAGCCTTTGGCATTAGGCTTCTTTCACTGGACATCACATTCATCACGAGGTTCTAGCATGCATATATCAGTTTGTTTCTTTCTATTGCTGAGCAGTAATACAGGACTTGATTTCATATCAGGAGAGAGGAAAGCTATTTACAGTCGTGTAGGAACCATTCCTTCCTTCAAGAATTCAACTGAAAAGGAAGTTGGCACGCGTGACACTTTGTGGTTAAGAAACAGACAGACAGACAGACCGAACATCCCATCATGACGATAGAGGCAGAAACATGCACTGAATGGAAAGGTTCAAAAAGGTCCCCATGGGATAGAATGATGAGCAGAAACCAGTTAGGTCAATGTCAAAAAAATGTCTCCTTAGTTTCAAATGTCAGTTGCATAAATTGGAAGCGCTAGATTAGGTAACACCTTGCGGAGCTGTAATTCAGAGAGATGGCCTCAGGGCCGCACATCAAGGCCAGGACCACATCCGGATGAAACAAATGAGGATCCCCCAGTGCAGGTTAGGCATCAAGAGCTTTTCAGACCTCCCAGATGATTCCAGTGCACAGCCAAGGGCAAAATCAAGGATGACTGCACCGAAAGGGTACTGGTCACCCAAAGTAATCACCTAGCTGTACGAGGAAGGGGGAACCCAATTCCTCCTTTCCAGGGGGTGGAATCCTGGTTCTCCCCAACAGCCCCTTCTGGAAGGCCACCCAGGAGGGTCTAGCGACTGTCCTCACCTCCTTCGCTGACGCCCTCATGCTGACATCACAGAGAGGGTCCGATGGAGACAGAGACAAGGCCGCCTTGTAATCAGACTGAGAAGGCCGATTCCTTCCATGTCACTAAAGAGAAACATTCACAAGTATGTCATGACTAGGTCCTCATAGAAAATTCATAAAAGAAATGTCCCCCAGGACTGATCACAACAACAGTCTGATAGGTCTACGTCTACACATTTTCCCATGTATTTACCTTCATTGGTAAACATACAAACGTATAGTTTTTGTTTGGTTCGCAATCAAATGATATTACGCTCGAAGAATTATGTGAAAACTTGCTTCCAATGTAGCCGCAAGATCGGTCCATGTCAGAACTCACAGTTCTGATTCCTTTCTAAAACAGCTGCAGAATGAGAGGCGATATTCCTCATTTAGCCATCCCCATAGATAGAAGCCTGCATTGTTCTCAACGGTATTTGCTCTTGAAAATGTCACTTCTGGGAGCCTCCTTGTACATGACCTTTGCGTACATGCCCAATTTTTTTTTTTCTTTTAATAGGGCAGATTCTTAGAAGTGGAATGTCGCAATTCTGGGCTCTCCACTCGGCTTCGTTCACTGACTTGCCTGTTCCTGCAACAGTTGTGACTGAAGCACAACGAACAGTGGGTGGTTTCGTTCTTGGTTGTAGTATGGACCCTGTTGCTCCTGTGAGTAGGTTCCTTTTCCCCTTCCATTTTCTAGTTGACTAGAGTTAGTGATTAAGAAAACCACTGATTTTAAACAATTATAATAAAATACACTTTATAAGATTTATCATTTCAACTATTTTTAAGTGAACAAGCAGTTCTGTGGCAGTAAGTACATTCATGTTGTTGTCAACTGTCACCACCATCCATCTCCAGAATTTGTCTCAGCTTCCCTAACAGAAACTCTGTACCCATTAAGCAAAACTTCCCTTCCCCCCTCCCCTCAGCCTCTGGAAACCACCATTCTCCTTTGCATCTTCATGAGTTTGACGACTTTAGGAACCTCATCCAATATTTGTCCTTTTGTGACTGGCTTCTTTCACCTAGCAAAATGTCTTCAAGTTTCATCCATGTTATAGAATGTATCAGTACTCTCTGTGCTCTTCATAGCTAAATAATATTCCGACGTACGTATACAACAAACCTGAGCTGCTGGGACGGGCAGACGAAAAGGACAGGAAGAAAAGAAAGAAGGGGAAACTCGAGAGACCGGATAGTGTTTGGGAGAAAGTAGGAAAAGAAAAAAAAAAAAACAAACTCTGGCATTGGGCCAGCCAAGGCCAACCGCTGGAGAGAGGGAAAGTCTACTGGGCTTGTAGGGTGTTTGCCAAAATCCCAGGCCACTGGTGCTTTTGTGCAACTGGGGTCCACTGGCGGAGCAGGGACAAGCCCCACGTTCTGTCTGCAGCCGTAGGACACCGTGCAGGTGCAGGGTAGGAGCTGAGGGTACCTGACTGCAGGCCTCCCCTCGCCCGAGGTTAAGGAGGCTGCGAAACCTTGAACCTGAACTGACTAGGAGTGGCAAGGTGACAGGGCTAAGTACAGCTTGGGAGACAAAAGGCCTAGTATGGAGATTTTTGATAGAGTGTGTGTGAATCTTTTGAAAGATCTTCGAACAGAACTCAGGAGGTTCGTGAACTTAAGTGGGAAAGCTCTGCATCTTTTCTTCGTGTGAATTTGTTTTGGTTGGGGTGTAGGGGATGTGTTGTGATGCTACCTTGGGGTGTGTCCCACCACTGAAACGTCCATTCCAACCTTCTGGGGATCGTTTTTTGGAACCTTTTCTTGGAAAACTTATACGCTTTTATTTTCATTCACTTCTAACAGAAATTGAATACCTACTTGTATTGGGAACGCAGGCAACAATCACTTCGTTTTAGCCATACCAAGAAAATTAACAGAGATTTTTCACATCACACGTTAGTTGTTGCTAACAACAAAATATTGCTTATGCTCATTGCTACTTTGAGATCATGTGGTCATACACCTGTGGGTAACAGAGTGTGGCAGCGTCGGGCCCCAAGGGCCGGGCTAAAGGCAAGTGGAGGTGTCCCCTGGGCCCTCAGTTCTATCTTTCGATCCAGCACATTCTCTGTGCTGGACAGTGATGACCTAGGGACAGGTACAAAGGGGAGCAAGGCAGAGACCTTGCCTAGAGGAACTCGGGGGCTGGCGAGTCACACAGCTGAGCCACACAAGCCACCGCAATGCTGTGTGATTCGTGCATTGAGCTCAGAGTATGGGCTGGTGTGGTCAGATTGGGTTTCTCACGGGAAATAACATTTGAACCGACTTTTTCAGGATATATTAAGAAGTGTGCACAAGGACACAGGACTGCCATTTAACCAGAAAAAAAAAAAAAACAACCCTCATCAAGCATATGCATCTCAGCTTAGAATTCGGGGGAGCAAAAGACCAAAATTTCCCCTGGCCATGGGCTGAAACAGGAAACCACCCAGAAACCCTTGGTAGTCGGAGACAGGGAGTTCCCAGCTCCCCGGGATCAAGCAGACATTTCCACAGGAAGCACCTCTGGGAACAGCAGTGTTTGCCCACCCTCCGCCACCCCACCTTATCCCACCCCACCCTGCACTGGAAGGCAGCCTTCATGAACTCACAGGCTGTTTTCTGTTCCGTTTGCTAATGGATCCCAAGCACCTGTGCCGGGCACAGATCTGGCCCTTGCATTTATTTCTTGAATGGGTGAATAAACCCAGCCTCAGGGGAGGCAGCTGGATAGGGTAGGCCATAACTCTGCCTCCTCATGGTATTGTGTCTCCAAATTGTCATGGTGCCTGAACTCTAGATGACCCGGGAAAACCTCCACTGAAACCCCTGAGGGGTCAGAACTGTTTCGAGGCACTGAGCAGGTGGCACGCCCAACACCTGGGCTGCTCAAGTGCGAATCGTCTCTGCCCTCTTTCAGGACTGCAGTGTTTTTGCTGCGGTCTGGAGGATCTTGGCTGATGTCTCAGCTGCCTGGATTAGAGATCCTTTTCCTCAGAGTGTAATCTGAGCTGGAAGGGTGAGCCCCAGGCAGAGGCTGGGAGCATCCTTACCAGAACCTCCATCGTTGAGCTCGTAGTAGGTGGGCAAGGTCTCCTCCTGCGACAGGCCTGACACAGGCTGGTTCCTGATAGGTAAATAATAAAGCAGAGCATTTCTACGACATCATCTCTGTTCCCTCCAATGATGTTATGAGCTGAACTGTGCATCTACCCCGCCCCTCACCCCACGTCAATCCATCTGTTGAACTAACCTCCAGCTCCTCAGAATGTGACTGTATTTGAAGATACGGTCTTTAAAGAGGTGATTAAATTGAGTTCCTTAGAATGGGCCTTAATCTACTCTAACTGATGTCCTTCAGATTAGGACGTAGACACACAGAAGGAAGACAGCCATCTATAAACCAGGAGAAAGGCCTCAGAGGAAACCAACCCTGCTGACACCCTGATCTCAGATACGAATGATACAAATTTGTATCATTTAAGGCTTTCAGTCTGTGGTACTTTGTTACAAAAGCCTCAGCAAACTAATACAAATGATCTCACTCTGAATTTTTTCAATGGGCTCTCAGAGGTAACATCCTCACTTTCTGCTTTCTGTAGCCACAAAAAAGAAATAAAAAGAAATGCCCTCCAGAAAGCCTCATGACATAAGGATGGGTTATTTGGTTATTTGATGACCTTACTGCTTACTCAGTAAGAAAAACAGGCTTTCAGAGCTTGAATTTCCCAGAAGCACAAGCTGCTCTTGCTGATGTCAGAGGACCCACGCGAGACAGTCAGCTGGTGTTTGCTAACGTAGACTTTACACACGGAGAACCAGAGGCCAAGTCAGGTTCGGTGGTGAATGGCTGCAAGGAAGTTAGTGGGTTTTGATGTTAAAAAAAAAAAAAATCTCATGCCATGCCTTAGTTTTTACCAGGTTTATTAGAAATACGCCTGACTTTATTTTCTTCTCAGTCTCTCCCCTTGATGGCAGGACTATGGCTTCTACTCAGCCACCACAATTCACCAAGCACAATGCCGGACACACACGACATCTGAATAGAGTGTCAACGGATTGATTTCCTGATTTCATTCATATCTCATACGTCACTCACCTGTATCTAGCTCAGCTGGGACTGCCTTTGAAGAAGGAGAACTTTAAAACGATTTTTCTGATAACAGCAATTCGTGTTCCTTGTACTCAGTTTGACTGTGTAGTCAAGTATAAGGAAGAAAATAATGTTATAGCCAAATACAACATCCAAAGCTAATCATTGGTTAATATTTTGAGACATTTCCTTCCAGTCTTTTTTCTATGTGTATGTGTATCCAAGTCTGTTTTACTCAACGCCTGAACATTCTGCAGTATTTGCCCCACAGCATCTTAGAGTAACTGCTCGGCTCCTAGGGTCTCAAAGAAAGGATCTTCCTTATAGCAGAACTACATTTGATAGCTCTCTCTCTCTCAATCGATGAAGTATCTGTAATGTACGTGTCTGTTTTTCTCTCTTGCGAGAGTAAAATCTGCTCTCGAATCAAAAATACAATGGAGGAAGCTGACTATTTCCAGCCTCTCATCTTGTAACGAGTACCTATTTAAGGCAAATAATTTAGAGGAAAAAAAAATTTTTTTTTTTGACATGCTGTTCTGTGCTCTGTTAGTTACATGAAGAAACACAGTAATGGTTTTATCTAGTTTAAGGAGAAACTGGTAGCAGACCCTCAAGCTAGATCCTTTTCCCACATCAAAGTGTCACGAATGCAGCCTGAGGGCCGGCACACCTCCACCCTCACTGTCAAATGGGTGCTAATTCCTTATTTTACCAACGTCAGCCAGGGCAGCCAGCCAGGAGGTTGTGGGTCAGCAAGTCTAAGTAAATTAATCTGATTCGCAGCATTTTTTGGAAGTGGCAGTGCGAAGATTATTTTGCTCAAGTATGAGACAGTATAGAGTCCAACAGGGCTGTCGCAAGCCTCTTTCAATTTGGGCGTTGTCCACAATTTCACACCAGTAGGGTCAACAAAATCATAGCTTTGGTGTGTGATTCGCATATCATCACAGCCTGGCTTCACTCGGTGGGTGCTTCTGAGTCCTGAAATCTCCCCTTGATAACTGTATCACTCCTCTCTGTGTGGACAAGTCCAACTACCTTTTGGATACATTTAGAGGTGTGCAGGTGTATGTGTATATGTGTGTAATGCATGTGACTTTGTGTGTTGTATGCGTGCCCTTGTGTGCTGCATAGATACACATATACACAAATATAATCTAGGAATTTAGTATATTTCAGGATAAAGAAAAATTGTGCAGAGGAGCAGATATTCGCATGATCAAAATAGTTTAAAAAGTTAGACCTAGCCAAGAACACACACACACACACACTCCACTCTGTGCCCTGAAGCTACCCGACGTGGGGGAAAGCTCTGATTAGCCTCTCATAAAACGGTTTGCGTGCACGCCTGCGCCCCTTGTGGTTCAAAGGGAGCAAGACAGGGTGACAGATCCGTGTACTGAAAACGTTTCCCTTGGGTGAATGTTAGTTACTTCTATTTCATTGTTGTTGTTGTTGTTGTTACTAGTATTGTTGTTGTTGTTGTTGTTGTTGTTACCACACTTTCTACTGGCTTATTACTTGTGAGGACATTATTAGCTATATAGCCTGGCACTGTGCTAAGTAAGCACACTCCTTGTTTTGTGAAAGATTTATAAGAACCCTTTGTGTAACTATTGTTAGCACTGCTGCCACTTATAGAGCAGGAAGCTACAGCTCAGATAGGCTGAGTAACTTTTCCAGAGTCACACAGCTCATAGGAAATGGGTGTAAAATCATCCTCAAGCCTAGCCCCAGGCCTAACCCCTGTTCTTAACCACTTACCCACTGCACTGAGCCCCACCGAGCCAGAGCAATGTTTCTCAAATGTGAGTTCCATGTGCCCTTGAAAAGAAAATACTTTCTTATGAGTGAAGGCAAATTGAAACTCCTTTGAGAAACGGCATTAAAAGTAAAAGCCTGTAACTGCAGACGACTCCTGGGGCCATCACAGCCACCCATAAGGAAAGGCCCACCTGCAGGGAGCTTCCCCAAGATGGCATCAACTGAAATGAAAACATAACCAAATTTAATTCTCAAGAGACATGTGGGCAAGGTACTGCCTTCCTCCATCAACTCTGCCAATCATCTTTAATAGAAACCTGTCTGAGAAATACTGGCTTAGTATATGGGTAAAGAATAAAGTGGTTGGTGTCACATTGCCCATTTAATAGTGTTCATAAGACAGTTTCTAATTGGTGGATTCTTTAATCATACATATTTTTAAATTCCATAAGCCTTTTCTTGTATTTTATCTGAATGTGAGTCTTGGAGCTGTAGAGCTGCTCTAAGGCAGAGCTAAGAAAAGGCTGAGTGCCCAGTGAATTTGCCACAGGGGTTGATTAGGGAGTGATCCCAGGAGGCAGGAATGAAGAACAGGGGAAGGGAGATGAGAAGGAAAGATACAAGATATGCTCTCGATTACCCACCAGAACCCTCGGCAGAGTGCAGAGAGCGATCTTAGGGTTGTCAGCCTGCCTGAGAGAAGTGGGACATTTGTCATCCCTTGGCTGGCTTGTTATCTCACCCCTCACTGGTGCAGGGTCCCACCCATGCCCTGCTGGGCTGTCTTCTGAGCACCACGCTCCCAAGGAGACCCAGGTGGTCTATTCCTTCCTTATAGCCACTTGTAACATATTACCACACATGGGGTGCCTTAAAACAACAGAAATTCTATTCTCTCTCACTTCTGGATACCAGAAATCCAACATCAATTTCACTGGGCCCAAATCAATGTGTCCTAGAGTCTTGCTCCCCCTGGAGGCTCTAGGGAGAATCCCTTCCTTGTCCCTTCCAGCTTCTGGTGGCTGCCGCGTTCCTGGGCTTGTGGCCGCATCACCACATCACCTTCTCCTCTGTGTGTGTCAATTCTCCCTCTGCTTCTTTCTTATAAGGACATTTGTGATGACTTAGGGGCCACCTGAGTAATCAGGAAGATCTCATCTCAAGATTCTTAGTCACATCTGCAAAGAGTCTTTTTCCCAAATAAGGCAGCATTTATAGGTTCCAGGGATTACGATGTGCATATATTTTGGCGTGGGGGACATTTTTCAGTTGACACAGGTGGGAAGAAAGAGCTAAGCCTTGATCACTGGAGACAAGACCTATCAGTGCTGAGTGGATGGAGGCTTGTTGGAGCTGGTGGCTCTCCACGAGGCTGGAAGCAGAGGTAAGGCTAACAGCGCAAAAACAAAGAGATGTCTGACAGAAAAACAAAGTAGACAGTGCCGCACACCATCGGTTGACAGACCAGGCCTGGAGGATGACAATGCAAACAAGCCCCAGTCCTTAGGAATTCCACAATTATATTTCAACTCAGGTGAACATTTTCCATATATTGTGGCATCTGCTTGATTTATTTCTGCAGGAGAGAGGCAGTTATCACATATCAGTTCTGCCAAGGGACATGGAATTAAGAGAACCTGGGATAATGCCTGAGATCTTCTCCTGCATGTTTGCTGTTCATTCACCCAGATGTTACTGGAATAATTGCAGTAAGTACCTACCTGGTCCTGCCTTCACTTTCTCCACTCCAAGAAACTTGCCTCCAAAAAGCAAATCTGACCATGCTCCGCTTACGTCAGGCCTTCGGTGGCTCCCAGGACCCCAACTCCTTAATACAGTGTTTCTAGACAGCACTGGGGCAGCACTGTACATCACAACCTTGCTTCTCCTAGTCCCCTGCTTATTGGGAGGGGACATTAGAAAATGCAAGAGACAGAAACAAAGAGACACTAGGACAGCATCGTAAGTCCACTGAAGTTCTACTGCTGAGAGCTGGTTGACACTAGCCAGAGCAGGATTTGCTAGTGGGAGATTGTCTACTCTAAGGTGTCTGAAGCTTTAAAGACTTTTAAATAAACGCAGCCCTGCCAGAAAAGCACTGGACCTTCTCACTGTGCTTACGTGCCTGCCACCTAACTACTGGCTGAGAATAAGTGAATGAAAAAGAACTTAGTATCAATACTTGCCATTGGAAAATATTAACAAAATTTAGTTTATTGTGCAGGTTGTGCGTTCATGGATTTTGAAATTCAGAAGGTGCAGAGGGTGCACACACACTCCTACCAAGTTTCTGCAGAGACGCCCAGTGCTATCTGCATCTGTGAATCTTTGCAGAATATTTTATGCATGTATGAGCCAAAATGTGCATCCATAAGCACTTTCTTTCCTTTCACAATATCTTAGAAATTATTCCATAGTTTTTGAGTTCTTTCATTCCCTTCTCTTTTGCGGTTGCCTAGTGTCTCATTGTATAGAGGTGCAATAGGTTTTCTAGTCTACTGGATTAATGGACAATTCCATTGTTTCTAATCTTTTGAAAACAATGGAACAGTTACTTACCTTTCACAAAAGTAATTTCCAGATGTGAAAGTATATCTGTAAGATAAAAGTTGGTGTGTTTGCAGTTTTGAAAAATGTCACCGATTGACCTCCAAAAAGAAGTTATACCAATTTAGACTCTCCCCCAAATATATTAGAATGTCTATTCCCCCACAATGTTACACAGTGTATGATCAAATGTTTTGCTCTGTGCCAATCTGAGAGATGAAAAAGGGATCTGAATAAAATTTTAATTTGTACTTTTCTTACAAGAATGAAATTGAACATCTTTTTTATATATTTAAGAGATTTTTGTATTACCTATCTGAACAGTTAAGTCTTCTTTAACCATTTTTTCTTGTTCATTTTTTCTTATTGATTTGTAGAGTTCTTCATATATTATGAAAATTAAGCCTTTAGATGGGATATATTTATAATCAAATAGAAATTACATATCATTTAAGCAGACATATTTTCTTTCATTTTATGAATAGTTCATTGGAATTGTAATAGTATAATTGACTACATAAGGCAATTTTCTTTTGAGAATCAGATGAATACATTTGATTATAATAAGCTTTAATAATTGGTAAGCTTTTCTAAACTTAATTTTTAGGTTATTAAATATTACATCTTTTTGAGGTGTCTACCTTTCTTTCTTGAGGTTTTATTTTAGCTCACACTGTTTCCACAGTTTGACACATGTCCTGAGGGTTCACATCTTGCCATTATGCCGAATCCACATCAAGTCCCACACCCTCAAAAAACTTGCCCATGTGTTCCCACCCACATAAGCCTTCCCTTTCCTCAGGCTGTAGAGCACATGATGTGGAATTCACCACACAGTGTTTTTCACTGCTCAATATTTTTTCTGGTTATTCCACACATGTGAGTCTTATCCCTTCTGAAAGGCAAGGATGTCTTTCATGTTCTTCCGATCACTGAAAACTCTGTTGGGAACAAAGTATGAACACAATAAATACTGATTAACTGGAAATAACCTTCAGAGGTTCTTAACGTATGTTCCATGAATAGAATTCAAGGTGTCCTGAATTATTATTATGTTCTATTTTATATTATATTGCATTGTATTATTATATTATATTACATTATATTATATTAATTAATGATGTTTTTATAAGAAGATAGCAATACACACAGCCACAGACATAGGCTGTGCTTGTGTAGACAGACGCTGTCATTGGCTAAGGAAAAGCTGGGGCTACCACAGGTGGAAGCTCTGAGGAAGGCCCCTCCCCCACAGGCTTCAGAGGGAGCATGGCCCTGCCCACACCTTGATTTTGCACTTCCTACTTCCAGAACCGTGAGACAATAAGCCACCCAGTCTGTGGTATTTCTTTATGGCAGCCCTGGAAAACTAATACACAGTCTATAACTTTGTCACCAATAGAAATCACAAATGTTTTTATGCAAAATTATTGTTGCTGCAGATCTATCAAAATACTGTTTAAGCTCGTTCCTACTTTGAAATTATAGTAATTAGACCCAAAGATAGATCTTTTTTATTAGTAAGGTAATAAATAACATCAACTTGTTTTATACTATTTTAACATTACCATAAATTTATTTTAACTATTTATTTAATTTTATGCATTTAAAAACATTCTGAGGAGTCCATACTCTTCACTGGAATGCCAAAGGATTCCAAGGCCTTATCAAATTCTGCCTGAGCTGCAGTATTCAATGTATCCAGGAGAGGGCAGTAGAGCACCTATGCAAAACTTCATACATATTAGTACTGCTTATCTTACTGTATTTTCCCCCATGGCAGAAACAGAAATATCCTTTAAATTCACATTATTTTTAGAGTATTAATAATGTATGCAGTGTGATCAGAATATGGAATACTTGCAGGCTTGCTATCCCATTTATTTGTTAACTTTAAAATTTCCATGCCATTTTTTAAAAATGCTTAAATAAACAGTTGGTACTGAAATTATTTTAAAACTGTATCCGATAGCTGGAATGAGTTTGTAATTTCTATGTCCTATATAAAACCATAAATAAACATGAAATGGAAATTAATATAAAGAATAGTCTGACCGCGTTCAAAATATACACAAAGCACCAAATCACATGATCCACAGTGATAACAATACAGAAGGGCCTTCCAGGTCCTCGCCCGCCAGCTACAACAGCACCTAACGGCTTCCTGGTGTACATAACGGAGTCCGTTTTTCTTGGGAAATAAAAACCTTTTTAATTGTGTTTTCTCAGGGTCTGCTCACTTTGGTGTTTATTAAATTGTCCAAATGGGCTCTTCAACTGCTTTTTTTCCCTTCACAGTTTTGACCAGGAGGCCACAAGTTTGAAGGCAGCACATTTGTTGTCCTTGTCTTTCTACCGGGATCTAACCCCGAATCCACGGCCCTTCACAGACAGTAAAATCCACAGACAGACTTCTGCCTATATTTTTTTGGTGGAACAGAATCAGAGAATGAGAAGAATAGGTGAGATCCGCCTATTTCTTCTTTGGAAATCGGTTAACCCCTCTGATGAACATCCTTACAGGTGCCTAAGCACTCCAGGCCCACATCCCCCATGACATGGGGGAGAAATAGTCCCCTGAACCTAAACACTCTATACAGGGCAGTGACGCCTCTTCACACTGCTCGGAAACAGTATGGCATAATTTGGGATTTAGTTGGATATGACTCTGAGGAATAGTGTGGAGAAATAAAATAAAGTCACTATAGCCAAGAGCTAAATTACTAAAATCAAGTAGGTTGAGGCATGAAGAAACAATTCTGTCCTTGTTTTAACTAACCTGGGAACTTAACCTTTTGAACTTTCCAGTCCAGCATCAGTTCCTGGATATACATCAAACCTCCAGATAAAATTGTGAAGAACCATGGAAAGGATGTTCATCATCCAGACCATCTGGCAAGCCCACTATCAGCCACTATCATCTAAAGGATTACATCTCAGACCAACCCAGGGGCTAATAATGCAGGACCTATTCTTTTCAAGAATGCATTTTTACTATAAAAACGCTTAGTTTTTCCTTCTTCGTTGGAACATTCTGGGTTGCCTAGGTGTGTTGCCAGTTTGAAAACCCTAAGGCCCTTGAATAAATCTTAAGTGACATTAGGCAAATTACTTATTTCTGAACCACATCTTTAAATAATACTCATCTCTGAAATTCTCTCTTAATGTGAGTTGTCTCCTCCATAAAATGGGGTAGCAGTTATTGTTTCATGTAGGGGTTATACAAATTCAATTCAATTTTGTTTGCAAAGTAGCTGGTACATAGAAACGCTGTCCTCACTTATCCGCAAGGGGTATGTTCCAAGACCCCAGTGGATGCCTGAAACCCTAAATACACTATGTTTTTATCTATCTATCTATCTATCTATCTATCTATCTATCTATAATATATATATATGATAAAGTTTAACTTATAAATTAGGCACAGTAAGAGATTAACAACATTAATAATAAAATAGAACAATTATGACAATATACTGTAATGAAAGTATGTGAATGACTTTGGGGGCATTATTAATTAAAATGAGGGTTACTCGAACACAAACATTGTGATACCTTGGCAGTCAATCTGATAACTGAGACAGCCACCAAGTAACCAACTACTAAGTGACTCAGCACATATACAAGAATGGATGAACTGGACAAAGAGAAGATTCGTGTCCTGGATACGAGTGAGCGAGATGGCAAGAGATTTCACCACACTACTCACAAAGGTGCACAATTTAAAATGCATGAATCATTTATTGCTGGAATTTTTCATTTAATATTTTTGGACCAGGGTTGGCAGTGGGTGACTGAAACCGCGGAAAGCGAAACCTTGGTAAAGGTGGGTTACTGTATGTATTCTGTCAATGTGGAACCCCATTGCTTCCTGCTCCCCAAAACAGACGCTTTCCCCTTGAAAGAGCCACACATGACTCTAAAAATAGGCAGAGTGAGGCTGTTAAAAAACACATTTCAGGAAAAGATAAAATTATGACTGTAATTCAAATATAAAAATGGACATGAATTAAAGGTTTTATTTAGTTCTTCATTAAATAAGAAGCCAAGAAGCACAAATTTATGTGTGCTTTAAAGGATATGTTGAAATGATTGTAAAGGAGGCTAAACGTTTCTTTTCCCTTGTTGGGATAAGGGGTCAGCCAGCTGGCTCTCAGGCAGGACAGAATTTACATGGCTATTAGTTATCTACAGCTTGCAGGGTTATAAGAATCCTTCAGAATCAGAAGGAGAAAAATCAGAATCGGACAAGGCAGAGGATATGTTGTAGATAATGCATAATTTTCTAAAGAATACACCTATTTTTCATGCCACTAGAAGGTGTTTGTGGCGTAATAGGCTCCTTGTTTTTATTTCCTACTTCCTAGAATTTAGATCATACAGAATCTACCCTGCTGTGGCGTAGGTTGTGAAATCACTGAAAATCAAGGTGCCATGTCCTGCAACAAAGCCACAGTCTCCAGGGGCAAACAAAGCTGTTTGTTAAGGATCAATGCTTTGCAACAAAGAAAGTGTGCTGGCAACAGGCAGCAGCACACAACCTCTCCTGCCCCGGAGCTCATTTCCAGGGTCCTGATCGCAGCCAAAGCATGTGGGTTGCACTGAGATCACCTGCCCTCCGCCCCTGGGTGGGAAATGCACTAGTGGTGGTGGTGGTGGTGGTGTGGGGGGGGCTACTCAATTTCACACATGGCGGGCTGCTCAGGTAAAGCTCTCTGCCCAGCAGACCTGCGCCACTAGCTCCCAGTTTCCAGCCCCGGTGGTTTGCTTGCTTATACAAAACAAATTCTTTCCCAGCACCTTTCTTCCATGCTTGAGACTCATCAAAAGGCCATCAGGCACCCGCCTTTGGGAACCTCTTACCTCCATTCCTGAGCGCATGAAAATGTTAGTCTTAATGTGGCTCCGTCACATTGCCTGTGGACAGGCATTCGGCCTGTGCTGTCATCGCCAGAGACTGTCTTGCTCATCATTCGGGTTTAGTAATTAGGTACAGGGAGGAAGTGATCCGAATCATAGTTTTGATCGATGGGGCTGGGCGGCTTCTATGTGGAGTAGCGGTGGACTCGGCTCCAGCCCAGCCCGTCTCCACTCCCGTCGGACTTCCCATCCACCAGGGTCAGGACTGGAGTGAGTCAGCGAGGCATTCATTCCTGTGAAATTTAAGGGGTGCCAGGATGCAAAACTAATCCAACATCAATTAATTGTCACTTTCCCTTGTCCTTTAATGAGTAGGAAAGGGTAAAGATCTGACTCTAGTAGATCACACCCGCATGCTGTCTGGCAGAAGTCTCCATTGTTTCTGTAAGGACAACTCCATGCTTTTATTATTTTTTTTTCTGAAGCCCTGACATCGCCTAGTATGTGATGAATTTTTCAAAACAATGAAAGCATTATTGAGACAGAATTCTCATACTATAAGACTGTATCCATTTAAAATGTACAATTCAGGGGCGCAGCCCAAAAAGGGGGGGCCTCGTCCGCACCATTTCGTAAAGGACCTGCTTCTGGGTAGGGGCCTCGTAGGTACAGAACAGCTCCCTTCTGCGATCTGTTGAAAGTCAACTCTCGACACAAGGGTTTGTAAAAAGAGGGGAGAAAAAGAAAATAAATTAATTAAAAAATAAAATGTACAGTTCGATGTGAATTTAGTTTTAGAACATTCTCATCACCCCACAAAGAAACACTAGCCCTTTAGTCAGCATCTCCTGAACCCTCTGTCTGCGCTTTGTCAACCTGAGGCAACCATCAGTCTAGTCTCTTCTCTGTGGATTTGCTTGTTCTAGACATTTCACATAAACGGAAGCATACAATATGTGGCTTTCTGTGACTACCTTCTTTCACTTAGCAGACCGTTTTCAAGGGTCATCCATGTTACAGCATGTATCAGTACTTATTCCTTTTTATAGCTGAGTAATATTGTCTCATCAAGGCAAGATGTGAACACGTGGCAGAAATTATGATCAGAACGTCGTGTGGTCAGAAAGACAAAGATGGCAACCGTGAACTGTGTGTCCGTTCACATAAGATGTCCAGAAAAGGCATATCTATGGAGCCTGCTAACGTGAAGAACATTCATACGGTAGAGAATTTTTATAAGAGCTTATCTGAGCCAGATTGATGACATTCCCAGGAAGCAAGATTTCAAATGCTCCAGAAAATGACAGTTTTGCAGTTTCCTTTATACATTTGGAATTAAAGAGGGAATATATGGGAAATTACATGAACGTGAGACAAAGTAGCACAGGGAAATCTCTATGATGGAACAGTTAACAAGATTATGTGTCCTCTTAAGCATGGTTAATCTTCCGAAGGGTCTAAAAAAGAGGCATTTCAAAGGTACGTTAACCAAGATGCACAAAAACAACGGATGGGGCTTGCTTCAGACAAAGATAACCTTTTACTAGGGACGTTATAGGCCCGAAGTGTGACTACCCACTATGACCTGCCCAGTTAGGAATTTATGCTTAGATCACCTGTGAGATTACTTTTGGTTAGATTTATTACAGAGCTCCTCTTTTGTCCACAAGACCAAAGGCAGATTCATGGTTTCCTGGAGCTGGGGAGTGGACCAGGGAGTGGCTGGAGGGCCCTTTTGCAGGTAATGAAAATGTTTTCGAATCGAATTGTGGTGATAACTGCACAACTTTGTAAGTGTAGTAAAAATCATTCAATCGTACACTTAAAATGAGTGAATTTTATGATCTGTAAACTATACTTCAATAAAGCTATTTTTAGAAAATGGTGCAGACACTTAAAACTGCCTACAGACACAGGGAGTCGGGGCAGCCTTCCTCCTCTGTCTGTGTGCATGTCAGGCACTGTGCTGTCCCAGGTGATGCTGGAGTGAAACCCCCCTGCTGTTGGAAAGCCATCAGACATTGCCTGGCATGTGCTGGATAAGTTATCTGATCTCCCGGGTTTCACTTTCTTCATGGGAATAGCATTGGGTGCTTACTAAAGTTCGCAGGAACACCTAGCACCTTGAAATCTGATAATATTATATTGTTACAAGGTGCCATTAGGGATGATGATGTCTTGGCACTATGAGGCATAAATACGGTAATGGGGTAGTCATCCGAACGAAAGTGGATTGAGAAAGCATCTTAGCCCCAGGACACTTTATAAAAGGAATGGAACTTTTAAAATGAATAATGTAGGAGTGATAATAAAGAAGGGTACAGTGTAGAGCATAAATAAAAGTGCATCAGGGAAGAAAGTGGCAGTGAGCAGCATTTTTGGATGTGAGGCTTTTAAGGATTTATATGGTTGGTAGAAAGTCTGGCTTCAGGAAACCTCTAACTCAGCTTGATGAAGAATGAGATGAATTTCCATTAGTTACTCCAGTTCTACTTCGTCCTTCGGATAACAGAAGAAAATTGGAACCACTGAAGTGTGCTCTATGTAACAAGATTACTGATTCAATTGGAGCGGGTAATAAACTTGGGGTGAATGCTGCGTGTGATTGGTTGGATTAGGTCATATAGTCATCAGTTTTAGTGCATTTCTCTTTTAAACACCAGTCCAGAAATTTCTCTTGCTTTAAACACCTCTTGGAAGCTCAGTTTTCTATCGCAGGTTTTCCCTCAATACTTTTGCAATCAGTCATGGCTACTATAAGTGTTTTGAGATTAAAGTTTATTAGCTGCTGGCAAAATTAAATCAACCGATTAAAGCTATTTGGAGTTGGGGTGTATGCAATATTATCTTATGGGTATCTAATTTCAGAATGAAGTGTATCAAAAGAGAATTCTGTGTGTGACCAATATTCCAAATGGTTTTGCTTATAAACAGTAATGACTCTACTGGGGATTTTTATTATTTTCTTACTTTTTCTGAATTTTACACATATTCTAAAACAAATTGGTGTTGTTTTACTTTACTTTAATATAGGTATTTTAATTTATTTAGTTATGCCAAGTAATACATGAATATATTCTAGTCGTAAAAGATTCACACAGCTCAGAGGTATTTAGAATAAAAAGCTGCATCCTGCACCACTGCTCTCAGCACCAACCCCAGCTGTTTTTTGCTATAATAACATAACAGTTTAATGTGTATCCTGCTAATGATTTACATATACTCATATGTAGTTTTCATGCTATTATATTGTATGTTTTGATTAAATATGTTGTGACTTGCCTTTTGGGCTTAAAAAGTCTGGATGATCTTTTATTTTTTAATTTATTATTATTTTTTTATGCCTACAGCACCTGGTCTCCCATCCAATTGCTAACCAGGCCCGACTCTGCTTAGCTTCTGAGATCAGACGAAACCGGGCACGTTCAGGGTGGCATGGCCATAGACTTGGATAACATTTGAAAACATTACATATTTATATGTAAAATCACACAAACAATGTTCATCATTTCTTTGTAAGGGCTGCATAGTATTCCAGCATTATAGCTTATTTTACAATTCTCACATTGACAGACGTTCAATTCCCTTGGTTTTCTAGTTCATTGGACATGATGTACAAAGGACTGACTGATCCTCTGTTCATACGCAGTTGGGCACAGAAACAAGTGTTTTTGCAGGAGAGATTCCTAAAAGTGGAAATGGCGGGTCTAACATCATTTGCGTTTTTTTTTTTTTTCAGGCTTGGCCAGATTACTGCCCATATTGCTGTTTGCACAATCTAAGCCATAAACACTCTCACCAGCACTTTACAAGTGACCAACTCTTTCACAAATCCTGAGTACTATCATTTAAAAAAATTTTCCAGTCCAATTGGCAAAAAATACCCCATTTTCTGAGTAACAATAAAGTTGAAGTTAAACATATTTTCATATATTTATTCATCGTGTTTCTCCTTCTGTCTTTTGTTGATTTTACATGTTGCAAACATATTCTTCCAGTCTCTCTCATGACTTTATTTTAGTTCATATAATTTGTCATGCAGAGATTTTTCATTTTCAAGCAGACAAATCTGTCAACTTTTTCCTTATGGCCTTTGTGTTTTGATTCACGTTTATAAAAGCCGTCTCCCAAGAAAAGATTATGGAACTATTCTTGCATATATGTCCAAATCTTGAACACTTCTATAAAATTAAACCTTTTTCCCATTTGACAAGTTTTGTTTTATTTTGTTTTATGTATGGTGTAAAGTAAGGCTCTAACTTTATTTTTTTCCCAAATAGATAGTCAATGCCTCAACACCATTATGAAATAATAAATCCTTCTTCCACCGATTCAAAATACCATTTTTTATTGAATCAGAATTATTTTGCATTGCATTTTCTATTTTTGTTATTATTGATGTATAGGAAATATATTTATTTAATTTAAATTTTAATACATTTTTGACAAAAAAAAGGTCTTTTTTTTCTGTGTGAAAGAAGAAAACTGTCTTCATTCTGATGTCTTGGAATGACAGAAATTGTTTTCAGCGAAATTTACACAATCTGAAGGTATCAAGGAAAAGGAATGAGTATGAGATAGTTAAGAGGCATTTTTATGAAAAGAAAATGATGTCATGCTTTGCTACTCAGAGTGTGGTCCTCAAATTGGCAATAGGGAGGTTATTAAATTACAATATCTCAAGGCTCATCCCCAGACCCACTGAATCAGAATCTTCATTTTAACAAGATTCTCAGGCTGTACATGTATATGTTAAAGTTTGAAAGCACCAGGTACTGAATATCACTATTTTTGGTTCCCTGGCAATCACGGCTCTTTCCTTGTTAAGGGCACCTTGATTTTGCTTTCCTGAAATGCACTTCCTCCCTTGCACGTGGAAACGACTGGGTAAGACTGACAACTGAGGAGTCTTTTTCATCCTTGCCAAATAAGGAGACATTCGACATGAGTTCAGCAAATAAAATTTCTGTCTCCTTAGAACACTTGCCATAAATGCCAAGAATGATTAAAGTTGCTTATTCCAAAGATTGCACAAAAACCCAAAAAACCCAAAACCCTATCCATTAGATCTTGCTCTGCTGGGCTGTCTTGGTTGCTTCCCTTTCTGGGGCCTGGTTTCTCCTTTGACTGTGCAAGGCACATCATATACTTCGACTAAATTTCATTTTTGCTGTCATTAACCAAAGTTGGGTCCTACAGCTTACACTCAAAGAACTCTGACAAATTCCTCCAAGTGGGATGTTAAAAGGGACAAACTCCATCGTGTGGAATTGGCTGAGTCAACATAAGGCAAGAGACTAGCCCCCACCCTTCGCTGGGAAATTAAGATTCCAACAAAGTCATTAGAAAGCTCCGAGCTGTGCAGACCCTGCATTATCCTGGAATTTTGTCTGTGTGCCTGCTGAGGCTGAGCTTTAGGGGGTTTGAATGAAGGGTTCTGTGTCTTGGGGGCTACTTGTGGCCTTTAGTAGAAACTTACAAAAAAAAAAGAGAGAGAGAAAAGAGGCAAGCTTTGGAATAAAAAAGAGCCCTAGAAGACTAGAAGAATGGAGACCTGCTTCTCAAAGACTAAACCCATCATGTCTATGTCAAGATTTTAGGACCATGACCATGACTGACCCTGGAGAAAATTAAGAACTCAAGATCAGAGGTAGCTCCATAGTGCAATGGTTAGCATGTCTGCTTTACACGCAGAAGGTCTGGGTTCGGGCCCCACGGACCATATCTCAGGTGCGCTAGGCCCCCCCCCCCCGAGTGCATGTGGGAGGAGATGCTTCGCCTTCAGAAGTCCAGTTCTTAAAGGGAAATGGCAATATCCATAGGTCAGGGGTGGAAGTGTTGGGGGGGGTATTAAAGAGGAGAAAAAAGATAAAAAGAACCCAGAATGTGGGCTCTTCAGGGGAGGACTTAGTCTTTTTCGTTGTTGTATTATCAACCCTGAGAACGGTGGCAGGCACATGGCAAGTGCTTAATAAGTTTTTGTTGAATGAATGACAGCATTCATTTCAAGCATTACTAGTCCAAGCATTTGATTTTAAACACAAACTGGATGAAAGGACTCCACAGTTCTATGGGGTCTGTATTGCCAGAGAAACCTAAAGCTGTTCAAACAATGTAGTTTGGGTGGGGCTGACCCCTCAGCCTCAGCTCCAGGCTTGGGCATGGGACCCAGTTGTGGCCAAGTGGAGCAGTGAGTCTCCAGACACACTGGTTGGTAGAGATAGAGACATCATGATGCAGTTTCATCTCTGGATCAACTGTGACAGCTTCTGGGCTTTTTCAGGTGCTCGAGATGATGAATGCCCTTTCTCTGCTAAGATGGCTGGAGTTGATTTCTGTCTCTTGTAACTAAAAGGAAACTGAATCATATACTTGGTCTACAGGTTTGTTTACCCAGGAATTCAAAACAGGATGTTAAATCGGTATACAATCTTTTCAAAACTGATTTAGTTGATGTAGTGGAAGGTAATCAATTGCAGACAAGTACACCCCCTTCCGTCTTCAGTTCACTTCCATTTTAGGTTTTCTTAAGTAGGTTGAGCTGCAGTGTGAATCAGTTACATGCCAACGGTACTCAGGAAATTTGTTTGGGAAATAAATTGTCAAGCTGCTCATGTGAAGAGGGCGTCCCCATGAGCCTGCTGCCTTCTGCTCTTGTGACCTACAGTTTTATTTTTTGCCTTTTTTGTGGAGAATTTCCTTAGGTTCTATCCTTGACCTTCAGCTCCTTCTCTGCATTGATTCTCTCTCTCTCTCTCTCTCTCTCTCTCTCTCTCTCTCTCTCTCTCTCTCTCTCTCTGCTGTTCTCCATGTTTATTTTCCTTTAAATAACATTCATATTTCTGTAGCTCTAAATTCTCTTTTCTCCACAGAAAGGTGTATGCAAAGCACAGTGTTCTTTCTCCTGGATGAAAGTGTTAACCATTGGGATCAGGGAAGCTTCACAGAGGTGGTAACTTGTCTTTACAAGATGAGTAGGGCTTGTTTGGCAGACAAAGGGTAGAGTTGGGGGTACTATGCAAACACATTCCAGACAGAAGTAACAACATGCGTGAATGTAGGAAGAAATAAATATATAGAAACATAATTTTAGTAAGTTTAATTCCTCATTATTAATGTGCAACAGATCAAGTAAAAACAAATAACTGAAGAAACAAAGGATATAACCAATATAGTTAATAAGGTAAATTAATTAATCATACAGAAACTGTATGAGACAAGGAGAAGTTATATCATTTTCTTCTCTCAGACTTTTATTTGGAAAATGTTTAAACTTAGAGGAAAGTGAGAGAAGTGATATTTCTCCATTGAGACTCTAGGTCTGGTACCAGGGAGCATATAGAATCAGAACACAGACACTGCTGCTTCCTGGGCTGTCAGTTTTCTTCGACGATTTTTGGGACAGCAAAACATTATTTTTATAAAAAGCCAACTTAAATATTTCTGAAGCAGAATGCAAACTTGTTTTTTAGGATAATGCTCAGTTCTTCAAAGATGATTTTCACAACCTCAGAGAAACTCACTGGTTCATTTTGGTCATTAGGAAGACATGGGTGGAAATGTTTGAAAAGCACAAAATCCAAAATTTCTAATTTAGCCCAATTTTATTGTTTGGCCCCACAGCATATCTCAGATGTAACACCACACTTCTCCTCATTCCACAGGACCTGGACTCTGACCTCTTGGGATTTGTCATCATTTCCCAAATATTTCTGCCTTAGCATGTACTTCACCCCTGCCTAGAGTCATCCTTGAAAATCCAACTCAAGTTTTACTTCCTTTTGAAACTTTTCTAAGAAGATGGAGTGGAGAGAGGCTCTCTTTGGAGTTTCTTAAACTGTATTAAGGATATTATTTCCAGTTTTTCACTTCCCTTACCAGTTGCCCTGTGACTTACCTCCTTGTAGGAGTAAACTTTCCCTGCCCCGCTGCTCAGAAGGGACAAATATCACAATCAAGTGGAAGTTCTCAGAGATATTACAAGATTTAGCCACTTCTGCTTTCCTTCTGCCACAACAAAACAGGGGCTGCTCTTTCAGTCTGAACCCTGGAGTGAAGAAGACACGTGGAAGAGAGCTGTCACTAATACACAGAAGATGTGTAACAGAATGGAAAAATAAATCTTTGTTGTTATAAGCTACTGAGATTTGGGGGTGTGGAAACCTACTTGGGACCCCAGATAGTTTAAGCTCAAGACATTTGTGATTCAACAGATGTAAAAACAAAGCAAAACAAAACAAAAACAAACCTCGGATTTTATCTGACTTTTTTTTTTTTAATTTTTCTTTCTTGTGAAAAACAAATAGAATAACATCTCATGACCATCATTTATTGGTGTTAAGTGAGAGTAATATATATTCTTTTTCAGAAGACAAATTATACATGTTGATTGTAGTGAGAAAAGAGATTGTATAATATTTGCCAAATTCCCGTGAGAAATAATAATTGTCTAAAAATTGTTCTTTTTTACTGTTTTAATGGTTCCATTAAAGAGTAAATAAGGAAGTGTTCACTAAATGTGCTTGAGATCCTCGTCTAAAATTATGAGGGTGAATGTCAAGGGGCCCATCATCGCTGCCCCAGGAGAGATGGTCGCAGGAAATGAAGTCCCTCCCTTTCTTAAAGCTGGCACTTCACCCTCCCCACAGAGTGTGGGTCACAAGCAGCTCCTTGCATTTGCCACTAAAATCAAGTAAGGAGAGTTGTAAAAATACTCAGATATTTGGAAAATTCATCTCAGAGCAAGAGGCAAAAAATTATAAATAGTCCTAGATTTTGTACACTATCCATTTCACTGCTTGTTACTCATTATTGTGCAGAAACTTCCATCTCATTGAGTATTTTTAAAAATCATGGTTGAAATAAGAGGCTTTCTCTCAATTTGTGTATAATTTGAATTTTTCCATAATGAAAGTTTAAAGGGGAAGGGAGAGGGAGAGACAGAGAGAGAGAAAGGGGAAGAGACAGAATCAAAGTAGGCCTATTCTAGGGGTGGGGCTGTCACCTGCATTAGCTAGAGTTTAAAACAACTGAGTAAACACTTAACTTTCTTAGCTTCAGTTTACCTGTGATATGGAATTAATAATATCTCCCTCAGAGAACAGCGTCTTCGTAAGGGATTCTCAGGATAATATCCTTTTGTTCACAAAACAAATGCCTGTTTGTAATGAGACTTTTTTCTCTGATTACTAATGTAACCCTCACAATGTCTGAAGACTCTAGGTAGGAAGTTTACTGTTGCAACTTAATTATAATAAAGCATTTGGATCTGGCAGCAATGCTGTTTTAAATATAGGTATGTGATTAGGTAAATATTTTAAAGGGCTGGGGGGATAATTTTGTCTGAGTAGCCCCCAATCGCCTGCCTGTTCTCTATGAATTTGGATCTCTAGCCCGGCTGCTTTGTGGACCACTCTTAGAAAGACTCTGGGCTCCTGGCTGAGGGAAGGCCCAAAGGCCGTCTCAGTAGGAAAACCTCGAGGGCATCTGTGTTGCTATGTTGAAATTGCTGACGTTCACAGTTGAATGCAATGTTCCTTCTCTAACCAGAGAAGGAGGAAGCCGGTTCTCTGAGGACCCCTCGTCTCTCTCCACCAACACCACGCACTGACATGACACTCTGCTCCTAGTGGCTACAAGTTGTAATCTTTTAACTGCCTTCTGTGGCTAAAGATGCATTTTCCTCATTTTTTTAGTATGGAGCCTTGGAAGGATAAAAGGCAATTTTAGAGGGGGCGGAAAAATCCTCTTCACTTTGGAACTAGGCATTTATTCTTTAACTCAGACTGATGCAGTAGAAAGGTAAAGAACTTGATGCTATTCTCATCAATTTCTTTCTTGCCGAGTTCCCACAGGTCTTCAAGTATTTAGAATGTTCTGTTATAGCATTTAGAATATGTAGTGTATCTTTATTTTCCTTATTAGACAGTGAGTTCTTCTGATATATGATAGATGCTCAATGAATGTTTACTAAATCGATGGATGGATGGATGGAAGGATGGATGGATGATGGATGGATGGATGGATGGATGGATGGATGGATGAATGGATGGATGGATGCACAGGGAGATGCATGGATGAATGAAAGGATGGGTATGTGGGTGAATAAATGACTGTACAAGTCAAAGGATAGAAGGCTATCTGTAAGCCAGGGAGATAATAACAGCATTTATCTCATAAGATCGTTATATTGGATATCTTTATTATTATGTTATACTTATACTATTGATCCCTAGATTTGCATTAAAGAAGTCTGAATTTGTCTTATTTTACATCCTCATTCATGAAGGCAGTTTTCATGGTTAAGACTGAGTTTGGATCACAGGTTTTCCCATTGCCCATCCATCCATCCATCCATCCATCCTCTCAGTTTCCTCACCTGCAACATGGACATACTAAGAGTGTAGTCCCAACAGGACAGGGTGAAGTATTCCATTTAAACCACTTAGTACAATATCTGGCACAGAGCAAACGCATACGAAGTGTCAGCTGATAGAAACAGCACAGTGTTATGTTGGTGCAGGTACAGGTGGTAGTAAGGCTGCAGTGCTGATGACTTTATGGCTGTCTTCACAAAGCAACTTTTCCTGGGAAAAAAGAGAAGATAGGCCATAGTGGGTCTGTGATGGAAACCACCCCCCAAATTCCCATGGGATAAGATGGATGGTCATGGCTGACAAATGTTGGCTTCCTTCACTAAAGAGGAATTCGAGCTTGTCATAGCTGGAGGGTGGCCCTGTATTGGCCATTCCCCTCCTGAATTGGTTTGAACGTGCTAATTCATTCTGCGTCCATGATGACAGACCTTTGTTGAACCTTTATTGTGCTTTTCAGTTGAGTTTCTTAACACATTCTTAACACTTGTGTTTATTAAGTAGGATGAACTGGACACGAAAAATTATATTTATCCCCCATAAAGTAACTTACCAAGTTGAGAAAGGTAATTGATCTCTTGGAGCCTAGATTTTCTCACGTATAAAGTGAGACGTTTACAAGACCAGCAGTAGCTCTGTGTCTGGTTTTCTGGGGGTGTATCTGGCACTCTCATTGTGGTTCCTTAATTCCTAGACCGTGTCTTGACACAAATGTCTGTGCGTGTTGTTTGGAATATCGATATTAAATGGCAGTTGGGTATCATGTCCCAGGTTCAAGTACCCTGCTTGCCATTTCTTCTTCTCTGTCCCCATCTACACACCAAAGACCAGAGGACTGCTGAGCGAGACAATACCTGATTGGCAGATGCTGGGGAAAAGGACAGGGAAACTAAGTGCTAATAAGCCTCTATCTGTACAAAATCTTTCCACTGCTGGATCGATGGCCATACCCTATTTCCATCCTCTCCTCAAGGAATGTCTAGGCCTTGTACTTTTTGCTTATTAACAAGAATAAATGTGCAAGCAGGAATGCAACATTATTACATCAGCCAGCATTTATGGAATATGTACCACGTGCTTGGCGCTATTATCAGTGACTCTTCCAAGCATTGTCTCTTTCCCTCCCTTCAGGATTACTCTTAATCAGGACTCCTATCAGCTCGTAGGCACTGTTACAGCAATACCAGATGATAAACTATGGAAATACCACAGTACTAGGTGATGTTCAAGGCCACCAAGTGCCTCCTACCCACCCACGCTCCGGCCCTGAGGGGCTGCTCTGGCTTCTACCTGCTAGCAACCTGCTGGGGCTGCAACAGCTCCCGCCCAATTTGTTACCCCCCAGACCCATGAGAAATGCCTGGTGCTGACCTGGCTCTGCAACACTGCGTTTACAGCTGACTCCCTCCGTAGTTACGGCAGCTGCTTGTTGTCGTGGCCTCCATGGTACACAATACAGGCTATTCAATATTTTTAATATCACCTGATTCCCCCCCCCACAACTAGCACCTTAAAGCAAACCTGACTAAAGGATTTTTTTAAATCTTCTCAAATCAGATGGTTTCTATTTTTACCTGCTATCTTGGAGATAATGTATGTATCTATAATAATTACACAGTTGTAATCACAGCAAAGTTCATTTTGGTGTCTCGCTTCTTCTATGTAACATTATGTCACAAGCATTTTCTGAAAGTAATCCATGATATCGAAATTTTTATTTTAATGATTTATCAGGTGCTATTTTGATTTAAGCCAGGTTCTGTGCTCTAAAAATTTTGAGTAGAGGGTGTAGGAGGTAGAGAGAAAAGAAAGATAATACAATGTTCTCTCTTGCCATTTACTGGGACCTCCCACATCCAGCAGATTTTTCCCAACGTGTGTCAGATAGCTAGACAAACTATAAGGTTCAAAGTTCTCCTACTGGGCTGAATTCATAGCCCTGGGGAAGAAGAAATTCCAATATAATTTCACAAGCAGCTGTCTCTACAACTTCTCGAAGATCCCTGGTTCTTTGGTTCTACATTGTTTTGCAGCCATTTTCTTGGTAAGCTCAATCCCCATGACACTTTAATGCTTTTTGTAGAAGTACTGAGACTACGGTTAAATATGATAACTAGAACAAATGGTTAGTTTTGAAAACAAAGCCTGTCCATTAAGTTCTAGAAAAAGATCACTACTCAGAAACATCAGTTGATCTCAGAATGACTAATTTGTTTACTTATGAGAAACTTTTTAAAAATCGAGTCATCTTTTTCTATATCTATACTTCCCCATGTCTTCTTTCAAGTTGGAAAAGTTATAAAGAAAAATGAGAGAGGGCTTGATAACACTAGATATTTGACCCACTTTCCTGTTATAAGGCTTTTAAAAAATTCTTCTTCATAGAACATGGTATTATCCCATGCTCAGCTTGCTGTAGGCAATTTAGCAACAGGATTTACCTAATAGAGCAGCTTTTGCTTGATCTAATTTTAGGTAATTACCTCTCTTTTCCAAGCTTGTTTTTCTAGTACTTCTGCTGGTCCTGGTTTGTCACACAGCAAAGTTTACTCCAGGATCCCTGCTTGTAAGGCAATAGAAAGAACAGCTCATTTCTTAGCTTGACTATTAAGCATGAAATAAAAGTAAATGGGTAAAATAAGGAATTCCACATCAGTCATAAAATTACCCACAAACTGGTATAGAATTAAAAAAAAAATCTGAATCAGAATGCCTAAGTCAGTAAAAGATTTCATAAAACCAAGCAAATGCCAACATTACTGACAGCTGGATGTCTAATCTGAGTCATTACCCAAATAGGGTGTCCTACTGTATGATCACCGAATACTGGGGATTTTCACTCAAAAGGCTATGCTTTCCTGGAACTGGGCTTGCTAATGCCTTCATAAAGTTAGTCCCTGAAAATAAAGATTTTAGTCCCCGGAAATAAATTAAAGAATAAAAGGGGGAAATCTTTTTACTTATAGAGTTTTCAATCTTTTTGTTTGAGCACATTTAAAAATGCTTGCTTGCAAATAAAGAAATATATTTCCAAATGTTTATTACAGGGGAGAGAGGGAAATATCAGGGCCTCCTCTGTGCCAGGCACAGAGTAGGTGCCTTTTGGCTGTCTTCTCATGGAAACTCAGCCAAACTACATGCTGAAAACTGTCCCAGGGGCTCCATTGCACTGGCAATCTGAGCAGGCACCGTCATGGCTTCCCTGCTTATGGTCACACAGGTTTTGTGAAGACCAAGTTAATGAGTGTCGTTGCAGACGAGGGCGGGGAGGCTTCAAACTCCTAATAGCCATTACCTGTGTGAGGCAGGACACTACTCTTTACTTTAGACATTTTTAATGTTATACATTACATTTGAAGCAATCGACTTTTTGATAACTTTTTCTTTATGCATAGTGTGCTAAAGGTCTCTTAAAGTTTAAAACATAACAACAACTAGTATTATTATTTAAAATATAGCAACTAATATTATTCACTTCACATTGATTCCACTCAAATCTAATAAAAATGAAAAAATGCCATCTGAAACTTCCCTTTTTAATAAATAAACTTTATTTTTAGAGCATTTTTAAGTTTACAGGAAAAATTAGCAGACAATACCCAGGGTCCCCATATCCCAGTCTCTTTCCTATACTTTCTTCCTCTATTAACATCTGCCATTAGTATAGTAATTTTCTTATAATGGATGAGCCAATGTTGATACAGTATTATTGACTAAAGTCCATAGTTTACATTAGGGTTCACTTTTGGTCTTATACATTCTGTGGGTTTTGACAAATATATAGTGACATGTATCCTCCACGACAGTATTATATAGGATAGTTTCACTGCCCTAAAAATCCCATGTGTCCACCTATTGATCCTTCCTTCCCAGGAACCCCAAATGACCGCTGACAATAATTCTCTTCAAACTTAGCCAGGCTCCTCTGAGTCTTTTTCTTAACTCCGTCTCAACCTTGGCCTATGAAGACTTGAATGAACACTAGCATAATTTCTAAAAATCTCAAGGCAGCATTCCTAGGATGAACTGAGCCCCATTTAAAGTGCCTTTCTGAGGAAACTCGACGCTGCCAAAAGAATTGACTGTTCTAGTCAACAGCTGAAGATAAGATCCCTGTCTCTCAGCCTCTGTGGGAGGGTAGGAGCCTGACTTTGACAAACGCCTGTTAGCAAACCCAGATGTTTTCACATGGACGAATCTCCCCTTCCCACTTTTTATAATTTTTCACTTCCCGCCCCCACCATTCCCCTTTCCTATTCCTTCCTCTCCCTTTAAAACAGCCAGTCTTCTCTGTAGAGATCAAAGTTGAGTTCAGTTTATGCTGGATTCTTTTCCCTACTGTAGCTGATTAAAACCTATACTTACCACTTTAACATCCTTCTTTATCTTTGACACAACTTACCTTTTCATTGACTCTGAAGTTTTGTCTTTTCCAGAATGTCATATAGTTGAAATTATACAGTAATGCAGCCTTTTCAGGCTGGCTTCTTTTCACTTAGCAATATACAGCTGGGGTTCTTCCATGTCTTTTTGTGGCTTGACAGCTCATTTCTTTTTGTCTCTGTGTAATATTTCATAGTCTGGATGCACCACAGTTTATTTATCTATTTACCTTCTATAGGACATCTTGGTTGCTTCCAAGTTTTGGCAACTGTGAATAAAGCTGCTCTAAACATTTGTGTGCAGGTTTTTGTGCAGACATAGTTTTCTGGAAATGTAATGTTCACTTTGCTTTTCCCCTGACGCACAATATTAAGCCACCCAAACAATTCCAGAATAAATATGATTTAAAAAAAAATGGTAAAACCTTAATGAACCATAGAATTTAACATGTGCAATGTGCAATAACTAAGATATTTTCTTCTGTATTTGACTTTTAAGTAGAGAGAACAAATATATAGAGAAATAAGCTATTGGAAATTTATAAAATCCCACATCTTATAGGTTGAGTCCTGGGGATTTTTGCAGTTTATATTTGCAATTGTGCCAAATTGATGTCTACTTTTTGTAGAAGAGAAAAAAACTTTTCCTTTTTCCCTTCTAGGTTCTTTGGCTGGCCTAAAATTAAATTTACATAAGTCAGATTAACAAGAGAAAAACAAATTTAGTTATGCATGCATGGGAGAAATATGAGACTCAAAGAAATAACCAAAGCAGACATATTTTCTACCTTTTAGACAAAGAAACACTAAATTCGTGAGAATTGACAAGACAAGGGGGTTTGGGCTTTGTGTAGTAACGTACTGAAGAAGAACAAGGTTTGTTTATACAGCCCTCCATTCTCAGTTCCCTGCTCGGGTGATAAGGATGTGCCTCTACCTCCTGGTCCAGGGAGGATGCCTGTCACATGGGAGATTTATCTCCTAATTTCAGGGGACAAAGGAGGCTCAATTTCTTCTTGCACTGGCTGTTTCTTAAGTAACTTTAATTCAAAATAACCAATTTGGCAAAATGGCATACTTGGAGTAGCATATTTTGCTCCCCCTCAGTCTATAAGATGGGCATTCTCACTACAATGTCCAATGCTTGCCTCGGCCATAGATCTTAACTAAAGAGCTCCTACAAAGCAGATGCCATGCTTGATACCGTGAGATTTCATAGCACACTGTGACCCAGGCCCATTGATCAGATAAATATCAGGGGCCCGGTCCAACAGCAGGAAGCAGCTGTGGAGGTAGCCTTTTGCGAAAACTCTACCCGTCAGGGTCAAGGCAATGGAAGTCTTCGTTTATTCTACCAAGAAAAATGCCCCTCTTCTTCTGAGAAACATTCCTTCTCACCATTTGACATATATTACATTCTATCAAGTTATTAATGATGCCCTTTGTGTTGTACAAGTCATGACCCTATTATACCAGTCTGTTCTATACACTTCCTTCCTTAAAAACCTTCAGTAGCTCTCCATTGCAATAAATAAAACTTAAACTGACTGCAAGACACTTCATAATCTGCCTCCCACTAGTTTTCTTGGCATTACCATTTACTATGTACCCCTTCATTTCATGTCATATTGCACCCAAGGCTGGACCTTTTTTTCTCTTCTGTCTAGGATTTTATTAGACTGTTCCTCTGCTCATGTACTTATATTGGAAGACTGAGACAAAAAGGCACATACTCACATTAAATAAGGTAATTTCATCACAACCTCCTTTCTGCTCTCTTCTCACTTCTTTATGGAATTTGTCACTCTGAATTATCATCATTCTTTCGTCTGGCTTCCTCACCAAACAGTGAGCTCCTCAAGAAAAGGAAACTTGAAAAATCTCTGAGTGGGAAGTCAGTGAAAGCCTAAAGATGCCCTTTCTTTTCACTTTCCACCCAGTAAAATGCTGCCACCTTCCTCTGGAGCTGACAGTTTCAGTGAGATTCTCTCTCAAAAGGCTTCACCTGGCCTCTCACATGAAATCTTGGCATGGAATCTAGACACTCCTAAGGTTGTGGATGGCTCTGAACCTGCCGCCTCTACCCCACATCCCCAGCTTGCTTTCCTGCCACCGTAAACTGTCCACTATAAGTTCCTTTACAGATCTCACCTCTTCTTCTGTCATGTGGTCGCTGCGTTTCTGGACATTCTTCCACTTCACAATCACTCAGCAGTTAGAACAGAAATAATCCAATTGGACAACTGTTCAAGTCTCACCAGACCATCAAACCCTATTGTATTATTTCTCCAAGGTTCTTTCATCAACTATGAAACTGCCTTCCCTGTTCAGCAATATTCAAATCCCAATTCCTTCTTTAGGTGCTATGCCCCCTTCCAAACTTCCATAGTTAAGGAAAGAGTAGAAGACCCCTCATTCCTCTCAAATTCATAAGAACACTTAGTCTTATAAAATGACAAAATAGTGAACTTATCCCTTTCTGCCCCACCCCAAAAGAAGATCCTAAGACTTAAGTTATTTTAAATTGATTTTAACTTATATCGATAATATAAGATATGAAAACTTCAATAGTTATAGGTAAATTTAAAGTCCCCCACTTCCATTCTTCACTATTGTCACCAGGATGCACATATATGTTTGGGCAGCCGGGAAAATATGTAGAATTTTTGGTTTTGCTTTGAGTTGCAGAACTATTAATGGGAGTCAAGGCCAAAACCTCAAGAAATTATAACATGCCTGCCTTAGCCTTTTGTAATATTTTTGCCCTGTGTGATATATATATAGCTCACAAGGCAGCCAATTGCTCACTGTCAAACAGCCAAAATGAAGCAGAATGTCTGATAATAACTATGGATTTTTGAGAAACAGCTTGGCCTATAGGATGCCTGTAGCTTCACTTCCTGCTGGTATCCATGGCAAGAACAGATGAGGGTGGTTGGGATCCCCCCAAGGAGTGGTGGGAAGTGTTGATTTCTGTGGTCCAGTAGGGGGGCTGTTTCTCAGCTCGGAGTCTGCTGTTGGAATCTCAGGCTTTTGTCTTGGATGCACCAAGTAATGACTAAGGAGGCCAAATGCACTTGGTTTAAGTTTTACTCTCTAGGTTTTGGATAAAAGCATTTAAAAATTTCATCTAACATAACTGCAGTTACTTTCATAAAGCAAAATTAAATAAGCCAACTGCTGTGGGAACTCTTGGCAGCTTCTTAATGCCTAACACCTGATGAGAATTCTGATCCATTTATAAGACAAGCCAAAATTGATGAGAAAGAAAAACAAATACTTAGCCTATGATTGCATCATCACTTCTACATTTTTTCCATTTCAGAAGGAATTCTGGCTGCATACCCTGAAGTGAAAGTTGTTGGTTAATGGATGTTAATGGGAAACCTAATGGTGCAGCAGAAGGCCAAGACACTTTGTGCTATAGCCCATGGCAAAGTACCGATTTACAGAGATATGTTAGCACTGCCGGTTCTTTTATAAGTGAGAAAAACATCTTATCTAAAACATATTTTTCCAACAATGCAGTGAAACCTCTTTGTCCCCCAAAGGCTGAACCCATATGAAATAATGGCAGGCATCACTCAAGTTTTACTATAACATGATCTATTTACATAAATATGTATATATATATGTGTGTATTTATCCTATCTGTCGAAAATTTCTTTACAAATATAACATATGTTCACTATTTTTTAAAATGGAAATACTATGAAATCAAGAGGGAGGTAAGTCAGCCTGTATTTGACCACATAGAATTAACCCACCATAAAAATTTTCAGATGTGTCCTTCCATTCTTTTATCTGTGATCATACATATTTTTCAATTTTCAATACTCTTTCTATGAGTTTTAATACATATATAGATTGTTTACCTCCACCAAAATCAGGATACATAACAGTTCTATCATGCCCCCAAATTCCTCTTGTTATCCCTTTGCAATAATACCTTCCCTCACCCCTAATCCCTGGCACTCAAAAACATCTATCGTTAAAACTTCGGGCTTTTGAAAATGTCACATAATGTCATGTAAATGGAATTATAGAATCTGTAACCTTTTGACACTGGCTTTTTCATTCAGTGTATATGAGATTCATCCAAGATTGTATATCAATAGCTCATTACTTTTTATCGTTGAGTTTGTATGAATATAACACGATTTGTTTATAAATTTTTGGGTTGAAAGACATTGGGTTGTGTTCATAGCTCTGGTGATTATGAATAGAGCTGCTATAAATATTTGTGCACATATTTTTGTGTGACCATGTTTTCATTTCTCTGGGGTTTAAATACCGAGAAGTAGGATTGATGGGTCATATGAGAAGTATATGTTTACTTTGTAAGAAACTGTTAAATTGTTTTCCAGAGTGGCTATACCATTTCACATTCTTAACAGCACTATAGGAGAGTTCCAGGTGCCTTACATTTTTGTCAGCTTTTGATATCGTCAGGATATATTATTTTAGTCATTCTGATAGGTATGTAGTGGTAACTTGTATGGTTTTAATTTGCATTTTTCTATTGGCTAATGATGTTGAACATTTGTATTTATTTGCTATCTATATATCCTCTTTGGTAAAGTGTCTGTTTAAGTCTTTCACCATTATTTAATTGGTAAAAGACAATTAGTTTTTTGTTTTCTTATTGTTCAGTTTTGAGAGTTCTTTACATATTGGAATAAAGTCCTTTGTTAGCTAGGTGATTTACCAATATTTCCTCCCAGCCTATAATTTGTTTTTTCATTCTCTTAACAGCATGTAGACATTAACAAAAATGAAATCATGAAGTGCATGTTATTTTATAATAAACTTAGCAACATATCTTTAACATCTTTTCATATTACTAGTTCTTCTTGACGTAATTTTAATGGCTGCAGACAATTCCATTACATTCCATTTCACAGAACATGAACATCAGACAAGGCATTTCTGTCACCTTGATCAAGACAAAACGTGATGCCTTTGTTATTATGTACCATAATTTATCTAACAAACTCTGCTGTTGAACATTCTGGTTGTTTTCTATTTTTTACTGTTAAAAATATTACACTGGTGAACATACGTAGAGCTAATTTTTTTTCACACATTCAAAATATTTTCCTAAGACAGATCCTGACAAGTGGAATTGTTCTTGCAAATTATATATATATTTTAAAGGCTTTTTCAAAAATATATAATACCAAATTGTCCTTCGAGAAGGCTATTTAACTCTTATCATCAGAGTATGAAATAACATCAGGCACTATCATGGCTTTTTAAATGTTTCCTTGGTAGATTAAAAAAAGTGTGTCATCAGTTTCTTAAAAATATGCCATTATTTTATTACAAATAAGGCTATGTAATTGCTTTTGCCATTCATATATTTGTGTGTGTAAGTGTATGTGAAGTATCTCTTCATGTCCTTTATGCATTTTTGTATAGGAATAGCTCATCTTTTGCTTATTTTTCTATAATAACTCCTTATTTTACTGCACTGTTTTTCCCCAGAGTTTTATTTCAATGCATCTTAATTGTACAGGCCCCTTTGAGTTCCTGTTCGAATCCATGTAAACCAAGGATCCACCAGTATGAGGGTTGCCAGGTTAGCAAATAAAAATAAACAACAAATACTTTTAAAATAATTAGACCCCAAATAGACATGGGATATATGTGTACTAGAAAAATATTCATTGTTTATGTAAATGTAACTGGGCATCCTATACCTTATCTGGCAACCCTAGCTGGGAGTCACACCTACAGAGGAGTACGGCTTAATTGGGTATTAGTTTCCAAAATTCTACAAAAATTGTATAAGGCCAAAAGTGTCATTAAAGTGCCTTAAGTAGCTTTCTAAGTTCAGTATGCATGGACTTCTGCCTTCTACCCTTTTTGATGCTCAAAGAACCTCTCAAGAAAAGAAGAAAAGTCACTGGGAAGATGCCTTGTCATTCAAACTATCTCACTCTTATGTAAAGTGTTTCTGTTTGTCTGTAGGCCCTTTCTATTTTATATCAGTTTTCTAAAAATGTTTAAACATGTAGTTATTGGTAGTTGTGGTGGTTCAACAAGATATAAGGGAAATTCATCTCACATGGATATTATGTTCTAAAGTTAGCTCTCAAGGAAAACATGACCACACTGTGACTCCACTAAATTATTTTTATACGGTTACCCTCCAATCCATAGTCCCCAACTCCCTCAGACCAAATTTTATTTTCAATAAACATTCTACCCTCAAATTACTCAAATATTTTTCTTCTGGGGAACCTGTGTATTTTGGCCCATTCAGTAGCTACTTAAGAGCAATCATGGTGACAGGCCTCATAGCGCTTGTTGTGCAATCATGTCCTGTTTCATGCATCCTTTGTCTTTGTTTCCCTTTATGGATGCTTTCCTATAAGCTTTGCCCAACATTTATTATTGTAAAATATACCTAGAAACACTCAGAAGTTTCAATCATTAGCCATGATTCCAAAGCAACATGTATAGAATGATGTGTTCATTTCTCTCAAATACAATTCGTGAATGACATCAAATCTCATTTATTTCTAGTATATTTCAAAACACTTCTATGAGATAAAAAATTTGTAATCCTTGCTCAAGTTCATTTTAATAATGTTTGGCTTGTAGTCAAAGACATTGTCATATTGTCTGTATTCTCTTAAATACATTTATATCTATACCTATATTATAAATATAATACACATTCAACATATCTATATTAATACATGTATAAAAATGTTCATTCAGATTGTCATTTTACATATCAGATATATTTCTTTTATTGGTTAATACTATCCAAATACACTAACTCTCCTTATATCCTAATTTTCCAACCCACCGTGGTATAAAAGAATCACATGGCTCTAGTCATTGCTATAGTCTCTGGAAAATCTGGTTCACTTTTGAGGAAATTGGAAGGCCAAGGAGCAGCTCAAATATTTATAAACAAATATGCATACATATACACATGCATAAATATATATGTACACATATATACATATACATAAACACATATGCATACACATGTTTAAACTTTTTATCATGGAAAATTTCAAATGCTGAAAAGTAGAAGGAATGGTATAATCTTTACTAATATCCAACTTCAACAATTAACTTTTTCACAGCAGTAATGTGCATTTTAATAAACTTTTTAAAAAGTATAACAAACATACACACAAAAAAGTATGCTGATAATAAGTGTACAGCTCTGTGAATTATTACAAAGTAACAGCACCCAGATAATGACCACCTAGATAAAAATACAGAACACAACCAGCTCTGCAGCTGCCCCACCACATGCCCTCCTAATCATTACCTCTTTATACCTCCCTAAAGGCAACCACTAGCCTGGTTTCTAACGCCACACATTAGTTTTGCTTGTTTTTGAACATTATTTTAATGGCATTAAATGAGTTTTACTTAATATCATGGTTGTGAGATTGATATATGTTGTGTTTAGTAGTAGTTTGTTTTCATTGCTGTGTAGTATTCTACAATAGAACTATACTACAATTTATCCATTCTACTGTAGATGAACTTTAGATTTCTGTTTTGGTGAATACATCTTTTGGTAAAAGTAAGTAGGCGTTTAGATCTAGGAGTGAAATTTCTGGTTTCTAGAATAGGTGTGTCAAACAATTTTCCACCAATTTACACTCCCACTGGCAGTGTATAATCATTCTAGTTGTTTCACATTTGGTATTGTTAGCCTTTTAATTTTTAACTCTTTTGCTGTGTGTAGCTGTATCTTATTGAGGTTTTAATTTGCAATTCCTTCATGATTAATGACGTCGACCATATATATATATATACATATATATGTATACTATATATATAATATATAATATATACAATATATAATATATATGATATATACATATATACATGTATAATATATATAAATATATACATATACATATATATGAATGTATGTATATATATAATATATATAATTTTTTTTGACCATTGGCTATCTACTCTTGTAATGCATCTTTTCTACCTCTTGCCTACTTTTCTTCTCAGTTGTCTTTTTTAAAAAAATTGATTTAGAAGAGTTCTTGCATCCTGGATAGGAACACTTCAGTATTTATATGGACGGCAAATGTTGCTAAACCACATTTAAAAGATGCAGGGTCATGAAAGAAAGTATTAATAGAATACTAACATTGTTGTTCACTGCCTCACTTATAAGATGAAGGGTGAATCACCTAAATAGCTATAAAAATTATCACAATCTGAGTTTGAAGGTTGGAGTTTACCCAGCTCGGGTAATATTTTTACCAACTGGTCTATTTTTGAAGTTTCAAGAAAAAGGCAAATACATGTAGTGATATAGAGGAGCGAACAGCTGGCTAGTTACCAGGATAAGGCATCCACTATATGGCATATCTTCGTGAGAAAGAGAGAAGCAGTTCCTGGCATTGGGAGCTGGCCTGGTACTCGCACCTAGGCCTTGTTGAGTATAAACAATTTCACAGAATATGAACATCAGACAAGTCCACTCTGACCACAATTAAGACAAACCATGACCCTTCTGTAATTATGGCTAAACAAAAGACAAAAAATCTGAATATTGTCCAAACCCCCAAATGGTCAACATCCCCCTATTCTAAGAACTGACTGCTGTTGTGTGTGTGTGTGTGTGTGTGTGTGTGTTGTTTTTGTTTGTTTTTACCAATTACAGCTTTAGCCTCAGTCTAGTCTGTCCCCTTCTAGATAAGACTTATTAAGTTACCCAGTCTTAAGAATTACTCTTGCTTCTTGGCAGTATCCAATTCAGAGCAAAGCTCTACTCTTTTATACACTCCCTCAAATCATCAAACACAAGCTTGAATCTTATAAGAGTACCTTTCTAATATATTTTTACTGAGACATCCCATGATGTGCATTCTCCCTCACTGCAATGAGTAATAAATGCAATGAGTAATCAACCCAGCCATTGTTGTGTTCCTGGTGGTCTTTGACTAGAGGTAATTGACTTGGGAAATCCAGAACAATCCAGCAGCCTGTTACAACTAACTTGTCAGAAAAGTGAAAACTGACCTCAAGGGTAAATTTACATTAGCCACAGACACAGAAACTGATGGATAAATAAAATTATTATTTTAAAAAGCAAACCCCGAATTGTCAGAAAAGGCAAATATATAGAAATAGAAAGGAGATCAGTGGTTGCTTGGAGGAGTGTATAGAAAGGGGATTAAATATTAAAGGTTACCTCATAGGGGTGATGTCCTAAACCTGTATTATGGCCATGGCAGCATAACTCAGTAAACTTGATAAAAATCATTAATTTGTACACTTAGAGTGAACTGCATGGTATATAAATTATAGCTCTATAAAGTTGTAAAAACAATCCTAGAGGAGATCAGCTACTTGAATCCAACAAACACTCTCTCTGTAAGCAAACTACACGGCAAGCTACACTGTAAACAGAAGTTGGCTGGTGGGTATAAATTTAGAGCAAGCTGAATTAGCTAAAGGCATACTTTTGTTTATTGCACTTCGCTTTACTGTTTCACAAATGCTGAATTTCTTTTTACAAATTGAAGGCAAGACCCTCCACCAGCAAAAAAGATTACAACTTGCTTTATTGCAATACTCGCCTTATTGTGGTGGTCTGGAATCACACCCTCAATATATCCACAATATACTCATATATGATTAGAATATGTCTATCTACATCATAGAGATACTCCACCAGCAGCGCTGCAGATATAGTCTTTGGGCCAGACCAGTGTTTTCCCTGAGTAACTCTTTGCCTTTGTGGCTTTCATTTTTCCAGGTTCTGCTGCACAAATAATCCCTCTTTTGGTCCTACTTTAGCTTATAAAACAAGTCTCATTGTCCTGGGGACCATTCTTTTAACTTAAAATATATGAAGATCTCTCACACATTGGCTCTGAACTACCATGAATTGTGTTTTTAGCCGGTTATTCAGGGCCGGTTTCATTTCCAAGTTGCAGTGTTTAGACTGGGAGGGAAGGTGTCTATGGATGACTCACTTTTTGTTCTTTGGACTATCACAAATTTAAATCAGAAATTGAAGTCAGTGAGGTGATTTTTATCTTCTAGAAAACCTTAAAAGCCATTCATTTACAGGCATACAACAGAGTATAGCTGTCCTTCCTGCAACTTGACACAGAAGTGGGTTGCCAGATAAAATACATGCATGTGCTATAGAATATTTAGGACATATATGCACTAAAAATTATTCATTATTAATTTGAAATTAAATTTTGGGCATCCTGTAGGTTCTTTGAGACTAAATAGAAGCCCTGGGAAATGCAGAAAAACAGGCAGTCGAATTACTTTGATGGAGAAGAGGGGAAGAAACAAACATCAGATATTTAAGAGTCTTAAATCAGAGGAGGAAATGTCTTCTGTAGCAGAGAACAGGAAAAAATCATATTCCTTAAGTTTTACAGCAGAGTCACAAGCATTAGTACTTTTAGAAAGGGCGAATCACAGTCTGGGGTGCATGGAAGGAAAATTTCATTTCTTCCTAGTTTGGAATTGGAATCCCTACACAGCTTTTCTGTATGACAGCGCCCACACAGCAGGGAAATTCTATTTTATTCATTGGGTGGGGTGCGGGAAGAGCTCTCCACGTCACGCCTTAGGTACGGCTCAGACACGGACACGATGTAACCCAGCGAACACCGAGGTAGGCGTTTCCTTGGAGAGTACGGATCCGGAAGTAAGGGGTCGGCTCGCCCGCGGCCGAGGCCCGGCCCCTGCCCTCCCACCAGGCCTGCCGCTTGGGATGACGTGTCTGAACTCTTGGAGCGGAACGGGAAAAGGTCAGGGTGGGGTTGCAAGGTGATTTGGGGAGTTTTTGCGCATGCACTGGTAGGACCGCGTTGTGTCGGGATTCCAGAAACCATTTTTATGGAGGAATACTCCACTGCTCCGGGTTTTTGATGATGCTGAGCTCGGAAAATTGAGGAGGCCGAGAGGTTTGGAGGGAAGAAGGTTGGGAATCGGACTCTCAGGTCGCTATGGGCTCGGCTACGATGAGTAGCCGAGAGGCTGCGGGCAGTCCTGCACCTTTCTTTTCTCTATAAAAGGAGGTTAACCTTGTCTGGAAACCTTGAGGTTTATTTCGGCGCTGAAAGTCTGTGGTTCTAAATTCCAATCGTGAGAATTTCTGTGGTCTGTCCAGTACCAGTCCTATAGTGCTTTCCGGTTACTTGCACCTCTTGTGTTCTTTATGTGTCAGACGCTGCGCTAGGTTCTGGAGATGGAGAGATGTAGGACGTAGAGATGAGGTCCTTACTCCATGGAGTTTACATGTAAATGGGGAGTGAGACAAAACAAATAACCACACTAATTCGATAGTGGTAAGTAATGTGGGATGTGTGTGTGTGGGGGGGGTTAAACAGAAAAGTGATATTGAAGAAATTAAAACCTTTGTACTACCGAAAGCTTTTCTGAAAGAGTTAATTGAGCCACATGCTAGCCAGAAAAAGGACCAGGTCCTGGGGCATACAGTCTAAACCACCAGCAGCACCGCCAAACAGAGAAGACGAACTTGTCTGCTGTCCTGGAATTGATGGGGCCTTTTTTAATTCAAACAGTTTGGGGAAGAAATGTGTGTGTTGAAGGAATTTAAATTAGCTATAGATAAAGGAGGTAGGAGCGGGCGAAGCGGGGCTAGTTCCTGGATAGGTCGGAAAGTAGCGTTCGCTCTTTTGGACTGGGTGTGGGCAACAGTCTGGAGGATGTAGTGGCACCTATTGGTACGCTATTCTCTAATTGTGGAAATAACCACATTTGGAAGTTAATTCCAATTTTATCATTCAGTAATAGTATCAGTCTTGTTTTTTGCCTGTAGCTGTTAACTGATTAACCTTTTTGTCTCTTCCACCTTCCAGCCTGCTGTAATTTAATTTATGGCATTTCAGAATTTCCCTCTTGTCAAAGAATTTAAAATTTTTTTTAAAAGGTTGCTCTTGCCAGGAGTGGAATTTGAGAGGCAATTATAGTAAGTAGTCCTGGATAACTAAGATTTTGGCTTGGACTGGGGTGTAGCTATGGACATGGAAAGTATTGAAAGGGTTTAGTCTAGTTCAGTAGCCTGGGGAACAGAACTTGCTGAAGGACTGAGTGTGAGGGAAGGAAAGATTTAGGTTAACTCCTAGGTTTTGGGGCGTGAGAAGCAGAGAAGCAGCGATGCCATTTTCTGAAATGGAGAAAACTGGGGGAGGAATGGGTTGGGGTAAAATAAAGGCAGTGAGATTGAGAAGGTCAATTATTTATTGGTGCCAGACAAATTGATGATAGTAAACAAAAATATTAGTTTTCTTCTCCTTTCTAAATTGAGAGAACTGCTTCCTCTTATAATAGTGGAAGTCTTTGGGACTTCAAGTACAGGATATTGTAATTCCTTTTCCTTAACCTGATTTGCTTGAGGGAGACTGAAAAGGGGAGAAGTGACACTTTCATTGCTAGATTGGCTTTTGTAAAAATGTCTTGTCATTCCTCTGTGGCAAGAAATGTGTTATGTGCTTAACATACTTTTTTTTTTTTTCCATTTAATCTTCACAACAACATTAAGAAGATAGATGTTTTCTCTCTGCTTCCCAATTCTACTACTTGGGACTTGATTAACTTGCTTAAGGTCAGATGACTAGATAGTTTCACTGGTGGGGCTCGTAGTGCAACCTACCCTTGCAAGCAATAATTTTATCTTACATTGTTCTGGTTACAGTGATTCTTAACCTTTTTTGCAGGGTCATAGATTCTTTTGAAAGTTTAATGAACGTTATCAACTTTTCAGGGAGGAGATGTGCAAACACCCACAATAATTTATATAGGATTGCATGGGGCTCCACGCTTTTTTGAATTATCATTTAGTGAACTTGGCCATTCCTGACTTCTGAGCTGAAGGTACCCTCGAGTTATGATTCCTTGCTGAATAGTCTGAGTTGATGCACTCTTCTGAAGTATTCAATTGAACCCTAAGGCTCAACTGATAGACTTTGTCACCAAAGCAAATTTCTCCTTGAAAAATACTCGGAAAATGCACCACGCACACATAAACTTAAGTGCACATACAAACACGGACATGGTGCCACTGCAATAGGAAAAACGACAGAAACTTGCTCTAGGATAATCAGATTTCTATTTCGCTAGAACTACCATCTTCATTCATTGAGCCCTAGGGTGTGCCCATGTCTTCCTTTGCAAAGAAATGTCAACACTACCTTCTATTCGCCTACTCCCGTTTTTCTCCGCACCTCTTTTCCACTCTTAAAGGGGTCTTGTTTGTTCTGTGCAATCACTGCCCCCCGCAAGAATAAGCCACTGCATCCAATGCTTTGATCCTGTCCGTGCACACACCCCTGAGTAGCTGTTTATTTGAGGATTTATGGCTGTTCTTCCCCATTTGTTTCCTCACCTTGCTCCCAACCAGGTGTTTACCGAACTTCTCTCCACCACTTTCGCCTCCATCAGCAAATACTCTCTGGAGCACTAACTGTAATAGGGGTTGGCGTGCTGCGGTCAGCGTGGTGTGGAAATTTAAGAGATGTACAAGGGAAACTGAGACGAAGTAACAAGCCGGGAGCGTCAGCCAAGCGGGACGATCCACGGCACCCCAAGGGAGCTCTAGATCCGAATTTGGAGTAGGAACGTGAGCGCCGGAACACCTTTCCCAGCAACCATTCAGCCGGCGCGCTGAAAACCCGGGAAGTGGATTTCCTTCACTGCCTCCCGGAAGCTCCTCAGGGCGCTTGCTGCCGCTCTCACTGAGCATGTGCAGGCAGCGTTGCGCATGCTCCGTCTAGATCCGGCTCGGTTTCTGTTGCGAGACCCGCCGTATCTTCTAACGCAAGCGGAACTGTCCGTGGCGGGCTGGCCTCCTTCAGCCTGGGTGGCCTTGTATCCCAGGGCTCCCCGCCCCTCATTCCCTTTTCTACACCTCGGCTTGTCTTCCCTTTCCCCGAAGCAGCCGTCATGAGCGCAGGCTGCCGGCGTCGTTTCCACCTCGGTGGCCGCGGATGTTGCTGCTGTTGCTGCTCCTGCTGGGAGCGGCCCCCCGCCCGCGTCCGGGCGCTGCTTTCTACTTGCCCGGCCTGGCACCGGTGAACTTCTGCGAAGAAGAAAAAAAAAGCGACGAGTGCAAGGTGGGTGAGGCCCGGTGGACTTCCAGGTGCACTGTAGGGAGGGGAAGTCTCCCTCTGCGGGGGAAGCTGGGGTCCGAGGGGAAGGGGGCGTAGCAGGGGGTGGGGCAGAGCGTCTCCTGAAGCTCTTGGGCTTGGCGGGTGTCGGTCCGAGGCTCTGAAACGGCCCTCGAAGGGGACGTAGGTTCTGTAGGACTCAGTGGGCCTCAGGTTCACCTCCGTCTGGTGGGCCGGGGTGCACGAACAACGGTATTTAGTTTTCCTGAACGGGGACTAGGTTTGTGGCGCACCCTTGGAATTGGATGCGTGCATGTCAGTAGCAAGCGTTCTACGAGTGAGTTGTTCGCCCACAGCCCTGTGTCACGCAGTCCAGACAAGTAGACCAACTGGTCGTCCAGTAACTTTTTATTTCATTGCTTCCTGTTTTAGTCTACTTTTTGGACCAACTCCTAGTTGGTTCTGAGAGCTTCTTCCTTCTAGGGCTTTTAGATTTTAACTTCACGTTTTGCAGTTAACTGGTTCTTATTTGTGAAACATAACACCCAGAACCACATAAACTGCATTAATAAAGAATTGTTGTAATGGTTAAAACTGTGCATTTTTATCTTCCCAGTGCAAAAAAAAAGTTTTTAATATACAAAAAATAAATAAGATCCCACTAGTTTCTCTGAGATTGTTTTAAACACTTGGGGAAACTGGTGTTTTCTTTGTAGAGAAAATTTTGAAAACGTTCATCTCTTAAGGCCTTCAAACTCAAGGTTTTCAGTTCAACTGTTAGTAAAAGATATAAGTAACATGCTTTTAGGTTAGTCCGTATAAGTCATGATGATATACATACATAATTATTCTAAGATGGTAAAATTTAACATTTGGGGCTTGAGGATCTCTTTGAAACCATTAATAATTTTAACAATTCAAATAATCGTTCAGCAAACTTTTACAATCTATAAATAGGTTTACTTATTAAGCTTGATTTTTTTTTTAAAGTGGGTGTTTATTTTATATCTGCTGGCTTTACTATAGCTGTTAATTTGAACTTATTTTAGGGCATTAAAGAAGCTATTAAATTTTTCATAGCATTTTACAGTTTCTGTTTAAAAACTTGGATCTCTAAAAATATCTAAGGACCTTTAAGTTTAACTCAAGTCAATAGTTAGCACTTGCAATTGTAACTCTCTTACCCTCCAGTGCA
This sequence comes from Eonycteris spelaea, assembly GCA_003508835.1. Classification (NCBI taxonomy): domain Eukaryota; kingdom Metazoa; phylum Chordata; class Mammalia; order Chiroptera; family Pteropodidae; genus Eonycteris; species Eonycteris spelaea. The sequence continues at coordinate 11,020,811 of PUFA01000047.1, forward strand.
AGAAACTTTTACTTTGAGATTTCTGACTGAAAGAATATAGCACTTCCAAGTGGAGGGGAGAGCTAGTCTCGAAAGCACACCGTTTTTCCATGAAATAGTTTAGTAACCAGCCTTTAAAACCTAGTATTTGGTCTTTAAATTTAAATTTAAAGCAGTTGTGTATTATATTCCCAGTGCCTTAGAGACAACAATATCTGTCTCCTAGGAACCTCAAAATGAAGGACATAAATTTGAACAGATTATTGAAATCTAATATGTTATAAAAGATTTATGTCCAAAGTACTCTAAAACAGAAATGAGGAAACATCTGTGGATTGGAGTCTTTGGGGAAAGCTACAGAGAAGGAAATGACATTTGAGATGGACTTAAGAAAGTGATTATGAGTGAAATTTACAGGTAGCCTGCCAGTTAGATGATTTTTGCTTTCTCAACAAGGTCCTTTAAGTAGCTACTTTTTTAGTTCACTTTTGATTAATCTCAGAGAGTCCTTTTGAATTTTTAATTTTCAAAAGTGTAGGGATAAAACAGGCAAGGAAAAACACCATTTTTCTGAAGCCTTTGGATTGCATCTTTGTTGCCAGCTGCTTTCACATCACGATCAATGCAAATAACTGACCAGAAGAAAGATATACTTGGAGCAGTTTTTGTTTTTTCCTACAATTTGACTAACTGGTGTAGGGAGTTTGAAGTAAACTAATATTTCTTCTCTTTGCCTCTCAAAGGAGAAAAACAGTAAGCAGTTTAAAATTTCACTGCTTGATGAGGGTATTAATTTTTTCCCATCCATTCCATGTTTATTAAGGACAGTCTTGTGTACACTATTCAGAAAAAGCTGAAGGGACTTATTTTAAAAATTAGAAATGGGAATGATTATTTCCAGAAGATGTGATTAGAGTAGGGAATCAAGAGTTTAATGAATTGGCCAGGTCATTGAGAGTTTCCATCTGAAACAGGGATAATCATTTGCTTATTATATATCCCCTTGAAAGATATTTTGCATTTCTTAGAGGAAAAGTACAATATTTATCATCATTGTGATATTATAAAATATTCATAAGCGTACAGATAAAGCAAGTATTGATATCTTCAGCATAAGTGTAATTATATAGTATAAGTCTTTACATGTACTGTCAAGTCTGTGTCCTGCATTTCACTCAGTGTGTACATTGAGAAACAGACAAGAGAATCCTGAGAATTTGGTCATTTTCTCCTCTCAAAATATTTTATGTTCAATTTACTGGCAATAAACAGAAAAAGAAGTTAAATGCACGTAAAATTCTGTTTATATTGCTCTGACTCCAATTTATGATCTTTATTCACCTTCATATAAATGCTATGACAGGTCTCTGGCTTTTTTCTTTTAGCTTGGTATCATTGCATGTACATACATTTGAATATCAACATAATGCACATTCTTATTGGTTTTTATTGACTACATAGTATTTCATTCTATTACTGAACTATAGTTCGCTTAACCATTTCTTGCTTGTAGAGCAATTAGATTGGCCCCAAATTATCTCTCTTATATATAGCTTTGATAGAATGTATTTATCAGGAATTACTAACATATTCCCCAATTACTAGGTCAAAGGCAAGAAGCAATTCTATAGCTTTTTAAATTTAATATTGCCAGGGTTCTTTTAAGAGAAGTAGGTTTTGTACACCTGAAACTACTGGATACCGTTAACCAGTGTCATTATAATAAAAATTAATAACCTGTAAAAAAAATAGCTTTAATTTACAACACCATTAGCTAAATGTTTCTCTCCACAATATTTTATAGTTTTTGTTTTTCGGTATAATAGTTATATGATGGTACCTAAGACATTTTTAATGCTACATTACTTTCATGGCCATTGAGGTTTCTCTTTTTTAATTTTTCTTTTATTTGCCTTACTTATTGTCTTAGTTTTTGAAATCATAGTAATAAAGGATTGAACCACATACTCCCTTCCTCTAGAGTCCATTTTACTTTCTTAAAATCAAGGACAATAAGTTGACTGCAATAAGTAGAATAAAGCCCTGATCAGAAGTGAAATAGGTCTTCACAGGGTAAAATGTGCAGTTCTGATCTATTTTGTAAAATGTTTTGGCAATTTCAGTTAGTTATCACATGCTGTTTAGGTTCGGACCGAGTCTTAAGTGTGCTGAGTAGCATTCTGATAGCTAATAGCTGAAGATTAGTGAGCAGTAGTTCACCCTTGCTGCTTTTTAATTTCTAATAATTACTGGATTTTCAACATAAATTCAGACCTAACAGCTAAACTCTATAAAACATCTGTTTCTGTGTTACTATTTGATGTCTAAATCATGTTCTTAGATGAAAGATTAAGGTTGTCTTTCCTGTCCAATAAGGAAAGATAAGCAAACATACCCACTGGTGTTTTTTTTTTTTAAGAATATTTAAATGAATTTACCAACTTTTTAATAAAAAGGAGACCAAATCAGAATCATACTTTTAAACTTCATTTCTTGATAGTTATTTTTAGACACTCTTAATAAATGGCGTGTCTGTTATTTTGGGAGCAGTTGCCTTTAAATATGGAATAAGTCAAATTTAAGAGTTCTAAATGTTGCTCTGGACACAACATGATTGTATATCCACCTGTTTTAATTTGACCATAGAAATAGTTTTAAGATTTCGAACTATCTAAAGAAAAAGTATAATTTACATGTGTACTTATCAATATAATTGACATTTATTTATTGATATGTAGTTTCACATTCTCATAGTTTTCTCTGGAATAATAGTATTGATTTTTAGCTTCTGAAAACTAATCAGTGTGTGGGGGTTACAGATAATGTTTCAAATATGAAATCTGGCATTGGAATGAGTGACTTTGACTATGATAAATTCACATTCCAACAATTGTTCTTCCTTCTGATGAAAAAGTGCATGGAGCTGAGTTAGAAAGTTTGCTTTCCAAATAAAAATTTTGAATAAAATTATTTTAAAACTGTGATTGTTCATTATGGTAGATCTGAGAACTAAGATTGGGAAAGCAAGCAAGGTGGATATGGATAAGATAATATCCTGTTGCCTTTGGCTCTCCACAAAGGGAATCCCTTCCAAAGGTATGTACTTGAACATCTGAAACAAAACCACAACGTGTGCTCCATACCACACACCCTCCTCATACTTACACAGACACAAGTAATTTCTAGAGACTGTTTTGTGCCGTTAGCCTTAGAGCCCAGTTCCTATTCTTGCAGTTTTCTATCATTGTCCTCTCAATAAGTGTTGTAATTAATTGTCACCACTTCAAGTGTACTCTAAAAAGTGATTCTCCGTTGCCATTAAGTATCTATGAAAGGCTTTGGTGGAAATTTGTAAAAATTTGTCTTTGTTCTTATTCTCAACTTTCAGACCTATTTATTGCCCTTTGCTATTGATACATACCAGGTACACACAAAGTAAAACAATTGTAGTCTTTGTTAGTGATAATTATATCATTAATCCTCAGAACATCTCTGTGGTTTTTAGATAGGGAAAATGAAGCTGAGTAAAACATAGTAACCCTCTCAAGAGTAAGTAGCTAGTAAGTAGTGAATCCAAGGTACAAACCCAGGAGTGTCTGAATCTGAAGTCTGGGCTCTTCATTGGAAAATACTGGTGTATCTTCCGTGCTGAGCACTCTCTACTTTTCCTGCCTTACTCCGGAGATCCTGGGCTGCTTATAATCCTGGACTTCCATAGTTAATATAGTTATTATATTGTTTTCTCTGATACAGTTTAAAATTAAAATTTTATTTTTTGGTGGTGTGTGGAGGAGAAGAACCTTAGTATTTAGGTGATCATCTAGGCATTGTAGATCAGATAACTCAGAGCTCATAATCATCCATTTGTGTGTTCCAGAATTTTTTACTATGTCTGCATTAAGATTTCTCTTCAGAATTTTTGCCATTTCTCTAGTATTTAACAGTTGAAGCTGCCATAGCTTTTCTTTTTTTTATGGTTTTGCCTTGGTATCTCAAAAACCTTGTTGTCACTTTGATCCTTGTACAAAGTCACATTTCTTTACTGAGATTTTTTTCTACCTTGAAAACCAATTGTAGATATGGGATCGCACAGATGTGATGACAGTCAGGTAAGATGTAATAAAAGCAGAGACAAAGGAATGAGGAAATAGGAGGGGAAATGTAGTCCTGTGGCACGGCTTATGTCTTAAAGCAATAAAATAGAATGTCGTTGTGACCAATGCTGGAATCAGATGTAGAATTGGGCAGATTAGAACTAGAAATAAAAATTGTACGTTTGGGAGAAGAACAGACCATTTCTATTAAGAATTTCTTATGGTGGATTATAATCAGTCTTTTTGTATAAGTCTTTCTTTAGAATTTATAGTCTTGCTTTAAGATTTATTTATAACTTTCTTAAAGTGTTTACTGTTGCAACAACTTTTCATGTTTTTAGTAACTGAATTTGGGACATTTTGAAAGTGGGAATGTGAAGTAGCAAAGTAACCTTCAAGGCGCATTCAAGTTATGTCAGTGATATTTTGGAGTCAGTTGTCTATTTAAGGGAAATTTCTAGAAGGAGATGCACTTAATTTTTGGATGAGGAATAAAGAAGATGTTTAGAGTGGAAAGTGACCTTGAAATTAATCAAATATTGTTCTCTTATAGCACATTGCTATTTTTGTGATAAAATTAAATCCCTTAGAGATTGAGTAGGTACCTCAAGAATGTATAAATAGCTTTGTTTCTCTTTTATTTTCTTGAATGTTTATCTTGTCTCCCATCTGGATTATAAATTCTTTGAAGGCAAATGTTGATGTGTTTTGTATTATCACTCACAATATCTAGTTCAGGACATTGTGGGTATTAAATAAATACAATAATTGAATGACTTGTTTGTTTTCAGGATTATTTGTTAGTGTTCTTAAGTTTTTATATACATTGCAAATTCTATGATTTTTCCCTATTTAATATTTCTTTTGAATCATCTTCCCTGCTTCTTGAACATTTTCCACACTAAATTTTACTCTTTCATCTTTATTTCTACCTAGACCCCTAGAGCCTACAGTTGTTTATATTTTTCTCTATTTGTTTTATCTGTGTGTGTGTTTATTTTTTAGGAATGCATGTCATGATGTTTTAGTGTACTTTTGCCCTTCATTGTAATCACAAAAAGTTATTGGTAGTCTCATTTCCTTTCTCTTTTCTCTCAGTTTTTAACATTTGCTCTACTGCCATATAATGAGGATCTCATTCTTATAATACTTTTGAAACTTTATTGTTTCGCTAGAAGGATCAATATTTAAAATAGAGTATCATAATGTAGCATATTTACAAATGTAAATTTCTCTGTTAAATGTATCATTAATTTTAACTTACATTTCTTAGCATGTTTTAAGTGAGATGATGATTCTTAAATTTTCAAATTTTTACAATTTAAAAAAGGAAGAATGAATGAAAATACTGCAAAACTAGCCAAGATGAATTGAATATCCAAGGTGTGTTTTGATTAGCTCACTGAACAACTGAAAAGGTCCATAATTTATTGGTGATATCTGTGATGGACTAACTTTCTTATAAAATAAATGTGGGAAATGTTTCAGAAGAGACAAGGATGAAAAGGACTAAGAGCAGCAAATATTAAAGGTAATGGTGGCAACAGTTGAGTTTACTTTTTTTGAGGTAGTAGTCCAGTTTTTCAACTTCTTTGTCTTAAAGTAGAGCAAGTAATCCCTAGCTCATAAGGTTATTATGAGAATTGTGCTTGATAATTATTATCTTCTCCTTCCCTAGACTGATAGCCAAGAAGAGAGTAATGAATAGGCGTAAATAGGAGATGAGAATGCTTACTGTCTTAAGTGTCCTTTGATGGAAGGAGAAGAGGGAGGACCTCTCACAGAAACCCTCAGAATGATCCTTATACTAATAAATATTTAGATTCAGGAATTCTACTTTCGGTAAAATAATAGATAATAATTACCAGTGCTTATTTAATCATTTAACTTATTGCATACCAACTATAGACCTGCTTCTGTGTTGTTTTCAGTTATTACCTTGTTCATTCCTTACATTAAAAATTACTTGCCTAAAAGCTCACATTAAGAGTAGACCTGGCAGTCTGACACAATGCTTCCTCCAAACTGAAGTTGTGTTCCTTATTTATGTGCTGTATGTTAAATTTTGTTTTTAGGTGAAAAGTTTGTGAGAATTTTTTTTTTTTGGATTTTGCTATTTTGGAAAATTTTGTGGACAGCCCTTAATAATTGTAGACATTCTTATAAATCACAAAGTAAGACTAAAATATACACTTGTTGGGTGGCATTGTTAATACCCTTGTCAGGAACAGAATTTGAAGCTACTTTACCAGATCAGGAAAACTTGGCAGATAAAGCTAATTAATTAATTAATTAATTAATTAAGTTTATTGGGGTAACATTGGTCAATACAATTATATAATTTTCAGGTGTACATTATAATTTGACATCTGTATAGTCTATTGTGTGATTGCCACCCAAAGTCCAGTTTCCTTCAGCTACCATATATTTGATCCCCTTTGCCCACCTCACTCTCCACCAAAACCCCTATAGGTAAATTTAATGGGTATTTGATATTAGCTAAAATACCAAGATGATGGCTAAAAATTTAAGAATGTACAAGTAAGAAAATAGGGAGGGATAGGATAAATGGGTCTTTGGGTTATAAACTAAAATGAGGTTAGTGTGGTTATAATCAGTTAAAATAGTACTAAATTACATAAACAAAAGAGCATGGTTTCTAGAAGAGACATTTACCTGTCTTATAGTTATTCAAGACTTATAGTAGACTTAGAAGGAACCAGTGAGTTTAATTTCTAAAGTTTTGACAAGATTGTTATTTAAAAAGGTTAAATTGGAATTTAAAGTGGTATTAGTTAGCTTAAGGTCAGAGTAGGGTAAAGAATAAATTCATGGGGAATAGTAAAAGTGGAGACAGATTTCCAGGACAGGTGCTTGAGGCTAATTTGGATCTTAAATTTAGTTGAGAATGAATGTGAAATTTCATTGTATTAAGCTCCCGTGTATAATACAAAGTAAAGCCAAAAGAATATATTTTTAGAAGCTCTCGTAAAGTTATATGAAAGAGCAAAAAGTAGTAAGTTAATTTGGTCATGAGCAAGTTAGTTCATTTGAAGAAAAAATAATTTTTGAGATAATGAGCTCTTAGTTGTTAAAGAACATAGGAAAGAGATGAAGAGTATCATTGAAGAATTATGCTTATGGTCAGAAAGGTTAATGAAAAGTAACAGTGTCATCCTATACATATATGAAACTTTGATGTGTAAACCTTAAATATTGCCTGTAATTCTCAATGATATACCTTTTGAGAAAGATATGAGGGTAGAGCAAAGCCCCGAGAAAAGCAGCTGGCATGATCAGGGAGATAGACAAATCAAAAGATTAAGACCTTTCTGTTTTGAAAGATTAAGACTCAGAGGAGATATGAGAGAAGCCAGACAATGAGAAAAGGGTTTTCTCTCAGTCTTATTAATCCTGTAGCCAAAATATGTACTGTAAAACTTCAGAGAGAATATCATAGGCTAAACAAAAATTCTTGTCTCCATTGGGTAGAAATAGAACACATTTTCACCCTAAGTTTATATGCCCTTGAAGAGTGTTCTAAAAATTTTCACATAGCATTAGGTCTTTGAACTCTGCGCCTGTTTTAGGTTCTCTAGGAATTTAAAGAATATTGAAAAATATTAGAAACTGGAGCTCAAGGATAGAGTAGGAGTCCATTCCAGCTTGCTGCCTGTTTTTGTAGAGTCTTAAAGCTAAGAATTATTTACACTTTTAAGTGATTTGGGGGTGGGGGGATGTAAATCAGAAGAATAGTATTTAGTGGTGAGTGAAAATCAAATTTCAGTGCCCGTAAATAAAGTCTTATTGGGCGACAGCTGTGCTCATTCACTTAAGTACTGTCTATGGCTGCTTTAGCACTGCAATAGCAGAGGCTGTACATCTTGCAAAGGCTAAAATATTTACTCCCTGGCCCTTTAATAAGAAGTTTGTCAAATCCTGGAATAGATTGACAACATTAGAGTTGTTTTTCCTGGTAAAGGATACATTGTAGTGACTAGAATAAAAATGATAATTATATGAAGAGGGGTATATAAGCGGTACCAAGCAACATTTTATTGTTCTCTGTTATGCTAATACTGAAGTCATTAGCCTCCTGTGACTACTTAAATATAATTAAAATTGAATTAAATTGTAAAATCATTTCTTTAGCCACAGTAACCACATTTTAAGTGACCAATATTTGACAGTACAGATAAAGAATATTTCTATTCTATCATTGTTTAAAGTTCTATTGGACATTGCTGCATAATAGTAAATACTTACATAGTACTTTTTGTTCTTGAATCTTCTCAAAAACCACTTGAGACAAGGATTAGTATTACTTGAATTCTACAAATGAGAAAACTGAGGCACAGGGGAGTAAAGAAATTTGCCCAAGATTACACAGCTCGTAAATGTCCGAGTCAGGATTTAAACCCAGGCAGTTTAGCTCAGAGTCCCTGTTCTTAATCACTTCGTACTGAACAAAGTTGAGAATAAGGAATATATCACACATCTTATATTTCACCATATACCTTATATGGTGAAAATATGGCTCTTCAGATTTTGGAACTCAAAACAAAGTTGTGTAGAGTATACTAGCTACATTCCTCTCTAGAAATAAATTTAGAGGTGTGTGCTGGATTAGCTTATAGGAACCTTTCAGTCTTCATCAAGATATATTAAAAAGAGTTTTGGAGTCTGATGTGTCTTCATAGCAGTGAAAACTATAATTAGTGAACATCATTTTGTCAACAATCAACTGGAATTTTGCCTTCACAACAGTTACACATATATGTGTATTCAAGTATGATGTAATGCTTAAATGTCGTATCTCATTATCTTTTTAGCTAAAATGACCATTCTTGACTATTATGCAAGAAGACACACATTCGTTGTGTGTTTGAGATAGTGTTGCCATTGAGTTGTCATTTCATTTGAGTAGAATTTTTGAGTTGCATATGATACTATTTTCTTTACTATATTCAAAAGTTAGTGTCTTTTTCTGATTTTATAACATAAATATTGGATAAGCATTTTAGTGGATCAGCAGTACAGTTTAGGCATTTTCAGTTCTGAATATCATTAAATTTATTTGTTTTTTACTTATTTGTGTATTTATAAAGTACTTTATAATTTATCAGTACCTCTGTGAGGTAAAAACTTTTTTCCCATTTTGCTGATAAGGAGACAGAAGCACTTATAAGGAAACTGAAATATTAAATAACTTGACCAAAGTTACACAAGTAGTAAGTGATAGAACTGGCTGGGATTTGAACCCAGGCAAACTACCCCAGAATCTATACGCTTGCCTGCTATGTTTTGCTGCTTTTCCAGTGACAGTGTATTATCATTTGTTGTGCATCAAACATCTTGATTTTGCTTTTGAGATGTTAACAAGTACAGACAGCAGGACTACTGACAGCACTAGTGAATGAGATCAAAATGACAGATGTGGTTTTATGCCGTTACATGTATAGCCTAATGATCATAGACTCCAGAGGCAGCCATAGCAGGCTAACTCTGTAAAAATAATTTATCCCAAGTAAACGACTCCTATTTAGTTGTTTTCTGTTAGCACCAGAAAGTACTTCCAGGCACACCAATTATTTACTGGTTTCTTCAGTTGAAGAATTTTGTCATGGATAGCAACAAGCCCCTATGAAGAGAGTGGGTTATATGTTTTGGGTCCTATAGAACTAACTCTCTTTACACCTTGGAGAAATTTTGGGAGCTTCAGTAGGAAGGTGTAGCTTTAAATTAGCCATTTTTCCTAAGAAGATGATAGAGCTTTTCTTTCCCTTCCCCATTTTTGAACTTTATCTGGTCTTGTAAATTTCTTTAATTGGTATTTCCCTGTAGTTAGCATTCTCAAATTCATCAGGGCAGCCCTCCAAAGTTAGACCATGTTGTTATTGTCCATCTCCTGTCTGCTTAAGAGTGGTACACAAATGTATTTATCTTATAGTTGATCTAGAAATTTCTTGCCTGCTTGGGAGCATTATTTTTGTGCTACAGAATGAAATATTGAGTTTGAAAAACAGGTTTTTTTAATCCGCATCTATATTGATATAATGAATGATTTAGTTAAAATAGTTTATTAAAGTTTTAGAAATTTTAGAGTTTAAAAAGCATTTAAAAAATATTGGAGACATTTGCACCTCTGAGAATTATTTTGGTAGTACATGTAAATCCCACTCAAGTGAATGGGTTTATAAGAGAGTTGTTTAATGTGGGTTGCATATCATAAAATTTCACATTTCAGACGTCATTCTTTTCAATTATAGGCATGACTTTAGTTTTGATCTTCAGTTCATATTCTCATTCTGTGTTTCCTTATTTTCAGGCTGAAATAGAACTCTTCGTGAACAGGCTTGATTCAGTGGAATCTGTTCTTCCTTATGAATATACAGCGTAAGATCTTCAGCTTGGTTTTTATGTAAAATTTTGTGTGACTCATCAGGATTTTGTACATTTAGAACTTTAGTTTCTCCAGAGTTGTGTATAAATTCACATGCATTTAAAAAATGTACATGGCCTGAAAACATTTTTTAATGGGTATTTTTTATTGTTAAAATGTGAAATGTGATCTTCTTATATCTCTGCAATACAATGGAAGCACCAACTAGAACAATATTTCTTTTTCATCTGAGTAGATAAAAAGGTGTCTTTTTCCTTTAAATTTTTTAATAATAAAAAGCTCCACAGATTTTTAAACAAAATCCTGTGGCCCACATAATCAGTCCCCAGAAATAATTACTTTAATGTCTGCTCCACATTTTTTCTCTGTTCTAATGTATCCAACCATATTTATATATTTTTGTTTTAAACAAAAGTAGGTTTATACTATTATATTTGATTTGCACCTTATTTTTCTCACTGAGTGTATTGTAGGTGTCTTTCCATGTTAATGCACAACTATCTCAGTGTTTTTAGTAGCAGTTTATTATTTCTCTGTAGAGATTTGTGTCCATGTATGATTTGTTTTAATAATACTTTTTAATGAACGTTTGATTATTTCCATCTTTTGATATTATAAAAATGTTGCATCAATATCATTTATTCATTTGACCACTCTATACCATATTGAGTATAAAAAAGTTTTTATATTTTAGTTAGCTTCTAAATTCATCTAAGAATTTTGAAAGAAAATATGTGTTTACTGTAGAAAAAAAGCACACAAGAAAGTAAGACTATCCTATAAGAATCCATATGCCTAAATATATATAAGAGAGTATAAAATTCATTAATGCATGAACCATAATTTATATAACTATTGGAGACTTGAATGCTTTTTTGAGTTTTTGTTTTATTATATAAACAAACATCTCTTAAGTCTTTGTGGCTATTCCTGGGAAAACTTAATGACCTCTTACATCCAGTAGGTGGAGAGTCTTTATTGAGGCCTTCACAATCCCAGTTTATCACTCGAGAGTCATCTTCCTCTAAGAATCTAGCTGATCTGTAGCTATCATTTTGCTGGCCTCAAGTACTTCCACATCATTCCAGAATGAACACAGAACTTTAATTTTCTATAGCAAAGCTGAAAGTAGGCTGTTAATTCAAAACAGAACTTTATTTAAATCTGGTTAGTAATACAAGGGAATTACAACACAGAGGAAAGCTTACAAGTGACTGGTGATGACCCTTCCACAGCTCCATTCTCAGAAGGTCTGGCGATGTTTCTCATATTGGGATGTGTTGGCCATTGTGTCAGGATGTAACAGAAACCCAGGGAAAATTGACATATCTTCCTGAAATGTCATTATTAAGTAAAGATTTGGATTGGAAAGTTATAACAAAAGCAGCTAAGTTATTTAAGATTAAGAATATTATTTAGAAATCAAAGCTTTTTTTTTAAACGCCTACAACACCTGGTCTTCTTACATGGTCTCTGACCCAAGTACTAACCAGGCCCGACCCTGCTTAGCTTCCGAGATCAGACAGGATCAGGCGTGTTCAGGGTAGCATGGCCATAGACAGAAATTAAAGCATTCTAAGACATAACTTTCAGATGTGTTGTTCTTTTATTTGGGGGTAATGTGGTATGTGGAATTTGAAATACGAATATATTTGTTATTCATCTATTGGAGCTGCTGGAATGATCATTACCTAATCCACCCTCAATATTGTCTAGGGGTTTGTTATTTCATTATTTCCTTTTGTATTTAAAAACTTAAATATTCTTTCCCCCAGGTTTGATTTTTGCCAAGCGAATGAAGGAAAACGCCCATCTGAAAACCTTGGTCAGGTATTATTCGGGGAAAGGATTGAACCTTCACCATATAAGGTTTGTATTCAGTGTTCTATGTTATTTAGTTGCATTCTTTTTCTTACAGAAAATCCTGAGATAACTTGGCTCTCATAACTAAGGAGAAATTCATTTCTCTTTTGCATCCAGGAATAGTTTCTTCAAGCTACAGTTTAGAAGGATCCCTCCCCTTCTCATGATACGTCATGGATAAGTTTGTTTTAATGAACTTATAATACAATCAGTATTATAAATGATAAGGTGGTAGCTGAAAAGACAGTGCTCAGACACCCAGCCTGACCTCATAGAGAGACCTAGAACTCAGGCTTCAGTCATGAAAAGTTGCCCAGCTGCTCCACATCTCCTTCTCCTCTTTAGGAGCAGTGTCCGTAGACTTTCTCTGTTAGCAAATACAGCACAACTTGGACTCCTTCATTGGGTTTTTGGGAAGCTAACCTTTCTATTTTGACCATTGAGTATATTTGGAACATCTTTGATATATTTTTAGGACATCAGTTAAACCAATCTAAGCACAATATAAGATATTCTCTTCAATATAAGTACTTCATTGTCACCCAAAATAGTTCTACCTTTACCTTTTAAATCTAGTATCTTTTAAGCCTGGTATCTTTCTACATTGCCTAGTCTCCTGTTCATTTTATATCTGCTGTCTTGCACAAAGAATAATGGTCTCTCCCCTTTAGAAAATTAAACCAGTTTATAATAGTAATGTATCACCATATGAAAAATTAAATAGTACAGAAGAATATAAAATGAAAACTTAAGTCTCTCCCTCCACCCAGTTCTATATTACAGTTTCTTATTATTAATCTTTCCTGACATTTTCTATACATTTCCAAGCATATATAAATAAAATTAGATTTTCTTAATGCTTTAACATATTCTGAACTGCACATTTTTCTTTAACTCTCAGAGGCCTTGAGCATCTGTTCACATGAACATTCCTTTTAATGGCCTGACCTCAAGTTTTATTCCCCAGCCTAACAGCTCCCTCTCTTGGTTTCATGTCCTTCTCTTCAATAGCTTAGACTCCACAGTTAGCTGCTTTCCCTGCTTCTTTATTAAGCACACCTATCTCTTTCCCTTGTCACTTTATTACATTGAGGATCTGTGCTTCAAATCTCAGAGCCTAGATTAGTCCCGTTAGCCCTCTCATTCCTTCCAGCACTATACTTTCACTGTGAAGCACTGAAGGAAAAGACACATAATTGTGCTAGTTTAATCCACTACGAGTTTATTATTTTCAACCATAAGTATGTCCTCTTAAAATATTCTAACCTGAGATTTTCTACCCTAAACATGCCAATAATTTTTTTAAAATTTCAGACAGTAAATGTGAAGGCCTAATGAGAGAAGTCACTGGGAAAGGAGGCACTCAAAGTGTATGGACATGGGTAATATTGAGTAGGGCAGGCATATTGTGTTAACATCTCCCTGATATATTTTGAAAGGTTACTGTGGGAGTTACCGCATTCTTGTATAGTAGAGAGTGATTTTCAGACATATTTATTAAATTGTGCAGTTAACTTAAAAATACTTCTGTGAACTCTTAGCCCCATCTTTGTTTATTTATTCTTTGGCCTTGAGAAATAATTGAAGAAGGGAGGAGCATTAGTAACACTTTTGTGAACTTGAGGGACAGCAGAAGTCTCTGGTAGTAAATAGCCTTTAACAGCAGTGAACAGGGAAGGCCCACAAACCCATAGAAAATTTTCACCCTTTGGGGCAGAATGTAATGCAAATTACTTCCTTAGTAAGATCCCATTCAGGGTACATTTGTGTGTAAAGACTATGCCTTGCTCATGCAAAATATTCTTCTTTTAGGCCTCTTGTTTTTCAGATTTAATTTTGTCCTAGGAGTTGAGATGAAATAGAACAGAGGGAATATTAAAATGGAGAAGGATGTGCACCTAATATTTTCTGTGAGTTTCCTAGAATATTTTAGGATCAAGATTTGTGCTTAAACAAATTCTTTAAGCCCCTGTTTTAAAGAGAGGCATTTCTTAAGACCAAGGCTTAGGAGGACACAGTCATGGGAGCCAAGATATCAGATTTTTTCTCCCAAGTCAGCCATAAATGTATTGACTTACATCTTTCAGTATTCAGTATTGATTTCAGTATTGATTATTTGTCCTTTATTTTTAAAGAATTTTACCTTCAGAGCTATAGTAAAAACAATGGGAACAACCAATAATAAAATGAAATTCCAAATCTGCTTTGCTATCCTTTATCTATGACTTCAACTGAGGTCAGAAAAACAGCGGTGCAATACTTTGCATGTGGTAATGTGAAGCTGGAGCCACATTCATAGGATCATAAAATCTCATCTCCTATCTAACCACTCATATAAACTCAGTTAACACATCTGTTGAATGCCTTTCATGTGCCAGGCACTATGGTAGGTGTGGGATATAGCCGTGAACAAGACAGAAATCTCTGCCATGGTGGATTTTATGATAAGGAGAAGAAAACAAAATTATTACTAAAAGTTATAGTATATCAGTTGCTCATGTAAAAACTATTGAAAATAAATTAGGGAAGATGGTTAGAGAATTTGTAATTGTAAGTAGGACAGAGAAGGTCTCACTGAGAAGACATTTAGGCAGAAGACCTGAAGCAAGTAAAGGAGTGAGCCATTTGAAGATCTGAGAGGGAGGTGTTCTAGTTAAAGAAATGCAAATGCCAAGATCTGGTGTTTTCAAGGTACAGAAAAAAGTTGGTGCAGCTCAAGCAGGTGAGCAAGATAGAGAATAGTAGGAAATGACAGCAAAGAAGTAATGGCACCACATCATATAGTGACATAGGCCGCTGTAAAGACTTTGGCCAATAAATCTGAGTGAGATGCTTAGCATTGGAGTATTTCGAGTAGGCTTAGATTTTAACAGGATCACTAGGGTTGCTGTGTTGAGACCAGACCATGTGGGAGAAGGTGAGAAGCAGTAAGATCCAACTTGTTAGGCTCTTGGAATCGTTAAGATATGTATGACCTGATAATGGCCCAGACTATAGGGATAAAAGCGTAGGAGTTGTGAAGGGGTCAGAATCTCAGAAACTAGCTATATTTTGAAGGTAGGGCTACCAGAATTTGCTGAGGGATGGGTTGTGGAGTGTGGAGTTTGTTTTCTAAGATGGGAAAGTCTGCGGGAAGAGTGGGAAGAGTAAGTTTAGGGACAAGAGTAGTTTTAGACATAGAAAGTGTGAGGTGTTTAAGAGTCAAGTAAGGGATGTCCAGTTAACAGGTTAAATATATGTGTCTGTATTTTGGAGAAAGAGTTCAGCCTGGATTTGTATATTGACAATCATCAGTGCATAGATAGTATTTAAAGCCAGGAATTGATGAGATCCCCAAGGGAGTGGGTATAGATAGTGAAGAGAATTCCAAGGACTGAAGTTTGAGACACTTGGTATTAATAGGATGATGATAGGACTCAGTAAGGAAACTGCCTCTTTGGATTGTTGGGACGATTACATAAGGTAATGTTTGTTGTTATGATTAAAGGTCATCTTTAGGGCTTGCTATTTTCCTCACAATTGAACACACAGTTGAATTGCCTAAACCCAGTAAGCGTTGGATTGAGGTGTAAGACTTGCCGCTTTTGGTGTAACAATGTCTATTTCTGCTTAATTTAAGTTTGACATCTGTTCTTCTCTTTCCTTAGTATGTATACTTCTATTTTTTAATTTCTACTCGTTAAAAAGGAACCTATAAGGCTTATATAGGTTAAAAATATTAAATAATTGCATGAATATTGCTTGACAGAAGTAGCAATGCAGCCAGAACAAAACTCTTGGCTGACAGGTGGCAGCAGTGGTTTACACTTGAAACATACGTCAGCTGGTGCACAGAAACTGGTTTAGGGATTTTAATAAATAATGTACAAGAGAATGGACTACTTAGAAGTGAAAGATATGCAGGTTTTTTTTTCTTTTTATCCCCGGTAATGAAGTTTAAATTTATTAAAAAGTATAAAATTATGAACTGCTCATGGTTAGTTTAGTAAATTACAGCCTTCAGAACACTAGGAAGTATATTTTTTAAATTAAGACATAAATGGGTCTCGATAAAGTAAACCTACATTATATAATATGATGTGAATATCATTATTTTTACACACATGAAATAATTCGTAGACTCCAAAATTGGAGGAATCCTTAGTTTTTAAAATTTGGTTTAAAAATTATCAATTTTTATAGTTCAGCTTTACTTTTTGTTTCAATTTTACTATTTGTTTTAACTTTATTATTAAATAAGGTCTTGAAAATTGACAGTTATTTCAAATGTAAGTAAGAATCACATTTACCCTAATTTTAGACGTCCAAATTTGGCTTCTTGTATCATCATAGTCTGTTATTCACTGCTGAATCTCCAACACCTGGCACAGAGAGAACATTTAACAAATATCCACCAAATGAATATGTGGACATAAAAACCTGTCTACTTGTTACTAGAAAGCCTTCAAATCCGTAATGTTTAAAACATTATCAGGGGACATTCCTGTGGAGAGACTGAAGTCATTTTGTTCTCCATGTAGGTTTTTTCCCTTCTAGGACTCCTTTACATTTAGAAGGTAGGTTAAACATTCCTGTGGAGAGACTGAAGTCATTTTGTTCTCCATGTAGGTTTTTTCCCTTCTAGGACTCCTTTACATTTAGAAGGTAGGTTAAGTTGAAATTATCGAAAATAAATCCTGTTACTTACCAAATGAAAAATTATTGAGAAGTTTTTAGAGAAACAAGATTGGAATTTAAATCTGATTGAGCTATGAGCAGTTTTAAAATGTTTGTTATCAATATGAATGTGCTTAAGTAATTAATGAGACCAGTACTTTATGGTATAGATGCAAAGAAAGTGGATAATTTTCTTATAATTTACTTTTCTCTTTATTTTAATACAGTTTACATTTAATAAGGAGGAGATCTGTAAGCCTGTGTGTACAAAAACATACCATACAGAGAAAGCTGAAGACAAACAAAAGTTAGAATTCTTGAAAAAAAGCATGCTACTAAATTATCAACATCACTGGTAAGACATGCAGATTTTGGATTTTGGGCTTTTCCTTTTCAAGATGAAACCTGTTTCGCTGAATGTATAAATTACCTCATTGACTCTATTAAAAATATAGCAAATTAATCTATTTCCCTTCTTTGTTACAAGTATTAACATGAAGTAGTGACTTTTTCTTGCCAGAGGAACGTACCTAGGTCAATCTTCTAGAAAAATACTGTTATTTTATACTTGCAGGCCATGAGAAAGACCATTGAAAACAAAATTTAGGTTTCGTTTAATGTTTGATAAATAGCACCTACTTCAAAGAAAATATTTGCACTTTGTGGATCTCGTTTTTTATAAACATGATGTAATGTTAATGAGGTTGTTATCAATTTGTGTTGTAATCAAAAAGCATTTAAAACTTTTATTTCTGCTTCCACAGTAGTAGTTACTTATTCAAAAAAGAATAATAAAAAAAGGTCTCAAAATCCAACTTGTCAGGTGATATAACTATTATTATTCTAGATGTTTGCCAACAACAAATGTCTGTATTCTGTGTGTGGTCATGGTTTACCCATGTTTTTGTGTGTTTGCCTTTTCTAAAAGGTATAAGATGCTGGAAGTGGTGAATAGGAAAATTATCTTCATGTATTTCCTTTTGAAAGTTTGTTGTATCAGTATCTCAGATTGACCCATTTGCTCATATCCAGGGAGCTTAGGAACTTTTGATGTCAATTTGGACATGACCAGATCCTGTGGCTTAAATTTTATGGGTGGAGCCTTATTCCCTTTTGCCCCCTCAATGCCTCTCTCTCCTCCCTTCCATACACATAAAACAAAAAAGGCAAAGGGAGGGCAGCCTTGGGTCACATGCCTATTCATGAGCTAGTCTGTGATCAGGGAAATTCACTTTCAGTAGCTGGACCTGATTAGTGTACACCTGAACCATACAGAGTTTCCCATAACAGGGCTCTATTAGAAGGAAGGAAACTTGCACATTGCACTTGTATCAGTTTCTTTTTCATTGACCCTCAGTACAAACAGGAACTTGAAAGTCTCCTCCATATCCTCATTTCTTTGGTTTCTGGTAAGCCAAGAGCTTTTTTCATCTAAGCTTCTATGAGAATATTACTTAATTGCTGAATTGATATAACTTGGGATATATTTATTCATAAGTAATTGAAATTTCCTTTGGTGTATTATTCTCTTTGCTTCAAATTATTCTTTACAGCCTTCAAAATCACGTTTTAGGCTCAGTTCTTTCATTTACATATTAGCCCCATTAGCTCCATTCACCTTTTTTTCTTAACAGCTGCTTATTTTTTTCAAATGAAAGAATGACCCTTAAGGCCTATTGGTGATTTTTAGCTATCTCCACTATCCTCTGTTCTTAGAATACTGTTTAGAGTCTTGCTCCTAAAGGTAATAGAAGTGGCTTTTCTTCGTTAACTTCCTCACAATACTTAGAAATATTTTTAACTAATTTATGATACAGGTAATATAGGTACTGTTTTGATGCTCAGATGGTTAATAATGAAGAATAAATAAAATAGTTTACAAAGTTAGAAAGCATTTGATAGTAAAATTTACGAAATAGTTTGTGTTAGGTGTCTCAGTTGCAAACTTAAACTATTTTGTTTCAAATGGAGTACATGGAGGGTAGAGGGAAATAATGGAAAGAAGTCCTTAATGGTAAAATATTGAGGCCAAGCATTCAACTTTATCCTTTTGAGTCCTCTTTTTATACTTTTTTACTCTATCACATTGAAAATATTGTATTTCATATTTTTTGAGTTATAAATTCAAGTAACTACTACTCCCTGGTAGTACTTGAAAATTATATTCTTTAAGTTTTCTTGTGTACAGTCATGTGACCCTGAACAAGCTCGATCCCGTCCAATCTTGGAAGCTAAGCAGGGTTGGGCCTGGTTAGTACTTGGATGGGAGACCACCTAGGAAGACCAGGTGCTGTATGCATGAAAAATAAAAAATAAGAGATTGTAAGCTGACAATGTCCTTGCAATCTGTGAGGTTAACCAAGGGTTGCCTCCCCTAAAAAATAAATAAATAAACAAATATTTTCTTTTTATTGTTAAGGTGTTTTTGGTTTTTTGTTTTTTGTTTTGTTTTTAATGCTTCCTAGTACCAGGAAAAGGTTATTGTGTCAAGGCATTATATAAATGATAAATTTAGGACTATAATTCTTATGTAGTATATTCTCTGATATGATAGCATAAAGGTATTATACTTAACATGTTGCTGATATACTATTTATTTATTGATTGGTCTTCGTGCTCTAAAAAATTAAAGCAATTAACTGATTTTCTAGGCCTCCAGAAAATGTGAATTATTTATATTATATAACATCGCCTTCATGCTTCTAATATTTTATAGTTTTTTCATGGAAACCACTAGCCTGCTGGTTGTAATAATGAGCAACTTAATAGTTTAGGTGATTCTAAAATTTGGTACATTGGGTAATATTAAATAGCATTTAAATGTGATGAGACATGTTTTATTAGGTCATTAATGTACATCTGGGGTGACTATAAAATCATAATTTTACTTCCTCAGGCATACATTAATTAACAAATAAAACATGCCCTGGAGTGTTGTCTTATGACTGTAATACAGCTAGTATATTTTTAGTAATTTTTTTTTTATTCGCATCCTGCAGTGTGCTCTGGGCATAGGGGACCACATGCTCGGACTTTAATGTAGTCATGTAGTGCTACAGAACCTTATACTTTACTTTTACTCTTTATTGTTTAAAAAGTTCTTTTTCACTTTAGAACTTGAAAGATTTGTTTCTCCAGCTTTATCATAGTATTTCTTTTAGAAATAAGTTGGAGTTACAGTTTTAATAGATGATACTATAATTTTCTTTTTCACCTGGCCCTTAAGTTGAATATTTTCCCATATCTTGCAATTATATTTTTCTCCTTTTTATTGAGTTGCCTGAGTGATAAAAGACATTTGCTTCTATACTGTTCCCATGAACTCTGACCTATTTAAAGCTTTTGAATATTCTGCTAAAGGTAAATTATACTTAGGTGTCTAGATAATGATATTATTAAATTAGGAAGTGTAATAAATAAATGTCCCTTTCCTACATACATTTATAGTTTCAGCTATAAAGATTTTTTTTTCATTGCACTATATCAGATATTGGCATAATGCTTTTATGAAATACCACATTTCGTTAAAATTCTTTGTAGTTTTAACATCTTAAGGTATTTATAGACATTTTGTGAAATGATGACATTTTGGAGCAGTAATTCTTAGTCATGTTTGGTAATTTCTACTTGACTATTATTTCTGTGAATAGGATTGTGGATAATATGCCTGTAACGTGGTGTTATGAGGTTGAAGATGGTCAGAAGTTCTGTAATCCTGGATTTCCTATTGGCTGTTACATTACAGATAAAGGTCACGCAAAAGATGCCTGTGTTATTAGTGTAAGTTTGTGATAAACTCTATACTTTTTAAAATACGGCTTTTTGGTAGATGATTCAGATTTTACCCAGACAAAAATTGTTATATTTATCAAATGAGTACGATACAGATGTTCTGAAATACAACTACTTAGATCTTAAACCTAAACCAGATTAACAATGTATAAATTTAACTCTAGAACTAAAATAATACAAATTCAGTTCAACATTTACTGAGAAAATCTGTTACATGCTAAGTACTACACTAAGGGCTAGGACTTCATATGTTCTGACTAATGAAAGTTAGATTTATAAATCTTACATATGAAAATATGTAGATAGTAGAGTGCCAAAAAAGACCTCATTAAATCCATGAAATTTGTAAATTTAAATCCATAATATATTGTATTGCAAAAGTTTGGTATTATACCTTTTTTTAAAAAGGTGTCTTAAATGGTTTACAGACTTAATGTGGTGATCATTTTGTAAGATACTTAAAAGTCAGATCACTATGTGGTTGGTACACCTAAAACTAATATAATATTGTATGTCAACTCTTTCAATTAATAAATAAATGTGTGTAAAAATGAATTAATTAAATAAGGTATCTTGTCTTCAAGACCAAATTTGATGTTTAAAAACAGAATAATAAAGTGAAGACATTAATATAGAAAGTAATTACAATGATTGGGGTATATATTAAATTAAATTTTTTGTAATCAGATCACCCTGATTTAATCTCTTCATTTATTTATTCTAGGAGTAGAAGTTAACATGAGCTTTATCATGAAACTGGTTATAATGGTAATGCTTTTGTGCGAGTTGACAGAGACACTTGAATAATTTAGGTTATTGGTTTAGTCTGATTATAAACTTCCATGGAAGAAAAGAAAATGTATACGATTTAGCATGTTCATAACATATAATATTTTAAAATTTGTTACTTTGATCATAAATGAATAACTAGAAAGTATTATATGCTCTTTTTAATAAGTACTTATTAAGTTTTATGTATGAGTTAAAATGTTAAGCATAATTTTCACCTCTGCTAATCAGTTTTGGCTTATAAAGAGTTTAGGCTTAAAACTTAAACATTTTTATGGGGAAGGATTAAAATCAGGTTTAAATTTTCCTACTTGTTGTGGCTCATTTTAAAGTTTTATGTTTTGACTCTTGTATAGCCAGTCTTCTACCTTTAACTCTAAGTTCTGTTCCATAGTCAGAATTCCATGAAAGAGATACATTTTACATCTTCAACCATGTTGATATCAAAATATACTATCATGTTGTTGAAACTGGGTCCATGGGAGCAAGATTAGTGGCTGCTAAACTTGAACCAAAAAGGTAACTATACAAACAGATAAGTAAATAAATATAAGTGAAATTTAGGCCCAAAGAATAAATATTTTGGGCCTAATGAGCTTTTTCCTTAATCAGTATTCTGGCATTTTAGGATTGATTTCACTTAAACTCCCTTTAGTATGATTTGTTACTGAGTTATGGTTTGTCGAGAGAAACCATACAAATATTTTTTTCCTGTCATGGTAGAGTGGTCAAGCCAAGGTGACTTTTTGTTTGGTTTTCAGTCAGGAAGTTTTGACAACTTCTCTATGTTGGCTTGGAATGGAGACCGTGAGGTGGTTGGGTCAGTGTTCCCTTTTACAGTGGAAAAAGCATTCCTCTGATGTTTGCAACTTTACCTCTCAGCAGAGGGGCAAATGAATGGATTAGTGCTATCATTTAGAAAATCTCCATGTTGTGCTTGCTTTGGCAGCACATATACTAGAAAGTCTCCATGCAGCGTTAGATGCCAGTAGGTGACAAGTCGTTGAAAGGACATCTCATCAAGTTATCAGATTTTTAGTGTGAAAGTACCTACCAGTTATTCGAGATCCTTTTTTGATTCCATTTTTTCCGTGACTTCTCTGCCCTCCTTGAATTAGCCATTTTCTCATGCCACTGGTGGCATGCCATAATAAGATGGCAGTTAATTTAAACTTCCTCAGTGGGTTTTTTTTTAGATTATTTAATGCTTTTTAAGTATACAGTTTTCAAGTTTGTTTCTAATTTTGAGTAACAATTTGTATACATTCTTATAACTAAGCTCATTACACAGAGTAAGTATTTGTATTAATATTAAATCTGATGTGATAATTTCACCTTTGACTGTCAGTAGCATTGTGAATATGTACAAAATCTCTTATCTTTACTTTACCCCATTTTTTAAAACTGTACTTTATCAGCATCTTGCCAAAACGTTTCTTCCTACAGCTTCAAACATACCCATACAGATAAACCAGACTGCTCTGGACCCCCATGGATATAAGTAACAAGGCTTCTGGGGAGATCAAAATTGCCTATACTTATTCTGTTAGCTTCCTGGTGAGTTTGTTTTTATCTTTGGTATAACTCAGAAATTGATTTTATATTCATACTACTTACACTAATTAAAATATCAATGACTAAGCTTGTCCAATAGATAAGCTTTTAATGAACTGATTTTTGGAATAGTTTGTCAATGCACCAGGCAACATAATCACACTCAGAATTACGTGTTTGTTTAAATGAGACATATAGGAAATTGGAGAATTGAGCCTGATTAAGTGTTAAGTCATAAAGAGTTACATGTAAGACAAAAGGTAGAAAATAGGCATAGAAGATGGTATGAAAATGTCAAAGATATGTGCAACAAGCATTTATGAAAACAGCACCATTTTTAAAATATGGATTTGGGTATAAACTTAAATGGTTTCCTGATGGTAGATGATTTATATAGATTCTTAAGGAATTCAAGGGAAGGTTTTCATTAAGGGAGAAGTTTCTTAGGAGGAAAGTAAAAGTTCATTTTATGAGAATCTTAGGCAGTATTCTACTTCTATTTTTAATAAACTATTGTGGCAGTCCAATATAATTGTGACATTTACTATCCCCATATAGTGTGTAATTTTGCAAGCTGAATGCAGTAAATAATATATATTACTTTCTAGGTATTAAGAGCTCAGTGTGGGTGACACCTGACAGATGTTCAGTGTTACCTGGGTTGTGACTCTGGTCTGGTTAAGCACCTCATAGGCATAGATAGATGGTGTTAAAGCAAATTAGTTTTTCCACTCGATTTTCTGAAAAAATTAAGTATAGCTCTAAATTTTGACATCTAAAATAATCCCTTACTATTTAAGACTTCAAAAAAATAAAGCAAGTGACTAGGTAACTTTAGGAACTCTTGTTATTTTATATTTACTATTTAATCTCATCCTGATTTTTCTGAGATTTGAGTAAATTAAAACTTTCTGAATCTCACAACTAACCCAAGTTATGAGAAATTGCGTTTATTGACTGAATGGAATTTATTGACTGAATGGAAATTTTTGGATTTTTAATATAGTTTAACTGCAAATGCTTATTTAAAGAGTTTTATTTTTAATCCTTCTAGGAAGATAAAAAGATCAGATGGGCATCTAGGTGGGACTATATTCTGGAATCTATGCCTCATACTCACATTCAGTGGTTTAGGTAAGACTACAGATTAATCTACTTTATGTTCTTTTCTTATTCTACTCTTTGTCCCTTTGAACATCTCATTCACTCTCTAGTCCTTTGAGTTATTCAACAGTCTGACCTTTTGAATCAGACTTGGGTTCAGTCTCTGGTTGTGAGTCAGGCCAGGTCACTCAATTTTTCAGAATCCATTTCTTTACAAATATCTGCCTTGTGGGACTATTTTGAGGATTAAAGGAAATTATGAAACAGCATATGAGCACCTTAACTGGCATGGAAGAGTGCTCAATAAACAAGGTTCTGCTGCTGTTATGACTATTCACTATTCTCTTTTAAAAGCATGACACATAACTTTTATTTAGAAAACTGTTCATGGTGCCATTACTCTCCTTTTCTTACTTTGCTGACTGTCCTTTTGACACTCATTAATTTACTGAGTAAATATGTCATTCAGTAAATTTCTTGAGGGACAGATTAGTCCTTTGTTGATTTTTGTAGCTTGTGTTGCACTGATTTGGGCACAGTAGTTATAATGTTGATGATGGACAAAAAAATTCTAGTTCTCAATAGACCACAAAAGTATATTATAAGTATATCATGAAGTTTGTATCCACTGTATCTATTGGAAAGACACATAGCAGAATACAGTTAATTGAATTTATTGGATTTTAGGTCAAATTTTGATTTTGAAAAATGCTGTTTTAATATTTACTCAATAAACAATTTTTTAAAAAGAGTGTTACTGTTCTAAAGATTAAGCTACAGATAAATCCTGACATGTTTATTTCTACAGCATCATGAATTCCCTGGTCATTGTCCTCTTCCTGTCTGGAATGGTCGCTATGATTATGCTACGGACATTGCATAAAGATATTGCCAGATATAATCAGATGGATTCTACGGTAAGTGAAACACTTGAACTGTCCTTTGATTTTTCAAGAATAGCCTTTATTTTTCCTTTGGAAAAGGTTTAAACAATAGCTTTGGACAGAATCTGCTTTTAACACATTCTTCTCAAATGTTAGCCTGAATTCACATTTTCAGTTGGAAAATGATCCTTAAGAATTGGTGTTCTCTAGAAACTCAGTCACCACAGCATTCAGAGCTGCACTGTTCACAGCCTCGCCTGCATCAATAGATTGGTGCAGAATGGACGGAGTTGCACAGCTCCAGTTCTGTCCTCTTTTTTTCACTTATGTGCTCTCAACTCTCAGATTCTCCATTCCCAGCATACACCCAGTTTGTGAAATAGCAAACTTGAATGGATTAATTTCCAAGCAAGTTTTATTTGTGGGTATATTTAATTTTTTGAAATTAATTTTAACTGAATTGTTATCATTTCAACCTTTTGGTATATTCACAATAAAGTTCCAAGTTCATTTATTCTCAAACATTTTAAGTGGCATAATGTTATACATTTTATAATTTTTCATTTTATAGCAACTCTTTAACAGAATTTCCACAAGAATCAGTGACTTGTAATAAATGCAAAAAAACTCGGCCTTTTCCCCTCAACCTTTCTGTCCTGTCTTAATGAGAAAAAGAACACATTAATGTTTATGAGCTTTTTAGCACTTCTACTCTACAATTTTTTCTGATTGTTATTATTTTATTAAATATTTTAAAATATTTTCAAGATGCTCTGTTCATATTAGTAATTCCAAATAATCAGTGAGCTAATGGAATTTTTTTCTTAATTTGTACAGAGATGTGCCACAGCGTATGGGCCAGGACAACCCTGCTTCCCCTCTTGCTCTCTTTTTCTCCTTCCCCCAGTTGCTTTCTGTAATGGTGAGAACAAATCTGTTCAAGCATAAATCAGATCATTTCACTCCTGATCACAGTGGCTTCCTATTTTTCTGAGTGATAGTCAGAGCCTTTACAATGGTCCATAAGGTCCTGTAGTACCTCTTGGCGCTCTGCTCCAGCCATACTCGCCACCTTGCTGTTCCTCAGATATGTCAAACATGTTCCTACCACAGGGCTCTTACACTCAAACGTTCATCCTTCAGATATTTACATGGCTAGCTCCCTTACCTCCTTCAAGTCTTTGCTGAAATATGATCTTTCCAGTGAGACCTTCCTGACCATCCCGTTAAAATTACATCCTCTCCACCTCACAGACACATCTATACTTTCTAATTTTTCTATATAGCACTTACACCATTTAATGAGAACATGTACTCATGAGGAGAGGGATTTTTCTGTTACACTCACTGTAGAATCACTGATGTTTGCAACAATCTAAGCGTTTAGTTGTTGCTCAGTAAATATTTGTCAAATGAATGAATAAATGAGTCAGTCCTTTATGTACCAGATTTGTTGGTACATTTCTGGGCTCAAAATAGATAAAGAATGATTCTAAGGATACCCCCACCACCAAAAAAAAAAAAAGCTGAGGCCAAAGCAAGAAGCAGTGCAAGCCTGAGAGGTTGAAATTCTTTGGGTCGATGGTGATATAAAGTCTTTAACCAATTGGAAAACTAAACCTTGGGTCATTAGTGAGGGGGCTGAACCTTAGTCTACTCCTCCATTAAACTTGGATTCTTGAAGGGGAGGGCCAAATGATTCTGGGTCTATAAGTGCCTTCTGATTCTTGGCCAACCCAAGTAGAAATTCTCTGAAGGAAAGTCTCCCGACTTTAGCTTTTCAGGATTTCCCTGAATTAATTAAAATTAATTTAAAAAGATCTATTTGCAGCAATTCATAAAAATTTATAATAAACAACAGAGTTAGACACTCCAGAGATTTAAGTTGCTAGAACTATTAGTTACGGAGTAAACATTTTCTGTACATAATAATAATGAGTCTAAAATTGGAGGTAAACAGAAGTGTATCAATGTAGAAAAATCAGTAGATGCATAGTATTGGATAAAGTGGGTGGCTTTCTGGGGAAAAAAAAAGGTAGATTCCAACTTTATTGTATTGAAATGCTTAATGCTTTAAATGAAAATGTGAAACTAAAGTATTAAAAGAACACATAGGAACTTATTTTTCAGTCTTGGAGAAGGGTAGAATCTTAAAAGTATGACAGAGCAGGAGGCCATAAAATAAATGATTGCTCTATGATTACTATATTTAAAAAAAAATTTTTAATAGCAAAAAAATACTATTGAGTAAAAAGATATTTTTATTTTTTATTTTATTTTTTTTAGCCGAGGCAACCCCTGATTGACCTCACAGTTCGCAAGGACCTTGTCAGCTTACAATCCCTTATTGTTTAATTTTTTTACACCTATAGCACCTGGTGTTCCTAGGTGGTCTCCCATCCAAGTACTAACCAGGCCTGACCCTGCTAAGCTTCCAAGATCAAATGGGATCAAGCTTGTTCAGGGTGGCATGGCCATAGACAAGTAAAAAGATAAATGTCAGATTGGAAAATTTTTTATCACCTGTCACAAATAAATTGCTAAATTCTTCAATAAATAAAGAAATGCCAAAATTGTTAAAAAAAAAAATTTAAAAAGTCAGCAGCTCAGTAAGAAACTGGGCCGAGGTACATGAAAAGAGAATCAATAAAAAAAAATACAAATGATTCTGGAACATATAAAAAGATGCAACATCATTCATAGTAAGAGAAATACAAATTAAAATTGCAATGCAAAATTGTTCACCTGGTACACAGTGGTGACATGGCAAAATTTATGTTTTTTGGAAAGTCACTTTATATGTTATGTGGAGAATCATTCAGAGTAGGGCAAAATAGGAAGTATAGAAACCAGTCCAGAGGCTGTTTTGAGAACTGCCAGGGGCTGTTTGAGAACTCTTAGTGACAGGGAATGGTGGCAGGGGAGAAAGAGGGAAATAGAAAGCTACAGAGGGTGTTTAGGAGTTAGAATGGAATCCTGGTTGACCTGTTAACTCTGGAGAGAATGGAAGATGGAGAGGAGTCAGTGAATAATACCATGTTTCTGGTTGATTAAAGGGCCCTTATGGTTGCTGTATTGAGAAATGAATGGAGAGACAAGGGCAGAAACAGATAGCAGTTTAGTGCAATAGCCAGGTGAGAGGTGACAACTTGAACCAGGGGTGGGTCCTATGGCTGCCTTTTGGAAATAAAGCTCTAGGATTTGTTAAATGATTGTATTTGAAGTGTGGGGAGAAAAAAGGAGGAATCAAGTGTTACTCCAAGGTTTGGGGTCTGAGCAACTGGCAGGATGGAGTTTCTATCTTCTGGGAAGACTGCAGGAAGAGCAAGTATAGGTGGAGAGAGAGAATCAGTTCAGTTTTGCATAATTCTATTTGAGATGTCTATTAAAAACAGCCAAGTGCAACTGTTGATTAAGCAGTTATAAACGTCTGAAGATCAGGGGAGCAATTTGGGCTGGTGACACAGCTTAGTAATATTTTCACAGCCAAGCCTACTGTAGCAGCAAAGTAGCTATGGGACCATTTGCTTATTTTGGAGATTAATAAATGTAGGTTGAAAAGGATAGAGTGTGATTATAAAAATAAGACATCAAGTTGGATCATAAAGCTTAGAACTGGGTAGGTATCACATATCTTCATATTTCTTTTTAAAGTTTCTCAATACCTATATTTATAGACCTTTACATACAACATTCCTTTAAAAACAATTCAGGAAAACTACATAAAGCTCTATGAGTCAGGCTTTATACTTCAAAATTGAAATAAATATTAAGATTTGTGGTAAATTTTTAAAGATTTTTTTATCAGCATATTCAACAATGAATAAACTGTCCAGTCTTGGTGATATTACATGACAGTTAAACAATTTTATTCCCTTTTTAGGAGGATGCCCAAGAAGAATTTGGCTGGAAACTAGTTCATGGTGATATATTCCGTCCTCCAAGAAAAGGGATGCTGCTGTCAGTCTTTCTAGGATCAGGGACACAGATTTTAATTATGACTTTTGTGACTCTATGTAAGTGTTAAATTAAGTAGAAAATACTTTTTCTAAATAATTATGTAAAAACTAGTTTTTCTAAATGAGGTAGCTAGGCTAGATTGTCTCTTAAGAGTCCTTTTGGCATTCAGATCTATCTGCCCTGGCTGTATGTGACTTGGGGCGGGATAAGCTGTGCCCCAAAGCTGACTTCATATCTCTCTTCAGCTGCATGGAGACCAAACCTTTGTCATGGCAGCACTGGAGCTGGAGATGGCTAGGTCCTGAAAGACCATCTGGGCCTGGGTGGCCTGGAGCCAGGGTCACACATGTTAACTACGCCACCCCTTTAGGAGCCAGTGTGGTTAGGATTCCAAGACATTCTTGACATCCACTGAGAGACAAAAAGAAGAGAGAATAGGCAGGACCTTTCATATCTTGGGAGGATTTAGGAAGCATGACCTCTTTTCTTCCCTAGCAGTATTCAGGAAAGGTCTTCCAATACAAAAAATATCTCACCGTGCCACCTGAAAATCTTTAGGAATTTTACTTAAATTTTTGTTCGTTAGGACAATCTTTTTTTAAAATAGACCTTTAGAGGTATCGATTGGTCACAGCAGTGGTTCTGAGACTACTCTTTGAGAATACATTATTTCTGTGGTTTTCCAGTTTTCCTAATTGTGAGAAAAATATGAATAGAATTTTCTAAATTTTGCATTTTTCTTCTGTTTCCTTTACTGATGAACAGTAGCAAATGAATATTTCTGGAAGAATTCAGAAACCACTGACCTTTTAATAACATTTTTTAGTGGACATTTGTTCTTAATGTTTAATACATATTAAATATGTAATACTAAGTCATTTTGTTAGTAAAATTGTTCCAAATTTTTATGGTGAAATTAACTACATAAATGATTTACAAAGATGATTATTACTTCAAAATGTCTGGCACCCTAGTAAATTTGGGAAGTACTGATTTACACCTCTATGCTCAGTTCAAAGATTAACTAGAACATATATTTTTAACTACTTAGATAAGAAAATGCAGTTGTGATGAAGGACATAATTTCAAAGTATATTATATTCAAGAGGGTAGGTTAGGAAAAGTCATCATGGAAGAGACCTGTGCAAAGCCAGAGGATAGCGTGCAGGCACTAGAGAGAGAGCCAGAGAGCCAGGGTGGAGTTAGAGCAGAATGGATGCTTGAAGATAAAATTCTGCTTAAATTTTATCCAGGACTGCCTCACATTGTTGGGGTCAGCTGGGAAGTGAACTTGTGAAGAAGGAAGGTTTCGGAGACCCTAGGACAGGAAATAAGAGGGATCATTTTCCTTAAATGCTCGAATGTGACTGCTTCAGAACAGTCCATTTCTCAGTCCTGTGGAGGAATGAAGGGAGTGCATTTTAGTGGAAATTCTGGTAGATCTTCTAAAGTTACCCTGATTGTTTTCCTCATGTTCATGAGTTTTTCCTCCTGCCCCTCAGTTGGTGCTGCTCAGAAGGTGTGCACAGCATGTGCGTGGCTACGTCTACCTCGGGAAACACTAGGGGCTGTGTCGCTCCCGGGATTAGAAAGCCACTTGAATTTCTTTCTGAGCAAGTCATAACTTCTGAGTCCCAGTTTAAAGCTAGAAGTCTCTAGAAATATAAGGTAGTATTTTTATTCTTATTAGTAAGGAGAGTTATAGAGGGAAGAGAACAAATAAAACTAACCAGCCAAATAAGGGTAGGAGCCAAAATATTCCTAGAGTCATTGATCAAGTCTTTCAGTAACTTGTGTTCAAAAAGCTAATGGTACTATGAAATCTTTTTCCTGTTTTATTCTTTGATTAAATTCTGTGTTGTCTCTTAATGTTTAAATGTTATAAACTTTTTTTTTTTTTTTTTCACCCCAGGGGTGAAAGAAAAGAACAAAAAGTGAAAATATTTCATAGTGGGAGTATTTTTATTGACGTTAATTTTAAAACTGTATTTGCATCTTAGAAGAGCTTAACACACTCATAAGCATCCAGTCAGCCTCCTCTGATAACAGGAAAGGTGGGGTCTTAGAGACCTTGACAAGAAACTTCCAAAGTGGAGCTTGCCTATGTGTATGGTCCTACTGATGCGTTAAATGTTACTAAATGTTCAGTGTGGCTACATGGTAAGATAGCATATTTTCATCAAGTTGTACTGAGTTTATTATTTAAAAAATGACAAGGGTCTTGTATCACTTTGCAACAAAGGAAACTAATAAAATGTGTAACCTTAAATTATGTTTTAGTTTTTGCTTGCCTGGGATTTTTGTCACCTGCCAATAGAGGAGCACTGATGACTTGCGCTGTGGTCTTATGGGTTCTCTTGGGCACTCCCGCAGGCTATGTCGCTGCCAGATTCTATAAATGTAAGTAAAAGCTACTTTGACTGAGTGTCAGATCACAGATCTTATCTCTATATTAGCGTGTATGAGCCTTTGTGTTTGATTGTTGCTGCTCTTTAAACACTATATATTATAGGTATATATCTTTTTAAAAAGGATCTTGTGAAATGGATGACTAGATTTATTTCTTCAGAAATGCTCATACAGCGAGATAAGCAAATTTAGGTGCTACTTATCTACCATCCCCTCTCCGTTTTTTTTAATTTTGACTTAAGTTCAGCTGAAAACTTAGATTTACTACATTCATGGAAACATAGACTAATAAAGGAAGAAAGTAGACAAATGCGTATCACCAGTTTATTCACTAAACCAAGTAATACATACAGTCATACCTTTCTTATGATGTCTTACAACAAGAGGTCATACTTAGAATTGTGTCAATTTAATATTTATAAAAATGAACTGTCATTGAAGTAAACTAAGATCTCACTATTTTAAGGAGCTCTGGAGTAAGTTACTTTTGTAATATAATTAGTTGCAATCACTTTTATTCTGAAAAAGAAAAAAAGATCGGGGTGGGGGAGTCAGAGAGGAAGGATGTGATATGATTACATGACTTAGAAAGTACCTTTACCAGGGTCAGTAAATGCCAGAGTTTGCCTGCTTTAGGAACTCAGGAATCCATTGAGATGGTCCCATAGGTAATCAGTGAATTAATATGCCAAGGAGAGGGACAGAACTAAGGTTGATATGAATAAGGATTGAGCTAAAACAGGAGGGTTACATAGGTGGCTATAGTGTATGGTTGACTAGACTCAACCTCAAGTAGAAATAATATAAGTTAGACTTTGCCAGATGCAATTTCAACTAAGTATATGAAGTCCTGTGTGTGTATAAGTATGTTTAATTTCTCTGAATTTTGTCATTTTTTTTTTATCCTTTACTAAAGGACATAGGATTAGGGTTGCTATGTGTATTTTAACACATGCAAGATATAGTTGGGCCCCTGCTTGCCACATAAACTCCCTCTTTCTTGTTGTTTCACCTATGCTTCAGTTCTTCAGTCAGATTGTGGACCTTCATACCTAAGGTCCTTACTATATACTGTTCCCTCTGCAGAACATTCTGAGAGGTGCTATTAAATGGCCCCAGTCACAAAATACTTCATTAGATAGAAACATTTCTTATGTTTCAAAAAATATTATTTGAATTTTGATTGAAATCGTATTAAACCCCAAGTTAATAATAGTTTGTTCAGCTGAACTTAAGTCACAATAATCTTTTTACTGATAATGCTGTGACTTCATATCATATATATAATTGTCTTTTTCTTTTAGGCAAGTGGTACTTAAAGGTGCTTATAAACTGTTAGAAGTTTATTTTAAAACAGAGTTGTCAGATCTCAGCCAGTTTCATATCTAGCTTTTAAACTGGGAGCAGAGGAGAGCTTTCATTTTTTACTCTATGTACTTAAGTTTTTGATTTTTTTTAAATGGAAAAAAATATTGGAGAGGGAACGAGCAAAGGAGGGTAAAATGTTCATAATAAAATTTGTTCTGTCAAGTGGCCACAATTCTTCCCTTCTTCCCAGTCACCTGATCTAACACCCTGATATATCTCCCCATTTTCACCCATGCTGTACCAGAAACTGCAATGCTAGAGGAATTAAGATTCAGACTTACCGTGGAAATTTAAATTTGTTGCATGTCAGGCTTTAGAGTTCTTGGTTTTGTAAGAAATTCTGAGATGGACCCCAAGAGAAAATCTTCAGTACACCCTATCTCTACCCAGTTCCATTGATTAAAATGGCTTAAAATTTAAGGGTTCGTTTTGTTATGAAGTTAAAAAAAAAAAAGGCATAGAAATGAAAAACTGGTGTGGATAAATTTCCTTTGACTTATTCTATGCTGAAGCAAAAATCTTTAGAGCAGGACTTAAGCCAGGGTAGTCCTGTGATGTGCATCTCTGATTTGGATCACTTGATAAGGAATATCATATCATTTATTGTCTGACAGTTTGTCCAGTACTAGACTTGGAATATTGCTTTGAAGAAAAGTCTGTATGTTATGCCATTTTTGTTTTATTCTGCAGCCTTTGGAGGTGAGAAGTGGAAAACAAATGTATTATTGACATCGTTTCTTTGTCCTGGGTAAGTAAATATTTCAATAATAACTTTCTTAACATAGTCATATTTTAGTTCTCCAATTTTTTTCTCAAAATACGTTAAGTATTTAATCTTCTCTTATCTCTAAACCATGTACTCAATACAATGAATTTTTAAAAAAGGGTAAAATCAATATTTAATAAACATTTGCAGAATGACTACTACATGCCTTATATGGAAAAAGTGCCTCTAGATATGAGAAATTTTTATATTCCTTTTTTAAAAGCATGTATCTTAGTCTGTAGAAGTTAGTCTGGCATGTCTTTATGTATGCTGTGTTTTAAAGCTTTGGACATGATCATAGAAAGGAATCCTCACCTCAAATAACTCAGGCAAGGATACATTTTCATATTTTTATCAAAAGCATTGCTGCTTTTTAGAGTTTATTCCATTAAGTAGAGTAACATATACCAAAAAAAAAAATTTTTAATCCACCATATAAAAAAACAAAACAACCATATCTCTTCAGAGGGTAGCTTCTGATACCAAGTATCTGATCTACATTTAGCCCTAGAAATAGAACCCACGTTCTCTCCAACTCCCTGGCTCTCCCTTAGCCTCTCAACAGTCAGCAGCAATAAAGCAAGCCAAAGGTTTAATCTGGAAGCTAGGACTGTCCCATTTGCAGGCCAGAAATGAAAGAGTTACCATAGCTAGAATTTTAATACACATTTGGGATAAATATGCTTAGAACTTCACCTTCATTGAAGAGTCACATGCCTCTCAGCCATTCATGTTCTGTTGAAATCTTTGTTTTTCTCAGGTGATATCTTTTGTCCTCTTTACTTCTGTCATCAACTCAGGAAGTGTATCTCCTTACCAAGACTGTCAGCCACGACTTCCTTCAGAATCTTGCCTTTCAGACATACCCCTAATCTTTGACGTCTTCCATTTCTTCCTTTCTCTGTGTTCTGTTCATGTGTTTCATCTCTAATTCCTACAAATAGACTTAGGCCTCCCAAGTCCTAAAAAGAGCATCCCATAAGCATCTTCTGTCTACTCTCTTATTTCTTTTCCATTCCCAACAAAACACCTTGAAAAAATAGTCTACACTTCTTTCGTCTCATTTTCTCAATGTACATTTGGAGGGTAAACCCACATCGTCTGTCTTTTTTCTACTATCACTTTAGTGAACTTTTCTCTAAGGTTACCAATGGTGATGTTCTTTTCAAATCGAGAAATGATTTTTCTCTCTACATTGTATAATATTGGGATACCTTCTTGAAACTTCTTCCTTTTTTAGCTTCATAGAAATTATCCTGTGCCTGTTCTTTTATGTCTCTGAACAACCTTTCTCTAATTTACCTTCGTCTCACTTTTAAAAGTTGATGTTCCTCAGTAAGATGATGAGGTAAGTGAAGAGAAAGAGAGTATGCATGCCAAGAACTCAAGTCCTGGAGCAAGGGGAGTTGGCATTCACCTAGGAAACAAAGGATCATTTAATAATAAGAAATTGATTCATATAATTTTATATAAATACTTGCATATAATTATTACAGTAGATAAAATGACATTTGATAATATTAAACATTGTTTTCACATAAAAAGAATGTAATGGAGGAAAAAATGCTTTTTATATTAATAAAATTTCATCTCTTATTCAGAACCAACTTCATTTAATGATGAAACACTAGATACACTCATTAAATCACATTTTTGGCTTCAGTTATTTAAGTTCTATTCATAGTAAGACATGAAACAAGAATACATTTCAAAAAGTTGGAGATCATATTATTTATAGGTAACATAGTTTGTGTACAGAGAACATCAACAAATTTCAGCTATATAAAACTTGTAGAATTAATAAAAGTTTGGCAGAATGGCTAGATGTCAGCTAATATTCCAAGATCATGAATACCACCAATTGCCAATTAAATGTTTGCATGCCAGTGGTATTTTTGTTGGAAGAGAACTCTATTCATAGGAGTATTAGCAACAGAAAACCTTCATAATACCTGAAATAACTTCTCAAAATAAGCACAATCCATACGACAAGTCTACAATGCTTATTAACTATTAAGATACAAATTCAACATGTTACTTGATGAGAAGACCAAGTATATGTGAAGGAGTTCAGAGATGTCCCATGGCTGCCAGGACAGAGAACACAGAGATAGACCATGTGTACATGGAAACACACTAGATGTGGCATCACAGACCAGAGGAGCTATTAAATGGTACTGGGAGAATTGATTATCGATAAGGGAGAAGGAGAATGTTCTTACTTCACACATATGAAATCAGTTCTAGGCATATTAAAATCTAAATGTAACAGACCTAAGAAATAGATTAAAATATAGAAGAGTATCTTCATGATCACAGTTTAGGAGAGGCTTTCTTCTCTTAGGTTTACTGAAAAGATAAACAGTTGGTGACTTTGATAACATTGAAAACTGTGCCGGGTACCTGGAAGTGATTGTAGTATGATTACAGCCATGTTTTTAAAAATGTTCTCATAGAAGAAAGACTGAAAGGGAATCAAGTACACATATTCAAATGTTTGGATTCATAAAAAGCCATAAACTGAGAGAAGATATTTAACAAGGAGTTGCTGGAGTATATAAATAACTCACATAATGTGACTTTGAAAAAGCTATGCATCCCAAATGAAAAATGAACAGTAGATGTAACCAGCAAGTCACAGAAGGTGAAATCTCAAAAGCCAAGAAACAGAATGCTCAGCTGCAGTTGTCAATAGAAAATGCAGATGAAGACAACAAATTTGACAGTTTCAGGCATGATGAAAATATGTAAAGAGGTGACTTTAATAAGTAGCTGGTAAGAATTTAAGTCAGGCAAAACCAATCTGAAGAGCAAGCAGTTTGGCAATTCTAAACTTCAAATTCACATACCCCATGACTCAGCAATTCCACTGTTTTGATTATAACACAGAAATTGTAATATTAATTACATATGATTGCTACTATATCATTTTGCTTCTAACTCAAATTCTACCTAAAAGCTTATTGTTTCTTTCAGGATTGTATTTGCTGACTTCTTTATAATGAATCTGATTCTCTGGGGAGAAGGATCTTCAGCAGCTATTCCTTTTGGAACACTGGTTGCCATATTGGCCCTTTGGTTCTGCATATCTGTGCCTCTGACGTTTATTGGTGCATATTTTGGTTTTAAGAAGAATGTAAGTTTCTAGATGTTAACCTATTCAAATGAATTTCAACTGTGTAAACTAGCATATGTCACCTTAAAAGATATGTGTCTGAAAGACATAAACTTGTCATGTGGGATCTGGATTTCATAGAAAATTGATGACTTTGTAGTTTGATTACAATCATTCTTAAAATAATAGTACATACTTAGGAGTGTGGTAGAGAGATTACAGATATAAACTTAGATTTCAAAGTTTTGTGAGTAATGGAAACTAATACAGATGAATAGGAAATGAAAAGCTAATGTAAACTAATTAACACTTTGAATATCTGCTAATATTCGATTTTAAGGAAGATTATAATTAGGATTCAGTCTCTCCCTCCCTCCTGCCTGTCTTTTTCCACCTCTGCTATCCCCTCCTGCCCTCAGGCTAAGAATTTATTCTTCAGTGTCCTCCTCTGACTCCACTATCCTTGCTCTTCTCTGAAAATAGGATAAAGAAATAGTATATTATGGTATGCTTTGTTAGGTGACCTGTAACGCCCTGGAAGAGGCTATCATTGGTTCATAGTCTCCACTGCACCTACCATGCCAGTCTACTAAAAGATTTTTCCGTTGTTCGCATTTTGTTTATGATTTAAAATCTATATAGCATAGTGAACTGACACAGTTTAAATTTTTTAATTATATAGATTAAGTACTTAAAATTCTGAAAACTTAAAAATTGTATATAATGATTCTGTGCACATATACATATATCTACATGTGAAATAATCTAGTCCATGGAAGTATAATCCCTGTGAGACTACCAAATTTTAAATTTTAATGTATTATCACAAAAACTTTAGAAGTATGTTTTGAACTTTTTTGCAAGAAAATGGCTTTCTACATATATGTCCTTTGAAACTCTGTTTAGGTACTTTAGATTCTAGTTGTTTTTATACTACATGTAGTATGTTATGAAAGGGAGAATAATTAAGAACATCAACAATACCTTATGGTTGTAAAGCTTCATTTAGCCATTCATTGTCTTCATGTTCTTAAGTCTTTGTAAAATTGAACAATTTTAATAAAGATGACATTGTCCATCACCAAATAAAAATACATTGACAATAATTTCAGAACCAGTTGATTTCTTATAGTAAGTATATAAATTTTTTTTAAAAAACTAACTCTACCTTTTTATTAACAGTTATTTTCCAAGTACTATATTATCTTCTGTGTATTTCTTACTTTGTGTAGAGCCATTAGTCAGTGAATAATTGCCAGAAACAGTGGTTCCAGTAGATAGACGAATACTGTACCTGGTGGTATCTGCTTCATTGCTTCTAAATACAGATTTCTGTTTGATGACTTAAGTAGACTTGTGTTGCCATTAGTGTCAGCATAGAAGCTGAAAAAATTAGGCAAATAATCTAGTACAGAGAAGAATTTTTAAAATAGATATATAATTATGCATCCTTTCTTTGTTTCTTTAATGAAGGCCATTGAACACCCAGTTCGAACCAATCAGATTCCACGTCAGATTCCTGAACAGTCCTTCTATACAAAGCCGTTGCCTGGTATTATCATGGGAGGGATTTTGCCCTTTGGGTGCATCTTCATACAGCTTTTTTTCATTCTCAATAGTATTTGGTAAGCTAAAGACTAAGCCTTCTTATTCCCATTACCATTTTATGTAATACTAGCTTTCTCTTTTTGTTTATATGGATTACTGTTTATATCTTATAAATGTAAGTCATTCTCCAATAAGAAATTTTAAGAGTCGAAAGGTTATTTTATCTTTCCATATGGGAAAAAAAGTAACAGCTATAATTAAATGACGGTTTATTAATTCTTACTCTTATTTAATTCTCAGATCTCTGTGAGATGGCTATTATCCCCATTTTACAGAGTTGAAAATGAGATTTTGGAAGTTAAGTAATTTGTCTGTTTCACATCGCTACCACGTGACAGAAAATTAACCCAAGTCTCTCCACAACAGTGTTCTTAAATAAGTAATCTCGTGCTTCAGAGAAGATATTCTGAGCTCTTGATAGAGGGTTTTTGAGCATACATTGAAGGGATGATTGGGCTAGATGACCTTCAAAGTCCTTTTTAATTCCAAGATTCCTTCATTCTCTGATTTCTTATTTGCATGGGAAAACTCAGTGGTAATTTTGAGCCACTCTGTTAGGTTGTATACATTGCAGTATATTAATGATCATTATTTGAGCACATTGACATATGTTATAGAAAGTACCAAGTAGCATAAAGTCAGAACTATATTTGAGCTTTTTAGGGATTTGAACCTCTTTCCTTTCTGATTGTTACAATATTTTCCAAATTCAGCTGATTTTATCATATATAATAAAAAAGTATATGCTGTAACTTTTTCCTACTTTGAGTCTGCCTTTCTATTAATTTTTTATCAAATTTATCTGACACCAGTAGACAAGTAGACTAAGCATATTTGGATAAATAAGAGTTTCTGGTTCTACCTGAACAGGAAGGTGAAGATCATGACATTGCCATATTCTTCCTTCCCTGCCTTCCTGCTCCCCATCCCATCACTATCTAAACCAATGAGAATTTGTTCTTTGATTAGTTGGAAGTAAAAGCAACATTTTCAGTTAAAGAAAAATGAAAAGATTGTCATTTGCTGTGTCAAAGAGAAAATATTCATTATTTTATTTTGACATGTTTGATTATAGGTCACACCAGATGTATTACATGTTTGGCTTCCTATTCCTGGTGTTTATCATTTTGGTTATTACATGTTCTGAAGCAACTATACTTCTTTGCTATTTTCACCTATGTGCTGAGGTATGTATTAGCAATATTCGCTTATGTTAATTTGTAGTCAGTATTTATAATTTTGGCATAAGACCACCTGGAATACTATTAATTGAAATAATTTTTATAGGTATGTGTCGTTAAGATAGAAATTGATCTGTATTCCTGCATCAAATATAGTCCTCTATAGGGTTGAAGTAAGATTATATCCTAGTTCAGTATAGTATTTACTTAGTGCTTAATTTAAAATGCTAATTTCCTGAGAATAGCACATTATGCTAAATTTTTAATTTTTAGTTTTTAAATGTTTGATTTAATTTTTTTTGTAATATAGATATTTCTAGACTGCAATTTTAATAAAAATAAACAGATTTTAAGTGGAAAAACCCATTAAAACATATGGTAATGAGTTATATTCATGGCAACATGGCAGAATGATAGTATCCTTGTGTGATAGGTAGAGTTGTTTAAATATTTAGATTGTGTTAAATCATTTTTTTATTGTTATTTTCTATACAGGAAATAAAATCTAACTTTGCTTAAGACCTTTCAAAAAAAATTTTAGGTTAAATTCACATAACATAAAATCAGCCATTTTAAAGTGAACATTTCAGTGGCACATACCACATTTATAGTGTTGTATAAACACCACCTCTGTCTATTTTCAAAACATTTTCATTACTTGTGAACAAAATCCCATATGCATTAGGCAGTTATTCCCATTCCTCTCTTCCCCGTAGACCCTGCAACTATACCAATCTGCTTTCTGTCTCTGCAGATTGATCTCTTCTTGGTATTTCATATAAATGGAATCATCTAATATGTGTAGCCTTTTGTGTGTGGCTTCTTTGATTTAGCAGAACGCTTTTAAGGTTCAGCACATTGTAGCCTATATCAGTACTTCACTTCTTTTTATAGTGAATAATAGTCCATTGAAACGATATGACCCAATTTGTTTATCCATTGATGGACATTAGGTTTGTTTCCACCTTTTGGCTATTATGAACAGTGGTGCTATTAACATTCATGTACAAATATTTATTTGAATACCTGTTTTCAATTTTGGGAGGTATAAATGTAGAAGTGGAATTGCTGGCTCACATGGTAATTCTGTGTTTAACTTTTTGAGGACTCTTTCCACAGTGGCTGCGCAATTTTACATTTCTACCAGCAGTCCTCAAGTATTCCAATTTTTCTACATTTTTGCCAACACTGCTGCTTTTCCTTTTTTAAGTTACAGCTATCCTAGTCTGTGTGATGTAGTATTTCGTTATGGCTTTGATTTTCATTTCCTTAGTGACTAATGATGTTGAGCATCTTGTGTTGATCATCTATATATCTTGCTTGGAAGTTCCATTGTCCACTTATAAAATGGGTTGTTTGTCTTTTTGTTGAGTTGTAAGTGTTCATTATATATTCTGGATACTAAATCTTTATCGAGATATATGATTTGCAAATATATTCTCCCATTTTCTAGGTTGTCTTCTTTTCAAACAATGTCTTTTACACAAAAGTTTTTAATTTTGATGAAGTCTGATTTATCTGTTTTTTGCTATATCTAAGAATTTATTGCTAAATCTAAGGTCATAAGGATTTACCCTTATGTTTTCTTCTAAATGTATCATTTTAACTGATATATTTAGAGCATTGATCCATTTCGAGTTAATTTTTGTATATAGTATTAGTTTGGGGTATGAGTTGAGGGTCCAACTTCATTCTATATATGGATATCCATTTTTCCCAGCACCATTTGTTGAAGAGACTATTCTTTCCTCATTGAATGGTTTTGGCATCCTTGTTAAAAATCCATTAGCCATTGATATATTGGTTTATTTCTGGATTTCCAATTCTATTCCGGTGGTGTATCTGCTTTTCTTATGCCAGTATAACAATTTTGATGGCCATAGCTTTGTAGTAAGTTTTGAAATCACTAAGGGTAAGTCCTCCAACTTTGTTCTTCTTTTTGAAGATGATTTAGGCTATTTAGGGGCCCTTGCAATTTAATATGAATTCGAGGATCAGCTTTTCCACTCCTACAAAAAAAGGTTGTTAGAATTTCGAAAGGGATTGCATTGAATTTGAAGATCACTTCAGAGAGTATTCCCATCTTAATATTGTCTTCCAATCCATAAACATTTATAAGATGTCTTTTCATTTATTTAAGTCTTCTTTAATTTCTTTTAGCACTGTTTTGTAGTTTTTAGTGTACAAGTCTTTCACCTCCTTGGTTAAATTTATTCCTAGGTATTTTATTCTTTTGGATGCTGTTATAAATGTAATTTTAAAAAATTTTTTTTCCTTTTTTTGGATTGCTCATTGTTGGTGCATAAAAGCACAGTTGATTTTCGTGTCGATTTTGTACCCTGCTACATTGCTGAATTTATTTATTAGCGATAGTATTTTTTGGGTGTGGATTCTTTTGGATTTTCTAATCTTGGTATTCTTTTAAAATATATTTATTTTTCACATATTCTAAATGGTAGGAGAGATAGTATTTCTTTTATAAGATCTCCTGCTAAGCTATAAATAGCCACTTTACATAAAAGTAAGAAGAGCTGTTTTAAAAATTTACCTTGTCTAAATTATGTTAGTGAAAGCTGGAAAAGGATTTCAACCAAGCCTTAATAGAATGATCTTCTTCCTAGTATTGAGTTATACTTATAGAGCATAAGGTAAGAGATACTAATTTTGAACTAACTAAGTAAGCTTAGTAAGTAAATAAACTAAGTAAAAAATACTTTGCTTTTCTTTGAGAACTATACTTTAAGGTAAAATTTAATGTTTCATTATTCATAACCTGTTTAAGATTTTTCCACATAGTTTTAGCTAGTCTTTAAGTAGCTCCGCCAAAGATAAGGGGTGCTTCTTAGCACTTTCAGTGAGGAGGGAAATGGGTGAAGTTCAGTAGGAGAAAGAGACTGGAACTGATAGCAAAAATCAGGTTTTGGTGGCTATTTCACTTAGCTGTGTTTGCTTTATAACTTTATTCTGCTACATGTTATCTGTTGAAAAGTCATTCTTATTTTTTAATTTTTTTTCTTTTCTACTAGGATTATCATTGGCAGTGGCGTTCGTTCCTTACTAGTGGCTTTACTGCAGTTTATTTCTTAATATACGCAATACACTACTTCTTTTCAAAACTGCAAATTACAGGAACAGCAAGTACAATTCTGTACTTTGGTTATACCATGATAATGGTTTTGATCTTCTTTCTTTTTACAGGTAAGAATTAAAATGATTATTTTTAATTAATAAAATTTTAGGCAATTATTTAAAAATATTTTCCTTTTATAAAACCCATGACGGCTTCTCCTATTTATTACTTCTATATTAAGTCCTCAGTGCAACTAAGCATAGTTTTGTCTGCCCCTCTTTGACGTGAACATCAATGAACTAAAAGTGAGAAAGCAGAACCTAAGGGAAGAAGACTAAAGAAGGTCCATGTTGTGCTAAAAAGTACAGGGTCACCTGGACCAGTACATCTCAAGGTTTTCCCCTGTTAATCTCCTAATGGTACAGTCTTTCTTTTGCCCATTTCAAAAATAGAGTTAAAAGCTCTAGTTTTCATAAGTTTAGGAATAAAGTAGAAATTGGGGGGATGAAGTCAAGATAAGACTGAGAATAAATGATATCAAGAAAAAATAATTATAGGACATCCCTTATTCTGAAAGTTTTAAACTATAAGTTTATATCTCTACTTTAAAATCCAAGTACCTAACGGGATATAGTGTATATTGTATTGGTGTTTATATATACGTATATCTTCTTTGTTCATCTGGATAAAAGTTTTCTGTATCTCAGAGCCCTTTGAGTGTTTGGTAAACGCTTGTGAAATGACCGAACTGAAAAAAGAAAATTGTAGGGCCTTTCTTTGGCACAATAAATGTACACCTGAAATTTTATCTAAGATTGTGTTGCATGCTATATGAGGAAATATAGGATCCCAAAAGAAAAAAATCTTTAAAAACATTAGAACTGTTCTACTTTTTACTCATCAATTAAAATTTAAGAGAATTAGGGTTTTGAAGTTAACAAGTTTCAGGCACATATATCAGTTCTGTATTCCAGGTCATTGGTCAGACATTGTGAGGTTGGTGTGGCGGGGTGGGGGCAGGTAGTGTGCACATATCTTGGTGCTATGTGATAGATTTAGACTCACAGCCATAAATCTTAAATGGTCTGTAGAATCGAGGTAGCTTATGAAACAAGGAATTACTGTTTTTGTGTATCTGTGTATCTATAAATGCATCTATAGAATAATTTATTCCTTGCCTACACACAAAAAAATAATCTTAGTGAATGTTGTTTTTCTAAGCATTTGTTAGAATAATAATTTAACCATCTCCTAAACTTTATCATTCTTGATTTTTAAAGTGTCATATTTTCACTTAGGGCTGTTAAAGTTAGCCAGTAACTTTTAGTGTATTTCACTTTGTGAAAAAGGTTCTCTACATGGGAGTGGTGAGCCCTTTTAATGTCTGAATTTTTCTAAAGTGGGGTATACCCCTAGTTACTTCAGGACTCCAAACTGACATCATTTTTTCAGTCTATTTTATAAAACAAAATAATATTCTGTCACATAAGGAAAGATGCCACTTTTAGTATGTACATTATATCTATCCCATATTAAGAAAAAAAATACTAAAAGTATTAAGAACAAAATAAACTTAACTTTTTTTGGATTGCTAGTATGGTGATAAAATGTTTTTCTCATTTAAAATATCTTCTCTTGTTACCTTGAAATTCTTGCTGAGCATAAGGTTGTCTAAATATATTTATGTTTTTAGTATTACTTTTCCAAAATTAATCCCAGCTTCTTCCCAAGCTTAGCTTACTAATGACCCTTTGAATATCTATAAGGTACTATGTGTCCTCCAAAATAGTGACTTGGCCATAGTAGGTGTTCTGTACATATATGATGTAAGAATGAGTATAATGTTTATAACTTCCCATAGTAATGTCTCACTTGATATAGAAAATCTCCTTTATTACTTTATATTACATTTCTTTATATTACATTTAAAATAGTAGTGAAAACCCATTGGGACTTTACTTATAAAAATGTATGTTATGTATATCTCCTTCTGTATTCTTCTGCACCCCTACCCGTTGAGGGGTAAT
The DNA here is from genome assembly GCA_003508835.1 of Eonycteris spelaea. NCBI lineage: Eukaryota > Metazoa > Chordata > Mammalia > Chiroptera > Pteropodidae > Eonycteris > Eonycteris spelaea. Next base: position 11,065,433 of record PUFA01000047.1, read on the forward strand.
CCTAGAAAAAAAATGGTATGCCTTAGTTTTTTGAAATGTGTTTGGCAGTTTCACAATTTAGTATATATCCTTTTGCAAAAGAGAGTCTCTATAAATTTATATTTAGTAAATCTGAGCACAGAATAGTTAAAAAGAGTACTACACTTGAAGTCGGGAAAAGGGAATTTGGGTTCTAGTTCTACTTAACCAGCCACAAGGCCATTAGACAATTACTTAATCCCTCAGAGACTCATTTTTGTCACCCATATAGCATTCATACCTCCTGGAGTCTAGGAAGATGAAGATACCTGAAAATCCAGGCATATATTTTTTCAGGAATCATTTCATTTGCTCTACATAACAGTCTATGGAGGCAGCTAGGGCATATAAAATTATCTGTTTGATAAGGTAAAGAAATGGGCTTATAGATTTCAGTGGATTAGTCCAAAGATGAGATACACAGCTTCTGACAGAGCTACTCTGTCCTCTGGTACCACTACACTTCTCATTTTTAGTGGGGGTGCATCTTTGATAGTATCCTAATTATATTACTTTTAGCACTTTATAAAAAATTTTTGAGTTATTATAATTCTTTGAAAACTGATAATTCCCAGTAACTATACTTAGAAAATATCTCCATTTTATTGTTCTATGAATTTGATATTCTATTTAAGCTATTTATATACCTTGAATTAATTTTAATATCAGCTTTCCATTTTATGATAAAATATTCTTAAACAGGAAAGGAAAATTGTCATTTTGTACAATTGTCATTGTACAAAAAATTCTTTCAGTTTCTGTAGGAAATTTGATTTGGGGTGGTTGTACATTTTTCAAAAAAGCTCATGGATCTATGCTATATTCCTCATATGTAGTAGTTTATAGTTTGGTGGCTTTTTTAAGGAATCAGTCATTTTAAGTATTTTTGTGTAAATATAAAGCATCCTTTGAAAAAGGCTTTTTGTTTTTTCTTTTATAGGAACAATTGGCTTCTTCGCATGCTTTTGGTTTGTTACCAAAATATACAGTGTGGTAAAAGTTGACTGAAGAAGCCCAGTGTGTCCACTTAAAAAGAAATAAATTAAATTCTTCATCAACAAAGACCTGTTTTTGTGACTACCTTGAATTTTATCAGACTTATTGGCCTAGTAATCCTTCAGAAACAACATAATTCTAAATACACCTCTTCCTGTACACTTATCCCTACAAAATGTGTTTCCCACACTAAAACGTTTACTTTTTCACACTAAAACGTTTGTATTGTGATTTGATTTAAGTATATATTCAGTTGTTCTCAGTGAAGAGCAAATTTAAATATTATGTGCATTTGTAAATACAATAGCTATAAAATTTTCAGTACTTCTAATGGCAGCAATAGAGGAGGCCATATTAAACAATACTGATGAAATGCAGGACAGTTCATTGTAAATAGGATTTTCTAGACTCGGTAAGTGGAAAGAATTATTTTTCTTTGAAGGAGACAACTTTTTATCATGGTAATTTTGAAGGATGATTCGTATGATGTGTTTATTGGGATGTGGCTTTTAAAAAATCTTGTATTGGTTGTAATTGTTCATACCTTTTTTTCTGTGTTGACTTCATTATTCCCATGGTATTGGCCTTTTAAAACTATGTGCCTCTGAGTCTTTCAATTTATAAATTTGTTATCTTAATAAATATTGTAAAAATGTCTTCATTGCATCATTACCTGTTGTATATTCAAGGAGAATCTGTAAATAATGGTGTTTTAAAATGAGTTATACTGTTTTATCAAATTTTACTGACTTTTGTTAATGTAACCTTTTTGAATTTTGATCTAAATGAAGTTTCAGTGTCCTGGGCTTTGTGACAAATCTAAAATTTTTGCCATTAGGCAGTAATGGAAATTTTAAGTCATGCATCTAGCCAGATAAATGATGTAAGTCTAGTGGTTAATATACACCCTACTACATTGTCATTCAGGATTTTATGTTTTTGATTTGTTTTTCAAAATACAACATTTTTGAGTTTTTAAAAAGTTGGGTTTTTCGATTAGCAATGACTAGCAAGTCTTCTCTATGATTGCATTGTCTTAGTTTGGATTTCACAAACAATTTTTTTTTAATTTAGGAAATAACTTCCTCTTTCACATTCATCTGACTAATTGAATTTCATTTATGTAGAATATAGAATTTGGGAATGATTTCAGAAAAATTAATCTGCTTATATTTATGAGAATATTCATCTTGTATTTTAGGGACTCAGTATTTGCTTATGAAAGCAAATCAGATACTGTCATTAAACTTTCAACTAAAATTGCTAGTTGTTGCTCATATGATATTGGTGAGTTCTTAATATATTATTTTATGTTGATATCATTTTTTTTTAAAACTGATTTGTTGGTTTTAAAGAGTTCTGGTTATTTTTAACCTCTCACAAAGAAGATTTAAGATAGAAAAGTTTCTTTCAAATTTATGTATCTTTTGCAGTATATTTAGTTTTTTATATATAATACTATTAAGGTACCATTGAGATAGGCTGGTTGACTAAACAAAGAAAAGGTTTTATAAAAAATCTCCAGATTCAGACACTAGACGAGTTTTGTTGGTCAAAGTTAAGTTTCTTCAATTTTATTTTTCCTTCTGTGAACAGTTAGCTTAGTGATTAAAACAGTCATCTTACTGTTTTTATGTAACTTATTTTTTCTTTATACTTTGAAGTAACCATATTTTACACTTAAGCGGTGAAGAGGCAGTTGGAAAAATAAAAGTATTAAAGGAAAAGACTTAGAAAGGAGGAGAGGTGAGGAAGGACACTATGAAAAGGAAGGCAAGACCAGTGGTGAGAGGGTAGTGGGAGAAAAGTCCTCTTCTCCATGGCTTTTATCATGATGACTACTGAGGAGTCATCTGCCAGGGTTAGTTAGGAAGTTCTCCAAGATGAAAAGCACTGTGGTCATAGCATGTGGAGGTGGTTGTTCAGAATCTGAGGAGGCTTTTCCTTAGTTTGAGTATTCCCAAGAAAAAATAAGGTTTCCTTGTGATCTGAGCTCCTTGACTGGGCTTCTCTGAGCCATTGTCCAAATTATATTCCAGAGATAAAGGGCTGCTTCTGGGCTAGGTTTGTAAAAGTCCCGCTTCTGATATATCCAGAATTGTTCCGAAAACCAGTGAATCTCAGCTATTTGGAAAGGTTTTTAAAACCCTCATTAATTAAGCTCTCTTCCTTCATGCTTTGTATCACAGTTATTTATCTGTCTCCCCTCCACTAAGATTACAAGTAAACTCTTTGGGGACAGGGACTCTATCATACCTAGGTTGCCATGATGCCATGAACACGCATGGCAGTCATGTTTTCTGAATTTTCTTTTCTTGTCACTTTAGAATTTACCTAGGTAAGTCATTTTTTCAGTGTCCCAACTCTTGGTCAATTTGCTAATCTTGGCAATGTCAACATATAAAGTAACTTTAATGCTATTTAATATTTGCATTTTAAGTAATCAGTGCTTTAACTGGAAGGAGTGACTGGAAAGAGTGTTATGTAGGTAATGAGGCAGTTTAGAGGAGGTAGTGAATGCAGACCTTTCTGTGTCTGTTACGCATGAGATAATGCAGAACAGAAGTTGCTCTGTGGCCAGAAATGGGCATCTGGTCCCTTTATTCTCTTTGCTTTTTGACTTGAAAATTACTGATACTTTAAATGTGCTATCAGTACCTCATACATATACTAGCTAAAATTAAGTAATGATTCACACAACACTTTAACAGCTACAAAGCATTACAGGTCTTAAAGATTTTTCTTAAATTATTAACTTGAGAAGACTATATAAAGACCGTCTTTGATTTTCAATGAACAGAATAAATAACTTCCATTAACAGAATGAATTCTTCACCTACCTGTGAATAGCAGGACATTCTGGTAGGTCATTATATGTAAATTTATGTTATTAAGTGTACTTTCATATTTGTGTTTTGCTCCTATAGCCAGAAAAAATGGTGGCCATAATAATAACATCATGCCTACAATGAGATCTCAGGTGTTTTTACTTTGATAGAACCAAACCTGTTTCCTCCTACCGATTGTTCTCTCCTTCAATGTGATTTGAAGTCTAAACACTAAAAATCATTGTTCTGCATATTTCCTCCAGCTTCTGAAATTCTGGATTTCTTCAGCCTGCTCATTTGAACTTAGTATCTTCATTTTCTCAATTATCTTTTTTCCTTTTCATTCTTTGACCTACTGATATATTTGACATTCTCATTAATAATGAATTATTTTGTAAAGAAAATGTGAGGTCTAAAAGGTCCTACTTATTATCTTGGATATTTTTTGGCAAACGAGGCCACATGAATGGTATTGGCCATCATAAATAGCACTATAATAAGTCATAAGTCATGAATTTATCTGAAAAGTTGTGATAGGTATAAGTCAAAAATGATAGATTGCATTCACTTTTAAAACTAGTTTTAATTGATACCTTACAATCAATGACATTGTATACGTAGAATTCAAATCTGATTTTCTTCCTAAATGTAAGATAAATGTTTTTGGTTTTTGGTTATTAGCAACATCATAGGTGGGTGGATCAGAGTGAAGGAGGGTCTTCTGGCTGATGTCATAGCAATACAGTTGTAGCGTGTTGTCTTGGACTATCTTACGTACAGCAGTAAACAGGCGAGTGGGGCCAGGGTTGGCCACACTCGTTTTCTGCTTCAGCAGCGCTAGGGCAGAAGGAGCCGGGGTCTCAGAACCCATCAAATAATTCTGCTGAGCCATGATCCCACTTCAGGGTCCCCTCTCAGCGGCCACACCACCAGGACTCAAAGGACACCTTCCAGACTTACTACTCCTCTGCCCGGGATGATGTGACTTTGAAAAACTTTACAAACCCTTTGAGGAGAGGGGATATGATGAGAAACAGAACAGAGGTGGTAGAATCTTCTTTCGGTACATGAAGAAACAAGACGGTAAGCATTGGGAATACCTGAGTGCAGTGGCAATTTGCTCCACATGCAGGGAAATATGAATCAGTTGTTCCTGGAATGGCACAACCTAGCTGTCACCAAATATGACCCCTATCCATATGACTTCCTTGAGACCCATACATGACCATCAAAGAATTGGACAATCAGCCTATGCAGGATGAGGACCCAGGAATCTGGTGTGAAGACAAACATGCCCTGGGAGGCAGTGACTACTAGAGCCAAGGTTCAGGCTGGTTTCCCTAGAGTCACAGGGGTGACTTCGGATGACCTTCACCAAAGCGGTGATGTATCTTTGGGTAACCCTAAACTATTCTAGAGATGGTATACCCACCTTTGTAAACCTCCCACTGAGAGAAAGGGGGAGGGAGGGAGAGAGAAATATGAATAGAGGTGATAGAGAGGGGACACAGGATTTAAGTTTAATGGGGTATGTTTCAGTCCTGTGCTACCACCAATGAGTAGATACCTCCCACTACAAAGCCTTTTTGACTAAATTACTTTTCCTCCTCGTTAACTCATTTATTGCATACTGATGTTTGACAGCTCTCCTATTATCTTAAATATTACTCAAATTATTGTTTAACTTTCAAACTTATACTCCCAAATAAATCACAGACTTCTTAAGGGCAAGAATCACTGCTTATATCATTTTTGGATCATGCTCAGGGCATAACAGTATACTGCTTATTGTAGACAAATGTTTATTGATTGAAACTAGGACATGAGATAAGTGATACTGATTTTAAATGTTGAAATTGATATAATGACTTAAAGATACCTTTTCATATTTTGTTTAGCTCTCGGGTTCAAGAATGTGCTATTTTGATTCCATAAAATTATGCATTTCAACGTGTATCCAGCAACATTGTTTTGTACATTTGTTCTATGTTCGTTGACAGTTGTTAAAACAAATCAGCACTGGCAGAACTTGGCCAGCTCCTCTCTACACTTAGTTTGAACTGTTACCCGTGGAACCAGCTCAAACAAAACTACAAAGAGGCTAATTGAAATCAGAATGCTGGGTCATTTCTCATTCAAACAAAACAGATGGCCCTCTTTGCCACATTTCTGTCAAACTTGGGGAGAAGTAATTAAATGCATTTTTAATACCCACACATGCTTACCAGCTTCTTAGAGGAATTACATACACAGCTAGTGAAATTCTGGGGATGGAAGAGGGTGGGCTCTTTTAAAATAGCAGAGCTTGTTTTCCTTTATTTTGAAGGTTTAAGAAAAGACACTTTAACAGGGATATTCAATATTGACAGTTTCAACTTAGATTCAGAATAGTTATTTTAATTTTCACTTATTTGAGTTCATTTTTTCCTTTGGAATAAGTAATCACATGGTAAACAATTCAAAATGTACAAAAGAATATAGAGAAAAGTAAGTCTCCATCCATACTTCAGTCACTTGAGTTCTCTCCCCTGCAGACAACCACTATTAACAGTTTCCAAATATCTTTACAGAAATTTAACCTTCATTTTAAATGTACCTACCGAAAGCTCTTGTTTGGATACCTATTTAACTGGCAATAACATTTGGTTTCGAAGTTGGTGTGAGGATTTTAAGAAAGCAACTGTGGAGGTTGCATTTTTATTGTGCAGAGTTGTTCAGAATATTAGTGCAAAGCAGCACCGTTACTAAATGACACCTCATGGATGGTTATTGAATACCACAAGTGTGATTTTTTTGTAAATATCTGTCAGGGTGGTTGCATTTTTAACCATATAAGTAACAGTGGAATAAGTTTTGTGTCCTAAGGAGGAAAAACCCCAAGGGTGGGTGTGAACAGATTGAGGGGGGAGGTACAGTTCCTTCTCAGCACCTTTGATATTGCTGTGCTGAGGTGGCTAACATTGTGTTTCTGGAGCCACCCCACCTGGCTTGAAGGCAACACCTTCCTTTTTTCTCCCTTACCTGTCATCGGGGCTGTGACCAGAAGCCCAGATGCATGGATACCTCAAGGGACCCAGCTCAGGCTCCAGGTTCCAGCAACTCCCCAAATATATCTTACCATGTCCTGGCACCCAGGACAGTCCCAGGAGGCTGAGTGGATCCCTTCACCAACCTAACTCCCAAGTGGTGTTGGTTAAAGGGCGCCCTGAGGAAGGAGGAGCAACCGGCCTCACACAATACCGGAGAGTTGTTCTCTTCCACTGGAAGATGTAACCTATTTTTAAAGCTGTGAAAAAACTAATTTTTAAATCCTTTCTGACTTACACTTACCTTCAAATATTTAATCTCTAGATTGCTATAGTTGTGTGTGAGTGAATGTATGTGAAATTCTTTGGCAAGTGACAAAAAGCTAAAAGGGAGGTGGGTTAAGATGTGATTTTATATTAAGCCACAGTTAACCTCTGATCCTCTCAGTGTTGTAGTTATACAAATACAGTGGTTTGGCATTTGCAGTATTTATCTAAATTTTACTAGATTTTCTATATATACGTTATAAGGGGTTTAAAGTATTACTCTTTGTTTCTTAAATCATAATGTGACCACTATGGGGCGAAGAGGATGTGAATGTTTTTGGGAGTGTGGAGAGTGCCATACCCCTAGTCTTGCCCCCAAGCAAGAAGGAACTGACCTGTGGTTCTTTTTGAGGGTTTGAGTTGCTGATTGAGTGGTAGGAGGCAAGCCAAGTCCCTTCAAGGCAAGGCAAGGGATGGTGGTGGAAACTATTTGGAGGTTGACCAATGTTCACTGGGACTTGCTGGTTGAGAAGCCCAGATCTGATTTTCTGGTGAACAGAAAGCAATGGATCAAATATAGGAGAGGATGTAGCAATTTGATGTAGAGAGGTAAAGGGAGGACAAAGAATTGGTCTGTTTATAGAGCCTGACTTCCCGTCTCCATGGTACTTGCTCTGTGAAAAAGGCAAGTGGTCTCTTGACAGAAGTAGGCTCAAGATACTGCTTTGGTTTATCCCTTTCATTCCATGTCTGCACTGGGCAGGACAGGGAACCAAAGCCTCAATAATCCTTGGGGAGATGAGCTGTGGAAACTCCTGTTTTCATATAGAATTTGATGAGCTCCTCGGTCAAAGGCAGGTTTTAAAAGCTGCCTGGAGCCTATGTGCAAGGAAAGCCTGAGCCAGCCTCAGCCTCCTGGTAGAATGTGGCTGAAGCCAACACCCAGACAGACTTCTCCCACATCTGGAAGCCTCGAATCAGTGCCCCTCAAGGCCAACGTAAAGGACATCCTGCTGACAAAGAGGGGCTTCTGACATGGGGCACTGACTAGGGACAAGAGATTTACCTGTAATTTCTTAGGCTTGGCTTTCTGGCAGGTTCTGAAGTATTTGCTGGTTGGGCTTTGGTGACCAGTTATTTCCTGAGAAAGATGAGTCTAAGCTATTGTTTCTAGTTTGCATAGTAATGTAGGGCTTTCTAGAGAATAAGTTAAAAAGACGCCTCTTCTCCCTTCCCATTCCAACTCCTCCACTGTTACAGAATCAAAGCACATCTCTCAGTGGGGACTAGGACACAGTATGCTCTCTCTCTGTGTCTCTATCTCTGTCTCTGTCTGTCTCTGCCACTGTCTCTGTCTCTCTAAGAATCATTTTTTCTTCTTTCTCTTTTTGGGGAGAGTATAAATTTATATGCAGTTGCAAGAAATGAGAGAGAGATTCTGTGTACCTTTGCACAATTTCCTTCAATGTTTTTTATCTTGCAAAACCACAGCATAATATCAAAATCAGCACACTGACACTGTCACAGTCAAGATACAGATCGTTTCTATCAACATCGGGATCCTTCCGGCTAGACTTTGCTGTAAAAGTGTACCTCCACCTCTCTCACACCCCTCCCCCCATTAATCTGTTCTCCATTTCTATAATGTTGTCATTTCAAAAATGTTGTATAAATAGACGTGCAGCATGTGACCTTTGGCACTGGCTTTCTTCACTTAGTGTGAGCAGATTGTTTTGTGCAGCAGTGGTTCATTCTTCCACCGCCGAGTAGTAGTCCACAGTGTGGATGTATGAGCCTTCACCACATTGAAGGACGTCTGCGTCGCTTCCGCTTGGGGCTATTATGAATAAAGTCTCTGTGAACATTCTTATGCAGATTTTTGTGTGAGTGTAAGTTTTCATTTCTCTGGATAAACATCTAAGAGTGAAATGACAGAGTGGTGTGGTAGTTTTATCAGAAACTGCCAAACTGTTTTCCAGAGCAGCCGTACCATTTTACATCCCCACCAAGAGTGACCCAGATTCTTGGCATTCTCACCAGCATTTGGTGGTGTCACTATTTTTGTTAGCTGCTCTGATAGGTATGTAGTGGCATCTTATTGTGGTTTTTATTTGGATTTCTTTTATGTTTAATGATGTTGGACATTTTTTAATGTGCTTATTTGCCATCTGTATGCTCTCTTTGGTGAAATGTCTGTTCATGTCTGTTGCCCATTTTCTAAGTGGACTGTTTGTTTTTACTATTGAGTGCATCTCTCCTTATAACATGGATCTATGGCAGATTTGAGTATGGAGGCCCGGGTCATTTCCAAAATTAAGCTATTTATCCAGTTGGGTTTTGCTCATTCCTTAGATCTCTTAGGATTAGCAAAAGGTGGTGTTTGAATCCTTGTTTTCTGCTCTGAATAGGGTGGATGTGGGTGCCTGCAGGAAAGGAGCCTTTCCCGTGCATTTACAGCAGCTCAGAAGCACGAACATCTTTCCTCCAACCTGCTATCTGAGGGAAGAGAGGGACAAATTAAATTTCAGTTATTGGCGCCTTGGTTTCCCTGTGTGACCACCAGAGTGAATGAGTCTTAAATTTGTGCTTCTCAAACCTTGATGTGCATGTAAATCACCTGGAGAGCTTAAGATGCAGATTCTGATTCATTGTGCAGAGATTCTGCGTCTCATCAGCTCCAGGTGATGTGGTGCTTGCTCCCTGCTCCCTGTTGCTGGCCCACGGTTGAGAACCAGGGCCCATGGACCACTGAATCATTAAGCTTCTCCTGCTCACAAAGGGGGAAACTGAAAGCCGTGGAAGTTAAGTCCAAGTCACCCAATGCCAACAACCATTTCCCCTCTTGCTCCCATTACCACCTTCACTGACAGCATCTCTCAGCTGCTTAGGGAAAATAAATTTCCTCTCAAAAAGCAACTGAAAATCTAACCCTAAGATGCATTTAGGTCAATGAGTTGCCATGCAATTTCTTCCCAGGGATTTCTGCAGTTTTGACTTGTCTTTAATGATTTGGTATCCAATATGCAGATTCCAAGCTACATCATTATAAATGAGCACCTTTTTCATAAACTCAGTTTCATCAAACCAGCAGACTAAAAACTTTCAGGCTATGTGAGAGTGATATGGAATCAATCTGGCAGCAAGCTATTAGGGACTGAATGTGTCTTCCTAAAATTCATATGTCAAAGTCCTAACCCCCAGCACCTCAAAATATGACTATATGGAGATAGGGCCTTTTAGGAAATAATTAAGTTAAAATAAGAGTGTTAGGTTGGGCCCTATTCTAATATGACTAGCGTTCTTAAAAGAAGACGAGATCAGGAACAGATACACAGAGGGAAGGTGATGTGAAGACACAGGAAGAAGACAGACATCTACAGGCCAAGGAGAGAGGCCTTGGGAGAAACCAAACCTACCAATGTCTTGATCTTAGACTTCTGGCCACCAGACCTGAAAGGAAATAAATTTCTGTTGTTTAATCTACCCAGTCTGTGGTACTTTATTATGGCAGCTCTAGCAAACTAATATACCAGCTAGCTATTCGGATGGGGAAAAAGAAGAGGTAGCAAAAATTTCTTGGCATATTCTGCAGTAAAGTGTACTAGAGAATAGGCAGCTCTCAGCAGCAGGGTGCCAGGCTGGAGATCCTGGTTTCTAAGAAGGTAAGGACAGGGCAAAGTAGAATTCCTATTCTTCAAATTGCACACACTGCTCCAGTGATAGATCTTTTTATGCTTCTTTTAACTGAGCTCCTTCAAAAAGGAGAGAAAAAATTTACAGCATTATTCACAATAGCCAAAAGGTGGAAATAACCCAAATGACCAACAAAATGAGCGGACAAGTAAAATGTATCACATAATGAAAAATTATTCAGCTTTAAAAAGGAATGCTACAACATGGATCAATTCTGAAAACATTATGCTAAGTGAAATAAACCTATTACAGAAGAACAAATATTGTATGATTCCACTAAGATGAGGTACCTAGAGTATTCTTGGGGAAGGAGGAGCATTCAGACTCTGATAAAGTCTCTGAAAGAGGAGATTCATAAGAGAATTGGAAAGGTCTAACGATAAACTTCATATCTCCTGATTTTTCCCCCCACAGTCTGCTTTCTCATCCCTCGCCAGCATTGGCTTAATTTTCTACCTATGTCTCTGTTTAACCTTTGAAACTTCAGGCACCTATGTATCTCTCATTCAATTCCTCTTTACCTCTTTCCCTGTTAAAGTAGAATATTCTGAAAAGTAAAATCATGACTCTCATACAAACATAAAATACTTGCATGTGAAAGATTTTATTTAGCTCATTAACAGAGAATCAGTAAGATGTTCAAGCCAGGTCAAATGAGATTTAGACTTACAGAGATTCATACTTTCTACTTGACAAAATTCTTGTGTTGCCAGGAAGATGATTCACTGACATTGCCAGAGACAGGAAATGGTTCCATGACTTTTGGTTTTCTACAAGTCTACATCTAACTCTACAGAGTTGTAAACTAATCCAATCAAAGACAAAGATGCACACACCCTTATAGGATCTGGCACTCCTGGACATCCAATTCTGTGGGTCAGGAGGGATGGGAAGGAACCTGTCACTAAATTCCTGACTGCACCTGAGCTCAAACCTCTGTGGGTCTGGTCCAGTCTGTCTTTCCTGGGCTGAGCATGTTTTCTCATTAGCTGATCTTCCAAAGCCGCTTGAGCCCCACTTAATCCACATTTATACCCCCTATTGTTTGGTGCCTGAAGGGAACACACACCCTCTGCCAGCAGTCCAGCATTTTCTGCCTCAGCATTTGGCACTTTGTCTTATTTAAAATATACTATAGCCAGAGGCCTGAACAGGATCTCAGCTATCCCTCAAGTTCTGTGTCTACTTTCTCAGTTTTGAGGTGGGAAACCAATATCTGCTCCTTTGGTACAATCCTTCCTCATTCCTCATTGTTTTAGTGTTCATTTTATTGCATGAGCTCACAATGGGGTGGAAAAAGGATTTAGCAAAATAAATATTTTTAACAATATTTGAAACATTTATTCAACTTGAGTCTCTATATATATTAGTCTTTGTAATAAGAGCTAAGATAGATTAAAAAAAAAAAGCCAGCCTTTATAATCTGATTGGAGATAACAGGCAGAAAAAACAGGTGATTAGCAAACTAATGATCTGAGGGGTGCCATGATTCTGCCCGGCTTTCTTATAGTCCCAGCTTTTAAAGGCTTATTGTGTGGCCTGGATTCCCCATTGCTATAAGCTCTTCAGAGCATATTCTGTCAGTTGCCCCAAGTACCTTCTGTGCACGAGGACAAGCCGTTGCCATGTGGGCAGGGTCTTCCCAGTCTCAGCTTGGAAATTTTTATTCACTGGTGTATTAGTTAATATGTTTTTGGAAAAATCTGGGTTTAATTAGGAAATAAAGGGGTAAAGCGTCCTGGGTAGGTGTTACGGGTTAATTGTGTGCTCTCCAAAAAGATGTGTTGAAGTCCTAACCTCTGGTACTTCAGATTGTGATCTTATTTGAATACAGGGTCATTGCAGGGTCATCGCAACTATAATTAGTTAAGATGAAGTCGTATTGGAGTAGGGCCCACCCTGCTCCCGTATGCCTGATATAATAACTGGAGAATGCCACATGAAGATATGAAGATAGAGATACACAGATGACAAGTAAAGCATGTGAAGATAGAGATACACACGTGAGAAAGCAGAGAATGCAGTGCTGCAGCTGCAAGCCAAGGAAAGCCAAGGATGGCCAGCAAACCACGAGAAGCTGGGAGAAGCAAGGAAGGACCCTCCCCTGCAGGTCTCGGACCGAGCACGGCCCTGCGGACACCTTGATGTCAGACTTCTAGCTTCCAAAACCGAGCGAACAAATTATTGTTTTAAGCTACTTGGCTTGTGATAATTCATTATTGCAGCCCTAGGAAACTCATTCAGCAGGTAACCAGGAATGCCCCGTATTCGGTAGATGATGAAATGGGCTCTAAAATGGTTGTAGAACTGAAATAAAAATATCCACCTGAGGGAGCTCTAGAGCCTTGGCTTCCTCAGTCCCAATTTGACTCTAACCCAGATAATGAGGTGGGCGTGGCTGCAAGTGCAGGAGTCCGAGGGAGACAGATGCTGCTGGCTGACCCAGTAACCTGCCCTGACTGTCCTGGCAGGGCCGGGCGCTAGGCAGTGTTAAGACAGCTTTAATGAGGAGGACTCGCCCATACTACCTGTGACTTTGCCAATGAGATATTCCCGGGGAACAGAAATGGTTTGGGGGGAGTGTATTTTTTTCTATGGAATAGAAAGCAGCAAAATCCGCTATTCTCTGGGAATTGCTAGCAGGACTGACAACATAGAAAATTTCTCAATCTGTCCATTACTTTGTGCAAAGCTCCTGAGGTATTTTATTTTCTTAGCCACTCACTCCTTGATACTCTGCTGGCTCTCAGTGTTGTTCTCAGATCAGCAGTTTCAGCATCACCTGAGAACTTATTAAAAATGCAGATTCTTAGGCCTCACTCCAGACTTACTGGATCAGAAGAGGCTGCAGGTAGGGCCCAGCAATTCTGAAGTTTTTTTACAAAGCCATTGAGGTGATTTCTGATTGCGTCACCTAATGTTTGAAGAACCAAAGTTTGAGATTTACTACCATCTGTAGCAGTGCACTCTTCCTGAGGTACTTACCTGCATTTTCAGCTGCTTTTTCACTATGTCCCATCCTGGTTCATTCCTCCTTTATTCCCTTGCTCATATGTGCATATATATGTATTCATTCAGCAGACACCCAGGAAAAGATATCCTCTAGTCAGTTTTGTAGATGGATCTAGGATGGAACTGAAACTCTCATGGGATGTTGGTTAAGCTTTAGTTATAAGAGCAAAGACTCTTTCAAATTTCTTTAGTTGACAGTATTTATTGCAAAGAAACAATGAGAATGAGTGTCTCAATTGCAATCAGACAAAAAAATCTATATAAAGCTATTTGTGTGAGGGACAGAGACACACAGAGAGAGGGAGAGGGAGAAGGAGAGAAGAGAACAGAGAGGAGAGGAGAGGAGAAGAGAGGAGAGGAGAGAAGGGAAGAGAAGAGAAAAGAAGAGAGCAGAGAAGTAAAGACAGGAAATCATCTCAATGCCATGGAGTCTTGGAATGTTCCCCACAAGACGCAGTTGCCCCCAGCCGCCCCAGCAGTTCAACACAGGTGTTCTTTGCTGCTGGCTCTAGAAACGCCACTCACGTACGACAGAGCTTTGCTATGCCTCTGCTTCTTCTATGACTGTTTCTGCTTCTCCTCAAGCTCACTGATTACCCCTAGGTCTGATGGCCACGAGGGATCTGCATATTGGCTTTTCTTGTTGTTTTCTTTCAGCTCAGGCTGCCAGTGCCAAGTTCCTCTCTGTCTCACACTGAAAGAGCTCACAGAGAGGTCCGATTGGCTCTCTGTTTCATGTGTCAGTGTGGAGCGTCCCCGTGGGTAGAGCCTTGTCATGGTCCATCTACAGGTGACAGCTCTTGCTGGAACACCAGTCCCTGGTTGGTCAGCTGTGGCTAGAACACATGGAGGCACAGACAAGAAACTGCTTCATGCTGTGAGGTTTTCAAGGGACAATGTTAGATCCCTCTCTGGATTAGATGAGAGATCCAAGAGGAACATATAGGTCTAAAAGTCATGACTGTGTAAGCAGATGGTAGTTAAAGCCTCATGTGTGGTAACATTGCCCAGGGAAGGTGATAGAAGGAAAGAGAAAAGGAAGCCTAGGATCACGAACATCTCCTAAGGGGTAGATAGAGGCCATTAAAATATAGGCACTAGCATTTGTTGAGTACTGACTATTTGTCAAGCTCTATGCTTTGATGCTTTATAAAAATTACCTTATTTATTCTTTAAAACAATCCTGTGAGCTGGGTTTACCATTCTTATCCCAAGTTCACAGATGCAAAGGCTGACCAGGGCTTACAAAGATCAAGGTCACACAGCTTATAAATGGCAGAGCTGGGATTTCAATACAGTTTTATCCAACTCCGACGTTCTTGCTCTTGCAGGTTGGCTTCCAAAGGAATGATCAGAAACATGATAGGGATAATTCCCTATATTCCAAGGTGATCATCTGTTCTTAGGGGGAAATGATTAAGAGAAGAATCTGAAAGGAACCTCTTTGGGCAATTAGAAACTTTTAATGAAATTTCAATTTCAATTGGGAGAGTCTGATTGTAATGAATCAAGAAAACAGGCCATCACCTTGTAAGTTATGTAAATGTCTAACCATTATGCTGTACACCTGAAACTAATATAATGTTTTATGCCAACTATAATTGAAAAATTAAAAAGAAACACACAAAGATGATAGGCCAAGGAGACAGTGAATGTCAGCTGTGAGAGTAAGAAGTGTGGAAAGGCTTGTGTTTTGTTGTCTGCTGTTTTACTGTGATATGATAAACCATACGATAAACCAGTTTTTCCAATCAGAAGACAGAAATCACACCAATAATTCAAACAGGGAAAATTTAATATAGAGAATTACTAAATTGGTAAAAGGGGGTTAACTATAAAGAGGAGTGAAGAGAACTCTGCAGCTATAGGAATAACAGGTATAGGGAGAAACCACTACCTCTAGGGAAGATGCCAAATGTCCAAGGAAGACGAAGTTGGCAGAGGGGCTTTAGGGCTGAGATTAAGAAATAACTGCAGAGAGTGTGACCTTGGCCGCTGGGTGGGATAGTGCTGCAGGCTGCCACTGGCAACCTGAAAACTACCTGCTGGGTGCCGGCGAAGCATCTGGGAAGCCGCCCTCTGGATTTACACTGAACCTTCCAGAGGGCACGTGCCACTCGATCTCCCACTGGCCCCGCTGGCTTCCACGCTGCAGAAACAAGAAGACACTGGAACCAGGAAGAGAAACCCCTTTCACCTGCAGAGTTCCTTTAGCACCTGCTCCCGATAAAACTTACCACTGTGACAGGCAGCGAAGGAGAAATGTCTGCACAACCCAGCTCCGGTGTCACTGAGCAGGACGACGAAAGGAGGATTTGGAGCTCCGAAGCGATAAATTGATAACCAGTCCAAATGGGACATGTTGCAATGGAAGAACCAGTAAGTTAAATGTTCATAACTGTGAAAGTTTGTTCGTGGGGGAGCTCCCCAGAGCTCCATGGAGAATTCTCACGCCTTTCTAGTCCTGCCCACTCGCCCAAGTTCTGTTCCAGTCTGGAAGCTACCGCCACTTTCTCTGATGAACCTTGAGTTCACGTTCACATGTTTAGATTTCGGGTACACGGAATTAAGCTAATTCCGCTATTGTCATCTGTCTATGTAAAGCCCTTCTCTTCTTTTATTTTTCTCTTAATTTCCAAGCCTCACTCCCATTCCCATTCTACCTTATTCCCTGTATATGTTTGGTTGGGTATGTACATACATGTCCATAACTTTGAAAAGTACGTAGAATTGTGCATGTATTTACATACATACATACATATGTGTGTGTATGTGTGTGTGTATATACACACACACACACACACAGTGTTAGGCCACAAGTCTCATTCTGTTTCTGTTTTTTTCCTGTCCACAGTATGATCAGCTGTATGCACCTCTCGTTCGTTGCTACCTGCTGCTTGGCTCTCCACGGGATGCAGCCGGTACAGTTTACTTCTCTTTTCCCTTTGCTATTACTAGGCCATTCCCACAAACTGCAGGGATACGCACTCTTGTACATGTTCTCTTACAGACTGGAGTAAAGTATCTCAGAGCTGCACCCAGGAGTGGGCTTGCTGGGTATATGCGTAGGAACTCTACTGAGTTCTACTAAACTGCTTTCCAGAAGACTGCATTGTCTACACTCCCATTCCGACTGCACAATAATGTCCATTTCCCTTCCTCCTTGTCAATAATTGCTATCATCTGACTTCCTAGTTTTTCCTGTGTTGTGGGTCTAAAATGGAATCTCCTTTTATATAATTTGCATTTCTCTAACAGTAAACTTGAACATATCTTCATATTTTTCCTTTTATATCTTTGCCCCATTTTTCTACAAGTTCCTGACATTTTTTGTTGTTGTTAATTTCCTTGTACATCATAGGTAAGATGTTGTTAAAGGGCTCACATAGTGTTTTAGGCTTTTCAAGCCACATGTTCTCTGCTGCACCAACTCAGCTCTGTTGTTGCAGTAAGTAGCCGTGTGTAAATGAATGAGCGGGGCTGTGCTCCAATTGAACTTCACTTACACAAGCAGGTGGCAGGGCCAGAGTCAGCCTGTGAGCCACGGTTCACTG
The DNA here is from genome assembly GCA_003508835.1 of Eonycteris spelaea. NCBI lineage: Eukaryota > Metazoa > Chordata > Mammalia > Chiroptera > Pteropodidae > Eonycteris > Eonycteris spelaea. Next base: position 11,082,827 of record PUFA01000047.1, read on the forward strand.
ACCTTTGTTCTAGACCTTACTTCCTTGTTGGATTCCAACATCGAAGTTATCTTCCTCCACTCTGTCTGCGATGTCCTTTGTTGGCCAGAACTATCTATGGGCTCAAATCCACCAATCTTTTGCCAAATAGTTTGTGCTTTCGGTATTAATTGAAAACGTTCTTTCTGACCTCAAGATGGCAAATGTATCTGACATTTTTTTTCTACTGATTTTATATTTTTATCATTCACATTTAGATTTTTAGATTGCCCAGAATTGACCTCGGTATGCAGTGTTTACTTTCCTCCATACGATAAACCAGTGTTTCCAACACCATCTATTAAATCCTTTCCCCACAGGTTTGTGGTATCAACTATCATATATCAGTTCCCGTACATAAATAGATCTGTTTCTGAGCTCTTTGTTCTGTTCCACTGACTTATTTACCTCTCTGCCAACAATGCACTGCTTTTACTATTCTGGCTCTGTAGTGTGTCGTCATATCTCATGGTGTGAGTCTTTATACTTCCTTGCAAAGGCCCAGGAATCCACATCTATTTCAATGATGCAGATGTCTTCGTACCTTCTCTGCTGCCACCTGGCTTCCTTTAAAGGAAGAAGCACAGAATATGAAGTCAGGCAAACTCTAAGTGACAACTCCTTTAAATGCCATTCGACTATTATTTCTTGAATGAATTAGGACGGAATTGTTTCTGTCATTCCCACTCCTTTTCGTTTAGAATCAGACTACAGTTGTATTTGAAAATACACACACACACACACACACACACACACACATATTGACTCATATTGACCTAATTATTGCTGAATTAGGACTCACTTGAACTACCTTAATTAAAAATATATATACAGGGTCAAATGGAGATACTTCTGGAAGTAACATCACAATGGCTGCCCAAAAAGAGCCCCATGGTCAGTTCAAACGTGTATTAGTTGGTGATGGTGGGACTAGAAAATGTACATTTGTGAAACATCATCTTACTGATGAATTTGAGAAGTATGTAGCTACCTGGTGTTGAGGTCCACCTCCTTGTGTTCCACACCAACAGAGGACCTATTAAGTTCAATGAATGGAACATGGCTGGTCAGGAGAAATTTGATGGACTGAGAGATGGCTATCACATCCAAGCATTTGTGCCATTATAATGTTTGATGTGACTTTGAGAGTTACTTTCAAAAATGTGCCTAACTGTCGTAGAGACCTGGTACAAGTATATGAAAACATCCTCATTGTGTTGTGTGGCAACAAAGTGAATGTTAAGGACAGAAAAGTTAAGGTGAAATCAATTGTCTTCCACCGAAAGAAGACTCTTCAGTACTATGACATTTCTGCCAAAAGTGGCTACAACTCTGAAAGGCCTTCCTCTGGCTCTCTGGAAAACTAATTGGAGACCCTAACTTGGAATTTGCTGCCATACCTGCTCTTGCACCGCCAGAGGTGGTCATGGACCCAGCTTTGGCAACACTGTAAGAGCATGATCTAGAGGTTGCCCAGACAAGTGCTCTCCTGGATGCAGATGATGACCTGTGAGAAAGTGAAGGGAGCCCAGCCTCAGAAGTCTGGTTTTATAGGCAACTGTCCAGTGATGTCAGTGGTGCAGCATATTTGCCATTTTATTATATAGCTAAGCAGAACATGTGCTTCATCTGTTGGATGCTGAAGGAGATGAATGGGCTTCAGAGTGAATGTGACAGTTAAAAAAATATCTTTATTTTTTTGGACTTACATATTTAGCTGTATTGGAAGACAGTTGTTCCCCAACTGACTTTCAAATATGAACTGCTACAGTCACATCACAATATTTGGTGGTGAAATCTTGTTACTTGTTTCTGTCATTCTCATTCTTTTTCATTCAGAATCAGAATAAAGTTGTATTTCAAATATACCTTTCCACACATGCACATACATACACACATATTGACTCATATAACTAAAAAGACCAAAGAATGACTCTGTTTGACCTAGGGGTTCAAAAAATATCATTAGGGCTCTCCCTCTCCCTCTCTCTTTCTCCACCTTTCATCTCTGCTCTTCCCTGTTAACCTGCATTCTCAGCACTCTCTCTCCCAAAGATACTGTCAGGATTACAGTGTTTTTACTGCTCCTGATGTGAGAACAGACCCCTTTCTCATCAAACATTCATATCTGCCCCTGCAAAATGGTCTTTGACTGCCCGATTGGCTCTTGTGCCTTTCCTGGATCAATCATAGTGACTGAGAAGGTGGTCCTGTGAATGACGCCCACCAACTAGTGGACGAGCATTCCCCAAAGGAAAGATGCTTGTGTTGTGCTGTCGTTAGGGCAGACCAAACACCCACAGATGTCCGCCTCACCTCTTGCCTGCCATGTGTTACCACAACCCTTACAACTCTGAGAATTGTTATAGGGGAGGGCACTAAGGCTCAGAGAGTTTAAGTTACTTGGAAAAGCCCCACAACCTGCAAGAGGCCAAGGCAGCATTAGCAACCTGGTCTGTCTACGTTAAAGTTGAGCTCCTTCCACCACGCCACACACTGCCATTCGATTATACTGCTGTTGCTTCAAACCCGCCATAGCACAAAGTAAGCTCATCATTTTTTCTAAGATGATGTCTGAAGTCTGAAGTCTCCAAAACTTTTTGCCATTTCTCCAGTCTCCCAGGTGTGAACATTTGCTGTCCTTTTCAATTGATTCAGTCTTTTCTTTCATCCTCATGACCAGTCCTTGTTAATCTCTTCCTTCTTCCCATTCCTTTTCTTACCTGCTCTCTGCGTACCTGTTCACGGGCTGATCACTTGGCATTTGGACTACTATGCTATCTATTCCCCATCTCAGTCCATCCTGTATACAACCACACATTAAATTCCCTAAAATACAAGACTTATTTATTTTTTTCAATTTTTATTAAATTCTTTAGGGTAATGTTGGTTAATAACATTATATAAATTTCAGGTGTACGACTTTATAATACAACACCCATATACTCCATTGTGTGCTCACCATCCAAAGTCGAGTCTCCTTCCGTCACCATATATGACCCCTTTTACCCTCTTAGTCCTCTCTGTACCTACTTCCCCTCTGGTAACCACTATTCTGTTGCCTGAAACTATGAGCTTGTTTGGGGTTTTTTTTTTGTTTGTTCGTTTGTTGCTTTTTGTTTTATACAGGATTTCTTTTTTTAAGTTATGATTCTTTCTGCTTAAACATGTGTATTAGTTTGTGCTAGCACAATAATGCATAGCAGCATAGCAGAGCACTCCAAAACTCAGGGGCTTAAAACACGGCTATTTATTATGGGCAAGCATTTATGTATCTACTAAATTTTGGCTGACCTGGGCTGGCTGGAGGCTCTGCTTCCAGTTGGGGCAGCTTTGTTTCTCACTGCAGGTCTGTGCAGCAGCTCCGCTTCTTGGGTCTGTCTGCTCCTGTTAAGGGCTTTGCTCTTCCATGGCGACGGCAGAAACATGTGAGACCTCTCAGGGCCTACAGCTGGAATTGACACACAGTCATAGTCTAAGCTCCAAGTCAAGGGACAAGGGCATATATTCTACCACACGGAGCCTATGGAAGGATGTGGATAAAGAGACAGGGGAAGAACTAGAGTCGTCAGCTAAATCTACTACACAGAGTCAAGTTGTCGCCACTGTCTAGATTTCAATATCTTCTGTGGTCTGGTCTCACTTCATTCACCCAAGCCCCTCACGTTGGGCTATTCATCTGGGATACAGTTCACGACCTTGAAAATCTTACAGAAGTCAGACAAGATTAGGCAATTTCAGATAGCAAACTGTGTTCCAACTGCAGGCCACACTTAGCCTGCCCCCTGCTTTCCCACCACACAAAAAAAGAGAAAGGAATTTTATGGGCCTACTAGTTTTTACAAAATAAACAAATGTTAACACAATTTCCTCTAGGAAATAAACTAAGCCAGAGATCTTCTTACAGTTTTATTTTAAGGTTTTTTGTTTTGTTTTGTTTTGTTTTGACAAAAAAAAAATATTTTCTCAGTAAACAATGGCAGCAGTTTATTTTTGTTGGATTGGCTTAAATCCTCCCCTGCTTTCTTTTTGTGGATTGAGAGACTGACTACAGAAATGAGAGAGAGTTTTTTCAATTCTTTTTTTGTGTGTGGTTTCTCTGGCTGAAAAATAAAAGCTCTGCATTCTTTCTGTATTCAGTACACTTCAAAGTTATAAAAATTTAGATAAAGTACATCAGGGTTATGGTTGTTCTAGATTTCAGCCTATTTATAACTTCCTCATATTTCACATTTGTTTGACCTCAGGTTAAAGGAATGCTTTTGAAAGTAGCATGATTTGATCCTAGCAATGGATGTAGCAAAAATACTTGGGTCAATAAGTTAAATTAAAAGGCTTAAAATAAAATAATAAGAAGAAAAAGAAGCAGCAAAAACTAGATTTTGCAAACTTTAAGCTCAAGCCTGCATGACAATAGGAAAATTTCTTAGCTTTATTCCTATGAAAAGTTTATATTGTGAAATATGTTTTTCAAACTTTACTGGAGTGAAAAATTTGAGTTAAAAAAGACCAATTTCCCAATACTCTTAACTCATTTTCATAGCTTACGTAGGGCTACTATTAGATTTGTCTTTACTATTCCTATATATGTATTTTATTTCTTTTCTTGTCCATCAAAGTCTGAATATCTTCATGTGTGTTGTAGATTTTCAACACGGTATTACCTAAAATATATGTTTCAGTGACTTATTGAGAGGAAAAAGCAAGTTATAAAACAGTATGTATATAAGATGTTATTTTTGTTGATAAATATCTAATACGTATATCTATTTATATGTGTATCAATCATCTATCTACCTATGGAGAGAGAAAAAGAGATATATACACACATAAACATATACACACGCAGGATAATGCATAAGAACATGTCTATAAGGAAGATATCAGAATATTAACAATTACCTTTGAGTGTTAACTTGTCCCCTATGCTCCCATTGATTTATTTTCTTATGTTTCAATTTGTCTGTAATGAACATGTATTATTACCTATGTTATACTAAATGGGATTTTAAAAAGAGAAAGATACTTAATAGTTTGGCTTTTTCATCTGAGGAATTCTAAAACTCCTCTAATTTTAAGGAAACTAATGACAAAACCTTCAGTAGGGGCATCATTTGAACATATAATTGGAAATTATATGGCTAGCTATATTGTTCCACTAGGCAGAAAATTCAAATGAAGAAAATTAAAGATGAGAAGGGGTGAGTCTGAATCCTAGCGATGGTTTTCTTCATCTGGCTGGTCCTAATGGATCCCTTGAGTAGCACACGGAGTACAGAGGCAGTGGTGCCTGGAGTTCCCTCTGAGTTTGGGCTCATGTATTAGAGTTTCATCTGCAATGTACAGAGGGAAGTAGTCATAAGACCGAGGTTCAGGCAGAACTTGTTAAGTGAGATTTTAACTTAGGCTTAGAAATTTGTTCTTGTGCAACAATACTTCAAAAAAAAATTGTCATTCATTGCGATATTATGGATAAGAAACAATACTAACAATGTGCGTAGGTTTAGAATTTGGCAGATGGTATTGTACTTCTTATAAATCAAAAGAAATTGCAACTCTAATTAAAATTAATCTCTACTCGTGTTTCCAAATGTAGCCTACTAAAATTTAGATTCCGGAGAACATTTCACTGTGGAGATTATGATAGTTTATGAACAAGCAATCCCACAACTGGTTTTAAGAACCTACTGTGTATTAGTTCCTATTAGTTCCTACTGTGTATTAGTTGTTATGACTACAAAGAAGAATGAAGAAATGAACTTTGCATGCAGGGAGTTTGGCTTATCACAGCAACAAATTCGGGGTTTGCTGTGTCCTTTTATTTTAAATAATTCTTAGAACAACAAAGAAAAATGAGGAACGATGATGAGAGAATCTCAGCCACGTGAATGATTATGAGGCTGTTTTGTAGATGGACCTTGTTGCCACCCTGGATCAAGGCCAGTTACACCACTGTGGGCAGCAGGGCAAAGGGTTAGCAAATGGAGATTAAAGAGTAGCTCAGAGCAATTAGATCACATAAAGTCCCAAATGTCTAATTTATCAGACTGTATCCAAGTTTGGATCCTGTCGCTAAAAAAAAAAAAAAAAAAGAAGTGCACATGTTACTTACAAACAAACCTGAGGGCATGCCATCTATTATCAGCAATAAACAGATTTGATTCTTTTGTAAACGAGGTTGTCAGGGCCCAAGGGATTTGTCAGGACTCAGATAATCCTCGAATCATCTGTCTGCCTTATGATGGTAACAGGAAATTGTCAGTAATAAGACCAGTTAACAATTTTCTTGTCTGGGGCATTAAAGATTATTCCACAAAACCCAGAGAGTCTTAACCAATCAGCTTTCGTTACATGGTTCAACACTGCACGTCTTATCAAGTCTCATGTCCATAGAGGCTGTGAAGACTGTCAATGGTGCAAGTCACTGGGACCTCACTGTGAAAGACAGGCCGGAACTTCAGGAATTTTAAATCCAGTATGGTACAGAATTCTGCAGCCACATAGATGCCAAAATGCATATGGTGTCTCACTCCCCACATACAAAGACAGCACAGGGAGTGCTCCGGGTCAGGTCGAGTTAGGGACTCACAGCTTCATGAAGGTGAAACTGTGGTTTCTCTTTGCTTTGACTTATTGTTCATGTGATTTAAATTTAGTGTTTTGAATAAGTAATACATACATGTGGTTCAAAAAGATTTTTAATTGCAAAAGAGATGTAGTAAATATTTTTCCCCGCCTCTTTTTCCACTTGCTCTGTTCTTACCGCTCACACCAGGTAAACCCTGTCATAAGTAGTAATATTTTACCCTTTCAGAGGTTTTAAATAATTGACTACAAGAATATATAAAACACATTTTTATTTTACTTTTTTACACAAAATATGGACTATAATACCACTCTTCTGGGCTTGTTTTTCCCTCCTCACAATATATCTTCTATTATATGCAACAAAATGGCTTCTATATTTATACATGGAAATCATCTTTATTCTTCTTGCATAACTTTGTTTTATTTATCATACTTTAGAAAATTGGTCCCCTATTGATGGACATTTTGATTAACTTTCCAATATTTTGCGATTACAAACACTGATGCAGTGAATAACCTTGCACATGAGTTCTTTCACATGTCATTACTATTGACTTTTCATAGGGCTGCCTGGTAGTGGCCAAAATAAGGCCTCTTCCCCTAGCTCTGTTAGTTATCAACCAGAATTCCTAATAGATTCTTACAGTAGGCAAACATCCTCTTTTATTTCCCCAATACATGAATAGCCAAGGGATCGTTTCTGAAGCCTGGCTATAATTCCTTTGTCTCCTTCCCCCTCACCCTCATCCTTACATGTCTCCTTAACTTCCTCCTGTAAGAACTAGCAACTTGGGATTGGTTGCCTTTTTTTTTTTTTTAATCACATCATTTAAAATTGCATTTGGATTGCTATCATTTTTCTTCTGAGAGGTAGGAAAATGTTGCTGAATGATTTCTTGCATCTTCTTAACAAGTCAAGGTGTCAGTCATTCACTCAACAAGTAAATTATTACAACCTTTGTGTTTGAAAACAACACGGCTTTATTATCTTAAGGTTCTGGAGGTCAGAAGTGAGAAATAGCTTTCATGGGGATAAAAGCAAGGTGCCTGCAGGAATGCGTTCATTCTGGAGGCTGGAGGGAGGAAGTTGTTTCCTCACCTTTTCCAGCTTCTAGAGGCTGTCTGCATTCCTTGGTTGGTGGCCCTTTTCACTCTAACCTTGATTGCATGTCACATTTTGTTCTTCCTACTCTCACCCTCTTGTTTCCCTCACCCAAGGACTCCACCAGTGCCTTCGGCCCTCCCAGATCATCTAGAATAATTTCCTATCTCAATATTTAATTACACCTGCATGTACCATATTCATAGGTTCTAGGGATTAATACTTGGACTTTTGGGGAGACTGTGGCTCAGCCTGCCAAACAGGTGATTAAAAAGCAGCAGCCGGGGAGCAAGATAATTAGTAACATAAAAAATGAATTAAAATAACAAAGGGGATTATGTAAAGAATAATCTTGGCAGAGGACATCTCAGGATTCAACACTTTGTGAGTTCATCAATTATGTTTTGAGCATATGCGGTGTGTCAGGCACGATTCCAGGCACTTGGGATATATTAGTGAACAAAACAGGCAAAAATCCCTACCCTCACGGGCTTATACTCAACAAAGACACCACAAACCTGTTATTGTAATTTAGAAGTGGATAAGTGCTGTGGAGAAAAGGATGGTCAGTGGGAGGGGTCAGAAGAGCAGCGAGCGTGTGTGTGTGGGGGGAACCCTCTGCCTGCAGACACTAGGGGGCGCTGTAGCCCAGTGTGGGAGGCTGAGCTCATAAGGATGCTAGCTAGTTACACAAACAGTATTTGATAGCCTAAAGGAATTTTAGAGGTCAGCTAATATAACTTCTTCAGTTTTGAGAAAAGCTCAGGCTCAGGTCCACAATGTGGCCACTAGTTATTCTGCATTTGGCCTAAATTTGAGAGACAGTCTCCTCCTCTCTCCCCAAGAAGGCCAGACATATTCGTCAGGTTATCAAAGGCAGCTCCTGCCAGTAGGAGAGGCTGGGAGGGTTTTGTATTAGAACAGCAGGAGGGCTGGATGATTTCAGAGTGTAGTTCTATGTATGCCACTGTTGAAAAATCGTTCCGCGGAACTTCTAATATGCCTCTTTCTAAGTGTAGCATTCTGAAGTCTTAAATCAGTGACTCTGGCACGTCAGTCTTTGAGACTCAACTTTGGTGAAAATAACCTACATTGGCCAGACACCAAAAGGAAGTGAAAAATAGATTATGATAAAGAGCCTTTGGTGTTTATAACAAAAGAATGATACAGCTTCATTTTCCTAATTGTTACTGCTTTAAATGGTTATTTAAGTTATTTAAGCTTTAAATTATTTAAGTTAAGCTTTAAAAGGTTACGATAAACTACATTTTTATCCAATATTTCCTTGGAGTATTTCCCAAAAGTGCAGTTGAGCCGATATTGTATTTCTAAGATTAACAGTGAGAGCTTTTTGAGTTTTCTTATAATTGTAAGACCAAGTGGTAACAATGTAACACATTTCTATTCAGACCTGTGTTTTTTTAGGGCATCATGGTTGAGACTTGAGCATTTGGGTGATTTATAGTCTAGCCCAAGACAGTCCCTTCCAGCTGCTGTATTCTGTCTGCTTGCTCTACTCCGTCCCTGACATTTTCAAACTCACTCTCCACACCCCAGGTGGCTGCCCCCTTCTTGGCAAAGCCGCCGGTTTTCCTGCCTCCCTTACGCAGAGGGCATTGCAGCATCCTTTCCCCATAGCACCAGCAGACCTCAGAAAACACCTGTTTTTCCTACGTACCTGCCTCTTTCACTACACTGATAGCTGCTTTTTCAAATCTTTTTTTTTATTATTGTGATGGAATATATGCAACATCAAATTTACTATTTTAAACATGTAAAATTTACAGTTTAACTGCATTAAGTACATTCACATTGTTGTGCAACCATCACACCATCCATCTCCAGAACTTTTTCATCTTGGAATCAAACTCTGTACCTATTAAATAATAACTCACCATCTACCCCTCCTCTCAGCCCCTGGTAACCCCTATTCTCCTTCTGTCTCTATAAATTTGATTACTCGAGGAAATTCAAATAAATGGGATCATCTAGTTTGTGTGTGTGTGTACGCATGCTAGGCTTCTTTCACTTAACATGATGTGCTCAAGGCTGTACATCCATGCTGTAGCGTGTGTCAGAATTCATCCAAAAAGCTTCTTGAGGTCAGGAATCATTTCAATAAAATTTTAAGTCTGTTTGAGTTGAAAAAAAATGGATGGATATGAATGTAAAGTAAAGGGATCTGTAAACGATTTCAAAAGGAAGTTAACACCAACTGCTCCGAGCCCACAAATTAAGAGGCATGTGTGCACATGACCACAGTGCCTAACTCCCCAGGCCAACCTGCTGCTTCACCACTTTCCGGAGCTTATGCAAATGTTTGTTGTGAATAACTCCAATTTGGATCCACACAGGCAAAGAAATTCTAGGAAAAGGGGTTCCAGCTGAGCTGGGCAACAATGTGAAAGCCACCACAATGCTATTAGAGTATATACCAGATAGGAGAGAGCTTCCCTGTTGACCAGACATAGATAAGAACCAAACTCTCTGTCATTTTACATATTCAATAACTGGAAGAATTTCCTGTAGATAGTCTCTGGCTCCATACATTTTGAAAATTTTATCTTCCACTAGACATATACTTCTCGTGCCAGGTGCCCTAGGGACACATTGTTATTAAGATATGACCACTAACCTGTACCTTTATGCAGGTTAGTCAACACAGTGTGTCAGCACATCCAGTTCTAAACCAGGACTGCTAACAATAACTGAAAACGGAAGTGACTACAAATCATATAAACGTATTCTACTAAACCTAAACCTAATATATCCCAGCTCAACTTCTCCTTTTCTGGAACCCCAAAATGCCACAGCCACTCCAATACCACCCAACACAAAGGAAGTCTGAGAGAGAGAAAGTTGGCGTAGGCAGAAAAGGTATCTTCACAGTCTATTCCTGAAGATGGTGTTTCTAAAGCAGAAAACTAACAGCCTTTCTTAGTGGGACTGCCTGTACATCTCTAGCCCTGCACCCTAAATGATAATAATGCACCCCAAAAACCCACCCGATTGATAGTTTCCTTCCATGTTGAGAGCTATTATTTCTCCCACTAGGGAGAAGGTGACAATAAGAAAGTAAATTCACAAACACGCAAATAAATATTGTGATGAGCTCAGTGATGGAAATGATTATATTGCTTTGGCAGTGAAATAGTCGGGGCTGGGGAGAGTTATACTCTAGTTTGGGTCATACTCACAGGCCCCTTTGCACAGGTGGCCGGTAGGGTAAATGTCCTGGAAGATGAGACAGTGTAGCCATAAGCATTCTGGGGATACGGAACAGCATATACAAAGGCCCTGAAGTGGGAGAAGGCTTAGTGAACTTAAAGAAATGTGGAAAGAAGACAGAGTCTGAGATAAGATTGGAAAGACAGGCCGGGACCAGATCATGTAAAGCATTCAGTTTTGTAGTGAAGAATTTGGGTTTTACAATAAATGCTTTCCACTGGAAGCCACCAAAGGGTTTTAAGAAGAAAACTGATGTGATGATGATAATGAGAAGTAATTAACACTACTGAGGTCTTGCTCTGGGCCAGGCAAGGTTTTAATCTCTTTATATATTTTATATACATATATAATATATATGTTAACTCAATATATCCTTATAATAACCCTATGAGGGGAGTACTGTTTATAGTCCCATCTTATAGGTGAGGAAACTGAAGAACCCAGAGCTTACATAACTTGCCCAAAGTCACACAGATAGTAAACTGTTTTAATAACTTAGCAGTCTCCCAACTGTGAAGTTGCAGGGATTGTATTTGCTGAAAGACTGGCAGGAACTGCAGTGAAGAGTTGTGTTTGCTCTCCATGACTTCAGCAAGCATTTCTTCGGCTCAGAGAGCTGTCAGCAGCTGTTCTGATCCTATTACAAGCATATATATCTTATAATGGATTAACCGTTAACCAAGGCATGCACATGGTGATGCTCACAAACTTTGTAAGGCAGTATTTTAACAACAAAAACACCAAATCCCTAGAAAATGTGGTCTTTTCTGGCTCGAGGAGAGTTGGATTCGGTCATCAGAAAAACTGCTCAAGAAGGAGCTTTCCATTTGAACCCTTTGCTCTCTTTCACATGACAGCCAGGAAGTTCTGATAGCCCCACCTGGGCAGTTGCGCAGAGTAGGGAGGGCGTGGCTTGCAGGGACAGGGAGGTGCGTGGATAAAAGTGGGCGTGGCAGGGAGAGCTGGGACGCGAGACGGGGCGTCTCAAGGGGCGGGCGCAGGAAGAGCGTTGTGGGGCGTGGCGACGTTGGGGGCGTGGTCTAAGGCGGGGCGAAGTGGAGACTGGCCTTGCGGGGGCGGGACGCGCGTCGGGAAGATGGCGCTACGTCTGCTGTGGAGGGCGGTGCGCAGAGCGGCGGCGGCGCCCCCGAGGATGTGAGTGCAGATCCCCAGTACCCCGCCACTCAGCTGGGCTCAGCCCTGCGGGCCCGCGCGGCCTCCCCGATTCCGGGCGAGAACCCTGGCTGGCGGGGTTACCATGCGCCTGCCGCGCGCCGGCTCGACCTCTGTCTGCCAAGGTCGCAAAAGCCCTGCGAGGGTCGCCTCCACTGCCTCCCGATGGGGGGGACCCTTCCTGGGCCCGGAAAATGGGTACAAAGTTTCGATCTGTTAGCCCCAGAAAACAAAACTAGCCTCCTCCAAATTTGGTAACTGTGAACATGCAGAGGTTTTATAAAAGGGGCCCTGGAGTTGGCCTGAGGCTGTTCACCTGATGCATAGGAACACCTTCTATTCGTTTTTTCGGCACAGCAGTTCCCAAACTAGTCTAAAGACCCTTTCACACGCGAAAAATTATTGAGGACTCCGAAGAGCTTTTGCTTGTATCTATTGATTTTTACGGTATGAGGAATTAAAACTTAAATGTTAATTCTAAAATAACAAGCCTACTACATTTTAACACAAATAACATCATTATTAAAAATAACTTATTTTCCAAAAAATTGGTAAGAAGGGCATGGTTTTATATTTTTGAAAATCTCTTTGATTTAGTAAAGGACAGTTGGAGTCTCCTATCAGCTGTTCTTGAGAAAGTGTACAAATAAATTCCGGGCTCACGCAGATGCAGTTATTGGTTAGAGAAAGGAAGAGCTTGGGGCCCCTCTCAGTGTCTCAGGGATCCCAAGATGTCTTGGGACCACACTTTGAGAATCATTGGTCTAGCACTTGTCCCGTTTACTAACTACATGCACATACGTTTAACTTCTTTGATTCCCTGACCACCAGGTGAAGTTGGGTAATTTGTTTATAAAGATGAGGGAACTGAGGTGCAGAGAGGGCAAGTAACTCTCTCAAAGCAGAGAATTGCAGAGTTCCATTCAGAAACCAGGTCTGTGACTCCGGAACTTTTTACATCTGCTTGCTCCCTCCTTCTTGACTCACCAGTGTCTCATGCCAGGACCCACCTGGTTGTATGCATTCCAACTTCCCATTTCCTACTCCCGGGCCTGGTACATGGCCCTGAGCTCAGGGGATCACCTGTGGAACCAGGGGAGCCACTGAGGTGTAAATGCAGACCCTTCCAGAAGGTCTCTTCTGGCCTATGAAGGAGCCAACTTTTGTGGCCTGTTCAACAATGGGTCTAGTGACCACACGCAGTTACCTACTTCTAAGGCTTTTGGGGCTCAGCCAGCAATGCTCTTCACCTCAGCACACTGTTTTATTCTTAACACACCTGCACACCCCACCAAAGCCATGGCAGCAGGCTTTCATGCAGGGGCCTTCTTGGAGCTTACACTCCAGTTAAATCCTCTGGTCCTGGTGCCTTCAGAACACACAGGGATGGGAGGAGTAAAGGTGCCAAATGTCAATATAGAGATGCCTTCATTTCTACTCAAGTTAGGTTGCACTTCTGCTTCAGGTCAGTGGGCCTGCTTCTGGTTTTTGTTTTTGTTTTTTCTTGTTTTTAGAGAATCAGCACCATTGCTGATAGGTAGGGACCATTCCTGACCCCTCTTCCTGACCCCCAACATTTGCAGTTCCAGATGCTTCCCGCCTATCCTGTCTCCAGCCCTGCTGTTCTCTGTGGTCACTGCTTAATTTATGTAAATATGCAACCCTCAAGTTTGGGGAGCATAACTTTCCACTCCTAGTATGCTATTTATTACTAGGGATGTCTTTTCTTTTAAGCCCTCTCAACTGACAGAGCTAAGAAATTTATGTGTGAATAGTAACCCATGGGTATACACACATTTACAAATACTTCTATGTGTAACCATCTGTTTCTATATTAAGTTAAACATGAGTTCATACTGTTTCCAATTCTACTCCAATACCACATGGATTATTCTAGCCTCCTCCCCTTGCTTATTTGTAAAATTTTCACTCCAGCAGTGAGAAACCTGGCACCCACCTTCTCCGTCCAGTTACTTAATTGTTCATTCTCAGCATACACATACAGCAGTATCTGAATTGTTAGACCATACTCCATGGGAGAAAACTTTCTTGACTATAGTAGAGTGCTTATGCGTAGTTCCTTTCCCTTTAGTCTTGCAGGTTCCTCATTTCCAGAGTTACTTAGGTTAGCATCTTTTTCCTCCATCCCCTTCAGTGAGGTTGTTTCATATTTTTAATACAGTCATAGTCTTCATTCTTTCTTGGGATACCTGTACCTTCCAAATGATTTTTTTTAATTGTATATTTAAGGTTCACTCTGTTTGCTATAAAGTTCTGTGGGTTTTGACAGATGCACAATTTCATGTACCTACCATAACATATACAGAATAGTATTACTTCCCTGAAAATTTCCCTTTGCTTCACTTATTCATCCATTCCCCTTCCTCTGAAACTCCTGGCATGCTCAGATTATTTTACCCTTTCTGTAGTTTTGACTTTTCCAGAATGTCTTATAATTGGAGTCATACAGTATGTAGTCTTTTTTGACTTCATTCCTTCACTTACCAATATGCATTAAGGATGCTCTGTCTTTTCATGGTTGATAACTCATTTCCTTTTATTGCTGAACAATATTCCATTATATAGAGGTACCAATTTATCCAGTTTACATATTGAAGAACATTTTGGTTGTTTCTAGTTTTTGTTGATTATGAATAAAGCTGCTATAAATATTCATGTGCAGGTTTTGTATGGACATAAGTGTTCAAACCAATTGAGTAAATACCTAGGAGAATGATAGTATAATAAGACTACATTTAGCTTTGTAAAAAACTACCAAATTGTCTTCCAAAGTGGCTGTACCATTTTCAGTTCCAACCATCAATGAATGAGAGAGAGAGTTCTTATTGTTCCACATCCTCGCCAGAATTTAGTATTGTCAGTTAAATTTTTTTTTTAGTAATTTTAGTAGATATGTGGTGATATCTATCGTTTTAATATGTTAATTTGTTCTAACTTGAAATTCCCTGATGTCAAATGATGTTGAACATCTTGTTATATGTTTGTTTGCCATCTGTGTATCTTCTTTGGTGAGGCGTCAGATCTTCTGCCTGTTCCTTAATTGGGTTGTTTTCTTATTGTTGAGTTATAAGTATTATTTATATATTTTAGGTATGTTTATCAGATATATGTTTCACAAATATTTTCTCCCAATCTATGCCTTATCTTTTCATTCTCTTAATGGTACCTCTCATAGAGCAGAAGTTTTTGATTTTGATGAAGTCACACATCGATTTTTTCTTTCATGGATCATACCTTTATAATTATATTTAAAAACTCATCACCAAATCCAAGGTTACATAGATTTTCTCCTATATTGTCTTCTAGAAGTTTTACAGTATTATGTTTTATTCTTAGATCTGTGATCTATTTTGGGTTAATTTTTATGATAGGTGTAAGGACTGTGTCTAATTCATTTTTTTCTTTTTGCACATTGATATAATTGTTCCAGCCCATTTTTTGAAAAAACTATTCTTTCTCCATTAAATTGCCCTTACTCCTTTGCCAAAAATCGGTTGACTATATTTGCATGGGTCTATTTCTGGACTCTCTATTCTGTTATATTGATCTATGTATCTATTCTTTTGTCAATACTATGCTGTCTTTATTACTGTAGCTTTATGTTAAGTATCTAAGTCTGGTGGTATCAGTCCTCCAACTTAAATCTTCTGTTTTATGTTGGCTATTCTGAGTCTCTTGCCTTTCCATATATACCTTAGAATCAGCTTGTTGATATCCACAAAACAGTTTGCTGAGATGTGTTTGGGATTACATTGAATGGGATTACATTATTTCCTTTGGGATTTTCTACATAGACAGTCATGTCATCTACAAACAGAAAGTTTATCTCTTCCTTCCCAATATGTATACCTTTTATTTCTTTTCTTGTCTTATTGCACTAGATAGTGGTTACAGTAAGATGTTAAATAGAAGTAATGAGAGGGGACATTCTTGCCTCATTCCCAGTCTTAGGGAGAGCATCCAGTTTTCCACCATTAAGTCTGAGGTTAGCTGGGATGTTATAGATATTTTTTATTCCTCATTTACCAACAGGTTGTTTTGTTGTTGTTGTTATTGTTTTTTGAATGGGTGTTGGATTTGTAAAGTTCTCTTCTGCATCAATTGATATGATTATATGACTTTTCTTCTTTAGCCTGTTGATGTGGCGGATTATATAAATTAATTTTTGAATGTTGAACCAGTCTTGTATAATAGGAATAAATTCCACTTGGTTGTGGCATATAATTCTTTTTATACATTGTTGGATGTAATTAGCCGATATTTTGTTGAGGGTTTTACATCTATGTTCATAATAGATATTGGTCTGTAGTTTTCCTTTCTTGTAATATATTTACTTGGTATCTTTTGTTCCTCTAGTCCTTTACTGCCTTATTTACAAGAAGTAAATATTTTCTAATGTAATATTTTAAATTTCTTAATGATATTTTCACTGTTTTTAAATGTTTGTTTTTAGTGATTACTCTAAGGTTTACCATATACATTTTTTAAAATCGTGGTTGAATATATACAACATAAATCTTGCCATTTTAACCATTCTCAGTGTACAGTCTGGTGGCATTATCACATTCACGCTGTTGTTCAACCATCACACTATTTACAATTTTTTTTCACCACTCCAAATAGAAACTGTACCCATTGAGCAATACGTTCTTTCTTTCTCTCAACTTACTTTCTTTCTCTCTGAATTTGCCTTTTTAAGATATTTCTTAGAAGTGAAATCATACAATATTTGTCCTTTTGTTCCTGGCTTATTTCACGTAGCATAATGTTTTCAAGATTCATCTGTATGTAGCATGTGTTAGAACTTTACATAACTGGATAATATTCCATTGTATTTCTATTACCATGTACATCTTAACTTATTAGAATCTATTTTTTATTTATATTAACTTAATTTCAAAGATAGAGAGAATGTTACTTATATATAGTTTATTCCCTGTTTTTGGTGGTAGTATTTTTATACATATTATATTTATATATGTTTGTAAACCCAATAACACATTATTGTAGTTATTACTTATATAATTTTATGTCTTTTAAAGAAACTTAGGGGAGATGCAAGTACACATACACACACCATATGTATAAATTGTTATAGTAATCTTATTATTTACTATTTCTGGTTCTCTTCATTTGTTCCTGTGGATTCGCTTACCATCTGGTGATATTTCTTTAGCCTAGTACATCTTTGCTCACACCCACCTCCTTTGTTTTAATATTGGCAAATATAACATTTCTATATGTTGCAAGCCTAACAATACAACTATATAATATTCTTTCATACAGTTGGTCTTTAAATTAGGTAAGAGAAGAAAGGAGCAGAAATGTACATTTACATGGTGTTTTATAATTGCATGATTACCTTTACCTTTGCATTGCTCTGTGTGTAAATTTGAATTATTGTGTGGGATCGCTTACTTTCAGCCGAAGAATTTCCTTTAGTATTTCTTTTAAGGTAGGTCTGCTAGCAGCAGCCCTGTACATGTGCATGATCTTTTAGATTCCCAGGAATATGTCAGAGTTTTTCATGGACATCTCATTTCTCCAGCTTTTCCTAATAAGCCTTTTGGTTAGCCTATTGTTTGCCCAACTGTTATCCATCATCTCAGGTAACGTGATGTTAGATAATTGCTTCTGATTATTTTCAACAAACATCCTCAAGAAAAATGCCGTTTCCACTTTTTGAGCTCTGAGTCAGGTCAGCTTTGCAAGTGCTGTCTTTCAGGGAACCACCAGACAGGTCAAATAGTGAAAATTCTCTGGGAATGAGGCTTCAAAGGAACTGTAACCCTGCTGTGCCTCCTCGGGTGGCTGCCACACCTCTGTTTTTCACGCAATATGGCTATTGATTTTCAAGGCTACCACTAAACTAGGGAGAGGAAATAGGCTAAGTTTAAAAGTCCCTCATAGTTTGCTATTCTTACCAAGACTTATCCATGTTTCTTGAATAAATGCTCCCAGATTGCTGCAAGACTTTGGTTAATTTTGAGAGTCCTGAAACAGTTGGTTCTGACCATTTTTTGTCAGTATTTTTATTGCTTTTACAGAGGATAGAATTTTTGAAGGTCCTTTCTCTGCAGTTTTGCCAAAGTCACCCCAGCATAGAGTTTTGATCATGAATGGATTTTAATTTATAAAATGTTTTTTTCATTATCTCTTGTGATGGTTATGTGGCTTTTCTTCTTTAGTATATTAATATAATATGGTGAATTAGATTGATTAATTTTTAAAGTTAAGCAGATTTTTGCATTCCAAGAATAAACCACTTGATCATGATGTATTAATTTTATATACTGTTGGATTTTATGTGCTAAAATTTTGTTAAAATATTTGCATCTGTGCTTATAAAGAATTAGCCTATAGGTTTCCTGTACTGTTTTGGTCTGGATTTAGTATTGGGGTAATGGTTG
The DNA here is from genome assembly GCA_003508835.1 of Eonycteris spelaea. NCBI lineage: Eukaryota > Metazoa > Chordata > Mammalia > Chiroptera > Pteropodidae > Eonycteris > Eonycteris spelaea. Next base: position 11,101,367 of record PUFA01000047.1, read on the forward strand.
CCACTTAGACTGCAATGGAGGGTGGTCCTTCTGTTTTCTGGAATGGATTTGTGTAGAATTGGTAATATTTTTTCCTTAAATGTTTGTGCCTGGAGTTTTCTTTGTGGAAAAAAATTTTAACTGTAAATTTGGATTGTTTAGTTCTTCTTGAGTGAGCATTAGTATTTTGTGTCTTTCAAGGAATTTGTCAATTTCATCTAAGTTGTCAAATTTATGGTATAGAGGTGTTTATGATAATCTCATCCTTTTTCTTACAGTTTCATGGAGGTATAATTTACATACCATGAAATTCATCCTTTTTAAGTGTAAATTAAATAATCTTTAGTAAATTTATAGAGTTGTGCAGCCATCACCACAATCCCATTTTAGATCACCCCCCAAATTGCCATTATCCTCAAAATTCTCTTGAGCCCATTTGCAGGTAATCCTTACTCCCATCTCCAGTCTTATCATCCTTTTAATGTTCATATTGTTCATAATGTTCATAATGTTCAGAAGTGATGTGCCCTCTCTCCCTGATATTCGCAATTCTTTTTACTCTCCCTTTTTCATTTGATCAGTCTGGTTAGTTATATCAATTTTATTGATCTTCTTAAAGAACCGTCTTTGGGTTTTGTTGATTTTTTTCCTATTGTTTTTCTGTTTCCTATTTCATCAATTTCTGTTTCTATCTTTATTTTCTATGTTAAGCTTTCTTTGAATTTAATTGGACCTTTTGTTCTAGTTTCGAGATATTTGATTTTAGACCTTTCTGTTTTTTTAATACAATCATTTAATAATAAATTTCCCTGTAAGTCTTATTTTATCTGCTTCTGGCAAATTGTGTGAGATTTCTGATACGTGTAATCTTTTTTTTTTCCTTCTTAGCTTGAAACTCTGTCTTCTAAAGTAGTTAGTAGCAAAACTCAGAAAGAGAAAGGGCTAGTGGCTGTGTATGTTCAGAGGTAGCAGGACAGAGTGTGCCGAGTGGCTACCTCCTGCTTGGCAGTGTCAGGTTAGAGAGGAACCTGGTATGGAAAAAAAACAGGTGAAGACAGTTTAGAGAGGTGATGAATACAAGCTAAGCACCAGAAACCCGGGTTTCAATAAGGGACAGTATGTGAGGAGCTAGCAGGGCTGTGATAAGTAGACTGAGGGGGCTTTCATGAGGTTACCTGTCAGAGGTCCAGATAGGCCCTTTTGTAGGGTTGGCCTTATTTATGAAGCCTCTGAAGGTTGTGGTGACAACCACTGTTGTCCCTCTCTACTACAGTGAGGCCACTAAGGGGAGGATGGAGAGATGGCATCCAAAGGGGAGATGGAAATGAGAGAATAGGGGTGCAGAAGGGAGAGATCGTATGGAAGAATAGAAACAGTGAGAAAGAGAAGAAACCTTTATAGAAATAATGCTAAAAAGGAGGCAGGGTTTTAAAAAGGACTGAGACATTTTTAAATGATTATTTTGAAAATAACATAGAATAAGAATGAACATTTGTACTTTGTCACTGAACAGGTATTAAAAGGTCAATGCAAATTGTTAGGTATTTAACAATGTTTATTGGCATCGTTAGAAATTGACTTCAGTTGTCCAAACACATGGTGAGAACCTAAACAGGGATTCTGTAAATAAAAAAGTACTTTGGGCTGTGAGGCAAAAAGTAACTTTAAGTGGTCCAGGGAGGTAGGGGGCTCAACAATCTCAGTTTACCCAGGATTGTCCTGGTTTTAGCTCTGAAAGTCCCAGATTCCAGAGAGCCCCTCTGTTCCAGGAGAACCAGTATGATTATTCACCCTAGAGATAGAGAAATGAAGGGCTAAAGGATGCAGTCAAAGTGATGTAAGATGGTAGAACAGAATTAGATTTAGAACTAGAGCTTTCTAGAATGGGCTCCTAAAAGAATTGGATAGGAGAGATATTTCATGGGGAAACAAGGGTTGAAGAGATGAGAAAGAGGGAGGAGACTGAGAAATCAGGAGATACCGGAAAGGGGTATATAGACATGCCCTTCGGCTGGACCAAGAAGATGGTGGAAAATGAGGTATCCCAGAGCAAAAGCTGGTGGGGCAGCAGCCAAGCTGGTGCACAAGAATTAAAAGTGGTAGCTGGGCCTGAGTTGGAAGATGCAAATGTACATGGTGTGCGTCCTGGAGAAAGTGTCACCATAGGGGAAAATTCCCAGCAAGGGACTGTTCGCTAACTCAAGGATGTGCCTAGCCTATGGAATAGAATAACCTTTGCTGTGGATCTACTCCAGCTGTATAGGGCTTCTGCTCCCACTGTACTGTTACCCTGTTATACACTTATGCTGTGGACTAGAACCATATGTGTGGGTGCAAGCCAGGAGGAAGGACATTGGGTAGCCCAAATGATTTCCGTGGGAGAGGCCAAGAAGTCAGGAGGAAAGGCTGGGATCTGAAGATGAACTCTTGACCAAAAAGCCCTCAACCCTCTACATCCTTGGCCCTGTGGATCTAGAGGGGAATTGAGGATGATTTCATCACACGTGCTTTTCTCTCCTCTACTCTGCTTTGAATGACTGTGACCACCAAAGTCTCTTTCCTCTCAAGGAACTCTCCTGAGTGCCTGCCTTTTGCAGAATGTTTGAGTGGCATAAATACTTTATTCTTCTAGACATACTCCATCGTGGTGTGTTGAGGATAGAGTGTTCTCTAAAGTTACATTTGAGGCTTAGAAGGCGAGTGCATATGCTTGGTTTGGGTGAGGCTGGCAGAAGACATCGTACATGGTCAACAGAGTGGCTGACACCGCTCAGCACTAGCACTTTCCTGAGTGGTTATTTTCTCCACTGATGGGTTTACAACAGCCAGGATATGATTGATGTAATTCACAAAAAACAGCATTTGGTCACAGTTTCTTAACCAAATGTTACAGGGCTACTCTGTAGGCCCTGCTGTTTTATGTGTGACTCTCTGAAGGGAAGTCCAAAGGTACATGTGGCTAAAATTTTAGGAAGGCAGGAGAATAAAACTGGGCTCCTTGGGAGTGATTATTGGTAGGTTTGATGAGTATTCTTAAGGTTGGAATAGTTGTTAATTGTAAAAACAACATGCTTTCCTGCCCCTGAATGCAACTGGAGCTGTGCTCTGCTGTTACATGTTGCTTATGATGATCTTCACATTGCTCATGATGATCTTGACAGCTTAAGTATAGAATTTTATTAGTCAATAAAGAAAATGTCAGGGAAATACTATTTGTTTTTATATAGGTTATTTGGGTATGAATTTAAACCCATTGTAATTCAAGCAGGTTTAATTTATTTCTTATTACTTGGACTTTTTATAGCTTATCAATTAAATAACTCACTTGAATGATGTAAATAAATAAATGAGCCCCCAAATTATTTTTCCTTCTTTCCTTCCTTCCTTCCTTCCTCCTTCCTTCCTTCCTTCCTTCCTCCTTCCTTCCTTCCTCCTCCTCCTCCTCCCTCCCTCCCTCCCTCTTCCTTTCTTCTCTCTCCTTCTCTCTCCCTCCCTCCCTCCTTTTCTCCTTTCTTCCTTCTTTTCACACTATAAGCCAGGTTTAAGATGGCTTTTTATTTAGTTGCTTTGATTTTATGTTTTGATTAAGTTTTAAGATGTTAACTTAATCTTGGAGCATTGATGTTTACTGTTGTCCATAACTCTATCACATATATATATTTGTATGTATGTAACGATGGTTGTTCATTTAGTCTATTTTCAAGTTTTTGTCCTTGGGAATGTGGAGATAAATGTCCCACACCCAAATATGGCTATCCTTTCTTATGTACTTGGAGGTGAATTCTACATGTGAACTTGCTAGGTCAAAGAGTATGGACATTTAAGTCTTTTGATTCTTAATGTCAAATCATCCTCTGAAAAATTGACCGTACCTAGATTGCAGTATGCTTTCTGGAGATTCATCTGCCCATTTTCCTTGGCGTCAACAGGCCCATGCACAGTAAAGTAAACACTGTCTTGTTGGTCACATAGCTGGAGGCACCAAGCCTAGAAAGAACCCCATCCCCTGGCTGTTAGCTTTTCCCTATGTGGCCTTGGCTGTCATGCTAACCCAGCCTACAGGTGTTTCTGTAAATGGCCATGAAATTTTCTCTCCTGAAAGTTCTCTTCAGGACTACACCACATGTAACATCTTTCTCTTGGTTAGGCTTTTGCAGTTGACAAAATTGCCCGATTTCATAATAAAGAAATCAAAGCCAGTTTCCATGAGAAGCAGGGATTCTATTTTAATAGGATGCTTGGTATTGGCAAGATTGTCCTGTTTCCCTGAACTATGTTCTGACTGAGAAGGCAGAGTGACCATAGTGCTCTGTAATATTTGCAGGATATTTAAAAATGTAAAAAAGTAACATTTTCTACTTTATTGTCCTACTTACCACCACCCCCAGTAAAATTAGTGGTAAACTGTTTGCTGTTTAACTGAAAGTTCTACATTGCTAAAGAAAGAGAAGTGTATTTTTAAAATAAGAGCCTCTCTATGAACTTTTTAAAAGTTAATGCAGTCATTCAAAAACATCATTGCACATGTGTACGCTGTTACCACTTTACAAGGAGTGCAGGCTTATTTTAAAGCACTTACGTTTGACCTGTCTTCTTAACTATGCTCACAGTATTTTTGTGAGAAGGATGATATTCTCATTTTATTTTTCGACCAAATACAAAAATTAAGGAAAAAGAAAAATCTGTGCCAAATGCGGTTTTCATACGAAGACACTCGAGGGCGCTCTAGCAACGGGAGATGCAAATTGTCTCCTTAAAACACGCCTGCCTGTTGGAATAAGATGACAGTTGGTTTTTCTGTTCATTTTTAAGACAAATGAAAGACACATAGATGGTAGTGGAAATATATTTCTGTACTGACCTATAAATTATCCCTTGGAAAGTTTATAAGAAACTTAAGAAGTGACTGTATGCTCTGGGTCTCCTTATTAACCTCCTCATCAACCTCCTCCCTCCCTTTGCCTTTTCCTGCCACACCACCTCCTTGGCAGGGCTGTGTCCCCTGCCTGGAGCACGCTGTCCCTTTAAGTCTGTGCCCTAATGTCACCCATCGGAGAGGTCTTTCCATCTACCTTGTACAAGACAACATAGCACCCCCCCCCACTAGCCTCTGTACTCTCTTCTCCCTCACGCCACCTAATTATTTTTCCTTTGCACTCACTTCCACCCGACAGTGTACATTTATCTGTTAATTGTCTGTCTGCACCTCACCCGCCCAAAATATTTATGAGAGAAAGGACCTGGTCTGTTTATTTCAATCTTTATACCTTTATACAACAATGCCTGGCACATAGTAAGTGCCCAGGATAAATTTGCTAAATGAAAAAAGAACAGATTTAGGAAATGAGGTATTCAAGATAGTGGTTTTTGGAGATTAGTGCCTTTTTTTGGTGCATAACATAGATTTACCACTTTAACCATTTTAGAGTGTACAGTTCAGTGGCATTAAGTACATTTACACTTTTGCACATCCATCACCACCGTCCATTTTTAGAACTTTGTTATCATCTCAAACTGAAACTCTATACCCACTAAACAATAACTTCCCATTGTCTTCTCTTTCCATACCCCAGTAACTTCTTTCTGTCTCTATGAATTTAACCAGTCTGTATTCTCATATAAGTGGAATCATGCAACATTTGTCGTTTGTATCTGGCTTTACTTAGCATAATATCCTCAAGCTTCATCCATGTTGTTGTATGCGTCAGAATTACCTTCCTTTTTAAGACTGAATAGAATTTCATTATGTATATGTACCCCATTTTGTTTACCCACTTATCTGTCAGTGGACATTGGGATTGTTTCCACCCTATGGTTATTGTTAGTGTGTGTTTTATGTAGAGCTTAGATATGTGATGTTAAGATTTTGAGTATAAAGTAGATTTGTTTGAAATGGTAATAACATCTTTAGATTATTACCAGTTAGTCACACAGTTCACCCTTGGGTGATTTCTGCCTTCAGGTAAATAACTTTTAGTATAGATTAAAGTAGAAACTTAGTCAAGCTCCTAAAAATCAGAACTGGTATAATATTCCTATTGGTGCTGTTTATGTTTTTCTTACAAATGTCAAAAAAAAAAAAAAAAAAAAAGACCTCCCAGGTCACAAAATCAAATTACTAACTCTCCGGTTTAAGCAGGAAGATCCTGGATAGATACTCTGGGGTTCTAATCCAGTGCTGAACCTGCATTTGGCCCTTAACCTTGTTCAAGACCCTTGTCTAAACTAACCCTTACTTTTCTCACAATTAAAACAATTTGGAAAGGAATTATTGACCTAAAATAAGAAGACTTTGGAGAATTCAGAAATATAAAATATAGGCTTTTTGAGCTTTGAGTTATTTTGGCTATTTCAGCCCAATTTGATTAGAGATGAAGATAATAAGAGCTCTGCCTCCCCTAAATTTATGGGTATAGTCTACACTCAATTGATTTGAACTCCTCCTGCCATCTTGGGAGGTGTTGTTGTTCATCCTCATCCTTTAGATCAGCGGTCCCCAACCTTCTTGGCACCAGGGACCGGTGCTCCTATGAGAATCTAATGTCTGATCTGAGGTGGAGCTGAGGCGGGGATGCTAGCATGGGGAGCAGCTGCAAATACAGATGAAGCTTCACTCTCTTGCCCACCGCTAACCTCTTGCTCTGCGCCTGGTTCCTAACAGCCCATGGACCAGTACTGGTCTGTGGCCCGGAAATTGGGGACCCATGCTTTAGATCCTAAAGTCCAGAGGTGTCTCCACCTCTCTGCAGTAGGGACTACTGCCAGGTGCCCTCTTCAGGCCCTCAGTTCAAGTGGCTGCTGACTGCCATAGTACAGAAGGGCTGCAATTTTGAAATAATTCAGTGTGCTGCAAATACAGAATTTAGAATTCGAGAGTAAGAAGAGGTGAATGTCTTAAATTTTGGTCTCATCTGCAAGATGGACTCAGCAAAGTGGAGACGTGATTTTTGCCTAGATCCTATGTTTTCTCCTACCCTCCTAGTGTCCTCATGCTGACCCACAAATGCCCCAGTGCTTGGAGTATAGTGTTCTTAGGGCCTGACTATCCTAGGTCCCATAGTCAGCAGTTTACCTAGCGAGCCCAGTGAATCTGAGAAAACTAGCACATGCTAATGTCCTGTGTGTAGCCTCTCCTAAGTATTGTACATTTTAACGAATGCCTCCTGCATGTGCCTTACCTACAAAATAGCCGGGCCAGTAAAGAGGAGTTCTCCTGTTCCAGTGAAGCAGTTGTGGTATAGGAGAGGTTTGTGGTGCTCCTCCTGCCCTGCAACCTCTGGACAACGGTCCAGGCTGTGAATTCAGGTCATCAGTATCTCCCTGTGCTGCAGGACAGTCAGGGATTACAAGGTGACCTGGCGACACATCTGAGACTGGTGAAGTCTTACCCTTAGAACACCCCACCGCCATTACCCGCATACTCATACACACACTTCTTACTGACCTTAAGCGTTCTAAAGTGGGCTCCAATCATGTTACCCAGCCCCTTACACAGTGTAAATTCCCTGATGTCCAACTGTTTGCTGCATGAAGTCGGACTTAGGGTGGCATGCACGGGCCTCCTCATCCATTGCTCACCTTTCCAATATGTCTCCCCGCACCGCTCACCGTGTGCCATTCAACTAGAATCCTCACTATTCCTCACCCCCATGCAGCCCTCTTCCCCCTCAGATTTGCTCACACTCCTCCTCCCACCTCACATCCTTCAGGTTCTGCCCATCCACCAGGGCCCGCTGCAAGTGCAACTTCCCCTTGGAAGCCATCCTTCCCCAGCCTTCTCAAACAGCGGCCCTCTGTCTCTTTCCCTCTGAAGCCCTGACCCCTCTGATGGCTTTTGCCACTTTTTCCTTCATTAAGGTTACCTGGGATCTGAGTCGTCTTTGACGCCTTCACCTCCCTTTCCCACCTATATCCCATCTGTTGCCGGGTCCGTTGAGGTCCCCCCTGCAGTTGTCAAGTCTTCCCCCACTGTATTGGTTTTCTACTGCTGCTGTAGCAGACTGACACAAACTCAGAGGCTTAAAACAACACATATTTATTATTTTGATACTTCTGGAAGTCAGCAGTCTAAAATGGGTCTCCATGGGCTGAAACCAAGGCACCAGCCAGTCTGCATTTCTTTCTGGAGGCTCTAGGGGAGAATCTGTTTCCTTGCCTTTCCCAGCTTCTAGAGGTTTCTGGCCATTTTCTCTGTCTCCAAGACCAGCAAAGTGGATTGAATTCTTCTCCCTCGCCATCTCTTTGGTTCTCTCTCTTTTCGGCTCCCTCTTCCACTTATAAGAACAGTTGTGATTTTATTGAGCTCGCCTGAATAATCCAGGTTACTCTCCCATCCCAAGGGCAACTGATTACCAGCCTTAATTTCATCTGCAACTTTAATTCCTCTTTGCTATGTAACCTGACATATTCACAGTTCTGGGGTTAGGACGTGGACATCTTTGGGAGCCATTATTCTGCTTAACACACTCATTCTCCTCCTCGATTCGAGTTTGAGCTCTTGTAGTAGCTGTCTAATCGGCTGCCTGCCTCACCTCCCTTATCACCTCCCTTTTACATGCTGCCTGCAAAGATATTATGCATATTCTGTTATCAAGACTTATTGGGTTTGGCTCCAAAAATATCTCTTGGTTCTTTCCCTTTCACTTTGTCTCCACTGCCACTAACCTAGAGGTCATCTCTCATCTGGACCTTGTGAAAAAGGGTCTTTTACATCTACTCGTACTCCCCCAAGCCATTTTTTTTAATTAAGGTAAAATTCACAAAACAGAAAATTAATCATTTTAAAGTGTACAGTTGAGTACATTTATGATGATGTGCAGCTATGACTTCTATCTAGTTCCAGAACATTTTCATCATCCCAAAGCAAAACCGTGCACTTGTTGGCAGTCTCTGCCCTTTCCTTCTCTTCCCAGCCGCTGGCAACCACTAGTCTGCTCTTTGTCTCTATGCATCTGCCTACTCTGGATATTTCATATAAACGGAATCATACAATATGTGGCCTTTTGTGTCCTGGCTCTTCACCTAGCATAGTGTTTTCGAGGTTCATCCATATTGTAGTATCTATTAGTATTTCATTCTCTTTTATGGCTGAATAGTATTTCGTTGTGGTGTATTATATATTCTGTTTCATCCGTTCATCAGTTGACAGACATTTGGGTTGTTTCCACCCTGTAGCAGTTGCAAATGGTGCTATTTTGAACATTCGTGCACAAGTATTTGATTATCTGTTTTCAGATTTTTTGGGTGGGTACGCAGGAATGGAATGCTAGGTCATATGATAATTCTATGTTTAATTTTTTGAGCAACCATCAAGCTCTTTTCCACAGTGGCTGTACCAACTTATATTACATTGGCAATGCCAGTTTCTCTGCATCCTCACCAACATGTGCTATTTTCCATTGTTTTTATTGTAGCCATCCTAGTGGGTGTGAGGTGGTATCTCATTGTGTTTTCCTCCAAAACACTTTTAAATACATGATCAGTTCATTTCACTTCTCTGCTTAGCATCCTTAAAGCACCTTCCCTTGGCCTTCCAGGGTGTGTCTAGTCGTGCCCCATGTACTCCTTACATCACACCTCCTCCTATCCTTTTCGCACACTCCATTCACCCTGGTATCATGGGCCTGCTCTTGTTTCCTGAAGCAAAGAAGGCAAAGATCATGGGCTTCAAGGCTCAGTGGGGTTCAGACACTTCCCCAAGTTCACACAGACCTAAGCCCAAGCCCTGGCTCTGCCACTTAGTAGCCAGGTCACTTTAGTTTCCTCAACTGTAAAAAGGGTTCACGATACCACAGGGAGTGGTTAGAAATAAATGAGATGATGCCCTGAATGTTGGGCATGGTGCCTGGCTCATAAAAACACCAATACTGAGTGATTGTAAAAAAAGAAATATAGTAACCCTCCCTTATCCATGGGAGATATGTTTCAAGACCCCCAATGGATGCCCACAAATGTTACTGAACCCTACATATACTATTTCCTATAGATACATACATCCCATAATAAAGATTAATTTATACATTAGGGACAATAAGAGACTAACAACAATAATTAATCAAATAGAACAATTATAACAGCATACAGTAATAAAAATTATGAGAATGTGGTCTCAAAATATTATATTGTACTCACCCCTCTTGTGATGATATGAGATGATAGAATGCCTGTGTGATGAGACGAAGTGAGATGGATGACGTAGGCACTATGACGTAGCGTAAGGCTACTGTCAGGGTTACTTGAACACAAACACTGCAGTACCACAACAGTTGATCTCATAACTGAGACAACTACGAAGTGACTAACGGTCAGGTAGCCTGGATATGCTGGACAAAGGGATGATTCATGCCCTGAGTGAAATAGAGTGGGATGGTGTGGAATTTCATTATGCTCCTCAGAACAGTACACAAATTTAAAGCTTTAAATGAATTGTTTATTTATGGAATTTTCTTTTTAATATTTTCTAACTGTGGTTCACTAAGGGTAACTGAAACCATGGAAACAAAATAAGGATAAGGGGCACTACTGTAAGATAAATACATAAAGCCACCTCCTCAGGGAGGGGACGTCGTTCCTCCCAGCCCACTTTTCCTGCCTCAGAGCATGCTGTTCATTACACTTGCGGTTTAATCATGTCACATGAATGGGTGCATTTCCCTATTATATTTGGTCTCCTCCACTAGACTAGGAGTAACATGTCCACCCCTTTATGCCTGTGCCCAGCACAGTGCCTGACACGTATTCTAAAAAGTCTTGAAAGGAAAAAAATTATCATATGGTCACAACAAACAGAATTCATGACTCAATTATTCAGTTGACATGAGAGGGTGGAAAGGCAACTTTTTATGTGTGAGTGTGGGTGTATGTATGTTTTCCTAGATTATAGATTTGTCTAAACATTCCTGCTAATTTAAGATGTCAAATCTGAAGGTTCTTTCTTGGCTTGAGTTTTTGAACACAGTCCAGGGCTGTTTTCAGATTCCTCAATATTCTCCTTTTTGTGAAAGAGTTTTTGAAAACATAAAGGGGTGTCTTCTCTCCACCCCTTGACTACATTATCTGTTTACCCAAATGAGCCGTGGGTCGAGGGGGGATGTCTTAATGGCAGAGCGTGGCTTTACACCAGCTCTGAGGTGTCACTAGGAGAACGCGAGCAGTCCGAGTCCGTGTGGTTGTCGGTTCCTCCCAGCCAATGTTTCTGTCCCAGGTACATTTTGTTTATTTCAGAATTTCTCGTCTGTGGAACACACTTATTTCCCTCAATTTAGCATCTGGAAGGTTAAAAAAGTCACAATCTTTCAGTTCAACAGGAATCTTAACAGGATCTGAAACAATGTTCACTTTCATTCTGAAATTTTCTTTCCTGTTTTTGTTTCTTCCCCACCTCTCATCATCCCCAGACACTCTGGTTATTACACCAACGGGAGGTGCCATAGAGGGCGTGGACTCCTGACTGTAAACTCCTGTGGCCTGCACGGGGGTGACGGAGCTGCTGTTGGAGAAGAGCCCCTCTACTCTCATGTCTTCTCTAGCAAGAATTAGTTAATGAACCTGCTGGCCCATTTGAGGCAGAGTTCTGCTCTTGGTCTGATGCCTGTTAGGCCGTGCTCTGCTTGAGGACAAGGGACCATGTTTCCTCATTTCTGTCTGGATGGAACTGTTAACTAGAGAGTTTCTGAAAGCAGATGGACGGCTCCACACATTCTGTTGTGTGTGGGAACTGCTAAGCGTTAGCAACTAGCCAGTGACCGGCAGTGATGAGCAGTTTTTAGGTTCTGCAAACATTTAATGTGCTAAATGAGGACCCCAGGCATCAGCTGAAGAAACGACTTTTAAAGATAAAAACAAGATTGTTGACACAGGTGCATTTTGCTAATTAGTATGCTGTTTTTGAAGAATTAGTAAAAATATTAATATTTCCTGGATTATTGTTAATGAGGGATAAGAAACTTACCTTTTTGTCTTCACAACCATATGGTTTACTGCTTGATGTGGTTCTCTTTTTTTTTTAATGTTTTAAATTTGGTTTTTATTTCAGTAAGGAGAAAACTATTTTCTTGCAGGACTCATTATTAATTTTATTATGGAGGTAAATGGGAAAAGTATTTACTTCATAGAATTTTTCTTTACAACAAGAAATTCTAGAACCTACCAATGGTATTGTTTTTAAGTAAGAGGTACCTATAACACATTTATTTTTATTATTTGGTCATTCATTTATATATTCTCCTGAAAAGAATGAGAATTACGCCCTTACTAGGCATCTCCTAGAAGTGGGAAGGGAAGAAAATTTCCAAGGATTTTATTTTCTTTTTTAAATACATTTAAAAAAAGTAAAATTACAGTTGACATACAATATTATATTAGCTTAAGTGTACAGCTTAGTGATTATACATTGTATAACTTAGGTAATCACCCTGATAAGTCTACACCCCTCTGACACTGAGGGTCTTTTCTGGGCTGGGTACCTGGAGGTGCTTTATTTGATACATATCATGCATGCAGTGTAAGGTGGCTGGGTCAGGGGATGAGGGTCCGAAAGGAGTAATACCACTATTGTATCTTATTCTTCAAGTAGTCAGCATAGTGCCTTGGCCAGTGATGGGTTCTCAGTAAATGTTGACTAAACAGAATATACCATGGGGAGTGGTAAAGCAGAGGTGGGAGTGACTTTCAAAGGGAATGGGGAGTATTCACAGAGTTGGTGACCTCTGAGCAGGAGAGGGAAGGGCATTCCTGGCTGAGGACATTGCCTGTGCAAAGGCATGGCAAGGGAGTTATGAACTGGTCATTGTGGAGTGCAGGGCGCCTAGTGGCAGAGGGGCTGAACATGACGCTGAGCAGGTGGGTTGGCACCGGACGGAAAGGGCCTCCAAGGGTTTCCGATTTACATCCTGTTGGCAACAGAGAGGCAGTGGAGATGTTTAACCTCTCTCGAACTCGGCATCAAGTTAGTTCTTCACTCTGTACACTGATCTAGGTGGTAGATCCATGTCATTCCAACCTCTTGCCTTCCTCTTTTCTTTTAATTACATTCACAATGTGCTGGGACACCTAATTGGAATAGAGAAAAGGTGATGGAACTGCAGCCTCTGGGGCATGCTAGTTCATCCTTTCCTTCTAATGCGCTTACTACATTTAAATACTTCTAGTTATTTGGAGCCTTCAGGTGACTTCATTTCTCTGAGTACTATACACTTAGTTTCCTACATCTGCAGTTAATTTCTTAAGAGGTCTTAATGAGAAACTTCAAACAGTTTAAATGTCAATTACCAAAAAAAGTGAGGTTTTCAAGTTCCAGTAATCTGCCCATATTGGTCATTGGAACATAATCCCAGGTGGATGTAATTTAAGACAGATGACATTCCAGAGCTTCAGTTACAAAGAACTTATACTGTATTTTTTTTTTTTTAGGACTAACAAGCCGGGCCCTGTTGTTGCTACATTTGCAGGACTGTCTACAGTTCTGGCTTATCTGACACCCAGAGGGCTCAGTGCTCAAAGCTTCAGTTCACTGCATTCACTCTGGCTCTGCCTTTTGCTGGTGCTTTTGAATCTAAAAAGATTCAAAAGATATTATATACATACAAACATGTTCTGAATATAGCAAATGTAATAATTCCAATCTTTAGTCTTACACTTTTGAGAGGAAAAAAAATTCATGATGTACTTTATCATAGCTTTATTCTTCAAGAATGGGTTAATCTTAAATTTCTGATTGATAAATCTTGTTTCTTGCCACTCCCACTTTCCCCCCTGTGTTCCTTCCTTTGCCATATTATTAAGATGAAATGCATGAAGAAAAAATCCAGTGTGGTGATGAGTATTATTTTAACAGAAAGCAAAACTGAAAACATGCAGAATAAATTAACCTTGCATTTTCTCTGCAGGTCACTTAGTGGGTGTTACATCCTTAGTCGTTTGTGCTACAAAGTAATAATTTTTGGCAGCTGGTTTAGTTTTCACCACTTCTAAGCCTATGACAAATGATCTTAGGAGATCCTTGGTCTTAAAAGGAAAACTATTTATGTGTGAGTTTTAAGTTCAGTTTTGTTGTTTTTGAAGTCTTTTTAAATGTAAGCTATTTATAAGGAATTTTGTTTTATTTGAATTTGAAAAATTTAAAAAGTTTTTAAATTAGTCTGCCATATTGAACTGTTTTTCACACATTTGACATTTAAAAGTTAATTTGTCTTTTCTATTTTCAAAAGATACCAAGAGACATCCCTTTACAAAGTGTTCATTTTTTATTAGTCAACTGCTTTTGAAAATTGAGAAATTTTTTAGTTTATATAGTTTTAGGTTGTCCCCCACCAGGAGAAGTAATGTTACAAATATTTTTAGATCTATTGTCTATTTATTTATTTGGATTGCCATAATCACTTGAAAGCATAAGAAAATAGTCGCACAAAGTTAGGTATACCTGAACATGTAAATTTCATGTATTTTCTGGTAATCTGTCCTACTTTATAGATTTCCTAGAGTTCTTTCAAAAGCAGCGCATTGGTGCTGCATTTGGCATGCTATATGTTGTTAAAACTTAATATAAATGCAGGGGGTATTGAATGATGCAGTTTACAGAACCTATCAGGGTATTTATAGTGATGCCAACAGGATCACTTTTCTAAGTACAATAATCGTTGTGTCGTGCGATATGTATATCATGTCTCATATATACAAAAATCACATCTGGCTGAATGTGAATGTGAAATTTAACATTTTCCAGTAGTTACTATTCAACATGAAGTCTACTGATACCCACTAAATCTATATGTCAAAATATCAAGGATGAGTTGGTTAATCAGCTTTATAGGTATAAAGTTAGGAGGCAAATTCACATCACCTCACTCTCCTGAGAGAGGACTTGATGGCTCACTTACTCTTGCTCTAAGTAATGTAGTAGAGCCTATTTGGCTTAATCAGCAGCCTTGGGAGTTGGAGCAATCATTTGAAATATGGAGTGGAAAAGTTCCTTGCACTTGGAAAAGTCAGAAGGCCAGGAGTGAGAGACATATCCTCATCCTTTCCCTGGTGGCCCCTCACCTGCAAATTCGCACCAGGGTGGTAATAAAATTGTAGGAGCTCATTTTATGTGAAACCATTAGCAGCCTGAGAATTTGGGGCTAGCTGCCTCTCATACTTTAAGACACTGGAAGGTGTCATTTATAAGCATGGAGGGCCTGAAGGAAGGCAGAACAGGCTTGTAAATCTTAGCTTTGGGCTCTGGACGGTAATCAGTTTGTAATATAGTTTAAAGTCTTAGGTTATCAGCATCACAAATGTGCTGTTATGTGTTGCGGGCAAATCCCATGAAACATCTGATTGTAAAAGGCAGAAACAATGGCCAGTTATTTCCTCCTCGTTATTGTGATATTTTCCTTTTCTACCTCTGCAGATGAGGGTGGAGGGGAAGGGGCCGTGCTGCAAGTGGAACAAGGAATACTGTAAATATTTGTTGGTTAAAATAAGATGATGGTTGTGATGTTGGTTCACAGCTAATATGGAAGTTTCACCTTAGAACAGCTATTCCGGCACAGTCTTGCTTCTTTGTTTCTGTGTGTGTGTGTTATGTCGAGTCTGCTCTGACTCTTGGCCAACCTATGAATGAGTGATGTCCATAACAGTCATGCTCAGCTCCTGCAGACTCAGGCCCCTTGCTTCTTTTGTGGAGTCAGTCCATATCATATTTGATCTTCCTTTTTTCCTACTGCCTTCTATTTTTCTCAGCATGTCTTTTCCAAAAAACCCTGCCTTCTTTTAATGTGCCCGAAGTAGGACAGCCTAGTTTTGTCATTTTTGCCTCCAGCAATGTTTTAGGCTTAATTTGCTCTAGAACCCATCATCTTTCTGGCAGCCCAGGGTATCCGTAGAGCTCTCCTCCAACACCATATTTCAAGTGAATCAATTTTTTTTTCCTATCAGCCTTCTTCACTGTCCAACTTTCAAGTCTGGACATAGTAATTGGGAATATGAGGGTGTAGATGATCTTAACCTTGGTCTCTACTGACACATCTTTGCTTTGATGACCTTTCCTAATTTTTCCATTGCTGCCTTTCTAAGTGTCAGCTTTCTCTTCATTTCTTGGCTGCAGTCTCCATTTGAATTGATGACTGAACTAAGATAAGCAAAATCTTTAACAAGTTCAGTTTCTTCATTGTCTGTATTAAAGTCGTGTGCTTCTTCTGTAGTCATGATTTATGACTTCTCGATGTTTAATGCAGTCCTGCTTTGGCACTTTCTTCTTTCACTTTCGTTAAAAGTCATTTTAAATCATTGCTGCTTTCTGCTAGTTAGATGATGTATCTGCATTTGTTAAGTCATTAATATATTTCTTCTACCAATTTTCACTTCTTTCTCTAAGTCTAACCCGTTTTTCATACAATGTATTCTATGTACACGTTAAACAATAGGAAGTGTGTGACTGTCTCTGAATTTCCAGGCCAGGGCAGGTGACAGGCACTGTCAGTGTAACAAGCAGAACCCTTGGGATGTGGAGAATGGGGATGCATGTCCAGCTTCCATTTGGCTTATAGGCAGAGAGTTCCCTGATGTGGGGACAGGATTCAGTTTCTTGGCTACCAGTCAGAATGACAAATGGTCCTCACAGTGGGCTAGCCTAGCTTCAGTATTTCTGTTGGTGATCCCAGAAGTGGTTTCTTAACTGAAACCGTGAGGAAAGCCAGAAGATTAGGTGAAAATTGAAGAATCCATTCTATAGTTCATGAACATCCATAGAATTTATCTGGGTATAATGATGTGTATATCAGGGTGCCCCAGGCTTTGCCTGGACTTTAAATATCAGTGCTCCAAGTCTCCATGGCTTACCCTCCTCCGGAAATAACGTGTTATTTCAGTTGCCCCTGGTTGGCCCCCGTCTGGTCAGAGCTGTTCCTCTCACTCAGTGGCCATCCTCCTGCTGCTGGGTTCTGTTGCAGTGAGGGACACTAGTTTGTCTGCAGCCCTCTTATGTGTCTCTTTCTCTGGCCAGTAGGAAACATGCTTTTTGATTTCAGAGGGAACTCAGAGGGATTCTCAACCATTGTAGGCATTCATTAATGTTTCCATTCTTTACATCGAGGTCCATTTCTTTCCAGAGGACACAGATGGGATTGGGCTGGAGAGAGGAGGCCCCACACCAAGAGATCAGTATTATCTGGGAGAAACTACTATACCTTCTCCCTGGGTTCCTGTTGCTCAGATTCCTGGGGTTTTTTGTTTGTTTGTTTGTTTGTTTAAAGCCTATGGCACCTGGTCTTCCTCAGTGGTCTCCCATCCAAGTACTAACCAGGCCCAACCCTGCTTAGCTTTCGAGATCAGATGAGATCAGGCGTGTTCAGGTGGCATGACCATAGACTTCAGATTCCTGTTTTTACTGCAGTTTCTTAAGATGTTTTCCTTTCCCGAGGAGTTTTTATGCTAATCCTCTCTTGAGGATCTTAGACTGTTCCAGGATATGCCTTTCTGCCTGGAGTTGGTGTTTATTCATTTGAAAGCAGTCCCTGTTTACGTACTTGTTCAGAGTCACCAGGTAAAGCCTCCTCCATCAGTGTGGCAGAAGGCTCTTCTCACTGCCCCTGGCTCTGAGAGGTGGTTGGGGTTGGTTGATTGTGGCTTCTCTACTTAGGTAGCCTTGCTTGCCGCCTCTGTGCTCTGCTCCGCTGTGAGAGCAGGACCCAAGCTAGAAGTCGGTTGTTCCCATCAAGCAGAAGTATGCTTAGATACTGGCCTCGAATCCCATCCTCTCCTACAGAAGCAGCTTGGGGTGGTCCTTTTTAACTGTCATGCAGACCACTTAAGCAACGTTTTTTGGAGAGGGAAAACAGGGGATATTTTCTTGATAAATTGAAATGCCTCTTTCTGAGGCATCCTGCTCCTTTTACGCCTCTTCTTCTTCCTTTACTCTGGAGTCCCTTATAGTGCAAGCATTATTACTGTATTTGTAAGGATCATCTTCCTGGGGTTGAGGGAAGCTTTAGGAGGGCTGCTGGTTAGTATACTCCCTGAAAAAAATTCCTAGTTAGAACTCAGGTACCAGGCTGGTAGGAGCTCAGAAAGTTCAGAGGAGTGCTAAAAGTGAAAGGGTCGTGGGCAGGGACTTCTCCTGTTTCACAAGTGTTGACTAAAGTAGTTCTGAACAAGAAAAGTGTTTGATGGAATCTTACTTTGTACAAAGACATATTATTTTTGGCCTCTCTTTTTTTCTTCTCTCCTCTTTTCTTTCACCTTTCCCTTGTGACCTTCCATTCCAGCTGAGCTCTCTTGTCCCCAGTTGCCCTGTACTATTCATCTTAACCTCAGTTCTGCCCTCTCCTTGATCCTGTTCTTATTCTTGGGGAGGAGGACACTCTATTGAACACTTTCTATGTGCTGAGCACTGTGCTTTATATACATTAATAATATTAAAAGGAAAGGTTTTTTTGTTGTTGTTGTGTTTGCCTGTTTTATAGATGAGGAAAGTGAGATTCAGGAAAGTTATGTGGCTTACCCAAATTCACACACCTACTAAGGCATGAAGCAGGAGCTAAACCCCCATTTCTGAAGCCTATTTGCTGACCACTGCATTTCAGCCATCTAGTCCGGACAGCTTTGGAAACAAAGATTCTTTTACTGTTACCAAAAGAGATACTAATATAAAATGTCCATTGTGGATTTGTTAAATAATTATGGTATAGTCATACCATAGTAATGATGTAGCTGTTTAAAAGAGATAAAGCAGTTTCCATGACTGGCGAAGTAGCTTGATTACACTAATCCTCCTGTAGAAAACATTTATAAAATCTGCACCAAATATTTTTAAAAACCATCCACTGGATAGGAAACAAAATCAGGCAGAATCTAAAGCAGACTCTACCCTTGAAAGACAAACTAAAATGAATGGTTTGAAGTTTGTGGCTTTTTACCTACAGTTACTCCCAAATACACCTAACTTAAGTGGCAAACAGTCACAGCCTTATTGTAGTGAGTGTTAGAAGGCAGAGGTGGATACTAGCGGAACAGCCAGAAAGTTAGGAGGGAATCTCGGATGGAAGGCAGCTACAGAGATAGTAAACCCCACAATCTGTATACAAAATGGCAAAAATCCTTGGCTAGTTGCTAAACTATACGTGAGTAGGGAAGGTCCCAAGCGGGCTGGTGAAAAAGCAGCAGCTAGAAGGTGAAATAACTGAGCAGAGATCTTAGCTTCTGCCCACCATAGGAGACAATTTAGTGTCTGTGTTCAGCCAAGTTAACTTTGCTACAACAAAATTATTGCACAGAATCTAGAGTCCCTATATAACATATTAACCATGATGTCCAACGTCCTATCAAAAATCACCATATAACATATATCAAATTATTATGTTGTATACTTTAATACAATGCTTTATGACAATTATATCAGTAGAACTGGGGGCGGGGAGAATCACTATATAGATAAGAAACAGGGGGAAAAAGCAGTTAATTGAAACCAAACTCAAGATGATGCAGATATTGAAATTAACAGGTAAAAACTTCAAAGCATCTATCATGCATTTGTTTGAGAACTTAATGGGAAAGATATACACAGCAAACGAACAGATAAAGAGTGAGGGCTTGGAGTATGGAAAGGAAGACTAAAGTTTTGAATGTTTTTTAATGTGCATGTATCACTTTTATTTTTTTAAAACACAATTTTAGATGTCATGAAATGGGGAAAATAGAGATACTTGGTATGAAGTGGGAAAATAATATTCTGTCTCTACCTCATAGTAATATTCTGTCTCTACCTTATTTTGTCTTATCTAAGTATAAAGAATTGACAAAAAATGAAGAAATTATGGACTGGGAGTCAGGATTCTCGGTTTCCTTCTGATTCCATCAAGATAACACTATGTCATTTGGCAACAGCTGTGATGGAGGTGTCTGGCCTCTGATACTTTTCTCCCTTTCCTGAATCTTATTCTCCATCCCAGATTTCCTCTTTTATTCATGTGACAACTCCAAGGAAATACTTCATGCTCTAAATTTCTCTCCTCAGCACTACCACCCCCACCCCCACCCCAATCTGGCTTAATGTTTATTCAGATGCAAGCAGATGATGTTAGGGCCCCAGAGCTAGTTCTACTCCTGAGTTCTGTATCTCAGATGATGATGGTGCCATCACTTGTGCTGTCATCCAATCCAGAAGTCTGTGAGTTTTCCTTAACTCACCTTTTTAACAGCCTAGACACAGGTAGTCACCAGACCCTACTAATTGACCTAAATATTTCTCAAATCCGTCTCTTTATCTGTCATCATTTCTATAATCTTCCCTGCCTCCCCCAGAGCTAAATTGGCACTTTCCCATTGCTTACAGGATGAGGTCCACGTTTTCAGCCCAAGGCCTTCCTAGCCCAGCCCCTTCCTCATGTCCAGCCTTACCTCCCATACTTTTGCTTCCAACCATACCATTTCAGGTTCCCCTTACTACTTTTTCACTCCTGGATTTCTGGTAAGTCTTATTCTTATTTTCCCATCTTGTCTTCACACAGAAAATTATTCTCACCTCAGAAAAACTTTGTCCTAAAAGTCTTATCTATTCCCTACCATGCTGAACTAAGTAGTCCTCTCTACTCCCATAACTCTTGTTAATGCTTCTGTCTTACCTTGGAGAGATTTTGCAGGTTGGTGGGAAGATGACAGGGTATGGAGTTGGACAGATTTGATTTCAATCCTAGTCTTTTGATCCACTGTCTAAATAAGCTCAGTTTCCTCATCTGTCTGGTGGTATACTACTATTTATTTTGCCAAAACAGAAAAACTAAAAATAATATATGTAAAGTGCTTAGCTTGGTGCCTATTACAGCTGTTATTCTTATAACATTTTTGACATTGTATTGAATCTACTCAGTTAACTTTCAATCTCTCTATATAGACTAGACTATATATTCTTTGAGGCCAGCAGTGCTTAATAATCTTGAATTGAACTCTTAATGATAAGTTAAGAAATAAGGCTTGCTAAGTCAAAGGAGTGATTATTATTAAACTCTAGTGGAACTCCATGTAAATGTAAAATTCAGATCTTTATGCATGTTTTCACTAGAAACTCCTCAAATTGTATCTTCAAAGAAACAATCTCCCCAAGCAAAATGCTAACCCCACCTTTGATAAATACATTACTGTAGATATCTTAACCTGTTGCTCACCCTCGCCACAGATCATTAAATGTATGGATAAATAATATTAAATTTTACAAAGATCTTAAAGTCCTGTTAAGAAAATACTGATTGAGTAGTCTAAAGAAAAGATCACCTGTTAGTTGATAATGCTTGAAGACAGGGCACAGGCCCTGCTGAATCTGGCAGAGCTTCAGTTGATACAATGTAAG
This sequence comes from Eonycteris spelaea, assembly GCA_003508835.1. NCBI lineage: Eukaryota > Metazoa > Chordata > Mammalia > Chiroptera > Pteropodidae > Eonycteris > Eonycteris spelaea. The sequence continues at coordinate 11,122,668 of PUFA01000047.1, forward strand.
AAAATGTCTGGGTTGGGCCAGGCGGGCCACAAAGGCCTCATGAACAGGGTGAGTCCACTGACCCTGCCTGGCCAATGTCAGCTACTCCCATGGACCTAGACGCCCTGCTGCCTGCTCCCCAACCCTGAAGCCCATTCCCCTCGCCAGGGTTTTTTGGACATCACTGTCTCTCCCCTTTTGGAGAGAGATTTCTGAGTCTAGGGGCAAAGTTTAAAAGAAAACATTTTATGGGTAACAGCAGGTATGGTTAACTGTTGTGCATGGCATGCCTTGGATCTTATTTTCTTGGCTAATGTACAGATAAAATGATGGTTCTACTGGCAAATGGGAAAAATTAGTGGCTCTGGATTTTCTCCATGTCCTAACTCACTGTATTGTGGTCACAGTGGCAATTGGATCATTATTAGCAAGACAGGTCCTGAGTCTCATTTAAACCTGTTCTCTTTGAAGTACCAGGATGGTGGAAGCTGCCCAAGTTGGCACTGTGTTCACCTGAACACCAAAGTACTAAGGTTGAGTGGAAGAATTTTCAAGTTTTAAGCTACTCCTTTCTCCGCATTGAAGATACTCCATGAAAACTCATCTTTGGAGATGGAGCAGTGTTATCACAGTCCTAAGCCATTTCTGCCAAACTTGCTTTCTATGATATACTGTGCATATCCTGTCTTATCAGAGAGATATGGTAAAGAAGAAACAACGTTGCCACAGAGTGTTGCTTTCTGAAAACTATGAAATTCCTGGGGTGTGTATGTGTATATATGAATGATGTGTATGTTGTCTGTGTGTGTCCATATGCGTGCACCTTCATTCATATTCCTGAAAAACTGTAGAGAATGATTCCCAAGCATAGCAGATACATTGACTTGAACACCAAGAAAGGCAGTTACAGATTATTCTTATCTAGCATTGAAGTCAGTTCAACAACGGTCCTAACCTGCACCTGTTAACCTCATTGTGCTGGCTTTTTGTAGGAGTCACTGTCATTGCTTTTATAGTTTTTACTAATTAATATTAATTAGTAAATATATGTGTCCCTTATCCATTTCATAAAATCATCTGAGCAAATATTTAACCACCTACTCTGTTTCAGGCTGTGCTAGATATGAGAGATTTAGCTGTGATCGAGACAGAGCATCTGCTCTCATGGAGCAGCAAAGGAATGTTAAGAAAGGAGAAAGTCTGTAGCCACTCATTTATTGAGAGCTTACTATGTCCTGGACACTGTGCTAACACTTTCAACATATTTTCATTAGTTCTCTCTCGACAACCATATGAAATAAGTTTATTTGTTATTTTATTATTTTATCCATTTTTCCAAGGAGGAAACTGAAGCACAGAGAGTTAAGTTGATTACCTACTCAAGGTTACTCAGCTACTAAGTGGTACAGCCAGGATTTGAATCAGGTGGTATAACTCAGAGGCCCCCTTCATGTCTGTCAAGTCCTGTGCTGGTTGTCATCACATCAACTAACCCTCTCCACTGCTAGATCAGGTAACCAAGGAGCAGAGGAGGGCACAACTTCCCCCAGTGTCAAACTAAGTAACAGAGCTAGAATCCTTACTATAGGGCCTGTTCCAAAGCTGGGCTCTTTTGGCAAGGCTATGCCAACCTAGCATCATGTGTCTTTCACTCAAGGCTAATTTTAGGTCAAAACCAATTGAATTTTGAAAAATAACTTACAAGAACACCCTGATGATAATAGTGATACATGCTATTGGAAAACTAACTGTCTATGAATTTTCACATTGATGAACAGTGTGGCCTTAGAATTTATCATTCAAATGCAGACACTTTTGAAAGGAGTGCTATTAAAATTGACACTGGGACATTAAGAGTCAGCTAGGACAGTCCAGGCAAACCAGGGCTTTTGGTCCTTTGTATACACACATGTTATTTATTGGTCACACAATGTGTGTATTGTTATTTGTAAATTGTCACCCTTTAGAACGTAAGCCTCTCAATGCACAGAAATAACTCTACTATGTTTTAATCATACCTTGTTTCATTAATATTGGTAGCCATCAAAATAAATACTTGGCTAAATCCAGTTCTAGAACATAAGCATGTATAGTCTTTCTTAAAGGACTGCTCCAGTGGTTTAATAACCATTTAAATGCATTTATATATAATAAATGAAAGCCAAAAACAAAAATCAAAATGAAATATAAAACCCATTTTTTTTTTTTTGTCTATACAAGGCGAATGTATTTTTAGAACCACAAATTGGTACACACAGTCTTGAGCACATGGTTTTAGTACATTTATGGATGTGGGTAATTGAACAAAATACTTGAAAATAAAATTATCTGGGAAAATTCCAGGCATGTCATTGCCATATATGTTGAAAATTTATATTCTCTATGTAATGTATGTTTAATTAAACAGAATGATCTATTTTAATCTGGATTTTGATACCTCAAAAATAAGTTTTGAATTTTTGGTGTTTTTTTAATCATAAAAACTAATGCTGAAAGCACCTATTGACTTAAGACATTTATTTTTCAGACTAGACAATTGCACACTTAACTAATATTTTTGCTCATCTCATTGTGGGCTTTAAAAAATCATTCAGTTTATTTTTTGTATGTTAATTGACATAAAAAGTATTTTTTATGTTTCACTAGCCACCATATTAGGCCTAAGGTATTTTTTTTTGTTGTATCAAATACCCTTTTATGTTTTATTTAAATCCATATCAACTTGGTTTAAATAGTTTGAATTATTGCTAAGGCTAGTGGAAAATATTTTAAGTGTAAAAATGTGTTTTTTCCCACAGTGTTCTTTCTGAGTAGCTGATAGATGTAAAAGACATTTAGCAGGTTTACTCCCTTTCTACCCTCTATTAAGCTGTGCTTCTGAAGAAATATCTTAGTAGAACATGCTGCAATATGTCAGAAACAAGGCTGTATTACAGATGCAACATCATCTAAAAGGAAAAAGTGAGTGTGGGTTTGAAGCTGACAAGTGATGAAAGAAACCCTGAAGTTGTCAATTAGAAAGTGAAGGCCTGGAACTGATAACTTAATGGGCAAGTGCCCCCTGCTATTTTGTCTTAAGGATGGTAGGATTTTTACTGCTCCAGAAATGTGTATGCATGCGCCCCGATATAGACATATTATATAATACACATATGTACGTATGTATGTATGTATGTATGTATGTATGTATGTATGTGAATATATGGTGAGGTACAATCCAAACACTCATGCTGATACATTTCCTAAAAATGTTCCCTTTAATGGGAGGACTTAACAAAAATAATGAGTGTCTGGTTTTACTTCATTTCACATTTATTGTTTTTCTAACGTAGAATTTTCATTTGTTGGTTTTATGAACTGTATTGCCAGATGACATATGTGAAAAATATGTAATTTTGTCTCTGAGGTTTTTTTTCTAAAAATTCTTGCTTTCAATCCTGCTGGGAGTCTTTTCCCAAATCACCAATGCAAGCCTACAATAATGCATTGTTTGCAGTTGATACAACCCTATTGACATAGTGTGTTTTTTGCCGATTTTACAATTTGAATAATTAATCACTTATAACCTATAGGTTAAAATGAGTTGTGGGTGGATAAAGGTAGGAACCCAGTTGAACCAAACTATACCTAAAATACCTAACTATATTGTGGTATTGACATTGTATACATCTTCTTATTATTTAGTACATGCAAAAATTATTTCTTTAAAACAGTCCTATAACAGAAGGAAAGGACAGAAATAAAAAGTCCAAGATGAACTCAGAGTTGTTTTTGAGATTGGTGCATTTTTTTGAAATGTCAAGTCAAATTAAGTCTTTAAAAGTTAAATTTGAAAATAATGCTCCCCAATCTTTTAAAGGGAATTTTTAAATAAAATGCGAGAGAATGTGAATAACGCATACCTATGGTAATGAAAACCCATCCCGAGGAGTCCCACCTCCCCCAGGAGGAAAGCCTGTAAGGGCTCCAAGTTCTCAGACACAATGTAAAATGATTCTGAGAAACCGTTAGGAAGAATTCTCATTTTATGGCCTCTAGCTGTGGGTAGATTTGGTTGGGAAGCCTCAGTCCGTGGGCACTTTGACCCTTCAGTACTGCATCTTTGGTTAATGGATACCTCTTGTGAGTATGGCCCTGGTCACTGGGAATATTCAGTCACTGTCAGCCAAAGCCAGTGATGGGTGGGTTGCTGGAATCTACTGCTGGGGTGAAAACCAGATGATGGCTCATTTCTCATCTACTGAATGTCAGCATTCGCTGGGCATGGCTGTCATGAAGACCTTGCCCCTGGGCTCATGGAGTTACTCTCGGGGACTTGTTCATCCCTGGAATCACCAGTCATCCTTTCACCCAGAATCTTTGACTTTACTGTGGAGAGAAAATGCAGTAGGTCTGTATAAAGGGGCTAGGCTTGGGTTACTGTGCTTCTCTCTGCTTCCCAGCGCAACCCCTAGTGGATAGAACAACTGGTTCCCACCTCCAGCCACAATTTGCACATTGCCCTGGTGGTAAAAGCCCAAGCACTGATTGCATTATATCCATGTATTCTGAATAACCAGAAATATATATTTTTTTAAGTTTACTGATCCTTGGGCTTTTCATCCGCACAATTTGCAGTCTCTGTCTTTGTTATCTAGTATCTATAATTATCTGTATATTCAGGTTTTCTGCCAACACCTGCATCTTCAACAAGATAGAAAAGGAGGAGAAAGGAATTGCTTAAACAGGTGGGAGGCTGAACCAAGGGACACATGCATTTCTGACACATTTGCAGGAAATTGTCTTGTTTTAATCTTTTTATTCAAAATTACAGTAAAGTTTAGGCATACAATATAGGAAGTTGAGGGAATGCACATTAGCAGCTAGCATTCTTACCCTTTGTTTCATAATTTGGATCATTTGGAGCAATGATGTTTTAGACCAGGAGTCCCAACCCATTAGTGAGCTGGAAATCAATTTATTGGGTCCTGATACGTGCTTCAAAAATTAAGTTATACTAGAAGAGAAACTATTCTATTCAGAAAACTATTCAGAGTAGGTCACATTATCGTTTCGTTTGATAAAATGTTTTTATTTTTTATTTTAAAATTCAAGGTATGTGTTTATGGGCTCTCAATATAAAATATGTTTCTTCTGCGAGTTGTAGTTTAAAAAAATTGGGAAAATGCTGCCTTAGAGGAATTTCTGTCCAGGGAGAAGGCTTTCTTTAAGAAGATGTGGGGCATTCATAAGTTACTAACAGTGTGTCCTGCCTATCTTTTTTCCTGTGGCTGTGGACCTCCCTAGTTTAAACTCAGGATTCTCTTCCCATGAACATGATGTTACAGGGTGGTTGGGTGTAGTTGAACCAGCAATCTGGGACTCTGTGGAGTTAAATAGCCTTTTGTGAGCTCTCCTGAGGCCCTTTCATTTATAACATCTTTTCCATTGAGAAAAATTATTTTTCAGTTCCCAAGAAGCAATTTCTTGGTGAATTTTTTGAGCAGAACTCTTTTATAAATTAAATGCTGCTTTTAGTCATTTCCTGCATTATTTAATAGTAAAATCTATTTGTGCTTTAAGTTGTCAGTCACCCTCCTTTACCCTTTTTTTCGTTTCTGATGAACAGTGATGTGTTCTAGGAGCTCAAGGTAGCCTGGGTAAGTGGTGTTGCTGACAGTGCTTCTTAAGAGGGAGGCTGGCAAGTGCAGAGGTCAGGTCATCTTTGTGTCTGTGCCCCCTACCAAATCTCAGAAGGGTGTCTTCTTGCACTTGCAATGATTTATAACTTACCTAATCAGGTTTCTTTTACCATTGAAGCCAAGTGGTCTTATAATACAAAGCGCTCTTTATAAAGGCCTGTGCACACACGATCTGCTGACCATTCTTTCACTCGGCATTTATTGAACACCCTTTCTGTGCTAGGCACTCTTCTAGGACCTGGAATATGGCGATGAGCAAGACAGGCAAGCGCCCCATCCAGGAGCTTCTGTTCTTGAGCCATCTCACACTCCAGCCTTTTGGTCCATTGGGCTTGTTGGGGCTGGTCTGCGCAATTGATTTACCCTTTCAAAGTGACAGCTGGGCCCGAAGACTACTCTGTCCTTACCTAAGTGGGGCCAGATGTCGAGTGTGTGAAGGGCTTGTGAGAGAGAAGGAACTTCCTTCTTGGGAAATGCTACAGATTCTTTAAAGAACAGAAACCTTAGTAAGACTTTGAGAGCCCAGCTCCACAAAATATTAATTGGGGCACGAACTTGTTCACAGACAGCAGTCAGAGAAGACAACAGGCATGAGATGAAGATTTATTGCTCTCTCCGAAAGATCTTCGTAGGGAAGTCCCCTACTCCCACCTAGAGCCTCCCAATTCCATAGGATCTAAACTCTTGCAAAATCTACCCGTGTCACACCGCTACCCACCACGCACAACTCCATACCAGGAAGAACTTATTTCACTGCCTGTTTTTCCTTAAGTTAAAACAAAATATATGACAGGACTGTATGCTGATTCTCTGGGGACTAATTAAACAGATTCTAAGAAAGAAAGAAAAGATTTAGGATAGTTAAGATGTAAAAAATGTAATTTTGTGGATAATAGCCGTCAATTTTTCCACTCGAGTGTTTTTCCGAAGGGCAGAGGGCAAGAAGCATCTTACGTCCTCTCAAAGCTGAGACACATTTCAACATGGACATATTAGAAGCAAATTTGGTACCCAAGACAGGTGCCAGATTTTAATTACAGTTGGCATTTCTGAGCATGCTTTTGGCAGGGGTGGCCATCTTGTTGGAAAAGCCATAGATTTTGACATTAGCAGTATGGGTGCCCAGTTGAAAATGATTGAAAATAATTTCCTTCCTATTTTCATTATGTTGGTTGTGAAAAAAAAGTTCAGTGGTTAATATTTAAACAAGATATTCTCTGTTCAGAAAAAAACAGTTGTTCATTGAAATTGTCATGGTGGTTTGGTATGTTAGCTCTGGGGGTAATAATTTCTATCTTAGAGCCTTTGAAAAACCCCAGTTGAAACAATAAAATAGGACGTTTCATTACAAGAAATGAAGTTGGCATACACCAGGTTTTCCATTAAGTTCCAGGTCACAGACAAATAAAGAAAGTATGTTAGAGGGAAAAAAAATCCTTTTTAAAAATAATTAGGGAGCTGTCTGTTTTGTTCACAGATGGAAAACCCGTAGTTGTGGGTGGTCTGTGTCGGAGAGGGCGTCTCACAGTTGGCAGGGCCATGTCTTTAACTTTTCAAGTCCTAGGACAAAAATCTGAATGCCATTGACTGTTCAGAAGGCTCTGAATATGTTTTAGCCCTTCTAGCTCTGTGTCCTGAATTTTGCCAGTTTTCTAAAAGAGTCTGTAGGTAAAGTGATTATGGAATGCCAAAATAAGTAGTCCATTGTTCTTCGAATTCTGAAATAGGACCCCTGTCAGTCCTTGCTTTCTGTGACTTCTCTCACTTTCAATATATTATGATGATACTCTGATTACTGGAACTGCCTGTGTTACTATTTAGAAGCTCCTTTTTATTACACTAATGTATTCCAGAGCATAAAGAGAATGGCCAAATGTGACTAAGGTGTAAGAAATAGTCCTCAGATTGTTATTTCTTAAAGAAGGATATTATACTGTCATTGATGTTTAAGGTCTTTTATAAACTTGCTTTGATATTCTGATAAAATTAATTCAGTTAAAAGATATGCTTTTCCTCATTCTTTGATAATAAAAAATTAGCTGTCTAGCTTCACTAGTATTTTTTTTAAAAATCAGTAGTTTTTAAAAAATACATCAAGGATCATCTTTCTCAGTCCAGTCTTAAGTGTTACATGAATGTGTTTTGTATGAACATAAGGATATATGTTTACATTAATTTTTCATTCATAATTTTAACCTCCCAAATTAAAAAAAAACTGTTAATGATTACAGGAGAGTTAAATTAATAAAGTCACTTCAGATGCCTAAAATGCATAAACTTTCAAGTTGAGTGGAAAATAAAAAAGCACTGGAACGTAAATCATTTTTCTGGACAGCAAATGTTTGGCTTTGGATGTACTATGATCTGCCTATGCATAGTAAAAATGGCAATGATTTATTAGTTCCATATCCCCCCAGCACAGATGCTGCACAGTCTGTCTCTTTTCTGGGCACTAAACAGTGGGTTTTAAAAAACATAATTTCACTCAAGTTTCCCGCTTGCATTCTGTGTTGTACTATTAATAGCAACCCTTTGTTGTTCGTGCCAGCTCACTTCTAGCATAAGACAATGATGTGCGGGAACCAGTTTTAACTACAATACTTCTAATTGGCACCCATTTTTCATATGATAGTCCAGGTGCAGTTCTGTGAAGATTATAAACACCCTTAAAAATTACGTCATGAGGGTATAAAAGCTAAACAAGTGTCACAGTTAAGTAGACTTCAGTGAGAAGTACCCTTGCCATGTCATGGTTTGTTTGGCAAATCTTATTTATTTGCTGTTAAAAGTTAATACGGGTGGGGAAAATTTGAAAAAGTGATGAAGGACTTAATGTATCAAATGCTCTTTGATTCTTCATGAAAAAAAATTTTTTTAAGAGGGGAAGTAATAAAAAACAGCGTTAGAAACTTCAGGTATTTGTCTAGTTTTACTGTCACTGCCCCAGAGACAGAAACTATATTGCTAAATTCTCATTCAGGGGTGGGGTTGAATCTTGACTTGGCCAAAGCTAAATGTGCTCTTCTGAGGAGTAAGATAAGCAATGGGGCCTCTGTGTTAGGTGTACTAGGTGTGTTAGGCGTTCTTGTCATCACACCATGTGAGGCCCTGGGCCCCAAAGCTCCACATTTTGTGACAGAAATCTTCGGAGTTATCTTTGAGTCAGTTTAACCCCTCTGAATCTGCACATCTCCACCATGGTTCCTGCTATCCATCCTGTCTGCTCTCCTGACCCATTGCTGTCTCCTTTTGCTGGGCCCTCTTCCCTATTGTCCATTTTCCAAAAGAAATTTTCTGAGCACAAAACCCATTGCTCTACTCACTAAAATTTCACTAGCTCCCAACACTGAAGAATGAAGACCTTACATGGCTATACCATGTCCTTTATACCTTGACCGCAAATAGCCTTTCCAAAATCACCTCCTCCCCATAGCTGAGCTCCAGTCACATTAAACTTACTGTGATGAACTCTCCTTTCACCCTCCGGCTCGGCCTGTCCCCTTACTGTTGTGCATGCTGTTCCTTCTGCCTGTAATGCCTTCCTCCCCATTTTCACCTGGTGAAATCTTTCTAATAAGTGTGTCTCCTTCCTCTTATGACGTCTTACCAATCACCCATACTCACCCTGGCTAACAGACACCTTCCTCTACATCCCTATCCCTATAGCTCTGTTCATGTGTGATTTTTGTTCGTTGCATCCTATTTTGTTCCCCATATCAGATTGAACCTCCTAGACGGGAATGCTAGTCCTAGTACCTGTTTGAAAGCCCAGCGCCTGTGTTGGTGCTGAGTGCATGACAAGAATTCAGGAAAGTATTTTTGAATGAAATGGAATTCTGAGTTGTGGCTTTCTATCAGTTGAGATTCTTGGTGCTAAGCAACAGATAGCAAATCTGGCTCTTATAGGCAAAAGGGAATTTATTGGAAAGAAATGAGCACACACAAAATTGATGGGAAGGCAACTCTAGGCATCTTGGCATCAGCACCACTCTTCCATCTTGTTCTAGCTCAGCCACTAGACTGGATATGCTGCTAGCATGTTCAGTCTTTAATTCTGTTCAAGATGCAAACTCCAGGAAGAGTATGCCTGATTGGTCTAAATGGGTCCACCCCTTGGCCCTGGGAGAGCTGGGCACTTTGATGATAATTCCAGCAAACTGTTAGCTATGAGTAGGACGAGGCAGTTCCTTAAGAGGTGGGGTGGATCTTGTGGCAGTGAATAACCAATAAGTTTGCACAAGGGACTGAATCTTCTATTTCTAGTACTCGGGCATCCTGCCTGGCTTATCTGGTATGTCTTGCTAGGGGTTTTGAGCAAGCCTTTCTACCTAAAAGAGAAGTAAGTTCTCTATTACAATGAAGTTATCTTTGGAAGGGATGATAACAGCCCCTGCTAGTCAGCATCAATTTGCCAGAAGTAGAACCTGTGGGTGCAGGGTGCAGAGTAGGCATGGGCAGGTGAGGTGAGAAGAAGCAGTGAGCATACCAGCAGTACCATACCACTCAGTAATGCCAGTGCCACATACGCTTTCACATCCACACTTGTGGGCAAAGCCACCCAGAGGCCACTGTTTGAGAACAGTCAGATTTTTGGCTGGGCCCTGAAGGTGAAGATGTCCCTGAAGCTTATGTCTCCTTATAAGTCAATCGAATTACAACAATGGACACAGCTCTACCAAGTGGAAAGGGCTGTGCTGGCCACCTGGAGTGGCTAATAGGTGGGTGGAGCTGCAGTCACGAGCTGAGAGAGACACAGTCTAAAAGATGATGAGCGGGTGGTGATAAAATGTTTCCATGATGAGTAAGCTTTGATCAAGCATGGTAGAAAGGGGATGACACGGGAGGTGGAATTATGTGAGCAAAATCACCGGAGGCGGGAAGGTGTGCAGTGTGCTGGGAAGAGACAAATAAGCCAGTTGAAGGCAAGGGTTCGTGTGGGGGAGTGTTGGAAAATGAGATTGGAAAGTCATGTTTGGGTCAGGTTGCAGAGAGCCTGGACCTCTAGGCTAAGGATTTTACACATGTGGGCAAGGAGGAGTGGCCGTAAATTTCACAATGGGGGTATGATAGTGAATGTGCCGTTTTTAAAAGAGCAGGATTAAGTATTGGGCCACTGAGTCTCCTCTGTCATGAGGCTGATAACCAGGGTGCAAAGATGGCTGAAAAAAATTAAATCCTCTGTGGGAAGGAAAAACTAGGAGACTTGGATTCTGGATTTGAAGCTGCCACCAACTCCTGGACAAATTTCTGTGCCTCAGTTTACTCACCTAAAAGGTAATGGTGCTCATTCACCATATTGTTATGGTCAAATGAAATAATGATGTTTTATTTTAAAATGCCTATTTAATCACCTACATCTATTTGACAAGTTAAAAGCACCACACAAGAACCTACTGTGATTATTTTCACCTTTTCTTGGTTTTTCATTTGTTCTTCAGATTTTTTCTTTTCTATTTTTTTCCATTGCTATTTTTTAATTAACCTTCCCTTATACTTTGAAACCCTATAACGGTCCAGGTGTCCCAGCAAACCAACCATATAGCTTTGGTTTACTTGTTCTTTCTCCTCATCAGAATTAGATGGAATCAGGTGATGTTATGGTAGGCACGATGGGTGAGGGTCCATTCCATTCAAACATATTTAGTAACTAGTAGATAAGTTAGGATACAGGTTTGGGTATTATGATCAAAAAGGTCCCCAAATACAATTCCTTTATCAAAGATAATTTCTCTCTTACTTTACTATGGATATGTGGTAAAGGGCTCATAGTGGCTCAGTGAGGACCCAGCTTCCTTTTATGTTGCTCTTCCATCCTCAGCATCTGACCTGAGAAGACTACCCAGACCTTGTTTCTCATGGCCCACCACATGAGAAATGGGAGAACATACCCCTTCCTTTTAGGGGCACTCTGTACTTCTGCTCACCCTGACAACATCCTATCAACCGGAACTTTGTCCCATCATACACTTAGACACAGAGAGGCTGAGAAATGTCATCATTAGCTGAGCATCCATTACTCTCTTCCCGGGTCCATCCTAGTGGACAGACAGTGCCAATGGCAGTATTTGTACCCCAGACTTGAGAGGTAGCATAAGGGTAGGCAGGGCTGGGGCATGAGGCAAGGAGCTTAGATGAACTGGTTGGCCTCTCCACACGCATGGGTCAGAGCCAGGGGAGGGGCTGGCTAGAACTTGGAGCCTCTACTATACCTAGGCCCTGAGGCCCCCATATGGCAGAGCAGGCCTGTCCAACTCAAATCTCTGGTCTCTAGTCTTCTCTCTTTCTCACTGAATAATGCTACTTTCATGTCACCATAGTCTTGATCACTATCAAAGTCTCCAAAGCAATCACATCAGAACAATGGGTATAAGTAAAAGTGGGCAGAGCATGGAGCCTCCAGCCTCAAAGCCAGCAGTGAGCCACAATGGGACAGGTCACAATTTTAAAATTAGGTAGTATTTTAACAAAATGAAAAGGCCAAAAGGTTCTCACTGCCAACATCCAACAGATAAAATTGGAATGCAGGAAGCTTGTTTTAATTATAATGAGAAATGATATTAATCTTACAGAGACAAACCCAGTGGTTAATATCTCAAACCTCACACTGCCACATGTTCCAGCCTCTGTACTTGACGTGTTACTTACTTTTATGCCTTGGAATAGTCCCATAGTCTAGGTCCTGTCAATCGCCTTTTAGGAAACGTGCTCACTGAAGTTAAAAAACTTGACCAAAGTTACTGAGAAAACAGGTAGGGAAGCTAGACTTGTACCTAGGTCTGCCCGATTACAGAACCTGTGTTCTTAAGCATTAAGCTGTGCTCAGCTGGCCTATTTAGCATGGGCAGGGGAAATGTGGACAGTGCCACAGTGCTCACAGTGTGTTCCTGGTGATGCACACTGCCGTTATCCCTGCCATCCTCTCCCTCCTGTCAGTCAATGACTATGCATTGAGCCCCACCCCCTAGGTTGATTCTGAGGTTCCTGAGTACATCATCTCATTTAACTCTGATGCCAGCCCTCCCTGTAGGACAGGTATGTGATCTTGTTTCATATTGGATGAGCACAAAACCTGGAGAGTTAAGTATCTTGCTAAGATAACATGCTGATGCTTGGCAGAACCAAGATTCTAGCCCAGACCCACTCCAAAGCCCATTCTTTCTGTGCAATGACAGATGTGTCTCAGGAACACCCCTCCCTGCCAGGTCCAAGTAGATCTTAAATGTTCTCACTAAACACACAGAAGTGGTAATTATGTGAGGTGACGGATGTGTCCACTACCCTTATTAATCATTTTGCAACACGTATGTATAGTCATGCCTCAGAGATATTATGGGTTTGGTTCTACATCACTGCAATAAAGCAAGTCGCCTAATTTTTAGTTTCTCAGTAAATATAAAAGTTATTTTTATACTTACCATAGTCTATTAAGTGTGCAATAGCATTATATCTAAAAGTACAATGTACATGACCTTAATTAAAAAATATTTTATTGCCGAAATAGCTCACCATCATCTGAGCCGTCAGCAAATCATTATCTTTTTGCTAGTGACAGGGGGAGGGGTTCTTACCTTCAGTTTGTTTAAAAAAAAATACCCACAAAGCACAATAAAGTAATGCATAATAAAACGAGGTATGACTGTATATCAAAGCATTACGTTGTACACCTTAAACATACACAGTATTATATGTCAGTTATATCTCAATAAAACTGGGGGCGGGGAAGAACCCATAGGAGTATGGTGAGTGCTGCAATATTGCATTTTGTCGCTGTAAGTATAGCTGCCCTCTTTCAGGCGTCTACATGCAAAGTGTGTTACTCAAAGAATGAAGCCAGGACAGTGGCCTCTAGTGGCTGGGACAGGCATGGGAGTCAGTCAGCTCTGGGATCTCCCCTCCCTCCTAGGTCTTGATGCACACTGGAGAAGCGCCTAGGTATTGTAGGATGACCCCTAGGTATTGCAGTGCCCCTCACATGGTCCGAGGGGCACTGCATGGAGGTATGCTTGGGATACTAACCTGTTTGTCCCAGCAGGATTAACGTCAACACGGATTTCTTATTATTAATAAGACAAGCTACCTAACTCCAGTTTTGCCTATTGGGCCCTAGCTTAACTGGGGATGGTGTCCTTTCTTATCCTAGTAAACAACACATTGCAGGTTGATCCTCAATGGAACTTACAATCAAAGTAAGTGTTTGGAGCATAGAAACTGTGGGCCTTTGCTCCTGGTGCCTATCTGTTACACAGCCCACCCTGGATGTCAGGTGGGGGAGATGTCCTCACTTGATAACAAATACCACTTCATCGCACAGGATTTACAGAGCATGTTTACACAGATAATATTGCGTTTTCAGCAGCCTACCCTGGGGTGTTCAGGCAGATATCACATTCCCATTTTATAGATAGACAAAGACAAACCAATGCTCTGACATTGCAGGCCACATAGCCAGGGAGCGCTTACTGTATGGCAGCTCTCTCCTTGCATATTCGTGGACCCTAAACACTTTAACTGTGAAATGCTCTAAGTGTCCGCACTTTCATGCAGAGGGGAAAGATGTTTCTGTGAAGCCAGCACATTCTAGAGCCAGACTCCAGTGCTTAATCCCAGTACTGCCACCTGTTACTTGTGAGCCAGCAACATGTCACCTCTCCAGTCCAGGCTCCTCATCTGTAGAAAGGGGAGGATAGTAATAGTATCTACCTCAGAGAGTTTTTGTGAGGATACAGTGAGATAAGATTGCAAGAGTTTAGAAGATGCGTAATGTAACCATTTTCCATAATTACGAAAGTGTAAAGGGAGGGGAGAAGGGGTGAGGTGGTAATCAGTTACCACCACCTAAGGCCCTGGTGTGGCAGAGCTGCCTTTAAGCCCTGTGAGTCCCCATGTACCCTGGCGTGGGATGCACTCCAGCACTGTCTGCAAAGTGCCCCTCCGATTCTCATGTGAACTGTCCATTCTCCTCCTCTTCTCAGAACAGGAGGAGATGATGAAATGAACCCCAGTCTCCCTGGGTCACCTGGGGAGAGGACTTCCACCTTTCTGAGTCACTTGAGCTGGAAAGCAAGAGTTGGAATAAGTACTTGTCAGCTAACTACCTCTCAGTACCTACCTATGGAGAATATTGATGCCCAGTCATAAAGCTAATTATTTCCCCCAGAAATGACATTGACACTGGAGAGTGGGTGTGTGTAGACAGCAGCACTCCTTATTTATTTAGTCTAGTCTTTCCTGTGTGATCACAATTCCTATGTAGAAACAGCCCCTTCAGGCATCCCCACATGGTTTAGAGGCTGTCTTCAGGGGGGACACCTGTGACCCTGTAGTTTGCTTCTGGCAGGCCTACCCCAACCTTTGTTTTCTGAGGCTTTTCGTTTTCTTGGTTAATTTTGTAATTAGGGCAGAAAAGCTGCTATTATTGGGCAGGAGGTTTGAGAGTACTGGAATGGGCCAAAAGTGGGGAAATGGGGCTAGGGAGCTGCAGATTAGAGGATCCAGTGTTTCTAGGTGTAGCGCGAGGTGTAGACTAGGGTGCAGTTCTAGGAAGACCACTAGATGGCAATCACACACTAGCGTTCGGACTGGTCCACGGCACTTTCCACTTTGGGCTTTTGTAACATCTAGGGACTTGCCAAAGCTTTGTATCTGCCATCTCCATCCATCCATCCCTCATCCCTCTAACCTCTCTTGATCTTCTACAGACAGTTAGATTTACTCCTCCATCTTTCTTCTCCTGTCTCCCCCATCTCTGTCTCTCTCTGTGTCTTTCTTTCTCTCTCTCCTCCTTCCTCCCTTTTCTCTCAACCCCCGACCTCCCTCCTTCCCTTCCTCCCTTAAAAACCTGCCAAAACACCTTCAAAGCCTCCCACCTTTAGCTGCTATGCTGTATTTTTACTATTCTGCTAAGCAAATGTTTACATGGTAGTAAATCCATTTTTAGAGTAGGTAACACAGGGAAACTTGTTCTTCTCCAGTCATTCTGAGAGTATGTTTAATAAAAGGAATGGAAATTGAGGGGAAAGGAGTTATTTAAAAAGATAATAGGTAACAAATGTTTAAAAATGTATCCACTGAAAATTGTGGATTAGTAACTTGTAATGAAATTTAAAAATCACTTAAAATTAATGAGTTATTTTATCAAATCATTTTCTATTGTTAGAATTTTCTGTAAGCTGAGATTCAAATACAAAATATCTTGTTGCAAGCCTCTGGGGAGAGGAGGGAGAAAGGATAGGCAGGAAATCACAGTCAGCATTATTATCTTTATCAGGGTACAGGTCGTGTGAAAGCAAAACCCCACCTTAAATTTTAATAATCTGTTCTGACGTTTCAAAGAGATTTTAAAAACAAAACTAATTTCTGTGTATCATCTAAAATGGATTCTGCTGCTGCCTGGTTCAGTTCTGTCTCAGCTGCGTGGACATCTTGGGAAGCTGAGTGTCCACGCAGACGCGCTTCATCTGTGCACTTCTTAGCTAAGACAACAGCGCTCCGAGCCCCACTGCTAAGGTTAACCTGTCCGCTGCAGAAGGACAACAGATGGAAATTCTGGTTTGCAGCCACTGCAGAAAAATAAAAACATGTTCCAAAGGGAAAAGGATCTTGTATTTCTGCGTTTGAACCTTTGATCTGCATTCACATCTGAAGGGAAGGCTAGACCTTTTGGTGGAGACACATGGCTTTGCATCTGTGAAAACACAGCTGTATATAGCAAAACAAAACTAGTGGAAAATGCAATGGTTTTGCTGTGTCAGGCTAGCAGCTAATGCTCAAATTCTATTCAAATATTGTCTTTTGATAGCTTCAAAACATCCCTCTTGACTTTCTGTGTATAATTGTTTAGTAATGTTTTATTCTTTTAACTTTAGATTGTGAGCTTTTTAAAATTAGGGCATATGAGTCTCTTTCACATCTTTTCTTTTAAAAAGGCAGTAAAATAAATGGCTTGTAATTAGATCAAAATGACATTATCTAAATTCTGACCTAATTGGGGGTTTGAAAAAAATCAAACCCATAAGAAAAAAGTAAAGTTCTAACTTGATCCTTGATCCTGAAAAATCTTTTATTTTTAAAGATAATATTATGCAGGCTTTGCGCTGTAAGTTACATTCTGAAAGGCCTCTTACTCACTCTTGAAACTTAGCTGCTTTGTTTTGAGCAATTAAGATTTGTTATTGAGTGAATTAGCAGCTCCTTTCTCCTTCATCTTTAGCCTGTTTCTCTATCAGCATTTCCCGGTAATGTAAGCCAAGTTTGTTTCATTAGGAGGTATTTGCCTTGAACCTCCATGCTTCCTCTCAGTCCCAGACACAGAGCACAAGTCTGTGCGCCTGCCTTATCCTGCCTGGTGTCTTTGGTTTCCTACAATTGAATTGGCAACCTTTTCCTTCCCTCCCCTTTCCGTTGAAGCACTGGCCCTTCTTGGCCCTCCCCACTCCCTGCCACAGGAGTGGGGTGCAGAGAGGTGGTGGACAAAAGACGAGGATGAGTTTGATGTTTCAGCAGAAGGCCGCCTTCGTGCCCCTGCTCCGCAGTGATGTTCCTTACATTTTTCTGGAGAGGGTGAGCGAAGGGGAGCCATTGTGCTGTCACCCTCCCCACCCTCTCTAACACCAACAGCTTCATCAGCAAGCGACTTGGAAGATGAAACGTGGTTTTCTTTAAGAGGGATAATTTTTTTTTTATCAATAATCATAACAACCTTTAGTGTTAATCACGCTGCTGGAAAGAGCCAGAGCTAGATAACAAGTCCTTCCACGCACCGAGAAAGTTTCCCTTTGAAGTACTGGGTCCCCGCCTCACCCTTCCAGGAGGGAAGAGGGGGAAAGAAAACAAGTGTGAAGATCTGAGGCCACTGAGGAATGCTGAATTGATGTCTTTCCTCGGCATCCCTGCCCCTCTCTCGGTCCTCCCCTCCTTTCAACTCCCTGCCCTTTGAAACTGTGGGGCTGGGGTGGCCAGGCCTAGCGGCCTGGCCCTGCTGTAGCGACAGGCCATGTCTCCGACAGGCCGTGGGGCAGTGTTGGTGTAGAGGAGGAAGGTAAGGGAGAAGAAGCAGGGGGAGGGCGATGAGAGAGCATCGTACAGATTTCTGTAGAGTTATGGCTGAAAGCTGTATCCATTGTGATGAGAGAAAAGCAAACAAACAAACAAAAAACAACAAAAAAGCCCTTCCCCAACCCCAGACCTTCTTTCACAGCTGCATTTTGTTCCTGGGACTGTTGGTGTCAGTAGAGCCTCCTTTTTTGCAATTCCAGAAGATATTGTCAAGGACTTGTCAAGCCTATTAATTTTTCAGGCAGAACAGATCAAGCCTGCCTTTGATGCGGCTGTTTCCTGATTTACTATTCAAAGGTAAAGAATCCTACCTTCTCCTCACGCTTTACATAATTAAAGAAGGTTGGGTGTTTTTCCTCCAGTAGCAAAGAACTAGTCACGTATAGTATTTTTTGAAGTAAAAGGTCCAACTTTTTAAAATAACATCTGTTCTTATGCCCTTTCCTAAATATAACAAGTATTTACTTTCTGCTGGTCCTTGGTTGTATACCATTCACGCTGAATTTTAATTTCCGACATATGGGGTTAGAACGAGTCCCCCCCACCCCCAGCTTTTTCCCCTATATATGTGTCTGTGCTAACAAACTAATGGTGCAATTAAAAATAAAACTCTGGAATCGTGAACTGCCCTAACTTTTCTGTTTCTCCACTGGAGCATTCTAAAGTTCACTTATGTGGACTTTCGCTATTTCCATCTGCTGAGTTTAATAGCAAATTGTGACCCTCACCACCATTTTAGGGCCTTTTGTGTTCTTATCTGTGCATTTCAATACCTTCTGGGGAAGTGCCTTTAGGTTTCACTACATATGCAAAAAGCCCGGCTTGAATTTTTTGACACCCCCCTCTCCATTTGTTGGTGGAACCCTGTTTTCTATTGTCTGTCTGGTTGTTGATGTTGGCAAAGTCATTTGTTTAAAGATGCCTGGGATACTATGGCTAATTCTTTATTGGAATGAAATCCGAAAAATATCCCAGAGTATTTTAAATATTAATGCATGCTGTTGAAACTGTGACATATTTGCATAGTTTTATTTCCCCATCGTAAGGTGGACTATATTTTAAAGGTACTAGATCGTAATAGTCACCAGAAGCCAATTAAAGCCGCTAGGATTCAATCAGAAACCTGTGTGGCTGTATAAATAATTGATATCTGGAACTAAAGCGACCGCGCTGTGCCAAGGGCCCTGCCGTACACGGCCGGCGGCGTCAGCAGACCCTGGGCTTCCGTGCACCGGGGGCGACTCCTGGGCATCGTGTCGCCTGGGCTTTAAAAACTTGACAATAAGGCTACACACAAACAGATTTTTAAAAAACATCTCCTTTGCCTATGGCTAGAGAGGAATAGTTGACAGTATTTTCAGGTGTTTGAGCTTTTTAGAGAAAAAGAACAATACCCAGACTCCTCATGAGCTAGGTGTGAACAGAATAAATTGAGGCACTGTCCCGACCCATCCAGCTTTTTTAAAAAATGATGTGATTAAAAAGGACATCTGAGAACAAATTTATGAAGTTGTTATGGCAACTGAAACACTTGGGTTGAAATGTGTGTATCTGAAACATGAAAGATTGTAGGAAGCCGAGAAATAAGCGCGGCATTGTATTTGGGAAAGGCGATTGAACAGTGGTAGCCAAATATTATTCCTCTGTTGGTCATCATTCAGGGTTACTGCCTTGATTTCCACTTTTTAAAACGTGTGGTGATTGATGCTTTCCCAGACTGTGTTGCCCGAAGTCACCATGCCTTGTTCCAGCGTTTGCTCATTGGTCGTTTGACCTGTTGAGAACACACTCTCCTCATTGCGTTCACTGTGGAGATTGCCAGTTAGAGCTGCCTCTGCATTTGCCCATAAGTTTACATTTCTCTCTGTTCTCCTATTAATGTCCTTGTTTGTGAATAGTCTCTATGGTCTTTTTATTCACTATCTCCCCAAGCCCAAGCCCACCAACAAACAGTAGCATTCAAAAGAGTGAAAATATTTAAACATTCCCTAGAATTCCCGACTCTCTTCTAGAAGCCGTATATTCCTTCTACATAACTTGTCTTTATCTTAATTTCTTATGCTTTTTTATTTTCTTCTCCAATGCCAGCAAGAGTATTAAATAATTTCTTTTAAATCACAAGCAAAGATTTTAAAAATTAACACCTACAAATGTATATTACAGTGTGTTAGAAAATCAGTAGTTTTTAAACCACATTCAGAATGCTTCAAAATTTTTTTGGTCATTAGATTTCAGATGTATACACTGTCCAGAAAATTGTTCTTAAAATATTATGGATTTCTTGCAATATATTTGGATTTTTTGCTTTAAATTAAAAGATAGTTCAATGTCAGTTATAATAATTTTAGTAGACTATCCTGTAAGAAATATACTGTTTTAATTTTAAAAAGGTTTGACACTGAGAAATACATTTACACTGAAAAATTCAAATAGAATTTCTTCTTTATAAACATTGATTGTTGAATGTTGGTTACTAGTTATTTGGTCTCCTCGATTTTAAGTGTACTACTTTCTACTTTGAATAGTCTTAATTCCTAAAATAAGGCTAATTTTCCCTAAGTGAAGCAAAAGGGAAAAAAAGAAAATGATTTTTAGAAAATTTTATTTTCTTTAAGTCAGGAGTTGGAACTCTTTACTCATTGAAATTACTCAACATTTAGTTGGGTATGAGAGTGTAATATAAAAGCTGCCCTTATAACTGGAGTGTTTTCCTAATCTTTAAAGATTGAGATCTAAACATTTTTCTGTTCTATTGCAAAATTAACTGCTGTTAATCTGTCAGATTATTAATTTAAAATATTTAATTAAAACTGCATTTATGTTTTTAAATCCATTTTTGTATATGCAAGTGGAATTGATTCTATTTTGATAAAACTCCCTTGTTCGAAAATTCATAGATCAAAAATGGTATCAAAATGTTTCAAGAGTATTAAACATAAGAATTTAGAGTCTTTGCACATATTTTACAGTAATAAATTTCCTTTTTTCTTTTTCTAGTTTTTCTACTTTAAGAATTTTTTTTTTTAAAGTATGATTTTGATGTTTCCAAAGTGGATACTATTTTATTTCAGGTGGGTCATTTAATAGTTTGTTGATGTTTTCGAGGTCTCTAAACAAAGTCTGATGTGTTAACAGTCTTATTAACGATGTTAAAATAGAATTAACAGCTTGTGGATGCCTCCAGAGCACAATAGCCTGTCAACCTCTCCTGCCCCCTTATAAATTGTACCCCGCTGTCTTCCCTTTGTTTCATGCCCAATCAGCAAACTAAACTTTTGTGGAGAGAGAACGCAGTTCAAGTGTTTCTTCTGCAGCTGAAGGGAGGAGCTAATGTGGAATTTACTGGGAGACCAATCAGTGCTGGAGGGAAGAATGACCCCAAATCGGGAAGAAGGACTTTGTTGACCTGCTTGGCTCCCTGACCTTTCTTTGCTTTTCTGTCGCTTTAAAGCGGTTTACTCTGGTTGTCGCATACTTTATGATGCATTTATTAAAGCCACAGAAGTTTTAGAAGTTTGGGATTATATAAGATACATCTCAGCACAGATATAATTGTGCTATGTGGTCATTAGTAATTTGACTAGATGTTAGCACTCAGAATCATTTTTTTTTTAACCTGACACAATGAGTTTTTTTTTTTTTTAAGGGGGTTGGGGATAAAATTTCATCAGTTATCTTGAGCCAGAATTGATTCTTAACCTTTTCTAGTGTCTCTTCCCTGCAGCTACTTTAATGGAGAGAGAATCAGATTAGCTGCTGATGTTAAACCATTGGTCTTATTTTGTTGAATTTATGCTTTGAAAAAAAAATAGATTGATATTTTTGAAGTCTTTAAAACATTCTTTGTCATGCAATGGTCATAATGAGTCAAAAATAAAGATTATTAGGAGGTTTTTGTTTTCATTAGTATTGCTAATTTAACAAATTGTCAATTTAAAAGTACAGATTTATGGGCTAACCTGACAAATAGGTAATACCATCTGATCCTTTGCCATTATCTGATTTAATAACTTATAAAGTATAGCACATTTATAAAATATTTCCCAAGGTGAGGGATAATAAGATGTTGTTGAGAATTGACTATTTTTTAGATTGCACAATCATTTTCCTTGTTTATTGGCATTATTCTCTCTTTTAATATGTTTGTTTGTTTGTTTATATTTATTTTTAAATGGGCAACTATTAAGTGGCTCAAATTTCAGTGCTGAGATACAAGATGGTCACTGTTGATACAAAGTAAAAACATCACCCTGGATGCAGGACACTGAACATTTTCTTTAAACCAAGGTTAAATACAATTATTCAAATGTGTCCAAACACCAGGAATGAGATATAGTTAAATGAACTATGGTTTCAAAATATTATTATTTTGTCAAGGAGTATTCTAGAATGAAAACAGGGCAGTGCAAGTTACTTGTCTTAGCTCATGGTGTGTGACTTAGGTGAGCCCCAAGAGGAATATTCTCTTATACTTTATAAATCCTAGAGATATGCATCCATTGACTGAGCAATGTATGAAACTAGAGCAAAAAGGGCCTCATTTGATACTAGCCATATGCACTGGTGTAAATAATGACATGTTCTGGTTGGCATCTTTTAAATCTGCGCTACTTCATTTGGGTCATTTTACTTGGCTAAGGAAGAATATCTCTGTGGTAGTTCTCCCACGACTGTACCTACTTGTCATTTTTACCCGAAGCACTCGTTGCTGCCCAGCCCCTGTCTCATGGCTTAGTGTGTTCTCACCTTCCCCTGCTGGACAGCAAAACCATCTCGCAAGCAAGTATACTGACTTCTTTTTTTGTGCCCCTGCAGAATGAGCACTCCAGGCCTAGGGATGTGGGCACCACACTGCCATGGGGACCAAACAGCAGTAATGTGGCCACCTGATACTGTATGTCTCTGTGACTTGGAGATGCTAAGAAAGCCAAAGGGATTAATAACAAACAAAGAAAGCTTGTCACCTTTGTGCAGAAGCCAGCCGGCATCTCACAAGGACAACCTGAGCTCCTCCATGTCACTAAAGCTGGCTTCCGATGGATCCCATTTGCTGCTGTTATTCCAGGAGCATCTGCAGGTTTAGTCCCCATAGGGGAGGGGGAAGAATAAACTGAGAGCCCAATACTGTGACCCATTTCTTTGTTTCAGGTGATGCAGGGAGAGAGAAGACTTAAAATTTAATGAAATTTTTCTCCTTAATTAAAGACTTTGTGGATAGCATTTATCCTCCAAAAGTTCTTTCTCTTTTTGTGATTGATTTTATAAACTTGAAAGAAAAAAAGAAAAAGGCCCAGAATTTGCCTTAGTGGTGATCTAAGTGGGTTATAACTCTAGATTACTGACATTTACTGAGATAATCAGGGTCATAGACATAGAGCTGATTCGACTCTGGGACCAGTTCTCTGGGACAGAAGTTTTCACATGCTCTTAGAATTCTGAATTGGCCACAGCAGCTGTTAGGAAATTAAAATATTCAGATAAAGTTTCTGATAATTTGACTCTCCTGCATTTTAAAACTTGTCAAATGCAGAAATAATTTCTCTCTGAAACTTTTGAATTCGCAGAAGTGGACACTTTAAAGCCAATTGTGAAATGCTGCTTTAGAAGAAATCCTTATATACATATTTCTTTATTTAATCCGAAGGGAGATTTGGAAAAAGGATGTTTTATTTCTCAGTAGTTTTCGTTTCATAAGAATGTGAAGTTACTGTTGTTATGATTACTAATGATACCTTACATTTGCACAACACTTTATAATTTTTTATGTACTTTTACAAACATTATTAACTATAATCCTTGAAAGAGTTCTACAGGAAGATATTATTATCCTGGTTTTATAGATGAGGAAACAATAAATGGACATGCTCATAACATGACACATAGTGCCAACTTGTATTTCCAGAGAATTCTGTTTTTTTTAGGAAATGTATTTTACATGTAAAATGGTTAGAAAACACAAATCTAGGACAGGTTATTTTGGTTCCACATAATAGCTGTAAAAGATGACAAAAAACAGGAATGAAATCATGTGATAATGTTCAATCACCCTTTTAATGCAGAATTACATGAATTTTGGCCTGATGATTACCACAATTTCATGTGTTTCATGTGAAAATACCATAATATGCTACATAATTTTAGCATAATAATAAAAGAGAAAAATTTCCCCTTGTATTTTTAAAGATAGAAATTATAATCACAATATCAGAGCAGAAGAATGTTTCCTAATAATGGGTATTCTGGCTTATAGTTTAAAATATGTTTTTTTCTTGTGAAATCTCAAAATAGGCAAAATATATTTACTCGTAAAAATTGTTTGTTGGTTTTTTCCCTCACTTGTTAAAAGCTAGGTAGCCAACGTATTTGTTTTGGGGCAATTTACTGCTACCGTTTAGAAACAACTATATTATTGAGCACAGGAAAATCTGATTAGTGTTTCTAAGAATTATTATAGCACAGCAAGACAGGGAAGCAGTCCAAGTGCTAAATGTTAGAAACAGTTTATAAAAGCTAGGAAAAGACTTTCTTTACTTGTTTAAAAAAAAAAAAAAACAGAGAGAGAGAGGTACACATTTCTTAAAAATAATTAAAATTGTCAAAGTGATAGTCTTGACTACTTTTCATTATAATACTTCCATATTATTTTCATAAAAATATTTTGGTTAAGGGAAACAGAGGAGGAAGAACTAAAATGAGAAGAAAAAACAAAAATTTTTCCTATTTTACAAACTCCAAAATCTTATCAATATAGTTTTCAGTGAGAAAAAAATTATTAAAGTAAACTTTCATATGGTAACCCTAAGAAAAGTCTCCACATATAGTCCAAAAATTTAAAAAAAAAAAAAAAAAAAAAAAAACCTCTGGGGAAATAATCATTTTATGAAAAAATGTCTATTTAGAACCTCACTAGGGCTGCTCATAGAATCAAATCAAGCTTCATTTCTATCTTTGTGATAATCAGGCATACATTTTGCATTCTAGAAGTGTAGAGGAGGAAACAACTAATAGTATATATGTCTGGGGTTTTCTTTAAACAACTCTAACATCAAAATGACCAAACTCTTGGACTGATTCATGTTGGACAAAACAGATGGGATTCCCAGATCGTGCACCGTTCAGCCGTTTGATGGAATTCGCGCCACCCTGACCAGCGAGCCCAGATGGCGCTTAAATCTGTCACTCTTTAACGACCCTACTGTTTTAAAAAATATTTTTATATTTGAGCCCATTCAGTTAATCTGAGAGAGTAATCATTTCCAAGATATGTCTGGGGAGGGATTTACTGCAGGTTTCATTTGGAGGAGCTGAGGATGAGAAGAATGAAGAGACCTCCCAAACTCAGGTCTACCTGCAGAAGGCACATGGGGGAGGCCTGCTGGATCTTGGGCATTGGAACGTTTTCTGGGCAGCAAAGCCGAGAAGGCCACATGGAGATTAGTAGCAATGGGGGTGAAGGGAAGAAGGGACAGACATTTGGGAAAGGTCTGGGGATGGGGGGGTAAGGATTTCTCTGGGAACCTATTGCATGCCAGGTTAAACCCCGCAAGAGGCTGAGTGCTGACGGACCACACCAGAGCAGTTTTCAGCAGTCTGAGCCTCGCCAGCATTGCGACGATCACGGTGGGTGTGCCACCTGGAGCAGGCCCCAGGGGTTGGGTCCGACATGGTAAGACTCTGAGATGGTTCTAGAAAGAACTTGTTCTGTGCCAGAACTTCGATCACCTCACAGAGCTTTTCCCTGAAGGTTTTTTTTCCCCCCCTCTTAAATTATTATTTTGAGTCAGTCTACTGAAATGCTTCAGTGATTTGGGGCATGAGATACTGGCCAGCTTCTCCCTCCAAAATCTCTAACCTTGAGACATTTGCAGAGTGTCTGTCTTGGAATGGCTTTCTATTCCTGCTGGGACAGGAAAGGAAAAAATGAATGGTTTTTCATTATACAGACTTTTTTTTTTTTTTTTGCATTTGAATCAGATGTAGCAGATGTCAAAATATGCTGCAGAATTTACACCATTATGTGAAAATTTCCACTGACCCAAAAAGCCACTAGGAATGGGCATATCCACGTGCTTTAACAAAATTAAAAATGCCTTGCTGACTTTAAAGATGTTCTTGGTGGTATTCGCGCTGTTCAGTGATGGTGTTTCTGTTGTCTGACTGCTGCCCATATTTGGTGGTCTCACAGAAGGCACAGTGATGCATTGCACTTTTGCATGTGGCAGAGCACACGGGGATGGTGTTCCTATGTCTTGGGCCCCACCTGAGTGCCTGCACAATGAAGGCATGTTGGATTTCTACTTTGGAGAATATCCAACCTAAACTAAAAGACATCATGTAGACCCAAAAGTGAACAGAGGAGCAAGGTGGTTGTGAGGTTCTTTTGGAAGCTTTAGTGTTCTGGGGGTCTCATGGAACCACGGTCTGTCAGAAATCACTGCTCTACCAAGATTTGGTGGGAGCTGACACTTATAACTAATCCCCCACATGTAACTATTCCTTGAGGATAAAACTAGGTAAATTCTGAACAGAGTGGAAGAACATCAAGCACATATGTTGTTTTCATTGTAAACGTACTGTAAGCACGCAGCTCTCACTGTTTCTCCCTCTCCCTCTCTTTCTTTCACTCCCTTTCTCTCTCCCTTTCTCTCTCTCTCTCTCTCTCTCTCTCCTCTCTCTCTCTCTCTCTCTCTGCACACCACACACACACACACACACACACACACACAGAGCCAGATTATGGAAAGTATTGCAGTGTATTTCTGGGTAAAGAATACCACTGCTGAAGGAGTGGAGAGGCCACCTTGCATCTAATTCTGTAATAGGCTTAAGATTCGATGGTAATCAGTAAGACACAATTTTCTGTGTATGTGTGTTGTATGTTGGCCTCAATTTCCTAGGTAGTCTTTGGGAGTTTATAGAATAAAATTGAACAGTGCACACAACTAACATCCACTTTAAAAATCATCTTTATGAAATATAGTGTATTTGGTATTATCTAAAAAAATGAATTTCTTACCTTTTTAACTGGAACAGATACTCCTAATAAACATTGTCTTTTAAATTTTACCACTCAACTCATTTCATTCTCACCTGATTTTTTCTACAGACCAAAATCTCTTTAATAATCTAGTTGCAAATGGTCTGTTTCAGGACAAAAGGATATATGTATTTGAGAATTCTGTAGCTACCCGAGAAGTCTTCACCCATCATTTTTTATGAATGCTTGCCAAACAATTAGGTATAAAAAGATGAGCAAAAATAAACCTTCATTGTTAATGAACTGTTGGTCATTTGGACTACACGAATTTGTTTTAGTAGATGAAAGAAAGAAAGAAAAAATGCACATTCTCTATTGCTTGTGTCTAAACTTCTTCCCTGGGAATGAGGCTGGCCTCAGAACCCTAGCTGGACTTCAGGCTTCCAGAGCTGAGGTGGCCTGGCCAAGTCCATGCCCAGTACTGGAGCTAATCCAGGAAAAAGGATTAAGGGATATAGCCAAAGCCAAAGACCATGGTACAATTGAATCACAGTGTTAGTGTAGATGAAGAGTTGGAGGGACTCAAGCCAGGTTCAAAGCAACCAAAGAGTTGGGCATCCTGGGTCAGGGAGAAAGGCAGAAGATGAAGCCCCAGACGTGTCCTCAGTCTCCAGGCAGAACCACCGATGCTTTTATAGGGCCTCCACCTTGAAAAGGGAGTGAGGAGTTAAGGGCCCCAAGCTACTGTGAAGAACATGTGTGTTGGGTTGTCCCGTTTTCCTTTCAGAGCCTTCTCTAGCCATTTGCAAAATGTCCACAGACTTTTCACAGTGTCCTTTTAGAGTCGGGTTTGGGAAGAGGATCATAAGCCTTAAAAAAGTTGGATATGCCCTGGTACCCTAATTTTCCAAGTAGGAAATGTAATGTTGAGTGGGGTTTCAAATTATTGTTTCATTTTCTTCACCTCGAAAGAGTTCCTAGTTCACTGAGAGCCTGCCTTCAATTGCATGGATATTATAAAGTTTCCTTTTCATTCCCCATAAAGATCCCTATTTTTAGCTTTTAAGAGCTGTTACAACTGCGAGAGAAATGGTATTCTGCACCCCACACAGTTATACATCTCAGGATTGGAGACAGAGTTCCTAGAACTGCAAGACAAGTTTGGTGTTAGTCAATCTGTTAAGTTTCCTTACAGGCATATTTTCTCATTCTATTATTTAATTTTAGTAAAAGGTCTGTTAGAAATTTCCGTATATAAATAATACTTAAAAATATCACACTATCCAAATTATTTCATGTGGAATTTCCCATGGTAGTCTATAATTTCCTGAAACATAACTTTTTTTTTTTGCAATTTCTAGACACATGCTCTAAAAACAGGCATGTCCACCCCATCCTTAATGGGACCCTATCTGTACCTTTCTTCAGCTATTCAAATAAAAGACAAGGATGTTTGAACATTTCACATATGTGAAAATATCCTCTATTACTGACTTCCTGGAAGTGTACAGTTTGTTTTTGGCCAAAACAATAGCAAAAACAAAAACAAACCCTGGTTAATTCCAAAATCAACCCACTGATCTCATCTAGACTGTGGTCCCTTTTAACATTCAACCCTCAATCCACCTGTGGGAATGTAGTCCATCTCCACTCACTGGGGATGCTGAGCTGTGAGAATTTCAATATTTCCATTGCTTTTCATCCTCATTTCTTGCTTCATCATTCTTGGAAAAATGGATTAAGGGATCCGTTCTTCAACCAGCAAGCCAGAGAATCAGATCATGTCACTTCTCTGCTTATAATCTTTCCCGATGAATTTAGAATGAAATGCAGTCTTCACCATGGTCTGCAAGGCCCTGCATTTTTGGCTCCCGCTGACCTCTCCAACTTTATCTTCTATCCCTCTCCCCCACACTCACTCTCCTTAAGCCACACTGGTCTCCTTTCAGCACCTCTAATAAGCGGCAAGCTATTTCCTACCTCAGGCTCTTTGCACTAGCTGGTCCCTCTGCTTGTTTCTGGATCCTTTTCGTAATGAGGTCCTGAAATCCCTCCCTACACTATTTTAGATCTTTTTCTTTGGGAATTTCTTTAGGCTTAATCAGAAACTACCATAACAATAAATTTTTGAATGTATAAAATCTTGAGTTAGGCCAGTGCTTTCACATTCTCACTGGAAAATTTCATATAACATTTCTAAAATGACATTGTGACTAAGAACAATGTGTTTTCGTTTCTAAACCCAGCAATGCATTTTGCTTACAAGCTTACAGGAAGACCAGCGTTGTACACAAGATAGGCAGGTCACTTTAACTTTTCTCCTCTGTAGCACAGACTATTTTCAGACCCTCTCTCTATTTAAAGACCATCTCTACATGTCATTACAGAGAGGAGCAGCACCAAAGAACTCTGAACATCTTGAAGGTCACTTGAGTCTGAGAGACATCTGTATAATCTGTTATTTCCTCTCTGTTCCAAATGTGGATACTTAAGCTCTTGGGAAATCTAGAGCACGTTCTCTTCTTTACCTGCAAATTTTCATGTGCTAAAAGAATGTAAACATCTCAACATCCACAATTTTACTGTAAGACTCATGGATTTGAGTGAGTCTTCTCTGTGTCAACTAGCATGTTTCAGGGCTATCATAAATATTAACATTACTAACTATACCTCACTGTTCCTTTTGTTTAAAATCTGTGTAGCAAAATTTTATGCCCTTAACTCATAAAGTAGCCGTTAAACAAATGTTTTCAAGTGATGGATCCAGTGAGATTTCAACAGTCATTTATTCATCCAGCAAATATATTGAGGAATTACTGTGTTCTAGGCATTTGAGCTCTATCATTTGAACATAACAAAGATCTCCCACCCTGGAGCTTACATTTCAGCAGCCTGACAATAAACCACAGAGATAATAAATAAGTAGGACATGGATAATTATAGAAGAAGTAAAAGAAAAGGTGCAGCAGGGGAAGGAAATGGGTGAAAACCATATAACAAAATGGTATGGGAATGGCGATTGTGTTAGATGCTGCTGGTGGGTCAAGTAATTTGGGAATCGAGAATTGGCTACTGGATTTAGCAACGTGGATCTCATTGGTGGCTTCAACAAGAGCAGATTTGGAGGAAGTATGAGTTTTTAAAAATTTTCTTTCAGGGGAAGACAAAGTTTAAATAAAATTATTTGGAGCACTGATCAATCCGTATGGTTGACACTGCAGCTTACACTGGAGCACACATTAAAGGGACCAAACATGTAAGTGATCTCTGCTTTTTAAAGTACACGTACAACAACTTTATTGAAATATAATTTATATATCACACAATATACCCACTTAAAATGTGAAATTCAGTGGTTTTCAGTCTATTCACAGAGTTGTACAACTACCACCACAATCAATTTTAAAACATTTTCATCACCCCAAAATGAAACCTCGTACTCATTAGCAGTCATTGCCCCCAAACTCTCCAGCCCTAGGCATCCACTAATCTACTTTCTGTTCTTATACATTTGCTTATTCTGGATTTTTCATATAAATGGAATCATATAATATGGTCTTTTGTGATTGGCTTCTTTCCCTTAGTATTGTTTTTAAGGTTCATCCGTATTCAAGAATATATTAGTACTTTATTCTTTCTCATGGCTGAATTATGTTACACTGTATAGAATTATCACATTTATCTGTGGATCAGTTGATAAGACATTTGAGTTATTTCTGCTTTGTTTTAGCTATTATGAGTAATACTGCTGTGAACATTTATACATAAGTTTCTATGTAGATATATGTTTTTTAGGGTATATACTTAGGAGTGGAGTTAGATTTATGCTTTCTTGCTAGTATTACCAAATAGCCTATGCCATTATTGCGAAAATTTAAGGGCTAGAGGTAAAAAAAAGAGACAAAGTTGAAAAGTAGGACCTAGAACACATGTTGTTCTTTTTTATTTCCCATGTCCCTAGGTTCCTAGAGCTGTTTCAGCCATCGTTACTGTTGAGTTACTGAAATGCTAAATGAATGGATATATATATACATATATACACACATATACATATTTGTTGTTGTTGTTGTTATTGTTGTTCTATTTTGGAGCACAAAACCATAGTAAAAGAGCAGAGAGTGAGAGAGAGAATCCATCTACCTGCACTTGCTTATGGAAAAATAAGGTTATTTTAGATCCAAGTCATTGTGTACTTTTAGCTACATAAAAATCTTCAAGCAAATCTTTTTATAGTATCTCCAAAATAAAGATGCCAGGAAAGGCAGGCAAACACATTGATATCGAGGGGAAAAAAAAAAAGAAAGAAAGAAAGAAAGACTTATAATTGCCTATCAGTCCCTGGATTTACTTCCGGGGAGCACCAATTTAAAATTTCAAACATGTGGCTTTTTCAGTAGGATTATATTAATATGAAAGAGTTTTATCAAGTAAGATATGATCGCGTTTGTGCGTGTGTGTGTGTATGTGTGTGTGTGGTTTTAAACATTTCTATAATGAGTTCCCAAGTGCTTTTTTGGCCGTGGTTATTAAAGCTTGTGTGTTTGCGATTTATTTGGCAAAATGCCTTTAGTGAAGAAAGAATATAGTGTTCTCTTGGTTCTTTGCCCAAAGTAATTTTGGAGAAGTCTGTGACTGTGTTTAGTTCATGTCATTCATTGGAGACAAGTGATTGTAATTACATTTGATCACAATCAGTTTAC
Source organism: Eonycteris spelaea (assembly GCA_003508835.1). Taxonomy (NCBI): domain Eukaryota; kingdom Metazoa; phylum Chordata; class Mammalia; order Chiroptera; family Pteropodidae; genus Eonycteris; species Eonycteris spelaea. The sequence goes on from PUFA01000047.1 coordinate 11,154,059, forward strand.
AGTTGTTTTATCATGTTTTCATACTGAATATCTACTCAGACATCATAGCAAAACTTAATGGCTACTGTTTTATTTGTACATAAAATGTTTTATAGCCCTTTTTTTCGCAGTACACATCGGGTTTCAATCATCACTGCTACATAGTGAGAGGAAAGCGATGGATAAAGAACTATCAAAAATCCTTGACTACATAAAATTTTATTTCAGGTCACCTTGCCATAAAAGATATTGAATGTATTTTGTGGCTTCCCCCACCCCCTACCGTCCCAACATGTTAACCATTGTAGAAGGCTTACAATATTTGGAGGAAACCATATGAAATGTGGAACTTAATTCACCTAAGATGGTTTACACTTGCATTTGTTTTCCATTGGAAAAGGGGATACCAGTATTTTGAATGGCTCCTAGGTAATGGAGTAAAAGACAACTATTGTTATTTTGGGGATATAAAAGTGGATTATCTTCTTAACTGTAAAGCTAAACATTTTGTCATTGTTTCTGAAAGTCTGCTCTAACATCTGTGCTGTGGGGCTGCCTTACAATTCAGGATGTTATTTACAGCTACCAAATGCTGGAGGCTCTCATGTGTCAGACAGTCCCTGATTTGCTCGTTGTGGAAGCCTCACCTTACCAGTGAATTTAGGTAAATTCGCTAGTTATCTCCCAAGTGCCAATTTTCACCATTCCTTATTTTCCCCAAAAGGTTGGTCCACAGCCCTTCTGAAAACTGCTGTTGGTCTGTCTGAGCTTTCTTGGTTGAAGAAGCTCCTGTTAGAAAAGTGTAATTAATGGGAAACTTTGACATCCAGCTGAGAAAATTAGTTTGCATCAAAAAAGGCAAGATAGAGGATTAAAGAAATTTTAGTCCTAATCTAATTAACACCAATTAAAAGATGCAGATGAATATTTTTTTTTTTTTTTGTTAATTATGCACCAATTTGCCTTTTCTACGACCAAACCAAAATTAGGAAAATATTATTATCTTTTTTGTTTCAGAGACTTTAGAGTGGGTTTGTTACAATCATCTTTTGATATAATTAAAGAAAAGGTAGGTGGTAAGAGTTAGTGTGAAATATTTCACTCTCCTGATACTTTCATGTAGGTTAACTCTTTAAAAATGGAAAGTACAGGATCATTCTCTTAGCATTTCTTCACTTACCAGACATTTCATAAGGACCTACTACGTGCTGGCTCCTTGCTCCATGCAGTGAAAACCAGCATGGGTGCAGCACTTGCTTTTTCTCATTCAGAATATTTTAACTCTTTGTATTGCTGATCTGTTGCTCCTTAGAAAAAAGCCTTGTGACCTGAATTGTCCAGCTAATTAAACTCTGCCCTGGATACTTGGTATAAAGAGAGAATTGAACTTTTTTTAGGCCTTGAGAAATGTTCTTCAGTGTCCCAGAACTCCTCTTTAACAGCGTGGCCTTTTGGTGTATTCTGTGCATATCTTCCTCACTTGGCGGATCTGTGTTTCTGCTTACCAGAGTGTTACTCAAATGTTCACTGTGCTGGGACTGTCTTTTTTACCTTTTGAATCACTCTTACAGCTCCTCAGATGGTGATCTGAGTAATTGTGTAGGGGGTGGCGAGGCACAGACCTGTTATATCTGCAAATGACACATCTGTCCAAGTGTCATGTAATGAGTAACCACAAGCCACTTTATATAAACCATATTTCTTCTGGGAGAGGAGGGGAGCATACTGCTAGAAACCAAGAAAAAAGCATATCCATGATTTTTCCTAGCCATTAATTATATACCAAAATTCAACAGCTGCCTTCAGATTTCCAAGTACCTATTATTAAACTTCAATCAAAGAAGGTGTTTGACAACTAGGTCCTGGTGTCAGAAACAGCATTCTAAAGAGCCATGTACTAGGTTACTCTCTAGTGTGTATACTTAGAATTTAAATAGCAATATCTAAATGACCATGTTTTATTCTTGGGACAATAGTTAATGTAAAAATTTAGGATGCTTGGTTTGCATTTTTTAGTAGTTGTGCTGGAAACTTTTTTTTTAAGTTATTTATTTTTTTGGTGACATTAGTTAACAAAATCTGGTAAGTTTCAACTGTACATTTTAACAGTAAGGCATGTATATATATATATGTGTGTGTGTGTATATATATATATATTTTTTTTCATTGTGTGTTCCCTCCCATAGTTTGATTTCTTTCTGTCACTACATATTTGATTCCTTTTACCCCATCTACCTCCTCCCTCCCTCCTCCCCCCTCCTTTCTAGTAACCACTAGTCTATTGTCCATGTCCATGAGTCTCTATTTGTTTGTCCTGTTCATTTGTATTTTTAGGTTTATATCCCACATATAAGTGATATCATGCATTCACCACTTTGGCTGAAAGCAAACTATCTAAAGTAGCTTCTACTGGCTTGTGTTTTCATGGGTAATAATAGTTGGAAATTGGGAGAATTTCAAAATGGCAGTGTGTGACAACAAATGGAAGGCATTCTTTAAAATCCGTGTCTTCCTCCACACATTCACGAAAGAATATATGATATCTATTGCACTATTGTAGTTAGAAGGTGAGTAAGGTAGCCTGATGAAATGCATTAGTAGGGTTAAGGTAACAGTTGCTGACTGATACTCCTGTTGCCTTAAAATAAAAGAATGATATCTAAGTTGACCAAGTATTATAAAAGGCAATTTTTTATGAGACCTCCAGAAATAACTGATAAGGCCTGGTCAGCTAACAGACCAAATTCTCACCCCCAATCCAAAACCTAGAGTTTTGTCAGTATTAGTAGAAAAGCTTTTTGTTTCTTACCTAAGTAAGATCTTGAGTTCCAATGTGTTTCTGTTACTAAGTAATGATGGTTCCACCAGGGTAGAATTAGAATTTGGAGTGTATTCTCCGTTGCTACTACTGCATGCCCATGGCTACCTGTGTTCTGCTTCTAACTTTCTTTCTGACCAGCAGCACAGATACGGGATGGCCATAGAAAATACAGGTTCAGCGTGTGATTGCTTCTGTTTCTCTTACTAGCCCGAAACCTTAGTCATATCGGCATCAGGCTTGAACCAAATAAACAGCTTAGTCATGAAAATGCATCACATATTCCATGATTTTTTACTGTGGCCTATCCTACATGCTCTTATCCCATCAAAGGAAGGGGGAAAATTCTATTTTTTCTATGTATTTTAACTTTCCCTGTGATTATTTTAGACCAGAGCCATTATGAGGGGAGTTTTTATCAGGGAACGGAGTCTTTAAGAAGAATGTAGTTTTATGATTTACAAAATCTAAAGGGGCATGGAAACTAAATGCAATGAATTATTTGGGATTGGATCATGGACCAGAAAAAAAAAGACCATAAATCACATTATCAAAACAATTGACAAAATTTGAATAAGGTCTGTAGATCAGGTAACAGCATGGTATCAGTGTTATTTATATTTCCTAATTTTGATCATTGTAGTACGGTTGTATAGGAGAGTGCCCTTTGGGGAAGTATTCAGGGGTAAAGGGGCACAATGAATACATCCTGTGAATGGTTCAGGAGAAAAAAATAAACATCTACATAATATATGAACATCAATTAATAAATCAATAGAGGGCAGTCATGATAGAGCAAATCTAGTAAAATGTTAACAGTTGGCGAATCTGGATATAAGGTATTCAGGAGTTTTTAATGCTACCCTTGCGGATTTTGTTAGTTGGAAATTATTTAAAATTAAAAAACAAAAAAATCTTGAAATGCTATGTTCTTTCTCCAAGTTCATAAACTGTCTTGTGCATGATTTCAGAAAGAAGTCAGAGGTTCAACTACTCCTACTACAGGGACTCTCAGACAGAGGCTGCCAGCCACTACATCACACGGAGAGGGTCAGTCCCACTGGCTCAGCCAGTCAGAGCGGATTCTTAGTATGAACGTTTACCAGGGCAGGCTGGTTATGTTCAGCAGTTTAATGTATTTTTTCAAAATCTACCTGCCTGGTGGAACAGCTCCGAGTCCACAAATAACAAGATAAAATGATCCCCAGTCCATTTATTTCTCGCACACACCTCCCCTGTAAGATTGAGCCATGGGTTTAAATGTACATGAGAACCGAAGTTCACTTCATTGTATGTTCCCTTTCAGACAGGACTTCACAAAGACCCTCTTTTATAAAGAAAACAACCAGCCAATAAAACAGTATTAGAGTACATTATATGTGTGACCAATCATTTTACAAAACCTGATGTAAGCCTTCGGGCATAATTGGAGTTCTTAGCAAAATACTTTGGTTTTAATATTTCTATGACCCTCTAAGGGGGACTTAGCAATTACTCTTAAATTTTCAAAGTGGTACGTGGAGTTTTAGCTGTGTGACTTCCATTAAAGCCCATAGGAGTCTTGTTCCTAAAACATCACACAACTCATGAAAATGTGCTCCTTCTTGTGAAATTGTTAGAAGTAATGGGTATGGAAGTGTAGCACGGTATTCCTGGTATATTTACAGCCTTTCTGCACTTGTTTCAAATTTTATACTTTTATAAAAACTCCACAGTTCTATAGGAATTGAGGAAAAGCCTATTATGTGTATTCCAAAAGTGAAGGGTAGAAAAATATAGTAGAACTGATAAAAAGTAAGTTCTAAAATAATTCAAGAAAATCTAACTGTTTAAAAATATTTATCTTCTTTATTTTGAAATTAATATTTTAACTTCCAGATTTTTAAAGTATGCCTTAAAGGAATATAATTTTTAAAAATTACATTTAAGGACAAACTTTCAGTATAATCACACACAAGGTTTTGGATTTTCAACTGACTCTTCTTTTGAAACCTATATAACTTAAGCATCATCTGAGCAAAACTTTGCTCCTTCGGATGGGGCCGGGGGAGGGGGGCGCATGGTCTTCCCAAGGGATAAGCCCTGAGGTTTGGTGAATCCCCTCTCTGCTAGTAACCTTATACATATGCTCAGCTCAGTGGCCTGGCACAGCATCAGCTGGTGGCCTAGCCTGTGATTCACCCCAGTCTCTCAGGGCGCACCCCATTTCCTCTCAGGGCAGAAACATCTCAGAGTTCTGTTTCCTCAGCCCTTTGAGAGACACTCGAGACCAGGAACGGACCTCAGAAATAGATTTATTTGTTTCAGTACATTCAGAGAGAAAGGGAAAGAGGTTGGGTAGAAGGGGAAGTGGGGGAACGCAATGGCTACTTTTTGAGTTAATTCCTGTTGGCTTGGTTTCAGTGGTACTATGTTTTGCTGTAGATTTTTTTTACTAAGCAGTATTATCATTTTTATTCATTATTGAATCTCAAGAAGATGCTATAGGCATTATTTTCTCTTGAAATCTGTACTAATGTCTAGATAGATTTTAGGATCGGTTTTTAAAAATAGAGAATTGGGCATAGGACCAAATTTTCTACATAGCATTGAATGAATAGCATCCGTTAGGCGAGAGCTGTGCCTCTGATTTGAAGTGTCCCAGCTGGGGTCAGAATTAGGGACTGTCTAAATAAAGGAATTTCAGAAAGGCAAGGGAGAATATCAAGGTACAAATGGGAGGAAATAAGCTATTGTTCCTTTAAAAAGCCTTGTAACCTCGATAATGAGAGGCTATGAAATAGTTCTTTTTATAACAGTAACTTCTTAACTTCACAGCCCTAAGAGCTCCTAGGGTCACTGGTAGGGAGCCCCAGGGCTACACCTGTCTTGCATAGATTAGGGCTTTCTGCAGCTGTCTTCATTTGCAAGACTAAGGTATAGCCCGATGAAGCAGCGGGTCTCAGCAGGGAGTGCTCCTTTTCGATCTCAATAGGCTGGCATTTCAGATTAAGATGGCCATTGCAAACCAGGCTTAGAAATTGCAAGATGAGGCAGGTAACTATTTCCTGAGTTTTATGTATTAGATCTTACGAGGTACGAAGCGGGGACCCTTATACATGGCTGCCTTGAATTAGCCATGCCTGTTTCAGTCAGCCCTGCCTAAACTATCTAGCATATCCAGGGGCTAGGCTTGCTTTTGGCACACAAACATGTTTGTAAAGAGCCTGTGAATGTATAGGATGATCTATTGATGAGGACAAAAGGGGAAGCTCTTTGGAACCTAGACCCGTTAGCATTGGTCTGTGGATTGGATACGCTTTCTCTGTAATGTGCATTTGTTTCACAGAAAACACAATTAGGATAATTCTTGTGTGTTCTCTACAGGAAGGAAGTAGTATACTGCTTGTGAATGGTAGGCTAAATGAGGGAATCATTAAAGGGTTTTTAATAGACTTTTGAACCAAAAGACATAAGGGACTATAGTTATGTTGCCTTAATTGAGAAATATTTTGCAATATGAGGAGACTTAATCAAATTTTCATTACATACCTGGTCAGGGACTAGGCTAAATGTTTCTTTAACCAATTTGATAAAATGCACATGGAAAACTTATTAGTTATGTGAGAATATGTATGAAGTGCTTATCATCTCTCCTGTGGGTGCCTGAGTATCACATACTTGGTTTACTGTGTTGGGTTGAATGCTTCTGTTCTAATTTCTAATGAACTTTACCACCAGACTACTTGATCATGACTAAACCCAGGAACAATGCAAATGGAATTGCCCCCTGATGGGGAGGAATGGGCCCAGATGGCCCTTAAAAGGTGATAATTAGGAAATATAGCATATCTGAGTAGCTAGAAAGAGAGAAACTTGTTAAAGACAGTCAATCTGTTTGAGGCAATGGTCTTTCCCTTAATTATATGCATTTTTATTTAGAGTTGCTTTAAAGTAAAAATTTCCCAGGAAAATTTTTATTAGGAGCTAAAACCTAGGAACTATACCTTTTTTTTTTTTTTTTTTTTTTTGCTACTTGGTTTGAGATTATTTTGAAAATTCTTTTCTTCATACGTTTTTGTTTCCTAGATCTGTGTAACAGACTTGCTGTGTGTGTTTTAGGGGGGCGGTTTAGGTTATTTTAGCTCTTATGCTAAAACAGTGGGGGAGTGATTAAAAGTGAGAAAAATATTGGTATATATTTGTAAACCGAGCTTTTAAAATTAAAATAGTTGCAGGATATTACAGTCTGTGATTTCATATACTTTGTAAGATTGCCTTAAATGTATTGCCTTCTTGGCAGCATAATCTCCAGATTCTTCTTGAATATGTCATTAAAATAATTTTACATATGACAAGTTGGACTTTTTAAGCATTATATTTTTATCTTAATTAGCATATTTGCATTTGCTAATGATATCATTCCTTTGGCTTTTCTTTAGTCAGATTTTTTTTTTTAGTGTACAAACTTGGCATTACTAGAAAAATAACAAGTGAACTGAGAATGAGAAAGTGGTGACATAAAGAGAGAGAAGAAATATGCTCGATATTATCTCTTCCAGCTTTTATACGGAATGGAGGATGGTGAAATAGCTCTATTCCTGAGAATTAAAGCACAGAGCAAAAGCTAGAATGGCCAGAAAGCAACTTTTCCCTAATTTGTAAAACCAGAAAGTGAAATTACATTGAAGTGCTAAATTACTTCACTCCAAATATCTTGGCAGTCTTATTTTGGCAGATGAGTTGCTTTCCTGAAATTACTCAACACCATCATTCATCCTGACAAAAGCCAATGGTACAGATGCACCTTTGGGACTGTGGCCAAGGTAAGACTAGCATTTTCCAGGTCTGCCCACTCAAATTTGGAAAGATTCTTCATAAAATAAGCTTCACACTCTAAGTATTGCCCCTCTGTTGACAAGTACACGCTGGCTGAAATGTAGGGGTTTCAGGATCTAGTCCTTGGGTTTAATACAAATTCATGAAGTATTTTCTTCCACTCAGAAACCCCTTGGAGTTTTTGACATTTTAAGCATAGTTATTGAAAAATAGATATAGGTCATTCTCAATTTCAGGATTCCAGAAGCACATATACCAACCAAGAAAGAATGGAGAAGCATTGTGCTTTTCTTCAGCAAGCTTCAGGTGGAAATGGGAGCAAGAATGAGCCATGAGTACACTATTTGCAGAATGTTTTGAATTGTATCCTTGCATTCACTGGCAGGTTGCCCCAAAGAAAATAATCTGGCTCAAACTTCTTGTTATCAATGAAAAGCAAAAATTATTTAGAGCAGGCATACTGAAAAGGAAGAAAAAGTCAAGAGGAATATTAGAGTTAAAATCATTGCTATCTTTCATTCCATGGTTCACAGCAAGGAAGGAAAGTGGTTTATATCTAATGTGCCCAGTTATATTATAAATGAGTGTGCTTTTTTGAAGATTGTACTTAATTATTTCAACTTTAGTAATTGCAAAAAGATCTAGCACTGTTTACTGACAGTTATATTTATTTACTATTACTTTCTCCACGTGGTCTAACTTGAAACCTTTATAGTTGTTGAAATTTTTATCTGTCACAGAACAAGCTCTGAGGAGAAAAGCAGCATCAGTCTTTCAAGTGTTTCGTAAAAGGACTTAAATTTGACTAAAACCTAATTTGCCTTAAACTATAACATAATTGCTATAACAATATTTGGAATTTTGTTTGACAGCTAAAATAAAGAACTGGGTTGAAATAGCCCAGAAGCTGGATGACAATTACCTCTGCATTCTTTTTTGGACTGTTTTATTAATTAGCTTTCTAAACACGCAAATAGATTATATCCTCTGAGCAGTATTTTGCATTGTATATGCAAAACTCTGTGGATGAGATTTGCATGTGGCCTAAATTCTATTCACATTGTTGTGTTAAGTAGCATTTTGTCCCTCTGGATCCTCTCCCCACCCCACTGGAAAGTTTTTCTTGCTAGAAGGGAAGGTTGCATGTAGTTTGGCTTCATCTCCTTTACTTGTTAAACCCACTAAAACTGGTGGTACCAAGCAAGCTCTTCCCAGTCTTCTGGTCAACTAAGAATTTGGAGTTCTTTACTGTTTATTTATGTGGAATGTTTTCAGCTTCTGTCTTTGCTTTAAGCGCTGATTAAAAGAAACCTTTAAAAAATTAAAAGAAAGTAGTTTTTGGTGTAGGCCTTTACTTTCTGGAATTTTCCCTTGTCTTCCTGCCTGTCCCTTTCCCCATCACCGCCTTCGCCCGGTCCCCAGCAGCATGTAATATATATCTTTTTAATGTTAAAAGTATTTTAGGAGCATATTAACGGCACAGTTTGGAGGATAAGAGAACTGGATTACTCTCTCATCACCAGTTGATCAAACCATTAGTGTCTGGTTCTACTTATGATTTGATAATGTCCTCAAACAGCTGCCCTTTGGAGGATGTTGGTACTTAGACAAATCCCCTGTCATTTAGCTGACTCACTAACACAACTCTTTTGAGAGAATTAATATCAAACTTCCCTATGAGGATCTACTGTTTAAATGAGTGGATTCCTTTTTAGTACATACTTTTTAGTTCAACAGAGGGGACCCCATCTATTTAAAAAATAATTAATCACATACTTCTGACATTTTCCCTTTGTATTTCCTAGGGAGAAAGTTATTTGAATAACAAACAAACAATACCCCCTCATCAAAATAGCTGTCAAACCTATTTTAACAAAGCTTTCTGAGACCTACAGTATCCTGTTTGGGTAGAGAGCAAGGGTAGTATAGACCCTATGCAGAAAAGCTTGGCTTAATAAGTACTTTCTGGATTCAGCACTTCTCATTAACTCTTACGTTGCTGCTTTGAGTTTCTAACCCACTATCACTGCCTTATGAAGAATTTCTAACATGGTAGCCTCCTCCACAGATGCCTCTCCGTAGATGCCCCACACAGCATGAAAATTTGTAAGCATTATGGTTTTCAATTGAACTGAAAGCAAAAAGCTTAAGTATTACTTCTTGTTTCTTTGATCTAAGGACCATTTTTAAAATGAATATCTAAGTTAATCTAGAGTTGTAAATAAGTTGTACAACACCAATGTTTAGACACACATCTTTTAGGTCTTTAGTTCAACAGCTCTTATATAAAACTGATTTATGTTTTTGGAGGAGGTAGTTGGGAGATACTCCCCCTTGCCTCTCAGTTGACGTCCTTTGAAGGAGCTTTCAGAGCCTCCAATTTAAAATGCTTTTTGTGTAATGAAGTAGGACCAAAATGATAGTTTTTCTTGTGACTCTAAGTTAGACTGAACCATATGGCATTGCCACTGTTTGACCAATTTTAACATAAAAATGGCACTAGAGTACCAAAACTTTTGTAGTGTAATAACCTCCTGATTAAAAAAAAAAAGAGAAAGTAGCTTAACAAATTAGAGGATAAGCTCATTATAAGCAAATATAACTTCCTCCCTCCCTCCCCCTCTCTCTTCCTTCCTTCCTTTCCCTCCTCCCTCTTCTTTTCCTTCCTTCCTTCCTTCCTTCCTTCCTTCCTTCCTCCCTTCCTTAATCACCTGTTAAGTTCCTTCTATGTGCTGCTAGTTCTAGGGATGTAGAGATAAGTATAGTTACTGCCCCCAAATCACTTAAAGGATAAACAAATGTAAGCTGCTCCATGTATTGGTGAAACAGGCCCCAGGGGGTAGTGAGAGTTTCTTGAATCATCAAAACCTGAAACCACACTATACAGAGCTCCAAGTCCCTAAGATTTTACGAAACTGTTCTTAGGGACTGTATAGAAGAATAGTTTGCAGATGTTTTCTTCACTCCAGAAAGGAGCCACACACCCGTTGGCAGTCACTCTCATGTTCTCTTCCCTTCCTCTGGCAACCCCTGATTTACTTTCTGAATGTATAGATTTGCCTATTCTGGACATTTCATATAAAGGTAATTGTGTAATTGTACCCTTTTGTGTCTGGCTTCTTTCATTCAGCGTAATGTTTTCAAGGTTCATTCCTGTTATAGCATGGATCAGTATTTCATTCCTTTTTATGACCAAGTAATGTCCCATTGTAGGAATATACTACATTTTATTTATCCATTTATCCATCATGGATGTTTGAGTTGTTTTCACTCTTTTGGCTTTTGTGAATAATACTTCTGTGAACATTAGTGTATATTGTGGCCATACAATTTCAGTTCTCTTGGGTATACCTAGAAGTAGAATTATTGGGTTATATGGTAACTATATGTTTAACATTTTGAGGAACTAGGATGCATAACATTTTGTGCCTATGTTGTGAAACTAATTATGAAGCAACTTACAGTCAGTTATCATTAGGCCTGTCTGTTCTACTAGGTCTTAAGTTTCCTGAGACAGGGGTTGTCCTTGTTTATCTTTGAACCTCTCTTCCATCCAGCACCCACCAAGTGACCCAGTACGTTCTCAGACAGTTGTTGAGAATGGAGCTGAGCAATGCAATGTCCTATTGCCTATGAAATCACCCACACTCCTGAGGCTCAGATTCAGCCTCTCCCCCTCCCCCTCCCTCCTCCCTCCCTCCTCTCTCTCTCTTTCTCTCTCTCTCTCTCTCTCTATCTATTTCTCTCTCTCTCTCCCTCTCTCCCCCCAACCCCTCCCTCTCTCTCTCTCTCTCTCCCCTGTAACAGGTGACAGCTTGTCAGAAATAGAAGCAGCTCCGTATTGTCCATGGACCCTTCCAGCTGCTTGCTGACCCTCCTTACCTGCTATAGGACCTTCATCTGGGCCTTGGGATTTCTCCGGGCTGCCACAGCCCCACAGCAGGAGTGAGGACCCCACTCGGTTTGCACAGATGCTTCAGGAGAGATTATTTTAAGACCACTGAAACCCCAGTAGAGACGGGGCTGATGGGAAACCGGGCATTTGGGTGCATGCCTCCTGTCTGACATGGTTCACACATCTACTTTAGGGGGATTTGGACAAGGAGGCCCTGAAATGCCTAACCAGGCTTTGACTTGCAGCATTGTGCAGGAGGTTTAAGAAAGCTTATTTTAAGACGTTCTCAGAAGGCTAGAGCAGCATCTTTATGATTTATTCTGCTACCTTTCACTTAGAGCCTATGATTTCTAATAACATCTATTTCAGGTTGGATTTAGGAGACAGCCGGCCTCTGCTGAATTGGCCTTTGATGTTACAGTACGGAGGAGGGAGGGGCAGATGGAACAAAAGTCGTAATTGCCCAAATTTACAATAGCTTCCCAGCAGCAGCCGGCACAAAAAAATGTTAATGCAATAAACTGCAAGTGGAAGGAAGCTAAGCAGGATTTATGGCTAGTGCAAACCTGCCTCAAATCGCTGGAACATCCTTCTTCCATCCTTGAGGCATTTCAATAGTCACAGTAGAATCGAGCTCGTTTGAAAGTCAGTGACCACTCTGCATCCTTCCTTCCTTCTATGTCTCGCACCCCATAAACAAACAGATTCCTGTAAAGACCTGGGAAATCTGATAGAGCAGTTGCGGGGGAAAAGATCAGTCATTGAGGGCTCAAACGTGAAATCCTGGCAGTGCCAAGAGCACACATTGGCTGTGAGCATATGCATTACAGCTGCAACCAGAGCCTGCATTCTTCTCCCACTCCTCTGAGTTGAGGATTTCTGCAGATACAACAGATGGCCGGAGTGTTTCCATGTTCAGCCACGAAGTGAGAGGGCAGTGTGTCATTCGCCAGTCAGGCACTTACTCATCCGTCAGGGCCACTGCTATAAATGGCTGTTTTTCACATTTGGGTTCCTGCAGCTTTCATTTCCATTTAGGCTCACACATACCTTTACCTGTGTTGTAACTTGTGGGTTTTCGTTGTCTCCTTGTCCAGATTGCTGGCCTGTTTGGTTTTTTAATTAGCTGAGGAGCATGGTCTAAATGGAAAATTGCTTTCTGAGACCCCTGTGCTCTGGTTCCATGCTGTGAGGGGCTCCCTGTAATTAAACACGTTTGGAGTTGTTCTCTTGCCTATGTGCTGTGGTCAGAGTCTTTCCCACTGGCTGGAGAGTTATGTTTCAGGCCTGACACTTAAATATTAATATTAATATCAACCGATTAAGTATGGGAATTTTTTCACCTTTGGTAGTTGGGAGAAAGCAATTTTTATGCCTTGTAGGGCTAGGAAAATGCCCAAACATTGTGAGGCATTAAGAGGAAACTGAACAGGAAGTCATGAGATCAGGAACAAATTCTAAAAGTCCTGTCTCAGGTTCCTGTCCCACAGTGAGGAGAATGGAATCCCCTCACTGGTCTAGAATTCTAACTTTCAAAATAAAGTATCCCCCCAAAATAAGTAAATAAAATAAAGTATCCATATTTAAAAGTTCCTGCTACAGTTTTAAATGCTGTACAAGCAGCTCCATAGAGCTTCCTTACCAAGGGATGTGTTATTGGGGCCCCTTCTTTCTGGGGAATCAGTCCATCAGTAATTAACAAAGGATGAAGGAAGCCAACAGGCTTAGGGGCTGACAATAGAGAGTAAGGGTTTCTAAGTCAGTGTGGCCTTTAGAGAAAGTCTGATGTTCTGTGTGGAGTGGCAAGCTCTCCTCTGCAGATCTTTTCTGAAGAAGACTTTGGATTTATTTCTAATAAACGTGGACAAAATCATGGGGCATGTAGAGAAGCCTAACACCAAAACTGTGTCATTAAGATCATTCATTAGGAAAAATAGTTGGAATTAAAATCTATCATTCGGGTCCTAATATATAAGACACATGGCACATTGTAAAAACTAATTTGATCACTTTCTAGGAGGCCTAGACTTGAGAAAGAAGGAAAAAGGAAGAAAAGAAAGATGAGAAAAGAAGGAAACAACCTGTAGGCAAAAGAGCTACACATACTCAATCCTTAATTTTTTCACAAATGTACACGCCTATGTTTCATGACCTACCTCTCTTCTGATGTATAGCAGAGCTCTTATTTTTCTCTGTATTTCTGCTACTGGTGCCTTCCCAAACCACAGGCCATTGTACTCTAACTCATTTGGTCAAGCTCTTTGAGCTGCTTTCTTATTCTTGAGTGTTGGTCGATGTTTACTGTGTGTGACAGCAGAAAACACGTGGGGTTTAGATGTGGATTTGGAGAATCCCGGAGTTGTGATTGCAGCACTCTGGTTTCCTTACGTGTCAAGCGGGCACAGTCAGAGTTTTGGAGGCTGGGTGTAGAGAAGTGTGCGGACAGTGGGGTTGTTTGCAACAGCCTTCCCATTTTATTTCATCTGCAAATGTCACAAGCTTGTGATTTACTCTCAGTTGGATCCTCTTTGTTCTGATGGTGCCTCTGCTTCATCCCACAGGCTTTTAAATCTCAAGGTCATCAGGGCAGCAGTGGGTCAGCCGGTGTATTTGACAACATGCATTTGATTTAATGTTAATAGGAAAGAGATTAATTAAGGATGTTAATGTGCTTAACAAGAAATCTTATGAAGCCTTACAGGATGCATGAACATCAGTCCATACGACGCTTAAATATTCACATGCTTCTGAACATTTTGAAGACAATTTGGCTGGCTGTATTTTTTAAGTTGTTGGTATCAGATGGGCTTGGGATGGTCATGCCTTGATGGAGTTTCTAGTAGAGGGATTAGTGTCATTTCTGGGCCCCCACCAGAATTCCATTCAAGCTTTAAGTAGTCATGCAAAGTCATAGGTTAAATGATTTGGGAATAAAATGTCATTTGACGTGACAGAAATGAACCCTCGGAGGCCCGCACTTCCTCTGGGACTTGCTCTCACTTACAGTCCTCATGTTAAGTAATTTTATTAACTGAGGCAAGGAGGGGCTTGAGGTGACAAGGGAAATATTTTTTGCTAACATTTTAATCCTAATCATGAAATTTATTGTGTGTGGCTTTACATGCGTTTGTAGCTATAAATGCCTGGAAGAGGAAGTAAAAATTAGAATGTGTTGTTCTTTCTTCACAGGTGTTATTTAAAGTATTGTATGAATTGTCAAAAAGATTAATTGTTGTTGCTTGCAGCTAAACAGATGATAACTTTTAAAATTATATTATTACTGTGTGTCAGCATAAAAGCTCTGTGTCCCAAGTGTGTCACCTTTTTCTGTTGCTGTTGACAAGGTTCACATTTTATAGCACACCGCCAGAAGGTGTTGACATATATTCAGATCACTGATTAAATGTTTTAAAAACGTGCCACTCAGAAACTAACCCTGATGTTCCATGAAAGAGTCATTTTTAGGAGTAAGATATTTTTCTTCGTCATTGACACAGAAGAAAATTTTTAAATTGCCATTTTTTTTCAAAAGAACCTTATGTGATTTCATTTTCCTATTTTAAATTGCAGCACAGAAGAGAAAATGTTTTCCAGCATTCTTGTTTCTTCTCTTCTCCTTCACAGGAAAGGCAACAACACAGTGTAAAAATATCACAAGGAAGGTGCTAAATGGCTACTTGTAAACTCCTTGGACACAGGACCCATGATGTAGCAAAGTGAGGACAGTTCTTAGGTTGTATCGGTGTTGTGAAGTCTAGTGTTGTGACTCCTTTGCAGTTCAATGCTGTGACAGCCTTTGTGCTGTAAAGTATGACAACAGACATTTACACAGCAGCTGAGCAGTGCAGAATCCTCAGTATTCCTTTTCACACTGTACTTGAAGGCATTGCTAGTTATGGCTTTTTGCATTTTGTAGGTGGAGGGGGCTGGCCTTTAGACCAAGGGTTCAGTGAATCCAGATGTGTAATTGCTACAGTGGTAAATATATGCACCAAGAGTCAACATTTTAATGCTTTGCCTTTCGGTGTTAAGGTATTTGTGAGAATATACACTGTTAGTTTATATTCTCTTGTCTCTCTGAGCACAGCACAAAAGAACTTTAAAGCAAATGATTTACTATTCATTATGGAAAACTTGGATTTTTTCCCCTCCCTGATTGTCAAGATTCCTTTGTGATGTCAGTTTTGGAGTGTGAATTTTCCCCTCCGTACAGAGGAAGTTGACATTGCTTCAGTGATGTTGCAGAGGATGATGTAAAATACCCATAAGTCCATCATGTGTATAATCACTTCACCCCAGCATGGTGCAAGCTTAGAGATGTTTCAGTGACAGCCTTGGGTGCCCTCGGGGACCAGATCTCCAAATGATCTCTGTGACCAAAAGTATATAAGAGGTTACGAATAGCTCAGGGCAGCAATAATGATAGCTGTCATTCACAGGGTTCTTAAAGCATATCAGGAATTCTGTCCACTTCACATACATCGTCTCGTTTAATTCCAACAACATAACAGCTATGTGAGGATGTGTGTTTATCATCATTTTTACAAAGGAGTCGAGTAAGACTCAGCCACCTCCTGGTAAGTGATAGCCAGCATTTGAACCCAGGTGTGTCAGATTTTAGAGCACCTTCACATTCATTCAACAACTACTTATTAAATTTTTGTTTTTCATCACATTTTAATATGATTTTAAACTCAGTTTTGTTATTGGGAGCTTTAAAAAATGGCTCATCATTGAACTCATGCAAAATTCCAACAAGTTTGGGATAAAGACTGTTTGAGAGCCTTGAGGTTTCCTGGCTTTAATGCAGGTGTCATTTACTTTGGGCATCTGGAGCTGCCTCTAGAGCTTCTGAATTTATACCTAAATATGTTGCTCTGTTACACAAGGAACTAATAACACTGGTTCGTTTCACAGAGGTGAACTGGGGACAGAGGGACTGGGTGGGCAAGAGGAATACTTTCACTATGAACTCTCTAATACCTTTCTGGTACTAGACAGGTTTTTGTTGTTGTTGTTGTTGTTGTTGTTACATTTAACTTATTTTATTAAAATAACATAATTGAACCACTGGATAACTGTATTTTGTCAGGCGCAATAAAAACAAAATTAAAACCCAAATCATCAAGAAAACCTGTATTCTTGCTTCCTTGCATACACATGACGTAGCTGTTGAGAGAAGGACACTTTCTCTTAAAAAGCCACTTCAGGTAATCTAGTTGAAGTGTAAAGTTCACTGTACCAGACTATTATGCAAATGTCAGTAGTTCTAAATTTACTCTTTTATTTTGGGGGTTGCTCTATCACCCAGTTTGTGTTTTCGTTTGTACCTTCATCCTTTACTTCCTGGGCCACTGGCTCCATAGTGCTTTCTCTATTTAATTAACCATAGTCTCTTTAGTATGAAGTCGGTTGATTTGTTTTTCTTCCTACCTCTCAACTCTTATTTTTTAATGTGTGGATTTCTTGGGATGGTTTTTTGTTTCATAAATATGTTCTTTTCTCCACATAGGAGATATAGTCACAAAAATTCTCTCTCTCTCTCTCTAGATAGATAGATAGATAGATAGATATAGATATAGATATATGCATATATATATGAATTTGGCTTAGTCTTCTATCCACTGGCTGGGAACTTTTATACTTTTATGTTAACAGACATAAAAACACTTGTGCACATATGACAATATTTAGCATTTATAACGATATGTAGAATGCCTATATATTCCGTAAATTCTGTATTTATAAAACAAAACCAAAGCTTATATAAGTAAAACTACTTCTGTTTTTGCAATTGTCCATGACTCCTAGAGAAAGTGCTTTAGGTAAAGGGGAAAAGCACCTGAGGGTGTTTTTGTGTCGATACTCAAGCCCTCAGTGAGTAAGCCTTCTATGCATTAATGACCCTCAGATCTTTCCTTTCCTTCTCTGTGTGTCATTCATTTCCTCCAAGCCTTCAAGCCTTTTTCCTTTATCTGACACGTTACAGGGAACAGTAAAGGAAGGATTTATTCAGATTACTTTGATGGTTTCATTCTCTTTCTGGAAGTTCAATGACTCAGTTATAGGGATGTTCTTGGAACATTTAAAGTCCGGTTCTGAATTTTAAAATAACCCAGTGAGCATAGGCTGATTTCCTACAGATCAAAATCATGATTATAAACTAATTTGGATGCTAATTAGGATTTAAATAATGATCATATCCATTTACTAACTTGTCTAATGCAATGAATCTCTTTCTTTGCTAGGTTATATGTTCACATTACAACCTGTGAACAGAGAAACCAACCAATGTTCTGAGTGCCTTCCGTGCACGTGGCACTCAGCAGTGTTGAGTCAGTTCCAGAAGGAACAGGTCCACAGTCTAGGATTGGAGGCTGTTTGACAGTCAGCACTCAAATATCTCTTGTTCAAATTGATGAAATTAATGTAAAAGGAAGTAGCACACTAAAGAACATTTCACTGTCCTAGATTATTAAGTACTTTGTTGTTAACAGACTGACTTCCTCTGCACAGGTCATCGTAAACTTAGTCTTTTATCTCCCTTAGCATTGTCCACACAGCCAAACTCAGAAAACACCAAGTTGACTCTCAGTTATCTAAGGCATTTAGAAACCTCAGCTGCCTTCTCTACAGCCGGCACACTGCAAGGATGCATCTGTTTACAACATTTACAATGCTTACAACAGTACATGTAAGCAAAATACAATGAAGACATTAAACATAGAATTACCATATGACCAATAATTCCACTTCTGGGTATATACCCAAAAGAATTGGAAACAGGAACTCAGATACTTGCACACCCTTGTTAATAGCAGCCTTAGTCACTATAGCCAAAAGGTAGAAGCAACCCAAGTGTCCATTGATAGATGAATGGATAAATAAAACATGGTATATCCATACAATGGAATATTATTCAGCCTTAAAAAGGAAGGAGATTCTGACATATGGTACAACATGGATGAACCTTGAAAATGACATGCTAAATGAAATAAGCTAGATGGATAGGACACATATCATGTGATTTTACTTACATGAGATACCAAGAGTAGTCAAACTCACAGAAGCAGATAATATAATAATGGTTAATGGGGTGGAGGAAGTAGGGAATGAAAAGTTAGTGTTTAAAAGGTGAGGTACAGGGTCTCAGTTTGGGATGATGAAATTCTGGAGATAGGTGGTGGTGATGGTTGCATAACAATGAATGTACTTAATGCTACAGGACTGTACAGGTATTAGTGGCTAAAATGACAAATAGTATGTTATATATATTTTACCGCAATTAAAAGAACAAAACCATAATGAAGGCAAAGACACTGGACAATGTACAATGTGCCCCTGAGCCAAATATGCCCAGAAGAGCAAAAATATAAAAATTGTTTCAAAACTTTGTGCAAATTTAGTCTACTGCCTTCTAGGTCTCTTGCCTGGTCTGCATTGTGAGTGGCCCCTTGTTGAATGGGTCCAGTTATTCTGAGGTCATCGTCAGTGAGGCACGTGGGCTGAACTATGGCAGAGATGGCTTTTGGAGTCTTAGTAATTTTGGAAATCTGTGCCATGTATTTCTGAGACAAAAGCCTATCAATAGAGTATAATTGTGTGGAAAGTGATGTTGAATAATTGTATCTTTCTTAGTCATTCAGCATATAGACAGTCGGTAAAGGGAAAGTCATATATACTCATGTTAAAATATCTTATGATGTTCTGTTAGACCAACATGTCACTAAATCGATCACAAGTTTATTTTCCTTCCAGCAGATCTCCATTCCTTCAACTAAGTACCAGAAGGAGAAGATAGGGCTACATTTAGAGTTGGAGACTCTTGGAAAAAATGCATATTTTGAAATTTGATTTTAAACACAGGCATCAAATCACACTTATCTCCCAAGACATGATAAGAGGCTCAGGGGATCTGGGAGACTTTCATAGACTGACTTATATCTTCTTATATCTTATATCGTATGAGTTCCGTGGCAGGCAAAGCCAGGCATACTGTTTAAAGTATTTCTCTTTCTTTTTCAATTTTTTCCCCAAGTTCATTTAGTTGAATTTGAGTACTTTAAATGTAAGTGTGACATGATTTTTTTTTTGAGAGGGGTTTCGCCTCAATTTTGGGGTTAATGATTTTGAATGATCATTTACAATGAGGTGATTTATAATGAGACACATTTAAAAGTTTGAAGCACTGGTTGTTACTAAAAATTCTGTAATGGCAGTTAACATGTTGCTGCTGAGATGACAGTTGACCTGGTATTATGGCATTGATAAAGCCTGGTAATTTGTATAGTTGCCCAAATTGGGTTTTTTTCCAGGCCAGCTTCTCCAATCTCATCATTTCCCTCACTTTCGAAAATCATTTCAGAATTGTTTCATTAGAGTTGGGGCATAAGCAAATCATTAATGCATGTGTCTCCTGCCACCAAACACATTCTGTCAGACTTCGGAGTCTGCATGCTCTCTGCTAGATGCCACTTAGCATTCACTTTGGACCTAAGGACACTCCTGGAAACCTGCTGGGTGCTTTGGACAGTGGCCCTACTTCGCTGTTTAGAAATCCTCAACCACCCACCAAGTTTGTTCATTCCCCATTCATGTACTTCATTCGTTTGTTCACTTGGGTGCTTATTTATTGATTCTATTACAAAGATATCTGAATGAGTAGAACGCTGTCTTATTATATACAGAATAAAGGGTAGTGGTTAGTTAGCACCTTGGACCCATAGGGACCAGATTCTGAAATCCTAGTTCCTTTAATTGCTCCTGTTTGATCTTGGGCAAATTACTTAACTTCTCTGTGCCTCATCTTCCTCATTTATAAATTGGAGGATAATAGGTTAAGAGTGTTACATGAAACATACATTGCACAGTGTCTGGCACCCAGTAAGAGCCCAATAAACACTAGCTGTTGTTACAAGTTGAATTGTACATATGTTGGAGTAGTAACTCCCAGTACTCAGAGCATGACCTTATTTGGAAAGAGGGTTGTTGTAGATGGAATTAGTTAAGAGGCTGTCGGTAGGATGGACCCTAATCCAATATAGCTGGTGTCCTTAAAGGGGAAATTTGGCCATAGAGCTAGAGATGCACAGAGGAAAGGCAATGTGAAGAGACATGAGGAGAAGATTTCCATGCTCTTTCATTCTTATGTCTCTTCCTAAAAAGCTGTAGTTGAGAAGTTTGTTTCCTCTCTTATCCCATACCTTCTCACTTTCTCAGCTTGATTTCTTTCTCTTTGAAAGATCACATAACCCCTTATAAATTTTTATCCGTTAGAGATTGCCCACCCTCTCCCAAACTCTTGTCGAGAAGTGAGTTTATTTTGCAGGTTTTCATGTGTGAATTCTTTCGATAAAAAGGAAATGCAGATGAGCAGCTATATGAACTGTAGCAACACAAAAGATGTGGCTGAGAAGAGAGCCCTGGTACTGCATTTCAGTAGCTGACTTCCTCTTACCTATCTTTAAATTGGTAGCTTGGATTTTTCTTTGTTTGTAAAGAAATCTGAGATTGGGTAGTGCTGCTCTCCCGGCCCCGGAGGCCCAGAGCGGCGGGACCGGGTTGCGTTTTGGACTGGGTAGCACTAACATTTGTTCTTCCCCGGGACCGTCTGCTACTTTTCTCTGCCCCAGTGGAGCTGGGGGAATAATAAAGCTGTTATTATTTACACTGCACAGCATTTTTGTCAGTGGTCTTTGTCATTGAGACTTACGAAGCCAGTGTCGGACACAAGGGAATTTTGAGTTTACATCCAGGCAAGGAAGAGATGCAAAAGAGGGGGTTATTTTTCTAGGGGTGTTGCTTTTCCAAACCCCTTCAGTTTTCTCAGTACTTTTCTTTGCCCT
This sequence comes from Eonycteris spelaea, assembly GCA_003508835.1. Lineage (NCBI taxonomy): Eukaryota > Metazoa > Chordata > Mammalia > Chiroptera > Pteropodidae > Eonycteris > Eonycteris spelaea. Next base: position 11,175,414 of record PUFA01000047.1, read on the forward strand.
TTTCCTGTGCTGTCCTTTCACGTGCTTTATAGTGACCACTGAACTCTCTACCTCCATCCCGCCTTCCAGCTGCCACCCCCCACCCCCGCCTTTCCTTCTCTTCTCATCTGTACTATTACCATAGCTCCCAACCAGTTTCCCTGCCACTGGGGAATCTATAAAATCCACCTCCTTAATGGTCGAGTTTCTCCATGTTTGTCTCTGATGTCCCTCTCATTTAAATGTCCTTTTCTGTTGGTCTCCAAGAGGGCAGGCCTTGACGGAAGCATCACACCCTTCTCAATCTCATACCCCTCCTCTTCAAAAGGAACCTTCTTCCTTTTCCCCTTCCTCAGGTGAGAAGGTCATTCTTCCTCTCCAGCGTTGACCCTCCTCTCTTCCTTCTTCTTGGGGAATCTTAGCACATCAATTTACCCCCTTTCTCTTCTGGATTTTTATTCCTGACCCCTTTTGGAAAATCTTCCCCACAGCCTACAAAGATATTCTATACACATCCTTGTCAAAATCATGGCTCAGTTCTAGCACTTACCACATTGATTCATCTCTGCATATCTATCAGTTTGAATGCCATGAAGGCAGGACTTGTGTCTTTTTTTTTTTTTTTTACAAAATCTGTGCTTAATGTGGCTGGTGTATGGAAATGCTGCTTGATTTTTTAAAAATGTGAATTAAAATTTTTATGATGTAATACAACATACAGAGTTTTAAACATCTGGTAATTCTATAAGGCCTCCCAAACCCCAGGTCTGGCTCCTAGCTCCCCAAGGTAACCACTTTGAATTTTTTTTGCTGTTTCATCTGCATGTACCTCCATTCTTAGAAATAATATATTGTTATTCTTGATTTATTTCTTTTTTTATTTGTTTTTTTGATTTATATTTCAATTTTAGACATTACCCCTTGATTTCTTCTTATAGAAGATGAAGACGCAGTTCTCTTTTGTCATACCTTTCCTCTGTATAAACACACTTCACCCTTCTGTGTTTATACTATGCCAATGAAATTCCTGTTCACAGCTGAGCCACATAGTATATACTATCACTGTTTCTTTTCTTGTACAGGTTTTTCCTTTTTCATACAACTTTTGTTCCACCTAGTTTGTCATTGACTCCATTTTTATTTTTCATTTTTTTGACTCCATTTTTTATTGACTTAATTTTCTATTTAGGTAAAACTAATTTTTTTTCTCTAAATCCTCTGACAAAATCACCCATATTAAGCAATCTATGTTTTCCACTTTTTAAAAAAATTTTTTTTTAATTTTTTTTTTTTAGGAATTCCTTCTGAAGCCTTCTATTCTGAACTTGTTGCTCTCTAGGCCAGCTGCGTTTTTATATTGTGAGGACTTTTCTCATCTACAATCCTGGTTTTTGTACCTTTTGTCACTGCATCTCCAAACCATGTCTTCTTTCTTGGCTTATTTCATTTGGAGTTGCATGTTTTCTACTAGTTAGATGCAAAAGGGTGCACGAAAGGTAAAACTTTTTTTATGACTTTATATATGTGACAATGTCTTTACTGTTCTTCAGACTTCACGGAGACTGTTTTCCTTGGAGAACATGTTCCTTCATAAAGGCATGATCCCTATCTTCCTGACCCTTTTTTAAAATGACTTTTTTCTCTAGCATAGTCTAAGATTCTCTTTATCTCTGGTCTTCTCGAATTTTGCAGGGATGAACTTGGGGGGGTATTTTTTATTAAATTATGTAGGTATTCAGTAGGCCTTTCAGCCTGGAAATTTGTCTTTCAGTTCTGGAAGCTTTCCTTGTATTTCTCTGATAAATTTATTTTCTCCATATTTTTTCTACTTCTTTGTCAAACCCTCATTGTTTGAATGTTGGACCAGTATATTTTCCCATTTTTTTAATCTTTTCTATTTTCACCTTTTATTTTACCTTTTAGAAGTTTTCAATTTTATCTTCCACTACCTTTTTAAAAAATTATTTTGCTTTTGTGTTTTTATTTCTGACAGCTTTTCCACGTTGTCTGTTTCTTTGTTAAATGATATTCAATTCTTGATTTTTAGATGTAATATCTTACTCCTTTTAGAATATTGAAGTAGGTGTTTTCTTAGTTTTCTTCTCTGCGTTATCTCTTTATCTTGAGTGCTCTGCCTGGTTGTTTTGGTCTTTATCTTTTATGTTAGTGCCTTTCATCAAATGTCTGCTGTGTGGCTATCAGTCTATGTTTAAGAATGAGGAACTTAAAATCGATAGAGAGTCTTTGTGTTTGCTAATCGATGCTAAACTGTAGGTTTATCAGCTGGCAACTTGACACCTCCACCAGGGTGTTCTCTTGAGCCCTTGTGTTACTCAGAGAGGAATCTTCAAACCTTGGGTTTCCAGCTTCCGGGGATGAACTCTTGCTGCCTGGCATTCTGGAAACCTAGGGGGAAGGGGCCTGAGGAATCCTCACCATTCCATATGCAGATTTTCACTTAATCCCAATTTCCACCTCCTTGACCGACTACACCCCATTTCTTTTGTATTCACACATTGGAAGTTGTTTTGGCTCTGGCTCTTCAGTGACTTCCTTTGCTCCATTGAAATGAGGAAGTTGGTAGGGAGAGGGTTTAAGTGCTCTTTATAGGATTTTCAAACAATCCTTTTGTTTAAACCCACAACCCTGCCTTCAGAGGTACCAGGACCCGCAATTCCTAAACTTTCCCAGAGTTCTTTTGTGGCAAGAAGCTCGCTGCTTTTGGGCCTGACGCACATCTTTAGCCCCAGTACTATTGGCATTTGGTAGTGAGCGTTTTCGCTTGTTGATTCACTTTCCATTTTCTAACTTCGTTGACATCTGTTATAAGGAGTTTTCTCCCATTATGTCTGTTCCTGTGGATTTATACTCCCCCTTCAATGTGAGTTTTGAAAAGAAGTGGAGAAACATTCATTGATCAGCCGTGTTTCTGCTTTTGATTTTAGTGTTTTGATCTAGTGTTCAGCCAATTTTATAAACTTTTATTAGTTTTATAAAAATTGTGAATGATTATTGACTTTATATTTTAAATTTTGTTTTACTGTGGTGAAGTAACAAAGAATTTACCATAGTAACAATTTTTAAATGTATACTTTCTTGGCATTTAAGTACATTCACATTGTTGTGCAACCATCATCGCCATCGATCTCTAGAACCTTTCTCATCTTCCCAAACTGAAACTCTATACCCATTAAATAATAACTCCCAATTTTACCTCCCCCAGCCACTGGCAATCACTATTCTATTTTCTGTCTCTATGGTTTTGAGTACTCTAAGTACCATGTATAAGTAGAATCATACAGTATTGGCCTTTTGTGACTGGCTTATTTCACTTAGCATGATGTCCTCAAGGTTCATCCATGTTGTAGCACTGTCAGCATTTCCTTCCTTTTTAAATTTGAATAATGTTCCATTGTATGTATATACCACATTCTGTTTATCCATTCATCTGTGATAGACACTTGGGTTGCTTCAACATTTTAGCTGTTGTGAATGATGCTGCTAGAAACACAGTTTTACAAATCTCTCTTCAAGACCCTGCTTTCAGTGCTTTTCAGTGCTTACTCAGAAGTGGAATTGCTGCATCATGTGGTAATTTTATTTTTAATTTTTGAGCAATTACCATACTCTTTTCTGTAGTGGCTCTACCATTTTACATTTCCACCAATAGTGCACAAGGGTTCCAGTTTCTCTACATCCTCACAATATGTTTGTCACCTGGCAATATGTTTGTTTTTTTTTTATTTTTATTTTTAACCTTTCTATGTCTTTATGTTTTAGCTGTCTCTTATAAACAGTACTTAATTCAATTATTTTGTTTTTCTTTACATTTATTCTCTGTCTTTAAATAGGGATATTTAATGTCGACATTCGTCATGATAACTAACCTAATTAAATTCGTTTGCACCTTATTTTACTATTTTAATGTACTGTATTGTTTATTTGCTACATTTTCCTCTTTTTCTGCTTTTCATTGGATTTACTTATCTTATTTCTTCTATTTTTATATTTTCTTCTATTGATTTGGAAGTTATACATTCTATTTTTTCTTTTGGTGACTACTTTAATAATTTTAACATGTGTATTTGATTTAACAAAGTCTGAAGTGAACTGATAAATCACTGAATAAAATGTCCCAGAATATATTAGCCTCATATATACCTCCAAATCTTCCATTTTCTCTGTCTAGTATGTAACCAGAGTCTAGCACTTTTTAAAATTTTTTTAGTAGTTTATTTTATTTATTTTTATTTTTTGCTGTCTATCTCTCTATCTATCTATCTATCTATTTATTTATTTATTTATATTATGGTGGCATTGGTTAATGAAATCCAGTAAGTTTCAGGTGTACAATTCAACAGTAAGGCACATATATATATTGCATTGTGTGTTCACTCCTCATAGTTAGTAGTTTGTTTTCAATAATACATTATTATTGCTGCTGCTGGTTCACTTTTTCTAGTCAAGGCTCCTTTAGATTTACTTACCTGTTTACAACCTCTTTGCTAATCATTGTTTCCTGGATCCCATTCCCTTCTGGATTCAGTCTCTTTTATTCTGAAATAATAATTCTTTGATTATACCTCTCAGTAAAGGTCTGAGTAGTAATTTCTTTCAACCTTTGCATGGAAGATGTATTTATTTTGCTCCTGTTTTTAATGATAAGTTAGTTAAATTCAAGGCTAAAGGTTATTTTTTTTTTTCAATATCTAAAAAAATACTGTCCCATGATTTTGGAGGTTAATTTACTGTCTAGGAACATTGCATTCATTATATTGTCTTTCTTCATGAGTAATCAGTCTTTTCTCTCTCTTGCTCTCGCTCTTTATTTATTTATTTTTTTAATTTAAATTAGGTGGTCTATAGATTGACTACTATATGTTTTGGTGTCAATTTGTGTTTATTTATCCAGCTCATGACTGCTTCTTGAGTCTGAGAACTTAAATATTTCTTTCAGTTCTGAAACTGTTCCCATCATGAATCCTTATTATTCCTATTCTCTCTTAGACCTTTTATTGTAGTGTTTCATTCTGCCCTTCTTGTTTCCTGTCTTCATGACTTCTACCACCCACCTACCTCTCTGAGCCATGTTCTGTATGGTCTTCTTTCATTCATTCATTCTATAGTTTTACTAATTCTTTCATAAGCCATGTCTAAACTACTATTTTACTTATTAATTTTCTGACTATACTTTTATCCTTTAAAAATGCTATTTGGTTCTCTTTAAAATTAGTTTTTATTTTCAATACTGTCATTTCAATAGTTAGATTCCTTCTCGTATCACTTTAATAACTTCAAATATGTACATTTCAGATTCCTTCTTAGGTTTTCCCTTATTTGTAGTTCCCAGGTACCTGTTCACCCTTATGTGATACTTGCTGACCCTGCTGTCATGTCATTTACTTCCTCACTGGCTGGGACTCCTTGTTGTGAGCTCATTTTCAGCAGGGGTTGTTTTTGCCTCTGGGTTCCATGTGCCCTGGCTTGTTGTGGATGCATTCTTGCAGCACTGCTTTGTATTTTTCTTCTATAAACCAAGACTCGGGTGTTTTAGGGTCTTGAACTCAAGTTTTTAAATTTTAATTTCTCTGTGGATTCCAGCTCTTCCAGGTGGTATAAACTTAATGCCTACATTTGTTCTTAACAGAGGCTCATGGTTTTGATGACTCATACAAAAGGCTTAATTTATTTTTACAGAGCCCAAGTCAGACCTCAGGCTGCCTTGCTATTTCTTTGGTGGGCATAGTTTTTCTAGTTTCCTTTTCATGGGTTAGAGATCTTTTAAGGGGTCCAGTTTTGTCCAGTTCCCTCACCTTGTGCAGGCCCAAGCTGGTATCTTCTGTCCCAGGTAGGTGTTGACACTCTAGCTTCTAGTCCTTGTTCCAGGGCTGATACCCCTCTGTGGACACAGCATCAGCCCCAGCCCTGGTGTTCCTGCTTTGTTTCAGTACTTAAAGATTTCCATTTCCTTTTTCTTTCAAGCTCAGCTATGCATTAAACTTAAACACCACTACCACCACCACAACAAAAAACTTTTGCTTTATATTATTCAATATTCGTGTATTTTAAGCAGGAGTAGGGTCTGCATCGACTCAGCCTGCTGTAAACCTTATTTATCTTTGTACTTCTCAGCCCAGAAGAGTAACTTGTCCATACCAGATGTCGGGTGACTGAATGATTGAATGAATGAATGAATTTTTCACCTCCAGAAGCAGATGGAAGCAGTGTTCCAGTGAGTAAGGCCGCATATCTCTCCAGAGGCATTGGCGCAGGCAGAATTTACTTTTCCATAAGGACATAAGTAAAGAGAGTTCCCAGTAAACAAAACGAAGAGAGGATAGGACTTTTTACGTGTTTTTTCTTTTAGTCCTGGAACAATGGGAATATTTATTTACTGCCTCATGCTGCTTGCTATCCAAAGGTGGACTGAAAGTGGCCTGAGGAGCGTGTTCCTGTACCATTTGCTGGTGGCTCCACACAGCATCCTTACCAAAAGGAAAGATTAAAGCATCACAGAGAACAGGACGCTAGGCCTGTTTATTTCCCTTTCTCTCCCGTTTTAAGAAAAATGTGCCTTTGATGAGATATAGCCGCGGGCTCTTGTTTTACATTTTACGTCAACCACCTTTGTTAGAAGCTGGTTATTGATGCCGTGCCCTGTTTTAATTCACACTTCTCGGCTAATCAATTACAGCATTTATCCATTAATCAGGCGTTCTGACAGGGTCAATAACTGCTTTTTGGGTTTTGTGAGGGGCTGCACGTTATCAAGCAAGGAATAATGCCCAGGAGCTCACTTTAAAACAGTGTGACTTTCCCAGGCTGGTGGACTTCCGGAGCAATAAACATCTAGTGGGGATTTCATATGGTGGTTTTTTAATATATTTGGTTGATGGGATTTTCTCACTGAACACTTCATTAGCAGGGCTCAACATTAGTGAAGTGTGGACAGGTGTGCCTCTGTTTAAGAAAAGCAGAAACATCAAAAGGTAATTATTCCCATCACATACAAATGATTGCATTTACCTAAAAGCAGCATTAAATCATGAGCTTCCTTCATTCATGTTAAGTGTTTACAAACAATATCTTCTTAGCAGTGGGGTTTGAGAGCAAAGAAATTTAAAGCCAAAATGTTTGGAGCTAGATAAAACCCAATCCAAAATTTAGAACAGAGAGCTCTATAATTATAATGATAGTCAAGCAGGAAATATTTTATAAACAAAAGCTGAGTTTATATACAGATTTCCTAAAGCCCATCTTTTACATCGAATATTTTAAACCTTTGTATCCATGTCCCCATCCGTGTGTACATACACATTTTTAAGGACCCTCAGCCTTTGTAATTTGTTATAACACATTCAGACATTGTAAAGTGTCGTAGAAATGAAAACTTTTTATTTTAGCAAGGGTAAGAAACAGGTGGCAATGTTTAATTGGAGAGTTACATTTTGGGCAGTTAAGTTTACCATACATAATGATGGCAACAGGTTTCAGTGATCTTTTTTATGACAGATGTACCAACATTTAATTGTTTTTCATCAAGAGTGGAGAGAAAAGACACTTCTGTAGATTTTTCAATTCTCCTATGTGTCACTTAGCTGTCCTCACCATTGTCTGAGCTCCTTTCTCTCATCCTTTTTGCTGCAATGAGTTGTGTCATTCCCTCATGATCAGCACTTTTGTTGTCTTTGTTTTTTGCTGTACCTCAGAAGTCCATCTTTTCTTTCATCTCCTTCCCATTCATGCATGAGGGAACAGTTGTGCCCTGTTGAGGGGATGTTCCGCTGGGTTTCAAACAGTAGGGTTTCTTTTTATTCTCTTCTAAGTAGTACAATGGGGCTGAATGTCTGTTGCAGAATGCACACACTAATATGCCAGGTTATTTGGTTTCTAAGAAGTCAATAAAAATACTACGTTTAGGCTTAATCCTTGGCTTGTTTTCCTTGTTTGCCTTTCAAGCCTTCAGTTATAAATCTGTTTGTTTGTTTCTGATCATAAAATATAATCTTCCATATTAAATCAAAGCGTGGAATCAACAGACTCTTAGAGAAAAATGTTCCTGGCGGTGGAGGATTTTCACACTAGCAGATTTGGCAGTCTGTCCCCTCCCTCAATAAGAGCCTCGAAACAGCCGCCAGAGCTAATTAATGGCAGCTACAATTTGGAGAGGATGAAAAAAAGAATGGGTCCCAAGTTGGTCTTGGCAAAACTTTCCAGTGTAAGAAACTAGCTCATCTCTGCATTTAGAGGTGTGCGGCTCTGACTGCTTTCGTCCAGATCACCTTGCCTGATTCTTTTTTGGGGGGAAGTGAATGTGAACATGAGTGTACCTAGCTATAAACACAGACCTGAAAAGCCATCCTTTAGCAGCAAAAGGCTAAAGACATAAAAAGCTAGAGATGTCTTAAGACACTTTGTTCTCATATTCAGAAACAATCTTCAAAATCCTCCTTAATGAGGTCATAAAAGAAAAAAATGGAACAAGTGTTCCTTGTATATCTCACTGGGGCATGGCATCAGGGTCACTTGCCACCAGTATCCTATTTAAAAAGGGATTGGGGTAGTTCAATCAAGCATTGCATTAAGAGAGAGACTTTGATTAATTCCTTCTCTTTTCTTTTGTGCCACAGATAATTTCAGTAAATTTGTGATACTTTCTGCTTAGCCATTGCTGAGGCTTAAAGTTCTTGGTGCGTCATGCTGAGTATTAACATTTATCGGGCCTGCTCGGCCTTGGTGAAGAGGAGTGTGTGCTGCAGACAGCTCTCTAATCTTTGGCAAGCAGGGCCAGTCTCTAAACATGACAGTTATCTGAGATCTTGGCCTAAGGAAGAGCCTGCTCTCAGGTTGGTGGCAGAAAGAAACGCTGGTGTGAAAGCAGGAAACACCTAACAGGAAGAAAGGTGGTGATTTACCGCAGTTAACTTTTTTAAAGGTACTGGATCTACCTCTTACTGAGAAACTCACATCTTGGGGAAGTTTCAGGAATGGCTCTCGGAGGAAACAAAAGCAAGAAAGGGAAAAGTGAGGGCCACCAATGCGTGCTGTCACTGAGGTTTCTGTGGCTTCTGTGGGAGAGTTGGAGATTGTCCTCAGGATGGTCGGGATCAGGTAGGAAACTGGATTCTATTGTCTTTTTTTTTTTTTTTTTTTTAATTTACCGTTTGTGCTGAGATGTGAAGGGATATTTTGGTAACATGCTATAGAAACCCAGTGGTGAATGTTAACTCATTTGGTTGTTTTGATCTAGAAGGAGGTTAGGATTTATTTAAAGCATTAGTTAAAAAACAAAAACAAAAACAAAAACAAACAAAACTCAGTCACATATCTGTTGTAGTTTATAAGCTGATTTTGAAATAATATATATCGTTTACTTTTTTTCAAATGCCAGGTCTATCAGGTATCCATACATTAAATGTCATTGAAAAGTTGGATTTGGGTTCTAAGGGACCAGAATGGCTCCTAGTGGGGTATTGTGGTGGTGGATAAGTCCCCTTTTGTTTGTGGTTTACTCACTGTATACACTGGATCAATTTTTATGGCTGCTGTTTCTGTTCTGGTAGTTCAGCCACCGCACATGCGCGTGAAGGCAACAGGTTAACACCCCTGACTTAAGAAGGTAGTTTTGAGTACAGCTAGATAGAAGCCCAGCTTTTCTAGTTGAAGCACTTGTTTTTAGTTGAAAGGGGGAGTCGGGTTTATTTTAATGAAATTATGCTTCAGATATGTTTATGTAAACAAGTTAAGACATCAGAATTAATTTTAGAGTATGTTTCATGATAATTACTATTATCTCGCTAAAGCTTAATAGCCAATCATAAGAGTTTTTTAACTTATCATTTAAAAATGAATAAGATGTTAGATATCTAGTTGACTCTTTTTTGGTACTGTTCCCAGATAAAGGACCCAAAGATGATCCTGTTTATTCATCAAACATTATTTATTAAACTCCTACTTTCTGCCAGGCTCATAGTATTATAACACTATTGTTATAATGTCAATGGAATTGTTTTTGTTTTTTTGATTTGTATTTGCATTGATTATTATAAGTAGTGGAAGCCTCTAAGTATCCTAGTTTCTGATCATCAGCTTTAACTCTGTGGGGTTGATCGATCTTTCTCTGAAGTATGTCTGTGAATAGATTAGTCAGACCTGACTGTAGTTTTTGGAATGCCAACTGAAATAGCATGATTGATAGATTTTTCCAGATTTGAAACTGGAGAGAACCATGGAGGCAGAATGGTGTCATGTGAAGAACACAGGCTGTCACTTACTTTTCCTTGCCTAAAGGGGAAGGGCAACCTCTCAGGGCTTGGTGTGAGAATTAAGTTCTCTGAATGTGGTAGAGCGGCCAGCACAGGGCTTGGCCTACTCGATGCCCCTTCCCCACCCCCTTATTCCTAAGAAATAAGTATCTACAGGACACCAAGAGTTTACATTCTGATTCCCATCAGGCATACTGAAAGCCAGGGAAGTTACCTGGTTATTACTTCTTTGTACCACCAAAAAGGGTGCAAGCATGCATATTCAGAACCTTGTTCCTATGCAAAATACCTCACAGACTTTTAGGTCCAGGGAATACCCACTTCACTTCCTTATATGAAGCATAATTGCAGATATTTAAAATATTACCTGCAGTAGAAATCTTCCAAACGTTGCTTTTTCACAAAATCAGCATGGTGATTACTGAGAAGAAGAGGCCACAACCTTAACTTCCTCAACAAAATCAAGCCTGTCACCACATTTCTTCCAGGGTTGCAGGTTCTTTTTCAGATAAAGGTTTCAGAGGGCAGGCAGGGTGGAAGGTCCTCTCATAAAATCGCTCTGAGGAGTGAAGTCCTCCAGGCACCTCATCTTCTGAAACCAAAAGGAAAAAAGGAATGAAGACAAGCACATTTCACCTGCCTCAGACCTCCTTCAGGTCAGATCTAGGATCCAGCAAGTAACAAAAGTAGGCCACCTAGCAAATGAGCTGTTTCCTTTGAAACAGGCAAGTAAGAGATCTGGGCTTAAAAATATACCTAGTTCTCTCTCTCACACAGCAAATGTGTAATAAATGCTAGCCAAAGAAAATCATCCTTTTTACCTTATAATAGATCTCACAGGAAATGACACCTTTGGTCTTTATTTATAGAGAATGTTAGTATTAATATTACAGATCCATTATACCACTTTTAATGTGTTTTGTGATGCATATTCCCCCAAACCCCTTCTGTTTTAACTGGGTCCTTCTCAATACTTAATTTAAACACAGCAAAAAAAAAAATTTTTTTTTTTATATTCAAGGCAGCTGTTCTACTTTGGAATGCCGAAAACTTCTTTCTGCAAAATTATGTTCTAGAATTTCAATAGGGCGCTTGCTATTAGAACCAAAGAAAGCATAACATCAAGGACCATCCAGCTGTCTTCTTTTTGTAGGTCAGGTGAAGAATTGCATTGAAAGTTCTTTCTTATCTTAAACTGGAATCGACTAGCACTGGAAAGAATGATCTGGACTGATTTCTCTTGTCTTTTAAAAAATGTGACCCCTAAATGGGGAGAGAATGCCTTCGCGTGCTGTAGTATGCCTTACACATTGTTAGTGACCAACAAAAGTACTTAGGCATTTATATGGAGATAATGTGTATGTGATCTTAGCCCAAAGGCCCTCCACTTATAGGTCATTTACTAAGCCTTTCTTCAACGGCCTTTTAGATTGAACTCCTTTGTCAGCCATCTGCTCATGTATCCATCGTGCTTAAGGAAGCGACACAGGGAGTGGTACTTGGTGTTCCTTGCCGTAAATGTTTCTCCGAGGTGTACTTTCATCTGGTCAGTAAGATGTGTGCCTTTGGACACGTGGGTCTGTTAGGAGCCGAACATCTTCAGAGTTCGATGGGCTTTGGAAATGTACATAAATGGGAGGGGGGAGAAAGAGAGGCCAGAAGATACATCATCACTTCCCTCCTTCCCTCTAGAGAGGACCAGAAAACTTGCAGATGGCCACTGACTCATTGGTGAGTGGCTCAAGTCATTGAAAAGATTCTTTTTCTTTCTCTGTCAATTAACAAAGTGTGATTTTGATAAAGTTTAGAAAGAAGGGAGGAAGAGCACTGCATTCTAGACCACTTTTAGCCTGTTACAGGAGGATTTCACATGTACGACCATCCTGATACTGAGTGCCGCCACTCCCAACACCCCTGGGTCAGAGCTGTGTTAATAGTATTGGTGTCATTGCCAGACTAGCCACTGGCCAGAGGGTGGCAGGGGACGAGTGCTGTTGGGTCCCATCTTTCTAAGCTCTTGTCACCATAGCTATGGATCTCAGGTGCACCCAGGGGCGCTCAGAAAACTAGCCTCTTGGTTGGGCAACTAAGGCCTCAGGTTCCTGTGTTAATGTATCCATTCAATATCAGGGTTTGCCTTTCAAAAATTGACTAGCCGATGTGGTACAACCAGTCACCACCACAGTCTGCAAGTACACAGACAGCATGGCAGGCCGGGTGGCAGGCAGGAGGCGCAGTGAATGGGCCTCAGTGGGGGCAGCCCCGGCACCAGCTGCGTCTGGGCAGAAAGCATTTGGCTGCATCGCTGACCTCTTTCTTCATGAGAGCCCGGGACTGCCACTCAAAGCACTTTTCCTTCGTTTTCCTCAGGACAGGCCATACTAGGCCCAAGAGGAGGGGCAAGATGGGCCCATCCCTGTATAGAGATGGGGTGAGACTTGGGAACAGGGTGCCTCTGAGCAGTGGCCTGCAAGGAGCTGGCCACACACAGGTTCCAGAGGCCTGGGGAGCAGCAAAACATCCCAAGATGCTTCCACAGGGAAGCCAAGGGGCAGATGCCACAGCCTGGAGCCTCAGCAGAGAGAATGGTGGAAGCCATGGCTGGGGGATGGCAGCGCAGCACTAGCCAGCGAGAGAGCCCAGGAGCCCTAGGAGGGGTCTGGGAAGAAGGGTCGGGGGTTTGTGTACTTTGTAAATATAGGCCAGACATTGGCAGGTTGTACTACATAAAAAAAAGTAAATGTAGACGGAAAATTTATATGGATTGGTATAGTCCAAATAGGGCTAACAAAGCCCTCCTTAAAAGCTGATGACTTCTTTAATTTTTTTTTACTTAAATAAAAAGCCTAGCAGCCAAATAAATGGCTCTCTAGCTTGCTTTAAAAGATAAGGAAGAATGCCTCAAAGCATTGAAATAAAACTTACTGATGATTCCACCACAAGAACAGAAACATTTCTCATTGGTTAGACTGTGATAGGTAATGAAGTCCCATTTACTTACCTGCTCTTCTCATATTAAAAATGCTTTTCAATAATTATTATCAATATTATATAATTAAGGAAGGGAAATTTATTTCAAACTAATTTAAGATATTTGGCTTTTGCATGCATTTGTTTACTTATTTCTATATTTAATTAGCACCTATTATAAGCCAAGTGTAGCACCGGGGTTAACAAAAAAGAATGTTTCCAAAAATCATGACTCCCTAAAATCATGACTCTTAAAATCAGTTTTTGATCTCTATTTCCCTGCCTCGAGTATTGTCTCTTGTTCTGCCCTATCATTGTGGGCAGACATTTAGATTAATTTTTAAAATCTTGTAATCTCAATGATGTAATGTGCAGCAGGGATGGATAGTTAAAGAAGAAAAAAAATCTTTAAGAAATTTTAATAACTAGGGAGTTGGCTCTGTCAGGGAAATTAACAGACTCGTTTGTGTAGACACACAGGACTGCTCAGGCTGAACTGAAGCCCTGTTGTAATTTGAATGCTTGAAACTCTTTCCATTTTATTGTCAAAATTACTGCCTTAACTTCCTCCCTCTCCTCATTTGCCTATTTCCCTTGCTTTTTATCTTGTGCACCACCAGTGTACAACATAGTGGTGTTTAACTACTTCCTGAAGGCATTATTAGTCATCAGGAGCACTAGTTCGTTATAGGTGCAGATAAAATGGGGGTTCAGCTCATCAACTACAAGTTAGACTAATTTGGAAAATCTGGTTCCTCTCCTCAAAAGAAATAGGTCGTGCTCCTATAGACACTTCTATAAAATAGCTGTGTGTTTCCCTATTCATTGTGAACAACTAGAATTTGTGGGTCCTGCTTGATGCTAGAACTGGAATTTACTTCACAATGGCAAGGCAGCTTTACCTAGAATGTCCTCATGAAAGGTGGGGGAAAGCTGGACAAGTTCCGCCTCCCTGTTTTTGGTGTGCTTTTGATTTTTCTTCCCTCTGGTTATTATTGAGGGGAATGCAACCCTGAATCTTTCACTGGATGTTCTCTTGCCATCTTAAAGGAAAGGAGAAAGTTATAATGGATGTTTTGAATGTGCTCAACTTTTATTTTGTTCACACCCAAACCAAATGAGGCAAAGAGGCTAAAATCTTTTCTCTTTCCATCTGAGTAAGCAAGACAACCTTCAATTCTTAATCTTTTAAAAGAAGAATAACCTTCCTCTGTTTGTGGGATTTCTGATTCACTTCTCCCACTCTGCTGCCCTACTCTGCATTTTTTTTTTAAGTCAAATACTGTCTGGATTTGCGAGCCAGTAACCTCCCTCCGCATCTCCCTCCCCTCTCCTCCCCACCCCCTTCCCTGTGGCCACAAAAAGCAAGGAGCCCGCAAAGACGGAGTTTCTGGGATTTGTATTTATAAGGGGGGTGAAATGCTGGATATGCTTAGGACACAAAACTGATTGTTCAAACTTTACCAAAAAAGAAATATATTGGTATCAGGATAGTGAGAATAAGAAAAGTGAGAGAAATTGAGATTCTAAAAAAAATACAAGTGGAAGAGAATATAACATTGCTTTAGTAATTCACACCAAACCAACTTTTATTTACTGCAGCACAAACTGTTAGGTGTGGGCAGCGACTTCAAACCTCCCAAGTTAACAAGTGATATACAAAAAATGAGAATCTCACAGGAGCGGGGCCGGGAGTCTGGAAATTTTCTACTTATTGATGTCTCTGAATAATAACCAGGGCTGGTACACCCGTCTGCGATGTAAAGCCAAGGACCTGAGTCTTAACCATTTTGCCCTGTCACAATGATTGTGGTCAGAGTACTTCGTTGTGACTTGGGTCCTATGTCTGTGAAACTCTGGGTCTCCAGGGGATATGAATTTGTCTATTGCTAAACCCTTAGAGAAAAGTTCTAAACCAGGGTCCATGGGCCAAATCATACCTGTCACCTATTTTTTTTCAGATGAATGATTTTGATGATAGGGAACATTACTTTTGAACTCCAATGAAGCAAAATGTTTTCCCCTCCAAATAAAAGAACGCCATTCTTCTCATGAGTAGTACAGTATTACCAAAACATTGTATTCAACTTAATTTTGAATTTTGTTAATATAAAATGTGTGGGAATTTGCATTCTCTCTTGTTATACAGGTATATCCCCACATTTGTCTCTGAGCTCACAAAGTCTGAAATATTTACTGTCTGGCCATTTCAGAAAAAATTTTGCTAAGCCATGTTCTAAGTATTGCACAGAGAAACAGTTCTGAAGGAAAAAGAAAGACATTTTTGTTGTTTCTTTGCCTGAATCTCTGGATTTTCTTTTTTAAGAGTAAAGCTTTTCTTGCCAGTGTGGATGTGAGTTAACATGTTTTGGCTTATGCAGTGCCCTGAGGAAACTGGTGTCAGTAGTGAAATGCATGCTATGGTCAGCAGCTGCCTGTGTGAAAATTTAAAGTTACAGAATAAAATAAACCAGTGTTTCCCTATATAAAATAGGAGGCAATAATAGTACCCATTTCATAGGATTGTTGAAAGGATTTAGTGAGATAATGCAAATAAAGGACTCAATAGATTTGAAAAAGAAGTTAAAGAATGAAGTCATTCACAAAGTACCACTGAGAACTTAAGTTTGTTTGCCTTAGTATGAGCCCTGGCACCTTTTATTTTAACATTTTGCATCTGTGTACAGATACACTGTTCCTTTTCAACATGATTCTGATTTTGAAGGAACCCTATCTGTTTAAAATGGAATTATTGCTTAAGTCCTATACACTTCTAATGATTTTTAAAGCACAAATAAGTCTTATCAGAGAGCATAAAAGGGAGTTTTTTTGGTTCAGGAAATTTTAGGATGCCGAGTTTCACTGTTTTGGTAACTGATCAGAATATAGGATCAGAAAAACACTGTCTTGGTGTTTCAAATAACTAGATACCTAGGGATCCTCCACATGCATGAAGCAATGGATAAGAGTTAGAGGGGGGCATGGCATTCTCAAAGAAAGAAAAATCGCTGATAATAATTGAGAGGAAATCATTGGGCTTGGGCTGCCTGTGCTCTTCCTCATTCTGCCACAACATACATTTTGCCTGTGGAGTTTGGAGTTTGTCACCCTCCCCACTCCAAGGCTCTACCCTAGTCACCACCTCTGAGAAGCCTTCCTGGAATACCCCCTTCCCACCCTGAGTTCAGGGACACTGTTCACCAACCGGTGTTAGCATTTGCCTTCCTGCATTAAGAGACCCTGTCACCACAGCTAGAGCTCAACTTCCCCCAAGGCTGATTCTCTCCTGATTTGCATAATCCCTATGCCTGGTTTAGGTGTCTAATATCTATCTGTTGAATCAGTGAAATACTGAATAAAAATTTGTCTAACGTTGAAATAAATAAATGGAAAAATCCTTTTGATTTTCCTCTCTTTTCAGATATAGATTAATGCGCATAGATAATTAAGAAACATTATTGTAGAGCTGATTACAAATTCACAAATTTATAAATTATATATAGGTTTTCAAGCTAGAAAGTCCCGAAGACCTGGGGGCATCAGAGAGGAGGTATAAATCTGACTTCTTTATTTTCTTCAGTGCTAACCCTTAGCACGAAAGCAGGCTCCCTGGCCCCTTCGTAGGTGTGTTCCCCAGATATGGCAGAGTGCCTGCCACCCTCTTTGTGTGTGCATAAAACAGCATGCCTGAGTACAGGCCTAGCTGACACTCTTCCAGACCCACATGTCTGGCCGGAGGAGGGCAGGGAAGAGGAGGGAGAGTGTCTTCTCCTTAACAGTTGCTATTATTGTTTGGACTTCCAGTGTGTGAGTCACTTTCTCAGGAGTGTTATATGCATCACTTCATTGACTCCTCACAACTCTCCTGTTATTGTATCCAACTCATAAGATGAATCTGAAATTTAGAGCGGTTAAGTAACACACTTAAGGTGTCACCAGATCCAGGTCTGCTGGGTTCCAGAGCCCATGCCCTTACCTGCTACTCTTCCCTCACTATTCATCCATCTCCGGTCCAGGGAAGTGGGAAAGTTCTTCAGAGCTGGCTAGTTTGGGACTCATGACCACTGGTTTCCCCTCAGAACACAGACTGCAGCCACCATGTGAGCAAGTATGTTGTTAATCACTGTCTTTCACTCTTCTCTGAGCTCAAGAACAACTGAACTATCAGAGTTAGAAATTGAGTCCCCACCACATCTGTAGACATGGCTAGGCTGCGAGTGGAAGATGACAAATGAGGCAAACGGCAACGCAAGTAAGACCTCCAACTTTTAGAGAAGGCCAACTTTCCCAAGTGATTCTGTGTACTTCAGTTTCCTCTGATCTGCTTTGGTGGATTATATGGAATCCCATGCAAGTTCAATCCACTGAGCACTGCATGCTAGAAGTTCCGGGCAATGAGAAATGAGCTTCGTGGTAATTGAGAATGAAGCTAAGGAAGAAAATTTTATTGTTAATCAAGGACTTAATTGCCTCTGGGACATTTTAAATAAATGCCCCGCCGTACTTAAGGAGCAGTGTTCTGTAAGTGAGATGCAAAAATTCTTTAATTAAACCATCATGGGTATTCCCTGATTGAAATATCTGCCTTTATCTTCGTAGTTAAATCTTCATGATTCATGTAACAACTCAATCAGGAATTGAGTAAATTAAGGGCTCCTTGAAAGAACAAATCAATTGTATAAAATTGATTGATATTATTTCTGGAACAGTCTTCATTGTACTTATTTGTAACGATCACACCTTCTTTTGGTGCATTTTCTATTTAGTGGTTTTATATAGTAAACTGTTTATTAGCCGGCAGAGACAGATTATGGCTATGGTATGGTATAGGGCAGATAGTTCTTAGAAGAATTTGTCTTAGAAATGGAACAAAAGTAAGGATTTCTTGGCCATTGAGAACCTCAATGATGATGACATGGGTAGTGCCTACAGTTAATCAATTAGAAAGGAAGTTGGAAGTTAGTCAACAAACAAGAGTGTGACCACATGCCAGGCCTGTGCTAGATGTTGATAAACTTGTATCAGTGTCCATGAGCCAAAGGGCCGAGTTCTTAATTGTCAGCTAAACAGACTCAAAGGTTCAGACCCAGAGACTCAGCTTCAGAAACAGGCTGAAGAGATTTTCTGGTTGCATTATACTTGGAAAAACAAAAAACAAAAATGAAAAATTAGGTATTTAAAAGTTTTGACTTAAGAGATTGCCTTAAGAGCCTCACATGGAACTCAGTAAATTTTTTAAATGTAGGAATGATTTGTTTTGCCAAGCTAATGCTGTGATTTTATTTAATTTTTATTTTTTAAAAAGAAAAATTGCCATCTGAAGTTACCAAATCTTAAATCATACAGTCACACATTTTAAAATTTTTATTTAGATTAAGTAATCAGCAAATAAGTAAACCATCAAATAATGACATTTATAGAATGAATTCATACTAAAACTTTTACCTCCTATATTCAGGGTTCTTGAATTTAAAACTACCAAGCCCTTTAAAAGCGGTTTCATATTCAAATAAACACACACACCTTGTGAGCTGAGTACTTGAAAAAAGGAAATGAGGAGAGGAAAGAAAAATATTTGAAGTCATATTTTCATAAAGGCTCTGTGGTCTTCAACACGTGTTGGCCGATTCAGGCCAGGCTCAAAATAACAGGTTAGGCTTTGCCTGTTGTCTTGGGAACACACTTGCCAGTGTGTCCTCTGAAAAGCCTCTCTTCTTCCAGAAACCCTGTTACGGGTACATAGAAAGCCTGTGTGATACCCACCAGCCACAGAAGGGTCCATGTGATATTGGATGCAGAATCATACTCAATTCTTTGGCAGTGTCTCGAAAATTGGCATTGCGATGTCACTGTGAGAATAGAAATTCCTTGAGATTTCTATGTGATGATTCAAAGCAATTAATTCTATTCTAATGTTCATGCTGTCTTTGTACCAACTCCAGTAGGGACAAGGATACCTTCATATAGTCTGTGAAAACAGGAAAATACGCCATGCAGTTCAGAGCAAAACTAGCTGCCTTGCTCCTCAACCTATTTCCAAATGATTCAAACTTATTTAAAGAAAAGTTAATGAGCCCAGGAAAATGAAATATCTTAGCGTTCTCACGCATTATTTTTTCAATTCTTTATTGGCATATAAGATGTTTTTATGAAATCCCTTTCTCTGACTCTCACATCTGACTTTGGGAGCTTAGTGGTCATTGTATATCCCAAGAAAATCATCATCTGAGCATCAGTTGCAGGGCTCAGGCATTTGCAATTTTTGCAGCTACATGGGTTCTGTTTGATCATTTTCCCTCTCTGTCTGTCTTGTACATTCTATGTGCTGGGCTTGCACTAGTTCATAGCTTCGGGAGAAAGTATCATGAATGACTTGATGCCCATATTATGACTTAACAAGCTGGAAAGTCCACGAGTATAGATCCTGCATCTCTCAAACTGAGATTTTTGATTCGGAGACAGGTCGCCTGTAGACACTTCCCGGAGGCTTGGGCTGCTTGAGACACAGATTGTAATCACAGTAATTAGCACTGAATTTTCAAGTCCTGCTCTCCTACTTGACCTGGAGCGTTTAGCCAGTGTGCACACAGCTGGATCAATGGCAGGAATTGAAGGGCTGGTTGTGCGCTGCTTCTGGCAGCCTGTGGTGGGCACCACCCCTGGGGAGTTTCAGGGGAGCATCAGGGACAAGGGAGCAGCGCGGAGACCTGGGGCGAGAGAGGAAAGAAATATGATATTGATAAAGCATCTGTCAGTGGGAATTGTTGCAAGAGATAGACTGCAGTACAGACTTTTGCCTGAAATTCATTATCAATAAATTCGTTTTTCTCTCTCTTGTTTAGTTCAGTTTTAGGTGTTCCTGAAATGTCCCCTGTTAAGAGAAAGTACTCACCTATTTTAATCCAAACTAATTGTATTAAAAATTGAAAAAAAATTGCAGGACATGAAACAGATATTTTGATGGGTCAAAAATGAAGTTTGTTTGTTTTAAATTTGATGCCCTACCTTCAAATAGCTTATCTTGAACAGCACAGTTGTGGCAAAGAAGAACCGATGCCCGATCATGAAATAAATTACCTGGGTAGTTTGATGGTGATGGTGCAGAGAGAGAATCACGCTCCGGGGTCCTTCTGTCATCCACTTGCTCTTCTCAGTCCCATGGAGTAGGTCACCTCACCAGGGCAGCTAGAAGAAAATGGCAGTGGTGGGTATCAGCTCCGCAACCCCCACCCACCGAGGACGTTAAATGGCTACTTGAAGGCTGAGCATTGAGTAATAATAGATAGGTTTGACTTACAGGAAAAACTGAATTTCACAGTACAGAACCATTAGAGCATATGTAATATCTCTAACACTGTGATCAATGTAGTTGAAAAAGCATGGACGGCAGTTTTTTTTTTAAATGACAGATTTTTTTTTTAAAGTTTGATTCTACTAAAGGCAGAAACAATTAGTTCCATTCTGCCATTTTGTATCAGTAGGTCATATCAAGTCAAACTTTTGAGGGAATACTTTTTATTTTCAGTTGTAGGCTTTTGTACGCACTTATATTCCTAGAATATTTGCGTAGAAAATGAGGACAATTCTGTGTTTAAATGAATTGTTCTTGAACCTCTCGCTTGACAATCATTAGATGATTTGAGTGTTAAGTCATATGACCTTCACATGCTCACACATAGTAGTTTTCAGGCCACGATTGCATTTGCCACTAATTTGTACTTAGGAAGAATTTATAGATGTGGCTGTGAAATGCTCTGTTCCAGTGATGTGGAATGAAGCGTTACCACTCGTCCTCAGCTTCCAGAATGCACCCCATCCTGGGAGTAACCTAGTGTCTTTCTTCAACAGTTCCTTAATATTCAGTGGCCCATTCAGGCACTCACTTAGCATTTTTTTCCTGAAATTCTTTTGTGAATCAACAGGAAGGCTTCTTTCCCGTTTTTTTTTTTTTTTATAAAGGGGGAAATGAGGGTAACACTTAAACACATATTGTTATTTTAACATCTAGTTTTACATCTGTTGAGGAGTTGTGTTTTTTGCTTTAAAATACTTTAGTCAAGAATCAAAACCAGAGAATTATGCCTGTTCCCAACCTTGTGTCAAGGGTGGTTCTTTTTTAAAAGCACACAACAGAAAACACTGCATTTAATTCCTGTTGGCTTAATAGCCAAATATGAAGCCTAAACAGTACAACACTTAATTTTTTTTTAATGTTTTAAGTAAATTGCTTTAGAAATCCAGGCCAGACTTTTAAAAAGTACTTCTCACATCTTGCCTTTTTAAGTAACTGTGGAATTAGACACACCATAAATTTACTTTTTATTTTTTTAATAAGTTTAAATTTTCAGATATTTGAATGTTATGGATCCTACAAGGCTGTTTCATTTCATGCTGAAGAGACCCAGCAGTATTTTTATATTTTTTGTTTGTTTGTTGAAGTGCAAAAGTTGGATTAGGACAGGGACTGGTGAATTTGGAAAGCATCAGTTTTCTTTTTTTCTCTTTCCTTCTGTGTTTATTTCGTTTTGTAGTTGGAAATTGTGTGTGTTTTTTGTTTTTGTTTTTTTGCTGTTTTTTTCCACTTTAGACTTTTACTCTCCCTCATTTTTCCTTTGCTTTACAGTAGGAGAGGGTGGTGGGCTTTTTTGTTTGTTTGCTGTGGGTTGGGTTTTCAGGGTTTTTTGTTGTTGTTTGTTTGTTTGTTTTCTCTATATATCTCCTTTTCCTCCAGATATTGTTGCTGACCAAAAAAACAGTACAGTGTTTAGGATCCCTGCAGGGCCATTTTATGTATTTGGACCCGTAAAGGGCCCCAAGCAGTAACTACCTGAATTGCTTTTAATTACACAATATAGCTGCATCATTTTACTTTAGATTCTTTTTGATTGATGCTGCAAGGCAATTGTAACCGCGGATGATGGGATTAAGTGCCTCTTGAAGTGACTTTAGCTTCTTCTGGGAACAAAGGAAAGAGGAGAACACTTAGTCCCTTTTCGCCTGAGCTGCCTTTTTCTTCACTTCCGTGTAAAGAAATACAATTAACAAACATTATCCCCAGAGGCAAATTGAAATGTACATGCAGACAAGAATGCTCTTGACTGCAATTAGACATATATGATCCGAGGTATTCTGACCATTTACTAGTGCTAATTGTTTGAGAAACAAGCCCAGAACAAATGATTAAAATGTAGGCGACATAACTGGGATTATTAGCACATGTGATAAAATGTGTGCTCTGCAGCTGTACTAATAAAATGCTTTGGAAAGTGGCTCTGATTAGACAAATGCTTGGTTTGGCTCTGTGGTATTTGCTCAAGACCTGGTGGTGTTTATAACAAACAACTTATATCTTTCTTTCTTAATTAGTGGGAATTACTATGCAAATGTTGGTGTTTTGTAATTTAATATCCTATCCTTTCCCCCTGCCTTTGGGTTGTTATTGCAGTCTACTGGTCTTGCTTGGAATGGGATAAACTGCGTTCTTAGGTTTTGCTTCTTTGCTCTGCTTTCTTTAAAATGCTGGATGCCATGGAGAACTACCAACAAGTTTGCTCTCTTATTTGTTTGTGAATAATCTCTCATCTCATGTGCTGAGTAGTTCTCTAGATGCTCTTGTGTTTGGAACTTGTATTATGGTCACAGAGATCTGGCAAAGGTAACCTAGTCAAACATAACCTGTCTGGGAACTGGTTGGCCCATATGGGCAGTCAGCATTCTGCTAAGTCCTCCAGCCTAACACAAGCTAAGCTAGCGGAACCAGAGGGGGAAGGCAGAAGGGACCAGTGGAATAAGGACCCATTCAGAGGGTTGGATGGAGATTGAATTCCCCTTGGAAATGCATCTACAAGTTTGGGTTTAGCAAAGAAATGTGAGCTCAGGTAATGTGGAGTCTGTGAGAGATTTCGGAGGCACAAATGGGTACAGAAAGAAAGAAGATATCAAATGCAGGAATGAAACTTGGGTGGCAAAGAGGACTTGGGAAATGTGCTAGGCAGGTAGAAGCTGAAACCCGAGGTCTATCTGTCTAAGAACAGATGTTTTGGGTCTCCTAACCTGTAGCTCAGTGTTCCTCTGTCCCTTGCTTGCATTTCTGAAACCAGAGTCAAAGGAAGAACCATTTGGAGATTGTCCATTTGGTGCCATAAAAACCTGCAACAACTTTTCAATCTCAAGTGGTCTGTCCTTGTCACCCAACAGATTTCTGAGCCACCTACTTCTTAGCATATCATTAGCACTTTCCAAAGGAAGACAAATATAAGTGTTAGTCTTAATAGAAAGTAAGATTAAATTCACTTTTTAAAGTAGTTAATACATTCCAAAGACAAATGCAAAAAATTGTCAGTTTATCTTGGTCTCTGGATAACCTATTTCATCTCTTTTGCCATTATCACAGAAACTGTGAATCAAGGAACAAATAAACCATATCATAAGAGCGGATGGGGGAGGGAGGGGAACTAAAAATAAAGGGAAAAGAAACTTTTTCATTTTGAGCTGCTTGCTAAGTGCACCAGCTCAAAACCTTAAGCTCCCCTAAAATTAGCGCAAGTTCTAGGAAGTCTTGCCTTAAATAGATATTTAAAGGAATAAATGCCTACAGCACATTAAATGTGCTTAAAACAAAAACTATTAGAAAAAAGCTTCATGATTATATCCATATGTTTAGTTTTAATTTGCATCACACTTAGCTCTGAATAATTAAAGGGAAAAAAAAATCTTAATCTTATTGTGGGTCCCGCACAATCAAAGCCACATACACGTGATTCATGATCACAGCTTGTATTCACAGCTTTCGTGTGTGTGGTGTGGGTCTGGCAATTAGACTTAGACTGTTTTTTTTCTAAAAATTATTCAGCGCTAGAGAGAGATCAATATTAAATCCTTCCAAAATCTACAAATCAGGATAATCGAGGGACTATGGCTAATGAAATATCAAAGTTCTAAGCTATGTAACATTTTGGCCTCATTTGATTGAGATTGACACTCGAAAGGATTTTTGAGAGACTTTAGGAAGAAGAAAACATTCCATTAACCAGATTATTTTCATGATAGTAACAACAACAACAATAATAATAATAGCAGAGAGAACTGTTTTCTCAAAATTAC
Source organism: Eonycteris spelaea (assembly GCA_003508835.1). Taxonomy (NCBI): domain Eukaryota; kingdom Metazoa; phylum Chordata; class Mammalia; order Chiroptera; family Pteropodidae; genus Eonycteris; species Eonycteris spelaea. Next base: position 11,199,731 of record PUFA01000047.1, read on the forward strand.
AGAATCATTTTCTGGAGGGAAAAATTTTTTCCTCACGATTACTTTCATGTCAAAGAACTGGGTCATGGGGGAGATGCATTAATTTGACACATTTAGCAGGCTTTGAGCTTTTGAAGAACTCTGCAAAAGAATCCATGGTTACATCTGTCAGGTTGACAGTCTTCTTTCGTGACCTTTAAAAAAAGTTAAGGAGAAATTGATCTTTTTTGTTCACATTTGCTCAGTTACCTCTCAAGCTCTGCACAAGCCAGGAAATAATCATCTCAGCTTTAAATTTATTATTTTTTGAGCTAGAATAACCCAGTACTAATGGAATCTTTAAATGGATTCCTGACAATGCCATAGTAATATTTCTCATGTTCTCCACTGGCTGTTTCAATACATTAACTACTAAATATTGTCTTTTCTTTAACTGGTTTTAGAATCAGTCTTCTTAGGCAAGAATGCCAACAATGAACAATCTAAGCAGAGATTGTGCTCTGAATGTTCACCTGTGGCCGGGAATGGAACAAGTATGCTCTTTATTCCTTACACCCAGAGTTTCACAGTCAGAAATCCCAAATCATCTCTACAGAGGCAAAGAGAAGTCGGATAGCCCGTTCTTTAGGTTTTAGTTACAATTTACCAAAAGCTCCATGTTCTATGCTTGACAGGTGCTCTCTCTCACAGTTTCGGATGCTGGGATTACACTTGGGAATCCATCTATCAAATCTCTGTGGAGAGAGGGTCCTGAGTGTCATTCCTAGCCCAAGTTCTCAGCAACATCGACAGTTAACTATTAATGGACAACATCTTTGGACTTCTTTGTGTTTCCCAAAGCCCCGGGTTGAAGCAGCTCAGAAACAGAAGAGATGCTAATCGCATTGTGTTCTCAAACGTGTTCAGTGAAGGAGGGCAGGTTTCCCTCTTGACCTCAGTGTCACTCCAAGGGGAAAAAAGTCCCTCCAGTTTTCCATTCAGATAAAACCTCTGCTCCTCCTCCTCTCGCCAAAAGTAGAGCAAGAAAGTGGGATTATGGTGAATACCCACCAACAGGCACATGCTCTTTTGTCATCCTCTCTTCAACACAAAACAAGGAGCTTTGCTGCAAAACAAAGCTCCTCTCCGCTCCTTTCCCCCTCCCTGTTCTCCCTTCTTTGCCCTCACCTCTGCCTTCCTGTCCTGCCTCCCACTTTTTTATCCACACCAACGTTACCATCAGGATCCATCCCTTTCTCCTCCCTCTTTTCCTTTTCCTCATTCTCTTCCTCTCCTTCACTCTTCTCAAATACCCTCTCCCCTGCCCTCTTCCTCCTTATTGTCTGCTGGGCTGACTTAGGCTTAGCTTGTACAGAACCCTTCCCTATACCTTCCTTTTGGAAAAATGGCAGTAGTTGCTGTCAGAGGTGCCACCAGGCACCCAAGTGCCAAGGGGTAGAGAGACTCTGAATGATGCCACTGCCACATTTATTAATAAAGATTAAGCCATGTGGGATATAAACATGGATCTCTGTTCTCATGGAAAACTGGCCCTCTTTTATGGGATCCATTAATCATCACACAGCTGTATAGGGGTTTCCTTGTTCCTGGGACTCACCCCACTCACAAGCTGTGCACCTACCTGGAGAACTAGACTTCTGTGGCCATACCAAGTAGACTCCTGGGCGACTGTGAGGGTCTGTTGGAAACACGGCTTCCTGTCCTGTCCATGTTTATACACCCCATGGCCCTTACAGAGCACGGGCCAGCTCTTGGGTAGACCCAGTATTTATTGGGTGCATGATCAATACAGAATCTGATCAATACATTTGTGTTTATGACATTTCATAAAATGATAGCATGTATGTGACAAAGAAAACAGATTTGGCAACTTTATTTTTTTTCAATTGGGGTAAAATATACATAATATGCATCTTATCATTTTAACTATTTGAAATTGTGCCATTCAGTGTTATTAAGTACATCCCCATTGTTGTACACCATCACCATCTCCAGAACTTTTCATCTTCCCAAACTGAAACTCTGTTCTCATTAAATAATAAGACCTCACCTCATTCATAGAAACTTCCTATTGACTACTCTAGGTATCTCATATAGTAGACTCATACAGTATTGTGTTTTTTGTGTCTGGTATATTTCACTGAGCATAGTGACTTTAATTTTTGACATGGATGTTTGTTTGCTTTTTCATTTTTTGTGGAAAAGGACCTCCATCACTGGTCTGAGGGGGCAGAGATAGGCACTGAAAGAGCATGACACAAACTTCATTAAATCTGGCATAAATAAGGATTCTGCTTTGTTTCCCCCTACTCATGCTGAGTCTGTCCTTTATCTGATGCCCATTCTTTTTCCTGGGGTTCCATAGCAAGGATTGGCCAGGAAGGAATTCTCTCCAAGTGGCTGAAAGGCTGGCCTACGGCCTGTGGGTTGCCCAGGCCTGTGCTGCGGATCCTGTGCGTGCCTGCTTTGGGCACTAAGACTATTTATTCATTTCAGTACAAAATAAAGCACTTGATTAAGGTGTGATGTAATTGCTTCATAAGAGAGTTTGCCTTGAAAATGTCTTCTTCGCTTTTCTGAAGCGGGCTGCACGCTTATTTGTATTTGCACCACATGCTAATCTCACGAATGGCCCTGTTCTGCCAATGAAAGGACGACGGCTGTTCTTTTGCTCTTGTGCCCAGGGAAAGCTCCCCACTTCTCTGTGCACTGTTGCCATAGTAACCAAAATATAGTTTTTCAGAATAAGAAAGGAATCTGGGTACTGGGGAACTTAGTAAAGTTGAGAACATAAGTAAGCCTCAATTATAGATGCTGTCATAAATCCCCAGTTGTTAATAGTCAAAAGCATGATTGAAATTTGTAGGTAATTTTACAGTCTCTTAGGGGCAGGGTAGGGAAGAGTCAGTCAATGGGCTCTTATCTTCACTCTAGTTGCACAGATTCTTTCGTAAGCATCAGAATTGTCATGCGAGCTCAGACCCATGGGCCATACAACATAGAACCAAGATTTTCCCCAGTATATAACCTTACAAGAGGCTATGACAGTACATTTATGCTTCTCTAGACCCCTCAAAGAATTGAAAATACAGCCCCAAATAGAGGAATCTGCCAGGAATCTAGGATATTGTTGTGGATCTGTGCAAACTTTTCCATAAAAAATTTCTATTTTCAACCTTTATCAGCTCTTTAAAAGAACTTAAAAGAGCCATATGATTTCTGTGTGGTATCCAAAGTGGAGATATATTGGTGTTATTTAAAAAATAATGGTTTATTTGTTTTCTTCTTATTATTTATGTTTATGAACAAATGAGAATTTACCAAAGTTTATTAGAATTTGCAGAGGCAATTTCTAAAGGTCAATGGTTCACTGCCTTTAGTCATAACTGGACTTTGGTCATGGCGCCTCTCTCACCAGTGCTGCTTAGGGTAGAGACTCAGCAGTGTCTGGTCTGGCCACAGCCCTGGCTATCCACCCCGCCTCCTCTGATATGGGAGCCTCAGTTCTGCACTACTATGTCTCCCTTGCAGGCATACTGCAGAGGGGTCAGACAGAAACTTCTGGCTTTCTTACAGATCCTTGGGGATTAGGAGCATCCTGCTTTAGCCCCTCCTCGTCCTAAACAATCCACCTTGCTTTGACCCCCAGCTGCCCCATACTGGCGTAGAGCCCCCTGCGAGTATCCTTCCAGAGGTTGAAATGTGAAGTTGGCACAATCTTTTTCTGCTTTCAGCTTCTGCCCTCATCTTATCTTGAGTGTTCCATCACCTCTCTAAACACCTTTGCAGTTTCCTGGGATGGCAGAGTGAGCCAGACAGAATCCTCCCTCAGTCTCTTCACTCACACTCTCCTTGGAGCTTCTCTCAGCACCCAGTGGGCCAGGGACTTCCTTTACTGCAAGTCTCCCATCCTTTTTCACTTTGCCTCCTAGGAGCTCTAGCTTCAGGCCATCAAACTGTTAGAAATTAGACTTCCTTCTTAGTTAAAAATGGCAAGTTTGTTATTTCACTGTGAACTTGATAGAAGAATCTAGTTTGAAGCTCCAAGCTCAGTAAGGACTTCTGGGTGTTCACCTCCCAACATGCCCAAACATTTGCAGTGATGGCTTCTGATTCAGTGAGTGGGAAATGTGGAGCATCATAATGTCCAACTAAGGAAAAGTACCACTCCTGCCAAATTACCTCCCTGCAGTGACCTGCCTAGTAGAAATTGCATACCTAGTACTCAACTTCCCTGCCTAAATCTGGTAGGATTGCATTCTGGCAACTGTTGATGACCAACAACCCAAGTCCTTTCTAGGACCAATAAAACACTTTTAGTTGTACTTGCAAACCCTGGTGCAGAGATTCTTGTTGTTGGCTTCACTTGGGAGTCTCCCTGGAGCTTTAAAGAAACACTGCTGCCTGGATCACCACAAGGCTCAGGCTTAATTGGTTTGGGGAGTGGCCTGGGTTTTTCTTTTTTTTTCCCTAAGTTCCCCAGGTGATTGTAATGTGTGGCTAAAGTAGAGACCTCTGTACTAGCTCTCAGCTAAGAAACTATTAACTTGGGTTTTTAAGTCACATATCAAATTTTGTATACTCAAATAAACATTAGCTTATTTGATTAGTACTGCTATTTCTAATATTGTTAACCATTTGAGTGTTAATTTTTTTAATCAGGAAGATTTTTCTTTAAACACAGGTTTTTTTCCAAGTCTGCTGAATTTTTGTTTATGATCTTATTATTGTCACAGCATCTATGTGTATATGTTGGTAGCACATGACTCACTTAAGAAAAATTTTAGTTGAAGTAACATTCCATGCATTAGGGCAGTGGCTATACATTGGAATTGACCAGGTCAATGGGTCTCCACCTTGGCTACACAGCAGAATCAGGGAGCATTTAGAAGTCCCAGAGCCGAGGCCTCGCCCCAGACCAATGACATCAAACTTTCTGTGGTTGGGGCTTTAGTGCCAGCATGTGTGGAAGCTCCCCAGGTAATTCCAGTGTGCCCCCAAGTTTGTGTCAACCTAGAGCAGTTTCTCACAATTTCATGTGATAAACATCCCCTGGGGGATTTGTTAACATGAAGCCTCTGATTCAGTGGGCCTGGGATGGGGGCCCAGATTCAACATTTCTAACAAGCTCCCATGTTGTTAGGAGCTGCTACCCTGAGAGATGGTTGATGCTCACCTGAGGACAGGTAGATACCAGTGGTGCTAGTCTGCAGCAACACCTTTCTTAAGTGGCAAGGACTCAGAGAGCTTACAAACAAACAACAAACAAAAAACTGAGCCCAGGCCCTGTTACCCGTGAATGTGAATTTAATTTGATTGCACTGGGTGGGTCTAGAATTTGACCCTTCTTAAAAGCTGCCCTGGTAATGGTTGTATCTCCCCCCAGTTGGAGAACCCCTGCCACACTGGGGACTAGCTATGACTCTAGTTACATGAATGATTAATAAACGGCATCAGGGGAAGAGGAAGAGAGTGACCAAAAATTAAGGCCAAGAGGGCCCCTCTTTCAGCTAGAAGAACCCCTGGACCTGCTGAGAGATGTCTTGTCTGAAAAAAGGTCCCGTCTGTAGAGAGAACTCACCATAAGGCTACCAAATTTTTTTCAACTCATCTTAAGCCCCTGTTTTGTATATTGTTTGAATACATTTACATGTTGACTATCAAGAGGCCCTAAATGTAAATATGTAAGATAAAATAAGTTAGATCTTGTCACCTACTGCAGTTGTATTCATACACAATTAGACAGTGCTTAACACAACTAAAGATAGGGAACAGATTTTGAAACAGCCAGAGATGGGGAAAGGAGAGGACACACTAGCAGTACAGGGAGGAGGGGAACCTGGGGAAGCCGTGACAGATAGGCTTCTGCCACCTGCCCAGTGACAGCCCTCTCCTGGACCTCAGAACGATAGAACCTGAAGCTTCTACACCTTTCTCTCTTTATTATTCCAAACATCTTTGATCTCTTTCACTCTCAAGATTCCTTACATATGGGTCTTTAACTTTCCTGACCTGGTTTGGAGGCCACCCTTTGGGTGTTCCTGCCTGAACCTTCTGGGCAAGTCCTGATTCTTCATGCTGCCTCCCCACAGCGCTTAGCACTGTGTGGGTCAGGGCCACTGCATACAGTTGTGTGGGATGTACCCTGATTGGGTGCCTACTGAAGGACGTGAATGGGGGCCGAGTTTTAGCTCATCTTCACTCAGCAAAGCATGCTACCTCAGGAGCAGGAGGTACCTTTATGCCCTGCTACCTCCTGGAAGCCATGAGAGGGCACCTTTTCCTGATTCGCACAAAGGTACCTGCCATGTGTGCTAGTAGAGGCCGGTGCAGGTCACTTAGTGGATGCCTAGTAAGTGTTCACTAATTGAATGAATGAATGAATGAATGAACAAAAGTAATAACAAAATGGAGGCAGTGAGGATAAATAAGAGGCTTCATCTAGGTAAAGGTTAAAGGTTCTGGGAAACCAGAAACAATCTTTAACAGTGGCAGGAGATTTTTCTTTTAAATGATCATCTGTTTTAGAAATTATCATATAAATGTCCTAGGAATAATTTGCTCTAGTGCTTGGTATGCAACAGTGGTGTGGCTTTGAAATTCAGTGTGGCTTGGAGACTGCAAAATGGTGGTCGAAGCTATTTCACATGGAGGAAATCTCAGTTTTCATGAAATGAAGGTCGGTTACCACTGGGACAGAGCTGTCCAGACGTTCAAGCTGTCAGGGAAATGTGGAAAGGAGAGGTGAGGTGAGAGCTATAGGAAGGACCCTCTTTCCGCTACAGCTGTTCTGATCCTGTTTGGTTGTTACATGTGTGGTTACAGTAGATCCTGATGAGAAGTAAGTTTGCCCTAAGCATTTTCTGGTAAATAAAAATTTCATCTCCTTTGATTGTGTTTCTGCCATTTTAAAGGAAATGTATATGTTGCAAATTCTGGTTTGTAGTGTGAATGATAAGCAAAATATGATTATTGCTGTTACATTATTGTATTTTCTCCCTTTTAAAAGATGCATCAGATATTTTTAGTCAAGACAAAATGATGACATATTTCAGGCATTCTTCAGTTAGCCGGCCATAATATACTTCATGTTAAATAAAATGTCTTGTAAGATATGTATACTTTTAAAATCCATCTATACCTATATATACCTCACATAGCATAATGCTTATTTGTGGAAAAATAAGACGCAGACTCAAACTTTAGGGTTTATGAAGATTGGCCGCAAGAAGGAATGGGGGGCACATGAAATTAGTAAGCCACAAAGAAAGTGATTTTTCTTGAGATACATTGTCACAAGGCATATGAATCATGGCAAAATGTTACAGCTGTGCAAAATATTTGATAACATTAACTTAGGATAACTACCAAAAAAGAGCTTTAATGAACAGTACAGCTGACACGTTTTTGAAAAGGATGACATTGTTTACCCAGGGGGCAGTGAAAAGGGCAGTACCAGTTTACTGGCACTCTAACCTTTCCTTAACTGGAGTCTCCGTCTCCTGTGGGCAAGGCCGGCTTCATGGATGTGTGGCCGGCTTAGAAGAGTCTAGCGCTTAGTCTAATGTTCTTCTATCCCTATCTTGTAATTCCTAATAAAATTTGAACAAGGGGATCTACATTTTGATTTTACACTGGGTGCCACAACTTATGTAACTGGTCCTGATAATGAAAGCTGATTTTGCCTTTCTTTACTATATATTTTAGGCTAAAACATGTTTTTCTCACTATCGAGTTATGGACCAGGTGAGAGGTGAAGTCTAGGGTGAGCCAAAGGAGCTTCTGACCAACTTCCTTTTATTACCTCAGGCGGCTAGACTGAGCACACAATAGGAAAGGAAAGAATAGCTCAGGGTTAAGAGCAGTCAGGGGCTACTGACAGCTCGAGTGTCTCCATTAAGAACAGCAGCTGCTGCTACTCCTGCTCTGCCCACCTCTGCATCAAGGAGCTAATATTTGCCAGGATCTCGCTAAGTGCTTTACATCCATTATTTCTTTTAACTTAATCCTCTTGACAACCTGTAAAATGAGTATTATTTTTATAAACGAACAATTTGAAGTTTCCAGTAATTAAGCTGCCCACAATTACAGAGCCAGTAATGATCCCACTCACTATACTTTCTACTCAAGAAGTAGCTGACCATTCTTGTCTCTTGTTAAAACTGAACTTGAATTACTTATTTGTCTACTGAAAATGACTCATTGTTAGGGAGAGGGCCACGAACTCATGCTTAATAGATTGTTTATTTTCTATTTTTTATTTTACTTCCATATAATTGTAGATAGTATTGTTATTTAGGATCTTTTGGATATAAATTTCTTTCATTTTTCTCCATGGATGATATCTGGATAGTGTATTAATACCGGACGTGTTTTTCCAAGAAGATATAGGTACACCCTCCTTTCTCAGAGGATTGTGTCAATAAACAGTGTCATATATTTTTAACCTCAGCCAAAGTGACATTTTGATTCTTGGTTATTTCTGTTATTATTGTTTTCCTAGCTGTTTGGTGTGATTGTGTTCTGCCACAATTAAAAAAAGATTAGATTATCCATGTTTTCTATTTTAATTTTGAGTTAAAAGTTAGGTTTTTCAAAAATTTGTAAATAAATGCTATTCTGTACTAACCCCAATCGTGTTTCCTTCAGGAAAGCACCTCTGGCAGCTGAGATGTCCAGGCCTGGATATAGTTCCTCATCCAATCACAGGTACATTCCACGGAGGGCAGTGCTCTATGTACCTGGAAATGATGAAAAGAAAATAAAGAAGATTCCATCCCTGAATGTAGATTGTGCGGTGCTCGACTGTGAGGATGGCGTGGCTGTGAACAAAAAGGTAATGGCATGACTTTTTTCTTAGGATGGGAAAAAGAAATGGATCAAAATTTGGTGCTCTCCTAGTAGCATTGCTACCGTTTGGAAAGATCCTACAGTTCTCCCTTTTATCTGATTACTGATATACCCTTGACCCAGCCCTTGTATGGGTTCCTAATGTGCATGTCTCTTTTCTCCAAGAGAAAGTAAGAATTCAACCAAAATATATTTAAAATCAAGACCGTCAGTATATGTGACTGTGTGTGTATATAGATAAAGAGGTATAAAGACAATCCATTCTGGTTGTGATTTTTGCTAGTTTGGGTAAGTGACTTAATCCTAGAATCATGGTGTGTAAATTTTTCAGACCAGTAAGATGCAGTTAGGAATTTATTTCTTCTTTTTACTGCCAGGAATATTGATAGTAGCCTTATCTTTTCTTGGACAAATGCCAAGAAAATAAAAACTAGGCTTCTGTGGATAAGTCACCATTTTCCCTACTTAATTAAAAGGAAACTGAAAAGAACCTTAGAGTTGCAGCTTTTGGCTGATTTCCTCATGGCCTGAAAAATGAGCCTTAGACAACATCCAATTGTAAACAGGTATGAAAGGTTCCTACTGGGTGGTGGCATAGTGGGTGCTTTTGTTTCGTTTTGGTTTGCTTAACTTCGTTTTCCAGATTTTTATAAAGAACATGGATTTTTTTCAATGATTAGATAAAATGTATAAATCATTATAAAAATGACTAATGTTTACATGGAACTTTTTAAGTTAAAAACATACTTTCATTCAACCTTTATCTATCCAGCCCCTAGACAATGAGGTTGGGCTGGGAATGGATTGTGGAGTAGGGGGACAGAGGGAGCCGACCATCTGGATTTATGCCTATTTGGACAGTTTCTTGTCCCAGGTGATCTGAAATAGCGTGGCTGTACTATACAACTTTCTTGATTAATTGCTTTTCTTGAAGATTCTAGCAAACATATATTTGCTTTAATATATTTTTAAAAAAGTTTATTTCTAGCATCTTCCTAATGGTCACACCAAGGCTTTCCAAGTATTTGGGAAAGGATTAGAATAAGCATGTGGAATCTAAAGCATCTATTCGAAATCTTTGGCATACACTAAGGAAAATACAATTAATCTTCTTTCTCCAAGAGATTAAGGTAAATCAGCATTTTCTTGGAGGATATAATGTGATTCTAGTATGCTCCCTTCCAAAACTCATGTAGTGCATTCTAATATTAGATACTAAGTTGTAATTCCAGTTCTGTGTAACCCAGGGCAATTCACTTTACTTCTTTGCCTCAATTTCTTATCTGTACTGTGGGATGACAGAATCTTCTTTTGTCAGGGACAGGGATTATTACGAGGAAAAAAAAAAAACTGATAAAATGCCTGGGAGTAGCTTCATTTCCTATAGGAAATAGATTAGATAAATCCTGTAATAATCTTGATTAGAGGGGAATTTATTTTAGCATGTAGCACAGTGAGCCATTAGGTGCCCTGATAAACTTCTAAGTACATTTCTTCACAAATCTTGAGGCTATCTTCCCATACCCACCTGAGGATGTTTTCTATCACCCACATGAGCTGAAAATAAGGTCTGTTCTTGCCTCACATTTCCTTGCTGTTCATCTGTGTTCTGCAGCTCATCCTTGTACTCAGAGTCACTACTTAGGTGCCACCTAAGGAGGGGAGGGAGCAGAAGAGTTTCCGATGTGCAAGCTGCGCCACCACCTTGGTGTCTACGTCTTCGTCAGGACACTCCTGTTCTCTCAATGCAGTTAAACTTGCATTTATTGCCAGACACACTGTTTAATGCATGCTCAGCTTTCAGTCAACTAAATGTCTCTTTCTTATCCACAGAATGTTCTGGCAAGCCAGGCTAGTACTTGTAAAAAAATTTTTTTTCTTAAAATCTCTATTCAGGATTTCATTTTATCTCATGTATTTCATTTCAGAGGCCTAGCCTCTCAAGGTCTTTTTGGATTTTTTAATTTTATTATCCCACATTTATATTTTTTGAGCATTTGACCAGCATACCATATGAAAATTTAACAAGCTTCTGATGAAAATATTGAAGAGGTAGGAGCCAAGTGCTGCAGAAGCATGTCATTAGAAACTTCTGTTCCACTTTATTTAACAAACATTTATATAGTGATAGCTAAATCCTAGGCACTGTTCTAAGGACTTTAATTTGCATAACAGCTCAGTGAGGTATTATTGTACTCCTTCTAAAGAAACTGAGGCATGGAGAGGTCAGGTTCATGAAGCAATGCTGTGAAGGTAGTTATTCAGTCACCTAACTCTTCTAAAATCCAATTTTTTCACAAGGATATATAAGAAATTTTTTTATCTAATGCCATTTTCAAATGAAACTACATTCCCTATCTACCTGTCTAGAAATACCGCACTTCCACCTCACCAGAAAAATGAGGTTAGGAAGATGGGACTTGACCTTGAAGAATCTGTGTCAGTACCCAGTTGTTACCACCTTCTTTTTGAAAGTGCTGGAGACACAAAAATGGTAATAGCTACCATTTCCTGAGAGTTTTCTATATAGTATGTGTTATTTTAAATGTTTTATATATCTTATTTCATTTAATTTTTACAGCAAAGTTTTGAAATATGCCCAAGATCATAGGGCCATTAAATGACAAAACCAGATTTGTATCTCCTAGCATTTTTGCCAGGAGTCAGCCTCAAATTTATCTGTCAACATAATCTATAATTAACATTTTTCCTCTTTCTTGGAAAGTTAGTACCTGGGCTTCTCTTTATTTTTTGTCACCTTTGTATACTTCATGGTTTCTCAGACATTACTGAGAGAAGTTCTGTGTTCACATCTGTGAATTCTTTCAGTGTCTTAGTATTAAAATTCATTTAGACCTAGGGACTTCAATTCATTTGAAATGTCCAGATAAGTCTGAAACTCCTCACATATTTGATATCCTTTTTTTTTCCTTAAAGTCATCTTTTAATCATGTTTCTTGTTTAAATATTATTCTTGATGGAGGAAATAGAATAAAGACCATTTTAGTGAGTTTCTTATAAAGTAGAAATCTATATCAAAACTCTCATTTCAGATGATCTAGTTACATATAGTTTACTAAACTGAACTACCATTGCCTAATTCAACTTTCTTGGCGTTATTAAAACTTAGTCACTTCATTTTATATCTCATTGTATTTCATTTTTATTAATAGACAACCCAGTTTTTCATTTGATTGACTCTGGAGTATGGCTTGTAACGAAAACAATAGGAGTTTCCACAAAGCTGTTTATAAGTATATAATACCTTCCAGCAGGCTCTAATCCTGTCCTGCTAATCCAATTTGTGTTTAAGTAGCTCCTTCATGTCAAGGAAGGCACCTTCCCGAGCATGGCCCAGGAAAGGACTGTCTCTACTCCCCTCTTATCTTCTCCTTTTTACTGTTAAATGAACGAGGAGATGCAGGACTTTCTAAGCCCCTGCTTGCTGGGACACAGTGAAAATAAGCCAAGTAAACACAGATTCCTGGTGAATCTCCATGACACTTAGGTGAGGCCAAGAAGATACAAATGGAGTAAATAGAGTCTGGATTTCAGGGCTGCTATTTTAGTTAAGTAAAGATTTAAATAAATATTTATTTATTTAATATTTAAGTTTGAATATGTAAATTTAAACACTCAGCATTTAAATAAGTATTGAGTACCTACTCAACCAGGCACTACTGGCAAGCAGGAAGGAAGCAAAGATGGCTGGAAACAAAGGCCTGTGATAAGACAGGAAAAATAAATAATTATAATCTAACAAGATAGGTCTAAAAAAATGCATACTTTTTATTATCATTTGGTTCTAAGTATTTTTTAATTTCCTTTTGATCTCTTGTTTGAGCCATGAGATACATAAGAGTGCTTCCCAAACACTATGGTGAAGAACTAGTTTGATTATTTTTACTTTGTGTCGTTACTTTGCTTCATTTTGAAAACATTTCCAATCTTTTATGGACTGATACTTTGTAAAACAACAAAAAAAAATAATGCTAGAAGATTAAATGCTGTTTGAGGGTCACACCAATGTCAAACACTATAGAAGTTTCTAAATTCATATTCCCCATTTCCTACTTAACATCCTAGTGGGCATGGTCATGGTCAGAGCTTGTGGAGCAAGAGTGGTCCAAAGACCACTATTTGAACAGCAGGGACTTAGAATTTTTAAATTTCCAAGTGTATGGGAGATTTTTTACTTATTCTTTTGTTACTGATCTCTAGCTTAGTTGCATGATGATCAGAGAATATGATCTGAATTTTGCCAAATTTTGGAAATTGTTGAGTCCTGCTTTACAACCTACTGCATGAGCCATTTTTGTCAATGTTCTATGTGTGCTGAAGAAGGGTTATTGCCTAACCCAACTTTCTGTTTACTAGATGCAGAATTCTACACATTTCCCATTAGACCAGCCTTGTTAATTATGTTGTTCAAATATCCAAATTTTTACTGTTTTTCATCTGCTTTATATGTTAATTGTTGAGGCTAGTTGAAATTTACCCTCCAATGGAAAATTTGCCAATCTGTCACTGTAATTCTATCAATTTTTGCTGCTTATAATTTGAGGCTCTGATATCAGATTTAGAATTTATCCTCCTGGCATATTAAATCATTTATTATTATCACTGACCTTCTTTATCCCCTGTAATGCTTTTGCTTTGAAGTTTCCGTATGTGGTCTGATAAGAATTTACCAGCTTTCTTTTGATTAACATTTAGCCGCGGTATTGTTTTCAGCTTTTTGCTTTCAACTTTTGCATATTTTTATCTTTTAAATATGTTTCCTATTGTTTAAAAAATTTTTTATATCCATATGGACAATCTCTGTCTTTCAAGTAGAACATTAATCCACTTACTATTAATGTAATTACAGATCAATTGAGATTTAAGTATCCTATTTTTCTCACCTATTCTTTGTTCTTTTCTTCTTCCTACCTTTTAAAGTTTATGGGGTTTTTTTAGTTTATTTTCTCCTCTCTTAGTTTAGAAGTTATTATTGTATTCCTAACTTTTATTGGTTGCTCTTAAAATTTTACCAGGTATACTTAACAAAGCCTAAAATTAACTTTTGTCTTCTTTCTGGAGAACACAAGAATTTTAGAAAAATTTAAATCTAGTTATCTCCCTTGCAATTTATGTTATTTTTGACCAATATTTTATTTAGTAATCTCTCATAAACTCATGAATCATTTTACTATCATTATTATATATATGTAGCATTTATTTATATTAACTTAGCTATTTTACCACTTTCTCTGCTCATTATTCCTTCTTGCATCTCAGATCTTTCTGAGGTTGTTTCTCTTTCTCCTGATGTGTATCCTTCAGAATTTCCCTATAGTAAAGGTTTATTGACAGTGAACTCTCAGTTTTTGTTTATTTGAAAATGTCTTTATTATTTGGCTGAGTAGACAAATCTAGATTGACAGTTATCTTCTCTCAGAACTTTGAAGATATTATTTCATTGTCTTCTGGTTACTATTACTGCCATTAAGAGCTACATTGTCACTCTAAAAACTAAGTTACTTGTTTTTTCTTCTTTGGCTGCTTTTAAGATCTTTGTCTTTCGTGTGCTGAAGGTTTCCTAAAGTATTGACTGGAATTGATTCATGCCTCCTTTCTTCCTTTCTGTCTTCTTTCTTTCGCATGGTATAATTTCTTTCCCTATATGTGTAGATTCATGTCTTTTATTAGTTTTATAAAATTTCTACCCTTAGCACTTTAAATATCACTTATATTCCATTTTTTTCCTTCAGAGATGCCAAGTAGACATATTTAGGAGCTTTTTATTCCTTGTCTCTTAATATCTTTTTGTATTTTCTGTCTCCTTGTCTCTCTTGTGGTACATTCTGGGTTCTTCACATCTAATCAACACATTTCTGATTCTCTTTTTGGTTGTATCTAATCTGTTTAATCCATCCTCTGAGTTTTTAATTTTACTGTTTATATTTTTTATTTGTATAAGTTTTATTTTATTATTTTTCATTTCTGCTTGGTATATTCTGAATCTGATAATTTCAATATTTTTGCATCTAAATTGCTTTTGTTCACTGACTCCTACTCCTGGTATGAACCCATATTGTTTGGAATTAATTCTTGGGAATTCCAAGGGCCTAGAGTAGGAAGGTTTTCCTCTAAAGGGAATTTGTGTTCGCTTCTGCTTGGAGCCAGGGGTATTACTAATCTAGAGTCTCAGTTTATTCTCTCCAACCTTGCAGTCATCTCAGGCTTAGGACCCTGAGATCAGGTCTATATAGGCACTTGGTTCCTAGCTTTCTTGTTTTTCTGACCTCACATAAATCAGAATTCAATTCATTTTGTTGTTGTTGTTTTACTTTGGCCTCTGGAAAATTCTCTACATTCCCATGAGCCCAAAAATATATTGAAAAGTACTTTTGTTGAAATGTATCCATTTTATAGGAAGATGGCCCTTTAAAGAATGTGGTCTGCCGTCTTGTCAAAAGTAAAATACCCATTCTTTAAAAGTTTATTCTTACATATAAAGAGTCAAATAGTTATGAAATAAAGCAGCCCCCTAACCATTATTCCATTTCTCCTCTCCAGAGATAATCCCTTTTACCTCTTCTGGCTTATTCTTGTGGAATTTACTCCATATTTCTAACTAATATACTTCTTAAAATTTTCCCCCTAATTTTAGGCGTGATATTCACTCTCTGCTATGGGATTTATTTCTATACCCACTATCACCCTGTCCCCACTATGTGTGAGCCGACCCGCTGTTGTCTCACTATAATTATATGTAACTTTGATGAGATTAGTATTCAGTGTAAAAACTATTTAGAGTTGAACTGTGTAGTGCTAAACTGATTACCTTTTTTTTTTCTGTCAATCTATTGTTTTCCCTGGAGTTAATAATTATCTTTTCTTTTTCTTTCTTTTTTATCTTTTTGCTGGCTTAGTCTTATACTCAGTTGTCATTAACACCTACCTCTTCGCTAATTGTCTAAATGTGTTCAGAAGCATTCAGTATTTTATCAGTTTCATCTTCTTGGAGAAATTTCTCTTTGAATTTTCTGATCCTCTCAAGTCTGGACTTCACCTCCCTCTTGTGTTGTAGATCCTGTTTTCTGTATCTTACGGCTTCGTGTATTTGGATATATTCCGTTGTTTAGGTGAGCACAACCTAGTTCCAGAGAGAAGATTCCCCTCTGAAGTACAGAAGCAACTTATATGTAAAAATAATCTCTTTTTTTTTTCCAATTTGATTTATAAAGAGTGGGGGTAAGTTAGGAGTTTATGGTCATGAAGGGTCTTGCAGTGGCTCTTCAGGATGTCAAAGGAGGAATCTTAATCGTGATTCAAGAAAGGCTTTTCTATGGAAACCTAAGCTAATAAAATCTGGGATGTCACTCATGGGCAATTTAATTTGGTAACAGCAGCCTGGTTCAGTGACAAGGGTAGAGCACTTGGCAATAGAAGACTCATTTAAATTTCCCGTTTTAACACTATCTGACCAGGGAACCTGAGACCTGTAATCTCACAAGCCTCCCTTTCCTTATCTGTCCTATGAGATTGGTGATAATAAACCTACACTGCCCACTACAGGGCCAGCTGTGAGACTCAAATGAAAAAGCACTTTGTAAACTCTCAACGGCTGTATAAATATCGCTTTTCTAAAAAAGGAGTTGTGTCATTTTTAAAGGAATAAAGCTTAGAAAATTGAGGAGAACGGATATTAGCATATTCCTTAAGATGTCTCTTTCACATAGAGGAACATATTTAATGGTCAAAAACAGACTTTGGAGCCAGCCATCTGGATTCTGTTGCCATCTCATTCTAAAACTGTGACAGTGGGCAAATTACTCCCTCTCTGTGCCTTAGTTCCCTCTTCTGTAACATAAGGGTAATAATGGTAATTGTATTTATTATACAAAGTTATATTAAATGGGCTGATATTTTTTAAGTGCTTAGGACAGTGCCTGGCATAAGACGAGGGCTTGATAAATACTTAAATAGCAATTGTCTTAACTGTACTCCTGGCCAAGGGTCTGATGTATCAATTCAAGTCTCTGATGGTTGCTTAGAATGCCAAATTTTACTGGTATTGATTCATACCTTAGATTCTTGACTGTCCTAGGATAATATATTGGCACAAGTATGTTTGCCAATTTTGCTATTTTTTAACCTTTTCCCTCAACTACTATAGATAAAAGACTCCAAAGACAGCAAAATACCACTTTTTCTCTCAAGCTTCCTCAGTTTTCTTAAACTACAGGGCTAGAAACAGTTATCTTAGAAAGATCTTACTTATTTTTTCCTCAGGAAATCAGAGAAGAAGTTATCCTTCTTAAGCAGTTAAGCAATAAATTTTTACTTTGCCTTTCTGTGCGAGGTACTTGAGCAGTTCCTGGCAGAAAAGGAGTTAATAAAAGGGTAGAAGACGTGGCCAAATCTGTCTGTGAAGGCCTGGGCCCATGAAAAAGGTTCAGAGCAAGAGAGAACTGGGCTGGGGTCTGGGCCCTGAGCAAGACCCATTTATGAAGACTTTTTCCATTATGGGAAACAGAAAGAGGAGGACTGCTACTGCTGGGCTTGGGGACGGAGTGTCTGAGGAGAGCTGCCGTCAGGAGAGAGCCCAGGGAAGCCCCTGGCTGGTAGAGATTAGAGCGGTGGCTCACTTCTTCACAACCTGCTCTGCCTGGCAGAGGACCTAGGGCTGCCAAAAGGGCTGTCTTGTTGAAGCTGTCCTCCTCTATAAAAAGCAAGAGGAAGCCATTTGCCCTCTAAGTAAGTCAGTTCTTCAGAAGTTCCATAAGGTCACCCCCACTGGGCAGTGTTCTTTAAATGTTTTGGCTCCCTCAGTCCAGCTTGGATATCAGGACAAGTCAGGCCTTAAGGAAGGTTAGTGGTTTGGGAGGAGAAAGCGCTTTAGAGGCAAGGGGAGTGTGACTAAGTCCCCCACAGTAAGCCACTTTCGAAGTGCCTCTTCACAAACAATAATTCATGCAAGGATGCCTATAGTTATCTGTCAGACTCTGCAGAACCTGCAGTCTTTGCATTTGTGTGTGTGAGTTGCTCCTTAGGAAACACCAAATATCAATCAAGGTTATTGGCTAATTATTAATCTTTGAGTAATATGAATATAATTTTCTGATACTCATCATTTTAAACCAGTTAACTCTTGAGTTCTTCCGTAATGCCTTTACTTGTCATACAGATAGAAGATCCTTTTCTACCTGAGCATATGTATTCTCTCTAATTTGTGCTCTCTCGTTTGGCTTCCTTTTGTGCATGTGTGCATGCACCACAAATATGCACGCACACATGCACACGCATGAATGTAGACACCAAACCCCCATTTGTACTTACCATATACGCACACAAATCTATTTGGCTAAATTTTAAATACCTCAGTGCTGTCAGTTTGGTTGAAATAAATTAGTAGATTAGCGAGGTGTACTCTTCCCACAGGAGAAAGCTAACTGATGGGGCAATGAATGATTATATGTATACAGGGGCTAACTCCTCTTCCATAGTGGTGTGAAATTAGGATGGGAGGGCTCCTCTCCCAGGGGCTTTGCCTTTATTAAAAGACTTGAGAGGTAGAGATTTCTTCAATAGGAATTGGGACATCTGTGAGTCTTTTTGGAACAGTATGGAGAGCTGAACTGTGCTTAGCAACTCTGCAAGGTCTTTTTGATCCTTAAACATTCTGATATAAAAACCTATCCAGGTTTTCATAAAAGTAGTAAAGTGTTTCCAGTCTTTTATCAAGCTCTTTATGCCCTTAAATTACCTTTCCCCTTTTGTGGAGTAATTGTTTTAAAAATCCAGAAAACAAACAAAAAATCCCACACTTTTCCGTCTCATTGTTTTAGTCTTCAAAACAGGCAATCTTCTTAATGCAAGATTTCAAAAATCTCTATCAGGGTCATAATAGTACCACATATTTCATTTAATGAGCTGAACAAATGTCTTTACAAAGAGATGCAGACTTCAAATTGCCATTTATTTCTTTTCCTGCAATTCCTAGGCATCCAATTAAGTAAGGCCGAGTATGATCTCTGATATGATATACCTGACTACAGAAAGCCCAGGCCGAGGCAATAAAACAGATCGTTGAGCTCCAGCTCAAAATTCAGATTGAAAGAAAGGAACCTAGCTTAAATGGACTAAAACTTTATAAAACTGGAAATTGTAGCCATTTCCTCTGAAATGAAATATGAAATAACGTGGAGACTATAGTGAAAATCATTAAATTTACTTATTCTAAGTTTAGTTACCAATTAAAACCTCTTTTTTATCAGGAGATCACAGGTGATTTTCACAAAATGAACCAAGAGGTTTCAGTCTGCTAAATCTCTGTGACTAAGGAACCAAATACACATAGCCACCACCAAGATAAAGGAGAGACAGCAGGAAATCTTGCAGAAGCAACAAGGTTGACATCAAGGAATAGTACTTTGTTTCAAGTTTTCTTATTTTAGAAACCACAGTTCATAATGAAGTAGTAAATACCTCCAAGTTTTCATTAATAAATAGGTGGGAATATTTTAGGGCATAATTCAACATACTGATTAAGAGAAATAATTAAGAAATAATATCATACTTTGCCATTTATTTTTAAACACATCAGAGAGTCTCAGGTTGGTGTTAGGATAGTAGCGATGGTGGAAGTGGTTTATTCTTATTCTATACCTGCTGTTTAGTTGGAGAAGATGATGTTTTAGTGGGAAAGATATGGAAAGTGTGGTTTGACAGGGGCCTGTCTTTCTGCTAAAAATTCCCTGTCTGTTTCAAATATACTTTTGTAATTTTTTCCCATATGATGCAGTTGTGTTAGTCATTAATTAGTCTGAAATTAACCTCAAAAGATTAGTAGTTGGGCCAAGTTCCCAGCCAAGTCTAGTCTAAGAAGTAGTATGTTCTTAGACAGTATTGATTAGCTCTAGCTAACTAGACCCAAAAAACCCAAAAAACAAAAAACAAAAAACCTCCCTAGACATTTGTCCAAAGAGAAAAACCTAGAGAGAAAGATTAACCAGGGAGTTGGCCTGAGATAAAAGTAGGCTTCCCAAAGACTCAAGTTTTTCCAATAGAGAGTGAATTCTTGGATCCTTCCAGTGTAGAAGAACAAAACTAGGGTTGGGCCCCAATTGGCTATTTCTCTAAGCTTATCATCCACATTGTCTAATCACTCTTCCTCAATAGTGGGGAAAGGCTGATAGTCTGGCCCAACTGGTGCCGGTTTGCAAGGCACAGGAACGTCAAGACTTCCTTCCTCTGGAGCTGTGATGGATAGATGCATAAGGGAAGGCAAAGGAGACAGCCAATAAATGGAAAAAATGTTTTGAATAGGCTGTCAGAGCAAAAGGAGCCTGAAGTGGGTATGAAGAGCCCAGGTTTGGCCTCAGGACATGAGAGGGTTAGGGAGAACCATATCAAGAACCCACATTGGTCAGTGTAGTCTTGACTCTCTGGGCTGGGAGCCATGACTAGGCTTTTCCATATTTCCTCTGGAGACATACTGCATATATGCTTTCAACCTTGAGGGTCAGAGAGAGGACAGGCATTATCACACTTCCCTCCTGGGCTATCTGAAGGATGACAGCATCCTTGAATTTTGGCCCTTTCCTGGGCCAAAGCAGTTTCCTCGCAATCATTCTTTCCGACATCTGCCCTTTCGAAAGAAGGCAGAGCCTTGGAGCTGACCATGGTGCTGAAGGTGGTCTCAGAACAATGCAGTACTAGAGATCATTTAATGAGTACTTCCTGTGTGCCCGCACTGCTGTAGTCCCCATTTATCTGTGGTTTTGTTTACTGCAGTTTCAGTTACCTGCGATCAACTGCAGTCTGAAAATATTAAATGGAAAATTCCAGAATTTAACAATTCATACATTTTAAATTGTGTGTCATTCTGAGGAGCATGATCAAGTCTTGCACCATTTCTCTGTCCCACCCAGAACATAAATCATCCCTTTATCCAGAGTATCCATGCTGAATAAGTTACCTGCCATTAGTCCCTTAGTAGCCATCTAGGTTATCAGGTCAGATATCAGAGAGAGAGACCACATCCACATAACTTCTTATGGCATACTTCTATAATTTTTCTATTTTATTATGTTGTTATTCTCTTACCGTGTTTAATTTATTAATTAAACTTTATCACAGGTATATATGTATAGGAAAAAAACATAGTATATATAGGGTTCAGTACTATTCCCAGTTTCAGGCATCCACTGGAGGCCTTGGAACATATCTCCCAAGGATAAGGGGGGACTATTGTATTTCTAAGTTCTTTGCATGGGTTAACTCATTTCATGTTCACAATCCCTCTCTGAAAGAGGTGCTATTATTGATAGGTAATGAGGTGCCCATTGATAGGTGAAGAAAGAATACAAAAAGGTTAACAAACTTGTCCAAGATCACATAGCCTAGTAAGTGAGGAAGACAAGCAGTTCACATCCTAGAGCCACACTTTTGGTCCCTAACTTGCTAACAAGAGTTCATAACAAAGCCATGCAGAACTTGTTGAATTTTCACGCATTCAAGTATCGTCCTAGCAGAAGTGAGCCACAGTTCCCTGTCTTTCATTGCCAGGGAATGTTACTGTGGGTTGGCATCTTGGAGAGCCAGGCACAACAGTGAAGACAGGTTAGGTGCACTTAACCCACTTACTCAATCATAACAGTCATACACCTTAATGTAATGACTTGTTCCATCCATGCCCACTTCCCTGGTAGACTGCCAGCTTTGTGAAGAAAGTGCCATTGTATCCTCCACAGAGTACCATAGTGCCTAGTACATAGTAAGTACTCAGCAAACATTTGATGAATAAATGAGTTATATGATCAATATAACTGTTATAATGTATGTGTTATTTCAACATTAATAGAAGCACCATTAATCTGTTAAAATCTGAAGAAAAAAAGCACCATGTTGTAGAAATTTTAGTCCCTTTGTATTTCATATATGTCATGTCCCATCAGGAATTATATGAAATTTGGAGTGCATCTTCATCATTTATAGATGCATCTATACTGACAAAATGAAACAAAGAACTAAAGTCATGATTTGGACAATTTGAATGCCTGAACACATTTATGATTAAAGTTTTGTTAATATGTTAGGTTTTAAATCTTGGCCTGTATTTTAGATTTGGGTCTCATAGTATCTCATAGGAAGGTTGCTCCATTAACATGAAAATAACTCTGAACATCTTTTTTAGAGGATGCACAAGCATTCTATGGTAACAGAGTTTTTGGTGGCAGTTATAGCACAGCATCACATTTCAGACTGAGATTATTGCCTATTTGTTGTTTGGTTTTAATCAAACCATATTTTTGTTATGTTGTATTAACATGTAGAAAATTTCCATATCTGCCATGTTAACTCTTTTCCAACGTGTGTGTGTTTTTAGACAACACGCCACAGCTGAGCTCTTGGAGGACCAGCCTATTTTGACAGGTCCCCTTAGTCCATGTATCACCAAGCTTGTTCTCTGCCAATATGTTTCACATGATCTGTGGACATGTGTAGCACGCCTGTGCAACTTGAAAACACCCGTACTTATTACAATAATAATTGGGTTTTGATGCAACTGGAACTCAGTACTACTAAGCTGCCAGCATTTCCTTTTGGCTACCAGCACTAGGCAGGAAAATTATAGTCTAACTGCCTTCCTGTTTATTGATAAACAAAGTGGCCAGCCCAGCAATGGAGCCTGATTAGCAGTTTGCACCCTTTGTGAAAGGATAAACAGAACCCTACTGTTTTCTGTGTTTGACTGCAATTTGCATCTTTAAAGAGGTTGGACTGCCCTGAGATTCATGTTCAACTTCCTAGTGCTTGGATAATCTTTGATATGTTCCATGTCAGCCTCCTTGTTTTCCTCTACTTCATCTTGAAACAGTATTTGCCAGCGCATCTCTAGTCCCATCTGGCCTACCATAAGCTTCCTGATAGTCACCTGTCTAAAGAGGAGGAGTGGGAGGGGCGCGAGAAGAAATATGTCTGTTTCACCACACTTGAATTTTACATTCCCAGAAAGCCCTTTAATGCCAACTCAACTTCGTTTTCAAAGAGAGGGTGATACGGGAATGAAGAGCCAAAGTCAAAAGGGAATCTGCTTACCATGCTCTTTGGCCCATGGGATCATTTCTGGGCCCCTTTCTTTTCCCTTATTTTAACCCACCCTCCAAAAAAACGCCTTCCACCTTTGTGAAGTGAAATATGGTATTAGCCTCCTACCTTGAGTTTGGTGTCATGTTTGTTCTATTCTGAAATATATTCTAACCTAATTCAGTTCTTAAACTAAATGATAGCAAACCAAATAGTTGACTCCCCCTGTAATTATTTTGAAATGAAAGAAATGAAGATCATTTTAACTTGAATTCGCATGATGGAAAAGGGAACATTAATACATGTAAACATGAATTAATCTGTTTGAATAAACTTTCCCTGTAATCCGTACCGTATGTAAACAACATTTGTTCTGCCTTAGAGATATTGCATGATTGGACCCATGAGACTCCGCTTAGCCCACTGAACAGTTTCCTTTTATAACTTCAAAGGAAATGTTATGTATTTATTGGAGGTTGTAGGGTGTTAAGTGTAGTTACACGCAAATTGTATCTCAGCTATTTTGTTAATGCCAATAGGGATTAAATTAGATTTTATAGCTGTTGTAGGAGTCTATTTGGTAGCTAACAAGTGGGATTTTTAAATCCTGGAAAACATAATCCTATTACAAAACAGGCAGCTGAATTAACATTACCCAGGAAGGTTCTCTTCATGGATTAGCATTATTTGACAATAACAAAGAAAATCAACAAATTCTATGGGGATATTACATGCTTTTCTCAAAAGTCAGAACAGCGAATTGGAAAAAGGGAGCAGAATGAATGACCAAACATGTTGTGACTTAGACTGTCCCTTTTTAAGAAGAGCATGGAGGCTGGGAAGTGGAGCTGAGTGTAGCCTTGTCTGTAATACCAGCACGTGCCCTGGAGCTGGGAAAGTGGCCTTACTGATCCATGCGTGCGCCCCACCTTCGTTCGCACATAGTTATTTGCATTGATAATTCCCTGCTTCTGATTTCTTATGCAGTCATCAAGAGCAAAGAAGTCACTAGGAACCAAAGTCTGCGAACAAAACACAAATTGATGGTGGAGCAAATGTCTACCATTTCCTATGAAATCAGTAACACTTTTCTAGTTATTGTCAAACCCTAGAATCTGAGAATTTTAGAGCTAGAAAGAGCCTTGACATTTATTTCATTTTTATAGCCCTATTCCAAATTTTACTTTAAACACTGTAAAAAGGTGGATCTCTTTCTCACACACATATACACTCATACACACACATATGAATACACATATGCACTTAACAATGTATGGGTGGCCTTTTTTTCTTTAAAGAAGAAACTTCTTTAAGCCATTGGTTTGGGCTTGCTGGTGAGGGTTATCATTAGAGCTTGCAGGACTTGCCAATTTTCATTTGCAAGGGTATCATCTTAGCAGATAATCATATGGGTATCAATCACTGGCCTATCATTGTGTTAGATAATTGCATGGGCATCAATCACGTGTATATCTGGAGCAAGTCATCACATGGGCGCCAATTCCATCCATAAGGAGGAAGGTAATTGCATTAGAAGCAGGGAAGGGCGTGTCTTTATGGCAGATAATCACATGGGTATCAATCAGGTTAGGTATCGAGGTAGATAATCCTGTGCATATCCATCACATGTACCAATAGGAATAGTTATGTGGGTATCAATCACATCAACACCCTGGTTTTCTGGTAGAGGTTTACATGTGAAACAATCATTTCATATGTTTGCTTATATCAGAGAAGAGGCCGGGTGTCCCTGTGCACACACCAGGTCAGGTGGTCACTGGGTGCCTTGAGGGGTTGAAGAAGCAATCCCACCCACAAGGCCTTCCTCGGAGACCACTGGAATCTTCATGATTAGAGAGCCATTTTAGACTCTTGTTTTAAGGCTTTGTCTGCTGCGAGAGTGGAAATACTCCTGGGAACAATGTGAATGGGTATTGAAGATGTTTGTGGTTGTCACCAAGCATCCGTTTTCTCTTCAGAAGTCAGCTGCTGATTTCAGTTGCCAGCCATATGGTCTGGGTGTGGCCTCAGCCCCTGTGGAGTCTGAGGTTCAGGGCTAACCAATCAGTGAGTTGCATTCAGCTGGCCACAGTGACTGGCTCAGACGAGGACATGTGACATTAGCTGATCGAATCAGAGTGAATCGCAGTGCTGTTGAGGGAGAAAGGGGTGAGCATTTTTTTCTTGCAGGATGTCACCTGAGAAAAGGTGAACTTGGCACTGCTGCAGCCACGGTGCTCGTGGAGCCCCGCGAGGCCAGGGTCTGCCACATGGAGATGACTCCCCAGAGAAGCTGGGGCTGAGGGATGGAGAGGAACCCATCTCTGAGAGCGTTTTCTCGACCTGATTCCAGCAGCTCCTGAAGGAAATCCTTGACTGAATTCAACTCTCACTTGAGCCATTAAGTCCCTTTTCACGTAAGCCAGTTGGAGGTGGTTTTTTGCCCCTTACTTTGGAAAGAGCCCAAACTGATAGGATAAGTTTATCAAAGCCTTTCCTCAGAACAAACTTTCATTGGAGGAGCAGGTCTGTAGGAGAAGGAACAGCTCTGTAGGAGAAATTGAGGGCAGAGAGGAGGCTTGGCTCCATTACAGAATAATCACCACTGACCTCAGCCTCGGCCTGGGGCTGCACGTGGCCCAGTTGGAGTGCCCAGTCTCCTGGCCTCTAAACAGCTGAACTCCAGCTGTGAGGAACGTTTATTAAAGATCTTGAAATGCAGTTTGAATGTTTTCTCTTTTCCCCCTTCCCATTCTTATTATTTTAATATTTATCAAATACAATGTGTGAGCTATACATCATTGTCTAAGTGCAGTTTCAACCTCCGAAATAAATGAAAAAATACATTGGTGTCCTCATGGCAAGAACCATACCATTCTAAGGCATCATTTGATTGACATTTTAGTGGATAGATTTTTAAAAAAAATAAGATTGAATGCTATCTGATGATTATTGATTGGTTCAGAAAGAGCCAAAAGTTTTGGAAAAGAAGTAATAGAAAGAAATAATTCTTGAAGTAAGATCTACTGCTATCTTGAATAGAATGTTTCTTAGAAAAGATAAGTGGAATTATATGTTTTGTTTACCAAATTCTGTGTGTGCAGCTTGTGCCTTTTCTCCTTTGGTTTGTATTTTTACTTTCTGCATATGCTGAGGTTTGAAATCAGAAGTTAATGGGCCTATCCATAGACACTCCTAATAGGAGAACACAAATCTTTGAAATTTACTTATAATCTTAAAACCTCATTTTAATTTAATAATTCCAAATTCTCTTTCTTTCAAACTTAAATATTAGAGATAGCAAAATGTGCCACTTATAGTTTGAAATTCAGCACTTTTTTGGGGTTCTGACTCCAGTGACTGTTCAAATAAACAGTAGGATGACTAGTGAGAAAGGCGAGAAAGTGTAAGACTTGATTCATTCACAGACTAATTGTCTCTTAAGTAAGTCCCTATTACCAGTGATGTACACATATTCTCACCTGCTGCAGGTAGATATTTGGGAAATGAATGCATGCATGAATGAGTGACTGAACAAATGATTGGTCTGTGGCCGGGAGGTATCTCAAGGATTTAAGATTGAGTGTGACAGTTGTACAATTTATTCTCTACTCATCTTTACATACGCTCTTCCTCTGCCCAGCATCCTCTGAATCTCATTCCTCAGGAGGCCTTCCAGGACCACCAAGACTCAGTGATTTCCCAGGCTCTGTGTTCTACATGAGCTAAATGTATTTTCCCTTCTGTAACGTGTGTCACATCTGTAATACTTGTGCAGTGTTTTTCTTTCATATGGAAGCCCTGTGAGGGCAGGGATTGGTTCTGGATGCCAGCACTCAGCACTGTGCTACTTTGTTGCTCTTGGTAGAGGTGAGGGTTTCACAGCCATGGTGGGCTGTCCCCTCTCTGACACTGAACATCAGGTAATGAATTCGGGGAACACATCCCAACTCAAGGGCTAAGTCTGATTAGGCCAATGAAGAGTAATTTAATCCTCCTTGCCAGCAATCACTTTTTATAGCTAATGAGATATATGGAATGGCTTGCTGAAGTTTTCTACTGAAGGGTTTTTTCCCTCTTAAAAGAGAACCACAGCAAATCAGTATTTCTTTCTGGCTAACAGTGACAAAGGGGTATGACGCCACTGTTACCACAAGGACAGCCTGAATTAGAACAAAGACAACATCGTGGGTGGTAAAGTGGGAACAGAAGAAACAGGCATCCTTGACATTGTTGAGCTGCTGGCTTCACCCACCCAGAAGCTCCCCCACCACTGGATGTTGTCATGTAAATGTCCCTAGTGTTTAATAGAGCGGTCTGAATTGGGTTTTCCATCATTTTTAAGTTTACATTTAGTGGCATTAAGTACATTCATGTTGTTATGCGACTATCACCACCATTCGTCTCCAAAATGTTGTCATCATCCCACTATTCTACTTTCTGTCTTTATGAATTTGGCAATTCTTGGCACATCATATAAATGGAATCATAAAGTATCTTTTCTTTTGTGACTGGTTATTTCACTTAGCATAATGTCTTCAAGGTTCATCTGTGTTGTAGCATGTGTCAAATTTGCTTCCTTTTTTTTAAAGGTGAGAATTTTTACTTTTTCAGGATAAGTTTTATGTGAGTTTATCGTAGTTTATTATTAGTTTCAGGTATACACTATATCAGTTAGACATTTATGTAGTTTATGAAATGATCTCCCCAATTACTCTATCATCCATCTGTCTGTACACATAGCCATTGCAGTACTACTGACTGCATTCCCTATGCTATATTCCCTATCCCCAACACCATTTCTCAGCTACGAATTTGTATTTCTTTAACCCATCACCCCTTTCTCCCAGTCCTTCAACTTGCCTCCCCTCTAGCCGGCACTAGATTGTCCTCTGTATTGTGTCTGTTTTCACTTAGTTTGTTCTTTTTGTTCCTTAGATTCTGCATATAAGTGAAATCATATGGTATTTATCTTTCTCTGTCTGACTTGTTTTGCACAGCATAATAACCTCCAGGTCCATCCATGCCATTGCAAATGGTAGGATTTCATTTTTTAAATAGCTGAATGATATTCCATTGTACATCTGAACCATAACTTCTTTATCCAGTCACCTGTTGATGGGCATTTAGGTTGCTTCCATATCTTGGCTGTTGTGAATAGCACTGCCATGAACATAGTGGTACTTAATCTTTATGAATTAGTGTTTTGATTTTCTTTGGATAAATAACTAGAAGTTCAATTGCTGAGTCAAAAGGTAGATCCATTTTTAATTTTTTGAGGAACCTCCAGACTGTTTTCCATAGCGCCTGTACCATTTGCAATCCCACCAACAATGTATGAGGGTTCCCTTTTCAGGGTTACCTTTTCTCCATGTCCTCACCAATCTTGTTGTTCTTTGATTTATTGACGATAGCCATTCTGACAGGTAGGAGGTGATACCTCATTGTGGTTTTAATTTGCATTTCTCTGATGATTAGTGCCCTTGAGCACCTTTTCATATGTCTGTTGGCCATCTGTATTTTCTCTTTGGAGAAATATGTGTTCAGGTCTTCTGCCCATTTTTTAATTGGGCTGTTAGTTTTTTGTTGTTGAGTTGTATGAATTCTTTATAAACTTTGGACATAACCCCTTGAATTTCCTTCCTTTTAAAGGGTGAGTTAATATTTTGTTTATCCATTCCTGTGGATGGACACTTGTGTTTGTTTTTGCCTTTGGCCATAGTGAAGAATGCTGCTATGAGCACTGGTGTGCAAGTATCTGTTGGAGTCTCTGTTTTCAATTCTTTCAAATATGCACCCAGAAGTGTAATTGTTGGATCATATGGTAACTCTATGTTTAATAGAGTTTGGAGGGAACTGCCATGCTGTTAAGACTATATCTTTTTTTAAAAAACGTATATTAACCAAGGAGAAAAGAACAAGTTTATTTTAATGAGAGTCATAGAATAAAACCAATAAAACATGAAAGAAACACTTACTGAGAAAGACAGAGGTAGAGAGTACAGCGTGATCAGTGTTGACCCTGCAAACTCAGGATTCTAAAGCTGGGGGGAAGGAAAGGAGAGGTGCAGAGGAGACCCTGGTGATTGCCTGCAGGGATTATTTCTAGGTCCTTTTGCATCCATTAGCTTATGTCATCGCCAAAACAACCCAGCAGGTGCCTTCATTTTTATGGACAAGTATTGTCAGCTACTTCAAATTTTTAATTTGTATTGATTTTAATGGCAATAAAGAATATTTTTAAAAGGGAAGAAATCATTCTTGGTCCATAAATCTCATGGAAAGTTCACTTCAATACTCCCCTGTTCTTTTCCAGTCTTTGTCCCTTTGCAACCATAATTTTAACATTGTTGCATTGTTATAATTTTATATTCTGCTTTTTTACCACTACAGAAATGTATTTATTTACTAATTTAATAGATATATAATATGCATCAAGTATGTTCATTTCAACTCAGTTAACCATTTTTATACTGCTGAATATTTAGGTTGTCTCCAGTTTTTCACTACTATTTTATAATATAGTTATTATATAATTTTATAAAATTATTATTCAACTTAAAATTTTATAATTTTATCAATACTTTCATGTAACCTTTTTCGTTCTTGGACTTTTTTTTCTTTTTCTTTTTATTGAGATACAATTGACATACAATGTTATATTAATTTCAGGTATACAACATAATGATTTGGTATTTGTATATATTACAAAATGATTACCACAATAATTTGAGTTAACATTCATCATCCTACACAGTTCCAGATTTCTTACTCTCTTAGCAACTTTCAAATATGCAGTACATTATTATATTAACTCCAGTCACCATGCTGTATTGTACATTACATCCCATGATTTGCTTATTTTAGAACTGGAAGTTTGTATCTTTTGATCCTTGTCATTCATTTGGCTCACCTCAAACCCTTATCTCTGGCAACTAAAGCACTGGTTGACTCAGCTACAAAGATCTGATTTGATACAGAATCCAAGTGGGTAATATTAAAATATCTATAAGAATTAGAACCCAGCACACCCGTGTTCATAACAGCAGTATTCGCAATAGCCAAAGGTGGAAGGAACCCAAGTGTCCTTGATGGATGAATGAACAAACAAATATAGTATATCCATATCATGGAATATTAATCAGCCTCAAAAAGGAAGGAAATTCTGACATGTTACAACACGTATGAATCTTAAGACATCATGCTAAGTGAAATGGGCCAGTCACAAAAGGACAAATATTGTATGATTCACTTATATGAGGTACCTAGAACAGTAAGACTCATAGAGACAGAAAGTAGAATGGTGGTTGCCAGGTGCCAGGGGACAGGCGGAATGGGGAGTTATTTAATTGGGTACAGAGTTTCAGTTTGGGAGGATGAAAAAGTTCCGGAGATGGTTGGCAGTGATGGTTGCACAAGAATGTGAATGTACTTAATGCCACTAAATTGTAAACTTAAAAAATGGTTAAAATGGTAAATGTTAGGTAATATTTACCACAATAAAATATTTTTAAGAGGAAAAAAATTTGGACCCAACCAAGAATATGAATAATACAAAAAGAGGTTAGTTGAAAAAAATTAGCAGCAACTTGGGTGAGAAAGTTACAACTCAAAGCAGAGAAAAGCATTAGATTAGAGTAAAATTTAGATTCAGGAAAATCAACGCTGTCTGAAGTGTATAAACTTGAAGTTCCCTGTTATTATGGCAGCTACAAGATAGTATTCTCTTGGCAGAGGAAGAATTACCTGGGCCTTGCATGTATGCTGGGCGAAGATCTATGGCCTACAAGCAACCTAGGTCCTCAATGATTTATAAACTTACAAATATTTGGGAAGGTTTTGCTTGTTAGGTCAAACATATGAACCACTTAAAAAGAAAATGAATATATTAGATCCATAAATAGAGCTTTACAAATTTAAGGAAATTTAATAGTTGTAAATAGCACCAACTAAGATGTGAACTTACTTAAATTTGTTCAACTTGAATTAATCATTTTATTTAAAATAATAAGATTATAGGCTAAATGCAAAGGCCTAAGGAAGAGAAATTTTTGCATTAGTAATTTTAAAAAACTTAAGTAGCCTACTTGGTCTTTTATGTGCACAAAAGATGCCTTCAGACTTAAGAGAAAAACTCTTATTGACAGCTCCAGTCCTAGTACTCTTTACTCCGCAGCATGGTTGTCGATTTATTTGTGGGTTTCTTCTACTAGTACATAAGCTTCTATGAAGCCACAACCTTGTTTGTATGCTAAGCACCTGGTACAGCTCTAAACACACCAGAGATGCTCAACAGATGGTTGAGAGAAGTGGCTTGGGAGAAAGATATGCTTGACTTTATCCAGGTGCGATACTTGTTAGTGTTATGTACATACATGTCTCCCAGATACCTGTGACATCTTCTGTTTTGATATCTATGTGAACATTTGCTAGACGAAGCCATCCACTTATTTTAATGGATCATCATAAATACATTTATAATGTAATTGAATGAAGAAACTATGAGGCCCATTATTTATTCCTTTCTCCTCCCAGGAACCTTATGCAGTAGTGACTGCACAAGGAGTGCCCAGTCCACATTTGCGCACACACCCTCCTGAAAGCAAAATGTTCCTTTTGCAAGACATCTTCTGTGAATACCCAGTGTCACACAGAAGACCATCCTGCCATGCTGGGCCTACAATCACATCTCTGAAATCCAAAGGCACTGCATTTGGATAAAAGCCTCAAGATTTCAAGACTGATAGCACATAAGAGAGGGCCCCCAAAGCATCTTGTGAAAGGGGAAGAAATGCTCTTTCTCTGAGATGGGAACTGAGTCTTCATGCATGGCTTCCTCTTTTGGCACCTTTCCCCTTGTGGTGGGACAGATCCTGAAGTGAAGAAAGGGATGGCTATAGGCCCTTGGCTGTCATGCTGTTAGTGATTAGCTGTTTTCAGCAATTATGCCCTTCCATCCAGGGTGTGACGGCTGGCACCTCTGGTAATGAGATGATTTCCAGGGCTTGCATGTTTAAGGCTCTGCTGGCTTCCCCTTGGCCTTCGCTTGCTGCTCTCCTTGGCAGCTTCAGAGTTTACCGACATTATTACCAATGTGCCATGTTCCCCTTGGCCAACATGAAAATCCAGGGAAGACGTGCCAGTCTGCTATCAGAGAGGGCCCTGGGAAGCCTCAGGAGAAACGCGAAGCACAGTGTAGTCACCACAACTCACTTGCCTCCAGGAAGTGGAGAGTTGGCCCTCACATCTGGACTCTAAAGAACAACCATGCCAGAAATTTTGCCAGCAAGTAGAAATGTCCATTCTACACCGAAGTAACACAGGCGTTTTTTTCTTACGTAGGAGTGGCACTGTTGGTGAGGTCATCATACCAGCTAGATAAATGTTTCACTCAATAACTCGTCAAATAATTTTGAGGAGCTACCCTCTGGCAACACAAGGCTAACCCTAGAGGTGATAAATGGTGAGCAAAGAAAATGCAGTCCCTCCTCTCACAGAGCTTATGGGCTGATGAGAGAGACAAACATTGTGAATTGTGATAGGTGATGGGAAGGCAAAGTACAGGATGCTATGGCAGTTTAAAATAGAGAATAAAATAAAACTGCAGGGGAGAGGAGTCCCTATGGAAATGGCATCTGAATTAGATCTAAAAGGATAAACAGGAGATAACTAGACTAAAGTGGAATACGGGGTGGAGGGCGGGGTGCGGCAGGGAGGGAGATAGAACAGAGAAAGAGCCTTTGGGCAGGAGGAGAAGTGTGTGCAAAGGCCCAGGAGAGGCAAGAAGCCTGTGAGAAGGTCCCTGAGGCCAGAGTGCCCAGAGCCTAGGGGTTGTGCAGGGAGATGCTAAAGAGGTGGGCAGGGCCAAGTGGTAAGGACCACACATGTATTCTAAGGGTAGCGGAAGGCCACTAAGGGTTTTAAGCAGCAGAGATGGTATCTCACTAAATAACATTCTGGATGCAGTAGAACAGAGTGAATCTGGACAAGGCTGGATGGGGAGGCCATCCACACACTGTCACAACAGTCAGTGAGTAGAAATGAGGGCAATGGGGAAGACAGGTAATGTGGGTGACAGGATTTCCTTCTCTCCTTTCCTTCCTTCCATCCTTCCTTCGCCTGCAAACTTAACCAGCCCTGTCTGTTCCAAAAGAAAAAATGGATTCTTTTTCTTAGAAGAACTTTATAGTTGTCTAAATAAACATACATCCCCTGGTCTCTATAGGGAAATCCCTCAAAGAAACAGGTGCCTACAATTCTATACCTGATGAAAAAATTCAGGAAAGCCGTGTTCCGGTTCTGAAGGAGAAAAGGGCCTCCTCACGAACGCGGTAGACCCTCCTGCACCACTCCAAAACCCCTTCATCCAGGCCCATTAGAACCCCCAAAGTGATCTGATTTCCATCAATCCCAAAGCCAGTCAAGCAAGGTCATGTTTATAGGACTCCCTCCTGGCAACAGTCCAGAAAACAATAAAAACAGATGCAAGCCCTGCTGTGGTACAGAAGCCCACTTTAGAAACCAGGGGGTCAAGTGCCCATTATCCAGGTAAGCAGGCTCTCCCTGGGAGACCAGAAGTGCACGTTGACATGCCAAGGGGAGAAGGGCTGGAAATCGCAGGAGCCACCTGGGAAAGGAGGCCTCAGCCAGGCAGTACTAATAAAACCGGACAATGCCACAGAGCTGGCGTGGCTAAGCCAGGAGCAAGGGAAGGATGGGCTGGGGGAGGAAGGGCCTCCCTTCCTCCAAAATCAATGTCCCTGTTAACTTGGGCAGAAGAAAATCTGACAGCTCTGGAAACCTGCCCATCTGATGAGAAGGAGGAAGCTGAGAAGCTGTTGGAGCCCGAGAAAGCCCAGAGACACAGGCACGATCAGTTGCCCATTGGGGACCTGGTGGCAAGCCCACTCTGCTCTGCTTTTACCAAAGCCCAAGAGGACAGGTGCTGCTGCCAGTCCCTACCCCGACCTCCCCAGCTGCCTCATAACGTGCCTGCCCCTCGGTGATCCCAGCTGGATCTGTTTTCGAAAAAATATCCGAGAAACAAACAGGGTAGTCAGTTTCTGAACTCAAGCTCCCTGAGGTCTGTGCAGTTTAGGGCCATTCCGTTTTGTTATCTGGGATGTAACTGAGATGCAACTGCAATAACTGAAATCTGTAGAGAAACAAAGTCTTGCCGAGGAAATTCTAGTGAAAAAAAACACCCTTTTATTGATGAAGCAATGATACACCCTGGCCCATGATGTTTATTTAAGGCTACTTGTGTGCAAAGAGTAATATAAGTCCACAATCTTTTATCCACATTTCCAAAATCCAAAGAGCTCTGAAAACCAAAAGTTTTATCATAAACTTTCAGCCAACTCACTCAACAGCAAAACCTGACCTAAACTGACATGAGATAATTTGTAGACCTTATTCCCTTAGCAGGGCTAGTCGTACATTTTGCACTATAAGATGTACGGAGGGCTGATATAAAATAGACTGTATAGGTACCACTTTACCTTTCTAAAGTCCAAAAAACTCTTCACTCCAAAAACACCTTTGCTTCCAGGTTTTCTAATAAGGGATTGCAAACTCGTATTGTTATGGGTTTGAGAACTTGTGGTCCAGTAGACAAACAGGAAATCAATCCAAGGGCAGACTAAACAGAGCCCTTTGCAGTATAAGTATTTCATAGACATATAGGTGTTTGGAGTTGATGGAATTGCAGACATCCCATCTTAAATAGTCCGTGTCCAGATTTCAATGGAGATAGCATGTGATTAAAAAAAAAAAAAAAGCATGGGTTTGGGGCTCAGAAGGTGCCTGTGTCATTATTAACGACCAGTGTGGCCTTGGGTAAGACTCTCTTTCTCCCTGGATCTCATCCATAAAATGAAAGAGTTGGACAAGCCGATCCCTAAGGACACACTTCCTATATTTCAGATTCTATAATTCTGTGAACTACCTAGAGGAGGAATATGGGACCAGGTAACCAGAAGCTCAGAAAAGTCCTTGAGGTGTGAAAAGCAAGAACATAGTTGCATGTTCTGGTCTGTTAGTAGCAATGGAAACAACACAAGCTGGTCAACTGAGGTTTGGCACGTCATGCCACCAATTATGGGACTATGCACAGACCCTTGGTGGCTGAGTGATAAATACACCCAGGACCCTGGATGGAAACAGCCCTCGTGCAGTGAGTGAGGCTGAGGAGGATCCCTGTTGTGCCAAGGCTGTGACATTGCATTCTGCTGAAATCAATTTGGCTCTGTTTCATGCGTACCTAGCAGATTTACCAGATTGTGAAAATGAATGTTTTCTATGCGCGTGGCTGATTTTTGCATGCATCTGTTCATTCATCTAAACCTTAGTTACATGCTGCTAGGAGAATGAAAGGCTATAATTTCTTCTTTCTGAAGCAGGAGTGGTAGAGGCACCATGATTTCTGCTTTACAATTCTGCACCAAAATGGTGACCACTTTTCTTCTTATTGTCTCAGAAAAAAATGAAGTGACACAGCCATATTTTCTTTGGGATTTGCAAACGATCCCGACCTTAATGGGAGATCAGTGCCTGAGAATATGGTCATCAGAATATAAATATCCAGTGGAATGCAAACATGAGTATTTAACTATATCATTTTCGTGTGACATTAATAAGCCCTTGCTAGCCTGTCACGTTTTCATTTTTAGATGACAGCGCTTCCCTCAGATGTCAGTGGTCAAGTGCAAGAATGGTAATACTAGTATTTATTTAGTACTTGGCATTTACAGGATGCTTTTTATCACCATTAATTAGTAAACCACAAATAATTTGTGCTCCATAACTACTAGAGTCCTCAGTATTCATGAGGACAATATGCTCTAGTGATTAATAAATGGGGTAGACTTTGGATTTAGGCTCCAGTTTACTGGGTGTCTAGTCCTTGGCAAGCCTCTGTGTCTTCATCTGTAAAATGGGGATAGTGACAGGCTATCACACAGAGTGGATATGAAGATTAAATCAGAATGTGCAGATAAACTACATAACCTAATGCCTGGCATATTGTAAGTGCTCATTATATCCTACCAGTAAATTAGGTGACGGCCACTTTGTGTTCCCTAAGCCCTCCACTTCTGGGAATCACATTACAGCACAATAAATTACTTAAAATAGAAAAGTTGCTATGAACAACACCTTTCTGGACTCCCTCTCTCCTTCCTTCTTGACTTGCTAGAACTTCTTCAATCTTACTTTATTTTGCAGAGAAACTTCATTTTTTTGTCTCACTCCTGATCCAGCTCAGCCTTACCCTGAGGGCTGTTTTTACACTAGCAAATGGCCCAACCAGCTTTTTTTTTTCTTTTTTTTTAACTAAACAGAGTAGTTCAAGGATCTCCAACCCCAGACCATGGACTGGTACCAGTTAAGAACCAGGCCACACAGCAGGAAGTGAGCGAAGGAAGCTTCATCTGTATTTGCAGCTGCTCCCCAGCACTGGCATCACAGCCTCAGCTCCACCTCAGATCATCAGGCATTAGATCATCTAATAGGAGCATCTGTTCCTGGTGCCAAAAAAGGTTGGGAACTGCTAGTGTAGTTCTTTCTACCCTTCATCTGACGACATTGAAGGCGACTCAATGTATATTTTTTAAAAAGACAGTTTTCTTCCTGAAGAATCCTAATACCGGCTTTTACATTCCGTTTTCCTCCCTCCTCGTCATGCAGATGTTGAAGGTCACAGCAAGCCGTGGTTTGCGAGCTGGCAAAACCACTGCAGAAGTAAGGAACTTACCCAAGTTCATATGGTTGGAGGTGGACGCTAAGCTCAGATCCTAAGAATCAAGCTTCCTAGAAGTTTCTTTATCCCAAAAGTGAGGTCTCCCCGTTTGGATGTAGAAATAAGAAATGGGGGGGGACTGTGATGTGGTACAGGCCTCCTGAAGCACAGGTTTCCCCGCTGGCCCCAGGGGCAGCACTCCCACCTGGACTCTCCCACTCGGCCTCACCTGGGAGGCGCTTCAGACCGGGTTGCTCACCAGGACGCTTGGGATCACCCATGGAACAATTGTAAAGAGCAGCACACCCAAGAATAAAGGTTTGAAGTCACAATCTCAGAAGAGAGCTGAAATCCTACTAGCAGCAAGACACAATGTGTATGTGTGTGTCTGTGTGTCTGTGTGTGTGTGTGGTGTGTGGATGGTATGTGTGTAGCTGTTGATGGTATGTGTGAAAGATCTGGATGAGGGAAAGGGTAGACCTATGAATAGTTCTGAGCAGGCCTAGATGCAGAGCAATGGGGCAGCATTTCGTATAAGTATAATTATCTATATTTACTTCAATAGTTTCTGAATTATACTCAAACAACATGACATAATTATGTTCATAATAATCATTTCAGTATTTACCAAGTACCTAAATGTTCAAAGCATTGCACTGGTTAGTCTTGGCAAGGGAGAGAGAAATATAAAATAGCAATTTTATGTTTTCTCATTGTCCAATCTAAGCCCTGGCTATAACTTAGATATTTGGCATAAACCACACTCACCAAGCCCCACCAAGGACCAGTAAGAATAGGTCCTTGTCAGTTCTGATTCAAACTGATTTGTTCACCAGATGAGAACATTTGACATCAAAAATACCAAACTTAGGACAGGTATCTGTTTTCCAGGATGATGTAGCCTACACCAAAGTAATATTTTAATGTGTGTGTGTGTTTTTAATGTATTTTTGCTTGAAAATGGCTCCCAGTGACTGCATCCTTTTTGTTGGTCACAATCACAGTGGAATAGATGTGAAAAGTTGGGCAAGAGCCTAGTAAAACAGGCCCCAAAAAGATAAACATGCCAACTCCCTACTAGTGCCTTCTGGCTGGGATTTCATAGGAAGTGGTAGGGGGTCTTAATGTGTGCTACAGGTAGGATTTGATTTTCCTCTTACCCATCAATAATGGGATAATGCCTAAGCAAAGATGTGCGTGACACTGGAAATATAAGGGCCATGTAATTATGTCCGTATTTGCTCATTCTTTCTCAGCCAAGTCAGCTCTTAGCCAAATTCTCTTGTTCCAGAACCTTGGATTTATCCCTGGTAACTATTTCCTTCCCAGGGATGATTTTCATTGAGAATGTAATGTGTTTCATAAAAGGAGTCAGATTGTAAATTGAGAGTCTTTAGACATAGAACAACTTTTTTCTCTTTTGATTTCAACACAGAAGTTTTCGTCTTTAACACATGTGAGAAAGAGAGAGGATGAGAGATGAAAATGTAAGTAAGCACTGGTGGAGTGGGAAACCTGGAATCTCATTCTTGCTCTGCCTCTGGTTAGACGTGAGAATTTGTGTGGCAGAGATCAGCTAGCCTTTCGCCAAAACCCACTTCTACTTCTTCCTGGCACACAGTGACATTTCCCAGCCTCCTTAGCAGTAGTAATATATTGGCATATTTTGACCCACAGAATGTGGATACAGACTTCACCCATAAAACCTTCACTATCTTCCATGTTTTTGTTGTTGTTGTAAATAGCCAGAGAGAGAGAGAGAGAGAGAGACCTTGGAATTTGTAGGTTAAAGATGATAGAGCTGCTGGCAGCCTGGGTCTCTGAAGACTGCCTTGTGCAGAAGGCACAGCCCCGGCCATTCCAAACCACCACAGATTAGATTCAGCACAAACAAGAAAGGAGCTACTGTTGTGTTAAGCCTCTGTGATCGTGGATGTCTCACATTGCTGTAGCTAAAACACGAAGTCATTTTCCCTCCTCAGTTTCTGTAGCTATAAGGTAGGATTTGCTTTTTGAAAGCTCCACCTGTTCTACTTGTGATTTAAATGTGATGTGAGTAAAAATACTTTCCTTACTTCACGTTCCATTCCAGCCCTTCTCCATTCATTTTTACTTAGTTGCAATAATAGTTTAAATGTAATTTTATATTTAGCTCTTTTCACTTAGGACACCACAAGCATTTTTCTACATCACAACAGTCTTCATAATTATAAATGTTGATGACTACTTAATATTCCATCAAGCCGATGTATCATAATTGTCTAAAACAAACATGGAGGTGCTGCTGCTTTGAGAAAATCCAATTTATCAAAAGAATTAAATCCGAGGGGTAACTATTCCTAAAGTTAAAGGAATTTTTTTCATCTGAAGAATTCTCTACAAGGGAATTTTAAATACTGAGCTCCCCTTGTGTGTCTTTGGTATAATTTATATTACAAAAATGTGATACACCCTCAGCTACCTACTATACAAAGCAAAACACTTGTAATATATATATTTTCAACATTCACATTCAGTGGCTGCTGGGTGCAGAGCATCCAAGCTTCTCTAAAACTGACCTGTTCCAGGTGATCTTCCTGCGTGTCTGACCTTTTCCACTTGGAGTGGTCTAACCAGGCACGGAAGATTATGCAGGGCACAGGGATGGGCACGTTACATTCATGTAGGCTCACACATATTTATCCATTGTTTTTGCACATGGCAAATTTTAAAAATATAACAATGATAAAAGAATAATAGAAATGGGAAAAAGTCACCCAGAAACTAATAGTAACAGTAGATGTGCTGCTTCAGTATTCTTTGTTCACCTTGCTTTATGCACGCAGAATGTGTACCTAGTTGTATTTGTCTGAATACAGTTTTATTTCCTCCTTTGATCATGTAACCCTATGCGGGGATCATTGTCACATTGCTTCATTGTCTCAGTATTACTACAAAACTCCCCACTCTCTAAACTCTCACTATTGGAGCAGTCACCGTAACAACTTGTAGAAACTTTTAACCCAAAATTTACCATCTGGATAAAAATTCCAACATGGTTTGAATGTGTGTGCTGGCAAAAAACATTTAGGTTTCATATGGATTCAGATTAGAGGATTGGAGGGTGTCCAGCTGTTCTTCTGCCAGGATCACACTGCATGTCATTTAAATGTGTGCGTTATTGCTAAAGTCCATCTCATGTTATTAAGTATTCTAAGAAAGTTCCCTTAGCATGTCATCTCATTATTTATGTACATTACCATACATGTTTAATGTGGCATAGAATGAAACATAAGTTGTATACAGTATCATGTACTATAAAAACACACCCACGAGTGTTCATTCATTGTTAAATAATTAGATAACTTGTGCTTTCAGTCCTTTTCATTATGTAGAAAACACTTGGTGGGTTGTTATATAGGCAGTTAAACTTTTTAATATGTTTTTTTTGAGGGGCTTGATTGGGGATTTGGGGTGGGCTGAAAATACAATCCTGTTGGTTCCATTGATAATGATGGAATAGGCTCTTGCTGTCCCAAAACTTGCTATTTGGCCATTTTCAAGGAATGGATTAGATTTTGGATGTTGAAAAATATCTATATTTACCTGTATCCCTTAGCAGGCTCTGAGTATCTTAAAAACGGGAACTGTAGGCTGCCCGTGGGGCGCAGACTCAGCTGCTGTCCAGCCCCCTTCTTGATGATATTCTGTCACATCTCGCTGGAGCAGGAGCCCCTGCTGCACCCACACTGCCTGCTCAGCACCGTGAAGCAGAAGCCCTTCACCAAGGGGCAAGTGTGGCTTTGCAATTGCTGTCACCACCATCGACAGTGTCGGTGCTGGTGTGATTCAGCCAGGCCGAGGCCTTGTCCTTTATCCAGTTAAGTACAAGGCCATTGTTTTCCAGCCTTTTAAAGGGGAAGTCATAGATGCTGTTGTCACTCAGGTCAGTAAGGTTGGACTCTTCACAGATATTGGACCTATGCCCTGCTTCATCTCTCAACACTGCATCCCATCAGAGATGGAGTCTGAGCCTAATTCCAACCCACCATGTTGTTACAAGACAATTGATGAGGACATTGCGATTTAGCAGGTGATGAGATCTGCTTGAAGATTGTGGGGAACCTGTGTGGATAAGAACGATAAGAATTGGCTCCCTTAGAGATGATTACATGGGGCTTGTGAACTGAACCCCAGGGCCTCCTACCTTGTTTGGTCTTTATCTTGGACGTGTGACTGTTATATTTCACATGTTGTCTAGAGACTCAGTCTAGCAGCTGTGGGGGAGGCAAGGAAGGTTCCTTAACCCAGAAGATAGCTAACTCTTCTTGTGGCTTAGCAGCCACTCCCAGATTTTGACTGTGTGTTCTAACTATAAAACGTCCTTGGATCTCAAAAAAACAAAAACAAAAACAAAACCAGGAACTATAACATATTTGTCTTTGCTCAGCATTTACCATAGTGCCTGACAGTTGGTTTAATTCACGTCGTTCTGTGAATAAATGAACGAACAAAATTGCTCCTGTTATTAAATAGGCATATCTCTGATTTTTATTATCTGTGGAAAACTAGGGCTTGTTGTTCTCATCAAGGACGTAGCCAAGGGATTTTGGTGTATGCTGCAAGGCAGCACCAAGACACCACATGTGTAATAGTCGAAAGCCCTCCTCCCTCTTACTGTCATAACTGAGCCATATGATTTATTAATTATATTTGCTTTCTGATTTTTTCCCTGAAGTTAATAATTGCCTTGGTTTTGTTTATTTAAAAAAAATGCTTATTAATTGAAGTTCATAGTTTACATTAGGATTCGTTCTTTGCATTGTACAATTTATGGGTTTTAACTACTGCATAATGTCATGTATCCACCATTACAGTACCATACAGAATAGTTTTATTACCCTAAAAATCCTCTTTGTTCCATCTATTCACCCTGCCCCCAGTGAATCCCCTGGGAACCACTGATGTTTTCACTTCTCTATAGTTTTGCCTTTTCTAGAATGTCAAATCGTTGGAACCATACAGTGTGTTTACTGGCTTCTTTCACTTAGCAATATGCATTTCAGGTTCCTTCATGTCTTTTTATTGGCGAGTAATATTTCATTGTATGAATGTATCACAGTTTATTTAGCTTCAACCTATTGAATTTGCTTATTTTCTATATATCTCTCACTAATTCAGTCCCAAACTCTCCAACGGAGTTGTAAAGTATCTTTAAATACATCAAGTAACCTAAAATTAATTTATTCCCCCCCCCAAAGTCATTATACACTGCTCCAGTTGTGCTGGCTGCTTACTAAATTGTTATCTGGTGGCTTCCCTTTCTGTTTTCCTGGGAAATATTTTGTAAGTCCTTTGGCCTGATTTCTGAGTTGGATCTTCACTTTATTCCATCTCATATATTTTTATTTCTTGGTTTATCCCCTCATTTTAATGGAGTACATCCTCTAGTAACTTCCTCAGAAAGGGTACTTGGGAGATAATTGTTTAAAAAGATTTGGCATGTCTGCAACTCTTTATTCTCTCCTCACAGATCAGACTTTTCTAGAATTAAATCCCAAGAGGAAAACTAGTTGGCTTGCTGGTGGCTTAGTATAAGCATGCTATTAAGACATTCCGAAATGCTTAGGATTCTATTATTTCTTATATCTTTGTCTAATTTTTTCTTTTGTACTAGCTTTAAAGCCTTTGACTGATAGCTCCCCACCCCCACTTAATCTTTTTGCAAAATAGTTTGAATTGGCCACACTTTATTAATTGAGCATTAGAAACATTAATCTTTGCAAAAATCTATATTATAGCCTAAGAATGGTTGCATTCACTTACTAGTATTTTCCTCTCCACTTTTGAATTGAAACAAATACAGAATAATTAGACAGAGACTATTTCTGGCAAATAAAACAGTTAATAGTTGGAAAGGTATGTTTTAGTGAAGATTGTTTATAAACACACCTCTTGCTGCCAAGATCTTAAAGTCTAATTAATTAGTATCACCCCAGCTTCCCCTTTCCTCTTCTCTAACTCACTTTCATCTTCCTTCATTTATAAACACACATGAACACACACTCTTTACTCTCCTGCTTTCCCTTTTCCTCTTTATCTCAGTCTGCACAAGTTTGCACACAGAATTGGCTTCCCTTCTAGCTGTTTTGTCTCTGCACTCCATCAAAAAATATTTTCTGCATCTCTAATTTCATCAAGATATGCCTGACTGAGAATGTCAAAACCACTGAGCAGAAGTGTTTAATCCAAAGTTGGCTCTGCCAGTGTTGATCGGCTGAGGAAATGACCTCGAATTTTTTCTTAATTATTTGTTAGGATGTAAGTTTTCACTTTGTGGAATAGATTCACGTCCTGCTTCTCATTCCCTACTCTTTATTGTGCAGAGATCTCCCACTGATTTCCAATAGTGTTCTCTGCACCCAACAAAGACACATAGAGGGGAAAAGGTACCTGGCCATATGTGGGAACACGCCTTCAGCGAAAGTTTTCCATAAGCAGAGAGCAATTTCATGATTTACTGGGCAGTCGGATTCTGGCCACATTTACATAACTCCATAAACCAGGGTTTGAGAGTGGAGCTGGTCGCCATCCACAAGCCCCCACATCATCTAGGCAGCTCACGTTGTAGCCACAGCAGAGAATTGCCATTCCACTTAGTGCCTAGCATGCTGGTGGCTGTGTGATATCAGGAAAATCTGTTAACTTCTCTGAGCCTTTGTGCTGTCACCTGTAAGATGGGGGAAGAAACCATTGACTTCTCAAGGTTGCTGCAAGGAGAAAAAAATAAGTATATATGAAACCGCTTTATAAATGATAAAGTACCATGTATGTATCTTACTTATTATCTGACCTTAGAAATAAGAAACAAAATGGTACAGTTTTATTCCAAGAGTTTTGTTCCCTTTTGATTTAGAGTCTTTAAATGAAGGATGTTTTGTGTTTAAAGTATTTTATAACTATAAAAATTATGAAAGGAAAGACTTAGAGTATAATTAGTAGGGAAAGAAGCTTACATTTCTCTGGGATGAGAACACCCATGACTTGTTGGCCCAATACAATATATTCATAATCTCATTTCATGATGTTCACCCACATGATGAGAGCACATCATGCTCAAAGGGCACATTTAGTGAATATTTGAAAATGATGGTGATGAAGAACATGTCTCAGGAACAGGTCAGGTGGGTGGCACAACAACCATTCTTTTATTGGCTGTAGTTAGAGCAACTGCTTTGGAGATACTGGTAAAACCATAACTCAAACCATAAAATAGGTAGATCTTCTTCCCCTCCATTTCGCCTTCTTTGCCAGTCCCCTTTCTGCACACCATCTATGCAAGGCTCAAGATCTGCAACCCTCTTCCAACTAACATCTGGTGAGGAAGACTGTAGAGCTGCAGCACATGTCTCTTTTGATGGGGTGTAGCTTGCAGGACCCTTTTAAAAGGGAGAAGGCTGAATCTTCATGGGCTTCAGTTGAAAGAAAGCTACTATGATGATCTGCTTCAATTTGGCTAAGCTTTAGCACCCAGTTATTTAATCAAACACTAACCTAGATGTTGCTGTTAACCACATTTTGTAGATGTGGTTAACATCTACAGTCAGTTGACTTTATGTAAATTAGATTACCCTGGATAATGTAGGTCTTCATCCAATCATCAGTTGCACACCTTAAGAGCAAAAACTGAGGTTTCCTGGAGAAGAAATTCTGTGTCAAGACATCATTCCTGTTAAAGTTCCTGGCTCACCAGCTGGCCTTGTAGATTTTGAATTCCTTAAAAAAGTTATCTAGCTATCTGTCATCTGTCTATCTGTCTGTCT
The DNA here is from genome assembly GCA_003508835.1 of Eonycteris spelaea. NCBI lineage: Eukaryota > Metazoa > Chordata > Mammalia > Chiroptera > Pteropodidae > Eonycteris > Eonycteris spelaea. The sequence goes on from PUFA01000047.1 coordinate 11,244,179, forward strand.
GTCTTTCTATCTTCTATCATCTACTTCTATCTATCTATCATCTATCTATCTATCTATCTATCTATCTATCTATCTATCTATCATCTTCTATCTCATTTTGGTTGTTTCTCTAGAGAGCTCTGACTGATACAGCTTCTCTCCATCTAGAGTTTACTTTTACTTTTGATCCTATTATAACCCAACTCTCAGCAGTCTGGGGTCCAAAATGTTTTGTTTTGTTTCATCAGGGAAACCAACTGTTACGAGAACAATAAACCATGTAAATTAATTACAAATTTATAATTCAACTCTGATCTTCTTAAAACCTACTAACCTTTGATATAACTGAATTCCTTTTTTAAAAAATCCTTATCAATTTTACCTCATAAAAGTCAAAAGTTCAAAACAGCTGCATTCTAATTCCATATCTGTTTTGGTTCTTATAAGTATACAGTCTCTAATTATTCTAGATGGTCTCCCCACTTGAACACATGCCAATCAGTAGGGAATCTCAATGTACTGACAAGGTGGCAGTTATCTCAGGGTGCTGAGGCAGTAGAACTCAAGTTGTAGGATTTCTGTTTCCATGAAGTAGTCTTTCCTTTGACACTAAACTTGAAAGGTAGCTCTCATAATTCAGGGTTTCACAATCACTCAGGAGTGACAAATTTGTCCCTGTCTAAATAGTTAATTTTATTTGTAGGGCCAGTCCTAGAATCTTTTACATACATTCTAGTCACTTGAACTCCATGCATCACAAATATTATGAACCTCACTTCTGGCCATTCCCAGGCAGACCAGTCAAGGTCTGGGTTCCGTGAGTCATTCATCACAGACTTCAGTTTTAACCAGTTCCCAGTGGGGTTACGTGTGAGCCTTTGCAATTGTCCGTGTCCGCATTGTATATACACATATCGATCGCCCTCTCTAATTCCCAGACCTGGTGTCCTGCCCTTCTGTCTGGCTTGGGTGAAGCAGCATGGAGGCACCATGCTGGCCCCTGAGGGGTAGGCAAAGAACCTGGCGCCACTGAGCAGACATCCCTTAATGGTAATCCTTCAGCGAGTCAATGTCCTCCAAAGAGACCATGAGTGTGGCCTTGTTGATGAGGAATGTAGTCATAGTCACACAAAAAATCCCCAGTCTCTGCCGTAGGACCCCATGCATGGCCCATTATCCCTGCTGCAAAAAAAAAAAAAAAAAAAATAAAAAAAAAAAAAAAAAACTGGACAGGATCTCCCCTTAGGAGCCTGTCAGCCCTCGTCAGTAATAAGCCCAGGGGCTACTCAGAATGACTGGAGGCACTCACTTCCACCCCCCACCAACTCTACTGCCCGCTCTTAGCCCCTGCCACCTGGGGAGCCCCACACCACGCCAGGGCAATCAAGCTTGGCTTCTGCATGGTCGTGCAAAGCTTGCCATCAGCCAAGCTCCTGAAATATTTATATTTATACAGGCAGGGCTCAGATTTTTTTTCTACCAACAGAAGCCACAGAAGGTAAGGACCGGGTATGGTTTGGGGAACATTGTTCATCCCATGATAGCAAACCTATCAGCAATGGTTCACCTAGCAGGGATCTCAATTACCAAAAGAGCCAAAAAGTTGGTCATTGTCACAATCTGTGCATTAGAAGAAATACACATCAGAAAATCACATAATTTCCCCCTCCTTTTATTTAGAGATTTAATTTCATTCATGTACACGGAAAAGCCAAAATGCCCTTCCTGATGGACGCCCATCTCAGGACTCAGTGCCAGCACGTTGCAGGGGGGTGAGCACAATATGTATGTTCATTTTCAAAGATAGTATGATGTAACACCATAGAGCTTGTGTGGCTACCTGTTCTGTTTTAAACTGTTAGAAAACTAGATGATTGGTGGGAAATCTATGGAAGGGAAGGAAGCAGGAAGATCCACATTTTCAGCAAAGGCGAATGGGTGTACTCAATTACAGCCTCAATTGGCAATTGTTCCCAAATATTTCAGCAAACACACCTTAGACAACAGTTTTCTGAAGGAAAACAATGATAAAAGCCTGAAGATTAGGTGAATTTTCCCATAATAGTGACAGCTGTCCCCACAGAAGCAGCTGAATTTATCTCAAAACTGAAGGTTTCACTAGCTTGTGCCTCTCATCAAATTGGTTTTGCATAAATGGGAATTATTTTTAAATAGTCCAAAATGTTATCATTTCCTGGTGGCAAATTATTTGGGTGTATTTTGAAGCTAATTAAAAGGGAAATGTCCTATTTTGTAAAGAGCAGCATTTCTACGTTTTAAAAATCAGATGTTCTCAGTGGGGAGCAGGGTTTTACTTTGTCAGTGTTGGCTATTGCTAAGTGCATCCCAGATTGAAAATCTAAATGGAATAAATACAAGGAAAGGCATGGGGGAAGTTTATGTTGGAAAAGCAGGAGGGAGACACATACACATATATAATACATAGATGACTTATCTGTGAATTTAGAAAGCCTTTTAATGTCTTTTTTCTCTCTCTCTCTTGCTAGTTACTTATTATTTCACTTTAAGCATTGCAAACATGGAGGGCTGCAGAGGTGCCAGGCTCCATCATGGTGTCCAAAAATTGGCTTTGTACATATGCTAAATTAGAGATTGGCTGGCAGAATCAGTTCGCAGAACCTCGATTGGCAGGGATTTCTCATGAAAGAAGACAGGGCCGCAAGCCCATGGGGCTCACTCCAGCCAGCAGCAATGCAACATGCTCCATCCAACAAGCCAAAACCCATTTTAAAATAAATTCTGAATCTTTATCAGGCATCAGGTCAAGGCCAGGTAAAATACTCCCCAAAAGTCAAGTTCCCTTTCCTGTCTCATGAGGAAGGGGTTGTGTTGAATCTTCCATGAGCCAGAGCTTTGAGATTTTTCTCCAATGATCTGGGTCATTTCATCAAAGGACCCAGGTTATTTCATTTGCGTCCTGTATTGAATAGGCTGCCCTGGTGTTTACAGAGGAAAGTAAGAACTCTACAGACAAAAGCCCTTCTGTTTTTCCCTTCCTTAGAAATAAGCAAACTATGTAATGGTTCTGATGCAAGAAGAATTAATGCAATGAAGAAACATATTAGACAGCCAGATAGGTCTATTCCAAATGGATTTGCCGTCTGGGTCTTTTTTGCTCACTGTGTCAACTAGGAGATGCCTCTCTCACTTAGCTAGTTGATAGTTTTACTATTCCCAAGAGATATATTTTATTCTATGGACAATGATGTTTTAATAATAAGAAACAGGTTTTTTGTTGTGGTTGACCTTGGGGTTCTGCTTAATCTAGTTAAGCACTAGGGAGGAAGTGAGGAGACTTATTTTCTAGGCCAGGAGGTACCTTTGACTCAAATGATGACATCTGAAAAGTTAAGGAACAATTCTAAGTGGAGTCAGTAACTTCAGTTACTTTACCTTAGGTATAGTGAAGAATCAAGAGTTGAATTAGGTGACCTTAATACCAATCAACACCTCAGTGTGAAAGCTGGATCAGAGTCTTGCATCTTTCAGGTACTATCAATTATTCATCCACTTGAATGAGCACAGAGACCTTATCTGCCCATAGCACATACTCAGTAAATATCACTGAATGTTTCCACTGGGTTTTGTCTTAGTCTGTTATGGCTTCTATAACAAATACCATAGACTGGGTGCTTAAAAAACAAACAATTATTTCTCATAATCCTTGAGGGTGGGAAGTCCACAATCAAGGTGCAAGATGGTGTGGCTCCTGGTGAGAGAGCCCACTTCTTGGATCATAGATAAGATGCCTTCTTGCTGTGCCCTCATATGGAGGAGAGAAAGATCACCAATCTTACATCTATTCTTACAAGATCATTTATCCCATTCATGGGTTCTGCCTTCATGACCTAAGTACCTCCCAAAGGCTTCACCCCTAGATAGCATCACATTGGGAGTTAGGAATCCAACATATGAATTTTGGGGAAACATAAATGTTCAGTCTATAGAAGGTTGATTATCTCATTGGGTGACACCAATGAGGCTAACATCTCAAAATTAATTCATGTAGGAACAAGCTTTGTATCAATACTGTATCATGTGTGATAGAGTGAAAAAGTGCTTAAATACATATCAGGAGATTTAACTTCTGGTCCTGGCTCTGCCCCCATTATGTTGAGCGACCTTCAGTAATTTGTTGTTCTCTAGGATTTTTTTATCTCCTTATTACTAAAATGACCAGATAATTACTGAGCTTTCTTCAGTCCTAAAACTATATGCTTTTATGATTCCAAATCTTAGCCAACCATCTAAAAATGCATTCTCTGGATTATGGAAGGTATCTACGAGGCCTAAATAGAAAGGCCAGACTTCCTGGTGGAAAGAATTACTCTAAGCGCACGGCCTAAACACAATGATTCAGTAGTACCACCTTCCTCTTCCCCTTAACAGGTGCTCTTTCAGTAGATGTGAGAGGCAAAAGGAGAAGAATAGGCACTTATGCACAGAACAAATGCAGAGGCTGAATATGGCTATAGACAGCACTGTAGTCTATAGTATTTATAGAGGGAAGAATGAAAAAGGGAGAACTCGCCTTTAATTACATACTACTTCCTACTAGTTTGAGTTCGTTTAAGGAACCATTCAATCCACTGTTCATGGAATATGCTTCCCATTGTGGATTGAATGGTGGCTTCACAAAAGATGTGCACATTCTAATCCCTGGAACCTGTAAATGCAGCCTTATTTGGGAAAACGGTCTTTACAGACATCATACTACGATACTACAATACTACGATACTACGTTAAGATGAGATCATCCTGGATCATCCAGGTAGGCCCTAAGTCCAATGACAAGTGTCATGAGGACACACAGAGAAGAAGACCACATGGAGACAGAGGCAGAGATTAGAGTGATGCAGCCACAAAGAATGTCAACAGCCAGCAGAAGCTGGCGGAGGCAAGGAAAGATTCTCTAGAGAGGGACCACAGCCCTCTAGATACCCTGACTTCAAATTTCTGGTCTTTAGAGTGGCGAGAGACTAAACCTCTGTTGTTTTAAGCAGCCAAGTTTATGGTCATTGGTCATGGCGGCCTTAGGAAACTAACACACTTCAGATGAGTAGGTTTTAAAAGATGCACATCATGCATCGGGAACTCCAGTATCTCTTTTACTCTTTAACATCATGGTTGGCTGTACTACTAATAAAAATCAAAGAATCCTGACTTAAAACATAATATTATTATTAAATAGGAATGTTAGATCTCTTTTGAAATAAACATTTTTTGCTCACATAATAGCCGTCTATAAATTCCACCTCCTGAATGAACTACTATTTTCTTAGGATTTTCTGTAGAAGGAAAACACCTACTATCAGGGAAAAGCACTTCATTTTTATATTCCGCTACCTCTGCTTTGCTTTGGTAACTTCATTTCTGTACCAGATCCACACTCTTCATTAACCTCTTCATTTTAGAGTATTTCAGCTTCCTATAGCAATAGTATCAATAATGTTCTTCTGTTTTATTATACGTTTACCAGACAGTTGACTGTCTGTTTTTTTGGCCAGAATTCGTTGGCCTGTTCTCAGAGCTCTGTCGATACATATTTTAATAACCGTTTTCCAACATGGTTTTCATTTCAAATCTAGATATGATGTTAACCAATTTACTGGTTCACAATTGAGACCGAACAGCTTACAATGTTTGTAACAATATTGGATTTATTAATTTCCAAATGAGTGATTTTTAAATAACAGCACATTGTGTGTTTGCTTGTTTTTCACAATCCAGTTTCAGTATCTGAGCAACTTTGCCTTGATGGTTGACTTCTACTGGGGAAACTATAAAGCACTGACTTTGTACTGGTCTTGGATCTTCCTGACATTTCCGTGTTTCTCTGGTGCCAACCACTTGGATAGTAGCACTTATTTCTCCTTTCACATCTAAAGATTATCACTGGAAAGAACCCACTTTATATTCCACTGTTACTGTACTTCTACTGCATTTTCTTATTATTCAATTCAATTCAAAAAAACATTTATTAAATACCTAAAACATAATAGCCAGAAACCAACATACAGATGGTTCATTTCAGTAGTTGATGGTAAGGGACGACTTAGATTAGGTGTGAGCCAGTGTGTTCGGATTTATATAAAAATTGAGAAATAAGCTAGAAGGGAAATTTGTTGTCAGACAGACTTCTCTAGTCCTTAAATGGACTAGGGATCTCAAGAATTCATCTCTTAAATGGACAGAGCAGGTTGGCTATTTACTAGTCACAATCAGGATTAGGAATGTGGGTTTTATAATAACTTTTGGTTTCTGGTAGTTATAGAAAGAGCAAAACATCAATAATGGCTCTATCTCAACACCAGTGGAGGCCAACTAAATGTGGGAAATGTCAAATCAAATCTATTAAAACAAAACAAAAGGACAGAAAGGAAAGGAGAGAGGAAAATTTTAAAAAGGAAAGGTTGCATTATATAACCATTAAATGTTAATGAAAAAATTTAACAGATCTTGAAATATTATCATATATTATTTCATTAAATAGTTTGTATTTCTTTACTCCACCAGTTCTTTTTGTTTCAAGGGAAAGAAGGATTAAATAAGCCCTAAGTATTACATTATGGTAGAATCTTTGAGCTGCTCCCATAGCTACATAAGTCAGTTCAACTTCAGAGTTCAGTATTCGAAAGCTAGTATTGCTCTTTCATTAAATTGTTCTCAACTCAGCTTTTAACAAAAATGAAGATGTTTTAATCCTCCTCCTGCTGACTCTTGTTTTATTGTTCAACTTTTTGAGAATTTCTACAGTCAAGAGGTATTATTTACTAAGGCCCCAAACAAACATATCTAAAACCAAACTAATCATCTACATACATACACTTCAAAATGCCACCTGTTTTTCCTCCTGGGTCTGCTTCCTCTATTGTTGGAACACTGCCCAACTCCCAATACACACAGAGGAATGTGAAAGGGAATTATTCAGGACCAGTAATAGTATCTCCAGTCAATGTCCAGGGTTCAAAGACTGGGAAGCAGGACTTGGTAGCAGAGCCTGTCATTATACTGTTACATTGCCCCAGACAGTCTTTTTGCCCCAGCTGCATGTTCTGTTCTCACCATCACCCCCACCTTTCATGTGTAGGTGATTATTCTCTTCTTTTGTATTAGTATACAGGCTCAGCTGCTATATTAAGACCCAAGCTCTCCTACCTCAAACAAATGAAGTTTATTTTTCTCTCACCAGAGGCAGATGGGTGGTCCAGGTAGGTAGGTAAAGCTTCTCCAGGTCATCCAGAGACCCAAGTTGTTTCTACTTTGTAACAATGACAGTCTAATCTGCATGGCTGAAACTGGCCTCATACCTTGTTTGAGTTCCAGCCTGTGGGATATGGGACAAGAGAGTGGAGGACAGTGGCTTCCTTAAGGGATTAAATGTTACATACACCATTTGTTTCATTCAGGGCTGCAAGTGGGGCTGGGACATACAGACTTTAAGAGTAGACCATGTGCCCTGCTAAAACTTGAAGGAAGAGGTGAGAATAGATGCTGGGGCCATTAGTGGTCTCTGCCACACCCCTGTGCAACCACCACATGATGTCTTCCCTGTTATACATGCATCACCCTGCATTGCAATTTTTTATTTCTATTTATTGCGAGAAGGGTAAGCCCCCACCCAAACCAATCAACTCAAGGAAGCCAAATATCAAGAAGAGCAAAGAAATAAATTGCTAAATACTAAAAAAGGTTCATCATATAACTTCTTAACTATAAATGAGGAATCTCACAAATTACAACTAATTTTTACTTGATATTTCTGATTTTCCCTTCTCTACATCTGGTTTTAAGTTCTCAAAATCCCAGTGCTTTTGTGTCTATTAATGCTTCTTTGATACAGTTTAAAGGTGGCATGCACTATCTGTTCTTGAATTATGCATAATTAATTATTAGATATGTATATAAAGATGAATAACAAATTTCAGCTAACTTTTAAAAAACTTATTCCATGTAAAATGACAAAGACTGAAAGCTTTTATATTTAAAACTAAAATTACTCAAAACATTAGATATTTTGAATTTTCTACCATAAAATACATACTAAGTTGAAATATTAGGCCAGCAGTATATTATTATTCTACCCAAAAGGAAGTAATAAAGATGCATATTTCTGTTATTTGAAAGAGTGGGAGACAGTTGACCAGAGTAGGGTCATACAGAGAATGTTGAGTGTTAAAGCCAGAAAGAAGCTTAGAGCTCATCTTTCTGGTTTAGAAACTGAGATCCCAATAACCTCAATTTTTTTTATCTCAAGAATGCCACCATTTGTGGCATATTTTCCATGGCAGCAGATAAAAATGAGTTGCCAAATATAATTCTGAATATACTTACTGTTGTTTAGCTTTGGAGAAAGGCCAAGACTGACTGTTATGGAATATGGTGATATTCATATTACTGTAAGTTATTAAACATATAACCCTTTTGAAAAACTGAAAAATTGGTATTAAGAATGGCTGTATTTAAGAAGACTGCCATAAAGGCCATATTGCTAAGCACATTGAATGGATGAAGTTAGTCTAACAATCATATCAACTAAAACTTTTTACCAGTGTTCTGCGGAATCAGCTGTGGGGCCGGCCAGCCAGAGACATAATACCTTCACAGCCTGGGCATCACATCCGGATAAAGGATAGTGGGAGCCCCTGTTTCAAGTTTAGAAAGAGCAACACCAAATTTGGATCTGCCCAGAGGAAGGCAACTCAGAAGCGAGAGGATGGTGAATCTGCATCTTAAGCTTTCAGAAAAACAATTATTAAAACTAGAAATGACAAGACTTAGGAAACAGAATAACCATCCTCAGATACTTGAAGGGCTACTCACTCGTCTACTTACACAGAAGCAAGATGATCGCTTGCTAAGAGAATAGAAGGGGGCCTTGCCCTGAATAGAGCTTCTTGGAGGTAACTTCGAAGACCCCTCCTAACTCTAAGACTGATTCTCTGGGATTCTTACTCCAGCACCTAAGTTGTTGATCACATATATGAAATTCAAGAAAGAATGCACCATACCTAAGGATGGGAAACCTGCTTCTTGCTGTAAGAACCTGACAGACTAGGAGAAAACAGTGCGTGTGTGCGTGCGTGTGCGTGCGTGTGTGTGTGTGTGTTTCAATCAGGCACTGGGGATATGAGCTAAAAGATACACTCTGTGTCCTCATGTGGTTACAGTCCTAGTGTAAGGATACTGACTTACTGAAAACCGATGAAGCCACTATGAGCTCAGAACCAACCCCAAGCCCAAGTGATTAGGCACCAGGGAATGGGAGTTTAAATAGCAATTTCAGTATCCTTGTTAAAATGAGCATGTATTTCTTTTTAAACTGACATTTATTAACCAATTCTGTTGCACTGTTGTCAATCCTCACCAATCCCTGAGTCAGGCACTTTTATTGTCCTCATTTTTCAGATGAGGAAACTGAGGCATAGTGAGGTTAAGAGACTATTTAGTCTCTTACAGAGCCAGTCTTTGGGCACAGTCTGGAACTGGTTTAGAGGGAGGCTGTGAGAGTTAGAATTCCGTAGCCAATCCTTTGGAGCCTAAATGAGCATGTAATTTGACCTAGCATTTGCAATTTTAGGGTTTACCCTAAGGAAATATTCAGACAAGTGCTCTAAGATGAATGTTCTGGGATATTTGTTACAGCTTTGCATATAATATTTTAGGTATCAGGGCAAATGTTATGTCCTCAAAGAAGCTGTTTTGCTTCCCTGTCCCTCCCACTCACTCTGTCCCTTTATTTCACTCTATCCATTACTAAATTCTGTTCTCTTACCAATCTTTTCACAGCCTGCAATTGTTTATTGGTTTACTTATTTATTAGTTGTTTTGCTGACTGGAATGTAAGTTCCATGTAGTCAGGGAGCTGTTATCTCCATCACTTAAAATAGTACCTAGCACATTAAGAGTACTCAGTGAATATCTGTTGAATTAAATGAATAAGTTAATAACAAAAAGTTGGGGGAAATTAAAATCTTAATCATTAGGGTATTGATTAGATAAATTATGGCATATCCAAAAAATAGAATACTCTGCAGTCTTTATAAATGGCTATGTAGATTATCCCCTACATAAAGGTATGTCCTACCTGGTGGTTAAAAAAGAGGTGACATAATACATGTGTAGTATGACCCCTGTATTGGTTAGGGCTCCTGATAGCCAACCATAGAATTACCAAGTTTAAACAGAAAACAAAATAGTTTATTACAGGCTACTGGGTAACTCACAGACCCTCTAAGATGCGAGGAGGGCTTCCGCAGCCAGAACACAAGATTGGGAGCCTAACACATGAGTTCTGCCTCACCTTGACTGTTGACTAGCAATTCGGTCTCTGGATAAGTTATCTTGTAATCTCCTTGTTCTTTAGGCAAACATGGATGATAACACTTGCCTTATCTACACCTCAGAACTGCTGTGAGGGCAAATGAGATGCAAGACATTTGACAAGTGAAAAAAAAAGAACGAAAAAGATGTGTGCATTTACATCATTGTTATCTAGTGATCTTGAATGTGTGAGCAGCACATATACTTCATTCCGAAGTCACATTACTCGGCATTGGGATGCCACTGGTCCACTCCATTAACTAACTGTACATTAAATTGCCCATGCCAGGTCTGGACAAAAAGGCTGCTAATTCTGGCAGTTTGCTAAGCTTTTCCCAAAATCATCTTCCATGTGAGTTTAGTCACTCTTCCTGTGGGGTAACCTGTTCTTTTCTCCAGGCCCACTGAGCTTCCCATTGCGGGGTGCTGTTCTCATCTCTGGGTCCTACACTGTGCTAGCCTCAAAGCTATGCTTTTTCTCTGAAAGTCTTCCCTGAGGAGCATCCAAGGGCTGTCAACCAAAGCTTCATGTGTGGTTTAGGCAGTCGACTAGGTATATATATCAAAGGCTGGATTCAGTGAGTTTTAAAACATCCTTATACAGTTGACCCTTGAACAACACAGGTTTGAACTGTGCAGGTCCACTTATATATGGATTTTTTTTCAATAAATACTGTAAATATATTTCTTTATGATATTAATATTTTGTTTTCTATAACTTTCTTTAGTGTAAGAATATAATACATATTACAAAATATGTGTTAATTGATTCCTTGTTATCGGTAAAGTTTCCAGTCAATAGTAAGCAAGTAATAGTTAAGTTTTTGAGGACTCAAAAGTTATACTTGGATTTTCAATTGCACTGGGGGTTGGCATCTCTAATCCCTACCTTTCAAGGGTCAACTATAATTCCATTTTTTGCATATTTTTGTATATGTTTTTTAATCTTTGGTTCTCAATGCCTACTTCTCATTAGAGGAAAAGAGCATTGTGATATGACAGGGGATTTTAATGTAGTGCTGATATCGTTAAGAAACACTTTAATGTTCCTGGAACCAGGCATGTGTTGCCAGGTGGGGTGATTTTCCCGTTTTCTATATGTCCAGAGGTCTTTCCTGGCAGAACTTCTAGCCCATGGGACTTTCATCTTCATCTTGCACGAAGGATACAATTTGGTTCTGATGCATGGATTATTGAAGCCGCTGAGCATCCACACAATCTGTTATGCTAAATCACACCTGGTGTCTGAACAGAGAAGGCTCTGGCAAGCATCCTTGCCACTGGGACCGAGGCCTCTGACTCTGACGCCAAAACATGGCAGTGTTGTAGAGAGCATTCCGAGAGCCTGGCTCTCCGGCATGGTAAATTAACCTGCTTGTTCTCACGTTAAATGCTTTATGAAAATTTACTGGGTGCAAAAAGAGGGAAGAAAACCCAAGTGGTTCCACAGTGAGCCTGCCTGGCATCAGTAAAGGAATGAGGCCACTGAGAAAGTTGATGTGAAAAGCTGGCAAGAGAAAAAGGTGTAAAATGCAATGAAAATCAAGTGTGGTCTCAGCCTTTGCATTGTTTTATTAGCATTTTCTCGAGGAAGATATTTAATTATAGATCTGGGGTTCGTGAGCTAGGGAGGATGATACCAGGCTCTGCCACTTTCTCCACAGCTCCCATTTTCAGAGGAATTATGTGATGCTCCAATGTACTGCAAAGAGATACGTCCTCCCACGTGGTGTGGTCGTCGAGAAGGGCCCTTTGCTGTGAGCATAGTTCTCAAAGGGCAAAATCTGGCTTTTTAAAAAGAAATAAAATGCTCTGGTGGCCACCATCATTCTCCATTCTTCAGTTTTCCACCATAATTTTTCTTTTCCTTGTTGATTTCAGAATAAAATAAAGAATAGAGGGGAAATTTCTACTTTTTAAAGTACCTATAAATTTTCCACCTAAAAGAAACAAAACCGTTTTAATTACCACTTTTTGGGAAATAATTTGGAAGCAAGATAACAGCAAACCATGGAAAACAAATGACTAGCTTCTATAACATGAGTGTGTGAATGTATATTTGAGCAACAGAAATGAAAATATGCAGAGGTAAGAACCAACTGATAATATTGTGCAGGGAGTTTAAAAATTCCTTTTAAAACCTCACCTACCTTCAGTGAAGCTTGCATTGATAATGATCCAGTTTAGTGCACTGCGAGAAATCTTTACCTTCTATTTCTGCCATCACAAAGCTTATTCAGTTACCTGATTTCTTTATTCAGGGCTGCCAGGGAGACTAATTAACACTGAGGAATCTAAAGAATCCTGTGTGGGACGCTGCTGGGCCACCAGCCACCAGCCACTGGGTAAAGCTTCCTCCCCAGAATGAGAAGTCAGGCCTGGAGCCTGCAGCTGGCCGAAATTCTCCGTTAGCTCGGTTTGTTTAATTGCAAAGCTGCTTGTGCCTTATCATTAGACATTTATAGTTCTGTCTGTAAGCTTTTATAACTCCCGACGTATGGAGACAAGATTCTTTGTGTCAGCACCTGAGAGAAGTGTTGTCGAAGCAACTGGCGCGCAGACAGGAATCCCAGGCAGCACCGTGGGCGCAGCGCTGATGGAACCTACCTTAGCCTCTCAGAGAAGCGGCCCACTTGCCTCCAAAATCTTATGGTGGGAAGGGAAGCAAATGTTTTCCTCCACAGAAGTGAAGAAGCCTTGGCTTTTTAGAAAAATGGTTCTTGACATTTAAGGGGACAATTTGGATCAGCTCTAGCAACGCAGCTCAAGCTGAGTTGAGAACTACAGGAAGTCACCAGCCAGAATACATTGTGAGTGTCACAGTAAAACTGCTCAGGCCAGGACAGGTGACACGTGTGTTATCTGATGCATATCTGGAACCACGGCAAGGCTGCCTCATTAAGTTATGAACCTATCACTCTTGTTTTCCCGTTAAAAAAAAAAATGAAAGGCCCCCGGACCCTGCCCTGCGTGGGTAAGCCGTGACACCTGTTGCAAACGGCGGTGTTTCGTCCTTACAAGTGAAGGCAGATAGGTGCAGAGTCCTTTGATGACACTGTTCCCTTTCGCTTGTTTATTTTTATTCCACGCAGACTGCAACCCAGCAGGGGGCTTTTAAACCAAAACAGTTAATTACCTCCTCTAACCCAGAGAAGTTGCAAAACACAAATATAGCGAGTAGAGAGAAAGAGGGCAGCTTTGCTTGGGGCTGTGCTGTGCACCAGGTGAGGAGGGAGGGCGGAGGGAGACCAATTAGAAGCCTCGCGGGAGGGAAGTGGGCCCGTGTCCCCACTCCGTGTGTACTTCACATTTCTTTTTCAATGTACTGTACTGTGAATCCCCCTGATCAGAGACGCATTTATAAACACCCATTTCGAAGATAAAATTAAGTAGCTTTTGGGACTAGCACATGCTTCTCGCTCTGGGGGTGGAGCAGTTGCCCATAGGCAGGGCAAGCTCAAGCAGAGACTTTCTCCACTTAGTGCCCAAGGGGCTGCGGGGGATTTCCCTCAGTCCAGGCGGGGCAGCCAGCAGCTTCCGATACAGAAGGAACTTCTCAGCTGAACTGCGATTCTTGTCCTGCCATCCCCACCACCCTTCTTCCCACCCCTAGAGTAACAGGACCTCAGTCTTTTGTTTCTAAATCAAAGGCTCACCTTTACCTGCTTTGGAATCCGTCTTTCTGACCATCTCCTGGCACTAGCATCTTCCCTACCTAATGTCATATGTCCTGACCATCTGCCTTTTTATTCACTCACTCTTCCTTCCTCTAAGCTTTACCCATTTCTGGCTCTCTACTGGGTGCCACCCTCTCCTCTGCACCTATTAAAATCCTAAACTCCTACCCCGCTTCTCCGCCGGAAATGCTCCCTCCTGCCTCTAAGTCCTGTGGTCCTATTGTGTGTTCCACTGACTCAACTGTTATTTTACTTCTATTCTATGGCTTTTTCATCACCACAACTAGATGATGCATTCCCCTGCTGATTTATATGTCAATATAAAGTGACCTTGATACCTTTCTCTAATCCCCCCAAACATGCACACGCGCGCACACACACACACACACTCATCCCCAGCACCTGGTATAGTGGATACCATTTAACTGATTCCTCTTCTACTAGTTACAGATTTTAAATGTACCCAGACCAGGGCATCAGGCAGAATCTGGGGATGGTGTTCAGGAAATTTCTTTTAAGGATCATAGATATTCATAAAGAAAGGGAAACATCCTATCAGTTATCTAAATGTTTTCAAGTATCTGGATATTTGGCCATAAGTACAAAGACCACCTCTGAGTGATGGCATTGTTCAGTGTTCTTCTAGAGCCCTCCCATCATGTGCACGTGGCTAGTGGCCCCCTCATGAGAGAGCCTGCCAAAGCACCCTTCAGTCACAGATTGTCCTACCCGGAGCAAATCTCATGGTTCCTTGTACCTGTACCACCCTGCTAAAAACAGAAGTTATAACATTGCCCTTCTGAGGCTGTGGAAACAAGCAATGACTGAGAACAAAGAAAATAGTAGGAGTGGGAAAAGCCATGAACTTGCAGACAAATCTGAGCTGGGCAGTTGTTATTGGCATTGAGAAAGGTAACATAAGCCTTTAGTAGGTAAATACTTTGTCCTTTTAAAAAGTTGTGTGCAGAGCATACCTCAAAACCACACTATTAAATCATAAAATTAACAAGAAATGTAAAAACATAGACAGCATGCCCATGAGAGAGCTTATCTCAGCCCTAGCTCCACATTCCTTTATGAATTTGAGTTTGAGGCCCCTCAGAGGCCCATGGGGATGTCTAGCAAGGTCCTCAAAAGAACACAAGGGCTGTCACATGCAACTGAGGAAAATCCATCAGGAGTAGGTGGGAAAAGGCAAAGTAAAAGAGGAGGAGAGTGGGGAAGATGATAGATCGGGCTGTGGCAGCAAGAAAGCCAAACACCAGACACTTGCCAGTCAGGGGCTGGGGCAAAGCCAAGTGAAGAGGCTGATGGAAGTCAGCTCCTTTTTTCTACTAACGTTTTCTCTTCCCAGGGAATTTTCATTGTATTTTGTTGAAAGATAAAGACAGAAAACACAGAATAAAAATATCTAAGCCTCCCAAACTCACATCATATTCAAATATATATCCTTAGAATATATCAAGGGCCTAAATGTTAGAGCTAGAATCATAAAACTCTTAGAAGAAAACATAGGTGTAAATCCTTGTGACCTTGGATTAGTTAATGGTCTCAAAATGGTAACAATAGCAACTCAAGCAACAAAAGAAAAAATATATTGGGCTTCACAAAATTATAACTTTTCTGCTTCATAGTACACCATCAAGAAAATGAAATGACAACCTACAGAATGGGAGAAAATATTTTCAAATCATATATCTGATACTTATATAAAGGACACATAACTCAACAAAAAGACAAACAACTCAATTTTTTTAAAAGGAGAAAGGACTATAATATATCTTTTTCTGAAGAAGGTATACCGATGACCAATAAGCACATGAAAAGATGCTCAACATCATTAGTCATTAGAGAAGTACAAATCAAATATGCAATGAGACATCATGTCACACCTACTCCAATGGCTGTTATCAAAAACAAACAAATAAAATGAAAAATAAGGATTTAGATAAATTGGAGTTCTGGTACATTGATGATAGAAGGAAAAATGACACAACCATTGTGGAAAACAATTTGTCAATTCCTCAAAAAATTATCTATAGAATTACTATATGGCCCAGCAATTCTGCTCCTGGGTATATACACAAAAGAATTGAAAACAAAGATTCTAAGACCTAAGTGTTCATAGTAGCATTATTCACAATAATGAAAAGATAGAAACAACCCAAATGTTCATCAACAGATGAATGGATTAAAAATAAAACAAACAGTGGTGATGGTTGCACAACAGTGTGTATGTAATTAAGACCACAAAGGGTACACTTAAAAATGATATAATGGAAAATTTTATATGTATTTTACCACAACTTTTTTAAATGGCCAAAGGATTTGCATAGATTTCTCCAAAGAAGATATAAAATGGCCAATAAGCACATGAAAAGGTACTCATTTGTCATCAGGGAAATGCAAGTCAAAACTACAGTGAATACCCAATAAATTTAATAGTAATAAAAAAAAAAACTACAGTGAGCACAGTAAGAGACACTCCACACCCAATCGAAAAAAGACAGATCATACTCAAAAAGACAGATCATAACAAGTGATGGTGAGGATGCAGAGCAATCAGAACCCTCATACGCAGCACTGCTCATGAGATTGTAAATTGACACAGCCACTTTGGAAACAGTTAACAGTTCCTCAAAAGATTAAAGATAGAGTTGCCTACCATATGACCTAGGTCGAGTAGTATTTACTCAAGAGAAATGAAAACAAAAACGTGTACATAAATGTTCACAGCAGCATTTTTCCTAATAGCAAAAAAAGGGAAACAAGTCAAATGTTCATTAACTGATAATAAATAAGGAAAAAGTGGTATAGCCATACAATGGAATATTATTTGACAATGAAAAAGGAAGTACTGGTACATGCTACAACATGATGAACTTTGAAACATACTAGGTGAAAGAAACCAGTCACAAAAGACCACATATTACATGATTCCATTTCTATGAAATGTCCAAAATTAGCAAATCTATAGAGTAGTTGTCTAGAGCTGGAGGTAAATGGGAATGACTGCTAACGAGCATAGGGTTTCCTTTTGGTATGATAAAAATATTCTAAATGCTAATTATAGCAATGGCTGCACCTCTGTGAACGCATTAACAACCATTGAACTGTACACTTTAAATGCATGCATTACATCTTATTTGAATTTTATCTCAATAAAGCTGTTAGCAAAAAATCACAAGACTAATCTTAAAAATTATTTTCCACAAATAACAAGTAAAATGAAATTTAAACCATTGACTAGTTTTTGACATTTTATTGTGGAAATATTCATGTATATGCAACTATAAAGAGAATAATATAAAGAACTCTCATGTACTCATCAATCAGCTCTAAAAATTATCATTTTAGAGGCATTTAAAAGTTTTTTTCCCAAACTCTGTTACAAAAATTTCAAACATTAGAAAAGTTGAAAGAGTGTACAGTTAATACCCATATATATACCCACCTCCTATATTCTCCCATTAGTATTTTACTTTGTCAGCTTCAGTCTATATCTATCCACTATCTGTCCCTCTATCCATCCATCAATTGATTTACTTTTTAAATTCATTTCCAAGTAAATTGCAGAGAGTTGCAGTATACTTCCCCTGTATGCATAACATTGATTACATACAGTTCAGTATTTGTTTACCATTCTCTTTGAGGTAAAATTTATATACAATGAAACACTATTTTTAAGTGTGCATTCCATGAATTTTGACAAAATTTAGGCCTGTCCGATTCAAGTTAAAGCCATTGATTTAATATTTTTAAAAAATATTTTAAAATATTTTGAAGCTCAGAGACCTTCAAAATAAATTATTTTCATAAATTATTTTACTGTCGTCTTTTTTTTTTTTTTTTTTTTTAGGATTTTCTCTTTCTATTAAATCTCTGAGGGGGGCAGAAATGCCAGTTACTTATCATGAGCTACCTATCCATTCACATCCTTAGCCTTCTTAGTTTTTTTAATGAAAGCTGATTAGGCATTTTACTATAAATCTGTGTAGTAATGTATCTTTCATAATTAACACAACAGAAACTTTACCCTAACAAATTCTACATTTTTCAGAGTAAACATGTAATATCACATGGAAGGTAATAATTTGTGGGATGCATCAGTAAATGAAAAATTTTTACTTTTTTTATTGTGGTAAAATACGTATAACATAAAATTTACCATCTTGACTATTTTTAAGTGTACCATTCAGCGGTTATTAAGTGTACATTGATTGACATTGTTGTGTAGCCATCACCAGCATCCATCCCTATGACCCTTTTCATCTTGTAAAACTGAAACTGAAGCTCTATACCCATTAAACAATAACTCCTCATTCTCCTCTCCCCTCAGCCCCTCCGCACCACCATTCTGTCTTGACCCCACATAAGTGGAATCGTATAGTATTTGCCTTTTTGTGACTGGCTTATTTCACTTAGCATAATGTCCTCAAGGTTCATCCATGTGGTAACAGGTGTCAGAATTTCCTTCTTTTTAAAGTTAGATAATATTCCATTGTACATATGTAACATTTTGCTTATCCATTCTTCTATCAGTGGACACTTGGGTTGCTTCCATGTTTTAGCTATTGTAAATAATGCTGCTGGGCACATGGGTGTACAAATAATCTCTTTGAGACACTGCTTTCAATTCCTTTGGGTATATACCCAGAGGTGAAATTTCTGGATCATATGATAACTCTATTTTTAATTTTTTGAGGAACTGCTGTACTATTTTTGTTGAATCTATACCATTTTACATTCCTACCAACAGTGCACAAGAGTTCCAATTTCTCCACATCCTCACCAACACTTAGTCATTTTCTGGTTTTTTTTTGTTTGTTTTTTGTTTTTGATAGTAACCATCCTAATAGGTGTGAAGTGGTATCTCATTGTGGTTACCTAATGATCAGTGGTATAAAGCATCTTTTCATGTGCTTACTGGCCATTTGTGTATCTTCTTTGGAGAAACGTGTATTCAAGTCCTTCCCCCTGTTTTGAATTATGTTTGTTTGTTTGTTTTTGCTGTAGAGGTTTAGGAGTGTATATACTAGATGTTAATCCTTTATCAGATGTATGATTTGCAAATATTTTCTTCCATTCTGTGGGTTGCCTTTTAAAATTTTTTTAATTTTAAAATTTTCATGAAGTCCAATTTACCTATATTTTTCTTTTGTTACCTGTGCCTTTAAAGTTAGAATGAACAAAATTTTAAACCAGCTAACCCAAGGTACATCCAATATTGTCATAGAGTTTCTGTTTTCAAAAACAGGCAAACCAAGATTTTTTTCATGTGGAAAACACAATGGGATTAAAAAAAAAAAAACGCTATCACCTTTGCCTAAAGAAACACTACCAGGTTGTAATAATCGATGAGAATTTATTTGCGCCTTCTTTTCCAATGCAGACACTACAACAGTCTCTGTGGTTATAATAAATTTTATACATTTATAAGAACAATACAAAAATGTAATTTACTATCGATGGCCTGTTTTATGTCACAAGCACTTCTGATTTTTTAATATAAAAAGGAGTTATATGTAAAAGGAGACCTTAAATGGAATAATTCACTCAGAGTTTATTTTAAACCAAATATTGTCAAATTTTTCAAAAACAAAAATCATATAATGCTGATGTCAAGGACTTCTGCCCAAAATTTGTTCCACTCCATGCCTGTGACATCATTTTACAAATTAGATAAAATGGAAATGAGATGAAATGGACACATTCAGAAAAGATAGAATTCACTAGTGTTTTTGAATATGTGGCATGGCAATTTGCCTTTTGCGGGATGAAAATATTAATTACACATTTTTAAAAATCGTGAGTGTTTTGCATCTCCCTGGAGTCCAGAAAGTCTTTCATATTTCTTAATTACTAAATATCTGTTCAGCTGCACAGCTTTCGTTCTCATTGCTTCTGTTTCATCCAGGGTCATCTTTGCGATTTCCTCTGAAGAAGACTATACATTAACATACAAGGTTTGGGGGGAGGGGAAAAAGAGAAAGGTGTTAATTCAGATGTTATGAAACTGTGATAATGCTATTATTTAAGGCCCTTATTTGGGTCTGTTTATACTTTGTAGTTTTATAAATAAGCCCAAGGGGCTCCTCCTGGTTGTCACAATCCTCCTTGAATCTCGTATCCTGTCTGTCTCTTCCTATCTGACAGTAGAATTGATGCCGCTCTAATCCCTGGAAGTTTGGAACTAATGAACTGACTGCTGAGCTGCCGCCACGGAGCTTGGTCCCAAACTATACTGTACTTCACACTCGATTTATTCTCCAGATGGCGAGACTGTGCCACCCTGCCGCGAGGGACCACCTCTTCCACTGGAGTGTAAAAGTGGACGGATGTTGTTTTCTTTGCAGATTTGATCATTCTGAGCTAGAAACTTGCGAAGATGATTAGTTATTAGCTTTAATGGGTGCCAATTGAACCAACTGCACGCATATTTTCTCCTTTGATTTCGGAGTCTGCAGGTCTTGGTGATGGTTGATTTATCCGCTTTCTTACGTCACTGGAGCATGTCTCTTCCCCAGGTGATAAGAACCCAGTCTCTGAAATCATAGCACGCCTTGGTTCCTGGCCCAGACAGAGTCACATAATACGGTGACTTATGTATAAGGACAAGTTTATTAGCCACCGGTCCACTGCACTGAGCAGCCCATGGCACGAAATATTGATCGAACGTGGGAACTTTGGTACCTCTTAGAACATGGGTCTGTGAAGATTCTGATCTGGGCCACCTTTCTCCGTGACCTTTGCTGAGCCCACCTTTGGAATCAAACCCACTAGAGAACACACTACGGTAATTAGTCTCTGCAAAGATCTAATATAACTTGATAAAGGCCTTACTTCCATTATTCCGTCTTTTCTAGGTTGTCAGATCTTAGGGGAACAAGTTCATTCTACATGAGGAACGCTAACCAAGGCTGTTCTGCAGTGTTCGCACTTTTAGAATGCGGTTCCTTCTAAATCTCGTTTTGAAAACTCTGTTTTGCTACCAGAATGTAAGACACACCCTACATTCACACACACAAAAAGTCATTTTTTGAATGGCCCCTTTTGCTTTCATTTTCTTTTCCCTCCTTTTCCAGTGAGCACTTAACTTACCAATAATCTCAGCAGATCACCCAGATAGCCTTCTGAGAAGATGGTGTCTGCCAGGCTGTGTCTTACGAATCCCTCTAACAAGATGGAAATTAAAGGACGGTCAGGGCCAAATGAGAGCCAAAGAAAAGAGAAAAAGGGAATGAAAGTGTGAAAGGGAGTGAGGTGATGGAGATGAGAGAAATGGTAACAAGAAGTAAGGCTTGGCTTGTGTTAGAGCAAGGGGAGGGAGAGAGAACAGAATTTCTTTTCACAACTGGGTGGACTGTGTCTCTCTCTAGCTGAACATCCAGAACTAAACTTAATTATTCTTAGAAACTGCCTTGCTCTCACCCAACAGATGGCATGGGTGTGTTTGCTAGCATAGTAACATATTTCACCATTAAAATACCAAAAAGAAAAAAAAATCAACATGCTTGTTGGTTGGTGTAAATTCAATGAAGTTGTTGGATATTTTAGTATACATAGCAAAGGGATGTACACTTAGTTTATGTAAATTGCAGCAAGCAACAGCCTGTTAATAAGGGTGTTATGTGGCAATATACCTACAAAGCCGTCTTTTTTTTTTCTTTTTTTTTGTAAAGGTACAGAATCATGAAGTGGAAAGAGCTTGGTTTTAATTGTGAGCCAGAAGGAGGAAAAAAACTCTAATAAAATACTGAGTATTCACTGTTCATTATTATAACATGAAAAGTACTAATCAGATTATACCTACAGTTGGAATTCGGTACTTCATTTGCAGCCAATTTCACAAGGGCTGAATTTTACTAAGTAAACTGGAATGTGCTGAAACCATGGTAATCTGACTTTAGATAAAAATCGCAGGCAGGTTTAGAACATGAGCTTTGAACAAACAGTCCCCTTCAAATCCAAGTGAAACAACAAAACAGCTTAGAGGTCACATTCTGTTTGACACTAACATTAACAATTTAGGAAGTCGATGTTGCCAGTGATCTTGCATCTTTGAGCACACATGCAGTTTAGAGAAGGGAGATGATTCAAATAACCCTCATTTTAATATGCATGTCAGCCCAAACGATCTAGTTAGTTCCCTTCCATTTTCCATTCACTCTCTGTCCCAACAGGCCCTTCACAAGCCCGACCTACTTGAAAGAAATCCTGAAAGTTCAAATGGTTACAAGCTGCAGCAATCCTAAATTTGTAGCTGTGCAGGCTACATGGAGCATAACACGTTTTAGGTTCTCTGAGGCCATGGATCTAAATACACACACTGCCAACAAGCTGGAAGCATTTCTCTCAACAGCTCTCGAAAACCTTAGAACCGTGATATGGAGCGAACTGCTTTTCACCTTCAGGATTTTTTGTGTTTAGTGGATGTAACAAGAGGGGGTGGTAGAGCAGTGGATGAGTTTTACGGCTGTGGAACGGCCAACGGCATGCTGTGGTGCCAAGCCACTGTTGGCCGCACCATCCCTCACTTTAACTAGTGTAAGCGCTCTCATGCTTTTATCTAAGCTTGGCCTAATTATTGGCAGTCAGAGCCCTGTAAATCAGGATTCCACAGAGCTGTCTTAAACTAGTCCGATGTACTCTGTTTCCATCTGATCTGACAACTCTAAGCTACTGTTTCCTCACACTGTTTAACTCAGACCACATTTGGAAGCCTCCCCTGCTTCCACCAGGTCGTAGACCCACATCCGTCTGGTTTAAATCTACTGTCCTGCCTTGTCTTGTTGATTAGACTTAGACTCAATATTGGTTCAAATCATTCTTTTTTGTGTCTGTTTTGTTTTGCTATTTTCCTAGATAATATTGCTGTTCAAATGGCTGTATATTGTTAAGACTTTTTTTTTAAACCACATTCATCAGCAGTGAGAAGCTTTAAAGTTTTATTAGTATCATAAAAACCTTTCCTAAATGAAACTACTTTTGATATGTGTTCATTCTGACAATGAGAATTTGTTGAGGGCTGTTGGAAAAGTGGCGGAATTTGTTTTTGAAACTGAAATGGGCAGGAAGTAATGACCCCAAAGTGCCTTTTTTCTCAACTCTGGTTACTCCTTTCTCTCCCCAGTCCCTACCTTCATCACCCCTAACACAAAGCCAATAGATAACATACTTGTTTCATATAATTTTTCTGGACATAATTCAGATAACTAAAGCAGACATTCAGCCTTAGTGTGGAATGTCATTTTCTGGAGCACATTTTAATTGAATGTCAAGATTCATGTCACTTACAAAAAATAAATAAATATTTTCAAAAAATGAGTAAAAAGCATAAAGCATGTGGAAAAACAAAATAAACTCTTATTTTTTCCCTAATATTAATATGTTGGCAGATAATTATATATTATCTAGCTTCTTATATTTATTAAATGAAAAATAGTGAGCAAAGGATTTAGAACCATGCCTAGTACTTTGTAAATGGTCAATAAACGTTACCTATTAATTACCTTATTTTTGCATTTGGAAAGTAATCCAATACGCAAGGTAATGCCACTGTTTAGAAGTACGCTGGTATGCGTTACAGTGGCCATCATCTGTTATCTTGAGTGAAGTCTGGAAATCAGTGCTTACCTATCAGCTTGGATGACTTATTTCAAATACCATTTATTTGGTGGAGAGGAAATTTGGGGATATAGTAATGGTGCTCAGACTCTGAATCCATAAAACAGTTTCACAGGATGGTTCCACTGTGTTTCCTTTCAATGATAAATAAATTTAGGAGATACATTTTACCTCTACTTACAGAATGAAGCTCGATTAAGAATAGTAAAAACTCTTGAAGATTTTGACCTGGGCCCAACTGAAAAGTGTGTGAGAGTCAACTCGGTGTCCAGTGGTCTGGCTGAAGAAGACCTGGCAACCCTCCTGCAGTCCCGGGTGCTCCCTTCCAGCTAATGCTCCCAAAGGTGGAAGGCCCTGAGGAAATTCAGTGGGTGAGTAGCTAATGCTGTGCTTTAATTAAAGACTCGGGTCCAGCTAAGAAGGAGTAGCAGAAAGGAAGGATTTGGGTGCTGCCGGTTGTGAAAATGCATACACAGAGAGCAAAAAGGAATTTAGAAAAAGGATTGAGCCCAAAAGACCATATTCTTCATGCAAGGAGAACCTGGTTTTCCCCAGAGTCTTCTATGGAACAATTCTACTCCTGAAATGCTGCTTCTGCTCTGTAACCAGATTTATGGTTTGGACAGAACAGCCTCCTCAATAAGACTTACAGAGCAGTCCTTGGAAACTAGCTTGTGTTGGATCATATCTTACACCGCTGCCAGGCCCTAACCCTCCACCCAGGAGAGCGGTGATGTAAATAGCCCTTGCCCAGATTCATTGAAGGACATCGTAGACAACGAAAGCACATTAGCCGCAAATGAAAAAATGAACCTAGAGGACGAGAGGTAAAGGTCACTCCTTGGGGCAAACAGAGGAATAAACAGGAAGCTTTTAACTAGTGGTTTTAATTAGCACAGATATTATTTCCTGAACAGTTTTCTAGTTCGTCCTTTTTAAATTGCTGACAGGTGTGTTTGTGTTTCACGACAGACTTTTCAGCCAATAAAAACCTGGCATGTCAAATTACTCACGAAAACTTTGAAATGGGCCTAATTATACTATGATTGTTTTCATTGTTAAAGTAGGGGGAGGTGAGATTTTATTTAGGGGTTGCTCTGATTCTGCAGGTCTCTGCTGAATAAAATAACATTCCATAGGACAGATAGCCCATGACACGTAAGTGCTGACAGCGTGGTAAGGGCGTGTAGACAGTGGTGATTTTGATGCCACATCTGGGATTATCTCTAAGACTGTGGCTGCAGCTGTAGCAATATGCTGAGTAGTTATAGCACCTGAGGGCACCGTTCACCTTTCTAATGCACGTGGAGACGCTGGGCCTGTGCTTTCCAGTGCCGTGGCTGCCTGCCACATGTGGCTACTGAGTACTTGAAATGTGGCGAGTCCAAACTGAGATGTGCTGGAAGTGTAAAATACACATGGGATTTTGAAGACTTCATAGCAACAACCCCCCCCAAAAGAAGAATGTAAATTATCGCATTAATTTTTATACTGATTACATGTCGAAATGGTAATATTTTGGATATATTGGGTTGAAAAAAATTGAAGTTAAATTCACCTGTTTCATTTTAATCTTTTATTGTGGCTACTGGAAAATTCAGAATTACATACGTAGCTGCCATTCTTTTTCTATTGGACAGCTCCCTCCTGGCTCCTTCTTGAAGCCCGTGTTCAAGGATCCACATTTGCTTTCTAAACTGGAGTTCTCCTCGGAGGTCATACCTCAGAGGCCAGGAGATACTGGTTTTGCTAGGTTAATGTCTTCAAGGGCTCCTACCCCATTCAAATGTGTCTTAAGTTGATTGAAATGAAATCCGAAGTCACTGTTCCCTTTTGGTTTCATAGTTAATGCCTATTTATCACCGTTATTACCCTCATTTGGGAGTACCCACCCCAGCCTTGAGCTACGGCTTCTGTTCGGCTTCTGGTCGCTGTTTTAAAATCCCTGGATGTGAGTAACATACCGAAATCTAAATAGGATTTCTAGTTAACAGAAGTCTTTCGGGCTGTTTATTTTTCCTCTCCGTTTGTATTTATGTGAAGCATAAAACCCAGAGCCTGATGCACAACTGAAAGATGGGCTTCCTTGTTTTCTTTTGTGTGAGAATCTCTTGCTGGCCTTTTGTCGCTAGTGTGGGTTCTTGTTTGACTGGCACGGCTTATTGGACTATAACAAGCATGACTCTGCCTCCTTTGTCGTGGGACAATTCTCCCACAAATCCCGAACAGTGTGCATTCTTCCAACACACTATTGGGTGTGCACTGGAATTGAAAGAATCGCTGAGCCCTGCTACTTCATCTCCTCCCCAACCTCTTTGTGATTTTTTTCCCCTTCTTTTCCTCCCCCTTACCCCCCAGTCCCCTCCACCTCGCTGAAATGAACACTTTACCAGGCCGGAAACATTTAATCGTCTCCTTTTGAAAAAATTAATTGAAACTTCTCCACTAGTTACCTTTGTGTTAGTACTTAATGCAATTTTTTAAGAAAGAAGGGGAGGAGGAGGAGGATGGGCTAGAATATTTAATTTTTAAATGCCTCTATGGCTTAAAAACAAAAGGCGTTAGAAAATTTTCTCACTAAAAAGGAATATATTGTAAAGTGTTTACCTAGTTTTAAACTTTATGACTTTTTGTTGTTATAACTATTATCACAAAGAATGGGGCAAGTAGCATTGCAAGTTTTGTTTTCATGAGAAAAAAAATGCCTCCGCTGCATATGTCACACCAAAACCACTGACGTTTCACTGCCTACTTTCTAGCTTAAATGTGACATGAATTATGTTTTATTTTCATTCACATGGACTAGTTTACATTTTGTCCCCTTAAATCGTAGCCTTCTTTCTTGCTATTTTGGTTGAGTTATTCCTTCCCTTGCAAAGTTACTAAGGAGGTGATGATGATGGTGTCGGAGGAAAGGAGGGGGCAGTGGGAGCAACTGGGAATAATTCTTCATTACTGAAAGCTGTGATTTATTTTAGCCTAATTGTAAAGTTACTGCAAATTGCTCAAAAGCTTTTTAAAGATCCCGGTGATTAGATTTTTTAGGGGGGTGCTACACAGGCAAGGAGGGGGCAGCTAAAAGGGGAAATAACACCTCTAATCCTGCTTCTGGTAAATAGGCTGCTAGCTTTTAAAATGAGTTTCCTTTCTATTAGTCAGAATATTATGCTAAGCCTTAAGCATTAGTTTTTTTATGTTGCCATAGCAGCCCTATTCCTGCAGGGTGGTGACCTGCGATGATTACAGTACAAAGCTTATAGGGTCTTGAAACCCCCTTTGAAGATGAAAAGTCTTTGATGGTTTATATTTATGCAAATCTCTTAGATATGATTTACCCAACTGAGACTGAATGGAGAGATGATTAAAATTCCCTTTTCCTTTGATATCCATTAATGGCTGAATATTCCTTAAATTTAAAATGGATATATATGTTTTCATCTTTATTTACAAAAATTTCTTTGTCATACCTGTGTGTGTGTGTGTGTGTGTGTGTGTGTGTGTGTGTGTTTTAATCTCCCCACATCTTATTAGATCTAGATAGACATAATAGATTTACAATTTAGAGTATGGTGAGGTTTTTTTCCTTTTGAAAAGGGGGGGAAGGATCTGTGCAAGAGCTTTTGTATGTTTCCAGATGATAGATTTTGGAATTTGGGCTACCCCACTGGCAGCCCAGAGCTAGCTGTGAACTGGTCTCATGGAAAAAATTGGTGAGCTTTGGTCTTCAAAGAATTAAACTTCCTTTTTAAGGTCTTCCTAGGTAAGCTAAAAAATTATGAAGAAAACCCTTCTGAACAAAGGGTAATGGTGCTATAATGAATAATATGGACTCCATGTAGAAGGCTGCTGAAAATACACTGATGTCAGTGCTGGGTATGAAACAAAAACAGAGTGGCAGGTAGGGCAAAGCTGCATTGTTTTAGGGGCCTACCACTTGCGTTTTAAGACATGAGGGCAAGAGGTCTTAAGTAAATACATTTTCAAGGAAAGCATTTAAACTTCAAGAATCTCTCCTTCCAGTTCTAACTCCTAGGCCTCAAATTGTTCCTTTAGGGGAGAGGAAAAAAAACTTATAATGCTTGGGGTTTTACTATTTAGTTTGACGGAAACTTGGTTACCTTTTTTCTTTGGTCTTTTCTTTCTTTCTTTCTTTCTTTTTTTTTTTTTTTTAATTTTTTGTGTGGACGAAAGAGTCTGTGTGATATTACTTCCTCAGGTCAAAGACTTAAATACGACTTCTACATCTGCATTTGAGTGATTGTACATTTTTCCTCCACTAATCACCTATGACATTTTTGATTTTAGTTTTCAGACAAATTTTCGTTCTACTTAAAAGGCCGAAAACTTGAACAACCTATGAATTTAATCCCTTTTGTGGAAACTGCAATGGGTTTGCTCAATTTTAAGGTAAGAAAACCATAATATGGCTGAGAAGTTAGTATTCATTTCTAAAGAGAACTTTTGTTTTCAATTTTAACATCTACTTAAAATATTTTCCTAGAAAGATTTATAAGCATAGTAAACCTTGAGCACAATTTATTATCTGTAATTATCCAAAACCAGGTCGTGAGCATCTTAGAAAACAAAGAAATTGGCTAAATAGCAGGGAAAAACTTCCCAGTCCTAAATATTTAAATGAAATATTTATAGATTCCTAGCAATAATTTTAATTAAGTAATCACTATGTAAATATATGCTTTTAATTATTACATTTATAGATTAAATGTGCATGAAAATTTATTTTGTCACCCTTATGAATTAACTTTCAATTATTCTTTTGTAACAATTGCCTTTTATTGGGAAATTTTCTGGCCTCTTTGTAGCAACATTATCCATAATGTCTAGTTGATAAGATTACTGTTTGTTAGTATATACCAATAATTTGAAGTATATTTCAATTTACCATGTGAGAACATAAAATATTTCCTAATATACATTCAGGAAGATTAGCTAAACTAAGTGTTTTCCAGCATTGCATGGCTGCATTGAACTGTTTGCCTTAACGAATTCATAGCTAGCTTGTAAAAAAATCCCTTTATCAGTGGTCATTTAAATTGTTTTCCAAAACATGCCTCACATTCCACCTGACTTGTGAACATTAATGTAGCCCCCCATCTCAGAGGGCAGGAGAGAAGAAATCTCTAAAAGCAAAACGAAACAAAAAGACAGTTGAATTGTACTGGAGAGGTAATACGTGAGCAAACGCTCGAGAGGAAACTTTGAGACCCATTGGATCACTCGGGAGGGGCAGAGTGCAAATGTTTGGGAAGCTGCTTCAAGCTCAGTGATCAAGGCTGTTTACACCAGTAACCACAAATTCTTCCAGCCCGCTCTAGAATTCTGGGAATATAATCAAAGTATATCCCTTCGGTGCAACTAGAATCTCATAATGATTCAATATTTAGCATCGTTTCACCATTTCGTTCCATAATGTACTTAGAAGCACTTACAACCCCTGAGATTAACCAGCAGTATCCTCACCCATTTCTCGTGTACCCCCCCCACCACATACACATTAGCATGCTGTATCTCCACCTTTGTGGATGCAGCTATGTCTACGATGAATGTTGTTCATCCTTACTCCACACAGAAATATCCAAGTTGCTTCTTAGTACATCTTGGATGACTTGTTGCATTTTTGTTTTCCCCTCTGGCATTGTAGATTTTTGTATTGTATGTCTTGAATCCTAACACCATTTACCAAGAAATTTTGATCCTAATGCAAATAATCCAATTGGTTCGATTTTAAAATTCTTTCCTTCTCTCCTGTGGCTTTATGTTTACTGTTTGAGAGTCTCTTAAAGCAAAAAAAAAATTTTTTTTTTTTTTGAAAAATACAAATAATTTATAGTACAATCAGAATGCGTTAACTCAAAGTTTTTCTCTAGGAATTGAATGACCTACAATTTGAACATTATAACTATATTAATATATGTTAACAACTATATTAATACAATCCATTAAGCAAAGCAAATATATACAACATACTTATCTTGGACAATATTAAATACCTTTCAAGAGGAGTACATTTAGGCTGCATTTTTAGGACTGCTTTCAGCTAAACTGTGTTAAGAGTTGGATCTTTCTGTTACCGAAATATGCTTCTGCTTCGTGCATTTCTGTGAGATTTGGTTCTTTTCTGCTCTTTTACAGGCAGTGTGTGAAGAAGCGGTAAAGACAGGTCCTCAAGTGGGTCTTTTTCTAGATGCAGTTGTTTTCGGAGGAGAAGACTTTCGAGCCAGCATAGGTGCCAAAGACTCTTTCTCTCCCCATCCCTCTCCGTCTCTCTTTCCTTTCTGTGTATATGTGTACATATTTTGTCTTTGCCCCTTCATGAGCGGACATTTACATGACAACAATTATTTGCCAACAATGACAGTGGTGTTTCAGGTGAATGGACAACACTTCCTGATAAGTTAGGACACCTCATAGTTGTCCTGCTTCCAGAACACGACATTACTACTTCTGTTCATTATAAAGTAATTAATAAAAAGCCTGTTGCAGCCTCAGACGTGTTCAGGGATATATGGCATCTACTTTGTCCATAATAAGTATATTATGCAAACAACCTCTCTGTTGCTTAAATATTTTGTTTTTGCTCCAGTCTGAGTGCTATCTAGGCTTCTAACGTAAATTTAAAGCCATTCCACATTTGCTTTAAGGAATAATTTTCTACATTAAATGTAGTATATAAATATTATTTAAAATAGATCTTAAATTCCTCCTAAAATATATTTCAGAACTTTTCTTATTACAAAATATTTGTCGAGATAGTTTGCTTGTTCTCACTGGTCTTGCCCACCCTGCGGGCACCATCCCTCCAATCGGGGTGCATGTATAACTGAAGACTTTGGGTGACTAGATACTATGGGTACATCTAGAAAAGAGGCCCAGGCCATGCGTGTTTCAGAACCACAGTCCCAGTGACCTGAAGACAGGAACTTTCTCTGGGCAAATATAAACAGACACTCCCCCACCCCCAGGGTGAAAAAAAGGGACTTATTTTAATACCAGTCTTTCCAGGAGACTTTTGTGTCTCCGACAGCTTAGTGGACACTTTCTGCCTCTCTCAAAACGAGTGCCCTTTTGTTTCCCCAAGTTCTCCATCCAAACCCTGAAGCCGCAGTATTTGGCTCAGCATCTCAGTTATAACAGGGCACTGCAACCACAGCACACGGGATTCTGTGCTCAGAGAAGTTAACCATTTTCTTGCACAGCTGCTTGGCCACCTTTTATGATGCTGCCTTTGGACTGACACTTTCCAAGTGATGACAAGAAGGAAAAACGTACCAGAAGTTATTTGCGACCTATCAGTCATTGGCGATTCTATCTCCTGACAGGGAGAGGGCCTTTTCTTAACACAGCACAAGTAATTATACTGAAAGATCCCTTGCAAGTGACACATATGAGCTTTAACTCTGCCTGCACATATCCCTCTCTTTATTTATATTTGAATCATTATTTCGGGTGAATAGGGAACACTTCCTGTTTTATATATAAATCACTGGGGAGCCATTCTCAGGAAGACATAGAAATCTCTACAGACTGAGTTTTTATAATAGATGTGTGGGTTCAGTTTCCAAAGTTAACGTCTCCTTTTTCTGTTAACATCCCATCCTCAGGTGCAACAAGTAGCAAAGAAACCCAAGATTTTTCTACGCCCGGCAAAAGATTGTTGTTGTAGCGAAGGCCTTTGGTCTGCAGGCCATAGATCTGGTGTACATCGACTTTCGAGATGGAGAGGGGCTTCTCAGGCAGTCAAGAGAAGGAGCTGCCATGGGATTTACTGGTATGATTCTTGATGACATCTTAGAAAGTAGTGTCTAGATTTGTGAACATTCCAGAAAAATAGAAATTTAACCAGAAATTAGTGTTCCTAATGCAGCCAGGTAGCTCGTATACTTATTCCATTATTTAAAACATGAAAAAAATCCATCCAGAGCAAGAACCTACCAAGCAAATTATCAGGTTTTTCTTTGGCTTTGCAAGGCAACAAACTAAGCACTTATTTTATTTTCTCTTTATATTAGTGACCATTTTTTTCTGTCCTCGTAAGTGTTTTGTTGCAGCTTTTGCTGACAAGGAGAAAGATGAGGGTATTACTGAAGTGTTTTTGAATGAACTGCCATAGCATTTGGGCTGATGGGTAGAAGAAACATTTCCTCAAATAGTCGAAATGTTAATTCATTTCTTTAAAAAAATTTGGTGATATCTTTTTTGACTTTTTCACTCATAGCTAGATTTTTATTCTTCAGCCGCTGCAAGCCCCTCCTTCCTCTCCCACCTCCCAGTAAGTGTCTCTGCACCTGGCAACACCTACGGGCATTGGCTGGCACTAAGATCAGCGGGTCCCTCATAATCCGGTCCTGGAGCGAGAGCGGATATCTGTTGATTGGTGTGCCCGATCACTCAGGTCCCCAGGAGCCCCGGGAGCAACTGAAAATTGTGTTTTTGCAACAGAAATCTATTTTTGAGAAACCACAATGGGATTCTATACCCAAACACGTGTCTGCAATTGCATGCACACACATTCACACACATGCAACCATGGATTAAAAAAAACACTATACTTTTATTATTCGTTCATCTGCTGCAAGTTCTAAGAATATCCTGATCAGAAATGTACCAAAATAATAAGGAAAAGAGACCAGCATCCATGCTATCCCTTTTGTATATATATTTGAAATGTGTCTAGTTAGGGGTTACCAAAAGAAACATTTCTTAAGGTGCCTGACTTTAAATGTAAAAGGTATCTTAATGGATGATGATTTAACCCAAAATAAAATTAAAAGGCTTAAGAAACAGTTTTAAATATTATATTAGAATTAAATAAAGCTCTGACATTTTATTTTGTGTATTAACATAGAGTCAAAACATGACCCCACAAATTTGTTTTATATATAAATAAGTACATAAATGTGATCTCTTATAGGGAAATATTTTTTAATTGATTTGAAATAACTTGTCTTTTGTGATTGAATTAGGGACCAATTGAACTATTATTAAATGAATCTTCCCTACACTTAATAGTGACTGAGAAAAAAAGAGTCCCTCCACCCAAGCCCTGGGGTTGTCCTCGTCCCCGTGACCTGTTAAACCTGCCTGTTTCCAATGACTGGTTAGGACACAGACCAAATAGGAAAGTTGGAGAAAAACTCCATGAAATCTATCTAATAGACCCTGATGTCGTTGGTCGAAAATGTGTGGCATTGGTTGCCAAGCAGCCAGATGTTGTTCTGAAATGGGCACTAATGCAATAAAAATAGAAAACAATGAATTGATGTGGGCCTCTGTCGCCATCGCTCAGTAAAACCTGGGTGTCCTCAGCTTCCTCTGGGGTAAAGGTTTGCTCCAGAACTTATAAAGGAGTTTGAGAATTTCTCCAAGATGCAGGGCTGAATTAAATTGGTCCCTAATTCAATCGCAGAAGACAAGTTATTTCAAATCAGATTTAAATTTCGAGACTGTGCCCAACTCAGCATGAGGAGCTTATGGGCTTGGCACTATTGTTTCTCAACAACAGGGAGTATTAAATCACAACACACACACAAAATGGAAGAGGGGAATGGGAGGCACAGAGGGTACAGTGCCCATTATATATTCAAGTGACAAGTCAGTGAAGTAGGGCTATACTTTATAGCCATTTTCCAATTTTTAGAAAGAGGCCTTTACTGTCCCAATTATATTTCTACATATCAGTAAAAGGTAATTTGTTTGATAAGAGATGAAATTATTTGTACTATTTTTAAACAATAAATGATTTAAGGAGTATGTTAGGCCACTTATGATCTGTTTGTCCTAATTATTTGTCATTTAATTGCCATACCTTGGCTTTGAACAAGAAGAAAGGAGAGGAAGGAAGGAAAGAAGGAAGGAAGGAAGGAAGGAAGGAAGGAAGAAGGAAGGAAGGAAGGAAGGAAGGAAGGAAGGAAGGAAAAAAAAGGAAAGGAAGAAAAGGTTCACATCCTATCTGAAGCAGGTAGTTGAAAGGCTTAAAATCCAATGAAAGTATTGTGTAATCCATAACACTGATAAGAATCAATCTATGTTATGAGGATTTTCTGTACTTTTAAAAATATATATATATATATATTTTTTTTAATGAGTGTTTTTTAAAAGTTAGCCATGCATCAAACAATGGGTTATAGTTTCTTTTCTGCAGTCATTGTTTCACAGAGCCACAATCCATATAGATACAATTTAAATCAATTTGTTAGCTATATAAATGGCTATTAACTTTAGGAATTATTTTTATAAAAAGAAACCAGAAAAAGTCTTGGAATAAAGCTTTAACAGCTGACTTGGTCATCACAGTTACTCCAGTACTACATGCTGAGAAGAAAGATTATAAATATGAAGCACTATAGGTTTTCTTCTTTTTTTGCAGTCTTTTGTAGAAGACAAAAATGACACCATCATACAGTTACCTAAAAGACTTGACAGGTATTGATTTAAAGCATGATATATCAAGTGGTACTGTAAAAAGGATTTCATGGTCATAAATTTTAATGTCTTCCAATTTTGCACCCTCTCAGTAACTTGTCAATAACAACTCTCCTGTATAAAATATTTGCTTCACTTCTACATGGCATTAAAGTCTGATGTGCAGTCATTGGGATATATAAGATTTGACAAAAGATAACTTCACATATGTATGTTCATAAATTTCTAAAACCTTACACATATCTTAAAATTACCCAAATGTGGGTACTTGCAAGCCATCAGTAGTTTCATAGTATTTTAAATAGTTCATTTTGCTCCTCAAATCATAGTGTCTGTACCAAGAAGTTCCCATGAAATCTCGCTTTTTACTTGTCAGTGTAAATTATGTACATAAATTATAAAATTCAGGACTAACAATTAGTACAAAATGACTACCAGAACTGACATCCTTTATTAATAATATTGTAACAACTATTGGATTACTTAAATATAATTTCAATACCTACTATTGAAAACAGCTCTCATTTGTCATCGCTGATGTTATTTGTTCCCAGAAATTACTCCTCAAATTTAAAGCTTCTTATTTATACAGACTTTTAATGTTTTATTTGTATGCTGACAGATAAGAATGGAATAGCCATGTGAGGGTGTTTTAATTATGCCACCATAAGAAAAAATATTGCTATATTTTTTCACTTAAACTCATTTTCACGAAATACTAAAAAAAATTTTACATTCTTTTTTATTTGATAGAATAATGATAGTAAAACATCAAGAATATTATTTTTACAGGCTAAATGTTAAAACAAAAGCAAAGCGAATTGGAATACCAACAAATATATTGAGCAGAATAAATTATCATTTAGTGTGCATTCATTTTAAAGAACCAAATATGTCCATTATTTTATCGTGTAATAAAATATGACATCATTATTATAACATTATGTTTCATTTCATTAATGATCTTATTAGATTCTACTCTTCCCTGATTGTTAAACTTTTTTTAATGACTGCATGATTTCATAGAATCCTGTGTCTCCTATCTTTGTATAATGTTTTTATTTAAGATTCTTAAACTTCAGAAAGAAGCATAAAGCTTTATTAAAGCTATTACTACAAAGAGAAGATTTCATCTGGGATGACAATTAGCTATATAAAAGGGATTTTCTTTATTTCATAAGAAAAAAGGGAAAATCCGGTTATGTTTTAGGATAGAGAAACTTTCTGTAATTTTTATTTAAGCACTTTTAAATGGAGTAATTTAGGGACAACAGTGTTCAAATCTGCCTTATATTTTACTGTACCAAATAAAATTTTTCATTGAAATCAAATTTTCTATTAGTCATTAGATATGGCATACTATATTTACCTAAAGAAAGAAAATTAAATATATTATTATAAGACACTTTGTTATTAATATAGTTATGATGTCTGTTTCTGTGAGCTTTTTGAAAACTAATGGACTACTTCTAAAATAAATTATAGAAGGTGAGATAATAGTACAAAATAAGCCAAAGGTAACATAAAATTGGAAAGAATTAACATACAATTTTTCTTCTGCTTTGCCTCAAAATAATCACTCTCATTTGCAGACAATGTCCTTTAAAGTACCAGCCAAAACAGTTTATTCAACGAGCTGCCTAGTCAATCCACCTGTAACTAAAATGAGAGATTATCTGCACCAAGGTGGTATTTCTATAGGATCGGAAACACAATCACTCGCATTGTTGTATTTGTCCTTGTGTGGCATTCTGGAAAAGCCTGCCCGATTGCCGTTATTTTCTTTTTAAAATGTTCTAAACTAATGAGTTATTTTACATACAGTCTGTGAGGCATTCAGGAGCCTTGAGTGGCCGAGGCATTTTGTCTGAACATCTGTTTGTCGTTTGTGTCCCGGTGTTATCGATCTTCTTGCAGGTAAGCAGGTGATACACCCTAGCCAAATCGCGGTCGTCCAGGAGCAGTTTTCTCCTGCCCCTGCAAAAATTAGGTGGGCCGAAGAACTGATGGCGCCTTTAAAGAACATCAACAATTAGGAAAGGTAAATGTTTTGTTAATGCCTTGGATGAAACTTGGTGTTTCAAATACTATAGGGAACAATGAAAAAAATTATCGTTTGAATGATTTTTTTAAAAACTCCTATTTTTGTGAGGAGGGTTTGTATTGGGGAGGACGATATTCATCAGTGAGAAATTCGCTTACGGTAAATCTGCCCTCCCATGTTCCTAAATATTTCACCAACTGGCTCTCAAGTCTCTCGTTTTATTCTTTTCATAAACTATGTTGGCAGCCTATGAGAAAATAGGAGTCTGTTTCGTTTTTCTCTATGGACTCGGATGCAGCGTTCATATGAAAATAATTTTAGATCAAAGTGAGAGCAAGTTGTAATGAAATAAACACAGTTTGATCAAATGGTTCTTGTGGAGAGGAGAAATAAATCTCAAGTTATTTTAATTTGGGGGGAGTACAAAAATCTCCTTCAGTTTAGTCATTTAAGAGTGGGAGGTTGAATATGTGTTTGTACCAATTTCTGGACCTGAGATTTGGATAGAATGGAAAGCAAATTAACAGTGGAGTACGGTTGTTCCTAATTTAGTGCATCATTGAGCCTCGCGTTTCCTGCTCTGTGGGTTTCTGCTATGTAAATATTGCAGTGGTGATGCGCAATCTGTCTCCACTTTGTGCCAGTAACACTTAAATTAGGTGTCGCCTGAAGGAAGATTTTATGCTAGTTGCAGCATTGTCAGTTAATTATCTTAAAGGTTATTTGCAGTAATACCGTGTGCCTCTTTTCAAGAGGATGGGGGTAAACTTGCATTTATAAATCCATCTTAGAGGTAATATCTAAACTCGATCTTGTTACTTACATAAGGAGTGAGGTTTTGATACCTACAATGAGGACCTACTTAGGGGAGAAAGAATGTTGAAAAATTATTAAGGTTCTAAAGGTTAAATAGTCCCCCTTACCAAAAAAAAAAAAAAAAGTCAAAACTGGTTTTCAGGGTGAACTGATGACATAATGGCAGTGAAAACACATGAAAATCCGAGAACTTCTCTTCCTTCTTCTCACTACGGATAGCTGCCTTCAATTCTGACCATGCCCACTGTCACACACACGCCCGCTCATCTTGGCACAAACTTGCACTTAAAATCAAAAGGCAGAATATGTGATATTGGAAACATCCCATTTGAACTTATGCCACTTTCAGGATAAATAGCATTCTTTCATTTCAAATCAGTATTGGCCATCGGAAAAACCTTGTGGTTCATAGAAAAATATTTTTAAGTTGACATTGTGTTTTATGTCTACTTCTGTATCTTGACCCGAAAATCCAGATCCTCAAACACAGATGCTTACCTAGAGAGAAGAGCCATGTACTTTTTCATTCACATATGCAAATAACTCCATCCACTCTACTCTCTTGCACGCTTGCCTGTGCACACACTCACTAAATGTTCGACACCTCTGTGTGTACCTTACACCAGCTAAAGACTTGACTTGCCTGCGATAAATACTTCCTACTGAAATAATAAACTGAAGCAGGATATGGACCATCAAAATGGCAGACCAAGCTGAGTCCCAGTCCGGGCCAACACTGGCTCCATTAACTGTCTACACTGTGTTTCACATTGAATAATATCAAAGGATGCCACTTGACATTGTAAGCAGCTAGGGATATGGAAGAGGTTACCCTAAATTCCACTAGCCAGCAAGTAAAATTCAAACTAGAAACACACTCTTTTAATGGCATTTAAGGTCTTAAATGAAGAAAAAGAGAAACACAAACAAACAAACAAACAGAGAATGCTTTTTCATTGTATCTTGTTGTTCCTAGGGGAAATTGTCTCAAAGCGTCTTTGCTTTTTGATGTAGCAACTTAAATGTTAAATTCTGAGCCTTTTTTTTTTTTTTTAAGGAAGAAATGCCCTCTCGTTGGGGCATAAGCTTTCACAATGGTGTGGCAGCTTTTCTTAACATAAAACTGCAGAGAATTAGAGCAGAAGGGGACTAACTATTAGCTCATTTCTTTCCTGCCCCATTCGTGTAGGTTTGTTTCCTACAGTAAATTCTCCTGGTGCTTTGTCCAGCAAGGTTTAAATGATTCAAGTAATGGGGCTTCCAGTGGGGACATATGGTTATTTTATCCAGTTTGCATGTTTCTTTTACTCTGCCTATAAATTGGCTGGTCACAAAAATTGGGTCTGCAGGTAGGTGACTTTGGGTCTTGAGGGGTCTTGGGGTTTAAATAATGTGAGTTCTGTTTGTAAAGATTTAGTATAAATAGGTTGCTCAGTTGTATAAAGTATTGCTTCCAACAAACATCTAATCTGTTTTATTTCAAACGTGAATCACTGATGAAAACATACACCCTCAGATACTTTCTTTGTCCAAAGCACAGGTGATTCTGTCAACGATGGGAAACTGATGGTTTGTGTCCTAGTGAGACAGTTATAAATTTCTAAAAGACACTACCCATGAAAATTTCATTCAAGTATTTAAGTAGAAATGACCCAAGAAGGCAAAATTATATATCTTTGCTTTTCTCTACTTTCTGCTCCTATCTTAAATTACATACCACCCTAACACAAAAGGTATAACTGAAATTCATAGTTAATGCTGAGTAATTGTGTCTTCAATAGTAATAATGTTTATTATTGTTATGTAGTTACAATAATTATTATTCAAAAAAAAAGTTCTACCTTTTCTTCCTGTCTTCTCCAAATAATGAAACTCAGGGGAATACTTAGATCATGAGTAAATAAATGATTGGGGTTCTGTCTTTCATATCACATGAAATTTTTTGTTTGTTTTATTTTAATTGGAAATTCTAAGAAAATAAAGTTTGATGCCCTTAGTCTAATGTCAGGTGAAAATACATTTAAAAATAATAATGTGCTCATATAATCTGTCACTGTTTGACAGGTAATGATACTTGTGACTGCTTTGATTCAGGAAACTAAAGATATTTACAGGCCAAAGAATTCTACCTGGTATAACAGTCCCCAATAATAAGAATTAGGCTATAAATTAACATTAGGGACTGAGGTCAACTTCTCCTATTAAAATCTGTTGGAGAATGTTTAACATTCCACATACTCTATGTTCCTATTTTAATTCCCATAAGCTAAAATATTTCTAATTTAGCTGACATCAGTTGTGAGGTATATATCCACAATATCAATCAAACTTGATTCTTTCTTCCAAATTTCCAGAAAAAGATATTTTGAGATGCCAGCTGTATGTCATTAATTATTTTAGCTTTGAATTATTTGATAAGATACTTTAGCCAGGATAAATCACTTCTATATGATTTATTTTAAATTTATAAAGGATTTTCTTAAAAGTTAATTTCATTTTTATGTCACGTTTTCATAATGTTGTTTCCAATAATATCTGAAAATTCTCTATTAACTGATTTTAAAATTGCTTCTTAAAAATGTTTTTAACAGGCTTACAGTCGATATATTTCTTATCGACTAAGAATTGTATGTACTATAAAAATTAGATCATTGAAATGGAAACATCTCAAGCAAACAATTAGTTAATATTAGTTGATATCAGTAAAAACTATAATTTGTTTATAAATATATAACATACATATTTATACTACATATACATTTATGTATGTATGATATATATTTTTCCATTTCTATATTATAAACTCAGCACTAAATTTTTTCTCTTTTCGTATTCATCACTTCTTGGGCAAAAATGACAGCTAAAGGAAGTAGTTGTTTTTTAAAAATGATTGATAAATCCAAGAAATCTTAATATAACAATTTACCATTTCTTCCCAAATAGAAGCTCTAACAGGAAAATGTGAAAGAATAGCAAAATGAATTATTACACGTGATCAATTTTTAAAGGTACTCTGCTAGAATATTCATATCTCTGCAGTATCTGGCTACGAATATGGCTTTGCTTCATTTTCAGTTTTCCAAAGACTCTGTTTTATTCATATCATTGCCATAAGTGTTCTATTTGGTTTTGCAAGGATTTTGTTTAACTTTTTCAAGATTGTTTCGTTTGTTACAGCTTCACAAGCTGGCTAAAAACCAAGAAAGGGGAAGTGTTATCTTTAAAATCCAGGTTCAGTTAACCATTATGAAGGTCAAAAACAAGGTCATTACCTGACAGAACTGTAAACAACACATATAAAAGAAACATTCTCATTTCACTGGAGCAAGCAATAATGCAAATTAATAAGTTTATATTCATAAACAGATCCTCTACTGGAATATAAATTAGGAATGTATCTTAATAAAGAAGATAAAGTAAGAGTTCTTTTTCCTCATGTAAGTCTTTTCATCTAGCAAATTGCAAAGAATAAAACCCCGCACACCAGCATTGAAAGCAAATTATTTTCATAGGTATCTGATTAGGGCTCACACACCTTTCATTTGTGTTTCCAAATGCAGGGCTTTACAAAAGAAACACTTTTTGGTCCAGATGGCCTTCTAGAAGGCTCCCCGAGAGAACTCAGAAGTCTCTCTAGCCAAAAATCTTGTTTCCGCTTATTCAAGTGCCAGAAATCCCACTGCCGCTCTTTCACGCAGATCAAATAACCCATCTACAGATTTGGTTGTTGTCTTTGTCAACTGAAAGGGCTGATTCCACTAATAGACAACAGTGTGCCCTCCCACACCCAGGCTTCCTCCCACCCACAGCCTTCCCCGCTTCATTTGTAAGCAGGAATATTAAAACCAGAACCAAGTGATTTTAGAGAAAATGAAAGTTGAAGGGACATAACTCTACTTTTGAGGTTCTTACTCATTGCATTTTCTCTCTTTATTCCCATGTTTATTGAATATTGTTAGAACTATATGCCATCATTTTGACTTTAAAAAGTCAATTCTTTAAAAAGCTGAGGAACTGCCAGTGATAACTTTAAGGTTAATTTGATTAACAACAAATTGCATATTTTGAAACATTTAAAGTAAGGCAAGACAATTCTAGTGCCAATCATATTCTATTTCACATGGTTTTAGTGGAAAGCGGCTGGTCTAGAATTAGAGGATAAATTTTGTATATTGCTTAAATCTGATAATCTAAAGTTGTTTGCTTCATCCTTAATTTATAACACATTCTTGAGGATATTTTAATCAAAATATTTTTATTCTGGTTTATATTTTTCAGGAATTTTTTTGCTCAGTTT
Source organism: Eonycteris spelaea (assembly GCA_003508835.1). Taxonomy (NCBI): domain Eukaryota; kingdom Metazoa; phylum Chordata; class Mammalia; order Chiroptera; family Pteropodidae; genus Eonycteris; species Eonycteris spelaea. The sequence continues at coordinate 11,285,406 of PUFA01000047.1, forward strand.
CAATTAAGTAGGGTAATTCTTTAACTGGATGAAATCTCGAAATTTTCTAGTCAAATCTCTTCAGTTTACAGCTTAATACATCAAGACCAGCAAGGGTTTGGAAGTTGCCCGGGTCACTCACAGCCAAGGTGACGATGGAGTCCCAACCAGAATTCTGGACTCACTGGGTAAATAAAGATATGAACATATTGCATAAATGTGGTTTCACTTGGATCACAGTGAATCCCCACATTAACGACCAAAGCTATAGATAGAGCCTTAAAACTATTTAGTCATAAGCAAATGTAAATTTGGTTAGTTCAGATTAGTATCTTTTTGTTAGTCATACACTCCCCCCCCCCCCCCGCACAAGCAGAAACTGATGAGGAAGAACACAGGGTATCTATGTGCCTTCCCAGCCATTATTCCCCACATCGCTCCCTCATTCACAATTCTGTCCTGTGCTTGTCCACCCCCTGGCCCCAGAATGACTTCTTGGCTCTGATCACTGCAAACCCCATTCTCTTTCATTAGCCATCATTCATTCCCTCTCCCGAGGTAGACTGGAAACTCTCAGAGCAGGACTGGGAGCCTTTGGGAAAGAGGCCATATCTAGCCCCAACCTCGGCTTCATCTCCCTCAAAGGACAGGTCCCCAGGATCATATTCTAGTTACCCCGGTGGTCACACAAACACAATATGGCTTTCAATGTCTTTAATAGAAAGATCCAAATAAGAGCCATGAAAGAATGGTTTTCCTCCTTAGACATCTTTCTTTTCCTTTTACAGTATTTCTCCTTCTTAGTACCCATGGCTCTGTATATGTGTTTCTATGTATCTTTCCTGTTCCTCCCTCATTTTCCTTTTTTTCTTTATAGCTCTCTTTTTTTTTCACCATAATCATCTGTACATCCCACCACCATCTCTTGCCTTCTCTCCTTTAACTGATTATAATAAAGAAATTTAGAGCATTCTTTTAATTTTTGTTGTAATAAATAATTTTGTAATTCTTTTTTGTATTAAAAGCAGGTAAATGAGATTTTATTTTATTAAAACATAGAAATCAAGATTTTGTATAATACTCCTCTTTTTTTTCCATTTTAGGTTAGTGGAGCTTAATGAAAAAAAAAGGGGGTGGGGACTTCTAATCACTACCCTACAGAATTCTCTCTTTTGTATCAACTTACTTCCCTGCATCATCTTGGACAGAAATAGGTACACAATACACATTTAGTAAATACTGTTTAGCTAACTGGTTTCTAAATTTCTGACAGTGCTAAAAAAAAATTATTCGTTCTGCTTTTAACAGTACATGTGATACTGACCTTTTGTTTCCTTCCAGAAAAATTGAATGGAAAAAAATCTCAGTAATTATTCCATCAGTTAATATTATCAGTTAGTTGTATATTAGTAAATTCTTTAAAGTTCAAAGTGCCTGCCAGTTAATATTTGTTCATTTAGATGTGTTTCAAAGAAAGAATAAGCCTACAGTATATAAAAAAGAAGTTTAACATTATTGGTATTAGCTTCAAGCTGCTATGAAATGCCCTTCAGTCTCTGCTTTTCTCTTAAGCAATACCAGCTCAAATGTAACTTATAATATTCTAAAGTAAATAAAAATATTTGCACATATATCTCAATGTTAAAAATAAGATTTCTAGTTTCAAAAAAAATCTGAGAGGAAGGTGATAGTTACAGAACTCTCATTACTAAAAATCAATGAATTATATATTTAACAATGGGTTAATTTTATGGTATGCAAATTATACCTCAATAAAGCTATTAAAAATGTGAAGAAATTAAGCACAATGTCTAATTTGCTAGCAAATGTGGAAACTCCTTTAGATTTTGTGATATGCTTATAAATCCAATTGTTTCACCTTGGTAGGTAGCCTTCCACATGGCTTGCTGGCTTGATTTTTCCAGATTTCCTTATCAAACGATATATTTTTTAAAAACTCGTCTATTTCTGTCTGATCATTCTGCCTGAAATTTTTTAAAGATAAATCTGCTGCCTACATTTCATGAGCTCTGAGAAGAATTTTAAAAACAGAAGCACCTATCCATTTGTGAAGTAAGGATAGTGCTGGTCCACTGAGACCCTCCATCTGGGCAGTATATGACTCTGGACTGGTCACATATTAAGATAATTGACCCAAACATTCACCTCAGTTCTCCTCCCTTTCAGCCACCTCCACCTTCCCTGCCAAATTAGTTTCCCAAACCTACTGCTTCTTTTTTTTCTCATCCGACTTCCTAAAACTGTTGGTAAAGTCCCAAATTAATTTTATGAATGTACAGTACTGTTTCTATTTTCAATGTAGAGCTAAAGCTAAATCATTCCCTTTTTAAAAAGCAAAAATGTTAATGTTGATGTCTGTTCATTTTCCATCTACTCAATATCTACATTCCAAGGAATTTCCTCCTTTTCAAACCCATCCGGCCTTTTGTCTTGGCTGGGATGCTTCCTCATCCCGCTCACCCTCTGCCGAAAGCTGTCCTTCCTTTCACTGCCTGCTGCAGCGTACGCAGTACTCCCAATTTCAGGCCACCTGCATTTGATTAGTGTCTCCTCCAGCTGATAGGCTAAGTTTTTAAGTTCTTTTAAATATATTTGTTTTTAAATACTAATGCTATGCCAAATATATTGCATCCCTGAGTCTAGTTTTTTAAAGGGACAATTCAGTCTGTGATTTATAAGAGTTTAGGGGGAACAGGAAGCTTTAGGCAAGAGTTGGCCTCTCCTCATTGCATCTTCAATAATGTTGGTCTCTCAGAACCCTTAAAGCTACTCTGACATCATAAAATCCTGTTATAATTCAAATTCTCTGCCTCTCACTGGGCCTTTCTGTGGTAAATGGAGTTAAATCATCTCTGGCTAACACTAGCAGTAGCAGTAGTAGCAGTGGAAGTGACAGTGATCATGGTGGCGGTAACAGCAATGAGGCGGAGGTGATAGCACTGGTAATAACAGCAGCAATCTCAGCAGGGACATGGTCCTACACGGTGACAGTAATGGTAAGGGTGGTAGCAGCCCCAGCTCCCTTGTACTGAGAGCCTGTTACATGACAGGCCATTACATAATTATTTTATTTACTTATCGCAATAATTGTACGAAGGAGGTATTAGCCCCATTTTACAGATGAAGAAACCGAGGCTCTAAGTTATTTGCTGTGGATCCCACACAGCTAGAAAAAGGAAGAGCCTGGCTTCAAATCAGGTGAAGCTGACCCAAAAGCCCATATTCCTAAGCTCTGCCCAAGGGGCCTCAAGTGGGAGAACCTAGACAAGCAAGGCCCTTCTTCCTTGCTTGTCTTTGTGTACTTTTTGTTCTAGCTGCAGCTACTGAATACCACCTCGGAATTGCCCATCCTGGAGAGTTGCCTATTTCTGTTTGGTGGAAAGTAGCAGAGGGGCTACTTGGACAGGTGATCCCTGATGTCCTCTCAGGCCGGCACTGACCTGATAGGTGGAATGGTGCTGGAGAACGTACAGGGCCCTTCATTCTATTCTCCATCAATGGTCCTTGGTGCTTTTTAATAGCCAGAGAGCTACAGGAGAAAGGATGGAAGGAATGAGAAAGGAGCTTCTCCGGGTTTTTCCACCTTTCAGAACTTGGAAAATAAATCCTATAGGCTGCAGGATGCAGGATCCCCCAAACCCCCTCTGAGGCCATGCTCTGAAACAGAGCTTAAAGAACCTTTCCAAGCAGTTCAAGAGGCCCGGATCGTCACTGCATTCCCCAATCAGGTACAAAACCACCCCCTTCAGACATTCCAACTATTTCATCCTGATCCATGATTTAAAAGGCTTTCCATCCTACACCATGGAATGTCATCTGTCAGAATTTCAGTGCTAGTAGCAACAACAGATTACCCAATGTGAGTTGTTGTCCAGTAGAATTTAAAATTTTTCACATAGAGATACATTAGCATCTATAAATTCTCTGGCCATAGGTAGTAAATGGCTATTGAATTTTAATTCAAAATATTAAAATACTTATCCAATTATCACTACATTTTAAGGTGTTAAAGAAAGAAAATCATGTTCTTCTCTATTTCCCAAGTCTTAAGATATTCTTTTACTATCTTAAACGATGTTTATCCATAAAACAAAGGGTTACCGATATTCAGAAGCATATACAAGGATCAAGTGTCACCTTTAATCCTTCTTACAAATGCTTTGGGTTTTGAGGATTTAAAATGTCATTCACATATTTATTATTGAATATTTTTCTCACAAAGGATTTCTCACAAAATCCTTTGGTATTTTTGATATTAAAACAATTATAGTAACATTCAAGTGGAAATTCAGGACAGAAACATGTTATATTTCAGTAGTTCTCAAATTCATTCATTAAAATTGTACTTTTACATATTTGCTTATCTGTACCTTATCTATATATCATTATTTTTTTCAGCCTCATCCTAAGTAGTATCTCCAAAATAACTTTAGATATGCTATTATTTTTTGTAAATGACATCAAAATAAAAATTTAAAGTATATAGTATATATGAAACATTTAAAATTTTTTATATTAAAATTTTTTTTCTATAATCATCACAGGTACCATAGTTAACAGCCATACCTTGGGATATATCGATTAGTGGGAGTTTGAGATTTGGGAAGAAAAGCCTTATATTGTCATCCTATCCTTCTTATAAATTCCTTTAAAAAGATTAATATTGAACCAGATTTTGCATCTATAAATAAGAAATAACCATGTCTTCCTTACTACAAATAAGAAAATGTCTTTGAAAATATTTTGTAGAATTTAAAACACCATGAGATGAAAACTCTTTTTTTGATAATGGATCTTCTTAATAAGAATGCACTCTTCAAATTTTTAGTTTGGAATTGAACATTCTAGGGCTTACTGAGGGCTATAATTACCTAGAGTATAGATTACGGTTGCTGAGAAAATCATCATATTTCCTTCTCAAGGGAGAATGCACATCCCTCACCCAGCTCTGGCCCCTTTCTTGGTACCCAAAGAGCCATCAGCGGATGGAGGATCAATCCATCCAAGATGGTCCCATTCAGAAGCAAGGCAGAGTCAGGTCGGGCCAGCCCTTAACTTTCCTATTGCTGGGTCCCCGGACTACCCCTGGACAGAGAGGAAGTGCCCAGAATAAAGAGAAGGAAAGAAGTGGTGCAACTTCCTCCGTTTGGGGTCCAGGAAGAAGCAAGTCTGGGGCCAGCCAGGGCAGGCAGCACGAACACAGGGATTCCAGTGGGTTCCAGTCCTGCTTCACCAAGCTGAGAGTGAGCCTTAGGGGCTTCGTCTTAAGGAAAGTCAAGCAGCTAATGAGTAGCAGAACTAATATTTTTAAATGTTGTCTGTCTTCCAGATTGCTTTAATTCAGGCTAGATTAGGCTCCCTTTCCTCGGGCCCTAGAGAAACCCCTTCATCTATAGACAGATCCGGTATCTCATACTGTGTTCCTTCATTTTGCTTGATCCATTGAGTCACTGGTGGCCAGAGGCCCGAGTGGCCCCACTCTCGGTCTCGATGTGCTACTCCCAGTCGTCCCTCCCACCTCTCTTGACCATCGTTTGGCATCCCTGATCTTCTAAACCTGACTTTAAAAGTACCTATTCCTCAAAGCCCTTTCCTAGCCAAACCACTCCCATTTTGATAGCTTTTTCTGTCTGTGGCTCCTCTGTCTGCCCTTGCACCACAAATGTAACATACTTGCTTGCATTTAAACTATTAAGTCATTTGTATGAGTTAACATGATCCCAACCCAGAATCACATTCTTTGAGATCAGTCACTGTGTCCTACTGGAGGCTTAGCAAGTGTTGGCCAACTAACCAGTGAATAGTACAAGACCAGGGAAAGAGCAAATGGTGCAGAAAAATGCTTGCAGATAAAGAAAAGGAGAAAGGTAAGATGGATTTTCCCATATCATTCTTTCTCAGGCACCTAGCTCGGGCCCCACAAAAGAGCTAAGCTCCACTCTGAACCATGGTTTTTGGGTACTGAGTTCGAGGGATTCAAAGATATATGAGACAGGGCCCCTGCCCTCAAGGGCCTCACAGCATAGTGAGAGAGACAGCAACGTAAACAAATAATTGCAATAGAGCATGACAAAGGTGATATGGGGAGGCCGTGTAAGAAAAGGAAGGAGATTAGCCCTACGAGGAAGTCAAGAAATGCTTCACAGATGTGACATCTTCTGCATCTTGAAGCACAAGGAAGAGTTTGCCAGAAAGACAGAGAAAGGGTCTTCAGACAGAGAACAACATGTAGGAGAGGAACCAAGGTGTGTGTGTGTGTGGTGGGGGGGGTGGGGGGGGCGGGGGGAGAGGGCTGGCAGGAGACAAGGCTGAGAGCAGAGGCAGGGCCTGGTCTTGTCAGGAGAGCCGACGTGTTCCTTCTGAGAAGATTGCATTGATTCTGTAAGTCCAAAGGGAGCCAAAGCAAGATTTAAGCAAATGGATGATCCTATCCCATGTTTTAGAAAAATAACAGCACAATCCCAATGAGGAAGATCCAACTCCCCTGTAAGTGTCTCGGTACTATCTCAGTGAGACCTCTGCTATCCAGCCTGGGAGCTGGGCAGCTTCCCACTGAGCTCTGGGTGACAAGCAACCAAACATATCCTTAAAAGCATGTCATAACCAAATTGTCAGGGAATCAAGGCCATACTAGAGCTTGTCCAAGGACTTTCTGAGGGTGAAAAGTTGAAAAATGGGAAATAAAAAAGAATGAAACAGTATCCGTCAGAGCATCAACTTCCCCCATTTTGAGTATCAAGGAGCAGTTGACTTTGTAAGGAAGAGCTGTCATAGGAGCTCGTGGCTGGGCCTAAGAGATTTTAGCAAGCAGACACACAACCAGGATCTTGAAGAGAATTTGATAATGGCCAGCACTAACTGAAGGTTTAGGAATTCACTGGGAACTGTTGTGAGGTAAATTAATTCATTGGGTGTAAGACAGCGTCACAGAGAAGAGTGTCACCCTAAAAAAGGACTGTAACAGCTGTGCTCAAACACTGTCATTAATGCTGATAGAGAAATCCTTCTCATAGGGAATCATAGTAACACCATCACTGGAAGCTGCCAGAGAGAACTCCCTGAATGCCCAAAGAAGTTAGTTGAAAATAAAGTGAGGAAAGCATTAGATTAATTTATGGTTTCTAGAAAATTACTCCAAGTACTCTAGAGAAAGTATTTCTCAAGTACTAAGTGCCAGAAGTGCAAAATACATAGTTTTGATAGATGTGATTACCGTTGTCATTACCACCACCATCATCAATACTTTTGCCATCAAATTGTAAGTCAGATCCCCCCTCCCCCAAGGAAGAACTTCGGGGTCTATAAAGTTCGTGTTATTTCACTGCCTATTTTACCACCAGGCAATGACCAGGGTGTTAGAAAAACTACAGCCCAATAGTAATTGTTTTCCTTCCTATGCAGATGACACTCATACTAAGGTGATACTACCCTTCACTTCCAGGAGACTGAAACCATAGACACTTGTATAGTAAGATGTGCCAAAGTGATTGACCAGTCACTTTTTTTCCCCAACAAATAATAGGTAATTGTTGAATAAAAGTCTGTTGCACCAGGAGCTCATGACAGCTCCAGCGGAAAATATCATATCTAAGTGACCAGAGCAAACTGGCAAAAATGATCCTGATTGAAAAGGGCAGCCATTTCAAACCTCTGATTGCTCTGTGCTCATTGCACTGGCTTCTCCTCTAAATCTTCTTGCACTTTATGGCACCAGCTTCTTTCTTCCCAGTCTCCTACAGCAAACTGAAAGCTCCTGGAGGGCAGGAATGGAGTTGTACCCATTTCGAAGTCGGCCTGACCATTTCTGCCCAGGGGAGCTAAAACACAGAATTTCTCAAACTTCAGTATGTATTAGAATCATGGGAGAATTCCCGGCCAACCTACAGGCATTCTGTATTGTAGGATCCAACCCACTCAGGGAACACTTCAGTCAGTAAGTCCAGGATATAAGCCTGCAGCACGCTTTAGATCAGATAGAGCCAGATTTTGTCCCAGTTCTATACTTACTAGCTACAGGGCACCCTTATACACGTTTCTTAAGCTTTTTGTGCCTCTGTTTCCGCACGTATGAGGATAGATACTAAACTCAGAGAGAAGGCAGAATGGTGGTTGCCAGGGAATGGGGGAGGGAAGATGACGAGAAGTTGTCTAATGGGTGCTGAGTTTCACTTTTGCAAAATGAAAAAGTTCTGGAGATCTGTTGCACAACACAGTGAATATATTTAACACTACTGAACTGTATACTTAAAAATGATTAAAATGGTTAATTTTATGCATTTCTTACACACATTCAAAAGAAATAGGAAATATATTGTTATGGGAAGAGTAACAGAATCACAGTGCTGTTAGGAGTATTACATGAAAGTCCAGTGCCAGGCAAGTCGCTGGGCTAGCAACTGCTCAAAAAATTATAGCAATTATTATTGTTGTAGTCATGGTTGTTAAGGTTTTTAACCATGAATAGGTTACTATTTAAAGGCCTTTTAAACCAAATTATAGTCTGAATCTTCAAGTTGATGGAAGTGCCTCTACTTTTTGAAATAGTATGTGCATCAATTTCTCAGGAACGCACTGGGCTGTGAAACTGAAACTGATCTATAACCATTTATTGAAGAATGTTTCACACCCTCCCCACAAATCCAAGAAGCTTTTGACAAACCACGTTTTTCTTAATCCTGACCAATGGATCATTCACATATAGATCCATATGTTAAAGAAAAAAAAAAACATATTATAGGTCAATATATGAAGCAGAGGGATATTTGTATTAGGCTGTCTGATTCTTAACACTAAAATCTTTAATTTGCAGAGATGAAGGAAACAGAACAAAAATGTTGAATTTTGTTTTCTAGTTTAAGCTTTTTAAAGAAAGTCAAGCAAAATCTGCCACCGTAGGAGAAATGATCTCTCCCTCTCTTGAAACACTACATGAAATATTTTGCATCTTTGATGTGCATATGGAATCCAAAGCAGATTCGGGAACATGGCATAGACCCAAAGCCGTCATTTCGATTCTTTGTGCATCGTTTTGATTTCATGTGCATCTATGCTAATTTTGTCTCCCCAGCTTATTATTTAAGCCTTAGCAGGACAGATGTGCTGTTTTACAGGGCCATAATCCACTTGGTGGGCGGATAACCAGGAGGTCTTTGGTGTTCATCATTTACTCCAATAAGGAAAGTAGACTATTGCCTTGTAAAACAGCATGAGTCCCACGCCCTGATTTCATGTGTCATGTTAACCCACGAAACATCCTTGGAGCTTCTAACCAAATTTATAAAATTTATCATGGTCACAGAGATAACCAAAATTAGTTCTAGGCCGAATGAAATTAGGCAAAGGCTAACCTGAGAGTATAAACGGTAAAAACAAGGGGGTTGGAAATACTTACAGAATGGGATTATAGGCCACACATGTGTCCATATGAATCAGATCTATCATTCTAAAGGTGAGGTTAAGCAATTCGGTCACGTGTCTTTTAACGATAGGGATACTTTCTGAGAAATGCATTGTTAGGCAATTTCTTCATTGTGCTAGTATCATAGGGAGCACTTACACAAACCTAGATGGTGTGGCCTACTACTCACCTAGGCTATATGGTATAGCCTATTGCTCCTAGGCTGCAAACCTACATAGCATGTTACTGTACTGGATACTGTAGGCAGTTGTAATGCGTTGCACTGCGATATTACAATGGCTATGACATTGCTAGGTGATAGGAATTTTTCAACTCCATCTTGTGGAACCACCGTCACATCTGTCATTTACTGAAACATCATTTGTGGTGCATGATTATACACTGGTGAAAATTCTAATCTTAGTGACTATTATTATTATTATTATTTATGGTGACATTAGTTAATGAAATCCAATAAGTTTCAGGCATACAATTCAACAGTGAGGCATATATATACATTTCATTGTGTCCTATTGACTTTTAAATCTCTCTCTTGATTGAAAAATAAATTCTGAAGTCATTGCTAAGGATTCCCTGCCAATTTTTTTAAACCTCCATCCTATGTATAACTCTTATGTTACTGTGGGAGTTGGGAGTTTTCAGAGCCCAGGGATCCATCCCAGAAGTCCTGAATGATGACAGCATTAACTATTGACAGGTAGTGCTTGTGAAATCCAGGAGTAGATGCCAATATATGCAAATAGGCTATCGGCTAGGATTATGATTGCTCCAGGTCTCAAAAGACCACCTGCTTTCCACTCACAACAGCATCCTTGCCAACAGGTAGAAGGAAGAAGAATTAAGATGAAGAGCTGTGATTACAAAAAAAAAAAAAAACAAAAAGAAGTGATTAAAAGAACATAAATCGCCATATATTAACTTCAGATGCTGGGCATATGCTGCCTTCTGTCCATTCTGATGCACTAAAGGAGCTACCTTGTTATCTTGATGTGGGGGGCCTGTGATGAAGGCTTGCAGTTCATCACCTAGACCAGAACCTAGATCACATGGCACATTCAAGAAGTATTTGCAGAAGGTTAAACAAAAACGAATCTGTAAAATGGAGGTAAACCAAGATGCCTTCAGATTCCTTCCAGTCTTATCATTCAACAGACCTATGATTTTTATGTTACAGGCTCATGTCTCTTGCCATTGTAATTCACTTCTGCAAGTCTGTGCCAACAGAGGAATCTCTTTTTACTCAGTACAATCCTGCCTTACATTTTCTCACCACACAATAGTGTTACCCCTTAATTATGTTACAGCTAGATTAGGAAGCATTCTGCCATTAACCTGATCATACATTTTTTCAAACAATAATCAGTTGCCAGAGCATATAACTATTTTTAAAGTCGTATGCAATATTTTAAAACTAAGGAAATATTTACGTTTTCCTTACACGGTTTTCTGCTTGATTTCAGGAGTTAAATGAACAGTTTCCAATATCTTGTCTCTGATGTTTTTCCACTCCATTAAAATGCTAAAAGTCCCCTTCCCCCCTTTAGAAGAGAAAAAAGTCCCCTGTAATTTACTTTGGCTTTCTCAAAAGTCGAGTAGGAAAGTCAGTATAATTCAGGTGGAATCTAAAATGTTCTTGTACAAGGTTACGCCGAGAGGAAGCCTATAATTTCCAAGCATTCTTTCAGGAAGTTTGTATTCTCTCTTTTCCAGGGAGCCTTTACTTTCCAAGGGAGTATGATCGACATGCCATTGCTGAAGCAAGCCCAGAACATTGTCACGCTTGCCACATCTATCAAGGAAAAATGATCTGTTAAATGAAGCTCTCATCAGGTGGGCCAAACATATACAGTGGGTTTCTTAAAGGCAAACAATAATACTCAAGGCAACTTGTTAGTATGCCAGATTGGAACCTTTCTCCCTTTACAGTTCCTGTTAATCGCGATTTTTTGTTGTCGTTATCTTACAAGCTAGTTATTCCTCTAAAAATGAACTTTCTTCTTTTTGGTTCCAAGCTTATGATTTTATTGCTTGTTAATGTGTTCTAGATGTGGACTTATGATTTCACAGAAAGATAAAGTCGTGGAGAAAGATGGGCTGTGAGGGGAGGTCAGGTCTTTAATGGAACAGGTCTTTCCCAAATACGTGTTCTCCCTTCACCCTTCTCACGCTAAATGTTTCCCACATTGTTCATTTGTTCACTCGACCCCATAATTTTAAGAAATGCTAGGCTTTTAAAAAATAATAACTCAATGAAGAGGTTGTGTGAATTGCACTAGAAATCTGATAAAATGATAGAGATGGCATTGAAAAGTTGATTAAGTATCATATTGGTTTACGTAGATATCTCTAAAAATAAATCTTCAAACTGATTACTCTTAACCTCCACCCCCCAAAAATGAAACATCCACAGTCCTTGGATGGCTAGATGATGACTACAAAAGCCCTCATCCTGGGCGAATACTCTGAGTCAACCGTTACCAGCAATTAAAAAATAAATGTGCAGAAATAAGACCATCCATTTTTCCCCTTTACTTCCCCATTTAACTGTTTGCCACTGAGGCCATTTCCCTGGTAAATGTATGGCCAGGACAGGGCCCCCTCAGCAATAAACTTGTAGCCTCTAAGAAGACACAATGCAGCAGATCTGGTGCATATGGTCCCCTGCGAGATTTGCATCACATTAGAGATGCTGCTACAGGTCATATGGGTGGTGTGGTTAACGGGCTTAGTAAAGCTGTTTTGAAGAGGTTAACCCAGCTTGTACGAAGGGTAAATAAACATAACAACCAGCCATTCTTCCCTATTCAGCATGTGCTCTTATATTGAAGGCTAAAGGGTATTGAAGCTGCGAAGGATCAACTTGTGTTTGCCAGAGGACGCCAATGAAATTTGAAACACCAACAATCAGAGATTTTGTTTCTGCTCCTCATTAAATCATGAGCTTTTGTGTTGAGACTCTGGACGACTGTTCTTTAAGAAATTAACAGAATGGGAAGTTTTAAACTCTACACCAACCTTTTCATGACCTACACAGCAGCAAGGCTGCTACTCTTAGACAAACACCGCGGGGAAGGCTGTTCTGTTTATTTAAATTTGTAAATAGAAAACAGTTGTTTTTTATTTTCATTTTTCACCTCCTCCTATGCCCTTTTTGTTTATTTCCTATATGGCCCCTACTGTTTGCTCCAGCCAGGGGGTCTGCTTGTCCCTTACCTCTTACATTCCTACAGGAAGCCCAAGAGGGCAGTAGAATTGAAGGTTGTATATAAGGAAAGGCACTGTAGAACCGCAGAAAAGTGGGAGAGGCGTCATGCAACACCCACCCACCCGTCTCACTGCAGGAAGGGGGCAATCCCATTCTGACAGGCACATCATGGGAACCTGACACATTCTTGAGACACCAACTAATATTCCCAAACACGGGATCTGAGGAGGCGGCTCTTAAACTGAGAAGGGACATGCCAGGCTGGGGTCCTGGACCTCCTTGGGCTACGCATGTCCCACCCTTGTTGTACTCCCTCCAGCCACTCTTGAGACCACTGTCAGCCTTCACCTTAGTCACCCTGTGCTGCCTCAGAGTTAGCTGGAAAGGAAGGTGGGAGGCAGCCCATCCTCATGTGGAGGGGCAAGGAGGAGAAGGATGGCATTTCAACCGACTTTTGAGATGACTGGCCTCCAGCCAAACTGGGCTTCAGGACTGTGGACAGGGACAGTGGGTGGCAGCCGCCCCCGCCCCACCCCGCTGTTGCAGTTGTCTGCCTAGGCTAGTAGCCAGGTGTGCATGAGGGTAATCCAGGACCATAGATGTCCACACAGTCAGACCCCTCTGCTGAGAACACAGAGACACAGGAGCACTGCTCAGAAGGCAAAGGCCCCTCTCATTCTGATCTGTCATATACATACACACACACGCGCGCGCATCTTCTCAGGGTGCTGGAAATGTAGGCAGGACCCACCTTAGGCAAAAAAAGAAAAAAAGAAGAAGAAAAGAAAAAAAAAACTTTCCTTCGTACTTCCCCACAGGCAACCCCTTCAACCCAGATGCCTTTCCCATCCTCTGTGTTGGTGCAGAGAACCCCTCCAGGCTTTGACAAGGTGAAAGAGCAGACATTCTAGTCTCCACCTGGGTTACACAGACAACCCCCAAACCCTCAGATGCACCTCCTCAAGCCAGGAGCTCACTGAGAGCCAAACCCTTCCTCTGAGGAAACAGATGTGGAGGTGAAAGCATTTGGACCTTGGGTAAAGCGGTCCCCCCAGCAAGGTCTCTGGGTGGTGCTGAGAGCCTGGACCTAACGACATCTCCCCACCCCCATCACCACAGGCCCCTGGGTTCCTAGGTCCCCAATCATGTTGGATCAATCACCATGCTCATTATCTCAAACTGCACTTCGTTCAGACAAGGATCACCTTACTGCTTAAGTCTCCCTAAGTGTCAGATTTATCATCTTCCTCCTAACCCCATGGTCCTGATTATAATAGTATCATGAGACTGGGCCCCACTAGAGCCAAAAATCTAGACCAAGTTTCCACTCTGACCAGAGACCCTAATGAGGGCCCCAGAGGAGAGTTTGGTGAGAGTCAGAGACCCTCGTGCCTCATTTCTTGAAGAACAAAACTCCAGGACAGATGTTGGGAGACCAGAGATGTCACCACTGTTTTCCTGCCTGCATTTCTTTGGAGCCATGGGTAGGTGTGGGTATCACAGGAAGGATGGGAGGGAGGGAGGGCTGGGTGAGCTGATCCCACTTCCATAATGGCAATGCCCAGCCTGGAGAATTCCTCCAAGCTAGGAATGGACCACAAGAAGAGAACTTTGCAGTAATCTGATTAATTAAAAACCATACCTGTTTATATTTTGTGTAGCTCATCACAAGCCACTGTGCCATATCACCCCCCTGTTATTAATTCTTGGGGGCTAAATTATAGGCAACACTATTAAAACATTATCAAAACTAATGAGAAACAATTACTTAGAAAATGAGCCAGGACAAGATTGAGTTGAGAACATCAGTGGTGATCACTGTAGATTAGTTTAATAAATCATCAGGTGCAAAGCAAGACTGACTATATGTATGCAAAGCCCTGTCACGGGAAAATGAAATTGAGACCTTTTTTTGCATAATTTTTTCATTAATCTCAATAGGACCCGTGTGGTGTAGATTGTTTTATTCCCCTAATACCTTGCCTGAGGGGGGTGCCCAATAATGTCTTCATTGTTTTACTGAGGTCTTAATGACAATCTGTGACAACCTCATTTTAATGTATAGAGGATTATATCAATACAATCATGTTTTATTGAAATGATGAGGAAAACTCCGATGGAGTCAAGCACTGTCTGGGAGCATAAGTTGGGAAGTTGCCGGGCATCTGGGAGTCTGTCCCCTCAGATTTCCAAGTGTTGAACCCATGGCTGCCCTTCCGTCCTCCTCCAGGGACCAGCTGGGAAGAGTGTCCTCAAGAACGAAGGCTTTACTGCCTCCGATTTGAATTTGAAAGTAACTCCTTGCCTGGCATATTTTGCTGCTTAAATGGAACAGACCATATAATTGTCCGTGCCTCCCCGTACCCCGCCCCCACCTCGGCTTTCTAAAATATACGTGCTATTATGATCACCATTAACACCTTTGTCCCCGATAATTTCGCCAGAGTTCAGGAAACTGACTTTCATTGGGGACCTTCAAGTCCTAACGATGTCTTAAGAGGTGAAAAAAATACATGCTTTTTTATTTGAAGAACATTCTGCTTTTGCGATTTCCGTTTAGCTTGGAAAGCTAAATGTCTTCCGTTTTTATTTTTATGTTTACGTCTAATACTTGGAAGGCAATCGATAGATCAATACAGTTACGAGGTTACCAGCAGGATCTTGCGCATGTTGATGCCGGCGAGGGTCTCCGAGCCTGTTGCGTAAGCGCAGAGCTTGGTCCTCCAGGCTCGGGGACACCGTCCTGCCAGCCCAGAGACCCTCCCCCGAGAGGTTTCCACGTGTAACTTACGGAAAAATAATGAGCTGACCTCAGTTTTTAAATGTTAAAGCCGTAGTCTTCCGGCGCTTTATTTTAAATCGGGCTGGGCGTGGGGGACTAAGGGGAGCCAACGAAATGGAAAATAAATTACTTTCAAATACCTAACTTAGTACCCGAAAACTTGCGCCGGGGCCGGGCAGATTTGTGCTGTTCTGTGACGGGTGGTTCTGTTGTGTTGGAAGTTCGTTTCCATTCCAGCAATTATTTGGCAGCATATTTCCTTCCGAATCCACGGGAATTGCCAAGGACACGAAGAAGAGGGATGTGGCGGAAGGAACCGAAATCACGTTAGCGTCTTCCGTGGTCGTCGTTTTACTGCTGTATCGAACCCAGTTGCAGCTCAACGGGCTGAAGCCTGAAGAATTTCTTTTTTCTAACTTGACAAAATCTTTTGCGATTTGTCGCTCGCGCCCTTCCCTGTTTCATTTCAGGGGTTTTCGCCCTGTAGGTGACCGGCTCGGGCCCGCTCGCCGCTTGGGACGGGAAGGGCCGGGCGAGCGGGCGGGGCGGCGGCCGTCGGGGCGGCGGGCGGGGCGGGACGCGGCGCGGGAGCCGCGGCCGGCAGTGCGGCCCGCTCGCCCGCCCGCCGCGGCCCGCCCGCCGCCTTCGAGCTTGTCGCGCAGCCCCGCTGTAATGGTGGCAGATCAAAGGCTGCCCCGTGTCCCCGTGGAGCCCGGGACAATCCCGCGCCTTTGTGCGCTGTTGCTAGGAGCCCGAGAAACTAAGAGAAAGTGTCAGGAGCATGTTAATCAGACTCGTTACAGTGTAACAATAACGTCTCTCTCGGGTCTCCCAGGCCCCGAGCACCCCGGCGCACCCCGCGCTCAGGCCCGACACCTGCACGGGCCCCTCGCGCCCGCCCTGGGGCCCGGCGGCCCCCGTGTCCCTCCAGCCCCGAAGCGGGCGCCTGCGTCAGGCGCAAGGACGAGGACCTAGGGGCCGCGTAAACGACAGGAGCATCTCCCCGGTCCTGGTCTCCCTGACAAGAAGCCCAGCGCCTTCACCCTGTCGGGCTTAGAGCCGGATCCGTGGGATCCAGGCCGGGAGGCGCTTGCGGTGGATCGGGGTCCCCTTGCTTTTCATTCATTGAGTTGAATTGTCCACGTTATTCAAACCCGGTATTGGAATCAAGCGAAAAATTATTTATTCCATTCCGGGTAGCTTTCAGTTGCGTTTCTTTAAAAAAAAAAAAAAAATCTTGCAGAAAGTAAAGATTTCTCTGAACTTTTTGGAGAAAATCACTTCATTTATTCAGTCAACAAACATCTGTTGAGCCCAACTGGTGCCGGGCAACTAGTCTGGAACTGTAGGATTGGTTCCGGGTGCACTTTTAGACTCAAGATACCCTTGTGTGAAGTCTAAGGAGGAGCAAAGGCGTAAAATGTCAGATGCCAAAACCAAAAGAAGTGCCATTGGCTACAGTACTGATAACAACAAGAGGTGCGAATTAAGAATTTAACACATTTGATAAACTACACACCATATGCTTTGAAAACCAGCCACTTTTTTCACCTATTTCATCGTCTTCTCCCCTCTTCTTCTGGTCCATAGGAGCCCCGCCAGGCTGCAGTCTTGAAGCCAGAGTCCTGCCTGAGGTCTGAGGAGTGAAGTCAGCCCTTCTGTATGTTTGTAAACAGCCTGTCAGCTTTGCTAAGGGAACAAACACTCTCTCGGGTCCTGGCGGGTTCTCTCCTTGGCCTTACAAAGGAAACTGCAAAGCTGTGCTCAGGCGTAGGGCAGAATTTGGCCCACGCGAGGTGCTTTTCTCCAACATGAGCTCTCGTTCAGGAATCAGCCCATTTAGGAAGCGCAGAGGACACCACACTTCCAGAGTACAACTGCTGAACCATAAGTCAAAGACAAAGCTTCCATTACCAGGAAGAGTAGAAAACTCACTCTCGAGTCACCTGTGTCTACCTATACACAGAGGGGAAGTCCTGCCAGACACCTCCATTGGTCAAAATCAATTTCTCTCACATTGTGTGTACAACGTGTAAAAATGTAGAAAACTGGACATGGCCCCAGAGATTAGTCTAAGCCCTGGAAGGAACTTTAGAGATTCCCTTCATTACATATATGAGAGTTGATATACTGAAAACAAGATCTTATGAAAAACAGGAGAGACCAAATACTGATTATCAAGTGATGTTAAAATGTCTAGCTAACGGGGAGAAATTCAGTGAAAAGGAACAAGGTTTTTTGTTCCACGTAATGCCAAATAGCTGGTTTGGCTGGGTTTTGTTTTGCTTTTAAATAATGAATCAAATTGCTTTAGTTATTCAGACACACTAAAAAAATCCAGAGAAAAATGAACATTCCATTTCAGATAAATTTGTGGTAGTTTCTTCAGAAGACTATACACTTGAGACATCTGGCTTATTATTTTTTTTTAATGAGCTCTTTTGAGTTTCGTGGAAAGAAGAATATAAAAATCAACATGAACTCTGGCTTAGATTCTCTGGGAAACTTGTTAGTAACACAAACTCCCAAAAGAGGGAAGGAGGATATCCATTCCCTCCATCGATTGCCAGGGACTGGAATTCCTGCAGCACCTTCCAGGGGAGCTCTATGATGCTTCTTCCAGTCTGTCTTGAGGGAGCTCTGGCCACCAGGAGCCCTACTGGCATTTCCACACCAATGACACTTTGCCTCTCTCAAGGGGCCCCAGCCACCATGAAGCCAGACTACGCCTGGCTGCAGTGCCAGTCCTTTGCAAAGCCTTCGCACAAGCCATGCTCCCCCTCTTCGTCATACCTAGCAAACTCCTAAACGTTCTTCAAGACACGACTTGAAGGCCACTCCTGTGAGTTCTCCTTAACTCCCCAGACACAATTTGCTGGCCTTTGCCTAGTCCTTCATTGCATTGGATCAGATTTCTGTTTAGTACTTTGTGTGTGTGTGTGTTCGCAAAATAGTGTCGATGCTTGAATATTGGGAATTGCCATGTATCTCTGGATCCTTTTCCTGCTCATCTCTCACCCCCAGCAGGAGCTTGCTAAACGTGTGTTCATTAAAATTAGGAACTGAGTCTTTACTCTATCGTGCTTTATGATTAATGGGTTGTGTTACATTCAGACAAGTCATTTATTCTCTCTGAGCATCAGTTTCTTCAACTATAAGAATATTACCTAACAGAGTTGCTATGAGGAGGCAGGAGGCACAGAAATTTACCACCCAAGTCCCCCTTTGAGAGTCCCCCCTTGCCCACTGGGGCAGTGCATCTGCTTCAGCTGCAGACAGCTGCCTCACCCCAGGTCTCACCCTTCCCAGGGCAGCCTGCATCCGGTGCATTTTATGTTATGTATATTTTACCACAATTTAAAAACAATCTTTGAAAAAGAATGAACGTCAAATAAAGATAAATAAAAAACTATAAACGTAGCACTTTTTTTAAAAAGCACCTAGCATCATGCTTGGTGCATAGCAAGGATTCAGTAAAATTTGAATTCTTTCCATCCAGGGGTTAAACCTGTGCTGCAGTCCGGGATGAGAATCCTATTGCAGCAAAGCTGGCTGGAGAGTGACTTTCTATTACATGAACCCCCTTTTCCCATTTACTTTTACTGTTAAATAAAGGAATGTTCTCACAGGAAAACATATTCGAGGCTGCACACTCCAGCAGCCATGTGCATTCCAGGGGAGCTTTGTGGCTCTCTTGTCGTTTGGAATCCTCTATGCCCATTCGTGGACTATGGAAATTTCTCTCGGTATGAAGCTGTTGTGACTAGACATTCATGTTGTTATTTTGTCCACCCCCCTGATTTTGTAGATGAAGACACTGAAGCTCTGGAGGATTATGCAAGTACCAATTGCTGGCTGAAGGGGGCTCCATGCACATAGAAAAAATACAGTGAGGGTGCCTTCCGGAGTACTGCGAATATTGGCCCTTTTAGTGGACTTGCTCAAGGTCACACAGCTGGCAAAACCAGGACTACAACTAAAGTCTCAGAATTAAACCACTAAACCACACAGCTCCACTCTGAGAATGCCTCAGATTTATGGTTTTATATTAAGTTCCCCACTAAGGAAGCTCTAAGTGAGTTTTTGAAAAAAAAAAAACCAAAACAATAAAATAGCTGAACATCTTTTCAACAGCTGCCTCCCTCAGAGATAGTGCCTGACCCCGGCCAAGATATTTGAGCTCATCACAATTCAAACTAGTCATCACACAGCCAGGAAGCTTTACCGCCAGGTAAATACCACCTCACAGTAGGCCTTTGTGGCCCCCTGGGCCCGGTAGACCCCGATCCCCTCCCAGACTGAACAGTCCCTCACACGTTCTGCAGGATGGTCCACTGGGGACTGGTCTAAATGTCTGTAGAATGTCTTGGGTGGTCTAAGGACAGGAGTCCCAGTGGAGAGATGAAGGAGCAGGATGTAGACCTCAGAGACAGAGGGTGCACTCACCAAGCTGTGTTCACTCTCTGGGCCTCTTCTCGGCTCTGGTCTCACTCCTGTGGGCCGATCTCTGTGGCCCTCATCATTCTGTGTGTCATCGCTCATTCTGTCTCCTCCCTCTGTCCTACTGCTGTCTGCTTCCACTTCCCTTTCCCTGCTTCTCATTTTACCTTTCTTCCTCTTCTCACAATTCCAAAAGCAAAATTAACAAATGTAGGAAATAAAATACATTTTTTCCCTTCTGTAGTTTTTTCTGTAAAAACAAAAAAATCTGTTTTCTAATTCTGTGTCCGTGTTTTGGAAGTAAATCTGCTGTCTTCAGTGGTGAGCTGCTTGCAGGATGCTCCACAGTCCTTCGTTTACTGTGAACTTGGCACAGGAAGTTTATTAGCCCATTTTACCGCAAAGAGCCTGAGTGTAGAGGACCGCTCATATTGTACTTTGGGAATCAAAGTAGAAATGTCAATGAGGCTGCTAATTATTCAGCAAATTAAATATTGCTGCCAAAGCTGCTATTCTAATGTCCTACATTTGATCATGCTGTCTTAATGCAGAGCCAACAGTTAGATTCTGTTTAAGCAATAAAGATGAGGATCTGGCGAACTGGTATTGGTTCTTCAAGTTTTAGTAGAAATTATGTGCGTATACAGCCTAAAATTCACACAGAATGATGCTTATAAGTAGTGAAGTTTAAAGATATAATATTTCATTTCTATCCTATTCTTAACCTTATCTCTTTTTGGGGGTGAGCAGTGTACATTACCAGAAAGATAACAACAAATGGTTATTTGTAAAAACAGATATTTTCAAATCATGATAAATATTCCATTTTAGATTACTGAGGCTGTGACCACAAAAAAAAAAAAAAACATTTTTTACAAACTTGCTTCATAAAAAACTTTTTTTAAAAAACGTGTCATCTAAGAAATTTTAAATTGTGAAAATATTTATGAGCATATTTAAGGTAAATATTTTCAAAATTAGTAGCAAAATTTGCATGCACTACCTCTGGAAATGAGCACATTTTAAATGGTTTGTTCAAATGGCGCCATTGGCCCTTTCCCCTGATTCTCAAAGAGCATATGTGTTAGATTACTACTCAGAAAAGAGCATGTTTTCATAGCCTCCGGTGCTGCGTTTATAAAAATCGTGATGATTTTAGGACTGCACCTTCATTTTTTGAATTTTCAAACCTTGTCCCCTTTTACTCTTTTATTTTCTTTCAACAAAACAAAGACCAAGAACCGCTTTAAGAAATTTTATACATTCCCACAGAGTCCCAGTTTGTTGACCTTCAGGCCACAGAGTAAAACCTTTCTTTTAAGTCAAGCATTCCCCATTGGGAAGCGCTCCAGCTTTTTCTTTTTATGAGGAATTTTAACTGCTGGACTTAATTTAATTATTGTATTTTGTACATACTCCAAGAAGCCCCAGGGCATGTGCTTGACTTTTTTTTAAAAACTTTCAAATGAATATCTTTAGAAATGCACATTTCTGATGGTAACTTACTTCTTTCACTTGTATTTCTAATCTAAATACCAAACATAAATGTTTCTATTCCCTAACTTATTTACAGAGAGGTTACAACCTCAGCATCTCTTTGTCACAGATAGTCTTCCTGAGTAGAAACAGGATGTAGTCATTTGAGTCCTTAGTGTGGACACCTAGGTTTCATAACAGGAAAATAAAAACCATCTCCAGTTGAACTAACTACTTTTTAAAAACTCCATGGTTCTGGGGACATAGTCTTCAAGAAATGGCCCTAGGTGGGCATTGCCTTGAAACCAGTAGCACGCTGGCCCCGTGACTGCCTGCAGTCTGCCACCCTCTGTCCTTATAGTTTCTGTAAGGTCCTCCCTGCAACAGCAGTTGCTCTTCCTGGACCCCAGCAGAGGCTCATGTGTACACACACACACACACACACACACACACACACACACACACACACGGAGTTGTCATCCCAAGCTAATAGCAAAGATTCAATATCTTCATTTTTCATCCGTCTATAGATAAACATTTTCATTGGATCCTTTTGATTTCTACCTAGAAATCAAAAAACTTTGACCACATTTTTGACTCTCAAAGAGTTAAAAAAAAAAAAAATTGTTTTTTTGTTTGTTTTTTTGGTAATTGACTTAAAATTGTTTAGGAATATTGAAATGTGGGCAAACATAAATATTCCAAATTCATAAGATGGGCCCAAAATACTTCATAGGGTTTGGGTCACTTGTGAAGTAAGTTTCATTTTAGGATTCTGCAACTTCTGAATTTAGGAAGATGTTTTAAAACAGAATTCTCTCTCTGTGAGGTGAATCTGATTTTCTCATTTACTTTGATTTAAAATTTTAAATTATAGAAATCACAGTATTTTGGTGCCAAAGAACTTTAGAGATCACCCAGCCAATGGTTCTGGTTCCTGGCTACATTATTAGAATTACCTGTGCATTAAGTAAATACCAAAGCCTGCGCCCCATTGAGACACATTAAATCAGACTCCAATCCGAACTGTCATTTCACAGATTAAAAAGTGAAACAACCAAACAGAACCCTGAGAGAGTAAATGTGGCTTTTACATTAGAAGTCTAAGATACGAAACTATAACATGATTTGGGAATTCCTGGTCATGCTTTATACTTTAGAAAGCAAACTTAAAACAAGTTTCCGTAATTATGTTTTGGACACCTGAATTGTATAATAGTTGATTGATTCCTCCCACATGACATGCTTTCTAATTTTATACACATTCACATTCACATTCCTGACTGATCACAGAAGAGGTTGGAATAGCCTTGAAATGTTTTGCATTTAATTTTTAAAATAAGGTACATTTGTATGAATGGTTGCCCCCGCCTATCAATTTTACTTGAAAGTTTGATGTCTTAAGTGGCAGCATCATGCTTCATGACTAATAGTCTGCTAATTTATTTTTCTTACATATATTTAAATATATAGACAAAAAGCAATATTTGTCCCAGTGTCATCTGAAGATCTCAAACACTTGAACCATAGAGCTTTATTGTATAGTTTTATAAAAAATGGAGGCAACAGGATATAAAATAACAACTCATCTGAGTGAGTCCCACGGTCCCACAAAGGCAGGAGTGAGCTTAGCCGTCATCTCTGATGGCTTCAAGAGAGCAAGAGAAGTCATGCTGAGTAAGGGCTTTTTCTAGTCAGAAGCCTCAGCTTGGGGTTAAGGGGGCTTTGAGCCATCTTTGTAAACTGTCTCCCCTCAAAAAATAGCACTTCTCTCACCTTTCTTGCTGCCCCTAATCTGCCTCCTGCTCCCTTTTCCCCATCAGGGATGGCGAGCTTGCAGGTCACAGAGGGAAAGGGAGCCCTCCAGTCCTTCTGACTTGAGGGCCTGGTCCTCTCAGGCCAGGACCTCCCCTGAGAGATCCAAGAAGCTTTGATCTCAATTATTTGCCTTGGGCTAAAAGACCTCTGGTTGGCCACTCCTCTAGGACCCTAATAAAGCCAGAACCTGGGATCACAGATGCAAACCTTTTTTTTTTTTTTTTTAAACCAAGGGACTGAGATGAAATGACTAAAGCTATAGAGTTACAATCAAATAGTAGGGTAACATATGGCAGACCTACATAAAATAGATTCATTCGTTCTTTACTCCAGCAGATATTATTTGACTTTCTATTACGTGCCCGTAGTAAGTGACATCGCTGTGTTAGTGACAGGCTAAGAGGGTAATCCTGGAGGTGGCCGTAAGACCCCTATAGTTCAGGAGTTCCACCAGAAGTGAAAGCAGGTGGGCAGTTGAAGTCTTTCTTATTCTTATTCTCCTCCAACCCCCACCCCACCCCAGCAATTCTGTTCTAATTCTTCTGCATTATCCTTAACAAAAAAACATGCAAATTAACCAAGACCCTAGCTCCAGGTCTGAGACCAAAAAAAAAAAAAAAAAGAATGAATAAAGGAAATCCTAAATATCTTAGAGGTAGATTCTTATACAGCTATAAAAATGAATGTTTGTTAAATGATTTAAAATTTGTAATGGCAAGGAGACCTGCTGAAAACAATAATAATTTTGTTTGCCTATCAAATTTATTAATCATCTTTCGAGTGATAACGTCCAAGGGCTAGCACTCAGGGCTGATGGCAATGTAACCAGGTATAATCCTTTTAGAAAATATTTGGCAATGTGTATCAACAGACTTAATGTCATTTTCTTGTACCTTTTCAATCTATATCTAGACATTTATCCCAAGGAAATTCTGTGATCCGAATATAAAAAGAATCTAATTAATACACACTACTTAATCTGTACTTGTATCATTTTAATTACAGAGGTATGGTCAAGTAAACTATGGGACATTTATCTGATGGACTATTGGGCAAATCACTAAAGCTGGTGTTTCTAAAGAAAATAAGAAAATGCATTTAATATCAAGTTACGTTCAAAAACAGATAGCAAGCTGCACCGCAGAATCTGGAGCTGGACTGTCTGGCTCTTCCACTTAGCTGAGAAACCTTGATCAAGGTACCAGACTCCCCACGCCTGTTTTGTGATCTGTAAAGTGGAGGTACTATTAACTACCTCATAGGATTTTTGAGACCTAAATGAGTTAATCCAAATAAAGAATTTTACTTGACATATGGCAGGCTTCAACAAATGTTAGCTGCTATTGTTATTACAATGTGAGTACAACCATGTTAAAAGAAATCACAACATCAGAAGAAAATACACCAAAATGTTAGCAATTACCATGTTTAGAAAATGAGACTACAGGTGATTTTTATTTTTTCTTCCTTTCACATTTTTGAATTCCCAACTTTTTCATTACATATATTTCAGATTTTAAAAATCGGGTTGGAACTAATTACAACTAAAAATCTGTTGAAACACTACTTTTGACCATTATATGATTATATCAGAAGACTCTAAATACAGTGGCCCCACCAGGTAGTTTTAAAACGAGCTGAAACATTCTGTTGCCAGGACCCTGGGCACCGGCTACCAGGGGGCTCCTTCTGACCTGGGCACCACAGCTGCTTCTCCCCACCGGGAGGACAGACAGGCTCAGCTGGGCTGGCTAGTGGAAAGTGCACAGGATTCACAAGAAAAGTGAGTGAGTTGAGTTCCAGTACCCACTCTGCCACCCACTCCTTGTGAGTTCTTGGAAAGAGCCTTTTCCTTCTCTGTTTGGAGGGATCTCTGATGTAATTAGCAGCCTCAGAGAATTAAAAAAAGCAGTCAATGGAATTTTTGAGTTACTGCTTCAGTGGTAGAAAAGCAGATTCTGAAAAACATAATGCTCCACTTCAGTTCTCTAGTCTCTGAATGCCTTCTTCTGGGGTGGAGGGTCCATCTGCTCTGTTTACACACCTGCACCTTGTGAACGAAGGCGGCTCAGAGGAGGCTGCTGCCCTGACCACTCATGGAGAACACGCAGCAAGCAAGCTTTGAAAGAAATACCAGAAGCCAAGGGTACTATCTGTCATCACTTAATAATGCCTGAAGCTTTCCACATAACAAAAGGGGATGGAACAGCCCTACCTCACATTGTGGGAGCCCAAAAATTCTTCCAGTGACTATATCAAAAGGGCTTTCTCTTAACTTTAAAAATTAGATCTGACTACTATGAGCAACCAATACCCTCGGTAAAGAAAATAGAAATAAAATAACTGCTTGAAACTTTATTTCTCACACAGTGTGGTAAGGAGGGAATTGATAAATTGAGATGACAAATAATCTAGTTTTTTTTTTTTTTGTAAAATAGACATGTGTCAAATTTAAAGACTGTCAATGTCATTTTTTCTATATCTATTCTGGTGAGGTTGGAATTAAATCACAGAGACAGAAAGTTTCTCTACTTTGTTCATTCCTGGCATCTAGTGTGGTGCTTGCCCTTAATAAATTTTCATTGAATGAATCAGTTAATGAATAATGAACAAATGAGGGATGTTCTCTTCTATATTGTGTTAAATGCTAGAAATACAGAAATATGTAACTCAGAGTCCCACCCCTAAAAGCTCACTCTTGTGGAATAGCCAGATACACAGAGACAAATGACTCAAATACAAACATGATTGATTCCTAAAATCATACCACGAATAGTATTCATGTTTCAGCCCCTCCTATGTGTCATAGTAAAACATAATCCCTTCCTTCAAAGTTCACAGTTTAGCCTGGAAAACAAACAAAAAGCATAGAAAGCACAATACCACATGAAAAGCAAAATAAAAATATGTACACAATGGCGAGGCAGCTCACTGCAATTTAATCATGTAGATAGACTCTGGCATCAGACTGCTTGAGTTCACAGAGCTGTGTGACCTTGGACAAGTTGTCTAGCCTCTCTGGGTTTCATTGCCCCATTTGTAAAAAATAAGTATAATACTAAGACCTATCTCATAGGGTTGTTATGAAGAGTAAATGAATTAATAGCTTATAAAACACTCAGAATAGTGCTAAACTTGTACTAAGCACCAAATATAAATAAAGAAATCTTTCTTTGGTTCTCTTTGTACATGCCTGATTATTCTTCCTTGTTAGGACTCCTGACCAAATGCAACTCCAAAGCTGTGGACTCAGGTTAATAAGTGAAGGAAAGGTTAGATTCCTGTCTGTGGAAAATAATGAGCATCTAACCAGGAAAAAAATTCTCAAAGGAGACACCTAAACTAGGATTGCAAATTCATTCTAAAAACCACTACTTCCACACCCTGGTCCAGGACAGACATTACTAATCAACCACAGTGTCCTTTCTGAGTCTAAATTTAAGCTCAATTGCTTTCTAAACAGGGCCTATTGGTGTCTCTGGCCTAAACCTTACCTTCCGGGGCCTCAGGGTTATTTTTCCCAGCTGCTTTCTACAGAGCCACTCGGGCAACTGTCCTTCTCTCCTGACTGAAGCCCAGCTCCCAAAATGCCTTGCCAGCCACCAATCCTGAGAGAACACAATGGAGCTGGTTCTACTTTGCTCTCCCTTAGTCCACTAGCTAACTCTGTGACCTCAGCTATGAAAGTTACTTAACATTCTCCGAGCCTCCAATTCCTCCTGGGTAAACAAGACCTGGGTAAAGAAATTGTTGCAAGGATTAAATGCAACATGTAACCGGACCCAGCTGGTATAGGTTCTCAATAGATGGTACACATCATTTTGCTAAACCCAATTCTGTCCCCCACCCCCCCACCCCAGCCAGGCATAGTGGCTTCATGACTGGCATAACATAAAACAGGGCTGGGATGCTCCTATTTAAGCCACTATTGCCCCCCATCAACATTAGCTGTTGAGGGACTCAAGGTCACAGGGGCTGAGATACCTGGGAAGAGGTGAAGGCCAACAGGGGTGGAGGATGAGGGATGGGGAGTGATGTTGGAACTCCAGCACAGTCCCTATTAGGAACCGATGAGAAGGGGCATTGGAGGGGGCGTTTTACTCCATGAGAAGAGAGGTGAGACCCCAGGTAAACAGGACCCTCTCCTGTCTGCCTTCTCCAGATCCTCTTAATACAGGGCTAACTTACCTCTATTTTGGAGCCACTCTCATTACCACCTCCCAACAGGACCCCGGGAGGGATGTTCCCTGAGAAGCTTAGCCTTGGCCTTCTCCCTCTGCCTCATCCTCTCCCCTCTGACTCTTCAACACTGACTCTGCTCCCTCCTCTGACTCTATCTCCTCTCAGCCTACCCCTCGCTGACTGTCTCCTGCCTCCCCCACCCCCGCCTCACCCCTCTGACTCTGTCTCGGTCTGTTCTTACCAAGTATGTATGTGACACCCCCTACCGTCATACAGAGGAGCAGATCCTGCTTCCCCCACCCAGAAAAAGTAGACTTACGCCCTTTGGACCCAGCCCATGCTCAAGTACAGCAAATTAGTCAAGGGCTGGCATCTCTCAGTTACCCACGGCACAGCCTGTGGCTCTCCTCTCCTCCCCACACCCACCACTCTTTCTGGGCCCAGCCTGCAAGTCAACCCCTCCAAACCCAGGGCCCTTCATGTAAAGACTCTGTCAACATTTCCACGGTAGGCTTCCCTTCCGGGAGTTTACAAGTCAACTGGGAAACAAAATGAGCCCAGGCGGAAAGTTGCTTTACAAGGGAGCAAATCCTGCCAGGGAGAGCACAGAGCAGCGGTTGCTCGGGGGGGAGACTCAGTATTGAAATCTTGGCCAATTTAATGTCTACATTAAAAACGGATTTGTGTGGAATGCAGCCGCTTCCTTTAATTGCTCCAAATAAATATCCTGCGTAATTTTAAGCCATATATTACCAGGAAGTGCTTAGGGGTATTGTTTGCTGAGAAAGGCGTTACATAAATTGAAACCCCTTTTGCTCGGAGCTGAGTCCCGAAAGTTCATGCAGTGAGAAACATTTCTCACTGTGCACAACTGTGAATTGTATATAAAATTAAATTTTCTGATTAAAATCTGCATTGTTGGACCTCCCGCAGGTTGCCACCATTTTGCTGAAATAAGATACTATTTGTGGTAATGGCAGTGAGGGAAACCTGTTATCACTGATTGTAAACTGGCTTCGCTCCTATGGCTTAAAAATCTGGAGAGCTTTATTGTGCAAACATTGCATTTTCCGAACAAATATTACAGAGTAAAGCTTTACTAGTGATTCATCAGCCAGGGTGCGAGCAGGTTTACAATACGACCCCAGCAGCCCTAAACCTCCCGTACACTCAGCACTGGGCTGCAGTTAGGGCCCGGCAAGGTGGACGATGCCAGCAGGAGAATGAAGCAAGCATGAATAATCGTCTTCTGTTTTTTAATTTAAAAATATTTTTCTTCGCAAAGGCATTATTAGTTGAGAGAGGAGGGAAGATAAAGGAAAAGACGAGGCCTAGGAAGAGTTCGAATTTCACAGCCCACCTGCCGCCCCACCCCCCACTTCTGCCCCAGGAAACCGGCAGCGTGGCCTTTAAAGGATTGACACCATCAACCCCAGCCCCTCTCCTGACTGCCACTCTCCAAGCCCCAGTTCTGAGAATCAGCCTTATGAAAATCAACCACAACTCTGCATAGTGCTACTGATAGAAGGGTCTGCGTTAATAACTTCGGTTCCCAAATGCAGAATCTGAACCAAAAAAAAATGAAGATTTACTTTTTCCTTAGAAGATGTGCACTCAGAATTAGAACCCCAAGGGCTGGCTTTTCATTTTTCATTTTCCCCAGCTTTCAGTTTATAAGTAAACGTTCTCCAAAAGTCAGCATCAGCCAGGCGCACATAAATATTTTTTATTGCCTGCTAACCATTAGAATAGATTGTCCCTCTCTTTCATTTTGTAAATCATTTTGTTGCTTGGGTAATACAAAAAAAAAAAAAAAGAAGCTTAGACTTACAAAGAAAGATGGAGTAGGGGCAGGGAGGAGAAAGATTTAGCAAAATAATATTTTGACAAATAAAAATGAAGCCAAAATGAACCTATTTCTTAAGGAACAACCTAGTCTGAATACAATGAATCTCACCAAATCTTTTTCCAGAAAAGAGCATTAAGGTTACAGAAAGCCAGTGCTAAGAGTAGAATAAATTCAGCCACTTCCTCTGAGGGAGCAAAGGCAGGGGAGATGGGTTGAGGTGGATCCTACTAAAAGACCTGCAGTTCAAAGGCACAGACCACCTGGAAGGCACCTACGGAAAATGGATGGGATCTCACACACACCAAGTAGGGCTCAGGGGTCCTTTTTGCAGCTCCTTTGCTCAAAATGCCAATCCTAGGTATTCATATGCATTAACTTCAGCTGGTCTCACCTGTGGAGGAAATACCTCGGGGTAGAAACAGGAAATTCCCGGCGGGGTTCCTGACTCAATCCCCAAATGCATGGCCTTGCTTATAGAATACAATTTGAAGAAACAACTGTTATGATGCCTGCTTTTGTTTAATTGCATAATTATTCAATAAATTAAAATAATTTACAATTCTATGAATTAGCTGTCTTTGAAAATTATTCTACTGCCTGTCTTTTCTCCCTCTAAACTTCTCTTATATTTTCTAGTCTTCTAGATAGATGGTGTCCACAAACCTAACTGGCTCTTACCTGAACTTCTTACATGGTCGTAGAGTGGGGGAAAACAAAGATAATCCATCTACACGCCCTCTATTTGAAAACCAATAACAATATAAGTTGCAGTATTTCATTCATTCATTCAACAATATGTCTTGAATTTACTGGGTGCTGAGAGCTAAGCTATTAGTCCTTTGACTCAAGAGTTCTGCCAGCCTGGGGAAACATCAGAAGTCTCAGCTTTACTATCTTTTGAATAAGGATTTAAAGATTCCAAAAGAATCTACAAAAGGAATTTGCACCTGCGGGGGCCTCCTTCTCCTAACTTCACTTCCCTCCTTTGTCTCACTTCTTGCCTCTTTTCCAGGTTACCAAGCATCCCTGTTCCCATCGAGCTCTGCTCCCCAAAGGATTCCTTTCCATGGCTCCATTAGCAACTAGCCTTGACCAAAAATGGAATATTTAACCTCGCTATGCCTCTGCCCAAACTTTGCCCACACTCTCGGCTTCCATTGATTTCTTTAAATAGTCATCAACTGTTTGTTTCTATAAGAAAAGTTATCAACAGTACTTCACTGACTTTCCACAGTTTGCAGCAAGAAGTCATAATGCCTGTGCCTCTATAGGGCATGAAAAGCCAATGGCAAGACAGATACATCTAAAAATGACTCAAGATTTAATAGGCTGCTTATGTGCCCTGACAAGCACAGCCAGAAAGTTGGGCAAAGCCTAACAATGAGGCAGGAGAGGAAAAGCTGGTAAGGAGGAGCTCCATGGACCAGTGGTACTGTTACCACTTTAGTATATACTAAAGAGCTAAACAGTGAGGCCCTGACCCCATTTGGGGATATTGGTGGATACCCCTAAAAGGGTTGGAAATCTCAGTCTCCATCTCAAGGAAGACATGGGTCCTCAGATACAAACCCGCAATTCTGATAGTTGGCCATCACTTAATTCTTTTCCCAATTGGTTCCCCAAAGAGAAAGGCCGAGCCCCATCTCTCCGCGAACCTATTCTTCTCCATTACAGATCACAGAGCTCCAAGTTCATCAAGCAAATACCCTGGTATCACTCTCCTCCTCAGCCAGATGGGGAGTTGAAATCCCATTGGTGAGTAGAAGATCTAATGGGTACAGCATGGCAGGTTCATCTCCCTTCTTCCCTCTCCCTCTCTCCATCTTTCTCCTCGTATAGGGTATCTTCTTTTCTTCTTCCTTCTACTTCTTATCCCCTTCCTGAATTCCTAGCTCTTTCTTTGGGTTGGCACACCAGAGGGCAACATCATCTCACCTACTCGTCAGTTCTTTCCTTCCACCAGTAGAGGGAAGAGTTGAGAGAACCTACAAGAACTAGGAGGTATGGGAAATTTTTTGAAATTATGGAATTAGCTAGTGCATATAAAACAGCTCTCTCTAAAGACATTCTTGCCAAGGCATTCTGTTCCTGTTGGTAAATAACTGTTATAAACTGTTTAAATGTGTATTAACTCACCAGAGCACGACACTGGCAAATTTTCCCTCCAGGCTGTATTTTGCAAAGACCACACTTTCACGTGATGTGAGACCTGAGATTTAAACTAACAGAAGTCTACATTATTCAAGGTAACACTGATGCTTCACCATCCCTTATCACCATTTAGTCTTTTCAGATCTGGTTTTTTATTCTATTTCAGAAAATGTGGTAAGGCCATTCTCATTGAATGTCTTGTTTTGAGTACCTGTCATAATAGCACTCGGGCTTTTTCATGGGCCTTCTTAAGAGGTTACAAATTGACTTCTTTGAAGCTGAGTCAATCAGAACAAATGACTATGACCACAGTAGCAGAGCCCTGGGGGGAAAAATACCCAAGGCACCATCAAACTTGGAAGCCCATGCAGCAATCCTTCACCACACCCTCCCCATTCCGCCATGCATGCTGAAGGAAATTAAGAAGGTCCATTTGGAAAGAAGAGGATTCAGAAATTAAAATTGTGCCACTGAACTGACCATTTACCAAGATAATCAAATCACCCTGACAAATTAACCAATCAATACCTTTAAAAAGCAGACAATGTGGAGCTAGGCAATCTGCTCAACCATTGCAATGTGCTCAATTGTTTGGATCTAATTACCTGGCCTGGATATTTTCTGCTTGGTGTCCCCAGCCTTTGAACCAATTTCGAAAGCCAGAAGCTTTATAGAAAGGTTCTTTTAAAACCTAAGATTTTATCCTTCTTTAGATGGACTTTTTATCTGATTTGCTGAATTTATCCATATGACTTTGATTTCATTTCTTTATCAGCACCTTTTCCTTGACTAATTATCAAAAGAAAGAGTTCTTATCCAGAGGTCCAGAAGTAGACTTGAGCATTTCCATGAACCCCTTGAAATTGTAAGCAAAATGTTATGTGTATGTACACAATGGTCTTTCCGGGGAGCAGGGCCCATAACTTTCATCAGATTCTAAAAGGGCTCCATGACCTCCATCTTGTCACTCTGTATTCATGATGTTCACTAGACCAGAGTTTCCAGATCCATATTAAAGAATAAGTTACAGGTATGTGCCTGAGTCTCTGATCACCTCAGCTCTTGGGTGACTAAACAGAGCCAGGAATGACTGGAGCTTCCAAGCTGGCCATCTCCTGCCAAGAGCTGCTTAGTTGCTACAAAAATATTTTCTCTGTGTGCCACAATGGATAAAAGTTTGGAAGCACTGCAATAAGCTTTTCACTGTTACCCCATCCACTATCTTTGTTCTCCACATCTCTTTCCCCATTTCCATGCCCGTAATTCTCCAGAGAGAAGCCTGTCATTGATTTGGCCACCTATGGTATAATATGCACTTTACATACTTTGCCAGGGAAGAAAGTGGTGTGGTTGTCTCCCCTTCCTATAAAACAGTCCTCGGCACCACGTTTGTGGAGTTTGCCTTGTTGGCCACATGCTGCTGAGACCAGCTCATTTCCCCATTTCTGAGCTATTCCTTTTGCTAATGCATTTGCCCCCTTTCCTCTAGTAACTCTCCCTGGTCCATGTGTCTGGAAGAATCTCTATGCTAGTTCCCTAAATGGCTTCCAGCTTCACATAAGTATTCCTCAAATGCACTTATACGCAAAGACTTTTCCAACCAAGAACATTAAAATCTTACACAGAACCCACATATAACCATTCAAACTCAGACATAACAAACAGAGTAGACAAATTCCCATGACTCTTGGCTAACATGGATCGACCAAAAATAGTATGAACTTCCAGACCCTTCCCTGTCCGATTCTCAAAACACACAGTCCATGGTCAGTCTCATTACCTACTGCTCACATCACATCATTTTACTATCAACAATTTCATAACTTTGATAAACTAAGAAGTATACTATTCACTTGGAATTAATTTATGATTCAGATTTTTATATGAATGACTTCAACAAAATGTTGACAACTGTCTGCTGTATTTCAACTGTCTAATTGAAAGTCTTGATCACCTAATTCCTAAATACTCTTTTGGTCCACACACATTTTTATTAGAAAATGAAACTAACATTCTTGATCTTACCAGTTAGCCAAGCTGACAGTCCAAAATGTCAACAAGGGTGTCTAACATCTTCAAAACTTCCTTCCCTCCTACCTGAATCACGTGATCCTAGACATACCCCTGACCCACACATAATGTCCTAGTCATACGTCATTTCAAAAACATCTCACTTTCGAGGAAAAGAAATTGCTGCTAAACCATGAAGAATGAAAAGTACATGTTTCTTAAATATGTGAGTATGATGTTACTAATCAGGAGGTTTATGGAATAAAATAAGGAATGTGAGGTGGAGAATATGGGTGTTGCTGTTCTCTTGGGGACCGATGGAAGAGTCTGCTAACTAGACCTGCCACTGTCACGGAGCCCTGAGGTTTACGGATTTTGCTTTGCTACCCAAGAGAAGTCACAAGC
Source organism: Eonycteris spelaea (assembly GCA_003508835.1). Classification (NCBI taxonomy): domain Eukaryota; kingdom Metazoa; phylum Chordata; class Mammalia; order Chiroptera; family Pteropodidae; genus Eonycteris; species Eonycteris spelaea. The sequence goes on from PUFA01000047.1 coordinate 11,319,142, forward strand.
CCACAAAGAAGTCTTTGTTTGAAAAAAAAACCTGCCATCACTAACTCTAGAATAAATGAATTAATCTTAGAATATTTCCAGCAGTCGTCAGAAAGCTTCCCCCATCTGAGTGCTCCTCCCGGGCACCACTGTCAGCGTGACAGAGGGTTGTCGAAGAATGTTTATCCCAAGATGAGCTCCTTCCTTCCTAATGAAACTGACAGCCAGACTGAGTTCAGGATCACTTTACTGGAAGGATATAATCCCTGGAAAATCCTTAAGAAAGCAGGCATATCACTTTTCTGTGTCATTTAGAAATAGTAGAAAATAGTTGAATAAATGCCCAAAAATCACTAGCAGTCATTTTTAAGCCTATTTCTTTAGCCAATATCTGGAGTTCCAAAAAACTCATGTGATGGAATTCCCCCCCCCCAAAATATAGAAAAATGTTATATTTTCTTTTTTCAATAAAATAACGTGTAGATTTACAACTCGCAAAAACATTTCAATCTTGTTTTTAAAACATTTGCTGAGTTGACAGAATGAAATGCTGCACTCCTATGGGCAGCCATTACAAAAGAGATTTACTAATTATTCGTTAACTTTAAGTGTTTACCGACTTTCGAAGGGGGAGATGAATACATTTTGGGGGGAAAATACATACAGTTGAGATTTGCATGATGATTATAAATACATGAAACACCAAGCAAACCTCTCAACCAGTCTCTTACTCAAATCATACACAATGGAGGCCATTAACTTGACTTTACTTGATTTGGATATCTGGATCCCAGTTCTCAAGTGCCTGGAAAATATAATACTAATGATTAAAAATATTTCTTGTTTTGTCAACGGGAGCCACTTGAATTCAGTTCACGGCCACATTTGTTTCCATTTTCTATTTATTTTAATGGCTAAAGTTTGAAATGCTTCTCTCTCCTTTCGTATTTTTTGTTTACTCATGAATTTTAAAGTATAACATTTTAACATCTTTTCATTTTCCTTTTGATCAACCTAATAGCTAAGCTTCTTTGAGATATACTTCCATTGTTTGACCATCTCTAAGTAAATAAGAAATGCTTTCTACTTGATACTAACCTAATATGTTTTTTTTCACACAGGATTTTCGAAGCATGAGCATCAATTTGCAAATCAACCAATAGTTTTGTGAGGAAGAAGCCGTATGGAAACGTGTAAAGCAGCTGCTATAGCACGATATCCAGCATAACGAAGGTCTGCCTGGAACCCCAGCTGATAGCCTTTCGTTTTCCAATATATAGTCTCTCTTAAAACATAAATGCACAATAGGAAAACTGAGTAGAGACATAATTCAATATATAGAATAGCACGGTGGGTTCCTGGATTCTGGCAGTTTCCAAAACCCAATTATGTCATGCCGTACCCACCCGAGTTGAGTGAGCTGTGTGTTACTTTCTCTTTGAATTCTTTCCTGACGCACCCACCCCCAACTGTTCCTTAATGCTGCCACTGGTCCCCATATGACCTTAATTATAGTACCTATCACTCTTAAACTGTCCACATCATTCACTTCTACATTTGCATCCCTGGCCACACAGCAGACTCCTCCAGAGTGGGAGTGAGTGCCTCTCACCTGTATCCCCATCAACTGCCATGGCCCCTTTGATAAGAATGTGCTCACAAATGAGGAAAGAACAAATACCTGGGTTCTCCAGATCCTTGTTTTATTCTCTAAATTCCACTTAGCACATTTAGCCTGAAGCTACTTGTTATCTAGAACAAGGCTGAATCAAGCCTTTTAGATTTTCTAGTGAAGACCCAGGTTATGAGAAATACAGGTACTAACCCAAAGAAGTGGGAGGAAGCTAGGAAGTAGAGACATGGGCATAGGGTACATTCAGGACAGGACAGAAAGAAGGTGAATGGGCGACAGAGACTCCAAAGAGGCCATGGAGTGAATGGGGACCATGCAAAGGTGTGGAGAAGCCACACAGGAATTCTGACACACGTGGGGACATTTCCCCTGTTGCAGCCACTGACCCAGGAACAGAAATGCTGGCTCTAAACCAGCCACCACCCCTGGGCTGTGTGAGGCCGTGCCTTCCACCCCAGGCTGCCTAAACAAGGTCTCCAGCTTCAGATCTTCTCCCTGCCTTTCCCAACACGCATGCCCCTGACAGCCTTCCCAGGACTCTGTGCCAGGGGACAGCCAGCTGCTGCACCCACACTGACATGTCGTGCTGCTCTCCCAGCAGCTCGGTTCCACGTTAACAGGGAGCTTCCCTTCCTGCTGCGGGTGTCAGGCACCACGCCAACCTGGTAAAGAAGGCCTCTGGGGCCAGATGGACATTTTGGTGCCCATAAAAATTTCACTATTTCACCTGTTTCCAAATATGGCCTGCCCCAGAGAAAGCTAAGACTCTAGGGAGTTGAAACCACTTGGACCTACACACTCAAATTGCTAATTCCTTAAAGGAGGGGCAGGTATTAAACATTCAGCATATGCTAGGCCTTTTGTTTAGAGACTTAATGATGCTTCTAAAATCAGTCCTCCTCAATGAGTTACCACTTCTCACCATTAGGATGGCAGTTATCAATAAACATTTTTTTAAAAACCCAGAAAATAAGCATCAGTGGGGTATAGAGATATTGGAACACTTGTGCACTACTGGTGGGAATGTAAAATGGTGCAGCCACTATGGAAAATAGTATGATGGTTTTTCCAAATATTAAACATAAAATTACCATATGATAGAGCAATTCCACTTCTGGGGACATACCTCAAATAATTAAAGCAAGGACTCGGACTCAACACCAATATTTCCAGCAGCAATATTCACAATAGTCAAAAGATGGAAACAACGCAAATATCCATCATCAGATGAATGGATAAATAAAATGTGGTGTATCCATACAATAGACTATTACTTGGCCTGAAAAAAGAAGAAAATTCTGACACAGGCTACAACATGGATTTAAGCTAAGTGAAATAAGCCAGTCACAAAAGGACAAATATTGTATGATTCTACTTACATGGGTTTCCTAGAGCAGTCAAATTCATTGAGTCAGAAAATAGAACAGCGGTTACCAGGGGCCAGGAGAGGAGGGAGGGGGGTTATGTTTAGTGAGTACAGAGTTTCAGTTTGTCCATGTTCTTAATGATCCATCTGCACTCTTCAAAATGGTCAAAATGGTAGATTTTATGTTATATGTTTTTTACTACGATATTTTCTTTGAAAAATCAACGTCATTTCTGCTATTCCTAAAACCCAATGTTACTCATCTACGTATCCCAGGGAGTAATCGCCTGGGACCCTAACCCGACCCACACCCTCACTTGTCCCTGGCCTGCTTCATTTGGACATTGTCCCTCTCTGGCAGCAAGCAGAACTCGCTGAGCCTGACGTTGGTGCCTCCTCTCCCTGTCATCAGCACCCTTGGCTTCTACCTACTGACCTCACAACGGCTTGGCCTTTGCCTCCTGTGGCTTGTATTTGTGTCCAAATTCCAGACCCCCCCCCCAAAAAAAAACCCAAGAGTAAATCTTACTCTCCTCCAAGAGAGAAAAGTGGACAAAAAGAAACATCAAAAAACAATTCCCATCTTCACCTTTAGACAATACTCCAGTAATGTATTAAGTACTTAAACTACCAAGTACTATGCTAAGCATTTTGTTAATCGACTCATTTAAATTCACACAACAAGCTCACAAGTTAGTTCTCATTACCATTATCCCCACGTTTTAGATGAAAAAGCTGAAACTTAAGGTCCCAAGCCGAAGGTCCCAAGGTCAGGGAGGCATGGGCTCAGGATATGAAGCCAGTACTCAGTTATAGCCCGTGTTCAGCTACGATGCCCGATGATATAATTTTAATTCTTTTCCCACTGATTTTAAAGTTAATATTTAGGGGAAAGGAGAAGGTTTGCTGCAATCTGACTGGTGTTCATGTCTGAAAAAGGAGTCACAAAAGGCCAGATGGAAGCTAAAGTTCCCACTGTGTGTAAAAACCGTTAAAAAATCTCCATGTAACTGGATCATAATAGCTCACTTTAGAAAATTCAGAGGCCAGAGGTTCAAAGCAGACTATTTCCTGAGCTCCCTTGGTTAGTTAGCTTTAAACCCCAGCATTTAATTCGTGATGTTGGGAAAGCCTGTTAGGAGGGTTTCCACAAAAACGAGTGCAGTCAAATTCTGGTCTTTCCCAAACACAGATCCGTGTGACCAGACTGCCTCTCCAGCACACCAGCAGTACCTAGGTGTTTAATTTGGAATTTGATAGCTGCCTAAATTTCGAGATCTCCCGTAGGTGCTGCACACAAAGAATCCTCGGCGGCCACTGGCAGAAATTCTTAGAAAAACAATCCTCCAGGTTGTTGAAATCACAACTACCACTTTCACTCCCCGCCTCCCTGTCACTGAAGAGGCTGTTTTGACTTGAATTACAGGGGCCCATGTGGACTACCTGCGGTCCAAATGTGTATGTGACAATGGACACTCCTTTGCTGGCTGTCCGGTGTTATTTCAGACACTGTTGGACAGATGGGCTCTGTTCCGAGTGGGGAAGATTCATGCCTCAGAGAGAAAATTTTTATAGGGCTGTCTCTTCCCCATACACAAAATGTTCTCATCACTTTGCCAGTGTGGGGGCTGAATGGGGACAGATCACTTCTGAATATTGGAATGACAGTTTCTCCCCCAGCATCCTCCCTCCTGTCTCAGGGCCTGGTCATAATTGCGGGGATTCTGGTTGTTTGCTGTCCGCACCGCTCCCCCCTCCGCCCCCACCACCGCCCGCCCAGCTACTGTTCTGCCATGTGTGGGGCATGTGCTTAGAGCTCAGCAGCTGTTGGAACACAGTAAATCCATTCACATACTGACATAGCCCAATGACTAATATGGGCTTAGCAAGGAAACAGAAGCATTTGACAAGCAGAAACAACTAAATTACTTTGGGAGGGGTGAGGAAATGACACCCCCAATGGGCTTGATCTCACCATTTGGTTTGGACGGGAAAGTTCACTGTGGGAGATCACCAGGATGTCACCCAGTGAACCACCATCATTCATTCTGAGCAGAAGAAGAGCGGGCCTGTGTTTGGGCAGCGGGAATAAAAGGTATAAGGAAATGGCTGTTTGGCCACCATGCTGGACATGAAGAAAATAAGTTGAATCCAAATGCTTGAAGTAGAGGCAGACTTGCTTGCAGTTTGGAGTGTGGGCTTTGAAACCAGACAGAACTGAGTTCAAATCCTGCCTCTGCCATTTAGTCTATGACCAAGCCCTGTAACTTCCAAGCCTCTGTTTTCTCATTTATAAAATGGGGGAAATAATGTAATTCCTACCTAATAGGGCTGTTTCAGGAATGAATGAGACCACTGCGTAAAGCACTTAGCACATGTGTGTATAAAGCCTGCTGTACAACAAGGATTTCTGCTAGGTATTAATCACAATGGCGTTTTAAATAGAAGACAATGAACTTTGTCTTTGCCCACAACACAGAAAACAAAATGCAGTTTGACACTTAACTGCTTCAAAACATACTTTCTCACAAAGACCCCCTCTATCACCTGTTTCAGAACCTCCGCCATGAGGTGAGTTAAAGAACCATCTAGGTTTGAAGATGTCATGGTCCCACCAAACATTGTGCTCTGAATCGGACCTCCAGAAACACTCTCCTGCCTAACATGGAACACCATCAAGAACATATCTTCACATCATTCCTATAAACTATAGGACAGCAATAGGCATGGATTGTCAACCACGGTGTTTGGGAAGTTTCATTCCACAGAACCTACTGGACTGGATATTAACAAGGATATAAATAAAGCATTATATGTTACATGAATCAAGTGCACACAATTTTATTCCCTTTAATAGCAATTACCATAATCTCCATTTATGAAATACAGTTACTGATAATGTTCCATTCCTTTTGCACATTGTGAGTCTACCCATCAGAACCCCTCCCCGCCAAAACCCTTCCTCAAGCCAGTAGAATAGGGGAGAACGGCTTATTCACACCTGTTGTCTAACCCAGGAATTCAGCCAGGGAGGCCATGGCTTTGGCATGATATAACCAATGCTGATCAAATGAAAACATGAATTACCCATGACTAACAATTAGTAATAAGTTGGAGAGACTATGACAAGGAGGGAAACACAAATCTGATCATGCAAAAGGGTGAAAGGAGACTTCAGAAGAATTCGACTTCCTTCATGGATGACTTTCTCTTGTGGCCTTCTCCTGCTGGCCAGACCAGGGCAGGGCTGTGCCCAGCTGCCACAGTTTCTCCCATCCTCTTGCAGCCCTAGCTAACTGTCCTCATCCTCTCCTGGCCTTCCCTTGAGCCTATGGTCAGTACATAAATGTTGCTTTGGTCCTTCCTGTAAAGTTCATCGCTAAAGAGGTTTCTCACTTTCTGTGCCATTTGCAGTCCATATTTTTTTTAGTGACAAAAAATATGAAAACTGATGTACTTCAGGGCCCTCTCTATTCCATAGGATCCCAGCAAATACTCAATGACTGCTCTCTTTGCTGGGCCCTTGTCTCCACCTTCTCATCCTCCACCGCTGACATTCTTTATTTGTTGTGGCAGCTGTATACCCAGGGAGCATTCAAGTCTTGCACTGAACCAGGGTAACTAAGAGTATACTGGATCTAGCATTTCCAGATTTCCTTTAAGTCTTCCCCTTCCATTAGTTCTAATCCCATTGACTATTTATAGACACTGACCAACATCAAACTGTTTGAAGATACAGGACAGGAGAAATTCTGAGGGCTGCCACTTCCTTACACCTCCCTGAGAGCTGTCTCCGAGAATTTAAAGCAAGAGAATTATTGAAACACTTTTCACTGATTTATTATTAATTGCCCCCATGGGCGGGCACAGAAAGTACCAAGCAGAGGAAGGGATGCATGACTTGTGGTCACTGAAAAACTTTCAAGTATCTGCCCAGGTCCTCAATTTATGTCATGAACAGGGGAACGAAAATAAGAAAACGAAAGTTCTGGAGGTTAGAGAGACGAGGTGAAGGAGAAGGGTAGAGTAGGAAAGAGGTACGTGAGCAGGAGCTTGATGAGGAATGGGAGCAGAAACTGGGAAGCCGAGGAACTGAGAGAGGGGAGGAAGAGGAGGCTTTCTTGGGAATGAAGCCAGAGTCTACTGCTAGGATGTGGGATCCAGAAAAATCTCACTGGTCAACATGAAAAGAGCCCACCAGCAGAAAGACAAACATTGCGTCTGTCCCAAGAAACAGAGGCATGAATGGCCAAGGAAAGCAGATTCTTATCTTCTGGGCAAGGGCCCAGCAACACCAATTCTGAAACAGGTTACCAAGAAAGAGACATTGGGGCAGCCAGAACATCGTTTCTACAGCAAGGCATCTTAGAACCCACCCTCTGTGGAAGAAAACAAGACATTTGGGGATGGGAAATCAGCACACATCTCAACACACACACACACACACACACACACACACACACACACGCACACACACACACCCATGAGAAAATAAAAATGGCACCTTGCTGCTTGACAATGCCTGAAGAAAGCAGAGATGGCGACTACCCCCACCAGTTGTGCAAGACCACTTCCTGCTCAAGTGCTGCGGGCTGATTTCTATTTCCCGGTACAATTTATTTAGGAAAATGAGCCTTCCATTGTTGATATTCTATGTATTGACAGAACCACACAGACAATAGTGAACAATACAAAGCTGATTTTGCAGATCTAAAAAATACCCCTTAGCTGTCACGCATCAATATTTTCCTTGCTGCTCACCCAGAGTCGTTCTATCTTTTCTTGATTAACATGCATGAGCCCCTTCTTAAGACAAGGGATTAAATCCAAGAGATATTATGTCATTTTGATTTTCCAGGGATTTTACAGGTGGATTTGGAAGGTGTCAATCTCTCCATGGTGTACTGAGGAGGGGAATGTAATTATTTTCTCAATGGCAGAAGATAGTCCAGATGCTTGTGTTTTTCTAAAATTCTCTCACTTCGATCATGAACTGGTTATTTCCTCATCCTTTACCTGATCTGGATATCAAAGTAAGTAATATGCCTTTTAGGGAACTTGTAAAACTTAGGGTACTTTCAGACCACTGGATGAACATGGGCTAAATCAACAATTAGGGAATAAAAAAGATTTGGATGTTATGTGAATTGTATGTGTCTTCAAGTAGTAGCACCAATCTTCATCTCTTCTGAACACTAATTTTTTTTAAAAGACACAATCATTCTGATAGCCTCTAACAGAGGAGTATTTAACCTAGTCACAACTCCAAAAGCAACTTGCTAGACTAGCATGGCAGAATGTTCTTCTTATTCAGAAACTGAATTGTCTTCTGAAAAATTAAATGAATTAAATTAAATTAAATTATTAAATGGTTGCCAGGGCAGGGACGAGGGGGAGAGGGGAGTTGCTCTCCAATAGGAACAGTTTCATATCTGCAGGATAAAAAGTTCTGAAGATCTGTTCCACAACAGTATGAATATGCTTAACACTAGTGAAATAAATGTACACGTAACAATGATTAAGATGGTAAATGTTGTGTTCTATGTTTTTTTAACCACAATAAAATAAACGTAAATATTGGGGAAAAAAGAGAGAGAGAGAGAATGAAGATGACTGCATGAAAACAAGTGTGGACAAAACGAAAACTGGGATAGTACAGTTTGGCTTTTTTTTTTTTTTTTCATAGACAGTTTTGACACCTATGAACTTCTGCCAACAAAATTCAGGAGAACTTTCCTAAGAAAAGAGTTCTAAATAAAGGGTGGTGTCACTAGCAAGTCTCCGTAAGTAAAGATAGGTGGCTTTGCTGACGGATGGCTATTGCCTGGCTCTCCCCAAACTCGTGTCCTCCAGTGTGGCATCGCTGTAGTTCACAATCAGAATTGTCCAGAGTAGAGGGAGGAGAGGAAAGAAAGAGACTTGCACGTACTGAGGGGCAGTGCCGGCTCCTTTACATAAACGCCTGCATTTAATACGACAAATCAATTCAGTGCCTATTTATTATATCCTTTTTATCGATAAACAAACTGAGGCTCAGAGACTTGGCTCCAGGACATGTGACAAAGACCAAATTTGTCTGTCTCCAAAACCCATGCTTTTCCAATTTTGCCCTTTGATCTAAAAACCACAAAACTGAGAGCCAACTATCTATAGCTCTAAAGTAAGTGGGATTTTCTTCCTGCACCCCATTTAAGAGTATAATCAGAATATGACCCGAATCTGGTTGGAAAAGTGACCTCAAGCATACTCCCTAGATCTGAGATCCACACGCCAGTCTGGGTGCTGCAAAAGTGGGTCACAAATATGCCAAGACCCTGGCTGCGCCCTCAGCTGTCAGGGAGGCCAAGGTACAGCCGTGATGTAGGAGCCCTGAGCCAGGGCCCTTCAGACTGAGCAGCTTGATAGTTTATAAAGCATCACTTCCTATGAGTGCCAAATGTGGCAAAATTTGGGAAGCACTCTGCCTGTGGTTCCGAAGGCAGTAAATCTAAATCCTAATTCCACCTCTCTGTGCCTCAGTTTCCTTGTCCATAAAATGAGGCTGGAAACAGAACTCACCTCATGGGGGATTTGTGAGAATTAAGTAAGATAAAATACCCAGAGCTCTCAGCATACCTTGTAGAAGTAATCACTCGACAACCGTTAGCTGACCCAATGAGTACAACCAAACAGGCTACGTGTGCCACAACCCCAGGGCACCATTCACTTTGGCTATGCTGGGAATAGCGCCCCCCAGAGTTGTGCAACTTTGCATTTTAATGTATGAGTGACCTTCACAGTCCAGCTCTGACTTCCTTCCCCTGCCACTAACCCTTAACGCCCATCCGCACTGACCACTTTGTCCTGCACACAAACACAACAGTCCCATTCGCAGCCCCTCGATTTCCACAGGCACTCCTTCAGCCCAGAATGTTCTCTCTACTCTCGCCTGTTTCTATTCTCATTCATCCCTAAGCCCAGCCTAAAAGTCACCTCCGCGCTGAAGCTTCTTCTGATGTCCCAGCAGAGTTGCCCCACCTCCAGTGTCCCCACAGCACGTTTGCAAATACTCTGTTAGAAGAACCAGCATGCTGTCATGTGATTCATACAGTGCATCTGCATACAAGCCTCCCTTGCTGCACTCCGAGTTCCTTGTGATCAGACTCTTTCTCTTGTTAGCATGGACTTGAGCTATTCTCCCTTGCTCTTGTGTCTGCATCTACCTCTACCTCACACATGCAGAAGATAAGTCTGAGTAGGGCTCAATGTTGTCAAAGAAAGTTTGGAATACCAGGCACACAGACCAACTTCAGGATACAAAAAAAATACCCTTGACCTTGGCTGAGTGAGGCTAAATTCCCCTGGCATAGTACTAAACACACCAGAAGGTATGGGGTCCTCCGAAGGACTCCTGGCAAGAATGGAGACAGCAGCCCAGCAGCTGTCTCCAAGTTGGGCATGTTTGATATGTGAGGGTAAAAACCAGAACACGTGGCCCAATTTCTCTTTTGCAATCCCTCCCTTCTCTGTATTTGAATCTCATGTCTCTATGATTTGTTTCAAACTAAAAATCTAAAACCTCTCGTCTCTGTTATTTTCCTGACAGTTCTATGAACTGCTTTAAAAGCTCCTGAGGACCAAAAATACACTTCCAAATAATGTTTAGGAGCTTGCCACCCCTCGACTGTCTTCATTTCTGAATATCATGATGCTTCATGTAACAAAGAAGAAAAGTACCAAAATGTGCTGCCCCTGTGCCAAATGCTTAGACAGGGCTCCTCTGTCTTAGAAAACAGTAGAGACCCAGATGTTCTGCAATAGTCTTGTAATTCATACCTAATGCTGACAGAACACCAAACGTTCCTGCACAAACTCTATCACACACAGAACCTGTAACCTCCACGCACAGTAATCGAATTGTCAAAATGCCCTCTCCATATCTGCACACCTCACCAAATTGGGTACCTACAGGACTGAAATTAATAGTGTTTCCCTTTGCTCCACTGTGTGTGATGTAAACTCAGGAGTAGGTCTGTCTGTTATTCAAATGTAAACTTTCATTCATTTCTCTTGTAAACCGTCATTCATTTAATTAACATTTATTATTTACTATGTACCCCACATAGTCATGGAGTAAAGAAATTCCTGCTTCGCTTCAACCTCAGAGTTTTTCAACTTCAACACCATCGATGTTTCGAGCTGGATGCTTCTTTGTTGGGTTGGGGGGTTGCTGTTTTGTGCCTTGTAGGACGTTTAGATGCATCCCCGGCCTCTGCTCATGAAATGACAGTAATACCCCCACCTCCAGTTGTGACAACCAAAAATGTCACTAGAAGACAATGAAAAGAGTACTGGTCACCTGGATCTAGAGAGAGGGATGGAAAAGCAGAGCACAGGGAATTTCTAGAGCAGTGGAACTATTCTGAATGGTACCGTGAAGGTCGATATGTGTCGTTATACAATTGTCAAAATCCACAGAATGTACACACCAAGTGCAAACCCTAATGTCAATTATTGCCTTCCAGTGATAAATATGTGTCAAGGCTGGTCCATAGATTATAATAAATGGGCCACTCTTGTACAGAATGTTGATAATGGGGGAGGCTGATGTAAGGAGAAGCAGTAATTTGAGAACCTTCTGTGTATTTTCCTCTCAACTGTGCTGTGAACCTAACACTTCTCTAAAAAAGTCAACTAAAATTTTTTTTTTTAATTTTTAAGTGAAAAAAAAATGTTTTCAGAGCTTGTCAAATGTCCCGGGGTGGGGGGCAGCAAATTATTTTTTATCCTATTATAGGCATTGTTCTGTCACAGCAATATATTTTTTTAATTGTGGTAAAATATATGTAACATAAAATTTGCCACTTTAACCATTTTAAGTGTATAATTCAGTGGCATTGAGTACATTTACAATGTTATTCAACTATCACCGCTATTTCCAGAACTTTCTCATATCCCAAAAAGAAACTCTGTACCCATTAAACACTAACCCCCAACGCTCCCTTCTCCCAGCCTCTGATAATCTCCATTCTACTTCATCTCTATGAATTTGACTACTGTAGGTACCTTACATAAAGTGGAATTATATAGTATTTATCCTTTTGGCTTATCTCATTTGCCATAATGGTTCACCTACGGTATAATAAGTGTCAGGATTTCCTTCCTTTTTATGGTTCAATAATAGTCCATTGCAAGGATATGCCATATAGTGTTACATTCATCTGTTGATTATCATCTGGGTTATTTCCACTTTTTGGCTATTGTGTCAAATGCCGTTAGGAACATGGGTGTAAAAATATCCGACTGAGTCCCCTGCTTTTAACTCTTACGGGTATATATCAAGCAGTGGGATTGCTAAATATGTTTAAGTGTGAGTTTTCTGATCACTTTCTACAGAGAACTCATGACTGTTTGGCTGAGGTGGCCAGATGGCAGTGCTGTGCGGGGTTCCACTTACAGCTACCGCAGCAGACCGAGGATTCACCTCTGTCCTCTTACATTTGCTGCCTTGAGCAAGTCGCTTAATCGCCTTACATTCAGTTTTCTGCTGTACAGAAAGAAGATGATGAAAATGACCCCTCCCTACCTAGCTTGGAAAGAAGAAATGAGGCAGAATGCCCATGTGCAGCTACTAGCACACCTCCGCATGGTGGGTGTTCAATCATCGCCGGCCCTCCTTAGACCCTAAATGGCCACGGACATGCCCAGTGGGTGCAATATTCCCCGGCACATGCAGTAGCTACAGCAGACCCTGTGCGGTGCTGCCCACGGTCTTGTTCCCTCCCCTTCTTCCTCTTTTACCAAATCATGTTTAGGTTTGCAGGGGTCTCCTGCCCAGTAAAGTACTCACCTCCCACATACCCAGACAGCTGGGAGTGGCCAAGTGACCCAGTTCTAGACAAGAACTGAAAGAGAAAATGCCTAGGTGAGGCTTCTTTTCTTAAAGAGTTTTTGTTTTAGTTTTTGGATCTGAAAACATTGACATGATTCGAAAGTCAGGAGTATGAAATAAGATACATTCACAGTTGTCTCACCTCTATCCCTGTCTTTCACACCTTGCTCCGTCCTTTCCTTTAGACGTAGAGGTTTTTCTTTCTTTTTCTGTTTCCCTTGCAAATATCAGCATGTATATATGTGAATGCATTTCTTTCCTTCCTTTTTTACATAAAAGGATATATGCCAATATATCTATTTTTATATCTATGTTGTTCTCCTTTTTTTTTAATTTTATATTCGTGAATCATGGAGGTCACTCCACAGTCATATGTGGTGCTTCTTCATTTCTTCTTTATTACATAATATTTGATCATGGCTGTTTTATGGATTATCCAAATAGTCTCTTATTGATGAACATTTGGGCTGTTTCCAGTTTTTTTTTTTTTTTTAAATCATCAGCACTGCCACAGTGAATATGCATGAGTCATTTGTATTTACATCCGATACCATTTGGGATGATTCCTAGAAGTGGGATTGTTGGGGTGAAGGGTAATAATATGCATCATTGTGCTCTAGTTTGCCAACTTCTCTGTCATGGGAGTTATGCCATTTTGCTTTGTAAAGCTTTTTTATTTGCCCTTTTCTCTTTTTCCATCTCCCTTCTTCCTGCCTAGGACACAAAAACTGATTCTGGAAAGTACAGCAGCCTTCTCACAACCTTGAGGATGAAACCCACAACCTAAGGATGGCAGAGCTGGAAGCCAAAAGAGCTCCCCACGACTCCGTGACTCCTCAGTCCTCCTCTGCCTATCACAGAAGAATACAAACCTGGGGCTCTTCTGTAGAACATGCTTCAGGGATGTCATGAGCAATAGGGACCCATATTAAGTAATAAATCTGAAATGAGGGTTGACTCCTGCCATCTATGGCATCATGAGAAAGAAAACAAAAGAACATAGAGCCATCTTCTGGACTCCAGAGAGTCACCATTGGTGAGCTCTATGTGGCCCCCACACCCCTGCCACTTATCCAGACATTCGACCTTGGCCGTCAATCCTAATAGACCTCCTTAGTCTGTTTTCATTTTCCCACCCTCCAAATGACTATTTCATACTTTTTCTCCTGTCTTCCCCTACACTATCCCTTACCTCACTCTTGAACTTCAGTGAGAAAATTTGATCCATCTCCTAGAAGTTCTCTTATCTTCCCAGAGATGAAACTACCAGCCCACCCCTACCTCTAGTCGTGTTTTGTGCCTTCCTTCCTGTTATTGCAGATCAAGTGTCCTGCTCTTATCGATGGCTCTCTGCGGGGAAGAAGGACAAGGGAATTATTGCTTAATGATTAGAGTTTTGGTTTGGGGTGATGAAAAAGTTTTGGAAATAATACAATCTAGTTGTGCAATGTTGTGAATGTAATTAATGCCACAAATTGTGTATTTAATAGCTAACATGGCAAATGTTATATATACTCATTAAATTTAAAAAATAAATTTAATTAATAAATTTAATAATTTGAATTTATAATAAATAAATTTTAAATTAAAAATAAATTAATAATAAAATTTTAAACTGATAAATTAAAACTAATAAATTTTAAAATAAATTAAATAAACTTTTAAAATTAATTAATTAATTAAAAAAAAAAAACCTAATCCCTCGACTTGGCTCTGCATCCCACTCAAAGACTTCCTTCCTGTAGCATTTCCTCTTACTCCTGAACCATCAACCTTTCACAACCTCTCCCTCTGTCTCTCTTACCCCCCACTAGACCAACCGCACCAGCATACGAACATATTCCACCACCTCCACAGCTATCCTCTTGAAAAATGTCTAGGTTACTCTCTTTCCTCACCTCACCCACCTAGTCTTCCACCCTTACGTATCCACAAAGACGGTCCGTATAAAAGTCATCAACAAGCTCCTTATCACCCAATCAACTGACCACTCAGCCCCCTTGATATATTTTTGACTTCATCCTTTCCTCCCTCTCAGAGAGCTCCATCTGGATCTTCTTCTGCTTCTTCCTCTACCTGCTAACATGTGTCCAGGACACTTTCTGGGCTCCCTTTTCTTGTGCACTCACACGACACCTCTAGGCAATCTCATTCAGTCATATGGTTTACATATCAGTAAAGATCATATGCCACAAGCTCCCAAACACATATCTCCAACCTCTCCCTGGGTCCATAGAATTTTGTATTCTCTTGTCTACCTGGCACCTCCACACCAATGACCTTCTGTCCCAAATCTGCTTTCTAAAGATACTCCTGGACTCAAATCATTAGTCATTTCCTTTATCCTCTGTCCCTCACCTTTCACTGTTAAGTCAGCAAGCGCTGTCAACTAGTCATATAAAATTATCCCTAATCTGTCTTTTTCTCATCTCCATTCCCCCATCACCTGGACCACTACAATAGCTTGCTGCTGGGACCTCCTGCTCCTCCCTTGCTTCCAACAAAACGGCCAGCTTCCTCCCATCCCCAAAGGTTTTCGTTGTACCTCCAATAACAGCTAAACTCCTTACATGATCTGAATCTAGCCTACATCTCTCCAACCTTACCTTGTACCATACTCCATCTCATTTACCATGCTCCAGCCATGCTGGTCGTCTTTCTGGCCCACTAACTCAGAGGTTCTCAAGCAGGAGTGGGTGATTTTGCCCTCCAGGGACATTTGACAACATCTGGAGACATTCTGGATTGTCACAGTTTGGAGGGGAGGGAGTTACTTTACTACTGGCATCTAGTGTGTAGAGGCCAGAGGCTAGGCATGGGAGGGATTACAGCTAAACATCCTACAAGGTACAGGAAAATCTCCCCCAGCAAAGAATTACCTGGTTCAAAATGTCGATAGTGCTGCTGTAGACTGAATATTTGTGTGCCCCTCAATTCATATTTTGAAGCCCAAAGTCCCAGCTGGCTAGTATTCGAAGCTAGGAATCTGGGAAGCAATTAAGTTTAAATGAGGCCATGAGGTGGAGCCCCATAATGGAATTAGAACCCATATAAGAAAAGGATGAGATTCTCTCTGCCATGTGAAGACACAGCAAGAAAGGCACCTAGCCATTTATATGAATCAGGAAGAGGCCCTCATCAGACCTCCAGCACTTGGATCTGGGACTTTCCAGCCTCCAGAACTGTGAGAAAAAAAAAAAAAGTTTGCTGTTTAAGCGACCTCGTCTATGGTATTTTGTCTGAGCTAAGACAAGTGCCGCGGTTGAGAAATCTTTCAAAATGCTAAAGTAACTGGGCTCCAATCTCTTTCCTGTCTCAGGGCTTTTGAACAAGCTACTCCCTTGATCTAGAATGCCCTTCCTCTACTCTCTGTGTGGCTTACTCCTTCTAGTCATTCATGGCCCACCTTAGCTCTTTCTGATTACCTATTCCAATTTTCTAAATATACTCACTACCTGATAGTTTTCTTATTTTATCTGTTTATCATCTATTTTTACTAAAATTAAATTTCTTAACAGCAAGAATCTTATCTGATTTTCTCACCAGGGCTTAATAGTACTTGTTGCATAGTTGGTACTCAGTGGGTACTGCAGGGAATGAATGACTTTACACTTGATTGAGCTTGATTCCAAAAAGAATGTGTGAGTTCTGAGTATGTGCGTTGTATAAGTAATAGGTACTACAGGACATTCAAAGCTTAGAACACAGTCACCACTCTCAAGCAGCTTATAATTACATAAGAAGGATAAAATGTGATTTTATACACCTTAGGCAAAATAGGATAGTGCTATAGGGAGATGGTACAGTATCATGTGGTGAAGGGCACTCACTGAGTTGTGAGATAACTCATGCCAGATACCTAACAGTCTTAAGACTGCGATAGGGTTGAAAGGCAGCATCGTAGAAGGATCAGGAACATGGACTCTGGAGCCTCTGCTAGGAGGTTGGAATCCCAGCTCCGGCACTTCTAGCTGTCTGATCTTGAACTAGCTTTTTAATCTCTCGTGCTTCAGTTTCCTCATCTGTTACATGGAGATAATAAAAAGCATCTGCTTCATAGCCTTGGTTGTGGATTTAAACGAGCTATATTATGTAAAGCACATGGCTACAGAGGACACTATAGTTCTGGCCACTAGTATTCAAAAAAGAAGTGATCATACAAGACTGAAGATAGGGATAGGAAGGGCTGACTTTTGAGATAAGGTGAATTTGAATAAAAAAATGATGAGGGCATTCTCAGTGTAAAGATTATACTTTACATCAAAAAAGATGTACCATGGCCTGGAGTGTTGCTTAGAAATAGGGCCAGGCAAACATCCATTTTTTTCCTGTTCACCCGTCTGTGTAAAGAAAGATGTTTTTTTGAAAGAGAGCTACTGATAGAATCATGGATATCCACTGATCCTATTATAGCAGAAAACGTAAGAGATCTGGTCACCAAATCACAAAATCACTTTCTTTTGTTTTTTAATTCCTGTTCAGTACGCTTTGGTTAAAAAAAAAAAAAAAAAAGAAAAAGAAAAAGAAAAACTTAAACTCATTTGGTTCTAAACTTACTACTGTGTGAGCTTCACCTTCTGAGTTAGTTTCCTCACCCCTGAAGCAAGAATGATAAAGCCTACCCACTCTACTTTAGGAAAGTAGTACGTGAATCAAATCAGTTAATACATGTGAAAGGCTTAGAGTGTTAGGTAGATAGAACATAAATGTAAGATATTTCTAAAAACACCACCCAGGGTTTTACTCAGAAATATTATATGCAATGCATTTTAATGTACATGAAAGGAATTAAAGAACTTAAAAAAATTTTTTCTTCTCCCTTCATGTTTCAGAGAAGAAAAGAAAAGGCAGGACTGCAGCTAAGAGGGCTGGGCTCCCGGACCTGGGCAAAGCCAGCCACACAACGTTTCCGTGGATCAGGGAAGACCAGAGGGGGATTCTGTGAAACACCACTTTGGTGCCGTCTGTGTCTGGACTGTCAAAAGGCAAAGCCAGACACAGGATCCGTTCCCCAATGGAAATGCCACTAAAATAGCCTCTCCTCTTGCAAAGAAAATTTATTTTCTTTTAGTATTTAGTCTAATAAACAGGAATCTGGCAACCTCTGGCTCCATCCCATGCTTGTGATGTTGGGAAAATTCTGCAGGACTTTCAAGCCATCAAAATCCTAAAATAGTCCAGAAAGGCAAGCTTGCTGCCAGGAGGTACTAAAAATTTCTTTAATTTGTAAACAGGTCAATTTATATATTTTTTAGCCTCCTATAGCTTTCCTTCTTTCCCTCCAGTGATAGGACTAAACAGCAAGAATGATACTGTCCCAGAAGGATAACAAAGGAATAGTGAAGGAACCCATCAACTACCATGGGAAAAACTCCGTCCTGGCCATCAGCCTTTGCTGTCCCCGCAGGCCTGCCAGAACAGAGCAGGAGGCAGGAGCTAAACCAAGTTCTTCCACCTCCTTGAGGTTGAGCACCCCTTAGACTTTCTGAGTTTTATTCCCAGCAGGTGCCCCCACGGGACAGGCTTAGAGCAACATCAACCACTGGCTGAAAGGGCAGGCCCAAGCAGGCTTCCAGTGATCAGGACGCCACACCAATGGAAGAAGGTGGCGCACAGGGTGGGAAGGGCTGAACGTGCGACCCCGGGTGGAATCGGTGAAGTAGTCCAAAGCTTCTGGTATCTAATCGAGAACCAGATAAGAGCCAAGGAGAGGAAGAAGGTGCCACGCTGCAATCCCTGGGAGGTTGAGGGAAACGAACATGGAGTGAGCGTGTTGTTTCAGAAAGCTTTCCGAAAAGAGGTGGGGGAGTTAGAGAAAGTGTTGCCTTCCACCCCAGGGGGGAGGGGGGGAAGCAGATTCGGGAGCGGACAAAAGAGAGAAACTGGGATGTCACTGCGAGGCCTGAAAAGCCCCGCGGGGGAGGGGCGGGGGAGGAACCGCGACCGGCAGGAGGGGAGGGCTGGCCGCATGCTTGGCTGGCCGCAGCCCAAAAAACTTTAACTCAAAGGAGTCGTTTGAGTTTAATCCTCCCCAGGACTGGGGAAGAGGAAAAAGGAAGGGGGGAGCAAGTCAGAAGTCTTGAGAGGAAGGAGCTTTTTGTTTTAAAGGACGACCTCTTGGGCCTGTCCCCAATTTTCTGGGTTTTGTTCCTGTTTTAAAAGAAGTTTTATGTCACCCATGAGAGTCTGCATTTTTGTGGGATTCAAATATTCCTTAATTAGGTGTTGTCTCTTTACAGAAAGAAAAGACGCCTTTTATTTCATTTTACTTTGCCATTTTAATTTACTCCCTTTCGTGTTTAATAACTAGGTAGGGAATGTTAAACAGCTGCTGTAAAATATTACAAACCCTGCTCCCTGGGAATTGTCGAGAAGGAACTTTCTAGTGCTGTCTCCCATCCCAGAGAGAAGCACATGGGAGGGGACCCACAAATCCCAGCTCTGGGATGGAGGATGGAGGGAGAAGGAATGTGTGATTTCTCTGGGTACCACTGGGCCCCATTCCCACCCTGTCAACCTACACATCAGTCTTCTCTTTAGGTTGCGTTGGTGCTGGAGTGCAGAGGCGGGGTGGGAGTGGGTTGGGGGGCCGGGGAGGTAGGTGGTGGATGTCTGAAAGGAGAGGGAGCATTTGGGGAAAGGTGAGAAACATACATCCATCTCCTCCAAGTGACCTGCTTGTCCCTTTTCTTCGGCACCACCATCCTAAGGAGGGCTGAAACTACTCATTCAGAACTAAGAATGTTCCCCATGAAACTGTGGAAAATCAGGGGTAAAAATCACAGCAGAAAAGCAGAAGTGGCCAGAAAAATGTTTGGCCTTGGTCTACGGGAGACTGGATTTCTCATTGTGTTCTGAGTTTGAGGAAAATGGCAGAAAGGGAAGGGGCTACAGTTTTCCTACTACTAAAAAGGTGAGGGGGGCATACTCCCAGTAGAGCTGCGGGCTGGCGCTTCAGCAAAGGGTCAGTAGTTGTCTGCAAATTGCAGAAGCTTCCCAAGGGATCTGGAACACAAATTTGCGGGGCAGCACAGGGCACCGGTTTCCGTCTACCGAGCAGTGTATGATGCTTATACGCTCATTTTGCTGGCAAAAGGGCCTGTCATAAAATGTAATACTGACTATAAAACAAATCAGCGCTTTGAAACGACTTGCTTCAGATGTTTTCATAAATCCCTAATGGCTCAGGCACTGCCTGCTATTGATAATATTAATGTGTTAATAGTTCCTCTGAAGCAGCAGCACTGGGTAGGGCTGGACACACACACACACACACACACACACACACACACACACACACACACACATGGAAATACCATGGAAATGGAAAACAATACTTTGGCTCTCTCTTGAATTCCAGCTGCACTTTGTTGACCTCAGAAAGCCAGATCCAAGTGAGATATCTGATATTTTAAATCCTTGGCTGGCGCTTCCCTTTAACTTAAAGTGTTTTACGTTGGTTCATAAAAAAGTATATAGGTACATATGTACATATAAAAGCATGTGAGCACACCCATGTTCCTAGTAGCATTATTCACAATAGCTAAAAGGTGAAAACAACTCAAATGTCCATTGGCAGATGAACAGATAAACAAAATCATATATATGATTATATATCCCATGTAATCATATATATGATATACATAAATTATATATTTTTGGATATACACATATACCCTTGCATTGGAATATTACTCAGCCATAAAAAAAAATGGAGTTCTGATATAATATGGATGAAATTGAGAACATTACGTTCAATGAAATAAGCCAAGACACAGAAGAAAATATATTTTATGCTTACCCTTACTTTAAAGGTCATCAGTGGCTAGAGGGAGGGGGAATAGGGAATTAGTGTTTAATGGGTATAGAATTTCAGTTTAAGAAGATGAAAAAGTTCTGGAGATGGATGGTGGTGATGGTTGTACACAGTGTGAATGTACTTAATGCCACAAAACTGTATAGTTAAAAATGGTTCAAATGATAAGTTTAAAGTTATATATATATTTTACCAGGATTTTTTAAATGGGACGGAAAAGCAGGTGAGTAATGGGCATTATCTTCCCTACAACTTCCCATGTCCTTTGCTACTTGAGTTCCCTGCACTGGGCCCACAGATCTGTCTCCAGGGCCTCAGAGCAGCCAGCTCCAAGGGATGCTGCCCCAGCTCCCCCAGGACCCACGCAGGGCTTCCTTTGCCCTTAAGGAAATGAGAAGTTTTATATCTACAATTCCCCAGACATCCATATGGCCCAGGGAAACCTTCCCATTAAAACTCTGTTCCGACCTCAAAAAGGAATTTAAGGAACCCAAAATGATACTTTTCATTATGTAATTTCTCTGCTGCCTTCCTAATCTGCATCACTCAGATTGGAGGAGTCTCAGAAAATAAACACTCTAATCTCCTTGCCCGTGGCCTGACACTAAAGTTCTTTCAAGACATATTTCTGTCTCTGGACCACCCCAGGCCTCTGATTTATGGGGTGGATAGAGAGGTTCTAGAGAGTCAAAGTTAGAAATAATAGGGGGAGTGGGTGGGGAAGGGTGGCACTGGTTAGACTGCAGCATTTTTCCTGGACTTGCCTTTTCTGTCTTTTAGGGTTCTTCCTTCATGATAAGCACTGCCTAAAATCACTTCATGATTTCCTCCCTCACAGTTATGAGCAGAAGAACCTGGGAACCACCAATGCTGTTGTGTCCAAGGGAAGGAAGGGTAGTCCAAGCTAAAGCCAGTGTCTACCCAGAAGTTTCTCTCAGCAACACAACAGATACTACTAGATCTAGGCCACAGGTTTTTCTGATGCTTGCTCTTTGGGCCAGTTTATTTAAGAAATGGCCAGAGCAATCGAACCTTTGCCCTGTGCCCCAAAGGGAGACAAACATTGGCATAAGCCAAGTTTCCAAATCTCCCTTGTGCTTTCCCTTCAATTCCTCTTACACATCATTACCCAAACCCACACTGCCAAGAGCTCCTGGGTCCCCTCACACAGGCTTTGGCTCAGCTTTGCTTCTACAGTATGACAGTGCCAGGTCTTCTTCTCCCTGCCAGGTCAGAAAGATGAAACCTGCAGCTGGTGATGAGAGAAGCCTATTAAAAGCCCTACGTAGAGATGACAGAATGTGAGCATGTGCCTGTTACATTCAGGCTGACAGGCCCAATGGTATGGACCCCAGACAAACAAGAAGAGTGAGCTAGTAAGGAAGGAACGTTCCATAGAAAGGAGATGGAGAACAGAGTACAGGGCTTCCACTACAGAGGGGAGGCCTCAGGTAAGGTGCCAGCGATGTATAGAACCTAGTAAAGTCAGAATCAGAACGAAGTCTGAGATGTGAGCCAGTTAATGGGCTAAATGCTGTGAGGACTTGGAGCAGGAGTAGAAATGCATAATCTGAATATCACTAAGAAACCTTTGCAGCTAGCAGCCAGATTTTCTAAATCAACCGCTTCGCCAAATTTCCTGCCAACTCATAAAATGCTTGCCTGACTTGCCTTCCTTTCTCCAAATGATACTATTTTATTAAGTGGTGTTGGAGGTGATAGGGAAGAAGTGAAGAGAGAAATCTGGGGTGAATTACAGTAAAAATTTATTTTAAATGTATTCTTTCTCAGTTCTGCTTCTTTCAAGCTGTCCTACCTAAATTTGGTTAGGTCCAGGATATATATGCCCTGATAATTTGTAGGTTGGATTGAAATATGCTGTAACAGTGTGTGTGTGTGTGTGTGTGTATGTGTGTGTGTGTAGACTTGACTGATCAAATATACATTTAACATGCATTGGTATTCATTATACCAGATCATAAATGTGTGCAACAGACTCTAAGGAGTGTATGTATTTACAGTGTTTGGAGATATATTCAAGATATATGCTTTATACATACACATTTGATATTGCTCCTTGTAATTCTTTCGGAAGCCTGACCATTTTTTAACTACTCCAGCATGGGCTCACTTTTGTGTGGGGAGGAGAGAGCAAAGTTGCAAAGAGCCTGTATGTTTTAAAAGGTGCTTCTCTCTGTTCTGATTGCTGACTTGCTGGTTGATGGGCCTTCTCTGGATCCATTTCCTGTTTTTCAGGCTGACCCAAGCTCTCAGACCATCGGGGTAGAGAGGCAGCAGCTGGGGATCTCAGTGGGATCTCTGCAATTCAAGGGAGCCTATTTGGAAACAGGATCTGAGCTGCCCCCTGCCTCTTTCTCATCCTTGTATCCAGCAGGCACAAGGATGTATAAGACTTCTGGGTAGAGGGTCAAATGACCTGTGGAACAACTTCGGAAAAAGGAGGACAGAAAAAGGAATGAGTGTAGAATGGTGAGACCTGAGGAAAAGGGAAACAAGAAGAATGGGGGACTGAAGAAGGTGGAGATTTAAGACCCCCTCTGGGAGCCCAACGCATTGTCATGGGAACCCAGGTCAGAGTCCCTGGCAAACTAAACTGCCACTCACAGGAACACAACCATACTCAGTTGAATCCAGGGTCTTTAGGCCATATCTCGACCCTCTCCTTCCCCACTCCCACCTGGGACAGACAGTGTCACCATGCAGCCACCCATTGATGCTCTCTTTGGGCCCACTAGAGCACAAACACCCCAAACGCTGATTCAGTCGGTGTGGAATCCCCAACAAGGCAACAACCAACTTCACATATTCACTGCCTCCAAATATGATTCTGAATCAAACGGGTCTGGCCACAAAAAAAAAACTGAAGAAATTCAAGACCCTCTTCTCGAAACTCATAGATACATGGGGTCTACTTAAGAGACTAACCTCGTGGACTCCCTGAGACCACTATTTATTCTGGAAGCCCACTCGTGAGTGTCTATGTTCCATGGGCCTTTTCCTAACCTCACAGTTGTGCACACTCGCCCTTTCCTGAGAGAATCTGAGCCGGATCATCAGTGACCCTGCGCCTCCCCCGGCCTCCCCGGACCCTTTCCATTTCCTGAGCTGGGATCGCCCGCAGAAGTTGAGCGTTTCCTGTGCTGGCGGGACTTCCCTAACTTGCAACGGAAATCTTGTCCAGGGCAAGGAGGCAGGGGCGCATCGCCCACGTTTCTGGCCCCAGAAGCTAAGACTCCTACGATCCGCACGGTATTTGGCTGGCGCTGCAGCGTGTGGGGAAAGATGATTACACTCGAAAGGAATCACGACTCCTCGCGGAGCCATTATTCGCGTCGCTCCGCACGCGCAGGTTCTGGCCCGGCTTTCTGCAACTACTTCTCCTCGCTAACCACTCGCTCGTAATTTGTGGGCCGCCGTGGAGCTGCGCCCGGAGCTGCAGTCCCCCAAATTAAAGCACTTTTGCAGCTCGGACACCCAGAGAACCAGCTCCACACTCTGCTCGCCCTCCCCTCTCTCCGCCCAGCTCCCAGGCAGCTAAAATGGATGTGATTTCACGCACACCCTGCGCGCACACAGGTGCGCGCGCGCGCGGACACACGCATTCTCCCTCTAACGCCGCCCGCACACACGCACGAGCCTGGACGTTTGCCTTTTGTGCTTGATTTGCAGGACGTGTTTTCCTGCTCCTGGCTTCCTCTTTTCGCTCCCTTCATCTCTTCTTCCTTAGCCACTTTTCCCTCAGAGTGCCCCTGGCCTGGCTCCTCTCCCTCTAACCCCTCTGTCGCGGTGGTCGTCCCTCGCCCTCTCCACCCGGGAGGAAAGGGGGCCGCAGAGACGCGCCCTGCGCGCAGAACAGGGCTGTGTTCTGCGGCCGGCTGGGACCGCGGGGCTGGCCTCCGGCCTGCGCCCTGTTTGTTTTCCCTTCGCCCCTTGAATGCTAGATTAAGACGTAAAGATTACCCGGACCGAATAATGCCGGGAGTCAACACTCCAGCAAACAAAAGTGCTTGCGCAACTCCACCAACCCCGCTGGGACCTGGGCCGCGGGGCTGGGGTAGAGAACGCACTCCTCGCTGCTAATTACAAATAAATGATGATGTGCTCACTAAGTAATTGATTTAATGAAGTTCCTATGAAACTATTAAACCCGGGTGGAGGTCAGGCTGGAGGCGCCCCAGAGCGCCCATTGTGGGCTGTTTAACTCCACCAGGCTCCTCGGAAAGACATCGGGGCTAATAGGTGAAGTCACAGCTGCTCGCGCTGACTTCTCGGTGCGCCCGGCCGGCTGCGGGCACCCTCGCGCCCTCCCGTCGCGCCCTCGTGCCCCGCCGCCCGCGCCCCGCGCCGGCCAGCTTACCCACGCCACTCCCAGCCCCGCCGCCAGCTCCCGAGGGTCTCTCCAAAGGGATCCCGGGTCTCGTTAAGAGCGGGAAGTTAAGCACTGAACTTGTGCGCATCGCCAGCAATCCGCGGCATCCACCGCGGCCCACCCCTCCCTCTTCACCCCACCCCGCCGTTTCGTGCAGGAACTTCAGCCAGTGTGCCACGCAGGGTGCTCGCGCGCTCTTGGCAAGGTGCCTGGAGCCCGAATGTGTGCCCAAAGCACAGGCTGGGGGGCAGGGTGTTTAGTTGTGCGTGAGTGTGTGTGTACACAGGCGCGCGCCCGTGCGTTCCAGGCCGAAGGGCCTGTTTTTGCATCCCTTACCCTGGCCTGTGGCCTATTTGTGCAAAAAAGTAAAGGCGGAGGGGTGAGGGGAGGTGCAAAAAAGATTAGCCACGTCTGATGTTAGGCCTGGGACACAGGTCTTAGGATTTGCTGACCTGCTGCCGGGTGCAGCGGTTGAGGGGTTGGGGGATAGTGGTACACCTCTCTCCTCCCCACCGCCCACCTCTGCCAGTTTCCGGACCTGGCCAGACGGTTCCCCGCCCTAGAGCAGGCTCCAGTCCCCAGTGGGGCGGAGGATGTAGGCCTCAGGCCCAAGTATTGGGGCTGACAGATCCCAGCTATATCCACCCCCAGCTACATTCCCCTCCCCCTCTCACACAAAGCCCAGCCTTGTAGGAAGGTAAGAATTGCTTCAACTGCAGGATAGCTCTTAGTAGGATATGTGACCACTCCTAACACAGGAGGCTGGAGGGAGCCCTGAGAGGACACACCCCAATAGGGAGAATCAGGTGTTGCAAATGGATCTAGAGTTAAGGGTGATAAACCCCTGTACTAGGCAGCAAAGATTCAAATCACATTCACACTCATAAGAAAGAGCTTTTGACTGTCTCTCTCTCAACCTCAAGGGCTCTTGTGATTAAAAATAGGGCCCATTGTTCACCTGGAATGCCACACTAGGAGACAGGGGCTCCTTTGGGGGTTCTGGATGCAAAAATCAACCTGCCAGGGAACCCTGCACCTCTCCAAGTCTTGTCTCTTCTCATCAAGGACTGATAGTTGAGTTTCTTAAGACATGTATTTTATTTATGCCAGTTGGCAGTAAGCTTCATCTCTCTCTCTCTCTTTTTTAATATTAGAAATTTCCAGTGGCTGAAGCTAACCTCAATTTGATTTTAAATTAAACGCTTAGAACCGGAATAGAGGGGATAATTTTGCTGGTTGTGGTGCCCTTAAATTGAACTCAACTCTTGTCTGGGTCTCAGCTTCTGACTCCTCTGGGGAATATTGACATAAATCTCTGAGTCTTGCTTTAGGTCTCAGTTTCATGATCTGTAAAATTGGATCGCAGGGTCTTGGCTGAGGCCCTTTGGGCTTTGTGTGTGTGTGTGTGTGAGCTGTGAAGGGCACAGGAGGAAACCAGTAAAGAGGTCTGTTTGCATCAAGCCTTTGTCTGGCTTTATAAAAGCTAGTTCCTTTGTAAAATAACACCCCGCCCGACAACCCAATGTATTTTTGCAGGGCTGGGATTTTAATTTTTCCGCGCAAGAGTATACAAGAGAGTGGATGTCTTACTTGAGTCCCGCGTGGCCCTTGTTTGCTAAACAACTCTCTCCAAAATGTGCCAAAGCAGCGAACACTGGCTCACTCTCCTCCCTGGCCCAGGGCAGATGTTCCCATTTTGTTCCGGCCTCCCCTCCCCTCACCCCAGCCCCTCGTATTCCTTTAATGCTTGCTGATGACTGCATCCCTGCTGCCCTTAATGTAGGATGGGCCCTTCTCTTCAGCCTCCAAATGAGAAGTGACATTTGCACTCGGCTCAGGCAACGCGGGAGCAGAGCGCAGGGACACAGGCCCATTGACTGAGCGCAGCCGAGGGGCCGGCTGGCTCCGCGGCATCCGAAGCTGCCTTAATTAATACCATCTTAAATAGTCCAGCAGCCACCGAAGACAAAGTTGAAGAAAGACTTTAAGGCTGAGTGCCCCTCGACAAGCTCTTTTTCCCCGTGTCATTCAATATTTAATGCGCCTGCTTCTAATGCTACTACTGGTGTTCCTTTCTCAGCAAGGACATTATTTTTTCACGGTGCCCATAGCCAGGGAAAGCCCTTTAGGCAAAGAAAATCAAAATGTTTGTTGTTTTGGATGACTTATAACTCTTGTTTAACACAAGCACTTTCAGGAAAGTATAACAGGCGCAGCCTCCAAAGCAAACAACACAATCCTTGTGACAGAGTCGCACACAAAAAGCACATTGTCTTGCAGACTACCCCTTTTCTCTGGTGCTAGATGGGGGCCTGTCTCCGAGTGAAGACCACGATGCCATTTCACTTTTGAACTATTGTTTTTGAGTTATGCCATGTGGTCAAAAGGAGCGAGAAGGGGGTTGTTTCCAGGCTCATAAGACAAACGAGTTGCCTTTTCATTGAAATCTCCCCGCGATCCTTGAAAACGGAGTTTAAATGTCACCTCCGCCTTTCTAATGGGCACAGGGCTGGGGGCGACCCTTCAAAGCGCCTGGGTGATAAACGACCCTTATTAAATATGGCCGGGACTTCTGGGAAAGTCCCGCGCCGGGCTAGCGCGCAGAAGAGCGCCCCTCGCTGGAAGACCCGCGAGAGATCGGATCCCCCGCTGCAACTGGACGAGGCCCTAGAGGCCAAGGTCCCCGCCCAGGCCCAGGGGTCCGGGTGCGAGGTGGGGGCTGAGGGTAGGGAACCCGGGTGAGGGAGGCCAGTTGTAATACAACTTCTTATCTGCCGCCTCCATCATGCCAGTGCGCCCCCATCCCCAGAGACGGCGTGAAAGGTTGGTGAGTTTCCCCCTGACTTCTTTTTGTCCGTTGCCGAGTGGCGTCTGCAAGTCTGAGCTGCAAAGTTACTGATTTGCCGGCTGCATGTTAAGGCAGCCCATGTAAGTAATTTCTCCGGGCACCCCAGCAAAGGAGAACAAATCGCTGACAAAGGCGAGCGCTTTCGATTCAGCGGCGTCGTTAAGGCAACCCCAAAGTATTCCTCCTATAATAAGTTCCACTTCAAAGGGTTTCTCATTCAGCGGTGACTGCTTCGCACTTTTATTAAGTCCGGGCTTTTTCACTGGGAGGAATCATCTGTTTGGTTATTTTTCATCGTGTTTATTTTTCACCATTCACACAGTACTTGTATTAAATAAACAAAGAACAATCGCTCTGCAAATAAAAGTACTTAGGTGGGGAGAGAAGGAAGAGGAACTGGGCTGTGGCGTTCCTGCCCCTCTCCCTCATCTTCCAACATCATCCACCCCCACCCCCACTCGGCTTTTTCTCATCCTCTCCTCATTCTTTCTCTCTCCTTTCTCTTGAGCTAGGAGAGTCTATGGGGGGAATCTTAACAAAAAGTCGATGGAAACACACATACACACATATATATAGTGTTATATGTCACACATATAATATTAAAGCTGTAATGTTGTATGTAAAATATATGTTTTTGAGGAGATCAAAATTGAGCTAACTTTGGCATGAACGTAAAGGTAGGTCACTGCAACTGTGTCTTAATAGAGTGTCTTAAATGGCTGTGGACCTTCTGCCAGTGGCTCCCCTGGCCCTGCCCATTGCCATAGCAATACTGAAGCTGTGTGTGGATGTACCATAAACACAGTAGTTCGAATTTCAAAGAACATGCCTTTGAACTTCTCCCTGCCTGAATAGGCCCTCACGTTGTGTGTGAATGTGTGTGCTCTGGTGTTCCGTTGCGTGCGTGGAGATATCAGTGGGCATGTGGGAGTGTATAAGTTTCTGTTCCAGGAGAAGTGTGCTGGCAATCCCACATGATGGTTTCACTGTGTGGTCTCCATCACTCCAGTCCTGGAAGGGTGGGCTTCCCATGGCCATGTGTCTATTTCGGTAGGCTAGTGGTGAATGGGCAGCAGATAGGAAATGTGACAGGCTGAAAGTATTAATAAGTGTCAGGTTAGTTTCGTTTCTCTTGTGTTCAGCTTTCCTTCCTCTGACTTAAGGTGTTCACTTGAGAGCCAGACTGGCTCCCTTTCCTCTCTCCCAAGTTGCAGTTCCTAACCAAACAGGGTAAAAATATGTCAGGCACACATCTCTTGTCCATTTCATAGAGTGATATATAAATAAATGATAGATAGATGATAGATAGAATTAGATAAGATAGATAGATAGATAGAAGATAGATAAGATAGAAGAATGGGATGAACTGCTGTCTCAAAAAGCTTCCAGAAAATGCAAGATCTAAATGATAAGACTGCAAACATACAAATATGATGTCTGCCATAGTTGGCCTAGCTTTCAAGGAGTTTGGCCTCCTCTTTTCCTGTTCCCAATGCTATCCCTCTTGTGTGGCCATCTCCACCTCCTTAAAAGAACGTAATTCCCACCCTCGGGCTCTCTCAGTACTTTATATTTTAGGAGCATTAGCTTTACCAAAGAATGTCCTGAATGAGGAATAAAATATACACAAACTACTAATAATCATTGTTTGAAGATTCTCCTAGCCTGGAAAACAAAGGTAGGCGATTTAAAGTGTTTTCGAAAGCCACGAGGGCCACGTTTTGCCTAGGAAAGATGAAGTCTTTGATGATAGCCAACTTAGTGTCAATAAGTGGCTTTCTTTGAGACATATTCAGATGGGAACGTCTTGCTTGCCAATTGCCATAGAAATCTTAACACACCATGAAGATTGTCCAAGCGCCAAGCCTTCCGTTCTGGACTAAATTACTTTGAAGTGGCGCAGGACGAGCAGTGGTCAATTTTAACTCTATAGACTGGACAGAGAACGCTGGGAGTGGGAGATTGTGCGTTTTAAAGCAGAAAATAAGAAGGGGAAACTTGTTTTATACACTCTATACAAGGTTCTGCTCATTGTCAGATATCTTTTATCTTTTATATTTCCCATGAATGATTCATGTCTTGGTGGCTTTGTGTCACCCTTCTTTTCACAAGAAACTTCATTAGAGAGCTATAAGTTTTCCCATTGATTGGGGCCCTCATTGATGAGTGTTTTTCTCCTTCGTGTGCTGGTTATTGTTATCTGGCTTAAAACAACTCTTTGCAACCTGTTTCACCTTTACTACATTTAACAAACCTGACTTTTAAAAATCACTATAACCTTTTAGAGAACTCCTTATTGACATTACTACCAATTGTTTTTAACTATTTGCCTTTTATTAGTTTTGTATCAGTTAACATAAAAACAGGCAAACATTTAGCCTTATGTAGGCAGGCAATTATATTAAGCCACTTGGATATCTTGTTCCTATGAAAGAAGCTAATTTCTCCTTAAACCTGCCCCAAAATACTAAGTTACTTATATCCACTCAACTTCCAAATAAACCACAATAAAATTGGACCCCCATCCCATCACCTGATGTAAGAGGTATTTGACGCCCACCACTCAACTTCAGATGTTTTACTCAATATCCATCTCAGCTCCTGATTTTGCTTTTGTGTCTGGAAGTCTCTAAATGTCCCTCCATCTTTTCCCACATTCCTTTGTACTCTTTTTACAGGCTAGGCACCAAAAGAAATGCTACAATTCATTTTTCACTTATTATGATCACTGAGGATATAAATTTTAACAAGTGAATATGGTAGCTCCTAAGATTTATGCTAGTGTTACATGCAATCTGCAGGGCTTAATCTTCATAAACATACTTCATTTTCTACATCAGATTATAAATTATACCAAACTGTAAACATCTTCTATAGCCTAGGGAGAGGCTAAGACATAAAGAGGGCAAGGGAGAGAACCTAATGTTCACTATGTAGGCAACTTATTGTTTCAAAAAGAATGGCAGAGATATGCCATTATGTAAAACATATGCAATACATAGGAAGAATACCTTTATTAAATTTTTTACTCCATAATCATTCTTGCTTTCTATTGATGGTACACATTTTAAGTTTTTTATTTTAGGTGTATCAGGAACCAATAAATCTGTGGCAGGATTAACCTATGCATGGCAAAATACATAAAATACATATTCCTTTGTTTCATAATAAATAAACCTGTAGAATAATAAAGAATAGTGCAAACTACCATTGAAAAAGTTGTATAAATAAAACAACTCATTACAAATCAGGAATATTTTTGTTCTAATAAGTTTACGACACATAAATTATCCCCCCAAAGTTCATACCTTATTTGAAAGAGCTTCGAAAGTGAATATGAAGATCAAATAAACTTTTAAATGTAGAATTATTTTATATTCAAGTTTTATCATTTTTCTTTATAAAGGAGGGTCTGCATGTTTCAATATTCACCGTAATAATTTGAAGACAACATTGAAAGGCTCTCAAAGTGACAGCACCATCCACTGTACTAGTAATATAATATATCTATAAACTATATATAATTTCATCAACACAATGCAAAAAAAGACATGCAGGAAGAGTCCTGGTTTTCACATTACGTTGTTCAAGTAAGCTTAAAAATATATTTTTCCATTCTCTCTCTTTTTTTTAAAATAAACCATGGATCATAAACAACAATCTTTCACCAAAATGTATAATATAATTCTTTGGTGTGCTTTGAACTCTTCCAGGAAAAAAAAAAAAAAGGATGATGTCTGAAAATAAATTAATTCAACTGTACAAATAATAGTGTTCACATACAAGATATTAACAATGACAAGACTACATCAAACAACTCACAGCACACAAAACAAATTTCTACAAACCCTGGGGAGGGGGTGTGTTTTCAGGGTCTCTGAGGATAAATTAGTGCTCTTTAGTATATTTGTATGATGTTTATGATGGACTACATTTTGCACACTAGATGTGTTGTACCAACCAAAAATAAATTGACTAAGAGTTATTGTCCTAGGTCCTTGACCTTTTTTATCCTGGCTTGACAGCTATGGCAAAGGTCACACATTCATCAATGTTTGGTGGTAACTATAAACCTTTTAAAAATTTTAATATGATAGCGACTCCCTCCCCTCCTTTAATGTAAATCATACACTTCACACACTGTCATTTTCAAATGGGATAGAGTTCAGTGTGCTCAGTGCTCAGGTGGAAGAAAATGCATTAAAATGCACTTTCAAGCATCAAAAAATAAAGGCTTTTTAAAATGTTGATACAAGAGTATAAAAGAGGGATTGGCCTATTGTAAAAACAAGTTTTCCAAAAAAAAATAGGCATGTTGCCAGCATCACAATCCTTAGACTTGCCTGTTAATTTTGGCATCCCAAAGAACTTATGATCTAAAACAATCTCTTTACTACACAGGAAGTTTGGACACAGTAAGGAGGCAGCATCTGATATTTCAGATTTAAAAAAGAGGAAAAAGAAAGCACTTGAATTTCTTGTTTTATAAAATATCATTTTCACAGTTGTCTGTTGCAGCAGCTTTTTCTTCTATCCACTTGTGTTCGAGCAATCACAGTAGCATAATATATGGAGATCTATTAAGGTTGCTGCATCTTTTTTTTAATCATGTAAGCAAGGTACTGAAGAAATAATCCTATATAAAAAATATGGTGTTTGGGTGTGATCAGTTAATAAAAGTAGAAATGAAAAATTACAACTATTAGAACTTAAAAGGTTTTTACAAATATTTTTGGACACAGGTACAGTCCAAGATCTGTTGGCAATGCAGCAAGGGTGTGGTTTACAATCAAGAGGGCTTTTTGCAGAATGGGGACCCAAAGAGGAGGTGAAGAGGCTCCAAAGAAGCTTGAGTTATGGTGTCAAAGGCATTTGCGAGGCACTCTAGGAAATGCAGAGGGCCTTGTTGCTGTGTTGAGTTCTGACTTAAAGCTTTTTCTCTCCCCTTCAAGAAAGAAAAAAAGAAATATATATATATGTATATGTGTGTGATATATGCATACGTGTGTGCATGCATGCGTGCATCGGCAGTGTGTATCTGATTAATTAATCTCTCCATTCATTTTTCTTAGTACAATTTGCTCCCAGCTCTGTCCCCCTGCAACATAAGTCCAGCTCGGTTGCTTTTTTTCATTTGTTTTTTAAAGCCCCAAATATCTTAATTAAATTAATTAAACGTACAAACACCATAGGGTTTCATACTGAATAAATAGGGCTAATTAGACCCGGTGGCAAGTCTGAGTCACGGATTTGTTTCAGGCTCGGTATTGTCTCAGGTTAGGATATGGTCCAAGGACTTCCACTTATTATTTTACTTATTATTATTACTAATGAATTCTAATGCATCGTCCGCACAACTTCAGAGTTCCCATATATCTCCTCATCTTCAGACTCGGAGGTGGTTCCATTGCTGGAAGGTGTGTGGAGGTGGCTGGGGGCCCCACTGGCCTGGCAAACGTACCACTCATTGAGGTTGGTCACCTGAGGGGACAGAGTGCTAGAGCGACTCCTGGTTGGGTCCAGCACAGGGGACAAGGGGGCACCCACTGGAGTCCCCACTGATGAGTAACCAAGGGCTCCTGGAGAAGGTGGTGGGGACTTGCAGTGAATCTTCATGTGCTTCCTCAGAGAGCTCGGGTGAGTGTAGGATTTGTCACAGCCTCGAATCTTGCAGTAGTAGGGCTTGTCACTGGTGTGGACATGAGAGTGTTTCTTTCTATCACTGCTGTTGGCAAACTTCCTGTCACAGCCATCAAATTCACATTTGAAAGGCTTTTCCCCTGCAACAAAACATAGGAAAGGTTAACAATTGCTTTTCAGAGACCTTTTACTTGAAAGAGAAATCTTGGAGCAGAAATGACGATGCATTTTCCCATTCTCTAGAAAACCAACTCCCAGACTAATTCCTATGTTCCAGGATACAACAGGGAAGGAACACTTTAGGGATAGGCCTGGTGACTCCTGGCTTGGAGGGTCTCCTTGGACCTGAGCTTGTGAGAGGCTAGATGTCAGTCCCTGCAGTACCATAGGGGTCAGGGGAAGAATGGCTAAACCGTGTACCAGGATGTAACATTGAAAACCAACTAGGACCCGACTACCCTTGTCCTCACTCCCCTCAGGCTCTGTACATGAAAAAATACAGGCAGCTCCACCTGTCAATATAAATGCTGATAGAATGATACTTCCAATGCCACAGCTTAGGGCAAGAATATAAGGAAATGAGAAGAAAAATGAACACATTAAATTAAAAAGTAAACTGACGTGGTGCAGTAAAATTATAATGGCATTTTGTTTCAGATGTTCCCCAAGATTTCACTTATGGAAAGGGGAAGAAAATAAAACAAAATCCTGTTCTCTTCCAAAATAAAGGCACCCGTGAAACACACAATCCAACCACTAGATATTTTACAAGCCTAGCTGGGCAGGGAATAGGCCATTGGCCTCTTCTTTCTATCAGCTTTCCTCACAACTTGCAGGGCAGTTAAGAGCCTTGTGGGACAGGGCCTTAACAAACATTAACAAACAACACAAGCCTCAGCCAGAACCTGGCATTTACCTGATGCCATAAAGTACACTTATTCTAACAGCCTTCTACATTGCTTAATAGTCGAAAAAAGATGTACTTACTATTTACCAGAGTCTTTTGGACCATCATCCCTTTAAGCTACTCTAACCACCCCAGGAACACAATAACTTTAAACACAAGGCCCTTACTCTTGGAAGTGGAAACGCTCAATAAGATTAGAAATTCAGCCATACCACACTTTGGTATTAAAAAGCAAAAAAGGAAGACAGTAAGTAACAGTATGAATTTTCCCTCTCACCTTGGTTATCTATGAACTTGATGTCCATAACTGAACAAGTCATCTCATACATATTACTGTATTAATATTTTCCTCATTTAAATAATTTTAAAAATAAACATGGATTTCTTCACATTTCAGTAGCTACTCTGATGACACACTAGGTATGGCCTTTCCTTGGTTTTGGATAATGTATTTTAAAAACAAAAAAAACAAAAAACTAAGTTTAGTGTGTGTAATATATGGTGGTGAATTTTTAAGTTATCTTCATACAAATATTTCAATATAGTTTTGTTATTAATTTCACCAATGATAACTGGGTCAATGCCAGAGTACGTTAACACAGTTGAAAGCATTTCGATGCCTGGAATATAACTGACCCTACCTTGAAATATTTTTTTAAAATGAAATTAAATATTTATTCAAATACACCTCCTATACTGATCTATAAAGAGAGGGGGAACCCAGCATAACACAATAATTATCACGATTTTTAAAAATTCTCTGTAAATGAGCTGCAACAAGGTTAACTGATTTTTTATCAAAACATTGGTTATTTGTCCCGATTTCTGTAGTCTACTTTAAGTTAGAGATAATACTAATTTAATACAGCATTCTTCAAAAAAAATTATAATCAGCCTTTCTTCAATATGGAGATTTGGGTAGTTTTATTCACCCTATGCAAATGTGCAATGTTGTTTTTTAGAATGCTCATGTTTCCATACAAGCTATTTATCCCGTACTGTGAAGATAAACAGCTTCAACATTGCTGGCTCCACCACTGCACATGATAAAGAGAAGCAACACTGACTTAGTAAAGGAGAGATGAGGAGTGGAAAGAAAGGTAGAAAATTAGGAATAAAAAAAGTAAGAAAAACAGGGTGACAGAATTACCTATTTTATTCAGGGAACTTAGAGGACAGTGAGGAAATTCTTCCTAACCAGAAAGGGTGAGACCCCATGTTTACATTTCAGATTCTAACATAGGGGTCAAGTCAGAATGTACTCACAGAGTTTTAGAGAGTAACTCAGATCCTACCAGTTCCCTCTCCAGAGAGAACTTCAGTCCCGCCCTGAGGAAGGTTATAAACGGAATTAGGGGCACACATGGGTCAGGAAATGGGTTTTCGGGAGTGGCCAGGGGATTATTCCCTTTGATCAATCTATTCCGGAATCCCGGATAACCCCCAAAAGGGAAAGCGCCCTCATAGGAAGGTAAACCCGATGGTAGTTTCTGGATACAATATTCAATGGCTAATCGGCCCAGGGACCGCTAAAAACACCTGACGCGGGTTTGAGCTATAAACGAGAGAGGTGCTCGCTTCCCTCCCCGAGAGACCCGGCGAGGCCCATGCAGTCACAGGAGCCCGGCGTTAATGTAACCATGCGCACGACGTGGAACCAGAGAACAAAACGGCCCGGGTCTCCGCATGCCATCTCACGGCCAGGCACGCGCGCACGCCCCCTCCTGGGGGGCCGCGGTCTAGGGCAGCGGGCGGCTCTCGGTCCCACAGAGGTTGGAGGCTGGGACCCGGGTCAGTTTCCGCGCTATCAATTTCCAGTTCCTAGCTTGACGAGGCAAAAAGGGCCCTCGGCTCTGGGTACTTCCCGTCCGGCGAATGGACGGTCCACTCCCCCTCTGAGGCCTAGAAAGGTGGGAAGGGCCAGGCCGCAGGCTCTGCTTTTAGGTCTTCAGCTCCCGCGCCCTGCGCTTCCCCAGGCCCTCGCCCAATCGGGAAGTACTGGGCACAGGGGGAAGCAACTGGTTTAGCTGGCCAGGGTTTTTATGAGAGTCTTGTGGGACGTTTCCTCGGATAAACAATCAAGCGGACGGATCCGATTAGAAAAGAACCAGGCAGGCAAACGGAGCTCCCGGGAAAACGTGCTCCTGGCCCATCACTTGCTGGTCCACACAAGGCCCGTCTGGTGTCAGCCGACAGGAGCGCCGCCGGCCGGGAGCTCCAGCCTACGGTTACTGGCTCCTCCTGCAGATCCCCCTAACGCCCTCGGCCCCTGCCGCTGGCCAGGCGTTGGGGCCCACGCCCTGCGGCTGCCTCCTCGCCGCCGCAGCGCCGATAAATCAGCCAAGTAATTACTGAAAGTAAACTACAGTTACTTAAGTGTCCTCCGAGGGGTAATATTGTCTTTCCTTATAAATCTCGACTGCGCTCGCGATCATCAGCGCTTCCGCCCAATACGCCTGCCCGTTCAAAGGGAACACACGACCCACAGGCGCCATCTCATCATCACCCCATGCCGCAGCCGCCCTCGCTCGGGGCCATAGCACCCCCAAGGCAGGGCTGGGGATGGCTCCCCACGGCGCCGGGGACTTCCCCTAAATTCTACAGCTGGGGGAGACCCCAAAGACTCAGGGAGGCTCTGCAGCTCACCCTGTTCTCCAGCTAGAACCTTCTTTAAAAGGGCAGAAACAAACTTCTCCAGCACCCTCTAGGGCATGTGATAAATATGTGTGATGGCGCTGTGTGACGGCGCGTGTGAGTATGGGTGTGTATTAAGGTGTGTAAACGAGATAGTGTGAGTGAGGGTGTATGTGTAAAGTGAGCGTGTCAGAGGATATGGGTGTCCTAGCTGGGAGGAAGGGGGTGGGGTGTTTGAGGGAATATGGGTGTGTGAAGTTTGCGTAGTGTGTGCACGTGAAAGTGTATGTAACAATGAGCGAGAGTGTGCGAGTAAGGGGGAGATCGCCAGGGGCCCCTTTCCTTTAGTGTGCACCCCACCCAGGAGAGAAGGGGCCCCTGCTCCTCCTGGAAGGGCCACGCCGAGCTGGGCCTGGTGGCCCCAATACC
This sequence comes from Eonycteris spelaea, assembly GCA_003508835.1. Classification (NCBI taxonomy): domain Eukaryota; kingdom Metazoa; phylum Chordata; class Mammalia; order Chiroptera; family Pteropodidae; genus Eonycteris; species Eonycteris spelaea. Next base: position 11,356,655 of record PUFA01000047.1, read on the forward strand.
GCAGCAAATCCCAGGCGCCCCTTGTACGTCCGCTTTTCCAAGCGTGGCGACAGAGCAGGGGCTTGCCACCGGGTGAGGAGCCTCCAGGGCGGCTTCGGCTCCAGCCTCCCTTTTTCCCATCGCCCACCCCAAGTTCCCGGGGCCGGACGGATAGGGGCTGCCGACCGTCCTGGGCGCCTTCCTGCTCCGGCTGCTGCTGCTTCTGCTCCGGGGCGGCGGCGGCGGCGGCTGGAGCGCGTGGCCGGTCCCGGCGGAGGGGCTGCGGTAGCGCTGGAAACTCCACCGTGTGGGAACCCAGCGCAGGGCCTGTGTGTGCTATCGAATTACTTATTCATAGAAAAAAAGGGGGGAGAGAAAAAAAAGAAGTCACATGTCCGGGTATATACGTATGCGAAGAGAAGCAGCAGAAGGAGGGAAAAATTAAGGCGAGCAGGAGGAGGAGGAGGAAGAGAAGCAGCGGCGGAAGCGGCGGCGGCGCGGGAGGCGGCGGCGGCGGCGGCGGGGCTGGGGACAGACACCCACCTGTATGAGTGCGCTTGTGGATTTTGAGGTTCTCGGAGCGCGCGAAGACCTTGCCGCAGCCCGGGAAGGGGCAGGGAAAGGGCTTCTCGCCCGTGTGCACCCGGATGTGGTTGATGAGCTTGTATTTGGCCTTGAAGGGCTTGCCCTCGCGTGGACAGTCCTCCCAGAAGCAGATGTGGCTGCTTTGCTCGGGGCCGCCCACGTGCTCTACCGTGACGTGGTTCACCAGCTCGTGCATGGTACCGAAAGTTTTGGAGCAGGGCTTGGCGCCGCCGGCCGGGGGCGGTGGTGGTGGTGGCGGCGCGGCGGTGGCGGTCCGGCCAGCTCCTCAGGGTCGATCCACTTGCAGATGAGCTCCTGCTTGATTGGCTGCCGCATGTATCGCAGGAAGGCCCCGGCCGCCCCTGGGAGGTGGGGGTGGTGCTGGTGCGGGTGCTGCGCGGGCGCCGGCGGCGCCGGAGGCGCCGGGGGCGGTGCGTGGTGCTGCAGGTGGGGTCCCGGCCCCGCCGCGGCGGCGGCAGCCGCTGCCGCTGCCAGGTTCAGGTTTAAGTTCACTGCTCCGTAGCCATGCAGGGCGGCAGCTGCAGCGGCCGCCACCGCCCCGTAGTGAGCATCCCCGGAGCGCGGCGCAAAGGGCGGCTCGGTGCGGCCGTACAGCTCAGCCGCAGCCGCTGCCGCCGCCGCTGCCGCCAACCCTAGGCGCATCTGGCCGTTGAGTGGGTGCGGATGGCCGCCGGGGGCTCCCGGCGTGTCGTGCAGCGCGGGGAAGAGCGCCGGGCCCCCGCCGCCGCTGCCGTCCGGGCCTGCGTAGGTGCCGCTGGCCGAGATGAACATGCCGGCCGAGTGGGGAGGCGGGGCCGGGTGCTGAGGGGAGCCGGTGCTGGACCGCTGCTCCCCTCCGAGCGGGGTCCCGTGCATGGCCGCCGCGGGGGCCGTGGCGGAAAGGTCCCTCCGGAGGACGAAGTCCCTGCTGTGGCCTTTGCCGCTGCTGCCGCCGCCGCCACTGTTGGTGGTGGTGTAGCCCGAGAGGGCAGGAGGAGGAGGGGGAGGGGAAGGGGTGAAGGGGAGGGAGGAAGAGGAGGGCGGGGCGGGGGCGCGGAGGGCAGCGTGCTGCTGCTGCCCCCGCCACCAGGATAGGTACCGGCTCCGGGGTGCGCGACCGAGGCTGCAACGCGGGCGGCTGCCGGCGGAGCCTCAAGCTTTGCCCGGAGCGCTTGGGAGGGAGGGTTGAGGCCGAGCGCGCTCGCCTGGGCCATGTGCTCGGGTCCGAGTGGAGTGATGGCCACGCCAGGGTCAGCGCCCAGGTCCGGAGGGCGGAGGTGCGCAGCTGTGGCGCGGTGTTGGGAGTGGGCGGGCGGGTTCGCCAGCGCCTGGAAGCCTGTCATATTCTGAAGAGGCCTAGGCCTGCCTGAGCCGTTGCCAAATCCGCTAATCTCAGCGCTGGCGGGTTCCTCTTGCTCAAAGGGGGCTCCATCAGAGCTACACAATCAGACCCATAAGACCCTCACTGGGGGAACTTTTTTCCCTCTGCCCGCCTCCAAAAACATGTATATATTAGGTACTCTTTAACTTCTTTGTCCCGGCCTCCTAACTCTGCTTATTCCTGTTCTCACTCTGTCCTCCAGCGATTGGCAGAGCGAACACCACATTTGAGCTGCACAGTGGGACCGAGATTTTTGGAAATGGCACGGGTAGGATTGGAGAGAGCTGCGTGATTGGCAGCAGCCGCGGCTGCCCGATTGGCTTCCTTTCAGGCCCTTGGCCCAGCAGGGATCCGCCCCGGTGTTCGCCACCGCCTTCGCTTTCGCTTCGCGCCCCCTCCTCCCCTGGAGCCCTGCGTCCCCGCCTCCCCGGGGATGCCCAAGTTGCACTGGCAGAAAGTTTGCATCGGGCGTGCGCGCGCAGTGCTCCGTGTTTTCCTGATGCTCCTTGCAGAGAGCGCGCGCCGGCACGCGGCCGAAGGGCGCCGCATGGCTAAGGCTGGTGAACCCCCCCGGGAAGCAAAAGGGGGGGAGGAGCCCCAATTTCAAACCTCTTGTTCACCGCACGCAGCGTCCCTTCCAACATCCAAACTTTTTCTGCTTCCTCCATTGGAAAAGCCCTGGGCTGTTCTCTGAAGACGGGTGAACAGATGTTCGCCCATCATCGTGCTTGTAAAGATAATGCTAGAAACTTCTTATTTGAGAAGGACACCCAATCTGCCAAACGCTCACGTAGGGTTCACAGACAGAAGACGGAATGAGGATGGATATTAAAGTCCTATTGGTTGAAAAAACAATTTGAGCGATTTGACTCCGCAAAACCAGGAAAGTCAAAATAAATCTTTCCCCAAAAGAACCGTTTTACCTCGACTTTTTAGCTCATGGAGTCCTTTTCAACATGCTCAAAGGAGTTGGCTCAAAGTGTAATCTCACTGCTCATCGGTTCTAGATCTGCCACTTCCAATTATATCTACGGGGCGAGTGGGGTGGGAGCATTGGGCTGCGATTCTAACTTTTGCCTCTGGTAGATACAGTGGCAAGGCAGGCCAAACAGCATCTCTCCGGAGGGAAGCGGCTACGTAAACTATCCTTTAAGCAGAATTTCTCCTCCCGGTCCAAAACGCACTCCGCATGTATGCCTCAGTCTCTTCAAAAGGATGACAAATTAGAACAGATACAAGAAAATAATTCTGTTAATATCAAGCAATATCTTCGCTATTTACAAATAGAATAATTTTGTTATCGTTTTCTAATAAACTGATCTAGCAGGAGAGATTTCTTACTTTAAAACCATAAAAACTGGCTTTGAAAAACAGCAGACCCCATATCTTTCCAGTGATTTGCCATCAGAGAAGTTTGTAAAGAGAAATAGATTGCTGCATCACTCTTCCGGCGGTAGAGAAATGGGGCATCCACCAACCTTTGCAGTTCTTACTGCCCGAAAGTGTCATATCAGCTTTACAAAATAAAGTGTCTTAAAATTTTGTGATGTTTCAAGATGCTCAAATTTAAAGTTGGGGTTTTTAATTTTTATTTGGCTGACCTGCGTATAATTATTTGTTAAAAAAGTGATAATGACTAAAGTGTGATTTTTTGGGGGGAGGGATACCATAAAACATGTTAATTCCTTTTCGAACCAAGTAAAAATGAACTGCATAAAGCCATCATCTGGGAGATGGTCCTGGAAGCGGTAAGAAATGTTTCGGAAAGGACTGATTTGATAGCCCCATTTACATTGATGTGAACAATGTTTAACAGGGAACTTCTCTGGGAACCTGGGGAATGTCATTTCTCTTATAAAACTGACAGCCAAACCAAGAAAATACTACAATCAAATTTCAAATGGGCTTTAAATTTCAATGAAGTTCAAATACTGGGAAATAAGAAAGGCATGAGTGCAAACACAACGAAAAAATTTTAAGCAAGTGACAAAATCCACATCTGTATTTAAAGAGCTCAAGTCTTTTCACAATTTTCTTTTCAAAGACTTAAAACATCTCAAGTCAACCAGGCAAAGGTGGAGCAAGAACTGTGCCATCTCTATGAATGGTTTATGGAGAAAGCAGCATATTTGGAATTGTCACCACCATCTTCATTTCCTCTCAGGACATCTCAAATGAGTTCCTCTCATTTGAATTCCTTGGCAATGAGTGGCAATACTTCCATAACGGCAGCTTTGCATTCAATGTTGCAGGTTATAAGTAAAAGCAAGACAAAAAGAATGAAGAAAGAAGAAAATAAACACAATCTATCCTCTAATGTGGACTGTTGAGCATTTTTATTGTGCAATAAAATGGGTACCTCCACTCCTTTCAAAATAGCTTTTCTTCAAAATTATAACTGCTTTGTTTTATTGAATTGCTGAAATTTAATGGTTTAATGAGTGAAGGCATGAAGGAAAGGCTGTAAAAATGTGAATAATGGTGCAGCAGAGCCGTGCGGAATCTGGAACCCGCCTCCTTGTACAACTCTTGTTAAACACAGCATGATATGTATCTGTCATCGATTTAATATGTCTTAATTCAAATATAGCTCCCTGATCAATTTCTTTTTATGGAAGCCTTAAAAAAAGGAAAGACTTTCTTAGGAAATAATAGAGATTTGGGTGGCAACTGGGAAGAGGGATATTTACAAAGTGTGTTTAATAAATTTTGCAAATTTATGACTAAACCCAGACCCTAAAAAGATAATTGACTCAGGTAAATCGACTTGAGATGCTAATTCTTAAAAGAAAGAACTGGGAGCAAAATTTCAATCAACACCAATAAGGCGCCAATAAACCGCCTGCCAATTAAACCTGAGAATAGGCCTAGCTAGATGGTCATCAGGAAGGCTCGCAGTGGATTTCCGGGATTGCCTTTCTTTTTAAAAGAGCTTTTTATTTTGTAGACGCGGTTTTTGTTATTGTGATGACCCGCCTGACCCCAGGTGCACTGTTTCTTTTTCAAGCCATTTGCGAGCCAAATCAAAACCCGTTAACATGCGGAGTTTCTAAGGACCCAGTAACTGTGTCACACTTCCTAAGTAAACACCAACAATTTCCAGGGCACTGAAGAAAATAACACTAGTTTAAAACAAAAGAAAACAAACAAAACCAAGGGCTATAGTAGTCGTTATGCCAGTTTTCCTTCTCTGGATTTAGCCCTATATTACTGCGATGGTGCAGGTCGTCAGAGCCGATCCTGAAAACTCATGCCCTTGTCTGCGCTTTTGCAACGGAAGTGCTTGTGTAGGGGCAGCAACGTGGCAATACTTGGAAATGCCCTTTTTAGGGTCAACAGGTGCTCTTGGGGGATCATCAGTTTCCAGACTTCACCGTTGCACCCCAAACCTCAACCTCCTCCCAGTGCCAAACAAAGGCGTGAGGAAGCTGGGAGATACAGTAAACGCCGAGCTGGCCCGAGCTCGGCGGCCACACTGCTCTCAGCTGCGTAGAGGCAATAGGACCGGTTCTCTGAAGATGCCCAGGCTGGCTCTAACGGCTTCCCGCTGCGTGCAGGGGGCTGCGGCTTCCCGGTGCCCTCCGTTTGTCACTGAACACAGCCAAGTTTCCTTGTGATGGGTGTGGGCAATTAATAAACTCTAAAGGAAGTGAATTGGACATTTCCTGGCTTTTGAGCCTTTGTTTGATTGTTTCTGCAGGCAGGGGAGGGGGTAAGCCGGGGACAGTGAGGTAGACAAGAAAGGAGCTGGGGGACCCACCCAGCTGCCTTTTATTGCCCTTGCAATTGTTTTACAGCTCACCGGTCCTGGGTGGTTTTTGCGAGGGCGGCCTCCTTGCAGAAGGTCTGGGTGCTCAGCGGATCTAGAGCGCCTGTTGCCATTTGGGCCACGTCAGAGACGGGTTCAAGGGCGAACACGGTGCCCCGAGTTACCCAAGAGATCCAAAGACTTGAAGCTCAGCCAAAGGGTGCCAGTGTATTTGTGCGCTCAAACTAGGAGGGGGGAGGGTTATTAGGAAGACACTGAAGAAAGTTGGGATGCACTCCGAGAACTCTCTAAAGCAGAGGCGAGGTGGGCAAAGGCCCACAAAGCTGTATTTATTGAGCTTTGTCACAGCCGGAAGTGTTGAGGACTTTGGGTTCTAGGGCTTTTCCAAAATCAGACTCGCCTGGAATCTAGGCAGGAAGGTTCCAAGCTGCCTGCCCCGCCTGCACTCTCCAGGGATGAGATCTCCGCCCTCACCACTAGCGTTCTAAGCCCGTGGGAGCCACCACTCGGCCAGGGGCCCTGAGAGCTCTGAAGCGCCGCGGCCCTCTGAGCGCCTCTATGAGTATTGCCTCCTCTTCCTTTTCTCTGAGTTCGGGCTGAATCCTCAGGATTCACTGATACGTGTGGGGCTAAGAGTAACCAAAAATGTGCTTTTGCTAAAGTTTATGATCCCTGTGCCATGTACATGGACTTAACGAGATTGATTGATTGATTGATTGATTGATTTTGAACAGAAGATTGAGACCCTGTGGCCATGACTGAAACTTTTGGATTCTTTGGGTTTGGGGTTTGTTTTTGGATAGCCAAGAACCAGATGTGTCCACCTGTCTTTAGTGGTTAAAAAACCTTTGAGAATTTTTGGGTCTTCTTACTTTTCCACTACTAAAAAAAAAAAAAAAGGCAGAATAAAATTTTGCTGGTCATCAAATATTCTCATTTGGTTATCAATCATATTTACTCTCAGAGATGGGGGTAGTTGGAGAATGGCCTTTGACCCTCATTTGATTAGGGTTGGTAATTTCTTGAGAAATGCCTAATCATCATGTTTTAAAATATGCTTATAAAGTCAAAACGGGAACCACAAAACTCCCTTGTATGTTCATGGTTCATATAACCACCCAACATTATTTTTATTGGCTCCAGGATATGTCCTTCTCCCCCTCTTTCTTTATCCTGTAGGATGTTTTTTCGATGGGGAATAAAGGAGGAGCAGAGGTGGTTCGGTGGGGTTTTTTAAATCTCAAATTTTGTGAGTAGTTGTCTCTCACTTCACACCCCTTCCATATCTATACTTCAATATTTGAAGAAGCTGTTGAGATAAATCAAATAGTGACACATTGACGGATTTTACTTGTGTAAGCAATATGGTTGGCATATGGCATTGTTATTTATGAATGACAGCATAAATTGTATTACAAAGTGTATTGCAATAATACTGCAGTTTATTAGAAAGATGCTTCCCGTCACTGGTATTCAGCTTCCCTGAATATAGTTCGCCCGAAAACCCCCAAAATAACAGTCCTCAAAATAATTAAACACATTCTTGTAAGCTGATGTATCCTGTTTTTTGGTTTGTTTTTGTTTTGTTCTGCAGCAGTAGAAACACTCTCATCAGGAAAGAGGAGACAAAGTAAGGACAACTCGTTTTCTTCCTTTTGCAAAACCACACTGTCACATGGAAATGTTGGCATCTATTATTTTTTCTGAGTCCCTAATGACAAATACACAAACATTTGCATCCCTATCACTAAACGGCTGGTGAGCATATATTTTATATAGAGACTTTTTATAAGCCCAGTTACAGAACAGTAAATTTTAACTGTAGGAAAAGTTTTTAGCAGACAGGAGAGGGCCTTACCTATGATACTTCCCCACCTCCATTCAACCTCCCCTTTCTTAAAAATGGCATTTAAAGGTTACAACATTGGCCAAGATTTTCACGATTTCCCCTTCTTTTATATTACAGATTTCCCCCGTCTTTTACATTACACTTCTCTAAAGCTCTGACAAAGAACTTTTGTTTTAGGTAGGTTTTACAGGGGGGGCTCCCCCACCACACATGTGGTCCTCCATGGGTCAGGGGTCACCCAGCCCAGGAGTGGCTGAGAGAGCTGAATCAAAGGTGACCTGCAACTTAATATCCTGTTGATGATCTTGTTGAATTTATGAGTCTGTGATACGGAGGATGGTGCTGAAATCCTATGAAATCCTTTTCTTTTTCTTTTCTTTTTTTTTTTTTTCATCTGGAGTATATTGAAGGCTGATTCCACATTTGTTTCTCTCATTTCTTCCCCCATACCCATCCCTTTCCTTAAGAGGGAAATGAAAAGTTTGAATGGTATAGCCACGGAGTGTTTCTGCTTTCCAATTTAAAGGTTGGTTTTGTTTGCTTGATTATTTTTAGCTTCTCCTGGAAGATATACCTATGTGTGTGTGTGATTGTGTTGTGTGTACATATACATTTTTTATGTGTATGTACACACAAAATATTCATCATAATACAAAAGAACTCAGTCAAGCGTTCACAGAGGCCCACAAACACAACAAGGTGCTCAGTGAATGAGTGCCTGGGTGTTTGATGGGATTTTCTGTATTTTGAAGACAATGCTAATTCTCTGTCGCATTGCCATTCCCTCCACTTGGGAAAAGAACGTCAGCCCAGGCGCCTAGGGACCCTCCATGCAGGGACATCCACATTCAGAAAAACAAAACAAAACAAAAAAACGAACAAAAAAACAGTCTCGCCAGCCTGGCGCAAGTTCCGTAAAAGCTCCAATGAACAATCTTGGAAAACTTACAGAGGGGACATATTTGCCCGATGAAGACAGTTGTGGGTCCCGCGGATCTGATACTGCCACAGAGGGCCCTTCCAGAAACCTGTTGAAAAACTGAATTCATTCACATGGTGCAGAGCGAAGCTTGGCCGCTTTTTTTCCTTCGGTCAGGGAAACCAAATCTACATTTGAGGCAATGACTCTGAAAGCCTTTGCAGGTTCCCTCCGCACCCCCCCCCCACCCCCGACCCTTAGCTTTCTTGCTCGAGCGCTCTCTTTTCCCTTTCCTTCCAAAAAAAAAAAAAAAAAAACTGAGGAAAAGGGGCTTTGCGGTTTGTAGAGAAATAAAGCACTTCTAAGAGGGGACGGCGACGTGACTTTGAACTTGGCTCAGCTTCTCTGTGTCCTGCAGAGAGAGGAGAACTGGAGCCGGGAAAGAATAGCCAGGAGGGCCCAGCCTGCGGGGTCTCTCGCGGGAATTAAGGCGTCTGCCCCACCATCCGGCCGCGTGCGGGCCCGGGAATCCAGAGAGAACTAGCGCCCAGCCGTGCCAATCCGAAACGCGGGCGCTGCAAAAGAGGAATCAAAGCGAAAGGAGAGAATGGTGTAAGGAGAGGGACAGAGGAGTGGGGAGGGGCGAGAAAGTGGGAAAGGAGGAAAATTGAAGTCTGATGGCTTGAAAGAAGGAAGGGAAGGGAGGTTTTGGATGTGCAAAACTGCTATTCTCACTACCAAACTCTAATAAAATACTTTTGAAAATATTTTTTGAGTAAGCTTTTTCAATTATTCTCCCCCCACCCCTCCCGTATCAATTGATGAATAAAATAAACAAGTGTGAAAGGCTGTGTGCACTGGGCGATTTTTTTTGTTTTTATTCAAGTAGCAGGGCAGCCTTTTCGACTGGAGATTTTCCTTTTTTTCTCTCAGGTCCGTGTCTGCTTAGGGGGCCAGTTTGGCATTTGCCTTTCCCCATCCCCTTTTATACAAAGAGAGGTGTGTGGAAAAGCGGAACATTTCCGCCTTTCAGGGAAGGCGAGAATCTCCAGCTTCCAGGCAAACTCCTGGGCCTTCAGACGAGATGCCCTAGCTTTCATTCTTATTCCTCATGCCATAGCGGAGATGGGGGAGGGGGGGGAGGCGGGCATAGATTGCGGGGACAGCGGGAGGGCACAGGGCCCCTTATGCAAAAGGGCAGCGGCCAGCTTCCACCTTCAGAGATCCGCTTAAGCCAAGCGAGGCTGCGCGTGCGGGTGCCAGAGCCCACGCATATTTTGCCAGCAATACCAAGCTAAAGTTGTCTTCCAGCGTTTTTGTCAACTTCACTTCAACGTAAAAATATGAATGCATGCTGATTATTTTCTATTACTTGAATTTTATTTCGGCTCCCCGAAATTTTTAAATTAAAGCAGTTCTCCATGTGAGATAGGTGAAGCCAGGCTCTGGCCTCGGGCCTTCCATTCACACCTTCGTAGTCCCTGGGCCCGCAGTTCCCTCTCTGGTTACCTCCGGATCATAAGCTTTCCGTGGCAAGCCAGGAAATGTCCGCAGCGGCCAACCAGTGGCGGGGATTGGGGGGACCGGAGACCCAGAACCAAAAGCCAGGCCCCGTGCCGCACAGGGAGCAGCTTTGCTGTCTCACCATTACCGGGGCAGTGGGGACGTTCCCACTCCTGGGGGAATGATAAATATATTCTAGAAGCCCTACCAGTCTGGAGATTCCTTCTCCAAAGGCCCTGAGTCTGACCCGTGGCCAAACTCCAGCCTGAGCCTCGCTTGGCCCCGTGCCTCAGGCATCCCTACAGTTTCTACCCTATCGTGGCAGCGGCTCGAGCTTCTGGGCATCTGCCCCGAGGGTGACACTGTCTTTAAACGACTTCCAAACAACCCCCTCCCTCGCAGGGGCCGCTGCCCAGTGTTTACTGCTGTAATCAGAGAAGGACACAAGCGGCAGGGGGAACAGAGCGCGTGGAGCCCCGGGTGCGGGGGACTGCCGGGGTGGGGGGCGGTGTCTGGGTGTCCAGAGAGTGGGAGGAAGGGACATGTCTGGCTTTATCTAGGTTTACCATCCTGCACCTGTGTTTTTCAAGACCAAAGAGCAAGTTACTAAGTGGGGAAGAGAGCGATAGGGAGCGTGCCAACCGGTTAGGAGACGCAGTGCGCTCCCCCGCGGGCCTGGGGCCTGTAGTGTCCCGGCGCTCAGGGCCTCCTGCCCAGGGACTTGGAAATAGCCACGTTCTCGAGCGTACTCGAGGGTACTCGCTTTCGATGACCGCCGGGACTGACTCTTGTCCGCGGGGTATCAGTGGCCTCTGCGGAAGGAGGCCGTTCCCTCCCCGCCAGGCCAAGGGCGCTGTAACCTAGCGGCCCGGGCCCGCGCTATGCCGGCCAGCCAACTCCGGGGAGCTCTGCGGCGGGTCGCGACGAGGAGGCGCAGCGCGCAGCGCTCAGCGCGCGGGTGAAGAGCGGAAGGCTTGCAGGCCCAGCTGGCTGCCACAATCCGCAGCCGCGGGAGAGGCGGGGAGCTTCGGGGCGCAGAGAAGGAGGGGTGGACTGGCCACGGGGCGGGGCAGCCGGATTGACGGGGCCACGACAGCCAATGGAGGCGCCGAGAGGGCGGGAGGGCGGGAGACACGTTAAAGAGGGCGGTGTGACCAGGAGTCCCGGCTTGGAGCTGGAGGGAGGGAGGGAAGGCTGGGGTTGGAGACGCGGGGGCTAGGGAGGAGGGGAGAGGAAAAGGAGACCAAAAAAGCAAACAAATAAATAAAAGGCTGCGGCGTCGGTGGCGCCCACCGAAATAAACAGGCGGAGGCAGTGGCAAATGAAGCCCACCTCAACTGAAAGGGGGGAACCTGCTTTGGCCTCTGCGCTTTTGCTTGGGCCGCGGATTCTGCTTCGTCCCCGCGAGTGCGGCTGCCTGCTCCAGGTCCAACGCCCCGGGCCGACTGGCCAGAGGGAGCAAGAGAGCTAGAGATCACTCTTTTTTATTGTTGTTATTGTTTTACGGCCCAGCCTCCCCCTCCTCCCCTCCCTCGCTTGCCTTCTCCCCTCCCACAGCCCCCTTCCCCTCTCCCCGCCCCCCTTGTACAACTTAAAGAAAGAGGGAGCAGCGCGGCACCTTCCTTCATCTGGGGGAATTCGTGGCCGCTGCAAGTTTACTACGCCAAGCGCAGCCAATGCCAAGCGCGGAGGACGAGGAGGGCTAAACACCGCGGCCGCGGCGCCGAACAATACCCATCGCGCGCAGGGAGGCGCGAGCAGGGCCTCAGGGGAGGAAGCTACCGACCGAGCACGCAGTGGAGAGGGCGCCCGGCCTCCACCCGCCGCCCCAGCGCCACCGCGGCGGTCAGGTGGAGCTGCGGGCACAGCGGATCCCGATGCCGAGTGCGGAGCTCGCTTGCGTTCTCATTTTCTCCTCGCGGGTCTGCCTGGCCGGCGCACGGCCGCCGCGCTCGGGCACCGTGGCCCCGCAACTCCTGTGATTTCATTTTGCGGGCGCCTTTTGGCGCTTCCTGGCCCGGGGTTCGCAAGGCGTGCGAGAGTGTGTGCGTGCGCGCGCGAGTGCGCGCAGGGGTGGGGGCCGCAGCGCTGCGCTTGCCCCTCGTCATCCCCCTTCTTCGCTCAGCTCCCCACACCTCCCTACTGCTCCCTCCTCCCGCCCGCCCTCCCTGCCCTGCCCGCCCGCCCCCGCCACAGCTCCTTTAATACACTTTGGTTCTCCGCCTGGCTTTGGACTCTTCTCCTCCTCCACCTCCTCCTCCTCCTCCTGAGCCTCCGCCGCCTCCTCCTCTTCCTCTCCGCGCCTTTGCTCCGCTCCCGGCCTCCCGAAGCAGATCCAGGCGGCGGCGGAGGCGGAGGCGGCGGAGCAAGGAGCGCGGCTCCCAGGGCTGAAGCCGCTACCACCACCGCTGCCTGCGCTCGGAGCCGGGCGGCCGCTGGACGCACTGCGCGCAGATCGGGAGTGGGAACCTAGGAGGCAAGGGGCTCGCCGGGGCGGGCGGGCGCGCTGGCCATGCTCCTGGACGCGGGGCCGCAGTTCCCGGCCATCGGGGTGGGCAGCTTCGCGCGCCACCATCACCACTCGGCAAGCAGCGGGGCGGCGGCCGCCGAAATGCAGGACCGCGAACTGAGCCTGGCGGCGGCACAGAACGGTTTCGTGGACTCAGCGGCCGCACACATGGGCGCCTTCAAGCTCAACCCAGGCGCGCACGAGCTGTCTCCGGGCCAGAGCTCGGCGTTCACGTCGCAGGGCCCCGGCGCTTATCCCGGCTCCGCTGCGGCAGCTGCGGCTGCCGCCGCACTCGGGCCCCATGCCGCGCACGTCGGCTCCTACTCTGGGCCGCCCTTCAACTCCACGCGGGACTTCTTGTTCCGTAGCCGCGGTTTCGGGGACTCGGCACCGGGCGGCGGGCAGCACGGGCTGTTCGGGCCGGGAGCAGGCGGCCTGCACCACGCGCACTCAGACGCGCAGGGCCACCTCCTCTTCCCCGGCCTCCCTGAGCAGCACGGGCCGCACGGCTCACAGAATGTGCTCAACGGGCAGATGCGCCTCGGGCTGCCCGGCGAGGTGTTCGGGCGATCGGAGCAGTACCGCCAGGTGGCCAGCCCGCGGACCGACCCCTACTCGGCAGCGCAGCTCCACAACCAGTACGGCCCAATGAATATGAACATGGGTATGAACATGGCAGCGGCCGCGGCCCACCATCACCACCACCACCACCACCCTGGTGCCTTTTTCCGCTACATGCGGCAGCAGTGCATCAAGCAGGAGCTCATTTGCAAGTGGATCGACCCCGAGCAGCTGAGCAACCCGAAGAAGAGCTGCAACAAAACTTTTAGCACCATGCACGAGCTGGTGACCCACGTCTCGGTGGAGCACGTCGGCGGCCCAGAGCAAAGCAACCACGTCTGCTTCTGGGAGGAGTGTCCGCGCGAGGGCAAGCCCTTCAAGGCCAAATACAAACTGGTCAATCACATCCGTGTGCACACAGGCGAGAAACCCTTCCCTTGCCCCTTCCCGGGCTGCGGCAAGGTCTTCGCGCGCTCGGAGAATCTTAAGATACACAAAAGGACCCACACAGGTAACCGCGGGCCGGGACAGGGACCGGGCACTGAGTTGGGAGAGGCCGTAATTGGTTTCCTGAGAGGAACGCACCGACAGCACGCCCCTGCCCTGGGACGGGAGATGTTTTTGTGTGTGCGAGAGAGCCAGCGGCTTGTTTTTTTGGAGAACGAAATAATATTACTGGGCTGGGTTTTTCCATGTGCGGAAATTGAGTTTTAAATAACCAGTGTAACATCAAATGTATGATTTGGGTGATGCAATCCTTTCGTTTGCTCAGCCCGGTTAATAATTTCCGTTCTAAGTAGAGCGCACAAAATAAAACTCTCCAACTCGATGCCCGGGAATAGAGCCTAGAGAGGATTTGCCAGCTTGTCTGAATGTGCTTTTCTGCTCCGGCTGTGTGTCTGTGTTCGAGCGGCTTGTGTGTTTTCCCACTTCTTTTACTCGGTGTTCAGACGTCCTTCCCTGAACTGTTACCCATTAAATGAGTCTGGTGTGAGCCGAAGCAGTAAAGCATCTCGTTTTTAAAGCCCATCTCGGGGTGGGTCGCGGGACTTTACGGTGGGTTCGCAGTGGTTTGTGAAATTCTCTAATGAGCACCAGAGGGTTTGCAATTTCAAACTTGGACCTACAACCTGGTCAGCGAGTGCCCGGGGCAGCGCGCGTCCGAGGCGCAATCGCGTGACAAGAGAGAGCCGCAAGAGAACGCGCCTCTCGCCTCATAGATTATTCATCTAGAACCAGGTCCCAGCCAAAGTCGTGCCAGACGATTTTCTAAAAGAAAGCCAAATGTTTTAGCAACTTCCCCGTCAATATTTACTCCAAAGTGGGGATGCGCCAGCGGCCTATTGTTCTCTTCCGGGAAGGGAGGGAGGTGAGGTGCGAGACAAGCTTTTAACAAGGTTTAAAATTTGAGAAATTTATTTGCATGAAATGCTTGCTTTTGAGTCCTGTGTCTGAGCGGATGTCTTTAAAAAACAATTTAGGTGCTAATGGAATTTAACGTTAAATGGTTCCCTTTCCAAGTGGAACAATGTTTGAGTTCTCACACCTCTAAATGACTCCACGCATTTGGAATTCTGGCAACAGGATGCAGGAGCCGCCAGAAAATTAAACAGGGAGGTTTTGAAAGCCTTTGCTGTCGTTCCCACCCCCCAATGCTTAGTGTCTGCCTCTGCAATCGCTAGAATGCTGTCTTATTCCTAATATTTACCTTTTTCCCCGACTTATTTTTTTAAACTGGGAATGAGACTAGAATTACAACTAATTTAACTTGCAGAATTTTGGATGAAAAATACTGGCTCAGTCACTATCCACAGCCTGGTCTCCAAACAACACACAGCAACTCCAAATCTAATTGCTTACTGGCCCCAGAGAGAAACCGACAGCAGCCCAGCAGCCTGTGTGATTTTGATAATGCCCCAAATATTTTGTCATAATAACAGCTTATCCATGGCGAGACTAACTTGTTGGATGCTGCAAATCCAAGAAACCCCATAGAAATGCGGGCAAGGCCAGGTGCTACTCCAAATTCGTTATAAACTTGAGGAAATGGGCTTCAGTGGAAGAAAAGTAAAATATAAAATAAATAAGCAGGAGTGTCGGCTGCGAAGGCCATTAATTTTATCTTAGTTCTGCCACAGAGGGAACCCGACCTGTTTAAGGGACCCTGGTCCTTGTCCTTCCTACTCCCTCGGGGGGCCGGCACGGTGGGGGGGGGGTGGGGGGAGGCTCGTTGTCCACAGCAAGCGCCGTTTGCCGTCCACAGGGGAGAAGCCGTTCCAGTGTGAGTTTGAGGGCTGTGACCGGCGCTTCGCCAACAGCAGCGACAGGAAGAAGCACATGCATGTCCACACCTCCGATAAGCCCTATCTGTGCAAGATGTGCGACAAGTCGTACACGCACCCCAGTTCACTGCGGAAACACATGAAGGTACCACCGGGGTGGCCGGGAGAAGGGCAACCAGCCCGGACAGTTTCAGCTGGCCTGGGAAAGCCAGCGTTCCCCGGGGCCAGGGCGGCAGGGTCGTTTCTGGGAATGCTCCTCCGGGAGCCTGGCCCCACAGCAGCTGCACTCACACCCAGTCCCCTTTGGTCTCCCCTCCCGACTTTTGTCTTGCAGGTCCATGAGTCCTCCCCGCAGGGCTCTGAGTCCTCCCCAGCTGCCAGCTCCGGCTACGAGTCATCCACGCCTCCAGGGCTAGTGTCCCCCAGCACTGAGCCCAGAGCAGCTCCAACCTCTCCCCGGCGGCGGCAGCTGCGGCGGCGGCGGCTGCTGCAGCGGCGGCGGCGGTGTCCGCTGTGCACCGGAGTGGAGGCTCCGGCAGTGGCGGCGGCGGCGGCGGCTCTAGCGGAGGCAGTGGTGGGGGTGGCGGGGCGGGCGGCGGGGGCGGCGGCAGCTCTGGCGGGGCAGCGGGACAGCCGGGGGCCACAGCGGCCTCTCCTCCAACTTCAATGAATGGTACGTGTGAGGGCCCTGGGCCTCTCTCCCTCTCCCAGTTCTCACCCTGGCGCAGCCGCCCTCCCGCGCCATTGGCACCCTTTGATTGTGTTATTAAAATTATGAACCTGATTTTTATGATGATGAAAATGATTTTACCAGCAGAAGGATTTTTTAAAGTTTTTTTTTTTTTTAATGGCCTAGGCATGAAAAGAAAAAATACCCCTTCCGGAGTCTCTGAAGCTGAAAATATTAAATAAATAACCATAAAAATATTGAACCAAACCCCCATTGCCTTTCCCCATGCCTGCTTTCTTTTTCACCCCCTTCCCCGTTGTCTAACTGTGTACATAGCAGACTTCTTCCTTCTCGGAGGTGGTTTTAACGGCTTCTTGGTGTATAGAAGTTTGTCTATTTCTAACTCCAGATTGCGTTTCTCCCTGCCTTCCCTTTTTTCCAAGTGATGAACTTCTCCCCCCCATTTTAGTTTACCCAGTTTCTTTTTAAGTAATGTGGAAGAAAATCGTTTATTTTGTATCGTGATATTGAATATTGTGTTCCTTTCCATGAGGCAACTTGATTGTAAACTCCATGCAACTATAGACTGGAAAAAAACGAGCCGTGCCAAAGTCTCCCTTCCGTTTCTTCAACACACTGATCCGCAGCACACATACACACCACCACCACCAATGCTTGTGAATGTATTTTTCTGTTAGCTGGGTTTACATGTGATGTTTTAGTGCTTTTGCAAGTTCAATTTGTTAGTTCCTGTATGAAAGATTGGGGGGGGCGGGGTAAACGTCGTGCCGTTAGCTTTTTCCGTCATAACACCTTTCCTTCTGTAAATACCCGTTACCATATTTATCCATTTGTAATTAAATTATGGTATTAACTTGCTACAGAGGAAACAATATTTATAAAGAATGTTTCTTAACTATAAATATGTACAATTGTGGGCATAAACTGTTTCAGATTTTTTATTTGAAGGTTTTAAGTGGTTTGATCATTTCTTGTGATATGTTTTGAAAGTAATGCATACAGAAATATAATAAAATGTGTTGAAACTGCATGAACATACTAATTCTTCTAGCAAAGTTATTAAATAAAATGGGAAGGTGGCAGCTGAGGGTCGACACGGATATATATAGTTCAGTTTCTTGAATGAATGTGAGGCACCACCTCATTCTGGGGAGGAAGGTACATGCATGCAAAGAAACGGGGCCAAACTGCCCCTTTGGCAGAAAGTCTCAAAATTCTTTTCGCCGTCCTTTGTTTTGTAGCTGAGAGTGAATTAAATTTTTGGAAAGCCCTGTGAGGAATGGCGGCAGGAACGTTCAGAGTTTCTAATGGCTCCATTATCTGAGGGAATGCCATTCTTTCAACTATTTGGACTGGATTTAAGAGCACTAAATATTTCCTTATTCTTTGTTTTCCCTCATCCCTGCCCCCCTTTCCTCTCCCTCTGAAAAGCTGAGGTACAGTTATTTTAATTGCATGTTTAAAACTGAGCTGAGTGCTTTGTTTTTGAACTTGGCCCAATGATTAAAGTTTAAGGGACTATTTCTACCAAAAGTTTTTCTCTTGAAATATTTAACAGAGCTTACTCAAGAAATGTTGCTTATCTGCATGCTGCTGCACACCAATAAGCAGAATGTTCAAGAGAAGGTGATAAATAGACCACCTTTTCATTTAGGAAAGCCGTAAATCATTGTCCCCAAATGAAAGGGAACTTCATCAAGAATTCAGTGAGATAGAATAAAAAAGACTAAAATAGCAAGGTGGAAGTGAGGCAGGGAGCCAACCACCAGCTTTCTATAAGGTGTGCAGCCTCACTCTCCTCCCCCACAAGTTTATCAAATTTTCAAACAAGGTGTTCCAAGGAAAAAGGCAGAAATAATTTTAATCAAAGCATAGAAATGAGGAAAATTCTTTTTAAGTCCCTGAGCTATCAAGATATCTCCTTGAGTATCCCTATAGCTTCCAAAGGCCCTGGCCGCCCCAGTGGTGAAAAGATTTAGGTGACTTCAGCAACACCTCCCTCCATAAGATTGCTAAACTCATACAGGGCTCTGTGGGAGGAGATGGAGAGCACGGGTGGCTACCACGGAGACCACTGCTTCTCCTTTCCCTTCGGTTCTCCACTGATGCGCGGGGACAGGCCAGAGGGCAGCTTGGTAAGAGAAAGGCTACCCTGACCTCTCAGAGGCCACTACACCAATTCAGTGCAGAGGGAAAGACTTCAGCCCTGGGGGCTGTGTGTGTGTGTGTGTGTGTGTGTGTGTGTGTGTGTGTGTCCTAGAGGTTGACAGAGACTGGGTTAGCCTTCCCTAGTGGCCCTGTGAACTGCCCAAGGCCAACTCCTGAAGCAATCAACCTTCTATTAAAATCAAATTTATAACCCCTAATAATATTAAGGAAAATTATTAAAATAATTGGCATATGTTACTGATCCTTGAGAGATTTCATTGAACACATTATAAGCTGTGAGGAAAATCCTTTAGGGTTTTCCAACACCCCTTATCCTTGGGAAGGGGGCAAAGGAATCAGACTAAAAATTTGTCAAACTTGCATGAAATGAGATGGTATGTGTTTTAAACTTTGTGTGTGTTTGTATAAATGACCGGCTGTGAGACACCGCTCAAATCCAAGAAGGATGGAATGGGCCGGAGTGGGGGGGGCTTTGGTATCATATAAGCTCAAAGCCTTAGGGCTTTTCTTCTCATTTGGGGTAAGAAGAAAAATAACAAGAAGAGAATGATCTCACAGTATAGGCTAGATGGCTTTACAGATCTGAATGTCAGACAGCTATCAGCGGCTCCCTTAGGTCTCCAGTGCTATCCTAGTTATCAGTAGCATATAAAAATGGGAAAGGGGATGATGTGAGGAGGAAGATCACAGCCTGAGATCGGCCCCCTAGTCCACTCCAGGATGAGAGGAGCAGATGGAAGCAGCTTTCTCGCAAAATGGCTCCCAGTTCTCCGGGCCCCTGAGTCTTACTGCTTTGTCCAAACGAGTTACGAGTTACCGACCCGACAGCGAAGCCCAACTCCGCCTTTCTCTTCGGCCCTTAGAACCCCGGAGACATGATGGAGAGGAGGGGAGGATGGCAAAAGTGTACGGGTATCAAAGATGTCAGAACTGCTCAACTTAGAAAGAGAGCGGGGGCTGGCGGCCCAAGGTCCTGAGCGGCAAAGAGGCGCCTGGGCCTGGGCCTGGGAGTGCAGGCAATTCCCTTGCGCCCGACCCTAATCTCCGCATCTAAACGGACCTGAATTCTAACCTGCCCTTGTCTTGACTCCAGAACCACAAAACTGACACCAGTCTTCGCCTCCGCAGGGAACCAGAGCTGGGGTGTGGTTCGTAGCCCGCAGGGAGACCCGACTGCCGGCCTGAGGATCGTTTCTCCTTGCCACCGCCGTCAACTTGAACTTCAGAGTGCCCAAGCTCGCTCCCTTCCTTCGTGCTCGGTTCCATCTACCACCGAATAACTGCCCTCAACGCGAGAATCGCTTTATCCGGAGGCAGCTGGAGCCCCCTCGGGAGGCCCATCATTATTATTATTAATTATCGTAATCCTCACTGCATTATTAATGACTACAATGATAACTGGCATCGCTATCAGCTTCTCCCGGTTCACTGATGTACCCTGAAGTCCCGGGCGGGGGAGGAGGTCACTCCTGGAGCAGAGGCCGGGTCCGTTCTGCTCCGGGGACGAAGTAGGGAAGGCTGCTGGGGTCGAGGCCCCGCGGATCGCGAGTAAAGGAAACAGGTCCCAGGTCCAGCACACCCCGTCGCACGCTGTCCCGACCCCTTTCCTTTCTTCTGGCACCTTCTCTCTTCTTTCTACTCCCCCCTATCCCCGGCCCCTTTGTCTCTTTTTCAGACGGATGTTTTCAGTCCCAAGTGATGTATTTTCCGCACAAAACTCGGAGATCAAGAGCAGATCACAGGCTGGACCGGAGGTTCGGGTCTCGCTATCCTCCTCCTTGTTCTGCCGCGTTGGGGGCGGGGGAGCGCGGAGGATTAGGAAGGCTTGGGCTTTCCAGGAGACCTGTCGCCTGCCCAGGTCTGCAGGACTGGGGGAGATGCGTTCCGGCAGGTCCCTGATGAGCACACCATTAGCATACTGAACATGGGGGACTCACCAAATACTCACTAAGGACTTGAGTCCTACCCTCCCCTATATCACGCCATTGAAATAAACGCAAAGGGCGCGCTAGGCCTGCGTCCAAGAGCTAAGAAATAAAGGTCTCAAAATAACACCCACCAAGGCTTGGTTGAACCCTTGCATGCGTTTTTACTTAAGTGGACACGTTCACTGGAAAGCAACCCTCGGGAGCCAAAGTAGACGTTCAATAAATACTGGTGAATTGACTGATTATAGTCTGATAATATCGCTCTGGTTCCACAGAAACTTGGAGCTCCTCGCCCACTGCTACCCCCAGCAAACCGCAATGAATAGTTTCTATTTTTAACTGGCAGTTCAGAAAAGGCCTGGAGAAATGTTACCCTCCTCTCTAAATTCCCTCTCCATCCCCCAACACGTTATTGTTAGGTTTTTATTTTAGGAAAGAATCTAGATCCTCCTATACTGGATCGGGTGGATCGGTCATAAACCCTCAGACCCATCCCTCAGGGCGCCTGAGAACAAAGGCGGCCGTAGCAGTTTGAACAGGGTGTTACGAGTGACAACTTCTATAAACCATAACCAAGGCGGCCTGAGGGTTCGAGTTCATGGTCAAGATTTGTGGGGCGACTGGGGCTGCAAGGTCCACGCCCCACCCCGCCCCTTAGCTGTCCCGGCCCAGAGCTCGGGCAGAGGACCGGGCTGGGGTTTTCCCTTCCTGCACCGCCCCCACAGGGCCCAGTCCCGGAACTGTCGGTGCTGGGGCCACCTTGTCGCCCTCCCACGTTTCCCTTGTGTTTTCAGCGGCAGAGGAGCTTTTGAAGAGGTGACACACACTTGGTCTCCAGCCCCGGGTCCTGCCCTCGTCCTGCCTCAGCATTCCACTTGTCCCAACATTCGGAATGAGGTTCACCGCAGCTACCAGGCTAGACCTGGGGGCACTCCTTGACTTGCCTGCGTGCAAACAGACGGACAAACAGACTGACACACATACACATACACACAAACAGAAGCTCTCTTCTCTCTCTCTCTCTCTCTCTCTCTCCTCTCTCTCTCTCTCCATGCCCCAACACACAACACATGCAGTCACAGATGCTTACATGCTTACCTCCTTCTGTATCCCCCAGCCAGGGCTTGCGGGGGTGGGATGGACTTGAGTCGCAGAGATTGGAGTGGGTAGCGGGAGGACCCATCAAGAGATGCTCCTCTCACCCCTCCATCTTTCCCAGCTACCCCACCCCCTCCAGCCTGCCTCCAAGGGGGCCAGGTGCCCAGTGTTCTGGAACCAACGTGGCTTTAAGAGTCTGCAGCCCAGGCTGCACTTCCCAGGCCCACACCTGGAACCACAGTGTAGGACTAAGTTGGGGGGGGCTACTGCAGTTGGGGCTTCTCAGGCCCACTTCCCCCGGGAATGTGAGGGGCCAAACTGTCTAGCCTGCCCTTGTGCCCTCAGACTCTGGGAGTGTGTGTGTGTGTGTGTGTGTGTGTGTGTGTGTGTGTGTGTGTGTGTGTTAAACCAGGAAGGAGGAAAAGAAGAGCTACTACCCCTGGCCCCCTCGTCCCTCCCCCAACAACAACACACACAACTCCTGCTCCCCAATCCCTGCCTCAGCATCTTCCTTTTCTAACCACCTGAAGAAGCCAAGGTTTTTTTCGTTTTTTGTTTTTTGTTCCTGTTCCTGAGGCCAAGGCGGTGATTCCAGGGAGCAGAACGAAGCGTTGCTCTGCCAGAGAAGGTGGGGGTAGAAATAATAGCAATGTTAATCATGTCAAAGATAATCATCGTAGTTAACGCTCCGTTCCTAGGTTGCTCCTTAGAGGCCGGCGGAGGCCTGGGGAGGCTCCTGATCGCGCGGACCTGAGGGTGGGCGTGGGGTTCTCTCGTGGGGAGGAGGCTCTTATGTTGCCTCCCCCACCAAACAATTTCATGTCTGGAACCTGGCAGAGCCAGCGAAGTCCTGGCCGGGAGCCGCGCTGGATCCTGTACTGCAGATGCGGCTCTTTTTTTCCCCCTTTTCTTTCTCCTGGCCCACAGTGGTTGGTGTTGCGGAGTGTGGTTTCTCAAAACTCTTGGGAGCCGGTTGTGTCTGTTTGCCCACTGCCTTCCCCCACCCCGTCCCCCCCGTCCCGCGCCTGTTCCCCCTCCTTCTCCCCTCTGGCGGATGAATGGTGGCTTTAATGAGCATGGGCGCGGTGTTGACTGGGCTGTTCTGAAGATGCTCTGACCTGTAGGGAGGGCGCGAAAGGTCAAGCGCACGCAGGGCCGGGCTTGGGCTCCTCCCAAGCCCACGCTGCTCCGATATTGATCCTGGGAGAAAGATAAACAGAAAAGTTGGACATTCGGTCATGAATACTAATGAGTCAGGGTAGAGTTTTAATTGCTATAGACTTCCTTTTTCCAGTTAATCTTTATTGCAGACTTCGCTGGAGTCTGTCTGTTGGAGCTTGGTTTTGTCTCCTTCTCTCCCCGCCCTCCTCCTTATACTTTCATTTGAAATGCCCAGGCGAAAGAGATCCATGTCAACTTGACTTTCTCCGTCTTGTGCCCGTGAGAACGCGAGAGCCCACAGCCCAGCGTGGCACTTCTTCTGCTCACTAATTCTGGAAATGTAGGGGATCCTATAAAATAAATTGTTTCGGTGTGGCTTTAGGGAACTGCTTCTTGACTCCCTCACCCTTATTGTTTCAAAGACTACGTATGTCCTTGGCCTTTAAACTTCCTCTTGACAATTGCATCTTTTCCTCAGGCACTGAACTCCTTTTCTATTCCAAACCGGTGCATTCCATCTCCAAACATTTCCATTTCTCAAGACTCCAGGATTTGGCAGTGGTTTTGCCAACCGCAGGGTCTAAGTGTTTCAATATAGCAGTGAATTCTTAGGCCAGCTAATTCACCACTTTACATAAATGTAATATTTTCTTTGGTACCTATAAGCAGCAGTGAAATCCGAGACAGAAACCTAAGGGAATTTTAGAAAGACTTCTACTTCCATTGTTGCTATGCATTTGATAACCTAGTTATCCTATTTTTCTTAAAATAAACCCATTCTTGAATTAAATTTTCTCTTGAAGCTGTACAAATTAACTGTAATCCCATAAAGTAGTTTTTGGCTGTGTGATCAGGAGGGGGAAAAAAGCAAGCCTATTTCTGCAACAGACTATGTAGAAATGTGTTGAAACCCAAGGCAAAACAAAACAAAACAAACAAACAAAAAAACTCAGCTGTACCAGAGTTATTCTAGTATTATTCTGATCCTTAAAGTTTTGGACAAAATAAGTCCATATTTCACATCATTGTCAATGGTCCCAGCATTGAAGTCTCCTGAGGATTCTGTTTCACTTACACTTTTCAGCCCAAACTTTTTTTCTTCACACAATGATTTATTATGTAGGTAATTTTAGAGGATACAGTTTACAGCTTGAATTATTAGACTGAACACCTCTGGCTGACACCACGACGCCTTTTTTTTTCTGCCTGCAGCTGTGAGTCACAACCCCATTTTCATACCCAACCGCTGCACATTCCTTCACAATGTATATTTCCTTCTAGCAAAGATCAAACATGCTTTGGTCAAAGTGTTTATTTTAAAATACAGGAAAATTAAAACTAAACACAGCTCTACTGAAAAATCCCCAAATGTATCATATTTTCCTCCTCCTGTGCCCACAAAAAAAGTAACAAATTGCACCACTCTCTGGAATAAAATTTCAAATTGAAGGGGAACACATACAGACACAATTTTAATTTTATTATTGAAACACATGGGGAAACTCTCTTCTTTATATTTGAATTCCTGTTTGGATGTCTTTAGTTTTTAACCAAAAAACAAAAACAAAAACAAAAAAACCTCACAAGCCAAACAACAACATGTCTGTAGGAAGATGATGATAGGCATCTACTTATTCACCAATCTATACACTCATTTCTAATTAATTTTTCCATATTTGTATTTTTCTTTTAACTGTATCTTTCAGAATATAACTTCAAGGGGAGAAGAATGTTTCAAAGTATTTACCAAAAGAAAAAAAAAATCTCCGAAGCGAGTTAACATTTTCCAAGCATCTCAGTAGGTGTTTGATGTGTGCATGTGTTTCCTTTTTCTCCAAATTAAGGTGAAAAATTACAAGGTAGAATCGTGCTTTCTCAGCACCTAAATCGTGTAAAGTTATTTTAGCTGTGGATTTTGGTAGACAAATTGTTCTTCTGCAGCCCAATATCTACTGCTTTTTTTTGAGCTTCTCTCCATTCTCATGTGAAAGGGGTATAGAACTCAGCCGCTCTTCTCTGAGGCAGTTTACTTTGCTTCTCAAGCCACATGGAGCAGAAACTGTTAGGCTGTTTTTAATCAAGTTTGGAAGCTGAATCTTTTCCCTCTGACGACTGTGCCCAGGGGTGGATCCGGCTGAATGTCTGGCGCTGCGGGCAGCGGGCTCGGCTACCCATTTTTCAGACACAACACCAAAGAATGGCATTGAAATAATAGCATGTGGCAGAAATGTTTAAAAATATTAAACCCCCCTTCTCATACTTCTGAGCTAAAAGGTAAAAGAAGTCAAAAGGAAATTCAAAATGATATTAATTTACTTACTTAAGGCAGACTAGAAGCTGAAAAGTGTCTTGATGCTTTGAAAATGTACTCTATAGAATCTTTCAAATTAGTTGCTGCTCAGGATCAATTGTAGTAAGATTTTTTTCTATGGTTCGATTGGTTAAAACTTTCGTAGATATCAATGACAATTAATTAACAGGCTAGAAGTCTTTCTAGGAAGAATTTGGGAGGTATATAGAAAATAATCTATATGTCATCCTCTTCTTCCTGTTCTTTAAAGGGAAGTAAATTATAGTACATACATCTTTTTTTTTGACTTTAGAAAATAATAAGAATATTAGCTTTCATATATTATTGAAAATTCTTTGCAAGAGTAAAGAATCAGAGATTTTCGAGATAAAAAACAAAACAAAGAATCAGATTACAATCTTTAAATACATTTTTTCCCCCTCTGCTGGGTTTTAAAAGGATTCTTAGGGCAATATTTTTGTTTACTTGAACAATCTCTTCCAATTAAAATGCATTAAATATTTCCCCCTAGGTAGCTTAACTTCTAACAAGAAAACATGTCTAAAAGTTCTCAATGAATCAAAGATTTTTTATGAAACCTTAGTAACAACATTTTATTTCATGGCCAAATCAATTTATTTAAACTTCTTTTCATTTTTGGTAGATTATCTGATACATCAAAAAAAAAATCTTACCCTGAAAACATCAACTCTTCTGTCAATCTTATGAGAAACTAATTTTATAATATGCAGTTGGGTTTATGATTTTTATTTCTATTTTTTAAATCTAAGGGAATTAATTTAAAAACTGATTTAGACTATAAGGGAGACATTATCAGGTAAAAATCTTAAAGTATAAATCAAACACATCTCAAGTACCTCCCAGTACATAGATACAGACACACCTCTTGAGAAAAGAAAATGTTTAAACTGAAGAGAGCTGTCATATCAGCCATCTGACTTCAAATGCCTAGAAAAATCTAACAGATATTTTACAATATGGCAAAAACTATCATCTAAAGTTTCAAGGCGACATCTTTCTAAATCTTTGCATGGTAATTTACTAATTCAGAAATGTAGAAAACAATTGACTGTATTGGACAAAATATTGCTTCATGAATTTGTTAACATGAATATTTTGCATGGAATGCTATTGTAATTTGTGTAAGTTTTTTCTCCTTTCTTTCTTTCTTTCTTTTCTTTTTTCTTTCTTTCTTTTTCTTTCTTTCTCTTTCTTTTTCTTTTTTTGGACAATTGAATTCACTTGTAGGTAGTCTACTATTTTCTTGTGCCCCTAACATTTTTGCACTTGAAATTTGAATGTTGGGCACTCTGAGGTTGAAAATTAAACTGATTGCCTTTCATGGAAGCAAAAGATATCTCCCTCTGACAGATGCTACTTTGGGTGTCTTTTCCACTAAGCGTATCTCAGAGGTAAATTAGCTTCATCAATTGGCACTCTGTTTTTCTAAGCTCTGTGTCCAAGCGGCATCTATCCCTGAAACATACTGTAGGTTCTGTCCCACAGTGACAAAGTTGCCTACTTCTTTGCTTCAGGTTTCATTTTGTGTTGAAAATACAATAAAATAAGTTTACAAATCACTTTTAAGAGAATACTTTCAAGAAACACTTCCTTTCCTACTGCCAGACAGCGCTGCTCCCCAACCTCTTGGCTGGAACCTTTGCTTTCGATTTGTTTGTTTCATGCATTTCCCTAAAGAACCGGGCTCTTTTTGCGCTGTTGAATTCTGCTTTAAAAATGCATCACTTCTTCCCTGAATCCTTCTCTGAAACAAATTGCTATCAAAAGTGTATCAGATTCGTTCCAAATATGGCATTTGAATCAATATTCCCAAGCTGGAAATATTTTTAAAATTGTTTTTGTCATGAGTCCACACTTTCGCAATATATTTTCAATTGAAGTGGGGTTGCTTGTAGTTCTCCTGATAAACAAACAAAAAGTAGCAATTACCGTCTGCTTAGACCTTCCTTCATTATTATTTTTAGCCCGTGTATCATTACCTAACTGGTATGTGTTCTCTGTCCAGCTCTTGATGATCTAGTTGAATTCCAGATATTGTGCCAAGAAGTGTATTTGAGGCAGATAAGTACATATAATACAAATGCGTTTTGTTAGACCTGATGGATGCTATTTTTCTTTTAATAGGTTTGTAGCAAACTAACACAATAACACAATGTATTCCTTTTCAAGGTACATTGTTGAAACAGGTCTATTAAGAGCGCGTTGAGCTATTTCTCGCTTCTATTGAACAGTCTGTTGCTCAAACACAACAGCCAACAAACGCCAGCTGCCTCAACAAAAGTAGAAACCTAACCCTTTTATGTGATGTTTTAACAGAAAGGGTAGCTCTGTTTAATTAAAAACATTGATGATTCAGTGAAACAATGGAAACTCAAGTTCAAGTGGTGCTCTATTGATTTAAGATGATTTTTACTAGCAATGGGTATAATTCACCCCCCCCCCCAAGCTCTCTCTTGTGTAAAGGGGTTCCTTCTTGGGGCATTATTTGGGTGAATAGCAAAGGATGGAGATGGCTATTGCCTTAGAAACCTGATTAACACACATTGCTTTGAGGGTAAGGTGTTTAATTTATAAGTGCACCCCATATTTTTTTGTCAGTTTATTCGCGGTGGGGAAGCTTTGAAAGTAGCTCCTCTCAGCAGGTTAAAAAGTGAAGTCTGCGTTCTGGCATTTAAATGTCTTTGTTATTGTGTCAACCAAGTTGTTGAAAACCGCATGCCCAGAATACTAAGGCTGGGCAGCTAGATGAAGCAAGTTGTGTGTGTGTGTGTGTGTGTGTGTGTGTGTGTGTGTGTGTGTGTGTACGCGCGGCTCGCCTGCGCGCGCCCCTGAGCGCTGCGCCGTATATGCGAGGACAGTTATTTTCATCAGCTGTTTGTTTGCTCACGCCCGACTGCTCCTCCTTGCAGAACCGACGGCCTCCGGGCTTTCAACTCTGGAAGCGAAGGAGGAGGAATTCCTCCCTCGAGACTCCCTCCTTAGGAGCGTCGAGCTCTGCCCTGGGGAGCGGCGCTCGGTCAAGGGTACCCCTGGCAGGGGAGCACTCGAGGGCTGCGGCGACGTTCTGGGTTTCGCCCTCCTGCGACCTCGGAGAGGATGGTCCGCGAGGGGCGCTAAAAGATCTGCTTGGGAGGGAGGGCAGCGGTCTTGGGGTCAAGGTGCGAGGAGGCAGGTGCTTCCCGCCACCCCCGCAGCCTCGCAGCTGCCGCCTTTCGCACTCCTTGCTCCTAGCCCGGCTTGGAGACCCGGCTACACAATTCCCGCTCTCCCGGGAGTGAGAGAACGCAGCTCCCGTCGACTTTCCTCCCGCAAATAACCGCCACGAAAGCCAGAGTCCGCAAAGCTAGCGGTACAGGCCGCCCCTAGGGCCCCGCTCTTCCATAGGACGCCCTTCTCTTTCCAAGGGAGGGTAGGGGCGGGGGCCAAGGACAGTGGCCTCCTGGCTTCCTGGATCTTTTCCGGCGGTCCTACCAGTCTCCTGGGTAGGGCCGGTGACCGAGCGCCTCGAGAGTCGTTTGTTTGTTACAGTTGCTACCCAGGCCGAACCCATGGCCTTAGAACCGCTTCCTCCGGGCCGCGACAGGCCGAGGTCGCACATTTTCCCCTGCTCCTGGCGTCCTGCGCACCCAGGGTCAAAGGGAGCGGAGCCACTTCCCGGGATTCGGGATTTCTAGCGTGCCGCAGGCCACCCGTGGGCCCCAAGGTTAGAGGACGGTGGCGATGAGGCCACACGTGGCTGCCCGGGCCGCCTGTCAGGCTCACCTTCTCGGATGAAACCCGGGGGTGGGGTGGGGGGAACTCGGCCAGAAAGGGAACCGAGAGGGAAATGTCCACATGGGCCCTGCAGGCCTAAAGTGAACTATTTAAGCTGTTCCTGGTGTTTAAAGAGGTTTTTCAGTTTTAAAAGAATGTTGTAAAAAAATATCAGCCCTTGTTAACTCCCTCATTATATGCCTTTCCCCCCTCAGCTGAACAAGCCATATTTCCTGAAACTAAGGAGCTATGTAAGTGTTTAAACATGTGTCAAGTGTCTTATAAATAATACAAATTCATAAAGAAGAGGAGGAAATATATCTGATACCTGAGGTACTTGGCATAGCTACATTTCACTATTGGGTTATTTTTGGCTGTGGAATTGTAGTAAGAAAACTACTCTGAGATTATATGGCATCTCTTTTCTTAGCTTTCTCTCTTTGCACTCATTCCTATCTAGAAATGCCTTAATGCAGTCTATGAAAGAAGTCCAAGTGGTCTGCAGAGTCTATATAATATAGGGTTATTACTCAACTCAGTATTTTGGAGTCTCCTTTCTGTCTTTTCTCTCAGCCCCCTCTCCGTTAAAGTGTCTGTGACATTGCTGACAGCCCACACACTCTATGTCAGGATGAGGGTTAATGTTGCTTCTGGAAACACTAGGAGACATTGAGGTATGGGCTTTAAATTTGGGATCTGGGCTAGCAAATCATTTAAGGTCTTGCATTCATTTTCTTACCTAGAAAAGCTGAAAAAAGATGTTGCCCTAACACAATTTGAGTACCTCTGAGGAAGGTAAGTACAAAGTATCATTTTACAGTAAAATGACATATATTTTTTTTTGAAATTAAACTTTAGAGTTTTCCCATATTTTAGTTGCTTGGATGATATTTTTCATCTTGGTTGTCATTCTGTGAAAAGTTTCTGTGGGCATTCTATTTATAGCTGTTAAAATGTCTATACCAGAGGAAAATGTAGGCATTTGCAGTTATTAATGTAGTTCAATGTCTTCATAAAATCTGAAGTATCTTAATTTTAAAACATCATACTCCTACGAGTATGATTTTCTTCAATGTAGTTCATTAACAAAAATGACTACATTGAAGATTTAAGGAATAGGTTACAAATTCATGTGCCTAAATAGTATCCCCCAACATTCTCAATTAGAGGCTTTGGGCCTCTTTCTCATACTTTGAACACATTGTTAAGTTAGCCCTGGTCCTTGTGCTGTACGTATCACCAAAGTTCTTCCCCGCCCCCCACCTCTGGTAAAACTCCCACCAGATATTTCAAGGGTGCTCAGGAGATGTCTTAATTCTGGTAAGCTACCAGATTTAATAGTTAATAGCATATTGCATTTTTATTCCATTTTTCAATAATTTACCTTTTTTAAATAGGTTTTTTTCATGCCTTTTGGTTGCCTCATCTGCATACACTGTTGCTAGTTTTGCTGGGTGTTGACCGTCTTGTCAGGCATCTCTTCTGTTGTGCATTGTTACTGCTGCTTCTGGATATAGCTGGTGATGACTGTACTGTTAATAAGGAGATACAAAGACTCTATAGCATTCATTGTCGATTATCTGTGATATATTCTGTCAGAGGGTTTTAGAATGGTCTTCAGTGAGGTCTGTCAATGGTTTTAATGCCAACAGATTTTTTCATTTGTATTTATAGCCCTCTCTCTCCTTAGAATCCATGGTGGTTTGAGCTAGGGATAATGCCCAGTCTCAGGAACTATGGTACATTCAAAATTGCTCATGTCCTGGCAGGCAGGGGAGGGTGAAGTGGGTAAAGGGGATCAAATACATGGTAACTAAAGGAAACTGGACTTCAGGTGGTAAACACAGCAGAATATACAGATGTCAAATTATAATGTATACCGGGAAATTATATATAATTGTTTTAACCAGTGTTACCCCTATAAACTTAATTTTCAAAAATTTTTTTAAAATAGGAAAAAAAATTACTTACCTCCTTTAAGCACTAAGACTTTGTTTCAAAATCAAGCTGCCTAATCATCTCTTTGCTTAAGATTATAAGCTTACGCCTGAGAGGCTTCTCAGTCTTTCATGTAAATAGTTTCAGGTGGTTGTTTTCTTGTTGTTTCAGAATTGCTAGATACGCATGAACTCTGATGATGGAAACAGCTTAGACTGTATAGTAGGGGAATAATTGGGAGTATTCCCTTTTCAATAAATTGACTCAGAGTCAGATCTACAGACATGGACAAATTCCCATTTTGGCAGAGGAAAACTTTGCTGAGCTTAACAAATACCTTTTTGATGTTGAAATAGTCCATAGTAAGAATGCCAATCCTCTGTTGAAAGCCAAACAATAAATTGTGACTAGAATAGTCCTTGCATAGATAATTTACTCATTAGTTATTTGTATTTAAACATTAGCCAGTTGTCAACAAATTGATATCTAGGCACTCTTTGAGATGAGCCTCTGTTGCTAAATTCAGATAGGACATTTTGATCTCTCTCTCTCTCTCTCTCTTTTTTAATGCGCCACTCCCCATTCCGTAAGAGAACATGGTGCCTCTTTATAGGAAAAGGTGTACAGCATTTAGTCTAGTGTCAGATAGCTTGTTCTCTAAAGGTAAAGTTAAGGCAATTATATAAAATGACTAAACAATGCAAGGAAAGTAATACTAAAGTATGGAGAATGACTAAATAATATATAGTAAGTGACCTAAAAGAAATGTCAGTAAGGTATTCAAAGATGGACTAGTTAACATCACAAACTGTAAAAGTCTACATACAAAGAAAGAACGTTTAGGCTAGCAGCATACGTCTCAGCATTAACAAGAGACACCTGAAGACAAAGCAATACTATTTTTAAAACGCTGAAAGAAAATAACTGTAACCCAAAATGCCATACCCAGCTAAGCTATTATTTTAAAGCAAGGGCCAAATAAAAATATTTTCAGACAAAAAAAATGTGAATTAACCACTTACCTTTGATAATTATTATAGGAAGTGATAAGGGGTATAGGAGAAAGAAGTCTGTTAAACCCAGAAGGACAGAGTAGACTGCAAGAAGAAGTGGTACATAAAGAAGCTGATTATCAACAGTGGGAATATTGAAACAATTATTGCATATAGAAAACAAGAATGGTGCTGACTAATTTAGGGTGTTTAAAAATATGATAAGAACACAACTTACCAAAACTGAAAGAATATGACATAGAAAATAAATATGAATAGTTAATGATTAAAACTTAGCAAAAGAGGGCATCTTTCTAAACTTGATAAAAAGTATCTACAAAAAACCCACAGCTAACATGATAGTCAAAGAAAAGACTGAATACTTTCTAAGATGTGGAACAAGATAAGGATGTCAGTTCTCACCAGTTCTATTCAACCCTATACTAGAGCCTAATGTATTCTTTATCTGATGCATTGCTTTAAGAAGAAGTAGAAAACTTATATGGAATATACAGTCATTAAACAGATGGAATTATTTGTTTTAAATTTTTCCATAATAAAACACACCAGGTCCATAATGCTTTTAAACCTTTAAAGTTGCTCATGACTTTTAACCTGCAAGGAACAGATAACTCCTATTTTATAACAACAGTTTCATAAACTTTTTAGAAAAAGAAGAAAAATTCTCTAACTCATTTGATGAGGGTGATTAAATTTACCAAGGATAGTAAGAGAAAGAAAAATTATAGTTTGATTTCACTGATAAACTTTACGTTTATAATGCAAAAATCCTAAATAAAATACTTAGCAGACCAAATGTGGTACGTAGAAAAAGCACAATCTTAGTTGAGGAGGATTTACTTCAGAGACTTGAGGATGGTCAAACAGTGGAAAACTTACCAATATAATCTACCACATTTACAAACTAAAGGAATAAAATGATATGATTATCTCAAAAGATACAGAAAAATGTTTTGATAAAATTCAAAACATATTCATAATATAAACTTAGTAGGAATGACAAAGGAATTCTGTAAACATTATAAAGAGTTAAAACTCATAGTAAACTTAAGAAAATGTTTCCCAATAAGTCAGAAACAAGACAAAGATGCCAGTTTCATGACTACTATTCTACATTTTACTAAAGATTCTACCCAGGGCAATACTAAAAGAAAAAGAAATGAAAAACAAAGACTAAAAAAGAAAATCAACGTTGTTATTATTCACTATGATTGCCTATACAGAAAATCTAAGAAAACCAAACCATTAAAATTAAGAGAATTCAGAAAAAATTGGATTATAGGATTAGTTATACAAAAGACCCAACAACATTTCTATTTGCTGACAACAAACAAGTTTAGAGCACAGTTTTAGAAAGTATCAAAGAAATAGTGAAAAATCTAAGGGACTTTGGAATATATTTTTCAAAAGATGTTAAAGATAGTTATAGAGAAAATTATTTTAAAAATTTAAGTACATAATATAGAAACATAACATACTCAGGAGTGGGGAGACTCAATTTTGTGAAGATGTAATTTCTTCCTACATTAGTTTATGCATTCAATGCAGTTCCATTATAAATCCTAACAGTTGTGCTATGTGTTTGTATGTGTGTAACTTGATAGATGAATGTTAAAATTTAAATGGAAGAGTTAAATGTCAAGAACTGCCAAGGTAATTTTGAAAAATGGTAGGGGTTTGTCCTGTGAAATATCAAGAATTAGTATAAAGTTTTAGTATTTATAGTAGCGTGACATTGACACAAGGTTATAAGCACAGACCACTGGAAGGGAAGACAGTGTTAATTCACTATATGACAGAGGTGGCATTATAAATCAATGAGATGGAATATTCAATAAATAGTGCTGTAAGAATTGGTTAACTGCATGTAAAAACCATAAGTCTTTACCTCGACTTTATACAAATCACATTCCAATATTAAAGCCTGCATTTGAAAAGCAAAACTATAAAATTTTTAGGAAAAAAACAAAGGAGAATCTTTTTATGATCTCAAAAGGAATATCTTATACAAGACACAAAGAATAAG
Source organism: Eonycteris spelaea (assembly GCA_003508835.1). Taxonomy (NCBI): domain Eukaryota; kingdom Metazoa; phylum Chordata; class Mammalia; order Chiroptera; family Pteropodidae; genus Eonycteris; species Eonycteris spelaea. The sequence goes on from PUFA01000047.1 coordinate 11,390,101, forward strand.
CACCCTAAAATAATTACTCTTTGTATGTTACCTACGAAATTGTTTTTAAACATATTTGGCATATTTGGCCAAGTATCTATAAAAAAGATAACCCAAATTCAGTGTCTAGAAAGAAAGAAATTTATTTCTCTTTAATGTAATAGTTCAGAGTAAGTAGATGGACTTTGTTCTACAAAGCTATCCTGGAGAACCAGACTAGTTGGTAGCTTTGTTGTCTTCCACATGTAGCTTACAAAGTTGTTCTAACTATTTAACAGTTAACATGACAGTGTGAAGGAAGGTAAAGAGAGTGATCAAACACATGCCCAATATTTTAAGGCTTGTAACCAGAAGCAGCACACATTACTTCCAGGTATATTCCATTGTTGGCAACCAAGCTGCAAGGGAGGCTGTGAAATGTAGCTTAGCTGAGTAGACATATGTCTAACTCTTCAGCTATTACTGTAGAAGAAGAAGAGAATGGGATTTGGTGGATAACTAGAAACCTCTGCAGTAACTGCATTACATTTTTAAATTTCTTCATAATAAAGACACCATCAAAAAATTAAATACTCAGACTAAAGACTCCTGGACATTATTTTCAAGGCAAATTGGCATCAAGAATATATATGGACTCCTACAATCAAAAGTGAACAACCGAATATAAAAATGATTAAATAGTCATTTCAATGAAAAGGAAACTATAATGGTTAACGATGCTTATATTTGGTAGTAAGTAGGGAAATGTGAATTAAAATAACAGAGAGATATACTATTACCCATCAGATTGGTAAAAATTAATATATTTGATAACCCAAGTTATTGGAGAGTACGTGGGAAATTGGAACTCTTATTCATTATTGATGGGAATGTAAATTGGAGTAAGCTGTCTTTCAAAGACGTTTAGAAGTACTCAAAATGGCAGAAACTGCTAGTTGCTAGTTGCTGACCACAATACCAGTATCTGTTCTTCCCTTCTTCCTGAAAAATAGACATTCTAATTTTCAGTTGGGTGCATGGCTGTTTAGAATAAAGACTGCATTTCTCATTCTCTCTTGTAGGTAGGTATGGCCATGTGATTAAGTTCTAGCTAAGTTCTGGTACAAAAATGTCTGTTCTAGAGAAATTCTACAACAGGAGACATGTTCAAGGATTCATTGCATCACTATTTGTAATAGCAAATAATGGAAATAATCTGTCACGCGACAGAGAAATGAGTACATAAAATTGTGATTTGTACATACAGTAGAACACCATATAGCACCTCATATTAATGAATGGGATCTACATGATCAGCATGAATCTCAAACATGCAAAAAAAAAAAAAGGTTTCGCAATGATACACATAGTATATTATTTATGTAAATTTTAAAACAAAACAATAATGAACATGTAAAAGTAAAAAAACAGGCATGAGAAGAACACTTACTTTTTTTAAAAAAAGGCAATATGAATCAAATATGGCAAAATCCTAACATATTTGAGTATCATTTAGTTTTCTAATATTTTCTGTATGTTTTAAATAATTCACAATTAAAACGATTTAAAAATATAGAAGTAAATAATTATTAAATAGGTAAGCTCTTGAAGTGTATTTCATAGATTAAAAATGTGCTTAACACCTAATTTACTGTATAGCATGAAAAAGTAAGACAGGAAAGATAAAATTGATGAGACAAAAGATGAAAAAAGGAACACATTGAAACAGAGAATTCAGTAGGAGCTGTGGGTTTTGGAGATGACACATTCCGCTTAGAGTTATTAAAATACATATTTTAGTTCTTTTGGGATATCCTAATGGAGGTATCGGGAAGGCAAATGGAAGTGCACATCTGCTAAGTAGCAGGTCACAAACTTCAAAGTCACCTTCGTGACCATTGATGCCATAGGCATGGATGAGATGCTCACTATAGTTTGTTGTGCTCTGATCCTGCCCCCCTTTTTTGGTCTTAGTTCCTGGTGGCTGCTACTCAGTAGAATCTAAGTAGTAAAAATAGGCCCTAATGCAAAGGCTAATGTAAGCTTATTCCCAAGAACAACAAAAAAAGCTTCCCCCCATACATAGGTATGTAACTTTATTCATCAAATGGTATTTTTTTAAATTTAAAAATCCCTGCAACTACAGACTTTCTTTGGAAAATTTAAACTTGAAAGCAACATAGTATAAAAAGTAAATACAGTATTTTTCCACTTCCAACAATGTTAAAATTATAAATGAACTTGAAATAGTTTGCGCAAAATTATCTAACTTATGCAGCTTCCAATTTTTGAGTTGCTTAAATTTCTACCCTAATTAGTAATAACTAATTTAAGTGTTGTTGACTCACTGTAATCCAGAAATGGTTCTTAATTCATTTTAATTAAGAGAAAGGATGTCTTGCTGTAGATACAGACATGGATTTCTGAAAAAATTCAAAAGAATATACTTGGGTAAAAAACATACTTGTGTAGTAATACTTTATATTTCTCTCAGCAAATTTATGGGTTGTTAAATTCCTTTTATTTTAATGAATTTAAGTAAAGTAGTAATGATGTTGCTAAAAATCGTATTAGATTTCTTGGAATTTTCTTTTGCCATCTTCTATAAATTTCTCACACTGGAACTTTCTTCCATTTGAAGTATGTATGTAGAAACAAGAAAGGAAAACAAGTCAAACAGTACACTTGGTCCTTGAGATTAGGGAGTAATCTTATTGAATTATTGATAAACTAAAACAGGCCATGCTAAAATGTTTGGAATATACAAAAATTTCCCATACGAGGAAAACTTTAAACTTTAGATAAAGATAAATACAAATAACAAAACTTGTGCATGGCAGCAAATGCCACAAACAATGTGAAAAGACAAGTGATTAAGTGGAGAAAATATTTATAATTTATATTACAGAGTAGTAAAATCCTTAAACTATAAGGAATTTTTATTTATTTATTTATTCTTTTAAAATAATTTTTAGAAATAAGTAAAAAGCAGAGTAACAACCCAGGAAAAACATGTAGAGATATTTTAAAAGATCGTTTCAGCAAAAGAAATCTTTTAAATATGTGATAACATGTTCAACCTCACTCATAAATTAAAATCTTGCTGAGATAAATCATTTCTCAACTATCATATGGGCAAAAATTCAAACATTTGAAAATGCATTTTGTTGGAGAGATGTGGGGAAATAGGCACATTGCTGGTAGAATTCAAACTTTATGGAGGGAAATTTGGTAGTATATACAAAATTTACATTTGTATTTACCTTTTATATTCCTTTCCAATTGCTGCTGTAACAAATTACCACAAATTTAATGGTTTAAAACAACACTAATTTATCTTAAAGTTCTGGAGGTCAGAAATCCAAAATGAGCCTACAGGGCTGCATTCCTTCTGGAGACTCTAGGTGAGCGTCTGTTTTCTTGTCCTTTTCCAGTTTTTAGAGGACATCTACATTCCTTGGCTTGTGTCCTTTTCTTGCATCATCAAAGGCAGTAGAGTAGCATTTCTCTCCTCTCTGACATGCCTCCCTCTTATTAGGACACCTATGATTACATCTGGCCATCCAGATCATCCAGAGTGGAAGTAAAGAGGTCTTTAGCTTAATCACATTGTAGCGTTCTTTTGAATGTAAGTAACATATTCAGAGGATTCTGGGATTAGGATGTCCACATCTTTGAGGGACCCTTTTTCTGTCTGTTACACCCTTTGACCTAGGATTTCCACTTCTAGGAATCTATCCTACAGATACATCTGCATGTATAAGGATATCATTGCTTATAGTAGCCAAAGATTAGAAACAGTGTAACGTATGGTAATAGGGGACTGGTTAAATAAGCAATGGTATATCTAACAAAATACAATAGAATGCAGAGAATAAGAAAGATCTTGATTTACTGGCATGTGGAGAGATCCTAGGATATATGCAACAGTGAAAAAAGCAAAGAGCTGAAAAGTTTTTCATAAGGCTCAACTTAGAGGACGCGATGAGCCATTGTTGTCCTGCCACCAAGTACCTGAAGTTTCTAATTTGAGTCTTTGCCTTGAATTAAGTGGCTGTGTTCAGTGGGTCCCAGTTAACGTGTAAATGTGTGACATGCTAATCCAGATAATCATCCACTTATAATTTAATATGCTTTAGAATCTAAAGTTTAGTTGACTAATTTCATGGAATACACAGGAAAGTCCTGATGGAACTCGGGGGTTGGGAAATGTCACGGTCATGGGTCACAGTATGTTCCAGGGGTGTTCCCTTGGGCAACTAAGGAGCCACATGAAGACACTTGAGTACCTGGGGCTTGATATTAGGGAGAAAAATCTCAAATGCAAATTTCACCTAAAAGGCGGTTCTACCTTTAATTTAGTTTCTCATTTAGGACTGTCTGGAAAACAGTGATTTCTGCCTTATGCCACATATCTTCATTCCTCCTTCTTAGGTAGTACATTTCAGCAGAACTAAAGAAGACTGGGTTTGTGTCTTAGGTGATATTTACTAGTCAGGTGAAATTGGACAAGTTACTAAACCTCTCTGAGCCTCAATATTCTTACCTTTGAAGTGGGGCTAAAAATACAAAGGTAATTGTGAGTACCCAAATTAAAATAACATGTGACAATATGGGCTAAGCCTTGGACAATGAAAGTTACTATCTTTTTGAAGAGATGAACACTCAAGTCACCTTTGAACTTTTGAAGCTGGAGTCAGGAAGGGGGTAGGCCCTGGAAACCTCAAATCTATCTGCTTGATATCCTAGGCAGTTCACAAGGAAGTTTCACAAAGAAGGCTTGAGCTATTCTAAATAATGTAGAGAAAAGTCATGAACTTAGAGTGAAATGGAAGATTGAAGAGCATAGGAGGAGATAAATCAAGATGGAGAGGCCAGAGAGAAGCTGAAGCAAAAACAACAGAGATGAGTACCAAATTAGCAAATGGGGTGAGGCATAGTTATAGAATAGCGCTGACTCAGGATGAAACTTGAGAACTCATGGTCCAGTCTAGGTAGGGCTGCTGTTAGGCCAGGACAACATATATACCTGACAGACAATAAAAAGTTGTCAACAGTTTTCTCAAGAATTGATATTTATACAGATAAACTTCCAAACAGATTCAATTCTAACATTGTTATTATATTATACTTTTCATTGCTCTCTTTCCTTAATTTTCATAAAGGAATGAATGTTTATCCCTTCATGATTAGGAATTGTATTATATCTTTAAATTGTCACATTACATTACACTCAATAAATACCAATTATTGGTGATAATATAAATACTAGTAATCCTTTCAGATTGTAGATTAAACAGTTTTATCGTTATTTTTTCCCTAATTTTTATTCTGAAACTAGAAACATATTTGGATGAACTATTTATCATGAAACTTTCCCCCCAAACCTTCAGCATATATCTGCTAAGAATTAGGACATTCTCTAATATAATATATTACTATTATCACAACTTACATCCATCTAATATTCAGTTCATATTCAAATTTCTTCAGTTGTTTCAACAAATGTCTTTTATACCATTAAAAAAAAGATAGAGTCAAAGTTTCTACATTGTTATGTCTCTGTATTTATTTTTAATCTAGAATAGCCCCCTTTTCTCTTTTTATTACATTACCTTTTTGAAAGGTTCAGGCTACTTTTCTTATAGTGTGTCCCATTTTCTGTATTTGTCTGATTGTTTCCTCATGATATCACTTAACTTATTCTATCACTTTTCTGTAAACTTGATATAAGTTTAGAGGATTGATTAGACTCAGGTTAAACATATGATGTCAAGTTTCCTAATATTAGGGATGCTACATTGGGTCACTTGGTTAAAGTGGTGATTGCCAGTTCTATCATTTTCCCCTTTATAGTTACAATCTATTAAGTGATACTTCAGCATACTGCAAATATTCCTTCATCTAATGAGTAAACACATTTAATTGTCTTATTTAAACACACAACCCTGATGTAGAGTTGATTCATATTCATAGGCCCAGAATCAGAAGACACCTCCATCTAGATAAGTGGATCTCAACTGGGGGTGATTTTGCCCCTTGGAACATTTGGCAATGCCGGGAGACATTTTTGGTGGTTGTCACTACTGCTCTGTGTGTGTGTGTGTGTGTGTGTGTGTGTGTGTCCGCACATACTACTGGCATCTAATGGGTAGGCCAAGGATGTTGCTGTGCATCCTGCAATGCATAGGAAAGTTCCCTCCTGCATCTGCTGGCAAAGAATTATTTGGCCCAGAATTTGAATAGTTCAACTGTTGAGAAATTTTGATATAGATGTATAATTAAGTCTCACGCACACAGTTCATTGATTTTCTTGGAGATGCTAGTAAAGTTTTACAGACTATCTTCAGCAATGACAGAAACAAGCAGATTAGTTAGAATCCATCAGATTTTCCCATGCTGCAAACCAGGCGGATGTTTTACTATCCACCTGTTCTGTCTTTCTGTTTCTTTATCAATATCATCTCAAGAATGATTTAAATTGCTTTCCTCTGGTCTCAATAAACTAATAACGTAAGGATAAATAAACAAACAAACAACCCTAAAATTAACACGCTGAAGCTTTTTTTCTTGCTTTCGTGTTTCCTAGAAGATTTTGGAATGTCATTTTAAAGGCCCCAGAGCCAGGGAAGAAAAAATGGAGAAAGAGAAATATCAAGTTAAGAATTCACTGTTACAAAAATGGCCCAGAGAGAGTAACGGAGTTCAAAAAGGGGCAGGGGAGTGCAGAGGGCATTTCCACTCTAACACCTGTAAGTTATTAATGACCTTTGAAGTGATTGTTGATGGAAGCACTTGTACATTTGAGCTGCTTCATATGTATACTTAGTGTATTCAGAGAACTGCCTAGCTTCTGGAGCCCTGAAATATCTTCAAGCTTCATCAGACATCAAACAGCAAAATCCATGACTTGGGAATATCATGTAGCCATGTGACATGTGGAAAGATCTAGAGTATGAGAACTGATGCCTAAATAACTACACTGTATATTTTTAACTCTGAGAGAGTTTGGATTGCTTTCATAACTTTAAAAAATAACAATCTGGGAAAATGATGTCCCACAGTTTCAAGATAAGGTAAGAGGTAAAGTTTTTTAATGCATTTATTTTAGGTTCCTATTCTTATGGATTTTTTTTTCTTCATTCAGATTGTCAATAGATAGCTTGTACAGCATTTGCTTGTTTTAGGTTTTGAACTCCTGGGACAAGGACATTGTTTTTCCCTAGTGAGAACCGAGTCAATTTCTTTTGCACTTAACAAACATGGAATCACTTCGAGTCTAACTTTTCTCTCCTGTACTATGGAGCTAATACATGAGTACATTCAGTAGCTGTAGTTACACTTTTGGAGGAGGCAGCAAAATATATAGATCTGTGTCTTAATTTTTCCCTATTAATATTTCTTAAAATTATTTTTCATGCTTTTCACCAACATATCTTTCCAACCAGAATAATAGCGACTGTTGGCATGACATGATATCTAGAAACAATCCTAAAGAATTCAGGGGGGATTTATAGAATAATGATTTATTTCCAAAGTATAAATTTTTCTTCTTATTAGTATGCAAGTGTTTCAGGTGAATAGTTTGATTAGGAATTAGAATTTAAGACTTCTTTTGATCATTATTTATTTATTTCCTGCATTTGCTCAATTTCTATAAAATATGAAAAATTAAAGAAAAAGATATGGCATAGTTTATATGATTATTCTTTTATGTTATTCTCTATAAAGGAAGGGAATAAGAATGGGGGAAGAAGAAGATGGTAAGAGTAATTATTCTAACATCAGGGGTCTTATCTATTGTCACTGTCAGTAACTTTTCTTTGTTTTTGAGATTCTTGTTATTCTTTGTGAAAGAGATTAACTTAGAGCAATATCAAAAATTAGAAAGGATAGTACAAGAAAATTATAGGCCCATTTCATTAATGAATCCTAAATAAAATCTAAGCAAACTGAGTCCAGATATGAATAAAATAATAAATAATACATCATGACCAAATTGGATCCATCTTGGAAATGCAAGTTAGTTTAACATTTAAAAATCAATTTTATTATAACTAATATATGTAACTCACTAGATTAATAGAATAAGGATAAAAAACATTATCAACTTAATAAATGCAGAAAAATAAAAACAGAACACTCTAAACAAGCTAGGAATGTAAAGGAACTCCTATAACTTGACAAAAGCTCATCTCCAAAAAATATATAAACAAATAAAACAAAACAAAAACAGCAAATATACTTAATTATGAAATGTTAATAACATTTCTTTTATATTAGGAATGAGACAAAGATGCCCAAATCATCATTTTTTATTAAGGGTTACTCTCAAGTAATATGAGAAAAAAAAGAAGGTATAATATTTGTAAAGAAGAAACCAACATTTTTAGAAATGATATGATTGTCAATGTAAAAAAGCTAATATTGAGGCCTGGACCCAGGAGGTGAAAGGAAAAGCCCAGGCAGTGTGCTGGAAGACTGGAGATCTGGCAACTGGAACATCATGGCCAAGCTTTGTGGGGTGCCCCTGAGTGGGGAAGCCCACAAACAGGTGGATGTCTTCAGGCAAAGTCTTTTCCAAGGGGCTGAGGAATTCGTCTACAGATTCTCACCACAGGAAATCATACACCTGAATCAGCTCTTGCGAGAGGACTCTGTCAATGTGACTGATCTGACCTCTCTCTGGGCCCCACTGGAAGTCTGTATTCCAGACTTTCCCCCAGCCCCGCCTCCCCACCTAAGACGATGAGACGGAAACAGATAAGCAGGAGAAGAAAGAGTCCCTAAGTGTGGCTTTCTCCCTGGGAATGAGAAGATCCTGGCCCTGCCTGCCCTGGTTAAACCAGAAGTCTGGACTTTCAAAGAAAAATGCATTCTGGTGATCACACGGATCCGACACCTGATCCCCAAGACTGAGGATGGAAATGACTTTGGGTAGCAATCCAGGAGAAGGTGCTGGAGAGGGTAAAACAGTTAAGACCAAAGCAGAAGCCTTCCAGACAGCCATTTCCAAGTACTTCTCAGAAAGCAGAGATGATATGGCCAAGCCCTCTAAGTGGACCCACCTAATGGATTACCAGGCCCTGGTGCACAAGCGAGATGAGCTGGCCTGTGCGGAGCTTCAGGGCCATGGTGCTGGACCTGAGGGCCTTCTATGCTGAGCTTTAGCATATCATCAGCAGTAACCTGGAGAAAATTGTCAACCCAAAGTGTGAAGAGAAGCCATCTACGTCCTGAGCCCAGGGCTAGAAGGGAAATGAATGACTTATATTATGTGTGTGGGGAGAGAAAAAAAGCTAATATTCAACAGATGGATTATTAGGATAAATAAGAATGTTTAGCAAGGTTTCTGAATATAAAGGACAGTTAAAAACTCAATTACATTTAAACACCAGAAAAAAATCTGTTAGAAATATAATTTAAAAAAATTATTGCATTAGCACCAAGAATTAGAAAAATGTAACAAAAAGAGTTTATTCAAGAGAGCCAAAAAAATATAGAGCTTTTTTATGTGTATTGGCAAGACTCAGTATTGCAAGAATGCTAATTCTGCCCTAAGAATCATTAGAATTCCAATGTCCCCAACAGTCTTTCTTTAAATTTAAGAAGCTGAATCTTGAATTGATATGAAGAAGCAAAGGTCCAAAAATATCCAAGACACTCCTGAAGAAATTAAGGTTGCTACAAGACTTTAAAATTCACTTTACAGGTATAGTAATTGAGACAGTGTTGAACTGAATAGAAAAACAGGCCAGTCGAACGGAATAGAGAATGTGGAATCAAACCCCCTCATGTATGTACAATAAAGGCACTGGAAATCAGGGGGCAGAAAAGGTCATTATTAAAAAAAATGGTTCAAGTACAATCCAGTTGGAAGAAAAACAAAATAAAAACATATAAAAATTAACTCCTAGTAAATAGAAGATTTAAATATGAAGGGCAAAGCAATAAAACTTTCTAAAGACAATATATGACCACAGGATAAAGAATTCTGTTAACAAAACATAAAAGATTTAAACCAAAAATGAAAGATTTATCAACTTGATTATGTTAAAATGAAAAAGTTTAAAAAAGAGATAAAAAAGAATGAAAATATAAACTACAAATCAGGAGAATATAATTGTAATACATATAATTGAAAAAGGATTCATATCCAGAATGTATAAAAAAGTTTAATAGATCAAGAAGAAACAGAAAACCCAATAGAAAAAAGAGCAAAAGATATGAACAGGCATTTCATAAAAGAGAAACACAAAAACCCCTAAGTATATGCAAACAGGTCAAACTCATTAGTAGCAAGAGAAAAGACAATTAAACCATAATAAGATACCATTCATATTTACCAGAATGGAAAATTTTAAAGTTGGATAGTACCGAATGTTGACAAGGATTATGGAGCAAAAATGATCTCTCCTACCTAGCTGGTGGGAATTTAAATTGCTACAAGCACTTTTAAAAACGTTTGGCATTGTTTAATGATGGTTGACAATATAAGTCAACAGGAAAGTTGAGCACTGGTGCTCACCAGTAATTCCCCTTCTAGGAATGTATCCTAGAGAAAGCTCATGTGTTTATTGAGAGACAAATGTAAGAATGTTAACAGCAACATTATTTAATAATGAAAAAAACATAGAAGCAACACAAATTGTTCATCAGTAGTGAGCTGGCTAAAAGAAATTGTGGTATAGTCCTACATTAATCTATTTTATAGCAATCAAAATTTATGAACCTCATTGTACTCATGAGTATGAATGAATTAAAAAATGTAGTATTGAGTGAAAAACAAATCATATAAAAGTAAATATATCATCTGTCTTAGTCAGTTCAGGCTGCTGTAATAAAATACCTGGGTGGTGTATAAACAGCAGAAATTAGTTTCTCATTGTTCTGAAGGTTGGGAGTCCAAAATCAGGGTGCCTGCATGATTGGGTGAGAGCCCTCTCCAACTGCAGACTTCTGTTCTCATGCATGTGGTGGAAGGGCTTGAGAGCTGTCTGGGGCCTCTTTTATAAGAACACTGTTCTCATTCATGAGGGCTCCACATTAATGGACCTGATCACGTTCCAAAGGTCCACCCACTAATACCATCACCTTAGGGATGAGGTTTTGATATCTGAATTTTGGGGGGACAAACATTCAAACACATTCTATTCGTTTAAAATGTAAAAGAGGCACATTTAAATGATACCTTGTTAAGCTCTACATATATATGTGATAAAAAGATGAAGAAAAGGATTGAACAATTATTACAAAATTCAGGATAGTGATTACCTGGGGTGGAATGATGGGGGTGCGATTAGAAAAAGTCACAGCGCGGGTAAGGGAATTCCTAAAATATTAACAGTTTTGTTATATAAGCTACATCCTAGGTACCCAAGTATTCATGTTATTATTTTTCAAACCATGTGTTCATAATACACTTTATTTGTGTGCTATTTTCACGTTAAAATGATTAAAGAGACTAAGGATTTGTTTAAAAAAACAGATTTATGACTCTTGGTCCCTTTATCCTTAACAAGGATGCAAATGAGTTTTGTTTTTGATTTTTAAGGGAGATTAAAAAATAAATTAAAAGCTTTTTATTTGGAAATAATTTAAAACTTACAGAAAAGTTGAAAGATTGGTAGAAAGACACCTGTTTATTTTTTATTCAGATTCATTATTGTTAACATTTTATTTTGCTTTTTTGTTAGAGATTTATCATCCCTTTTTCTATATATGTATTTTGTAAGTGGAAAATAAGCTGCATGCTTTATGCTCCTGTATTTCCAGATACTTCATTGTATACTTCAGAGAAAAGGACAGTCTGTCACATACCCACAGTACATTTATTAACTTCAGGACATTTTAACCGCCAAACAACACTTTTAAATTACCGTCCACATTCCAGTTCATCAACTGAATAATGGCCTTCATAGCATTTGTTTTTCCCTCCACTAGAGGCTGCAGTGTACGTATCATATTCAGTTGTTTCCATTTTCTCCCCTTTCTTTTTAGTCTCTTCATCTGGAACAACTCCTGAACCTTTCTTTGTCATTTATAACAACGACAGTTTTGAAGAATACTGAAAAAAAATTTTTTTTTAATTTTAAAAGCACAATTCTTATTTTGAATTTGTTTGCTGTTTTCTCATGATTTTATTGTTTATGATCCCTAGTCCACATAAATGAGGTCTTTTTTTAGAGTTGCATGATATCTATCTGCCTCTCATTGGTTATATTAATTTTGATACTTTTGCCAAGGTGTTGCGATTTCTCCACTCTAACGGAGAAGCATTTAAAAGGGTTTCTTTGGAGAGAGCTGTTGGTGGGCTTTGAATCCTGCTCCCCTCTCAACAGAGAGAAGTAAGCATTTGTTTCTTCCTCACCTCAAGTCAAAAGAGAGAGGCTTCAAGGAGATCACTTGGAAAGCCTAACATGTGTCCTCTGAATTAACCAGGTCATAGTTCACTGATTTCTGACTCCTTCTCAGGATATCTAGAGATCAAGAGAAGGGCTGGCTTGCTGCTTAGAGGTGGGTGGAGCAAAAGGAGAGCTCCTAGTTGATCGGAATCAGCCTGCTCTTCCAGAGTTTGTTAGGCCATCAGTGCATGAGTGTTTCCCACGAACCAGATGTGAAGGAGAGCCTGTCTGGGGTCATTGCATGATCTGACTCAAAGGCCACATAAGGGCTGCACATGCTTAGAGAAGAAGCCGGTAGAGTCCCATTGAATTCCTACTGGTTAGGAGTGAATAAAGTACTAGGGATAGAGTGCATCCTCTCGAGGCAAGGAAACCACAGATGAAATTCAATAATGATTTGTGGGTATTATTTCCTAAGAACTCATGAAGAGAAAGAGTCAGCTTTAAATATCTGCAAGCATAGAAAACATGAAACCATTTTATGACCTTAACTGTCAAATTAGAACATTTCTCTCCTTCTCTGGGTAGAGTGGGGTGAGTTAGAGAGGAAGGTTAGTAAAATTTCAGTGAGGAAGATAGAAGCTCTCCCCTCTGCCTTTGAAAGGGGTTAACCCACTGCCCAGCTCAGGATAAGACCTAACACTAAATCACCTTTGAAGCTCTCATCATTTTATGGGATCAAAAATTTTTACTTAAAGTGGAATTGAGACTATGTGATTTAAAGTAACTATAAGACATTTAATTATGTAAGAATGAGCAAAATAAAATCTTGTGCCTGCTTTAGTTTTCATTGAGGAGCAGAAAAGAATATATCTGAATAAATTTTATTTATTTACATGTCTGAAAAATTTATTCATTTTTGAATAGATATTACATTACATGATTTTAAATAAAAAATGTGAATAGTGTACACCTCTTTCATCTTGCAAAACTGAAACTATGTATACAATAACTCCCCATTCCCATGGCAACTGCTGTTAGATGATCTGTTTCTGAGAGTTTAACTACTCTAGGTACCACGTATAGGTGGAATCATACAATATTTGTCCTTTTGTGACTGGCTTATTTCACTTAATGTCCTCAAGGTTCATTCATGTTGTAGCATGTGTCAGAGTTTCCTTCCTTTTTAAGGCTGAATAATATTCCAATGTATGTATATATACCACATTTTATTTATCCATCCATCTATTGAAGGACATTTGGGTCTTCCACCTTTTGGCTATTGTGAATAATGCTGCTGTGAATACAGGTGTACAAATATCTGTTCTAGTCCCTGTTTTCAGTTCTTTGGGGGTATATATCTAGCAATGAAATTTCTGGATCATATGGTAATTCTATATTTACCCTTTTGAGGAACTGCCAAGTTGTTTTTCACAGTGGCTGTACCATTTTACATTCCCACCAGCAATGCAGGAAGATTCTGATTTCTCCACATCCGACACTTATTTTCTGTTTGTTTTTGGTAATAGCCTTCCTAATTTGTGTGAGGTGGTATGTCATAGTGATTTTGATTTGCATTTCTCTAGTGACTGATGATGTGCCTTTTCATGTACCTATTGGCTATTTATATGTCTTCTCAGGGAAAAATGTCTAATCAAGTTCTTTGTCCATTTTTGAATTGAGTTGGTTGTTTTGTATTGTTGAGTCGCTGGAGTTCTTGTATTCTGGATATTAGTCCCTTATAAAATGTGATTTGCAAACATTTATTCCCATTCTTTTCACTTTCTTGATAGTGTTATTGGAAGTACAAAAGTTTAATTTTGATGAAATACTATTTATTTTTTGTCATTGTTGCCCGTGCTTTTGATATCATATCTAAGAAATCATTGTCAAATCTAATGTCGTGAAGATTTTCTTTGGAAGGTGGGCTGCTATACCCAAGGCTGCCTCCTGAGGGGCTAAGAGATGGTAGGCAGCATTCAAATTCACCAAATTAACTGACCTCTTTGTCAAGCTCTGCCCTGGATGTTGCAGGCGTTTGGCCATACTCCAGCGTTACAAAATCGTTACTTCACATAGTTTCTGCTGGTTAAATAGTTGTTTAGGTAGAGGGATGGATTCCTGGATATCTTCTGTGAAGTCTCTTTGGTTCTTATTTTTTTAAAAAAACTTGGCATTATATCCTGAAAATCATATGTAATCAGTACCTAGAAATCTTTCTCATTCTCTTTAATAGCTTTATAATATTCTATAGTATGGGATGTACCATGGTTTATGCAAGCTATCCACTATTGTTGGATACTCGGCTTTATCCAATCTTTCAGTATTACAAACAGTGGTGCAATGAAAATTGTATGTATGTGTGTGTTAATTTGTACTTGTACAGGTTACATACACAGACTTATCTGTGGGACTCATTTATAAAAGTGGAATTGCTATGTTAAGGGTAAATACATTTGCTGTTTTGGGAAATATTGCTAAAAGACCCTCCATAGATGTTGTACCCTTATTTATTTCACCAGTAATATATGAGAGTGCCTGTTTTTTTTTTTTTTCAAAACTTCAATAACAATGTATTTTAAACTTTTGGAATTTTGCCAATTTGGCAAGTGAGAAATGGCATCTCAACGTAATTTTAATTTTCGTCTTTCTTATTATGAGTGAAGATATGTATCTTTTCATATGCTTAAGGGTCATTTCTAAGGGACACAATGAACACAATAAAATTACCTCCTAATTGCATATCTTGCATCTTGCTTGTTCAGTGTAGTGAGTACAGTTTTAATTGGGAAAACTGTCACTAGGAGCTTAAATTTGTTGCTGCTTTACAGTAAAAGACAAAGCAAGAGATGAAGAGAAAGGAGAGCCAATTGAAGAGGTGGGGTCGGAGAAACTTTTTAAACACAGAATGAGCATTGTGGAATACATGTGAGGGTGCTGCGAAACTTGAATTGGATGGTGTTTCCCAGTTTCTCTCATTCTTTTCCTTTAATGGCTTTGAGGGAAGGCCCGGTGTGATTATTCTAGGAAATAAATCAAAATAGGTTTTAATTGGGTTCCAACTACACAGGATATTCAGTACTCAAACTAGCCACTTACCTGGGGGTGTTTCAAGCCTTTTGGGTTATGTGGCCTACTATAGTCTGGACTGCGGTGACAATCCTGTTTTCAGCTGTTTTGAAAGAGTGTATGTGTGAATTCTATTTTAAATAATAGCCATTGTGAAATAAATAATTTAGTTAGCTTACTCTTCTGGCAGCATGTATATCCCAGGAGAGCTGCTAAATAAGAATCTTAAACCACATGGCAATGGGCCACTGGGAAGATGGGAAGTTGAAGGAAAATGGAGAAGCACATAGGGCACACACCTACAGTTATTTCTATGAGGAGGACCTGACCAGGATCTGAGTCTGAATAACCAACAGTGTACAAGGGTTCCAATTTGTCCACGTCTCAACAATATTATTTTCTGTTTTTTTTTGATAATGACCATTCTAATGGCTGTAAGGTGACATCCCAGTGCTTTTAGTTTTCATTTCTTTAATGATTAGTGAAATTGACATGTTTTCATATGTTTGTTGCCCATTTGTATATCATCTTTGGCGAAATATCTATTCAAGTTATTTGCCCATTTTTTAATTGGGTTATTATTTTTTTGTTGTTGGATGGTAATAATTCTATATATTATGGATGTTAACTCCTTATCGGATGTATGATTGGCAAATATTTTCTCCTATTCCGCAGGCTGCCTTTTCACTCTATTGATCGTATCCTTTGTTGCCCAGAAGTTCTTAAGTTTAACATAGTCCTGTTTATTTAGTTTTTCCTTTGTCCCTGTGTTTTTTGTGTAATGTGCAAGAAATAATCGCCAAATTCAGTGTCGCGAATCTTTTCTCATATATTTTTTTCCTGAGATTTTTAGATTTTAGGTCTTCTGTTTAGGTCTTCAGTCCATTTGAGTTGAAAACATTTTTATTTTGCCTTCTTTTTGCTGATACATAATTCTAGTTTTTTCTTTCAATGCTTTAAAAATGTTATTTTATTGTTTTCTTCCATAATTTCTATTGAAAAGTTAATTTTGAAATTTATTCTTGCCTTTTTTAAGGTAATGTGTCATTTTAATCTCTGTTTTAAGATTTTTCTTTTTCTATTTGGTTTTCTTTAGTTTGACTATTATAGTCAAGGTGTGGTTTTCTCTGTGTCTTGTTTGAGATTTGTAGAGCATTTTGAATGTGGCTTAATAACTTTCATTAGTTTTGGAAAATTTTTGTCTACTGTTTCTTCATATTATTGCTTTTGTTCTATTCTTTCTTTGCTTCTTCAACTCCAATTACCTCAATGTCAGACCTTTCCATATGTTCCACAAGTCTCTTATGTTCTTTTTGTGTTTTCTATATTTTTTGTTCTCTGTATTTCAATTTGATACACTGACCTGTTCTTCGATTCACCAATTCTCTGTCCTATTGTGTCTAAGATGATATTAAACTCATCATTGAATTATTAATTCCAGATATAATCACTTTCTGTTATAGAACTACCATTTGGCTTTTAAAAAACATATAGATTCTTACTTGTGGTGAAATTCTTCATCTCTTGAACATAAATCATAGATGTTTTAAAGTCCTTGTCAGATAATCCCCAAATCTAAATCTCTTGTGGTTCTTTTCTTATTGTCTGGTTTCTTCTCTTGGTTTTTGATAATTTGGTTCTTTTTTTTTTTTTTAAGTATGTTTTGTTTGAACCTGGACATTGTGAATAACAAATTGTACTTACTTTTCTAGCAGAAGGAGAGGGCACCAGTGTATCGTATTGATCTTTATGAGCTTCCATTCTCTAATTGTTCATAAAGTCCTGCTTGTGCTTATTGCTTTCCAGTGGCTTCAACTATTTGTTGTAGGTTGGTTTCTTTCAGAAGTAGACCCTGAACCAAGGATTTGGATAAAATGATTAATTAAGAAAATGCTTCCTAGATAAACTGTTAAGGCAGTGGGAGAATCAGAATACAGAAAGGGAAGATGCCAAGGGAGGTACCATTCGTGCGATGGCCCAGACTCAGCCTCATCTCTAGAACACTCTGGAACATTATCACGTTAGAGTGAGCCTTTGTCATTGGCTGTGGTCCATTCTAGGGAATATCAAATTTCCAAGCATTTCAGGCTTTCTTTATGTGCAAATCATCTCTAACATCCATGCACAATCCTCCAAAACATTGTTCACAACATTTAGCTAATTATCACAACCTTAGTTAGCCTTTTTTTCCTCTAATCACTCCTCATGAAATTTTATTACCATAAATATACTGTATATCTGTTTATGTACTACATTTTTATCTGTGCTTTATACATAAAAGGAGTAAAAATTTTTTGCCCCAAGAACCAATTATTGCCCCCTTTGAGAATATATACTCTTAAGGTTGCAAGGATGAGGTGTTAGCAACAAAATATTTAGTTTTTGGCAGTTGTGTGCACAGGACTGAGAAAAGGGACCCAAAGGGGTGTGGATGAGTCAACAACAGTTTTATCACACAGTTATTTTTAAATATTTTGTGTAGTTTATCATTGTTGTTTTATTATGGGAGGGTTAGTCCAATATAAGATATTTGATCATGGCCAGAGCCAAAAGATACCCATTTGTGTTTATTTCTAATAGTAGAATAAAAAGTTTTTCACAGGTATCAGCAAGCAGTTAAGGGATATACAGTTTTTTCTTTGACTGTACTCTTATAATGTCAAAAGATTATCATGGATAAGAAACCTCTTTTAATCTCCTAAGGGAGCGTGAGTTATAAGGGACAATATCCACGCATTTGCTTATTCTAAGAGGAGCACTAGCTGAAATGCTAGAAAACCAATATTTGATGGTGGAGGGGTGGGCCTGACATATGGGAGGCAAGTGTCTCAACTTCAGTGCTTTCCGAAGCTTCATACTGAGACTTTTAATGGTTAAGAGTTCTAATTGCACCCTCACTGGCTGTGTGACTTTAGCAAGAATGGATTTGAGATAACGAGTAAATGAAGGTCATGAAATGGATTTTATTTCTATATTAAACAAAGGACTGTATCTGGCCGGAATGTAGCCCAGACTGCTATATCTTGTCCAGCTTTTTAAAAAAATTTTAATCTTATCTAGTTTTTTATTTTTATTTTTTATCTTGTCCAGGTTTTATATTGTTTTTGGTGAAAGATCATGCATATCTTCTTTCATAATAGGACAAGGCAGAGTGTGTTCATCTGTGATCTATACAATTATCCCTCAATGCCTTGAAGAATAAGGTTATATATATTATACAGTATGTGTGTGTATGGTCTAGTTAGTCAAGTTGGTCAAATATAGTAAGTCAAACTGCTGTAGTGTTATTGATACACAAGGTAAGCTTTGTGGACTTAGCAATGCTTAAGTAATTTCAGTGTTGAGTAGCATCTCTATGTGTATGCATGTATATAGCAGTTTGACTACTTGTTAGATACTGTGTTGAAAGACTTATTAACTTTACTTTCTTTCAGTATCTAGGTTTTGGATATGTGCTTCCTTGTTTTTGCTAACAAAGAGTTGGGTATATCTTTAGTAGTAAAGCTGTCTTCCAGGAGTATCCACTAAAATTGGGTGTAGAAATAAGCTTTCTTAGAATATACAACAATTAGTTGTTATTAATTTATTCATTTTTACTTGTTTTTATTTTTACTCTTAATTTTGCAAATCGAAAAACTTTTTTAAGTACAGCATTCACACAGAAAAAGACTTTAAATAATAAATGTACAATTTGGTGAATTTTAGCAAAGCAAACACACCTGTGCAAGCAAAGAGGCTATTTTCGGCACAGCAGAAGGTCCCCTGCCCCTGGCACCCTCTCAGTTACTGTTCCCCAAGGGTAACTACTATTCTGACTTCTAACATCATAGATTTGTTTTGTCTATTTTAAACTTAACAAATGGGATCACACTCTATGCTCACATTTGTGTCTGGCTTCTTTCATTCAGTATAATATTTGCGAGATTCATTCCCTGTTATGTATAGCAATAGTTCATTCATGCTCCCTGAAAAACTTTAAATATACACAAAAGCATACAGAATAATATAGTGAACCCTCGTTTTCTATACAGCTTCAATAATTATAAACTCATGACCAATCTTGTTTCAGTTATCCTCCCACCCACTGTCCCCAACTCTAAATTATTGTGAAGTAAACTCTGGACATAATATGTTTTGCCTAGGTGCTCAATATATTTTTTCATTACGTGTTTAGTAATTTTACTAGATTGTGCCTTGGAGTTGGTTGCTCTTAGTTGATTTTTTTAGATATGCAGTGTAAACTTTCAATATGTAACTTCAAGTTATTTTTCTCATTAGAAAAGTTTTCTTGAAAAACAGTTTTTAATACTTGTTCTTTATTGCTTTGGTATTCTTTTTGAGATCTCCCTCTATGACCATCTCATGTGATGCTTTTCTCAAGTCTTTTTTATCACTTTCTTAATTTCTTTTTCATTTAAAAATATTTTCTTACTTCACCTATTTCTTATAAGGCTTCCCGCCACCCTCATATTTGTTCTTGTGCTACTTCTAATGTAATTCTCATTTATGAATTAATTTTTTTGTTATATTTGTTATTCATTCTTGAATTTTATCATCTCAATTTTTTAGTTCTTCTAACTTTTAATTTTTAATTTCAAATGTATCATTTTGTTAATTTGTTTTAGCTCATTTTGAATCGTTGATTTGTGGTTTAAATCTGTTTTGGCATGTTTTACACTTTACTTTCATTGTCTTAAGCGAGCAGTAGATGCTGTCCTGACATCTTTTCTTTGTAACATTGAGATCTAGCTGACTCCTTTTTGTTACTCATTTTCATGTGAAGTTAGTTTGCCAGAACTTTTACATGGGAAGAATGAGTCAGGATAACTTTTCCAGCTTCATGGTTTAAAGCTCCCTTTTCTATTGTTTTTACAAAGAATTAAAAAATATTGTCTTGTACTTCCTGAGATCTCTGTCAGGTGATCAGAAATTAGCAAATCTCAGTCTTAGATTCCTTGAATTTCATGGATCTTCAACACACATCTAACTTTTAAATTGGTATTTCTGTTTGAGACCCTACTACCCTGTGTCTCACTCTTCGGGAAGAAAATTAACTGACTTTACCTTTGATTACTTGTGGGCCCAACTCAGTTCTCCTCAGTTTATCTTCCTTCTTCTCTTTGTCCTTTCTTAGAACCATAAACTCATTTTCACTGCTTTCAAAAAGTTCATTGTCTAGCAGTGGAGAAAACATACCCACAAATTTATTTCACAATATAATAAATGTTATAAGAAAGATTTTATCAGAGTAAAGAGGAAGTAATAATTCTGGCCACAGAAATCTAAGAAGGCTTCATAGAAAGGGTAACATCTGATGTAGGAGTGGACAGAAATTTAGTAGATGGGCAAAACAACTTACTTGAAGGAATTGTTTTAGAGCAGTTTCATTGAAATTGGAACACTTTTCCTCTCCCATGACAATATTCCCCTGTAATAGCATATTGATCTTAAATTTACTTTCTCATAATCATAGATTAATGTAAATATGTCAATAGAAGTTAGGGGAGTATGTGGTCTTGCTTCTAGGATTGGATTGTAGATTTAAAAGAGTAAATTAAGAATGAGAACTATCTATTTTGAAAAGACAGGTAGAGGAAGAAGGCCCAGTGAGGGATACTGAGAAGTGAAACTGGAGACTTATAAGCTAAACCAGTAGAGAGTGGTCTCAGAAAAGCCTAGGAGGAAGGGAATTTCAATGAGATCAATGTCAAATCATACCGACAAATTGCACTCTGAAGAAAGGCATTGTATTTACTAAATAGATCATTAAGGATTCTTAGTGATTTTATTTTTCATTTTGCTTAGGATACCTAGAAATTGCTAGCATTTAATTTTGTTTTAGATCTATGTAAAATATTTACATACTTTCAAAGTCAGATAAACAAAACATGTCTAGCTTATAATCTCTGTATCCTCTATCTTATTCTTTCCCCGACCCCACTGGTAACCATTTCTTTTTAATCTTTTGATTTATTTTCTCTTTGTTTTTTCAAATTTGAGACTTTTATTTTTTCATGCCCATGTAAGTCCAGGTAGTTGAACCTCATTGTTCCCCCTGCCTGCCGTGAATCCCACTACCCTTTATAAGAAGAAACATGTATTTTTAGTCTATAGCGTAGAGAGTGTCTAAGCTTTGGAGGTTGACTCATAATGGGTCACAGTGCTGGCAAAAGGGTCAATGGCATTGATCCACTTGGGCATTCAGTAATGGGTCAACCATTTAGCCTGGCCTGACACTCAAAGATTTTATGGCATTAATAATTTTCTTTAGTTTTAGGAGTACTGAAGGAAAATTTTTGTCCTAAAGTTGCCATCATTGTATCATCAACCTGATGTTCAATATATTCCTATAATCCTAAAACAGAAAAAATTTTTTAATTTGTATTTCAGTTATAGTTGACATACAATATTATATTAGTTTCAGGTATACAACATAGTGATTAGACATTTATATATCTAACAGAGTGATCACCCTGATAAGTCTAGTACCCCTCTGGCACCATACAAAGTGATTACAATATTATTGACTATATTCCCTATGCTGTACTTTATTTTTCTGTGATTATTTTTATAACTGGCAATTTGTACTTAACTCCTTTCTCCTTTTTCACTCATCCCCCCAACTACCCTCCTATCTGGTGACCATCAGTTTGTTCTCTGTATCTATGAGTTTGTTTCTGTTTTGTTTGTTCATTTATTTATTTACTTATTTTTAGATTTCACGTATGTGTGAAGTCTTTTGGTATTTGTCTTTTTCTGTCTGACTTATTTCATTTAGTGTAATATCCTCTAGGTACAACCATGTTGTCTCAAAAGGCAAGGTTTCATCCTTTTAATGGCTGAGTAATATTTCATTGTATATACCACATCTTTTTTTACCCATTCACCTGTCAATGAACATTTAGGTTGTTTCTATATTTTGGCTATTATAAATAATGCTGCAATGAACATAGGGTTGTATATGTTTAATTAGTGTTTTGAATGTCTTTGAATAAATATGCAGAAGTAGAATTGCTGGGTCAAATGGTAGTTCTATTTTTAATTTTTTGAGGAACCTCCATATTGTTTTCCATAATGGCTGCACCAATTTACATTTCCACTGCCAGTGCACAAGGGCTCCCTTCTCTCCACATGCTCACCAACACTTGTTGCTTGCTAATTTATTGATGATAGCCATTTTGACAGGTGTGAGGTGATATATCATTTTGGTGTTGACTTGCATTTCCCTAATTATTAATAATGTTGAGCATCTTTTTCATATGTCTGTTTATCCTCTTTGAAGAAAAACCTATTCATGTCTTCTGCCCATTTTTAAATCAGGTTGTTTGTTTTTTTGATGTTGAGCTATATGACTTCTTATACATTTTGGATATTAACCCCTTAGTGGATATATCATTCGCAAATATAGTCTCCCATTCAGAAGTTTGCCTTTTTGTTTTGTGAATAGTTTCCTTTGTAGTGCAAAAGCTTTTTAGTTTGATGTAGTCCCATTTGTTTATTTTTGCTTTTGTTCTCTTTGCCCTAGGAGACATATCCAAAAAAAAATATTGCTAAGACCAATGTCAAATAGTTTCTTGCCTATGTTTTCTTCTAGGAGTTTTATGGTTTTATGTCTTACATTTAAGTCTTTAATTCATTTTGAATTTATTTTTGTACCTGGTGTAAGAAGTTGGTGTAGAGTCATTTTTTGCATGTATCTGTCCAGTTTTCCCAGCACCATTTATTGAGAAGACTGTCTTTACCCCATTGTATATTTTTGCCTTCTTTGTCATATATTAATTGACCATGTAGACGTGGATTTATTTCTGGGTTTTCTCTTCTGTTCCGTTTATCTATGTATCTGTTTTTATGTCAGTACCTTGCTGTTTTGATTATAACCTCATAGTATAGTTTGAAATCAGGTAGTGTGATACCTTGAACTTTGTTCTTTCTCAGTATTGCTTTGGCTTTTCAGAGTCTTTTATCTGAACCAGATATTCTTAATCGAATTATGCCATCACTGAAATTTTCTTTCAGTCACCAGAGCATCTCTTTAAGTATCATATTAGAGTCCTCAAATATCTCTCTCAGGAGATGTTTTTCGATCTCATTTTTTGGAATTCTCATTTTTGGTGTCGCAGGAAGGGAACTCTTGGTTCAAGGATGTGTGTAGCAGTTTTTGATCTGTGTGGAGAACATCAAATGGAGTTTCTTCAAAGTTTCTTACTTTCCTCCTTGTTTTTTTTAGAAGAAGTCTTGTGAAAATATATGTAACCCTATATATAAAAACATATGTATATGTTCATCTGAACCTTCTCCAGAGAAGACCACCATGCTGTGTTCTTCCAAATGCACTTAAAAATGAAATACAAACCTATTGAAGCATGAACCGTTGTATAAGTTTTCAAGGAAAATATGACTTCATCTAGGACCTGAATACCTTCCTGGAGCTAGAAAAGACTTTATAGTGTTCATTCCTAATATAATTTGCCATCTTTCTGGCAGCAAGCAATTGGGATTGCCTTCCATGTCAATTACACATATCTGGAGAGTGTACTATACTTAAATTTCTTCAATAGGGTGGCAGACAGCAACTTAGCTGGAATTCAAGCCTCCTGACAGAAAACATCCAATTCTTCTATCTGCCATCAAATGTTTCTTAATAGCATCCTTTTCAAAAGGGATCCAGAATTATGCATGTATATTAATAAGTAAAAATCAATAAATCTGCTTCCTCAGACAAATATTAATTATTTTATCCCAATGGAATCACAGGAGATATCCTTGGCTTGAGTTTGCAGGATTATTCCTTGTCTCTTGCATCATCAGTTTTTCTCCTAGACCATTTATAGCATATGCATATCCATATGTACTGTAATATCTCTCATCCTCGATTTCCCACTCTCCTTTGTAGTGAAAGTCCTTTAAAGAGTTGTCCACACCTACTGTCTCCAATTCACTTCACCTTCTCCTCACAATTTCTGTTTCAAAACCTCTATGATGTTTTAGAGGGTATGCAGAGGTTCATCTCTATCTACAGTGGCAATATTGAACCATTTCCACTGATAAAAAATTGCCATTTAGTTTAAATAAAAACTCCAGAGAGTCAGTTTTCAAAAAGGAGTTGGGGCATGCTTTAAGTTAACAACTTAAAGAACTTTAGTTTCTGAATTCACAGCTCCAAATTTACCTCCTACCATGTTTTTAAATAAAGGTCTGACTCCATAGTTGTCTCTATCCAGGAATACTTTCTTATTATCCCATAAAATAAGTGCAACATACAAATATTTTGCTCAGTTTTTCCTTTGTCATAGAAATGAAAGATTATCTCACTATCCACTTTGGTCTAGTAATCAAATTCAAAATGGTGTTACGACTCCTTATGGTTTTAGAATTCACCACTGTCACAGAGCCGCTGATAAATTAGAATATTCCTTTGCTCCAATTGGCCGCATTCTAAACAGCTTGTCAGCCACCACCAACCGGTGGAATCTGAAGTGGTAGTTGGTGTATCCATTGACATTCTGAAGCTGAAATGCATCTGGATGTCGGTGTGCAATATTCATAGTACCCAGACACTGATCGGAGAGACAATCACAACTGCCCAAAAGGGCCAAAATGACACACATAGTGCAGTGGAGCTACAGGCTATCTGGACATAAGCAGTCCAGGCTAGTGTGAGTAGTGAAGGCAGGGGCTGTAGACTGTCTCTATTATTTGTTTTTAATATAAACATGTCTGTATATCTATATCTAGAGTCCTTTCTTAGATAAATGTTAGCAAATTGTACATACTTTCCTCTACCTTGATTTTTTTGCTCTCAACAATATATCGTGGCAGTCACTCTACTGTTGTATGTAGAGATTGCTCTCATTCCTTTTTACAGGTACTCAGAACCCCACTGTATGGATGTTTTGGTACATTGTAAAGGGGAATAAAGGTACTAGGAAAGTTTCAAAGCATGGGAAACTTTTTGGAAGAGGAGGTCTTTTATTTTGCCAAACTATGGTTAACTCGAGAGTCCAAGAAGAGGCTGAGATGATGGTGCCAACAGAGAGGTGGCTGAACATTATTGACACAAGATTGCTGGTGGTCCTACATAATAAACCAATTTGTTCTCTGAGCTGAGTAGGAGCTGGAAGGATTTGAAGAAAAAAATAGGCTTTTCCTTTCCCACTGTACTTCCTTATTTTATATACTCTGTTATTCCATTAGGTTTTATATTATTTTATTATATTAATTTAATTTAATTTAATTATTTTATTTTATTTTATTATTTTATTTTATTTTATTATTTTATTTTAATTTAATTTAATTTAATTTTTTCCATTAGGTTTTAAAGCAAGCCTAGAGTTAACCTAGAGTACAGCTATCTCTCATGGGGGTGAAATCTAACAGAATACCAGGGAAGTCATGCTCTCCGCATTGTGAAACCACGTTCCTGGTGGTTGATATTTCTTCTCTGACTACTTCTAGAACAAGCTTATTGGGCAGATGAGGGGTCCTTTCAGAAATCTCTGAATTGAGTAAAAAATAACTATTCCAGAGCCCTGTTATAGACTAGATCTCAAAAATTCATTCTGTAGTCTATTTCTCATCTCTCATTGTGCTCAGTCATATTGTCCAGTAAAGCTTACTCAGGACAGTGTTTCAATGAGTACTATATAATAGCATAGCTGGCAGCATAAACATATGCAAAACCGTCAGTGGAGTTAATAGAACAAAAGATCAGGGGAATGATTGCTCTTCTGTTTACTCTTTGTCAGCCCACTTCCTTACTTCTCCTCAAAGAGAAGAGTTGCTAATTGATTGGTCATACTCAATTGACCTGGTCACATAGAGGATGGGATCACTGTGCTTTAAACGATTATTCATAAGCCTATATGAAGATTTTGAAACAGTTTTGAAAATCACAAAAGTAGGATAAAGCAAAAATAGAAACACATTCCTTGTTCTCTGATAGGACCAATCTATATCATAAATGTGTCATCTCCTCAGGTTGACATGTAAATTTAATGTAATCCCTGCCCTCCGCCCCCACTCCTAAAAAAAATACCAGTGAAGTTTTTCCTGGCGCTGGATCCTAAACTTCATATGGAAAAATTAATGAGCAAGGATACTTATGAACGCCTTCAAAAAGAAGAGCAATAAGAAAGGACTGGTTTTACCACATACTAAAAGTTACCTTAGAGACCCTATAATTAAAACACTGTGGTGTTGATGCCTGGCTAGACAGACAAACCAAAGGAAATAGTTACAAGTACATATGGAGATTTAGCATTGGCAAAGTTAGCTAGCATCTTAAATCCTTGAAGGAAAAGATTAACTTAAAAAAAAAATGGTGTTAGCACAACTGGAGAGTCATTTGAAAAAAAATATGTATTTGGATTGATGTCCCTTACTTTACATTAAAATATACTTTAAATAGATCAGTTATTTCAATGTAAAGAAAGCAAAACATAAAGAGGAAAATATGTGTTCATTTCTTTATAACCTGGGTATGAGGATAGCCTTTCTAATAATAATTCAAATTCCAGAAGCTATAGAGAAAAAATATATTCAAATACAGATCTCTCTCTCTCTCTCTCTCTGTCTCATCTATCTGTCTGTCTATCTATCTATCTATCTATCTATCTATCTATCTACACACTTGCTTGGCAAAAACATCATAAGTGAAGTCAAAGATGACAAATGAAAAACTGGGAGAAAATAATTGCAGCTTAAAGTACATAAAATAGCTAATTTCTACCATAGATAAATAACTCAAAACATTATAGTATTAATAGATGCTACAACATGGATTAACCTTAAAAACATTATGCTAAGCAAAAAAAGCCAGTCATAAAAGATCACTTATTGTATAACATTTATATGAAACATCCAGAATAGGCAAATCTGTGGAGACAGAGAGTAGATTAGTGCTCACCTAGGGCTGGATTGGGTACAGGTTAGGGCTCGAATGAGGGGTGCTGCCAATGGGTATGTGGAGGGTTATTCACAATGTTCCAAAATTATATTATGGTGATGGTAGTACAACTAAATATAAATATTACTAAATATCATTGAATTATACACTTTAAATGGATGAACTTTATGGTATGTAAGTGTCATAATTAAGCTTTTTTTTTTTTTAAAGATAAAGACAAAAACTCAGTAGAAAAATGGCGAGAAATGTTGAGACGGTTCACAGAAGATAAAAGGCAAATGCCTGTGACACATTTGAAAAAATATTCAGCATCATTCCTTATAAAATAGCTGAAAATTAAAATATATTGAAATACTATTTTTCGCTTACCAGATTGGCAGTGTTGGGAGACAATCTCCATGGTGTTTCTATACGTCCTGTGACAGCTTTTGTTCTCAGCCATCTTTTCGAGGATGTTTGTATTGCAAACAGCCTGGAAGGACAAAAATAGTACCTCACTCTGGGACAGAGAGCAGATTTTTTTCCTGACCAGTATAATAAAGATGATATTTTCCTTTGGGGTAAATAAAGGTTGGACAGGTTTTTTAGCTGCTCCTTAGAAGAACTGGGGATATCCTAAGCTTGGTGTTCCTCTGCTGTGACACAAACCCACCTCAGCACAGCACCTATCTGGGCCACTCCTTATCATCCCCCTGGGACTTGAAGGACAAGATGAACTGATGCCAACATGAACCTCAGGCTCTTGTGCCATAAATAACAGATTCTCTTGCCTCTAACTTAAAAGTCTAATGTCTTCTGGCAGCACCCACAAAACCATGCTAGTCTAACTTGTTAGCATGCAAGAAAGGTACAATCTCATATCCTTCTCAGTTCTTGACCAGCAGCAGTCTAAAAGCTTGACAACATACTCTGTTGGTAAGCCTGGGAACAGGTATTCTTACACACAGACAATGGGATTACAAAATGGCAAAACCCTTCTGGAGGGAAAATTCAGCAATATTTAACAAAATTGTATGTTCATTTACCCTTTGACACAGTAATCCTTCTAGAAACCTAGCTGAATACATACTTTCACAAATGTAAAATGCTATGCACTTTGTTAATAAGTGCCTAGAGGGCGGGCAACTTGTGTCTGCAGGAAAACTGGGATCAATCCACACGTGTGGGGGTGTTAGTTTTCGAAAGACAGGAATTAAACACACAGGCTTGTGCCAAGTTGCCCAGATTTGTACTGACAAGCAGTGGTGTCTGCCTTCCCCAGACAAGATTGAGAAATGTCCTGTCTTCCCATCCTCTTCTAACAAGAAATATCCTGATTTGGCATCAAACAGGATTGTGGAAGAAACTGGTAGCTAGTTTTCATGCCATAATTTTCAAAGGAAATAAATGTTCAGTGGGAACTTGAGTGACAGTGTCATTCATCAAGATTGTTCTAGTGCAAGTGACTGAATTTACTATAGAGAAATTATGGGCTAGATCGGAAGCAAAAGACCTCAGGGTTGGGCCTAAGTAGATATCAGTCTTGTAGGATGTATAAAGGGTGAGAAAATCTGTGAATATATTCCATCTGTTTCCTACTTCTTTGTAAACTGCTGCTACTGTGCAAATTTAGTTACAAAGACTAGTACCTATGAATGGTCCACAAGTGGAGGTAGGGCTCTCCCTTTCTAGTACAATATGATAGGAGTTTCAGATTTCTAGTTGACTGGTCAATTGAGGTGTTTGCCATCTAAAGTCACTTTGTGGTTGAGTCCAAGTACCTAGGGAACCAAATGATACCTAGAAACTGGTGCCAAGTGAAGCTGGTTGGTCCACAAAGGAAAGTGAATACAAACTCAACAGCTGGTTTAATTGTATATTTTAGCCATGTCATAAGCAAATTGTAGCCAGTATCAGATATATGCCTAGGAATGACTAAAGATGCAAATGGAGATATTAAGATAGGTACCTTAATAAGCAGTGGCGATAAAAGTTTAAAAACATATTCTCTGCGAGAGTGGGAGTCGAGGGGGCCCTGATTTGTAGTGTTTTATGAATTCCATTATGTAAGTATTTCCACAGACTGATTTCAAGCTACCAAGGATTTAGCGACCTGCTGACAATTTAGCAATTGATTCCCACAAGCTGATTCTCTCTGGCCCCAGCAAACAATTGCTCATAAGTACCATGGTTAAAAGGTAACAAGCTAGCTGTCGAAAATCTAGAAACTTAAGCTAAAAAAAATGAAGGAAAATATCTAGGCAGATTAAGAAAACATGCATACAGATTAAAATATGATAATGTATAGTTCCAGTTCTCTGAGTTTCCATGTTCCATTCTGATAATAAACACAATTACCAGAACATATTCATATCCCATTGTTGGGACAATTTTACACTGTCCATTGGAGGTGTTCAAAGAAACTTCGGTTCTATTCTCTTTTCTCTTTTTACAGCTTTGCCAGGATTTGTTGCAGGCAGGTAGGATATGCACTAGAAACAGCCTTGACTGTGTTTTAAAGTGTTGCCATGCCTATTGGTGGATTAAAATGGTTGCCAAGCTATACCTGCTGTGGTAATAAGACCAAAGAGCTTGCCTGCTATGTTAATCAGCTTTCTGGGATTCTCTCTCTCTCTCTCTCTGTGTTTCTCTGTCTCTCTCTCTGTCTCTCTCTCTCTGTCTCTGTCTCTGTCTCTGTCTCTGTCTCTGTCTCTCTCTCTCTCTCTCTCTCTCTCTCTCTCTCTCTCTCTCTGTGTGTGTCTCTGTGTCTCTCTCTGCCTCTGTCTCTTTCTCTCTCCCCACTTCCCTCCCTCTACTGGGTAACTTTTAATTAATTAATTGATTGATTAATTAATTTTTTTTAGAATTGACATTCAATATTATTTTAGATTAGTTTCAGGTACAGCATAGTGGTTAGACATTTACATAATTGAAGAAGTGATCCCCCCAAATTGTTAAGTAACTACCTGGGACTATACATAGTTATTACAGTGTTATTGACTATATAACGTAGGCTGTACTTCACCTCATGACTATTTTGTAATTACCAATGTGTATTTCTTGATTCCTTCATCTCTTTTACTCAGAACCCCAACTCGCCTCCCATCTAGGAGTCACCAGTTTGTTCTCTATATCTATGAGTCTCTTTCCATTTGGGATTCTTTCATGAAATATGACACAATTAATTTAGAATATAATCAATGATTACATTGGGAGAGAACACATTATGGCAAGTAAGGACATTGACAAACCACTAGGTCCTTTAAAGTCATAAATGTACTGTCATTGTCCTTGATTGCCAGTAATATTGAAACCTAGAAATAAAATGATTTGTAGATAATTACTGTACTAGTTTTAGTGTTTAGCAATGGGTATCTCTGTAATCTTTATCCAGGAGGTGGTAGTAATAAAACAGGGCCGAAGAGGTCATTGGTAAGTATGCAGAAGAGAGTCCAAAGTGACTCTTTTTAGAAGGGTCTGCTTGCAAGGTTGGCCCTTGGCTGGATTTCAGGAGTGTTCCCACTGTTCCCTAGGGATAAGGGTGGCCCACTGTGCTCAGACTGTGCAAACCATGTGATTTATATTGAACACCTGCTTTCCTTCTGGCAATCTTACACATTAGGCACCAACACCCAATAAAAATGTTGGTCACTAAGTTTCTGATAGCCCTCCCTGGGCAGAAACATTGCATATATGCATTTTCACTGCTGCGGGGAAGGGTGTGCTCTGTGTGACCCCCTCATGGGGACTTGTTATGGACTGAATGTTTTCCCTTCAAATTCATATGTTGAAGCCCTAACCCTGATTGTGACTCAATTTGGAGATAGGGCCTTTATGGAAGTGATGATAGGTTAAATGAGGTCACAAGGGTTGGACACTAATTCAGTAGGATTAGTGACTTTATAAGAAGAGATAACAGTGCTAGTGCGGATGAGAAGGCTTGCACAAGAGATCTCTCTCCCTCCCTCCCACACTCCCTCCGTTCCTCCTTGCGCACTTGTGTATGGAGGAAAAGACACAAAAAGAAGGCAGCTATCTACAAGCCGGGAAGAGAGCTCTCACCAAAAACTGAATTGGCTAGCACCTTGGTCTTGGACTTCTCACCTCCAGAACTGTGAGAAAATAAATCTCTGTTGTTTAAGCGACCATGTCTATGGTATTTCATTATGACAGCCCTAATACAGTTTCTAAAATGAATACAACTTCTCTCAGGAAGGGCAACCTGTCTCTCAGATTTATAGGTTAGCATTCCTATGCATTATTGCATCCCTTAATTACTATGTAGGTGTTCTTCATCTATGATTCTTTCACACATTTCAAAGCTTTGTTAAAAATAATATGAAACCGTGTATATTCTTCTGCAACTTGTTTTTCTTTTATTTTTTGTTTGTTTTTGCTCCATCTTATCTTGATGATGTTTATCCATGTGGATAAACTTCTGCTTTAGCTCTAGAATGATGCAAAATGCTTTCTAAAATGCAAATATAATATCACTTCCTTGGTTAAGATGTTTCACATTTCCCACCTAAATAATATGGAGAAAGAACATAAACATTTGAGAGAAGAGTAAAGGACCAGTTGTAGCAAATGGAGATGCTTATGAATGTTTTTGGGTGGGAATCTCTGCACTGTTAAATCTTTTGTTGTCTCAAGAAAAGTAGAACTTTTGGAATTTTAGGTGAAAGCTGCCATATTTTGAATGTAGTTAACTAATTCAACTTAACAGACACACACATGCACACATACTCACACACGGCTGAAACCAAACATAGCCTGTGCCACATGTGGCTCAATTTTTGCCACATTGTGATTTCTGGCCTCGAAGATAAAACCCCAAAACACCACAGTAAAATATTTACTTTCTTCAGGAACTGACCCTTTCCTATTTTTTCATCTTTGTCTCTAAACACTTCCTTTGCTCAAGTCTTACCATTTGTGGTTTGTGAAAGTGTGCTGCTGAATCCATGCCTCATTGTTATATCACATGCTTTTCTCTCTGTTTGGAAATCCTTTACCCAGAATATCTATTTATCCGCTTTTCAATTACTTTTTTAAAAATGAAATAAAACTTCTTATTTTGGAATAATATTAGATTTATTGAAATGTTGTAAAGACAAAATACAGAGTTCCCATGCATGCCTCACCCAGTATCCCCTATTGATATCTTACAGCATCATGGTACATTTCTTAAAACTAAGAAAACTACATTGGTGCATTATTATTAACCAAACGCTAGACTATTTGGATTTCAGTGATTTTACAGTTTTTAGTTCTAGGATCCAATCCAGAATACTACTGCATTTAGTCATCATGTCTCTTTTGCTGTCTTGGGTGTGTGATAGACTATATTTTCATGTTTTTCATGACCTTGATAATTTTGAGAAGTCTCTTAAACATATTTATTTATTTGAAAAATTTCAGCTTTATTGAAGTATAATTGATATACAAAATTGTAAGATATTTAAAGTGCATGTCATGGTGATTTGATATAAGTATACATTATGAAGGGATCCATCCTCACCTGGTTAACTGATAATCCATATATATATGTGTATATATTTATCTTTTTATGTTCTTTTTTTTTTTTTGGGTGGAGAACAATTAAATTCTGCTTTCAGAAAATTTCAGTTATAAAATACAGTGTTATAAACTATAGTCACCAGGTTTTACATCACATCCTCAGGCCTTGTTTACCTTATTGTTGAAAGTCTGTACCCTGCTACCAACTTCTCCTTATTTCCTGCTACCCGGCCTTTGGCAACCACTTTTTATGAGTCTGACTTTTTTTCTTTTTTCTTTTGTATTTCACAATTAAGTGATACCATGTGGCATTTATCTTTCTGTATGGCTTATTTCACTTGGCATAGTACCCTCCAGGTCCATCCATAATGTTCTGGCTGGACTGATAATCAAATTAGCACATGACAGATAAACAGGAAAAAACAGAGATTAATAACATGTATACATTCTGTACACATGGGAAACACCCAGGAATGCCAAGTAACTCACCCAAGTGGTGGAAGCCATCACCTTGAATACACACTACTTTCAGCTAAAGACAAAGATGTTGTGGGTGAAGAGTCAGTAATGGAGCTTACCAGGAAAAGCACAGTAAACAAGGGTGAGCTGTTATGCAGATTAAAATTCACAACTTCTCCACTGGTAGTGAAGGCAGGCCTGGTACAGTGTGGGAAACAGCCTTGCAAATGGAATTTCCCTTACAAATGTGAATGACCTTTTACAAAAAATAACTGTGACTGAGTTTTCAGAGCTTCTCTCAGAGCTACTGTTTCTTTAAATTTACCAGCCTAAAATAATCAATATCCCAAAGTCCATATTTTGGGGTGGCAAACTCTGCTCCCTTTCATCACTTAGGTTGTTTTTATATCGTGGCCATTATGAATAATGCTGCAGTGAACATGGGAGTACAGATATCTCTTCAATATCCTGTTTTTCCTTTCCTTTGGCTACATGCCCAGAAGTGGGATTGCTGGATCATATGGTTGTTCTATTATTAAGTTTTTGAGGGGCCTCTATATTGTTTTCCATAGTGGCCATTCCCAACAACAGTGTACAAGAGTTCCCTTTTTTCCACATTCTCACCAACACTCTCTATTACTTGTCATTTTCATGACAGCCATTCTAACGGGTGTGAGGCAATATCTCATTTAGGTTTTGATGTACATTTTCTTGATGATTAGTGATGCTGAATGCCTTTTCATGTACCTATTGTCTATTCATGTATCTTTGGAAAAATGTCTGTTCAGTTCCTCTCCCTACGTTTTAATTGGATTGTTTGGTTCTTTTTACTATTGAGTTGTATGAGTTCTTTACATATTTTACATATAAACTCCTAATCAGATAAATGACTTGCAAACATTTTCTCCCATTTTGTAGGTTGCTTTTTCATTTTGTTTTCTTTGATGTGAGGAGTTTTTAGTTTGACTTAGTCAAACTAAAAAAACGCTTATCTTTGTTTTTGTTGACTTTGCTTTTGGTGCCAAATCCAAAAAAAAAAAAAAAAATTGACAAAACCAATGTCAAGGGGCATACTATCTATATTTTTTTGTAGGAGTTTTATGGGTTCAGGTCTTATGGTCAATTTTTTTTTTTTATCCATTTTGAGTTGATTTTTGTATATGTTGTAAGATTTGTAAGATAGTGGTTCAATTTCATTCTTTTGCATGTGGCTGTCCAGTTTCCTAGTATTACTTATTGATAAGAGACTATCCTTTCCTCAATGTATATTCTTGGCTCCTTTGCTGTAAATTAATTGGCCATATATACATGGATTTATTTTGGGGTTCTCTATTCTATTCCATTGATCTTTGTGTCTGTTTTTATGTAATACCATACCATTTTGACTACTAAAGTTTTGTAATATGGTTTGAATCAGGAAGTGTGATGCTCAAGATTTGTTTTTCTTTCTCAAGATTTTCTTTCTCAAGGGTATTTTGTGTTTCTAAATAAATTTTAGGACACTTTTTTTTTCTATTTCTGTGAGAAATGCCATTAGAATTTTGATAGAGATTGCATTGAATCTGAAGATTGCTTTGGGTAGTGTGGACATTTTAACACTATAATTCTTCCAATCCATGAGCATGGAATATTTTTCTATTTATATCTTCTTCAGTTTCTTTTATGAATGTCTTAAAGTTTCAGTGTACCATTCTTTCACCTTCTTGGTTAAATTTATTCTTTTTGATCCAATTGTAAGTTTAATTGTTTCTTAATTTTTCTTTCTGATAGTTCATTATTAATGTATAGATATGAAACATTTTTGTATATTGATTGTGTATCTTACAGCTTTTGTATACCTGTGTACAGAAGCAGTATAGCAGTGTGTGCTCTGGACTCCTACAACCTAGGTTCATTATCCAAGCTCTGCCATTTACTAGTTGTTTACCTTGGGCAAACTGTTTAATCTGTAAAAAAGGGGTAATTATAGTATCCATTTTACTGAATAGTTGTCATAATTCAGAATACATTTAGATCACTTAGAACATATAGTAGTTGGCATAGAGTGAATATTCAATAAATATTAATTATTGTTTTACCAACTCCCTCTCCTGTATCTGAACCAGAAATTGACTCTTTGTAGCACTTTTGAATTATGAGGGCACAGTCAAGTTGATGCTTATTGTACATATATTATAAAGAGTAAGTAAGTAAGTTTCCTAAACAATGGTATTTACAAGTGTTACTTGTTTTCTCAGTGCAGATATGAAAGGGTTGGGACACCCTGGCATACTTTGCTTAAAGACAATGGTCATAAACTATAACTAATTTGTTTCTTTGAGAATAAAAATTGTTATGTATAGGTGCCAGAGTCTCAAGCATATTTGAAAAATCTCCCAGTATCTTCCATAATAGCCAGGTTCAATTCGTAGCCAATAAATTGTGGCCAGAATGAGAGGGTCACTTGACACAATGTATAGCTACTTTAAGTTTAAGTGGCTGCCATGCTAAGAAAAAGCTGTGAGCCTGGCGGCATCTCATGGGATGTTTTGAAGTGGCTTTATGTTTAGTGGTACACAATTTTGATGCTTATTAACGGTAAACTCCTTGAGGAAAGAGACCACATTTTTGTATTTCTGTTACACCAATTAGAACAACAACAACAAACTCTAGAGAGGGGTAAACTAATTATTCTAGCAATTCCCAAATCTCAGTGGCCTAAGGAAAAAATAGTTTATTCATGTCACAGTTCAGTGTGGGAAGGCAAGAAAGATGTGGTTTGCTTAGTCATTGAGATACCAGCGCTCCTTCCATCCTATGGAGTTTTAGCAGATGAGCAGAGGAGAAAGGGTGTGAAGGGTTGCACAGATGGTTTTATGAGCTGGGCCTGGAGGTTGGTGTATTTTACTTCTACTCACAGCCCATTGGCCACCGTGCAGGTATATTATGACATCTAACTGAAAAGAAGGCTAGGAAATGTTGCCTAGCAGCCTGCTCAGAAAGAAGAGTGAACATGTTTGGAGAGCAGTTAGCCAGTCCCTGTCATGTTCTCAACTATCTTAGATATTTTCCTTACAATCTATAACGTTAAATGGAGAGGGCGAAGATACATATTAGTGCTCTATTAGTTAGATACATATTTGGCTACTGTACAAAGGCAAAACAAAACATGGTAACTTAAACAATATACAGTGTTTTTCTCTTTTGCATAAAATTCTGAGCAGAATATTCCCGGGCTGACATGGCATTGCTACAATGTCAGGTACTCAGAGTCTCCTTGTATACTGTTTTGTTTTCTTTAACACCTGTCTTTCTTTTTACCACCTCAGATGACAACTTTGCCCCCACCATTGTGCCCACATTCTGGCAAGCTGGGAAGAGATGGGAAAGTGGAAGGCATCCCCCTTCCCCACAACCCAAAAGTTGCATATTTCACTTCTGTTTACATTCTGTTGGTTAAAACTTAGTAACCTGGCCATTCTTGCTGTGATGGAAGTTGGAAAGTGTAGTTCTTACCTGAGGGCCATGTATCCAGCTAAATCATGAGGGTTCTTTTACCAAAGAAACAAGATAGATATTAGGGGGCAACTAGCATTTTTTGCCACACTCCACCCTTTTATCACTCAGATAGTTATCCACAACTTCTTTCCTTCTTTCTCCATGTACCAGTCAGGATTCAGTCAGGGAAGCAGAGCTGTTATGAATAGTAGAGCAGTATGTCTATTCCAACCATGCATTCTGAAACTGGAGAAATAATCATGATGTGGGAGGAATACACTGGGTTCACTTTGCCTCAGACCCAAGTCAAAACTCCACTAATCTTCTGACCTTTTTAAGACTCTATTTTCACTGGTAAAACACAATGGCATTTTTGAGTCTCTAGAAATTAGTATCAATTCACAGCCAGGGTCGAGTTAATCCCTGAAAATTCTGGTTACCTTCCCTTCCCCAGTATACACTTACCTTAGTCAATGGCTACAGGCTTCTTTCAGAGGATCAGAGAAAGAGAAATTAAAATAGTCTGCTTGACATATTAGTTGAGGTGGACAAGTTGGAGTTTGGGAGATAGCTGAGAAACAAAGCATGCCTGACTGCCAAACAGGAATATGAGGAAGGATATCAGGGAGGGTTCAATGAGAAGCAGTTGCCTTCGGATAGCCATTGCCTCTGTAGGTCTGCAATCAAGCATCTGGCGGTGGACCTGGGTTTGCTTGTTGGTAGTCAGCAGGGCGAACAGTTGAGAAAAACAAACTGGATGCAGAATGGAGACTAAGGACAAACTGAGACCTTCCAGGAAACTATGTTACTTATCTTCCTGTAATAACCTTCTGACAGTAATGGCTACCGCTTCACTCCTGTCTTCTAAATATCTTATAAATTCCTCTTTTGGTTAACTCTAATCAGGAACCACATAGGGAAGAGGATTGGAGAAACATAGAGGATTGGAGAAACATAGTTTCCAATCCAGCATACCTAGTCTGAAGTACTCCCACACGAAGACAACCAAATATATGTAGCTCAAAGGTCGAGGTCTCTAAGTGGAGCTCAGTTTTCCTTTTTGTTGTGCACGTGGCTGCTCATGATTCCTGATTTACAACCTTCCCTTCCCTCTGCCCCATCCCCGCTCTACAACAATCTAGTAGACATCTAACTGTAATAAGGCACAATAGGTCAAGAGTAAGTTTGGCGTTTGACTTCTGAAGATTAACTCAGGAAGATGATGTAAAAATACTTTCAAAATTCTGAGAGATTTATGGATTTATGCTGATTTCCATGACACTGTAACTGGTTCCAGACTGGTTTCAGATTGAGTAACTGGTTCCTTTTCACTATGGATAAATAGGAAACTGTATAAAAAAGCTGAAAACTGTTTTCAGACATTAGTAACAGGAAGCAGCGTTTTTGGAGATGATAAACATCCCAAGATATGTGGCATAGTTCAGATAAGAACTGTCCAGCTCAAAATGCCAATCGTACTCCCTTGAAAATACTGTATTAGCATTGCAGGTTGTATCAGTGACAGCAATAACAGTATTGCCCAAGATTTTGAAAGTGACCATTTCACCAAAGAGGTACCATGGCATAACAATGGTCATCAGCTTTCAACTTCTGATTTTCTATTTTGGGGTTGTCATCATTATCGCCACATATTTCAGGTTTCATTATGTAAGTACCTCACTTGTGAATATTAAATTATGAGTTGTAGGATACAATTTCTGTTGTTATAGTAAAGACAGATTTAACTGTGATTTAAACAAGGTAAACATTTATTTCTCTGTCACACAACACTCCATGTATTAAGCAATAAAAGGCTGATAAGATGGCCCTATGGTGTCAGGAATCTGGGCTCCTCCACTCTTATTATTCTGATATCTTTAACACAGGGCTCCTGTCTTGTGGGTTAAGATGACTGCTCCAGCACCCACCGGCATATCTTCTTTTAGGAAGGAGAGAAGGGGAAATGGAGGGTATGCTCCTGATCTTTAAGGGCACAATCCTTACATTCCATAACCAGCCCTTAGTCTCTTAGCCACATCACATGTAAGGGAGGCTGGATATTGTGGCCTTTAGCTGGGTGGTCTTGGGTTCAGATAAAATTCAAGAGCTCTTTTAGTAAAGCAATAGATATTATGGAACAAGTAGTATCTGCCACAAGTGCCTTTTATGAAGCAGATAGGATCTAAGGAGAACCAATCCAAAGGGCAAAAATTGGAGGAAGAAATAGCAAGAGAAAATAAAAGCAGTTTTCCTTGCTCGGAAATGATTCCAACCTTGGATACAAAGGAAGCTTCTATTTAACGTTTAAAAATTCCATTAAATTTGAGACTTCTAGCACAAGGTCTTTAGTAGTTATACTAATAAGAGTGCCTGGTTGCAAGCAACAGAAACTGACTCTAGTTATGGCTAATTTCTCTGACACGCATATATTACGAGGCAGAAATAGGACTTGAACTTGATCTCTGATTTCTAGATCTAGAGCATTCTCTAGGTTACCGCACTTGTCCAACATCTTACCTTAGTTTGGTGTTTTGAGATTATGCCTTCAAACAGGAACATAGTTTGGGCAAGTGTCTGTAATTTAGGACAGTCGGGACTGCAGGGGGTGGTCATAGGGCAGGAGCTGACCCATTGACGTTAAGTGACCTAGCTGCGTATTGGTCCCTAAGTGGACGCAGCTTAACCCAAGCAGGCGCGGACTACCTGACGCCAGAATTTCCGCGTCTTCCCAGCCTCGCTCACTCCGGGGGGGGGTGGGGCGGACAGCCCTCGCTGAGTCACCGCCAGCCTCGCCGCCAGCCCTCCCGCCTCCCACCGAGTCCCAGCGCGCGCCTTTCAGCTGCTAGGATTGCAGCTCAGCGGTTGGGCCAGTCCCGCTCCCTCATCTCCCCGTGGCAGGGGCGGGGCCGCTGATCCCGGGCTCGTGATTGGCCGAAGCGCTGCCGCTCCCCTTCCTCGCCCCCTTCCGCAGGGTGAAAGGTCAGCCAAGCGCTGGTCCACCCGGGCGACAATGGCGGGGCTCTGGGTGAACGCGGTGTCTCTGA
Source organism: Eonycteris spelaea (assembly GCA_003508835.1). Lineage (NCBI taxonomy): Eukaryota > Metazoa > Chordata > Mammalia > Chiroptera > Pteropodidae > Eonycteris > Eonycteris spelaea. The sequence goes on from PUFA01000047.1 coordinate 11,429,856, forward strand.
TTGCGGCCGAATCGCGTGGGCAGCGATCGCTGCAGCAGCTGATGCGGAGCGCAGCGCTGTGGACCCGGAAGGTGAGGAGAGACGGGGCTCCCCGCAGGCCTGGGCTTCCGTGGACTTACAGCCCCGCTCGGCCCGGCGGTGTTCAGTGCCGCGGAGAGCGCCCCAGTGTCTCCGGGTGACATCTGCGTTCCGGATCCCGCGGCGGTAGGGGCCTCTCCCTCTCCCTCTGCGGGAGTTCGCGCTATACCAGGGCTGAGTGGGCGTCCCTCGCTGCAGCTTGTACTCCGAGGATCATGGAGGGCAGAGGGGCCCAGGGAGCCAGCAGGCATGTGTTTTCTGCTCTCTCCCAGGGGAGTGTCTGACAGCCATCTGGCAGTAAAGTATCCGCATTTCCCGTGCACCCGATCTTGTGCCTTACAGGTATGGCTTGTTTTGAGCTTTCCAGGGTGTATTTTTAAGGGTCCTTACAGTTTCCATTTTCTCTTGTTTCATTCTTCTTTTGAAGGGACACTGTAGATTGCTGCTGAAGTAGAGTTAGGGTTGTGAGTTTATCTCAACTTTTGAAGCACCATACGATGTCACGATTGCTACTACCTTTTACGTTTGCATCGAAAGCCTATTTTAATCGTATTACATCACAATATACTCTGTATGCATCTTGTGAATTAATTCTTTTTTTTTCTGTGTAGTGGTCAGCCTGAGTTTTGTAATGTTCTAAAACACAGTTTAAACATTTTTGCCACTGCTCTGTATGTCCTAGGGTTTCACTGTGGCAGCCTTGACTCATACATTGAAGTGTTTGTGGGTGGCTGTTAACATTGAGTCTCATACAATTTCTGAGCAGAGATTACCAAACTCACTTTGTTAATAGGGCTTATTAAGTCACTTGAACAAATCCTTTAAAATGAAAGTCTCCCTGAAAAACAACTGTCATCTGGTTCAGTGTGCTTGTTAAACTTCATTTAAAAATATTTTAGAAATTGTCACATAACTTGATTTATTGTCATTGCAATTTAGAATTTGAAGACATGTTAGAGATTAGGTGAGAATGTGAGTGCTGAAACTGATCATGGCAATGGAAGCAAGTCAGCACCTGTATTATCTTTGTGTGAACTTCAGAATGTCCACATTAAAAAAACACGTTCTTTGTGATGGCACACAATTTATTTTATAATCTTATTATTCTCTCTTTTAATATTTGTTGGCCATATCAATTTTAGTTGCATTTACGTAGGAAGGAGACAGCATGGTGTAGTGGAAAGGCATGAGCTTTGGAGTCACGTAGATGAAGTTTTGTATTAGACAAGTCACTTAGTTGGACCTCAGGTTCTTCCTTTGAGCTACATATTTTTAAACAAATCTTTATTGATACTTTCTGTGTACCATCTCTAAAGGAACAGTATAGTTTCTTTTCTCTTAGAAATTTTAGTCTATTCTGGAGAGACAAGTTTAAAATGTAGGTCCTGGTGCTATAAGAAAATGAAATGGAGGAATTTGACCAAGTCAAGATTTTAAGTTCTATGTCCTAGATACTGTTATGGTACTTTACCTGAATTTATTCAATCCTCACAGCAGCTGTGTAGTCTCCATATACAGATGAAGAAATTGAGGCACACAGTGTTTAGAACTCTAGGACTTGTTGCTTAAGGTAAGGGAGTGCTTTCCTTTGGAAGTGAAAATTGAAACAACTTTTGAGAAACAAAGTGATTTCTAGACAAGGTGAGATGAGTGTTACATGTGAGAGAATAGTGCATGCAAAGGTCCTGTGGCCAGAGGGAATGGCAAAAGAGAAGAACAGAGAAAAGCCTTCTGAGACTCTGGTATAGAGACTAGATGGTGCTGGGGAGGCAGGTAAGAGTCAGACCACGTTAGGTCTAGTAGACCATGCTGTTAGGTTTGGTCTTTATCTTATAGCAATGGAAAGCCATTCATGTTGGAGGTAGGAAGGATTATCCTACTGTTTTAGACTGGAGAGGCTGTTTCTGTACTTAACTGTTATACATTTGTTATACAGTTAATGTATAATATATAACCTTTGACTTTTCTTACCCTGTTCCTTCCTTTCCAATGTTTCGGCAGAGACTGCATCCCATTTCTGTGTTCTTAGCACAGTGTTTGACGCAAAAGGTGCTGAAAGTTTGACAGTACTGTCTGGAGTAGAGAGTTCATTTTGTCAGTAAAGAATTCTTTGTGGAGGTAGGAAGAATCTCTGAAATTCACTGTCTCTTTAGGGGAATTTGAGATGCTGCTTATCTTCTCTCCATGCTTCTCTTCCATAAATGTGAAATGTGCTCCACTGAGTCTATGTCTGAAGCAGAACCTTTTGAAAACTATTCCTCTCATTTCTCCCTCTATTCCTGCAAACCATTTGGTTGGTCAGAAAGCAGACTGCTAACTCCAGTCTAGAGAATTCTAACCATTCTTTTTAGCTAGTTAACAGAATTTGTTTGCTTTTAGGGTATATGAAGAGTTCACTTTTTAGTCTTATTTATTTTGTGTATCAGCTTTTAAAACACATTCTGTTTAAATACCTAGTTTTTTCCTTCTGTCTACATTTTTCAGTGGCTCCAGGATGTTGGATTTATGGTAATCACTATGGCTTACTGAACTTTTATTTGCCTTATGTGGTTTTCATATATTACCTCTCATTCATGTAACAACTAGGGGAAAAAATCCCAATTTTACAGAAGAGGAAATAAAGCTCAGAGCAGTTAAGTAACTTGCTTAAGTATACATTTGGATGAGGTAGAATTTGAATGTTGAATGGTATGATTTCAAAGCCTGGCTTTATCTCTAATTTGAATGATGGTCTCATTAATGGTATACTCACAAAGCGTGAATGCTTAAGCTTTATGTTCCTTGAAATCCATGATTTTCTTTTCTAGTTATGAAAAGGAATGTTTAAGCATATCTAAATGCTTTGGAATAGCCTGGAGGTAAATCTTTCCAATACGGTGATAGATTTCTGACAATTATTAGGGAGAAAAATCTTCTAAGATTATTATGGAAACCAGTTTCTGGTATAATAAAATGCTTATGGACATTTGTGCATTTATTCATCTGCTTTTTGGGTTTTATTCTGTTCTTAAGAGATTCAGAATAGAGGGATGATTGGTAAAACCCTTTTCTAAATAAGGGGGAAAGGCAGTGACATTTTTGATCAAGAGAGTGAAGGAAAAGGCGTTGTTTAAATGATTCCAATTTAAAAAAAAATGTGGGTAAATAAGAACAGGAATGCAAAAGGAAACTTGGGAAGGACTTTTTTTTTTTTTTTTTTGGGTGGGGAGAGTAGAAACATAGTATTTCATCTTAGTTATCTGGAGCTAGATGACTAGAAAAGTCATATTGAGTTCCTGGGAAGAAAGAGGGAAACCAGGTTGGTTTTTGGGTCAGTGATCTGAGGTAAAAGTTAGCATTTGAGTAAGTGAACTCTTGTGAGATATAGTGGGTAAATTAATACAGTCGGTTCCCTGAGGGTTATTCCATGGATTCAACCAACTAGGTATTGAAAATGCTTGGAAAAAAAATCCCAGAAATTTCCAAAAAGCAAAATTTGGATATGCCACACTCTAAGCACTACTATGGTGAATCTACATGAATGTAGTGATGTGGAGTCATTCCCTGCTGTAGCCTATATGCAAATATAGGTTATACATAAATACTACACTATTTTATATAAGGGACTTGAACATCTGTGGTTTTTAGTATCTATGGGGAATCCTGGAACCAATGCCCTGTGGATACCAACCAAGGGATTTAATTGAATAAATACTCAATTTTATTACCCTAAATTATGATTTGGAAGAAAAAAGAAGAGACAATAGGATTTAGGGGAATGGTTTGAGAGGAGGCAATGTAGCATTCATTCATTCATTTATTCATCCTCTCGGTCATCTAGAGATGGAATTATCTGTTCATTCGAAAAGTGTCTGTGAAAACAAGTGTTGGCAAGGATGTGGAGAACAGGGAACCCTCATACATTGTTGGTGGGATTGCAAATTGGTACAGCCACTAGGAAAATAGTATGGAGGTTTCTTAAAAAATTAAAAATGGGTATACCTTTTGACCCAGTGATTGTACTTCTGGGTATTTATCCAAAGAAAACCAAAACAATAATTTGTAAGGGTCTGTGTGCCCCAATATTTATGGCAGCACAATTTACTATAGCCAAGATATGGAAGCAGCCTAAATGCCCATCAACAGACGATTGGATAAAGAAATTATGGTTAATGTATACAATGGAATATTACTCAGCCATTAAAAGAAATGAAATGCTACCATTTGCAATGACATGGATGAACCTAGAGGTTCTTATGTTTAGTGAAATAAGTCAGAGAAAGCTAAGTACCATATGATTTCACTTATGTGTGAATCTAAGGAGCAAAAAGAATAAACTAATCAAAAACAGACTCACAAATGTAGTGGGCAATAAGTTGACAGACACTGGGGAGGGGGATTGGGGGACTGGGAGAATGGGGTGAAGGGTTAAAGAAGTACACATTAGTAGTTGATAGATGGTCATGGGGATGGGGAGCACGGCATAGAGAATGTAGTTAGCATTAATATGTTGGCTAGGTAGAGGGCCAGGGGAGGGAGGGATTGTTTTATGAACTGTATAGATGTCTAACCAATGTACTTACTGTATACTTGAAATTAATTGAAATAAATTAATTAATTAAAAAAAGAGTGTTTGTGGAGCATCTACTAAGTGCCTGGCACTAAGATATGCACTGAGCAGATAAGAAGAAACTAAAACATATTGTTTCACCATTTCTCTGGCATAGAGAGGTCAAGGAATAAAAAGAAAGTTTGAAGGAAGAATTTGATAAGGTCTTTGGTCTTATTGTTTTATTTTGAAGATACTCTCCAATAGTTGAAGCAAGTATATACTTTAAAAAATGAGGGTAATATAGGATTTAAAAAAATATATTTTATTTATTTTGACTTGCCTAGTGACCCTTTCATAAAAAAAAAAAAAAAGACCATAAATTGGGATGGGATCAATATAATAAGATTAAAATAAAAGTGAATTTTAAAAATGTTGGAAGACATAGGTTTATAATTTCAGTTTGGAAAACTAATGCAGCATCCATGGGACTTACCTGATGGCTTAAAACAACACAAATTTATTTTCTCGCAGTTGTGGAGACTAGAAGTCTGAAATCAGAATGTCAGCAAGGCCATGCATGCTTCCTGTGGAGGCTCCAGTGAAGAATATTTTCTTGTCTCTTGGAGCTTCTTGCGTCTCCAGGCATTCTTTGGTTTGTGGCTGTAGCACTCTAATCTCTGCCTCTGTCCTCACGTGGCCTTCTTGTCCCTCTTCTTCTGTGTCTGTTCGTTTCCTTTCTTTCTTTCTTTCTTTCTTTCTTTCTTTCTTTTCTTTCTTTCTTTCTTTCTTTCTTTCTTTCTTCTTTCTTTCTCTCTCTCTCTCTCTCTCTCTCTCTCTCTCTCTCTCTCTCTCTGTCTCTCTCTCTGTCTCTCTCTCTCCCTCCCTCCCTTCCTTTTTTTTTTCTTTTTTGTATGGACACTTATCACTGGATTTAAGGCCATGACAGGATCCAGGATGATCTCATCTCAAAATCCATAACTTAAATGTATCTACAAAGACCCTTTTTCCAAAGAAGGTCAAATTCACAAGTTCTAGAACATGGACACATCATTTTGCGGCACTATTCAACCTACTGTGTGCTAGATACTATTTGTTGCTGGGGATATAATACTGAACATTTCTGCCCTCATTTTGGTTATGCCTGAGTAGAGGAGTCTGTGTGTGTTCACATAAACAGATACATTCAAAGAATGGTAATTGCTTCGAAAGGCAAAAAAAAAAAAAAAAAAAAAAAAAAAAGATAATGGGATAAAGAGTGGTGGTGTGTTGAGTGGCGGGTTACCTAAGGAAACAGGAAAGACATTTCTGAGCATGTGGCATTTGAACAGAAAAGTGACCTGATTTGCTATGTGATCTGGGGGACTAGGTTTCTAAGGGAAGGCCAAGGCAGAAGCTCTGAGGTGAGAATGTGTTTGGTATAATCGCTTAAAGGGATGGATGTGGCCAGTATGGTTGGAGCAAAGTGTAATGCTAGGAGATGAGGTAAGTAGGACAGTCATGTAGGGGCTTGTATTAGAAATTTATCCTAATGGAGTTTATTGAAGGGTTTTACACGAGTTGGATTTACATTTTGGAAATAGTGGAAAGCAGGGAGACCAGTCAGAGGCTACTGTAGAAGTTCAAACTAGAGATGTTGGTAACTTGCACTAAGGTGGTGGCACTGGAGTTAGTGGCAACTAGTCAGACTTGAGATACATTTTGGAACTATAGTCAGCAGTACTTGCTGTTGGATTAGAAGGGAGATTGAAGGAAAGAGAGGAGCCAAGGACCCTTAAAAAGAAGACACCAAAGGCCACATTTTGTAGGATCCCATTTATATGAAATGTCCAGATAGGCAGATCTATAGAGACAGAAAATAAATTAGTGGTTGAAAGGGGCTGGAGGAGGGAGCTTGGGGCAGGGAGCAGTGGGAGAGATGGCTAACAGCTAAAAGGGTTTCTTTTTAGGGTGATGAAGAAGTGCTCTGGGATCAGATAGTGATGATATAGTTCCATATCTTGTGAATATACTAAAAACCACTGAGGTGTATATTTTAAAAGAATGAGTTTTATGGTATGTGAGTTATATCGCAATTAAAAAAGAAAATGACTTAAGCCCCTGAGTAGTATAGTGTTTTAGAGCTTGGGAAGGCTGGAGCTTGGAAAGGAAGACCATGACAATAGTTACATTTAAAAAACTTTGAATTTACAAAATACAGAGGGTAGTCGATCTTATTTATCCTTTGTGGGGTCATATAACTGGTGTGAGAAAGAGAGGTAGTTAGAAACCACCTTAGCCTGATAGATAATTCTGGGGTTACTGAAAATGGCAAAGGAGAAGGGAAGCTGTGTTTATATTTAATTATCAAATCATCTTCAAATGATTCTCATTTTTACTGCTAAGGTTACGTAGCTTGCCCAAGAACACAATTAAGTGAGCCAGGGTTCAAATTTCGATCTGATTCAATGCCTTTATTATATCATATTAGCCAACTTGGTGAAAAAGAAAAAAGGCAAATTTGTTTTGAGTACAAAAACTTGTTTGAGCTTTATAGTAGTAATGGAAAAGAGGGAACCGGTAGGTGATACAGCTGTAGTAAGGAATTGGTCATCAGGATAAATAAACCTTGTCCTAGCAATCCAATAAATACCTTCTTTGTTATTCATTTTACAAAAAATGCAGTCGTATTTCCCATCTCACAGGTTGCTATTAAGCTGGCACTTTATGAAACTTATAAGTGTGTAAAAACAGTTCTAGGGAGGTGGGATAGGTAGGTTTCCTAGAAGCAGAGCATGAAAAGGGATTTTGTGCAAATGGTCGTTAAGAGAAGAGTGAAGAAAGGATAGAGCAGGGGAATAAAAACTAAGCAAGGAAGGGGTCCCAGCTGGGTCATCTGGGTCCCAGCTGGAGACTAGCTTCAGGCTAATCTGCAGGAGAACTCTGGAGCAGTGGTTCTCTAAGTGGGACTCCAGCCAGCAGCATCAGCATTACCTGGGAACTTGTTAGAAATGCAGATTTTCTGGCAGCACCTAAAGCCTGCAAGTTAGAAACTGGGGGCGGAGCCTAGCAATTTGTTTAACAAGCCCCCCAGGTGATGCTGACGCACTGTTCTAGATCAACTCTGTCCAATAGGAGAATAATGTGAGCTACAAATGTAGTTTAAAACTACCTAGCACTCATATTAATCAAAAGGTGAAACTAATATTAATGTACTTTAACCCAATATATTCAGAATATTTCAACGTGGAAATGTGAAAATTCTTAATGAGTTCTTTTGCATTTTTTTTGGTATTAAGTCTTCGAGTCTGGAGTGTGTTTTACACTTGGAGCAAAGCACATTGGAATTTGGACTGGCACGTTTCAAGTGCTCAGTAGCCTTACGTGGCCAGTGGCTGCCACATTGGACAGTTGTAAAGCTCAGATTGCACTACCCAACTGGTCTCATATGGAACTGCGGGTGGGGGCGGCCTTTGGAACCCCGTGTTAGTCATTGGCTCTGAGAGTAGGAGCTGAGAGAGGGTTAGCTCCCCAGCTTGATGGAGAACTCCTGTCAGATTGAGGCAAATGGGCCAAACGAGGGAGTAGGTGTGGGCCATGAGTAATTAGTTAATTACGCCCCCCCCCGCTCCCCCCCCCCCCCGCCCCGAGATGGGGACCCTGTGCTGACTGGTGAAGAGGCTCTGGATGAGCACCTGCAACATCTGCTACAGGCTGGATGGGAGGAATGGCCTGGTAGGGAAGCTGTGGTGGGGTAATGAAGTTTAGAGTTGATGTGTATAGTTTGCAGGTGTTCTGGTTTACTATGGAGGCAGAGCCCGAGAATCTTGAGATTGGTTCCTCTCCCTCAGTTACTAAGTATTTAGCCTCGCTTTTAACAGGTCTCGGCAGGCAGCTGAAGATTAGGATGGCTAGTGAGGTCCTGAAGACTATGTCATCGATATTTGTTTGAAAGAAAAAGCTGTGCTTAAGTGAAAAAGCCTGACTTCCATTAGTGTTTTTAGAGGGTGTTCCCTTAGAAGGTCAGTCTGGGCCTATTAAAAAACTGAAATACTCAGCACATGTTTCCCAGCTCTGCTTCGGGAAACATGGAAAAGAGAACCTTCGTCTGGAAATTTCAAAGTTGAAATACTAACCAGCGTTTCTTTTTTTACCTTGGTAAGATCATTTTCTGGCTCCTTTAACTTGGTTTTGTGGATAGTTTCTTCTTTGAAGCAGAAAGCATCCTGATAAGGATTAACCTGTTAACAGAATTGTTTCATTATTATTCACTTGAATCCCACTGTGGATATTTTAAGAACAACCAGAAGTTTTTTTTCTTTTTTGCAGATTTAGTGTTTAAATTATTTTTTAAGGGAATTGGACTGGATTTACCAGTTTGGGCTGTCACTGTCACATTCACGTTGAGAATGTGAAAGTATATGCTATCTTAGTTTAGAAAAGGGTATCTATTTCCCAGTTAGCAGTAGCTGGAACAGTTATCGTATGCTTACGCTAATATAACAAAACCATGCTAGGTATTTTACACGTTCTCATTTAATCCTCACAGCAGCCTTATGCCCTAGAGGAGTACTATTATGACATCTAGTATACATGTGAAGAAATTTCCTGTGTATTTAAGAAATGTCTGAGCCAACATTCGAATCCAGGTCAGAATTTGGGTCTAAACCAGAGCTTGTAATTACTGTTATTACTCTAAAGGTAACTCCCAAATGGTCTGGTATAATTTTAAGAAAGAAGAGGATTTTTCCTGCCTATTTGGATTTAGTTTTTGCGTAATACCTTACATTTCCTTGGTGCTTTCCAGTTTATAAAGGCTCCTTTAATCTTTTTAATAACTCTTCAGGAAAGCAGAGGAGGTGTCATCATCTGTGTTTCATAGATGGACACAGGAGTCTAGAAAAATGATTTGCTCAATGTTGCATAGCTGCAGAGCAGTGAAGCAAAGAATTGACTGAGGTCTTGTGACTCTGAAGGTCATGCTACTTCCCATGTGTTAGCAGGCATCTCCAAGTGTGGAAAATGTAGGAAATCTTTATTCTTGCAAGAGAGAACTAATGCAATGTGTTATTGGAAAGTCATTTTGTACATGTTCCTTCTCCTTTTGGCTGTGATAGGCTAAATAGTCTTTATAAATGGAGTGATTAAAGTTTCCTAGAACTCCTGTCGCTAGGAAGTGTCAAAAGAATTTTGGACTGAGCTTGTAGCCAGTTGTATGTTTAGCAAAAACAATAAACATTAAAATTCCGTGTATAAGTCTAATTTGCAGATTTCTGCCAACCTGTTCCCTGAATTAAAAAAAAAAAAAAAACAACTATGTTGTAGCTCTACAAAATTGTTTGATTTTTGACTTGTATTCTTTATAAATTTGGATTTCCATGAAAGTAAACAGGAACAAAGCACTTTTATGGGGCTGAGGGCAAACCATTTCAAACTCACTGTGGGAAAGGCCCAAACCCTTGTTTCTCCTTACTACTTGTTCTACTGTTACATTTTTGTCTGCTTGTACCATTTCTACTTCTAGTTACTTGGCTAACCTGGGGCACCCATATTTCTTAAAATTTTGGACCACATCACACATTCACATGTGTACAAGCTGTATGATTTCTTTTTTGATAAGGGCGGTAAAAATATAGTCTGTTAGATATTCAGAACCAAGTATTTTTAAATACTAATAAGGTTCCAAAACAGTTTTGATCAATTAGGTGCAGTGCTACATTGTCTCCTATAGTTTCGCCAGGTGTAACTTATAATAGAGTTGATTTAGTTTTAAGAGTTGTGTGGTATAGACGTTTTATGTTTTTGGTAGTTTCCTGAAAATAAATATAGTATTCGTTGAGTCAGTGCCCCAAACATATCTTAGAGCTTGGCCATGTAGACATTTCTGGATTGTTTTGGGATAGAAACTTTCTCTCCTGTTTGGCTACGTTTAGTTTAGTCCATTCTTCAGGAGCCCATCTAATGAGATAGAGTCGAGGCTTTTATTACCAAAGATGTCCTAGAAACCTAATGCATAATTCATATTTACTAGAATCTATGTACAGTTGACCCTTGAACAACCTGAGTTTGAACTGCACCAATACATTTATAACTTTTTTTTTTAAATAAATATAGTAGGCCCATTTTAAATTTGCGGATTCTACCAACCATAGATTGAAAACAGTATTTTGTAAAAGTGTAAACTATTTTGTGTTCCATTTTATAAAATCGATAGGAAGCTGATATGCTATTTACTTTCTTGTTTAGGTACCCTAGTGCTACCTTGCAACAGAATAAATGTGAGAAATTCCCCAATAGCTTTTGCTTCTCAGTCCTAGAGTTGGTTTTCTGCATTGGCTGAGGCTATAAACACAAGACATGCTTTTTTAGAAGGAAGGAATATTCTTTATCCTATTAAGTTGGATATAAGAGTAAAATTAAATAGAATAGGTAAATATAAAGTCTTAGCTAAATTATAGCAATTCTGCTGAAGGCTGTATTTTGATTTGAACACAGGGAATGTTGAGACCTTCTTTGGTAAGTTGTAGGTTTTTTCACCCCATATCATTGTGTAAACATTAGTGTTAATGTGGGAGGTGTCACTGTTTTTATCTCAAAATAAAAAACTTCAGAATGCTTTTAACAGGACTGTCTTTAAATCTTATAGCCATTATAGCCTAGCCCTATGACTTCTGAAAAGTTAAAATTCTTGAGACTCAATTTTCTCATTTTTAAAATAGAGGCTAATACTCTTGTACTCACAGGGATGGTTGGAGGAATAGGAGAGAAAGTTTTGGTCTTTAAATGGGACACAGTAATAAAGTCAATTTTCTTCCCATTCTTAGTTCATTGTTTCCTAGTCTTTTACTTGGTAGCATAGGCTTTATAAAGTGTGTCTTTTGTATCTATTAAGCTGATATCAATCTTTTGTATAAAGATTACATTTTGTAATTTGGGAATTGATACTTTAAAAGAATTGTATAAATCTTTGAGTTGATTTAAAAATGTTGCTATCAAAACACTGTGCTTATTTGAGTTATTGTCTTAGAAAGTTCTAGGAGGTAATATCTTTGCTCCTTCACCCCTTTTTTTGGTTCTAGCTTTACCAATGACTATTGGGTAAATTGTTTTCTTAAATCTTGCCTATAATTTTTATTAGTGATTATTCTTAATGTTTTAAATCCTTAAGATATGCTTTTCCTGCAAACATTTATAAATGACGGATTTGAAGGGAACTTGATTATTAGTATTACCTTTTCACTTGCCAAACCACTTTTGTACCAAAAGGGGCGGGGAATCATGTCAAGACAAAAGCAAATAAATATTTTATTTTCTGGTCCTTAAAATTGAAGCTCCTCGAAGGCTAAGACTTTCAGTTAAATTAAGTTCTGTATGGTATGTGACATCCTAATCCTGCCATATCAGTCTGTATGATCCAAAAGACCTTTCTTCAGATTTTATTTGACCCTTTGACTCTCATACTTTTCTGGAGATTGTTTCGATGCCTTTGGTTTCTCTCGTGTGCCAACGGGATGATTTGCCTTACATAGTTATGACATATCGCTTAGAACTAAATATATTAATAAAACATTTTAGCTAGAAGCATACTGAAAGAATTACTGTGAAAAAAATATGAAAGCCCTTCAAATATCTGTAATTTCTTTTTTTTTTTGTCAGTTCTTTCTTTCTTTTTTTTTTTTAGACAGCACTTAATGGTGTCCCGTAGCCTCAGTTCAGTGGGATATGATTCTAATGAAAAAGTAAGTATTTAAAAAGTACTTTTAACACCTAAGTTATAATGGCTTTACTTTCTTGTCTTAACACTGTGTTCAGTGGACAAATTAAATTTTATTAATGCCATGTAATGATTTCTTTCTCTAACGTCATAAGTTTTATAGGTGCTCAGTCTTTGTTCCTTTTTTCATTTTGGGCCACAACCTGAGCCTTTAATTTTGTATTTGCATCTATACCAAAAATTGAATAAATTTGTTTTTCTTGTTTTCAGCAAAATAACTGATACAACATTCTGAAAGACTGGGCAGGTTTAGAGATTTTGATTAAACTATTGATTTTTTTCGTTTACTTAATATAAGATCTATTTTGATTAAAGGGAATTATGTGTATTATAAATTTTGGAACAAGGGAATTCCATTTAAAAATCCTGATATACAATAATGTTTGAGGCTTTTAATAGGATAAAGGGACTAGAAGTGGTGATTAGTTGTAAAACATGACTTAGTGTGACAAAGGCATCAAAGAGGGCAGGAGAAGAGTTTTGGTTAAGGAGGGATGGTTCAAGTTGAATTTCATGAAAGTAGAACTGATATGAATAATTAATTGACAATGAAATATCTGAGATGCCTTCTGAATCATCTGTTGAAGTATATAGAACTACTCAGATTTGGAGGGTTGGAGAAAGAAAGGGTCTACATTACAGTTGAGTAGAAATATAATGTAGACAGTTGCAGGGTGCATGTAATTTTAAATTTTCTAATAGTCACATTAAGAAAATAGGAAACAAGGGAAATTAATGTATTTTTAACTCAGTATTTCAAATGTTATTTCAATATATAACATATAAAAAGTGTAAATGAGATAATTTACACTTTTTTTTTTTACCAAGTCTTCTAAATCCAGTGTATAATTTATACTTCTGGCACAACTCAGTTTCATTAGCTACATTTGAAGTGGTCAGTAGCCTTGTGCGGCTTGTGGTTACTTTATTGGACGGCACAGGTCCAGGTGAATTAAGCTGTCATGAAATCTGTAGTTTAATTCAGAGGTAACCCCTGTCCTAATTTGGAATACTGTGGGAGTGATTAGCTAGCATTTATTCAAGAGGCCACATTCCGGAGAGGGTGAAATACTACAAGTGGTTCAGCCACCTTTCTCCCTATAAACACTGATAGCCTTCCTCATTAGCATAAAAGGTGTTCGAAATGGGCTTTCATTGATGAAATTTGTGATATTGAAGATGTGTTTTGGCTATTATAGAAATTCTCAGCCCCTGAGTTAGAGTATAACAATCTAGTTGGACTTTCATTCTTTACTTTTAAGGGTAGAACCTAAGCTTGATCCTAAATGAGATGGTTGTGCATTCTCCCACTGGGTTGGGGGATTCTTGATAGCTTGATTCTGACAATATGGTTAATTAAATCAGAATATTGATGCATTTGCCTCGGGTGAAGCTTTCATGCAGGCTGTTGGAGCATTACAGCATACAGAAGTCGAGACTTCCCTGAGCTTATCCAGCAGATTTTAAGATTGTTTTTATGTCTATTAGTAAATGTGTATATATGTGTGGCATAGAACTTTAGATACTGAGTTAAAATATATTAATTTCCTCATTCTTATTTTCTTAATGTGGCTATTAGAAAATTTAAAATTACATATACCCTGCAACTGTGTCCACTTATATCTGTTGAACTGTAATGATGTAGACCCTTTCTTTCTCCGAGCCTTCATATCCAGGTAGTTTTGTATACTTCAACAGATGATTAGGAAGCCATCTTAGCTATGTTATTTTCAATCATTCATATCAGTTCTATATGTCTGTTTGTAAATGTCTATATGTGTGTGGTTTGAGACTTGTTTTTGCTACAACGTCATAGTGAGGTTCCAGGAATAGGTAACTCACTGACCGTATTGGTGGCCATTTATAACTACTAAAAATAAATGTGTATAACTATCTTGATTAGGACTTTTAAAGAGAGCCTCCCTTTCTCTTTTTGTCGTAAATGTCTGAAATCAAATCTGCTGCCTGCTATCTTTGCCATTTCCTTTCTGTGGCTTTGTCTAATCATGAAAAGTCTTTGGCATCCACAGTCATGATAAAGTTTATGATACTTTTTGGTACCTTTTGGTAGACGTGCCTTTCACTTGAGGGCTACATTTAATTGGACCTTTCCACTTCCAGGGATTCCTGCTATCTGTGTAGCCATGCATTAACTGTTGTATTGGTTTTATTGTTAATGTCTTAAGTCTGGGTAGACCTGATCTTTGTGAATACATATTTGTTAAATGAATTGATTCTCATCTGAACTTGCCATTGACTATTTCCTTATTCTACATTCAATAGAAAAATATTTTTTGTCTTGAGTTTTAACAAGTCAATTTAACAAGTCTCATGTATGTTCATGTGACTAGGGAAGATTTAACTTAATAGTAATTTGCTTAAAAAAAGACCAGGAGGTTTCAGTAGACCTTAAGTTAGTGTGAACCAGTATAGTACTATGATGGGCCTGCCATAACAAATGTGATCTTGGGTGGCATTGAATAATAGTGTTTAAATCTTGCACCATTCATTATACTCTGATATGTCACATCATGGTGTGTTTTGTCATGAATATCTGGGTGTGAACTCTGGCTTTACCACTAGTTAACTTTGTAAGTGACTTTGGGCAAGTGATTTGGCCTTATCAAGCCTCAGTTTTCTCATTTGTAAAATGGGAGATGTTATCAGAACTGACATTATGGGACTATTATAAAGATTAAATGAGATAGTGCACAGAAGAGATTTTTCATAGTACCTGGCATATAGAAAGCATGTGCCCTAAATATCAGCTGCTTAATATTATCTTTAACTCAATTTTGTATATTTGGAAACCGAGGCTCAAAATCCAGATAGTACATGTAGGTCGGATGAAAACTCAGGCCTGTCCACCTCCTGAGCTGGTGGATTTACTGTGTTGTACCCCATCTCAGAAGTGTTTGGTGAGAGACCCAGTGCTGGAGTTCTGCTGTCATTCCTCCAAGTACCCAGTGGAATGGGCCAGCTCAGACCTTCTCTTGATCTCTGAATGAAGTGTTCTTGGTGGTTTCTTAGACTCCAGCTCTGAAGACTAAACAAAGGGAAGGGAAAGAAGGAAGGAAGGATAGAGAGAATGGATTGAAAGAAGACAACTTAAAAAAAAAAAAACAAAACCTCAGGAAACCTCCAATGTGTTTCTTACCCTAGTGATATCATTAGCACAGTTATAGAACAGCTGCTGCAAAAGTTCTTTATCTCTCATGGTACCTGAAAGCCCCTTTGTCTTTAATGATTCAGGTTCTCAGTTTAAAGGTGTTTTTTCCTTCCCCTGAGAGTACCTTCAGAGTGCCTTCTGTGTGGCTCTCCACATGTAGGATAGAGTCCCAGTTCCTTAAATGTATGTAAGTCCTTTTATAATCTGGCCTTTTTACCCTAGCTGTATTTGCTGCAACTTCTCCATATATATTTTTTGCTTGAGATACATTAAAAATGACTTTAGTTTTTAGTGCTGCCGTCTACTTTCAGTGTTATTGTCTTTACACATGCTTTTCACTTTCCCTTCTCTGTACTTACCACAGCCTTTTGGGCGTAGATAGCTGTATTTTACGACTTCACACATTTCGTTGTGATTGTGTTATCAATGCGCTTGATGTTTACCTGTAATTGTTGACGCAGAGGAAGAGTTTTAAAATTGGTTTAACTTTATTTGTATGTATATTCTTTTATATGCGTATTCTATCTGAAAGAATATATAGGAAACTGGTAATAGTGGTTGCCTTTGTGGCAAGGACCTGGGTACCTCTATAGTATATCCCCTTTTTTACGTTTTAAATTCTGAATCATGTAAATCTGTTATTTAAAAGAAAATCATGTATGGAAGAATAGGTGATGTGATTAGCTTTATTGAGTTCATGTTACTAATTGGTAATACGTTCATGGTCCTGTATTAGTAAGGGTTCTTCAGAGAAATAAGACCAGTAGGGGATATATATGTGGAGACTTACTGGCTCACACAATTAGGGAGGGAGAGAAGTCCCCTAATCTGCCCTCTGCAAGCTGGAGACTCAGGAAAGCTGGTGATGTAATTCCAGTCCTGGTCCAAAGGCCCCCGAGAATTAGGGGAGCTTTTGGGGTCCCAGTCCAAGAGTAGGAGAGGACCGATGTTCCAGCTCAAGCAGACAGGCAGAACAAATCCTCTTTTCTACTTTTTTATTCTCTCAATCTCAGCTCTAAGATTTGATAACTCCTGCATTGGGAGGGAAGTCTACTGAGCCCACTGATTTACATGTTAGTCACAAACACACCCAGAAATAATTTAATCTGGGTACCCCGTGGCCCAGTCAAGTTGCACATAAAATTAACTGTCAAAATCCTTGAATAGAGATGTGTCAGGTGCAATTACTCATTTTGATACAGATTTTTCCCTGTCATGGTTACACTTCTAGCTTTGTAAGGGTCTGGTATGTGGCCCAAAGGAGCGAATAACAACTGTAGCTGCCACCTATATTGAGTACGTTGCATGCAAGGCACTATTTTAAACAGAATTTATATTTTCATAACCTTTTATGGCAGGTGCTATTATTACTCTCATTTTACATACCAGGGATTGAGGGTCAAGAAGGATGACTTGTCTACAGAAGAACACAGGAAGAACACATGGTAGTGTTGGGATTACATCCTGGCAGTTTGGCCCTAGACTGGCTCTTAATTGTTATTCTTTCCCTTGAATAGAAATTAAGGTGGAATTCTTACTTAACCCCTATAATGTTATGATTTTATGTACTATAACAGTTTAATGTGTAACTTCTAGTGTTTGTGCTGCTTTTATTGGCTGTAGTCTGTTTAATAATTAAGATTCACTTTAAAATTCAGTTCAAGGAAGTATAAACACTTTTTTCTTAGTATACACTTACTGTTTACAGGGATTTACTCATGACCATGTAGAAAGGTAGATGATTTTACAGTCTCAAGCATGAGGAGAGATTAGGATATTTTAAGGGCTCATCTATTCAGTGCTCTCACTGACTCAGGTTCAAATCAGTTTTCCTATTTTTAAGTCAGAGGCTTTCTCTCAGTTTGGTGGAATAAGCCATGTGTGAGTGACATAAAGGTTAAAACCAACACTTTGAAGGCGTTTTCCAATTCTGAGATTTTGACTCCGCGTTGGGTTAAAATATTGCTTTAAGCTATATAAGAGTACTTTTAAGATTCTATGCAACTTTATCTTTTCGAAATATAACCAAAAACTTTTTATAGTTCCATTTAACTTATCGTCACTAACTCAAATGACTGTGTATTAAAATGTGTTACATCCAATTACTTCTTATTCTGAGTTTAAAAAGATTAGCCTATATAGTTTTAGAGAATGAAGAGAACCATATTAGTGTCCGATTAGAATGCTATCAGTTTATGTATATGGAAATCAAGACCTACAGAGAGAGACTTGCTTAAAGCAAATTAGGTCATTAGTGGCAAAGCTGGGCTTAGAATTGAGGTCTCTAGTATAATGGAACTACTCTATTTGGCCTCAGCTTCTTCAAAATTTGATGACTATTTAAACTTAACATTGTATTTATATAGCATAACCTGCTTAGTCTGGGAATCTTTGGATATAAGCATACTTCGTATCTGTTCTGAGTTATTAAAAATATTTACTACTGTGCCCTAACCCAATATTGATGGTAAATAAATTATATCAGACTTTCCTTTGATCAAGAACTCGTGTCCAATGTTAATTGTGGAAAAAACTTGTTTTCTGGTCCCAAAGTGAGAGTAACAATGTTATTTATGGTTTCTCTCTTCAGATTTTTGAGAAAATTCTTGTTGCTAACAGAGGAGAAATTGCATGTAGGGTGAGTAGAATTTAATCGTATTTTTCGTTTTACTCTGAATTTTATTATTATATCCCTTTAAAAATGAATCAGTGTTAATAGATAACATTAATGTATTTTAAAATAGGTTATTAAAACTTGCAAGAAGATGGGCATTAAGACGGTTGCCATCTACAGTGATGTTGATGCTGGTTCTGTAAGTATATTTTTGCTTTATTTAAATCAGGACCGTATTCTGGGCCAAATAGAGAAAAATGAAAGATATAAGTTTTTTTATTCTTGACCTGAAAAGAGCATGCACAATTAAAAAAAATCTACTTAATTTTGTATTAAGCAAAATGGGAGCATCGTGTCTTTAATGTATGTATTTATTTTTCAAGGCTTTAAAAACCTAGAATAGAATAAAAAAATTGCTAGACTGATTTGCTGGTCATCAAGTAGGTTTAAGCAAAGCATGAGGAAATTAGATTCAAAGATTAATGAAATGTTTATACAATGCTGCCTTATGAGAGCACATTTCCCTACAGCATAACACTAGTATCACTAAGGGATTGCTGTAATTGTTTAACCTTTCTAAAAGCTTTACTGTGTTCAGCAGAAAGTGTGATAAATGAAAGATAGGCTAATGCTAATTGGACATGAATGAAAAAGTATAGCATAAAGCAGGGAACAATATATAATTTCATTGAATTTTTAGCACAGCAGGCATTTTTTAGCACTAATGAACTATGAATGAGTAGTAGAAAAAATCCCATGGGAAAAGAATGTAAATTATTGGAACTTTACAGAATGAAATATAAGTAGTTGTACTTTAAGTTACTGTTTTTCAAATTCTACTTTTGATTATAGGACCTATTGATAATGTCAGCTTTTATTGTATAGTAATTTAATACAAAGAATTTTTAATTTTTGTAATTTCTTTATCTAGAAGTATGTTCATTTTGCCTTATGGCTTTTCTTTTTAAAAAACAAAATGGCTATTATTGTAAGGTACTCTAATTTCTCAAAAATAAAGGTTAAGTATTTGACAGGAACTTTTAAAATATTCTGCTTTTACTTAAAAGCAATTAAGTAAACTTGTTTTGCATGTATTGTTTGATTTTTTTTTTTTCATATCGGTTTTTGGCTTCTTTACTAGTAATTTGTTTTAACTGCTAGTTTCAATTCCTTGCAAGATATTCATAAAACAGTGAGAAAACTGTTACTTCAGTCTCTTTCTCAATTGGCAAACTAAGGCATTTGTTTAGAGCAAACTCTAGAAATATGTTTGTGTCACCATCAAGCTAGTTAATAAATTTAAAATTCACTTTTCTCAACTTGTGTTTATTTTTAGTGTATTAGGAGGCATTTTTATTCATGGATAAATAGAAAGAGAAAAATGTTGGAATTGTGGACAATTACTATTTTTAAGTTCTAACAGTAACCTTTTACTTATCTTTTTCCTATATCAAAATACAGATAATTCTTCATGCTGTGTACTCATGGAGATGATTGTTGGCATTGATAGTCCAAAATTATACTTTGTTTCTATATATTTATATTTCAGTGTTGGTGCTATCGAATGATCTACTTTGTACGTTTTTGCCTCAAGTAGCATGACTAACTGTTCCCATTCTTACATTTCTAGCTTTGTATTCACTTTATAGTCACTTTCTAGATTTTAAAAAACTAGTTTCAAAAGAGTTGGTCTAAGTTTTAAGTCTGTCATTTATATCCTTCCTAAAGCAGAGGTGGTAGTTTTATTTTAGCCGCTTCTGGCTCAAAGTAGAAGTGAGTATATCAGAGGTTATAATAATTTAGAATAAAAATTGCCAGCAGAAGCAATGAATGCTCTGTCAGACTTCCTTGTAATATGACCTACTTTAAGTTAGTTTCTGGAAATACACTATAAGTAAAAGGATAATAGTGATGGTTGGAATGTTCAAAGTTTAAGCCTCAGCTATAGGGCCAAATCTACTGTTTGAGTTCCACTTCGATCTCAAGAAAGCCAAAAAGGTGAATTCCTCTAACAGCATATTTTGCTGCTTTAACATGCGATCATAAAGTTTTGTTACCATCATATCTAATCAGCTTTACAGTATTGATAATAGGAATAAGGCATGCTAGTTAGATGTATTATTATGGTTAAATGTTTATTTTTAGGAGGTGAGCATTTTAAATGTAACTTGGAGTCAAAAATCTTAGACTATGTTAATTTGACAAATTGAAATGTAAATGTCATTGCAGTAGGAAAATACTGTAACAATTGTTTCTAAATGCTATTAATTTTATGTTAAAAGAACTAATTTTTAAACAGTTAAGCAGGGAAAAAAGACTAATGGTTACTACTATTAGGTGATAAATTACAAAGAAGGAAAGACAACTAACTTGCAAAAAATGTTTAATGGAAAAGAGTTAACTTTTAAAGGTGACTATGCAGTTTATTTCCATGGGCTTCCTTCCCCCGGTCATATTCCTCAAAATTGTCTTCGGTATTCTTGGGTCTTTGCTTTTCCATGTGAATTTTAGGATGAACTTGTCAAATTATGGAAGACACACCCCCCCACCAACTTTTAGGTACTATGGACAAAGCTTCAATAAACACTGTTGTGCAATTCTTTTGTGAACATAGGCTTTCATTTCTCTTGGATAAAATACCGAGGAGTGGAATTGTTGGATCATAGGGTAGATAAGGGTGAGCAGCCTTTTTCTGTTTGGATAATAATAAATATATTATCTCTCTGGGTAGTAAACATATTTTAGACTTTGCAGGCCACATACGATCCCTTTGCATACTCTATATGTGTGGTTTTTATATTTATAGCTCTTTAAAAATGTAAAAACTATTCTAAACTTGAGGATTGTGCAAAAGCCTTCCTGAGATTGGATTCAGCCTATGGGTGAGTGGTATTTTGTTGACCCTGGCATAAATAAATGCATGTTTAACTTTATCAGAAAATGCAAAACAGTTCTTTGACATGGTTGTGTCATACTTTCACGATGAATGTATGAGTTTTCGGGTTTCTCCATGTCCATGCCCACACTTGGTGATATCAGTACTTTTGATTTTTGCCATTTTAATGGCCATTATGTGTTGTTACGGTTTTAATCCAGATTCCTTGATGAATATTGATCTTGAGTATCTTTTCATGTTATTGGCCATTCGTTTATATTCTTAAGGGTTTGTTCAAACATAATGAAAAATTTGAAGAATAGTACAGTGAATACTTATATACTACTGTATGCACGAAGCTTGGTCACTTGGTTCAGGAGCTTTTATCAGGTCTCTCCATCATAACATTGCATTTCCCCTCTTTTCAAATTAGTTTTTTTGGGTTGAACCTTTGAATCCACATGACTATTTCATCCCCACAACAACCTTGCATCTAATGTTTTTGCTTCCAGTTGTGAAAATTGCCTGACACGTGGTTACTTTGGCTGTTTATCGAAAGGATGTTTGTTATAGTTAATCTAGGATTTTAGGTGCTTCTAGGGAGGGTTTGCAGGTTAACTAGTTGTTTTATTGTTGGATTGTCTTAAAATAGTATGACATTCTATTCTCCGTTGAAGTTCTCTTGCTTTTTTTGAGAAGGTAAGACTGATCTAGAGCAGTGTCAAAGTTAGGCTTTACGAGGAAAACAGTTCATATATACTGATGAGAATAGTGCATCTGCATCCGGATTATGAAGCCAGAGTCAACAAGCGGTGTAAAGTACTCTAGTGGGAAATGGTCAGGACAGGAGAAAGCAATATGAGAGTTAAACTTCTTAAAAAGTCATGAATTATCTTTCATGTGTCATTCTCCAGGCCCTTATTTAGAAAAATGTATAGAGAATGGCTTATAAAGGGAAGATAGTCCTAGTGGAAGGCTGTATCCTGCTGGGATTTTTGAAGGGATTGTGTTGTATTGTAGATCAGTTTTGGAAGTATTATTGTCTCAACATTTTTAAGTCTTCTATCCATGAGCATGGATATTTTATTTGATGTTGTTCTACTTATGTAGGTCACTTTAATTTCTTTCAATAATGTTTTATAATTTTTAGGGTATAAGTGTGGTACTATGTTATATTTATTCCTAAATAGGTTAGTATTTTTTTTTTTTGATTCTACTAGCACTGGTTTTATTTTATTAATTTTAATTTTTACAAGTGTAAAATTAATTACAAGTGTATAGAAATACAATTGATTTTTGTATAGTGATTTTGTGTTCTGTAACCTTGATGAACTTGTTTTTAGTTCTAAATTTTTAAAAAGTAGATTCATTAGGATCCTCTCTAGGAGATCATGTCATGTGCAGATAGAGATAGGTTTATTTATTTTCCATCTGGATGCTTTTTATTTCATATTCTTGCCTAATTTCCTTGATTTTAGCTTTCATAATGATATTGAATTGACATTATGAGAACAGGTATCCTGTTTTGTTCCTCATTTTAGGGGGAAAGCATTCAGTATTTAACAATTAAGTTTGATTTAAGCTTTGGGATTTTTATAAGTTCCCATCAGGTTGAGGAAGTGCTTTGCTATTGATAGTTTATCGAGTATATATATATATATTTTTAATCTTGAATGGGTGTTGGAATTTTTAAAATGCTTTTCTTGTGTCTACTGAGATGCTAATGTTTTTGTTCTTTATTTATATATGGTATTTTACATCAAGTAATTTTTGGACATTAAACCAGCCTTGCATTCCTGAATAAATCACACTTGATAATGGCGATTGTTCTTTATGTTGCTGGATTAAATTTGCTAATGTTTTGTTGAGAATTTTTTATTCATATTTATGAGATACTGATCTGTAGTTTTTGGGTCATGTCTTTGTTTTTGGTATCAGAGTGATCCTGGCTTCATATAAGATGGGAAGCGTTTCCTCATCTGTTGTTTTAGAAGAGTTCATGAAGGATTGGTATTTCTTAAATGAATGGTAGAATTTACCACTGAAGCAGTCTGAGTCTAGCTTTTCTTTGTGGTAGTTTTTTGATTACTAATTCAATCGCTTGTAAGCATATTCAGATTTTTGTATTTCTTTTTGAGTCTGTTTCTATAGTTTATGTCCATTTCACCTAAGTTATCTAGTTTATTAGTATATAATTATAGTATTTCCTTATTTCTGTTTCTATGAGGTTGGTAGTAATGTCTCTTCTTTCATTCCTAGCTTCCGATATTTAAGTCTTCCCTTTTCTTTAGCTAAAGGTTTTCGATTTTATTGATCTTTTTAAAGAACCAACTTTTTTCTCTTTAATTTGCAACTTCATATTTTACTGTAGTCTTTATTCTGCTTGCTCTGGGTTTAGTTTGCTCTTTTAAAAAAAGTTTAAGGTAGAAGATTAGGTTGTTGATTTAAGGTCTTTTTAAGTATAAGTGTTTAGCTACACATTTTTTTCTAATTATTGGTTTAGTTGTATCCTATATGTTTATCTTCATTTTCATTTCTGGAAGTATTTTTTAGTTTCTCTTGTGATTTCTTCTTTGACCCACTTGTTATTTAGGAATGTATTGTTCAAATCTACATATTTGTGATTTTCCCATGTTTCTATTACCGAATTCTAATTTTCTTCTATTTTGGTTGGAGAACATTTCTATCATTTCTGTCCTTATAAATTTCTTGATGTTTTATGTTTTTTTTTTAATGACTTTTCCTGGAAAATGGTCCTTGTGAACTTAAGAAGAATGTATATTCTGCTCTTGATGAGTAGAGTGTCTTTTAGGATTGGTTGGTTCATAGGGATATTTAGATCTTTTTTCTTGTTCTTTTGATTGTTCTTTTGAAAGTGGGGTATAACATGCTTTTAATTCTTTTAAAAAGATTATTTTGTTTTGCTCAATTTGCAAAATTGGTGACAGGAAATTATGTAGGCCTGTAATTGCATAAGAGTCTAAGGTAAAAAAATCAGTAACTAAAGGACTCTGTTAAGGAATGAAATGGAGTATCCAGGACTTGAAGATTCTCACAAGAATTCTTTGCAATTTTCAGGAAGCAAGAACTTTTGACACTATTTACATTGCTCTAGACTTAGAGAAAGAAAAATAGATTCCTCCTTTCCCTCCTTTTTAAAAATGAAGCCAGCACTATAACTCAAATTAAAATTTGGACAAAGGTCATAAGCAAAAAAAAAAAAATTACAATGACTATTATATATTTATTGAAGAATCCTAAGTAATGGAAAATATAATTTATATAAATATATGCTGTAGCCATGCAGAGTACATTTATGACATTTCAAATGGCTCAACATTAGAGACTATAATTTAATTGAATATACTTAAGGTCAGTGAGGAAAAACTATGATCATCTTGGAAGAAGCCTAAATGTCATTTAAATTAAATCCAATGCCTTTTCCTTGTAAACTTCCTAGTAAAAAATGGTTGTATGAAATACTGCCTTCCCATAATAAAATGGTTATACCTCACAGGAAGCATTCTCATGAAAGTCAGGATGAAAACTGATAATTTGCTATCATTATTATTTAACAGCATGCTGGAATGCTGGGTAGTGCAGTAAGGCACTCCAGTTTTAAAATGGTAGACAGGAAAGGCAGAGTTTTATTTATACAGTCAACTGAATAACTCTTTAGAAACAGTAAAAAGAGATCTCTGGTAGTTAAAAAAGAAATATAAAGAAACCTATAGTTTATTTACATATATTCGTGTGTGCGTATCAACAAGGTATAAAGTAAAACAAAAAATGTAACTTCATATAATCAATGGAAAAACCACTTTATGAATTTAAAATGAAATTTGTAGGGCTTATGTGAAAACTTCTTGATTTGTATAGGAAAACTGAATATCGTAAATGTTAGTTATTTCTAAGTGATCTACATTTTTATATTAAATCCTAATATGTACTTTTGGGAGGGAATTGACAAAGGAGTAAATGGCCGAGAAAATTCTGATACAAGTTGAAGAGGGGACTATCCTAACAGATATTAAATTATACTGCCTTATAAAGCAGAAATAATTAGGACCACTCCATAAAACTTTGGAGCAAGAAGAGTCAGGTCTTTGAAATAAATTCATTAACTTTTAGGCAGAGGGCTGATGGGGGAGAATTTCTTAATTTGTCGAAGAGGGCCTTATTAATATTGACTTAGAAGGCAGAAGTGGATTATAGGGTTGTGTGTTACTAGTCTATTGTGATTTTAGCTAGTCCCAGAGAAGTTAAGAATATAAGGAATGAGAAATGTTCGATGGTTTTAGTGACTAGGACTTGAGGAAGGTGGGTCCAACTTCATTAGTTTGGGGAATAATGGGAGCAAAGAATTTGAGAATTTGGAGATTCTTGTATTCTTCAAAATGCATGTTAGATAACTTTATTTAATAATACCTTTATTTGTTTTCAAGTATTCCTTTCCATAGGAGATAGCAAAATATTGTTATATCTGTATCAAACCTGTAAAGTTAGGGTTTTGATTTTTTTAAATGGGATTGATTCGGTACTTTAACCTTTGACTGTGTATCATATCTAGACTCCTAAATTACGAGCTTATCGATATTTTGTTGCTTTGCCTGTGTGCAGTAACATTGAATTTAAATGAGAAATAACTGATATTTACTGTGTTAAAACCAAAACCTAAAATCAGGGAAGTGGTCGTTGTGACTCATATCTTTGCCAGACAGCCTGCTGTTTGAAGTATGACTCCTGGTGAGTATTGTAGTCTTAGCTTTAGGATTTGGTAATGAGATTGAGTGGGGTTTCCTATGTGCACTCTTGGATGATTGACAGTAAGGTGAGGGGAATCATCACTTAGCATGCCTACCCTTGATAATATTTCCCTGCTGTCTGGGGAGGTACCGAGGACAAATAGGACTTTGTGATGTCTGTGTAATTAGTATATGATGGTTCCAGCTGAACAAACTGGAGGGTAATGATCAGGTAAATGGAGATGGAATACATTAATGTAGACTGAGGTATAAAAGATCTTAGGGAAAAACTTATCAACATTTTATGGTGGTGTTAGAATATCTTTATCTTCATATTTGTATACATATTTATATATTTATCTGTTTATCTTTGTTAGAATATCTTCAGTTTTACTCTAGATGTATACAAAGTTGAAGCAATTTAAAAGTAAAAACTTCACACATTTACTTTTTCTTATTTACATGACTTACTTTTGAGGATATTTTTTCAAACTTTTGCAATTTGGAAAGGAGTTAAAGTTCTTTTAAAAAACCATTTCACAAAATCTGTTAATGGACTTATTTGCAGCTAATGCAATCATTGATCCTTAAATAGGAATAAATGACCAGAGTCAGCTTTGTAAAACTTTTCTGGGATGATAACTGAAAAGTCAGGTGACCTTTTATTGTATGTGTGTGTGTGTAGTCGAGATGGCATATTTAAATAACATTTTCTTAAATTGTTTTGCTAGTACAGACTATTTTATGATGGCAGTCATGGTTCATGTTTCCTAGTTGGTCTTAATTACATCAGAAATATTTCCAGTTGTTTAGATTGCAATAGAAAAATCTATAGGATTCTTAAGTAATTCTTGCAAAAAATAGTAATAATTGTCATTGTTCAACATGAAGTTTCCTAACCAGCAGCATAGTTTCATGGCAAAACTTCTGATGGTGACTGTAATACTGCATTTAATGGAAGGAAGCAATTGGTTTCATTAATGTGATTTTGGACCTTGGAGTTCTGGTATTGGGCAATTAAAAGGATTTTAAATGGTGTGCTTGCTTTAAAACTTGCTATTGCTCATTTTTCTTATAAAATTTAGCTTCTTGTAACCTTTTTTGGATTAAGAATAGAGCATAGCTACCTATGCAAATTTAAAACACTAAAATTTTCAGTAAACAGCTAATTAGGAGAAGAAAGCATTTAAGATGTTTAGACATTTTTCTTCTATTCTCTTTTGTTTTTGACTTTGGAAAAACATATTTTGCAGAAACAACATACTATGTCAATTTAAAATGTTTTTATTATCTTGGCTTTGCTAAATTACTTTTTCTACATTTTTGGGTAAAATGAAATAGGGTAGGATTCTTGGTAGGAATTTGTTCACATTAATATGGCTCATCAGGGACATTATATTTAATTGGAGATCCTGCAGAATAGTAGCAGGAGGCTGAAGAGAATTATTTAGCATTAGCAATGACTCGTCTGGGAGTTGTGCACTAATCAAGGAGCTTGAGTGTTAGCAGTGGGGATGATGGGAATTATGACGATTATGACATGTAAGCATGTCTGTGTGTGAACTGGACAGGCAATGAGTTAATCAAGAAGTATATTAAATGGCTCCCATGCTGATTCATTATTATCTACCATAGAGCCTGTCAGGTTGTGTATTTAAAAAATACAGTAATTGCTGAATTCAGCATGTATACATTCAGCCACCATTCTTTCCTTTTCAAGAAAATGACCTCAAATTATCTACTACATACAAAAGTAGAAAATTGTATAAACTCTGCTCTCTGTGATTTGCATATTTAAGTATAGGATCTCTTTGTTTTTTAACACTTTAGAGTGAACCTTTAATTTCTGATTTATTTAAAAATCTGATTTGCCCATTTATGTATTTATTATAAACACTCTTTGGCTTATTTTCTACTACATAAAGTGGGTTCAAAACCAAAATTTATTCATTTTCATGATGAAAAAACCTAATATTTCAGAAAGACATTAATATTTAACACATGAAGCTGTAGACAAATCAAAGCATTAATCTTTTCCACCATCATAATGCTCCAAAATCGGGGTGGGTGTGGTGGTGGTGGAAATCTCCTTTGCTCTAGTGGGTGGTCTCTTTGTGCCAGGTAGACCCATTCTGTGCCCAGCATGGTTAGAGCCATCTGTCATGAAACTATTAGTTAGAAATGCTAGAAATGTACATATTTTTGGGAAATGGAACTAATAAATTGAATTCCTTTTAGAAAATAAATTGAAATGCAGCATAAATCCGTGAGCAAACTGGATTATATCTATAGGCAAATTTATAGAATTACTGTACAGATGAACATACAATTTTTTTATCGTAAGCACTGCCAAATTTGATAAAACTTTCCACCAAACTGTGACCTTCATGTATTAACTTAATTAAAGCAATATTATGGGTACTACTCCAAGTGTTAACCTGTGGGTGGTAGTTACTGAAATCCATTATCTATGGAGTCAGTATTAGTGGTCAGCCACATCAGAAATAAAGCTTGGAACCAAGACCCTCCCTTGGGTGCTGTGAGCTCAGCAGGTAAAATTGTCAAAACCCGTTAAAGCTTCTTAAAAGACTGATAATTTAAGCCCCCTGGAGCTAAAAGTAAACCAGTCATTCCAGTTAGGAAGGACTCTGACTTTATTTAGCAGCAAGGCAAAAATTACTTTTGGATAGGAAAAAAAGGGTTTATAATGGTATCTTCCTGTATAAATCATTTTTTTCACATATGTGTTAGTATACCTTGCTATTTAACAAAGATATTTCAACTTAATTTATGGAAAGTGACTTGTGAAAATTTTCCTTTATAAAATCCTAAGACCTTCTTAATTTTCTTTAATAAGAACTTTGTCCTTATTCTAAAAATTTAACTTATACTCACAATATTTCACTATTTTGTTGTTATCACTGTATATTTTAAATTTTCTGGTAAATTTAAACAGCATAGTTTGAAAAGGAACATTGTATTTCAATGAATTCATACCTGATGGCATGAAAAGATATCTATATGGATTAATTGTTCTCTAAGCATCTATTTAAGATAGAAGTTCTGTAGTCTTAGTGGAAAACCATACATTAAATAAAAGATTTAAAAAGAAAGCTTACGTTTATAAATAATATTTTTGATATTTCAGTGTTTATAAGGTCCCAAGTTAACTTATGTGTTATAGCCTCACTCACTTAAGACCTCTTAATGGAGGGAAAGATATTCTAAGTAATAACACTTATTGAGTAGCTACTATATACTAGAGAATCAGAATAATTATATAAGGGAAGTATTCTCGATCATTTTAGATCAAGAAAATTGGAACTTCAAGACATAAAGTAGGTTGCCAGAGATCGTCTAGCTAGGTAAGCAGTAGAGCTAGGATTCGAATTATGTGGGACTCTCAAGTTGTAGCACATTGCTTCCCATGCTAAGTATATAGAAAAGTACTTTCTCCCCCAAAGAAAGTAAAGTTTATTACTTTGAAGGCTGTATCAGTGCCTGTTGTGGGCCAGATGCTAGTTGATGGAGTTAGAATAGTGACCAGGAGCGACGTGATTTCTGCTTTCATGGCATTTATAGTCCAGTGGTAGAGAAAGATATAAGAAAATATACAAATAAGTAATTACAAATTGTTGTGTTATGAAGGAAACAAACCAGCTGCTGAGAGAGAATATAGGGGCACTCTTCATTAATAAGGTGTCGTGGGAAATTTCTCTGAGGGGGTAAAGTGGAAGCTGAGTGCTGTCTAGATGCTGGTAGTGGGTTATGGTCTGTCCAGTGGAGAATTTGTAGGCTTGGGACAGAGGGCAGGATCCTTGTCTTTCTATATGGGAGACTGGCAAGTCCAGGTGAAAGTGCAAATATGTAGTATTTTTAAGTGTCTCAGTTTGTAAACTGGTGGCTTCCAAGTCTTCCTGTGAATTAATCATATATTAGTTTAGTTTCTATGTCTATAATGTATTCCCCAAATGGATATTAGATATTTTAGTACAAGGGAATTTATAATTAAATATAGCACAGTAACTTCAGTGAACTTATTCCAATTAAGTGTTATAGATCCCTAGGCTACACTGATAAAACTCATCTGGGACGCTCTACATAGGGGAGAGCAGTTTCGAAGCTACAAAAACTTGTTTGTGAAGGCATTCATGTAATTTTTCCTCAATAAGAAATACCTCTACATACCAATTTTTTTTTGTTTGTTTTCTAAATACTGTTTTGTGGAGTTAGTTTTAGGTTTACAGCAAAATGGGAGGAAGCTACAGAGATTTCCCATATACCTTCCGCCTCCACACATGCACAGACTCCCCATTACCAGTGTCCACCATCAGAGTGGTCTATTTGTTGCAGTTGAACCTATACTGACATCACAATTACCCAAAGGCTGTTGTTTATATTAGGGTTTGCTCTTGCTGTTGTACATTCTATAAGGCTGGAAAAATATATAGTTTTAAGAATCCATTATTATAGTGTCATACAGAGTATTTGCATTGCCCTTAAAATCCTCTGTGTTCTGCCTGTTCATCTTTCCCCACCCTCCAACCCCTGGGAACCACTGATCTTTTTACTGTCTCCACAATTTTGCTTTTTCTAGAATGTCATGTAATTGGAATTACACAGTATGCATCTTTTTCACACTGGTTTCTTTTTCTTCGTAATATGCTTTTAAAGTTTCTCTGCTTTTTCATGGCTCGATAGCTCACTTCTTTTTAGCACTGAATAATATTCCACTGGATGTACCACAGTTTATTCATTTATCTACTAAAGGACATCTTGGTTGCTTCCAAGTTTCAGCAATTATAAATAAGGCTGCAGATTTCTATGTGGACATATGTTTTCAGTTCCTTTGGGTAAATACCGAGGAGTGTGATTGCTGGATCACATGGTAAGAGTATGTTTAGTTTTGTAAGAAACTACCAGACTGGATTCCAAAATGGTTGTACCATTTTGCATTCCCACCATCACTGAATGAGAGTTAAGTTTCTGCCTCAGGAAACCAGGAAAGAAGAGCACTTTAAATCCAAAGTAAGCAGAATAAATAATAAAGGTTAAAGCAGAAATCAATGACTTTGAAAATAGGAAATCAATAGAGAAAGTCAATGAAATCAAAATCTAGTTTTTTTCCTTATCTCTAAAGAACCTTTCACATTTCTTGCAAGACAGGTCTACTGACAAACTCCCTTAATTTTTGTTTGAGAAAATCTTTATTTCTCTATTTTTGAAGGATAATTTTACAGGATATAGAATTCTAGGATGGTGGTCTTTTTTCTCTCAACATTTTGAATAATATGTTTCACTTCTTTCTTTCATGGCTTCTTAGAAGAAGTTAGATGTAATTCTTATCTTTGTTCCTCTATAAATGCGTTTTTTTCCCTTCTGGCTTTTTGCTGGACTTTATTTTTGATTTTCTGCAGTTTGAAGATGATTTGCCTAGCCATAATTTTTCTGGTATTTATCCTGGTTGGTGTTATCTGAGCTTCCTGGGTCTGTGTGTTGGTATCTGACATTAATTTGGGGGTAAATTCTCAATTGTTTCAAATATTCTGTTCCTTTATTTTCCTTCTGATGTTTCCATTATGTGTATGTTATACCTTGTGTAGTTGTCCCACAGTTCTTGGATATTCTATTGTTTCTTCCCCCCCCCCCCCCAGTCTTCATTCTCTTAGCTTTTCTGTTTAGGTGTTACTGTTGATATCCTCAAGCTCGAGATGCTTTCAGGTGCCATGTCCAGTCTACTATTAAGCTCCTCAAAAGTATTCTTTATTTGTTAGGGATTTTTTTTTTTTTTTAATCTCTAACATTTCTTTTTGGTTCAGTCTTCGGAGTTTCATCTCTTTGCTTACTTTGTATGTTCTCACTTGCCATCTACTTTATCCATTAGGACCCTTAGCATATTAATTATGGTTGTTTTAAATTCCTGGTTTGATAATTTGAACATCCCTGCCATGTCTAGTTTGATACTGCTGTCTTTTCACATTGTATTTTTTGCCTTTTAACATGTCTTGTGTAAATTTTCTATTGAAATCTGGACATGATGTACCAGGTAAAAGGAACTGCTATAAATAAGCATGATTTGATGTCTGACTTTTAGTGAGCCTCTTCCTCTGGACTATGAACTTTACAACTTTTTCTGTTTGGTTTTTTTTTTTTCCCCTTAGCTGCACAGGATGGTTAGAGTGCCTTAGAATTGAGTATTTCCCTTCCACCAGGTCAGTTACTTCTTCATAATACACTAACAGTGTAGCCTCTGGTTAAGTAGTTTCTCCTGAGGGCAGTCTTCGTTATGAAAACAAAATATAGTGCTTTTTTTATCCTACAATGTTTCCTTCTTCTATCTTCCTCCCAGAATCATAATACCCAAGAACAATTACTTTTTCAATCTTTTCAGGTTTTTACTTGTTAGAACAGAGTGGTGACTGTCAGCTCCTTTACATGTGGAATTGAAAATTGGAAGTCACATATATAATTTGGGGGGGGGTTAAAAAATAATTTATATTAACTATTTTTTAAGTGTACTGTTTATTGACATTAAGTATATTCACATAGTTTTTCAAGGTGAAAAAGGTTCTGGAGATGAATAGTGGTGATGGTTACACAGCAATTTTAAAGAGATACGTTTATATTTTGGTAGTTTTAAGGTCTTCTAACAGATTTTTATCTATCCTACAATATTTTATTAGCTTGCATTGTATGGGTTTAGAGGGAATGACAGATATTCAACATTTAACAAGTATTGATTTGAGCACATACTCTGTGAAGGTCCTGTATCTGTTGATTCTGACACCAATTGCTTGGAGTTAGTACAGATCTCACAGGTTAAAGAAAGGCTCAGTCCCACAAGACTGCCTCCATTTCAGATGCTGGGCTCAAGTCCTAGGTTGTTACCTGTGCATTTGACTAACTGACATTAAATCAAGGATTCCTACAACCCATTCTTCAGGTTCGATAATTTGCCGTAATGGCTCATAAAACTCAGGGAAACACTACTTTTATTTATCAGTTTGTCATATACAGTATTATGAAGGATATAAATGAATAGCCATGTGAAAAGGTCTATAGGCCAAAGTCTGGAAAGGTCCTCAACAGTGGAACTTCTGTAGAGTTGCGACATACTGGCATGTGGATGTGTTCACGGATCCAGAAGTGTCCTGTTGGTACCATTATATGGCATGATGATCATTAGCCACTGGTGATTAACTCAGCTCCAGCCCCTCTCCTCTCCCTTGAGATGGAGGATGGGGATTAAAGTTCCAACTCTCTAAACAAGCCTTTTCCTGGTTACTAGCTCCCATTCTGAAGCTATCTAAGGGCCCCCAGCCACAGTCACCTTATTAACATACAAAAAGACACTCTTATCTCTCCTGAGATTCCAAGGATCTTAGTAGCTCTTGTGTCAGGAACTGGGGTCAAAGACCAAATATTAGAACAAAAGATGCTCCTAGCACCCCTATCTATCAGGAAATTGCAAGGATTTTGGAGCTCTGTGTCAGGAACTAGGGGCAGAGACCATATGTATATTCTTATGTCATAAAGAAAAAAAACAATGGAAATTTACCCACTCTCTTGGTACTGTAGTTTCATTGATTGGAGAAGAATGTTCCTTTTCTGAATGTTTTGGCTCCTGCAGGCTCCCATTTCTACCACTGCTGCTGTAGTCATAGAATTACTTGAGGGCTGGAGCACAAAAAATGGAGTTAAAAAGACAACAACCACCCCGGGAGATTTCTATAGTGTTCTAAATGTTAGGAGCTCCTTTTTCTTCTTGAGTCACAAGTATAGGGCTTCTGGAATTCTCTCCAGTAGGACCCCAGTGTGTACTCTGAGTATTAGGCTTTGTTGATTAGGCAGGGGGATCATGGAGGAAAGGAAAATGCTAAAACTCACGTCTGGTTTATAGTAATTTGAATTCTGTTCTTCCTTGATCTGCTTGCAATTACTTTTTTTTTCAGGGTTTGCAAATATTTGATACGTATATTCAGGTTTCATAATCACATTCAGTGAGACAAATGGTGGAATATGTTTATTCTATTTTACCTGGAATTAGAAGGGCCACTGGTGTTTCTTAAAAGTCACTTAACTGTGGTAATGAATTTGATGCAGCCGAATGGGTTTATTTAATGGTAAAGGGACATGTGGGTAGAACATAGAATAGTTTAGACAAGATAGTGGAAAGCATTGATCTCTAGGGTAGAAATGGAATTAGGAAGTAATGTTTCTAGGGAAAATGTTTGGATTACTTTTGAGTTTTAGAAATAATACTCAGATATTTATTTTCTTGGTCTTTCTATTATATATAATCTTTTGATGGGGCAGCTTTTTCTCTAGTTCTCTCTTTTTAAAGAGCCAGATGCCACCTTATTAAGGTAGGATTTTTCTACCTTGGGTTGTCCAGAGATGTTCCTTGTAATTTGAACACATTAATCTATTCTTTCACACAAAAGAAACATGCCAATAGCTATCTATACCTAGAATTCTTTCCTAAGCCAGCCAGACATTGGATTTGGAGAAAAGTTAGATTTTGAAATAAAAGACAAATAGGAGTAGCCTTACTAAACTTTTTACTTTGTAGAGCACCAGGCATTTTCAGGATAGGGAAGCATTTAGGTGGTTGATTTTGCTATTTTTAATATTCATTTGAAGCTCTTGATGAGAAACCAACCATAGACTGTAAATCAAGTGTTTTCATGACTTTTATGAACCCAGAAGCAATATTGGATAGTGAAATCTGAGGTTAGAAAGCTAGCCTTTGAAATTTCTAGGAATGCCTTGATAACTGGTAGAATAGATAATGCAAGAAGATACCACCATTAAAATGCATGACTGGAGGAACGGTAGTATGTGTTAACTATAGCCAGGTTGCATTTGTGGTTTTAGTAAGTTAGTAACTAACTGTATTTATCATTTTCATGTGCCCATTTTTATACCAGATCAGATCCTTTAATTAGGATTTGTTGACATTTTTCATGAGTCTTAAAAATAAATTTTAACTGTTTTATTTTAGAAAACGATGGTTCATAATTTTTGAATAATTTTTAAAATTGACTTTTAAATTAAAATAGAAGTACACACACTGTATTTCTGTG
The DNA here is from genome assembly GCA_003508835.1 of Eonycteris spelaea. Lineage (NCBI taxonomy): Eukaryota > Metazoa > Chordata > Mammalia > Chiroptera > Pteropodidae > Eonycteris > Eonycteris spelaea. The sequence continues at coordinate 11,464,704 of PUFA01000047.1, forward strand.
ATAAGAAATACAAACTTTTAAAAAGTCCTTACTCCTAATTCAAGCTGGTGGAATGAGTTAGATTTCACCTTCCTGCCCCAAATTCCCAGGTGAGAGAAACATTTAAAACAAGAAAAATAACAAACCAGAATTCTGATGGAAAATGTAGGGGGGACTATGGTCCTGGAAATTATGAAGAATTTCTGAAAGTCAGCTGATGGGATCATTCAATCAAAAATTCCAGTCTAAACCACAGACAGGAGATAATGGCTTCCAAAGGTAGGAGCAGCTCCAGGAGAGAAAGATCCAGAGAAGGAAGGGGGACCTGGGACAACCGACAGGATGTCTGGTTAGGAAACCTCGTGACCATCCAGCCAGAAGACTCTTCCATGAAGAGTCTTCATTAGTAGGAGAAATGGTTGGTAAACTGGTAGAGCCATATCTTGAAATTCTTTAGTAGTTAAAAAGAATGAGTAGTTAAAAAGATATCTACATATTGATAGAAAACATTTTTAAGACAGACAAGATTGAAAAAGAACTTGGGGAATGACACCTACAGTATAATATTATTAATGGTGTAAAAATCCAACACTAAAATGTTTTATATATATATTTTTAAAATTCTGTTTTATTATTAGTTTCAAGTATACAGTAGATTGGTTAGACCTTTATATAGTTTATAAAATGATGCCCCCGACTTGCTCTTTCTCTGACTCTCCACCTAGCCATTACATTAATGCTACCTGCATTCCCTATGCTGTGCTCCCCATCCCTGTGACCATCTATCAACTACTAATTGCACTTCTTTAACTCTTATACAACATTCTTCCAGCCCCTCAACCCCTAGCTCATCCGGCCATCACCAGATTGTCCTCAATATTTGTGAGTCTGTTTTTGATTAGTTCTTTTTATTCCTTAGATTCCACATATAAATGAAATCATATGGTATTTATCTTTCTCTGTCTGACTTATTTCACTCAGCATAATAACCTCTAGGTCCATCCATGTCTTTGAGAATGGTAGGATTTCATTTTTTTAATGCCGAGTAATATTCCATTGTATATATGAACCATAACATCTTTATCTAATTGTCTGTTGATGGGCATTTAGGTTGCTTCCATATCTTGGCTATTGTAAATTGTGCTGCCATGAACATAGGGGTGCATAGACCTTTACGGGTTATTATTTTGGTTTTCTTTGGTTAAATACTCAGAAGTGCAATTGCTGGATCCAAAGGTATATACATTTTTAATTTTTTGAGAAACCTCCAGACTGTTTTCCATGTTGGTTGTATCCATTTGCAATTCCATCAATAGTGTATGAGAGTTCCCTTTTCTCCACATCCTCACCAACACTTGTTCTTTGATTTATTGATGATAGCCATTCTAATAGGTGTGAGGTGATATCTCATTGTGATTTTAATTTGCATTTCTCTGAAGATTAGTGACCTTGAGCATCTTTTCATTTGTATGTTGGCCATCTGTATTTCCTCTTTGGAGAAATATCTCTTCAGGTCTTCTGCCCATTTTTTAATTGGATTGTTTGTTTTTTTTTGTTGTTGAGTTGTATGAGTTCTTTATGTATTTTGGAAATTAATCTCTTATCAGATGAATCTATGTAACTTAAAAATGTTTTTTTATTTTAAAATATAACATTTACCCCATTATTTTTAATTGTACAATTCAGTGACATAGTACGTTTACAGTGTTGTGTAACCATCACTACCATCCATTTCCAGAACTTTTTCATTGAATCTCGATAGATTTTATAGGATGTCTTTCTAGGTTGTTGTTTTTTTTTTTTTGTCTTAATGGCTGTATATTTGACTTCTGATAGTGGTATTGTTTCCATCTTTGAGACTTGTGTGAACCAAGATATACACACTCACATATGTTTCTCAGAGGAGGGGTGATCTCTGAAAAGTTCTATCAGTCTGAGATCAGAAAGTTTTATTGACGGCCTTGTGTGTGTGTACTGAACTTTCCCAACATTTATAGAGAAAATAAAGTCAAATGTCCTTACATTTCCTAGCATTATAGTTAAGCCGCATGAAAGACTAGTTTTCAGTTTTTCTTTCTTATCTTGCTTCACATTCTGCTTTTCAACCAGAGAAGTCTGGCTTCTATTTCTGTTATTCTACTAAATTGGTCTCCCAAAGCACCAGAGATCTGATTCGTCCCATCCAATAGCTATTCTAAATCCCCATCTTAGGTGGTCTGTTTATAGCATACAGCATTGATGACCATTCCCTCTGATGCTTTCTACTCCGTTAACCATCTTCTAGTTTCAGGCCTCTGTTCATTTGATGCACTGTGTCTCCTGCTGGAATGTCCTTTCCACATGGCTTCTATCTCAGGAATCTTAATTGTCAGGTTAATTCTTTCTCATTTGTTAGAGTCATTGATTAAACGTTTTTGTCATAGCATTGTGCTGTGTCCCAACACTAACTGTTATATAGCAGAGCTCTCAGCATAGGAGATTACAAAATTTTTTATATAAAATTTCCCGATTTTTACTTAATGGTTTTATTGAGGTTTAATTTTCTCATCATTAGATTACCCATTTTAAGTGTACAGTTCATGATTTATAGTAAATTTTTAGAGGTGTGCAACCCTCACCACCATCCATTTTTAAAAAATTGCCATCACCCAGAAAGGTCTCTTGTGTCCATTTGCAGTCAAATCTTGTTTTCACCTCCACCTAGGTAGTCTCTGATCCGCTTTTCTAGATGTTTCAAATAAATGGAATTATATAATATTTGGTCCTTTGTGTCTAGCTTCTTTCACTTAACATAATGTTTTTGAGGTTTGTTTATATTGTATGTAGTGGTTTGTTCCCCTTTTTTGGCTGAGTACTGTTCTTTTGTATGAATATAGATGGTCCCTGACTTAGGATGGTTCGGCTTATGATTTTTCGACTTTACAGTGCTGTGGAAGTGCTATGTATTCAGGAGAAACCACACTTCGAATTTTGGATTTTGATCTTTCCTGGGCTAATGATATGCAGTTTGGTACTCTCTCATGATGTTGCACGGTGGCAGTGAGCTGCAGCTCCCAGCCAGGGATGCGATCACAAGGGTGAACAAACCACACTCTCTGGTGTACCACGTTGTCAGTGTTTTTTGGATATTATGTTCTGAGCACATCTAAGGCAGGGTAGGTTAAGCTGTGATGTTTGGTAGGTGAGGTGGATAAAATGCATTTTTGACTTAATGATATTTTCAACCTATGGTTTTATCTGATGTAACCCCATCAAGTGGAAGAGCATTCGTATAACACATTTTGTTTCTCCATTGACCAGTTGATGGGCATTCAAGTTGTTTCTTGTTTTTGATTACTCGAATAATGCTGTTATGAACATTTGGGTACATGTCTTTGTGTGATCATGTATTATTTCTCTTGGGTGTATATCTAGGAGTAGATATATTTGGTAACTGTACTTAACCTTTCAGGTACTACAAGACTGTTTTCCAAAGCAGCTACACCATTTTACGTTCCCACAAGCAGTGTTATGAGGGTTCAGATTTTCTCATAGTGCTTGTAATTACCTGTCTTCTTTTTTTTTTTTATCTGTCTTTTTGATTATGGACATTCTAGTGGGTAAGAATTGGTATCTCATTCTGATTAATGGTATCTTTTGAAGAGCAAAAGTTAATTTTGATGAACTCAAATTTATCAGAAATTTTCTTCTATGTATCAGTCTCTAGGAGATTGACATCTGTGGAGTATATCTCTTGCACTTCCTTGCCTTCTGCCTCTGGTTGGCTATTGGAAGACATGAGCAGGAGATAGGCTATTGATCTTACCTTCACTTTCCCGCCTTGCTGCAGTGCCAATGGTGGCTGCTTTCTTCTAGTGCTGTGGTAACTGGTAGTGTCCATGTTCTCCAGCTCTACTCGTGTTCTTCCTACTCTGAGCCCGTTCTGGACTAGGGATATTCATGGCTTCCCACTGTTGCTAGTCCCTGGAAAACTCACCATTTCTTTGATGGTTCCTTTAATCCTGCTCACATTTCTTTATTATTTTCATTTAAACGTATTTAAATGTGCCACTTTTTCCACAGTAAATCCTGACTGACATTAATTTGAACAGAAAAGCGTTTCTGAGGCAGAGGTTGGAAAACTTTGGCCTGTGAGCTAAATCTAGTCTGTTGCCTGTTTTTGTAAATAAAGCTTTATTGAAATATAGCCATGCCCTATATGGTTTTGTATTGTTTATGGCTGATTTTGTGCTTCAAAGGCAGAGTAGAGTGGTTTTGATAGACATATACTACAAAATCTAAAATATTTACTATGTGGCCCTTCACAGAAATAGTTTGCCGACCCGTTTTAATGCATGTAAGGTAGCTTACAGAATCCCAGGAGGGCCAGAGGATCACAGATAACCCACTGAGACAAAATAAGTCTGTTCTAGAATAAACCCACTTTTACTACTAACCATTTTTGGCAATTGTAATGATCTCGGGTAGACCCAGATCCTCTTGGGTAGACCCAGATATTCTAGAGCTGTCTTAGTAGAAGAACTGACACATTACTTCTGTGCTTGCCATGAGATGTAATCTGTCTGATGTATTGCCTTACTTTTTTGGATATGCCTGGTTGGTGGAAATGAGGTCACATGTATGCACACTAACTTCAAGGGAGTCTGGGAAATGTACTTTTATGCTCTCTGCCATTAAAAACAGAGGGAAGCAAGCTAGAAAGGAGTGTTGGAATGTTCATTGAGTTTACCTGAAGCATTTGCTATGAGAAATTACCAATCACATCAATTCTTTTTCTTTTTAACATTCTAAGTTATTAAATGTATTCTTTTCTCTCCTGCCTGTAAACCAAACACAAATAACTAAAATAGTTACATGCCAGGGAAGTACCCCATGTCATAGAAGATAGAAAGGATTAAATTTGCCACAACACCATCAGTGCCAAGAGCAAGACTAAATCAGAGCAAAACAGTTTATGGCTCACAACACAGCAAATAATAGGAATGTCAGCATGATGGCATTGGTCACTGGCTCACAAAGTCCCATGGTAGGATGTGATTGATCTGTTTAGAAGCAACACATACGATGGGGTTGTGTCACGGCTAAGAACACAGGGCTGTCAAGAACTGCAAAGGATCTGAGATTGTACTCTACTTGCAAGGTAACAGCCTCTCACAGTTTCTTGGATGCTAATGGAACAGGGGTCTCTAACTCCCAGGCCACAGACTGGTAGCATCCGGGCCTGTTAAGAACCGAGCCACACAGCAGGAGGTGAGTGGTGGGCCAGCGGGCTAAGCTTCATCAGTATTTGTAGCCACATCACTGCCTCAGCCTCCACATCAGATCATTAGGCATTAGATTCTCCTAGGAGCATTGGTCCCTGGTGCCCAAATGGTTGGGGACCGCTGTAATGGAGACATGAGACTATTGGGTTAGAGATGAAGAATGGTTTATTTACAGCTGTAACAGTGACTAGAGTATCAGCACTTTTGCCCTGGTTCCTCATGCCCGAATTCCCACGAGGTGATATGAGGAGGAGGGTCAGGTGATACCTGCACATGCAGTGGTTTGCATTATAGAAGAGGAACTCTGAACTAGGGTTCTTCTCACATAATGAATCTTTTATAATGGCTATTAGACCCCTGCCTTTTCCTTTAGAGTGAGACACTATGCTTCTCCTCTAGGGCTGTTGGCTATATAGACACCTTTGCAAATATACACTTGACCCCTGAACGTGGGTTTGAACTGTGAGGGTTTCCTTATACATAGATTTTTTTTTTCAATAAATATAGTCGGCCCTTCATATCTGTGTTTCTCATCTGCAGATTTAACCAACCACAGGTCAAAACAGTGTTTTTGTATTCCCAACCTTGGTTTCCCACCTGGGAATTCCCATAGTTGAATCTGGATGTGAAGGGACGACCACAGAGTCAAAAGTTATATGTGGATTTTCTACTGTGCAGTGGTCAGTGCCCTTAACCCCGGCATTGTTCAGGGGTCAGGGATCATTTGAAACAAAAGGCAGCCAGCATCTTGCTCACATGACACGCAGAAATGTAGAAAACTCATGCAAAAATTCTTGCCAACTAGGGCCAAGGTTTGGCACCTTCTGTAGCAAGCAGCACACAAACCAGTGCGCCTCCCTCAGGAAGCGAGTAGTTCTACAATTGTCACACTATGGTTGCCTGTCTTGTTTAGTTGCCTATGTGACTAGCTACAGAAACTGCTCAGGATCACGGGGTGGTTTCGACTTTGCCATTTGGAACACGCAGCGAGGATGTTTGGGGTGCCTCAGGCCCTCAAAAGTGTATAACTCTAAGATTGACTGGGCCATGTTCTTATGAAGTCCCTACAGTAAGTCCTTACTTAATGTGGTTGATAGGTTCTGTGACTTTAAGGAAAATGATATATAATGAAACCAATTTTACCGCAGGCTAATTGATATAAAGAGTTAAGTTTCAATTATATTAGAAACGTTATTACGAATAATATCAGTATTACAAAGTACAGTGACTTAAATAGGAGTTTCTCATATAACATCTGGCCATTTTAGGTTGAGGAGGCCAGTTGGTTTCAGGGGATATCCAGGGGCTATCGTTCTTGCTGTTTTGCTCTGCCATCCCTCGGGCATGGGTGGGCAACTTTTCTTGTAAAGATCCAGGTAGCGAATATATTAGGTTTTATGGACCATACAATCTATCTCCCAGCTACCAACTCTTGCCACTGTAGCACAAAAGAGGCTATAGGCAATAAGAAAATGAATAGGTATGTCTTTGTCCAATAAAACTTTATTTACAGAATCAGATATTGAGCTGGATTTGGCCCTCACTGTAGTTTGCTGTCCCCTGCCTTGGGAATTGCCTTAGCCTGCATTTCGTTGCTGCAACATCTGTGTTCCAGATACAGGGAAAGAATACAGCTGAAATTCAGAGAAGTGTCTTGCGCTTAAGTTGTAGATGATTTGGAAATTGTACGTTTCACTTTCTGATTCCAGTGACTCAAACTTATTGGTGTAAGAGAGTCCGATAAATCTGGTCTCTAGCTGGGCAATCATGTGCCATGGGAGCAGGGGAACAAAGGTTTTTGGGCGTAACAGTGGTTTGCCACAGTGTTATGATGCCTGAAGGATTAAACTGTTTCAGAACAGAGAGACATAAACCCATGATAGTTTAACCTTTTGACCTACACTCTAGGTCTAGTCAGTTCCTGTTATCAGAAATTGATACTCCAGAGATGGCTTTTAAAAGCATTTACAACTTTCCATTATCTCAGTCAAGACCAAATTCTTAGTAAGTGAATTTTCATTGGTGAAAGTAATGGTTTTATATTTAGCAGTATGGATATTAGACATTTTACTTATTAGTGAAATTAGTGCAAGTCGGGATATTTGGATTGGCTAAAATACTCTGGACACCTTTCACCATAGCATGAACAAGACATAAGAATCTAGTGGGGCATTTACCTTTAGGAATGGTGCCCTGAACTTGGATTTTTTACTTTTGGTATCCAGCCATTGAAGACGATTTTTATTTGCCTTAGAGCAGCTCCAAGGATAGCAGGAGCCTGCCTTTAGAATACTATTAGGTCTCCTTTGAATGACCATTTCATTCAAATAGTGATCAGATAAGAATAGGAACTTTATGCAGCATGTGGAAAGGTTGTATGAAGCATTGTTTTGCTGTCTTCCTGAGAAATGTTTGCTTAATAAATGTCTATATATGGAGGAATTTGGACTGAGAATTGCTTTTATTATCCATTTTTAAATAAGACACACGGTAAGGAAGTAGCTGAGCCTTGCCCATCTTAGACTTCTTTGGTATCCACCATCATTTCCAAAAAGAACTTGAGTTGTTCATGACCAAAGTGTCTTAAATTGTTTGTTCTTTTATTGTGGTAAGATCACTCAACACGAGATCTATCCTCTTAACAAATTTTAAGTGTGTAATACATTATTGTTGATAAAAGGTGCAGTGTTGTCAGAAGTCTAGTGCTTATTCATCTTGCTTAACTAAAACTTTATGCCTGTTGATTAATAACTCCCTGTTTCCACTCCTAGTCCCTAGTAATCAGCGTTCTAGTCTTTGATATTATGAATTTGACTATTTTAGATACCTCATATAAGTGTTTGTCTTTCTGTGTCTGACTTATTTCACTTAATGTAACATCCTCAAGGTTCATCATGTTATCACATACTGCAGAATTTTTTTAAAGGCTGAATAGTATTTATATGTGTATACCATTGTATGTATTACCATACTTTATTGGTTCATGGACTTTGAGGTTGTTTTCACATCTTTCTTGCTCTCTCCTTTCTCTTTCCAATCCCTTTCTCTTGTTTCTTCTCTCTTTGAATCCTGGCTTGCTGTATTTATTGTGTTTGTGAGAGATGAGTTCTGTCTCTCTCCCTATCTCCTGCCTCCCATATGTTAGAAACCTTACACTGTGAATTATTTAATCTTAGGTGTTTTTAGCTTCTTACATTCCATAGATTACTTATCAAAGACATTTGTTCAAGTTTTTCCTAGACAAAAAAGCACTTAAACCCTTTCTAAGCTATCACGGCCTCTCCCGACTTTTACCACTAACCATATCAACACCCCTCACTCCTCCCACCACCCCCACCTATCACTCTTTCTTTCCCTGCTATACTCCACAATCCATTTTGTTGTGTCTTGGAACATTGACATTGCTTTTGCTTTCATACTTGGTATCTCCTCCTCCCTTCCATCTTTCATTTTTCCCTCGATGCTTGTACCCCAGAGGTCAGTGAAATGAGAATATGGTTCTAGTCATGTTGTTTTTTCTTTTGTTGTTTAAGGTACCATCATGCGTTCCTGCCAAAGACTAGGTAAAACTTTGTTTTGGTTCTAGGATTGATTGAGGGTCAGTTCCCTTTTGTGCTGTAAAAACTGGATTGTAGGAAATGGATTGGGAGTTTTGCACTTGGCCAAAAATCTATTCTCTTTTTTTTTTCCTGTAGTGTAAATTTTTGATTTTACTGCTTTGAAAATTATGTAAATTGTAACAGAAAAAAATAGTAAAGTCACCAATTCTGCCATCTAAAAATCGTGAATAAATGTGTTATGGTGCTACACATGCAGTTTCACAAAACAAAATCAAAACGAATGTAATATTTACTGACTTAAAAAAATTTGTTTTCTGGGAAGCAAACTGCATTTCTAGAAAGGATGTACCAGACTGCTTGCTAGTCTGTTGACATTTGTTTTAATCTCTTAGACTTTAGATACTTTGTATAACATAGAGAGAAGGGTTCTTTTTTTCTCTTAGAAATAGAATTTTATCTGCTTGTTTGAAACTTTTTTTTCTAGTTCTTCAAATTAAGATTGATGCAGTTGGCATTCTTTAATGTTCCAGTCTCTATGGGTTAATTTTGTATGTTTGTAATGTTAGAGAATTGGGTTAGATTTGATTAATACTGAAGTCTGGCCAGGTTGTGTGAGGCATTGCTGTTTCAGGCAAGGAGAACACCTAATCTATATTTTGTTATCTGTGTGTTCTACCTAGTGTTTGTATTGAAGGCTGTCACAAGGAAAACTCAAGTATTCATGGTCATGGCAAATAATGCCCACGTGATGGTAGATCTTGAAGTATTAGGTTTCAAAAAATCTAGCATGAAAAAAATATCTTTAAAGCTGCTTGCCTTCCCTATCTTTTTCAGTCTGTGCTAGTTTAGAAGATATTTATAAGCTTCAGTCAGATCTAGTCTGGTCTACTTTTTAACGCTAAAATATATTTATTTGATAAGGATAGGGACCACGCAGAGTATCTTTTTCAGCATATCTTAGGCATCTAATGAACAAGTATGAATTTTCCTTAAATTCACAATTTTAAAATTTTGGTACAATTTTTAACCTTTCTGTATTCAAGTATTTGAATTCATTCTTAAGATGTCAGTAGGAAGATAATTTTTTTTTCAGTCCTATGAGTTGAAAACACACCATTTGTTCTGCTAGATCATTATTCGGCAAATAATAGTCTGATACAACTAATTTTTTTCTCTCCAAAAAATAAAAATTCAGAATACAAAATTAAATGCTTGAGGAGAAAACTAATAATTTTTAAAATCCTCTGTTGGAAACTTTCCTAGAGGAAAAATTTTTGAAGACTTGACTGCTTTACTTCAAATCTTAGTACTTTAAGGTCTTTTTTTTTTTAAACAGTAGCCAGCAATATCCTAGTCAGTTGATTAGTTTACCTTAGTTTAAACTTTCTATGATATATATATATATATTATCATATATATATGCATACATATATATTTTACAATTAAACTGTATAAAAAGGAATTTGTATTTTCTGAGATGTTACAGTTTTTGAAACAAAAATACATCTAGTCAGCTTAGTTAAGAAAATAAATCATTCTTCAGAAGAGATCTGCATTACTTGAATAGTTTGTTTTGTATTTAGCCAAAGAAATCACCTCACAAAATTAGTACAACAACAACAACAAAAATTGAAATTGAGTTTCAAAAGTTTTCTAAACTATTTTTCCCAGTTGACTCATAAATGTCTCCTTGGGAACTGAGACAGCAGAGAATTCTAGTTTTTTCTTTCAAATAGCTTTGCTCAGCATTTTTGCTAGTACTGACCCTGGACTAGACTAAGGGCTCGTTGAACTGCTAAAATACTTTTCTATCCTAATGTAGGTTTGTTTCTGAGAAATAGAAGAAAAGAAACCAACCAATTTTTTAGAAATAGCATGCATTTTGCCTTTCTCTGTAAAATATGTAAGCAGTCTTGACCTTTTTATGTATAATTTGTTTGGATGTTTATTCAACCAATATTAACATCTGCTAAAATATGTTAGGCTTTGACTTAAAGTCTCAGTATGATTACAAAGTTTATGATAACATAGGAAAGATGTCTATTATGATGTTAATTAAAAAACGAAAGTATACGAAATTATAATGCAGTATGGTTACAAAAGTATATTTAGAGAAAAGAGTGGAAGTAACTAAGTTAAAATACCATTAGGATTCCCCTCCTTTTTACTTTTGACACATATTTATTAGAGAAATTTTGGATATATAAATATCCAAAATATATACATATATACATATGTATGCATGTGTATATCTTTTAATTTCTTCCCCGTATACAACCCTTAGTTCCGTATGTGTTGCTAAGATTTTGACTTTGACTGCAAAGACAGTGGCTTAAATGACAAATTATTAAATTTGTCATCCAAATGTACATATGAGATAACAAGTTTTTAGCACATGACAGTGTGCTGGGGTAGATTTAAAAAGACAGAATTTCAGATACAGCCTCTGACTTGCAGGACTTTATGATGTGGTAGAGGAGAATGTATAATTTGTAATAGACATAATCTAGAAAGCAATCTAAGTGTTATTGCTGGGCAGGCTGTGATTAAATGCCAAAATTTGCACTAAGTAATATTGGATTTCAGATTAAAGGAGATGAAGCTGAAGTACTTGAAAATGACCTAGTAGTAGAAGTGAAACTTCAAGTGCCTCTTTAATACTGGTTAATATCTGGGGGGTGGTGGAAATTACACACACACACACACACACACACACACACACACACACACACAACATATGTACACAGACACACACACAGAATAAGTGTGGATTTACCTGGTCAGTGCATTCTTTTTAAAGAATTGTTTAGCATTTAATTTCTTCTAGAAAAAAAAACTACAATTACAGCAACAAAATGCTAATAACAGGATCTGAAGTAGGTAGAGGGTAACAGAGGGGACGTTCTGGTCTGAGGGAAGAAGAGCAGGTTCAAGCTGGGAATAGCAAGGTAAAGACAACCACAAGGAGAGCCTTGCTTCGAGCATGTCAATATCTAGGACCCCTTTGTGAGCATGGCTGCCTTCCTCAAAGCAGATGTTTTAAAATTATAGTGTATACATTTGAGTATTTTATATTAAAATATTGATCTGTAAATCCCTTGGACAGCTACCTTACCTTTTAATGGACAGTACAGTTTTTTACTTAATTTGAAAATATGTATTGAATTGATAAAGAGAGCTCTGGGCTTCTAAAAGATGACATTCTTGGTTTACTTTTCTGTAGATCTCATTTAAAACAAAGGACTTCTTAAAAAATTACAGATGAAAAATATAATTTAGCAATAATGCGAAAGTATTTGCCACTGTCAACTTCTGGTAGGGGAGTGGGGTGGGTCATAAATGTCTGGGTTTGTGTATGTGCTCCAGTTTTTATATCTACCTGTAAAATAAATTTATACTGATTGGGAGTTCCTTAAATGGGAAAACTGTTAAGAAAAGCCATTTAAAAAATATGTGAATTCATTAAAAGATTTCTTTTAGTAGTAAACTTTATTCAGTGTTGAATGTCTAGCAAAAATAGATTTAAAACATAGAGTGAGTAGTCTTCAAATGGAGCATATATTACTGAGTTTTGAGTGGATTTAGGACTTAATGCACATATCAGTTCTTTTAGGAATAAAGGTAAAATGGACGAAGATCAAATGTGAGAGTATTTAAATGATTCTCAAGATTTTCTGGTTCATGTGTAGTGATATTGAACTCTTTAGTTCTGGGCTTTAATTGTGCCTGGTGCTGACCTGATGCTGTGCAGGGACACTCACCATATCACTTCATTCAGTCCCTCTAATTATCCCCACTTCCTGGGGAGCTTGCTTAGAACTGGACATGAGTGCTTGTTATTAAAATATTGGGCTGCCTTGGCTACATGTAACAGGGTAGTTTTGATATAAGATTTATGTATAGTGGTACTGAATGAGAGGCTAAAGTTGTTTGCTGTGATTTTACTTAATCAAATCGATAGAGAATATTATGGCAATTATTTGGTTGGACAATGGATTAGGCTTGTGATAAATGAAATCGTGATTAACGTGGTTTCTGAGTTTATTCATTCTATTGTTATTTTTTAGTTTATATTAAAGAGATGTGATATGTGACACAAATGACATGAGACACAATGAGATTTGCAACTTTGTGTATATTTGCATATGATGATAGTTCTTTTTGCTAGGAGCATCTGTTAACGCAGAGATTTGTCTCTTCAGGTTCATGTGAAAATGGCGGATGAAGCTGTCTGTGTTGGCCCAGCTCCCACCAGTAAAAGCTACCTCAACATGGATGCCATCATGGAAGCCATTAAGAAAACCGGAGCCCAAGCTGTGAGTCTGAATGAATCTATCTACTGCAGCTGTTTCATATGTAGTGAGCAGAAAGCTAGAGTTTGTATTAAAAAAAAAAAAAGAATAACGATTGAAAATGCTGTTGCAGTTTAGTTCACGTCACATGAGTTAAATGTGGCTGAATTCGCTACTGGAAATCAAAGGCTTTGTAGCATCTGGCAGTGTTGGTCGCTGATCCTGCAGGTGGCTGCTGGATTCAGCTTTCACACCAGGGAGCAGTTTCAGTTCATTTCCAAATTTGCTGGGAAAAAAAAATCCCAATTAGTTTTGAGTATTAACCCTTTAAGTATAATAAGAGCATTTAAAAAAATTCTGTTATAATCAGTATTTAAAATACTTTGGTTTAAATTCTATTTTAACATGTAAAAATTATGCACACCTAGTTATACTTCCAGAAATATAAACAATGTAATTGCTAATTATTTTATTTTGATCACATCAATAGAGTACACATAACTAACATGGAGAAATAAGTAATTCTGTCTACCCCAAATTCTGTTGAATGAAGTGGAGTCCAAGGAAAAGACTGGTTTCTGACATCAGGAATAGTGTTTTGTTGTTGTTGTGCATGTATGTGTTTTAATATCAAGAGAACTAATTATAGGTAATGTTGAAAACTGCAGAGTTATCTCTAAAATTGGATGGAAGCAGCCAACACCACCAATTAGCCTGAAGTGTTTCCATTAGTGTTCACATTTCTTTTGAAGGAAATGTTTTAGTAAGATGCACGTTTAAATAAAAAACTGAATTCATGAACCCATATTATAGATGTTTACAGTTTATTAGCAGAGTTAATGAAGGTAACCTTTTTTAACCTCTTAACTATAGCTTGACAGAATGCAATCTGTAGTCGAATGTCTATATAAAATGAGATTGGTGGAGTGAAACACTTATCCTGTGCTGCAGCAGTTTAAATTATTCTGTGCCATGTTTATAAAGATTGGTTCAGCATTTAAAAATCGTTGATATGTAGCTACTTGTAGATTATGATACTGGCTTCTTTAGGCATTTGATTTTCTTTAAAGCAGAATTGTTTTACTGGAAATATATTCAATACTAACTGATAATAGAATGGCTAAATTTATGTTTGGCCCATGTGGTAGACTCAAAAATAACTTGATTAGAACAGGATGGGAGAATTTAGATTGTAGTATGGCTTGCATAGAATAACATAAAGAGGCTGTGAATGGCTAAGTGGGGTGAGGAGGAAAAAGGAGGTAGATATTAGAAGAAAAAAATTCAGAGTACAAAGAAAAAGTAAAACCAAACTTCTCTTTCAGTTAGATTTGACAGAAACTGCTGGTTGGGTAGTAGCTGAGTACATTAATATCATCAGGAATAAAATAATGTTAGTTGGCTTAGTAGCCAGTGTTTTGTAAAGTAGCAGTTCCTGGTACTGTAAAGAAAGGGAATTAAGAGTTTTTTTATTTTTTATTATTTTTTAAAGTATCTGTTTTGGAAAAGGTTTCTTTGAACATAATTCTTTGACCCGTTAACCATTAGAAAGTTCTTCAAACTTGTGGCCAAAGTTAGCGTCAAAAAATGGAGAGAGTTTAATTTATTCTGAATAGCAAAGTCAAGTGCAAGTGAATGAGAATATCTATAGGTAAGATGGCCCTGACTGCTAGCAGAAAGGTAGTGTGCCTAAAGTGAATATAGAATAGGAAGTTTTTTGGAATTTGACTCTGTGCTCACGAATGTGAGTTGGAGCTGATCAGAGAAGTAACCTTACTCAAAGGGCCCTTGAACAATGAACACATTAATACACTCTGTATTTTGCTTATCAAGGTTTTACAATATGATACAAATAAAAGTGACTTGATTTCCTTTCTAAGGTACATCCCGGTTATGGATTTCTTTCAGAAAACAAAGAATTTGCCAAATGTTTGGTAAGTTTGTAATGAATCATTAACTTATATTTCAGAAAGCAATGTGATTGTGTTGCTTTTGTACATGTGGGTACTGATGGATTATAGAATTTTAATTGACCCAATAATTCTTTGAAAATAATTTGTGAAAAGGGAAGCTTTTACTCTGTAATCTGTCTTGACTTCAAGAATAAAAATTGAAAGGTTACAAAATCACCACTGCACCTGATGAATAACATCTGGTTTATTATATATCGCATATACTTTGACTTTTAAATTTACATATAAACTTCAGATTTTGAACCAAAAGTGAGTGAGTCCAGTGATTTATTAATTATTATACCATGAGCATGGCATGTAAAGCCAGAAGTAAGATTTTATTTTTTCCCTTTTATGGCATATTATGACATTTAGGATTGATCAAATCCTAATCTCTATTTTGGGATAAGTTTTTTTTCATGATCCGAGTATCCTGATATCACCATTCTGGTTAGGAGAATTACTTGCTACTAAGTGATTTCCCAGGTATATTTATAACTACATTCAAGATGGTACTAAAATCTTATTTTTCAGGTACTAAAATAAGATTGAGTAATGTTTCAAAAAGCTCCTTAGCCCACTTATCCCAGGTATTAAATTATCTTAATTCTAATATATAATACTTTGTTTCTGGTGGTAAACTTGCATTTTGTCTTGCCATGGATTCAAATTTATTTATGAATGTAATCATTTTCTAGATAAAATTTCCACTTGAAATCTATAAATTTGTTTTAGAACAATTCTAAATATCATACAGTTCTATCTTAGAGTTATCTGTTTTAACCAATTTACTTTATAGATTAAAAATTTAGGCCTAAAGAGGTTGTGATTCAAGATCACACAGATGGTAATAGTAACAAGTGTCTGGAGAGAGCAAATTTGGTAGAACTATCCAAAGGTCCAGATTTACCAGGTTTTATGCAATATATTCATATTTTGCTATTTATGTCACTATTTTTTATCTTCTTTGAAATGTTGGCTGAGATTCTGTCATTACAGAAAAAAATGATTTGAATATAATGCTTACATTGAAATGTACTTGTAATGCATTAAATTTAAGTTTGTTTAGGTGAAAAGTCTCTTAAACTATTGTCTATGGGCCAAAGGAGGCCTGCTGCCTGTTTGTAAATTAAATTTTATTGGCATGCTCATTCATTTATGTGTGGTCTGGGGCTGCTTTGCTTTACAGCAGCAGAGTTGCATAGCTGTAACAGAGCTCGAATGGCCTGTGAAGCTTAAAATATGACTGTATGGCCCTTTAGAGAAAAAGTTTGAGAACTTCTGGTATAAATGAATATCTTAGTCCCAGATAAGTGGCTAATATATTGACATGGCTAATATATTCATTCATGCTTTTATTCAATCATTTTAAATAAAGCTTATTCGGGATCTGTGTTCAAGGCATCTGAGAAGTGTATAAAAATGAATCAGATGCAGGTCCTGCTCATGAGGAGCTGGTAATCACGTTGTTGAAAATAAGACAACTGCACATGACTTCATGCAGGGAAGAAAATAATATAGAGTTCAAATTCTCTGTTAATGAAGATAAATATTATTTCCATTAGGGGTTACACATTAGAGAAAATAGTGTAGAATGTATGACTCCCTCCCTTTTTCTTTCTAATCTTATGTCCTCCATTTTCTTTCTCAGTGCTATGCCTCAGCCAAGCCTGACTATCTATATTCTCAAACATGGCTGGTTCTTTCCTGTCCCATGCCTTTCATCACTCTTTCCCCAGTGGGCACACCTGTCCTTTCCTTCCACATTTCCAACTACTATCCCTTTATAAATTTTTGTATTTCTCAGAGTTGATATTTACTATTACTTTATATTAGTTTCAAGTGTACAGCATAATGGTTAGACATTTATATAACTTACGAAGTGATTTCAATTAGCCTGGTACCCACTTGGCAGTATGCATAGTTATTACAATATTATTGACTATATTCCCTTTGCCCTTTGCTTTACTCTCATTCCTGTGATACTATCTATCCTTAAAGGCACAATTCACATGTTACCTTTACAGGGACAGTATTCCATATCCTTCTGGTGAGAAGTAATCTCTTTCCTCTGTCTTCTAGAGCATTAAATTTTTTTTAAAGATTTCTTATTTGATATATATTTGGTATACCAAATGTTAAAATTGTTTTTATATTTTCATCTTCTCTTGAGACAAGAGACTTGGTCTTAGCCTTTGTTTCCCTTTTGTTTTCTGTCCCAACAATTTCTACATAGTAAGTTCAATGAACGTTATGGAAGAATTAAGTAAATATTATTCGATTAAGAATTATAATAAACTTCAAGAAAACTTTCTTATCACAAAGAGGACTGTTTTGAAACTAGAAGGCAGGTTACTGTATGTATTCGATCACTATGAAAATATGCATCTAGTGATAACCCTCTTTATTTGTGCATCATGGCAAGATTCTTATTTGGGATATAATTTTCCTACTATTAGAATCTCTTCCCATTGGAGTGTGTCATTTAAAATGCTCCTTTTGGAACATCTGGTTATAGTTGATAAGTTCTATAAAAATAACACAGTGAAATGAAATTGCTTACAGATTTTACTATGCCATATAAACATTGTGTGATTTGTAACTATTGAAATTATATAGTTACTATTTCAAACTGAGTATATTCTTAGAAATATGATTTCTATCATATTGGTAATAGATTACCATGTTAGTGAAAACTTGATGAGGAAGATTAGTAGATGAAATTTTTTTGTTTAATACTATGGTGTTCCCTTTATTGTAATACTTTTATATTTTAAATTTAATCAAATATTGAGGTTTTCCCCCCTTTATTTCTGGTTGTTGTTTTTATTGCATTTCAAAGAGCAGCATATTTATTTTGTTCATAGAAAAACTATTTGTGCTTTATGTGATATCTTGTTTTTAGTTAATAGTGATGAATAAAAATTTGTTGAATTTTTTCTGAATTTATGCTATATATTTGCTTTAGAAAGTGTACAATAAAACAAATGTAAAAGCATACTAAACTTTAAATTTCCTTTACAAGACTTTTTTTATGCTTAATTTACATAATATGGGATTAGATTATATGTAATTCTTATTGTACATGATTAAATAAAGTCGTATCTTGTTTTTGCTTAAATAATTCATGGAAAAAGCAAAACTTAAATAATCCTTGTAAAGAATTGCAATTTTCAGTCATTTTAATGTGCTGAGCATGCAGATTTTATTCCCAAACTGTCTTTCATTCCATATTTTCCTTCTGGGCTCCTTGTATTCTGAGTAGTAAAGAACAGTAACGAGAGGCTGTGAAGAGTGTTAGCATTAAGAGAAGAAATTCATAGAGTTTCTGAAACAGCTTTGAAAAGTAAAGCTACCTGCTCCTGGAAAAAGGGCATATTAGTTTAAAGGATTTCATATTGTTCCTCACCTTTCTGGATTATATCTCTCTATATATTTTCATATTCTTTTATTTCCTTTTTTTTTTGGAGACTTTTAGTAAGGTAAGGAATATAACTACTGTGAAAATGAGATGTAATTGTTATCCATTGGATTAAACAAAAAATAACTATATACATGTGTAGGCAAATGTACAGGTAAATTGTCTTGTTCTTGGGAATATAAATTATAGTTTTTTGCCATAGATTTGTCAGTATTTATCAAAATTTAAAATGTACATATTTGACATGACAATTCTACTAAGAATGTCACCTGTAAAGATATACTTTTAAAATATTCATCGTAAGATTGTTTTATAATAGCAAAATTTGGAAATAGCTCAAAATTTTTTCATCTGTAAAATGAGGGAGATTGACAGCTACCCTGCAGAGTTGTTAAAAAGATTAGAAACAACATATATGAACAATTTAGCATAAAGTCTGGCATTGGCAGGCAAATCACCTCAGTCATTATAGGTGTTAATAATGGATGGTGAGAGCTACTGAAGAGTTTTTAGGGGCGTTAGATAGTTAAAATGAGTGTTTTGGGGAAATTAATCTGATAGTTTTCATATATGTTTTGGAGGTTTAGATTTTTCCTGTTAAGGAAATTAATAATTTTATATAATTATACTACTGTATAGATATGTATGGTACTATAGTTTTGCAAAACACTTTGACATGATTTCGTTTACTTCATGCAACTATTGAAGATGGTTAGTATTAAATCTGTTTAACAAAAAAACAACAAAAAAAACTCAGGTGCAGTGACTTGCCAGCAATCATATTATGCTAGTAAGTAACAGAATCAGGACTTGACCTAGGTTGGCTGACCATAAGTACAGAGCACTTTTAAAAAATACTATACCCTACTTGGCTCAGTGGAAAGAGAGCGTTCAAATAGTAGCAGAATAGTGAACACCAAATAACTGTAAGGAACTTAGCTAAAGCCCATAGAAAATTTTCCCCAACTTTAATAGTAATATAACACATGATCAGTTTGTAGGAAAATAACTGTTGTGTAAATAGAAACTTGAAGAAAGTCTTTTGCTAGGTCATTGGTCTTCAGTTATGAGGTTGTAATCCATGGTATGTCATTATAGTTGTGAAGTGAGTTGTAAGTACTTTGTAACTAATGCTAAAATTTTGAAGTTAGCAAGTTTGCCAGTGATTTTGTTGAACAATATTTTTATTTAAAAAACATTTTAGAGTGAGTTAAAAATGATTCATGTGATACTGTATTTACTCATATTTAAAAAAAAAACATTTTTTTGAGCAGTATAAAAAGGAGAGGCTTAGGCCTTGCAAGCCCAAAGTTGTATGTAACTCTTATCTATATAGACTGTAATCTAGGTAGCTCACGGAAGTATGTTTTATATGACGTGACTGTTATTTATGTCATAGCCTACTAAAGGTTGAGAACTGTTACTACCACGTATTTTGTGGACATCTAGTTTTAAGTATATACTTTTTTTTAATCATTAGAATTTTCATTTTGGACACAGATCTGATTTTATTAATTTTAGTTTTTGAGAACCCCAGATTTTAAGAAAATTAAATCACATGTATACATTGAAAAACAAGGTCTAGCTATCTGTAAACCTCTGATGTCAGCCTGCAGTTTAAACCCTTAGAGGCTACTGCTGGCACCATTCTTCTGGAGCAGACACACGTGTGTGTACACGCGTTACAATTTTGCTGTTGATTTATTTAGGGTACTCTTATTTGCTGAACTTGGGTTTTATTTATTTATAAGAAAAGAACTTCCCTTCCTCCATGCTCTTAAAGATATGAAATGCCTACCTACAGATACACCTGCACCATTCTCATTTAATCTTTATGACTATCTGTGATATACTATTATTTTTATTCCTTGTTTTACAGAACAATCTCAAACAAATGTCTTGCCTAATGTCACATGGTAAGTGAGAGTATAGATTTCAACAACATGACTACATGACTATAAATTCTATGCTCAGTAAATGTCCCAAACTGCTTCTAAGATGAATTGGAACGAGACTGGGTTGTTAGTGTTTTTTTTGTTTTTGTTTGTTTGTTTGTTTGTTTTAAATGGATACCTTTGGCACCTGTTTTTGCTAGTGGTGAAGGCTATTTTTAATTTTTTTATCCTATTGGTTCACCACTGTTAACATCTAAGAACAGAATTATTTCTTTTGTTTTTCTGATCTTGCAGTCTTGGATGCCCATAGAGTAACTGTCTCCACTTGGATTTGCTGACTTTATAAGTAAAATACTTGAGTGAGCCGGTAGAGCTATAGAATAGTCACTGATGCCTTTTACTTCAATTTTCCTAGGTTGAGCTAATCAAGTCTCCCTGGATTTAGAGGAGAAAGTTTGTTGACTTTTTCTTTTGACAATAATTTGGTGATGTATTTCTAATTGTGACTCTAAACATGTCGTGTACAAAAGAACTAATGAAAACCTATGAAAGCAAATTCATAAAACTCTTATTATAACAGAATATCCTTTGAAATGTTTGAGGACGTTTTTCCCACATTTGGATTAGACTTCAGCTTCTGGGATATTGGTTGAAGAATTTGAAGAAGATGTTGAGTAGAAATGCCCTAAAGTAGATATCTGAAAAGGAAAAAAAATCTTTATTTTTTTAGGGGTCTTTTAAGCATGTAGATAAGGCAAACACATTTAAGACTATGAGATTTGGCGGGGGGGAGGGGGTGATTTCAATAGGGAAGTTAAGAATCTGGTATTTGACGAGGCCGGGATTTCTTCACTTTGCTTGAGGTTAAAACAGTTTGAATTTTATAGTCTAACTTTCCTTCTCTCTCTTTATTGTTTCCTTGCAGTTCTTAGGACAGTCGACAGTCAGACTTAAATCTCTTGCTCTGCCATTTTGTAGCTGTGTGATCTTGGGCATATCACTTAATATTTGACTTTAAAGACTCAAGTGTCTTAAGCTTACTGGTTGCATGATATTTATTTCTCCAGCTGACTATATTGAAAACATGTTTCTTGTAGCCAACATGTAGTTGGGTCATGCTTTTAAATTATTCTGATAATTTGTATCTTTTAATTATAGTATTTAGTCTAAGTTTTTTTTTTTTGGTTTGCCTTAGTTTATTTTCTTTAATAGCAGCTTTATTGAGATATAATTCCACATACCTTAACACTCACCTTTTTAAGTGTACAATTCAGTGATTTTAGTATAGTCACGGAGTTGTATAACCATTACCACTGTGAAATTTCAGTGAAAGCTATTAACATTTAATAAATTACTGATGTGCCTGGATTTATGTCTAATGTTTTGTTTGTTTTTTGGTTGTCTCCTCTTTTTACCTTCTGTTTTCCTTTTTTGTCTTCTTTGGATCATTTTAATGTTAGAAATTCTATTAAATTTATCTATTGGATCTTTTACATTTTTTAGTGCTTTTTTTAGGGATTGCAGTATACATGCTTATTAACCTTTATGTGGTCCTTAGAGTTAATATTATACCATTTCAGGAAAATGTAGAAATTTTGAAATCGTCCCATCTTCATGTTCCATATTATAGTTGTTGTATATATATTTCACATGTATATATTATAAATTCCATGGGGAAATGGCATAATTTTTGCTTTAAACATATTGAAGAGAATTTGTACATGTCCATTAATGATCCAAATAATCAGTTGAAATTAAGAATGGTTTTTATTTTGGTCCATTTTTAGGGTACGTAGAAGAATATATATTTTTTTTATTGTATATGTTTTTTATTTGTAAATTATATATAACATAAAATTTACCCTTTTCACCATTTTTGAGTATACAGTTCTGTGGCATTAAGAACATTTACAATGTGCAACAATCCCTACCATTAATCTCCTTTTTGTCATCCCAAACTGAAACTCTATACTCATTAAATAGTAACTCCCTCGTTCTCCTACCCCAACCTCCAGTAGCCTCTGTTCTGCTTTCTGTCTCTGTTGATTTGCATATTCTAGGTAACTCATAAGTGGAATTGTCTAGTAGTTGTCTTTTTGTGACTGGCTTATTTCACTTAGCATAATGTCCTCAAGGTTCATTCATGTTGTAACATGTGTCAGAATTTCCTTTTTGAGGCTGAACAATATTCCATTGTGTATATTACACCACATTTTGTTTATTCATCTGTTGATTGCTGCCC
The DNA here is from genome assembly GCA_003508835.1 of Eonycteris spelaea. Lineage (NCBI taxonomy): Eukaryota > Metazoa > Chordata > Mammalia > Chiroptera > Pteropodidae > Eonycteris > Eonycteris spelaea. The sequence continues at coordinate 11,487,309 of PUFA01000047.1, forward strand.
AACTTGTATATGAGTAGATGGCTGAAATCATGCTTTTTAGTTGTTTTGCATCACTCACTAAGCTTTCAGTACATGCTTGTTAACTATTTGTTAAGTGAGAAAAGTTGCTGAATTAAAATGTGGAATTCTGGAAATAAATGTAGAAAGGGCACTTTGAGAAGCCTCCCTGTGTTTTTCTGTTGTGATGCTATTTTTAATTTATAGTAACTTTGTGATTTCTTAAAGTTTACTTTCATCCATTTATTTTTCTGTAACCCTTAAACTTACATTTCAGTAGGAAAGATTTTATTTTTGTTTTAGTGAAGGTAATAGATTGAAGATATTGGATTAAATGAAATAACATTAATTATCACTGTTACACATAGTTAATGATTCAAATGCCTTCTAAAATTAAACTTTTAAGTGCCTGCTTTCTAAAGTGGGCAAAGAGACAGAAATAATGAGATGATTGCTGGCGCTTTGTTTTCAGACTGGATCTTACCTAAGGATATTTTTACAAGGTTCCTGAGGTACCATATTGAAGCTCGGTTGTGATATGCTAATTTGCTAAGTATAGCATTCTTTTCTTGTGTGTGCACACTTCCCAACATGCTGATGACTATTCACGTGCACCCCTGTGTGTGTGCACATATGTATTTTTCTTAGCTTTTTATTCATTCCTTCACATGCTAGTTAGTTGTTGAATACAAGCGTTAAGAGAAATAAGAACATATCAGTTGATAAAAGTTATGTGTTGCTTTTCTTAAACAGTCTGTTTTATTTATAAGGAAATGTTTTGATTAATGATAACAACTTTAGAGGTGCTGTTTCTGGTTAGAATACCATGATTTACATAAAATATTGGATGTATAGAAAGAATCGGTTATATATTTATATATTAGCTGTAACATGTCAGTATATTTCACTAGGGTATCATAGTGATTGGTATTATTGTATAATGGTATAATATTTAGGAGGTTAATTTGGTCACTCTACTGCTGAAATCCAAATTTAAAATCAGTTTAAAAAAGTAGAATCTGGGTGATGAATGACTGCGGATTTATTATACTATTCTGTCTACTTTTGATTGTTTGAAACTTTTCATTAAAAAGATCTATAAAAGCGAATTAATGAACTCAGAAGAATGTTTTTATATCCTATATTGTTCTCGAGGTCAGATTATCATAGAGTATATAACGGATTTAGGGTTAATTTGATTCTCTTGGAGAATACTTATGTTAAACTTGGGAGACATTAAAGCTCTCTTTCATATCCAGTGTGAGGGGATTTCAGCCATTGTCTTTAAAATGTTTTCCTGTTGTCAGAATGTCTAGTTTCACTCTTATTCATCACTTATACTTGATATTTCATGACGAGGAGAAAGAGAACGTTTTGTCTTTACCCTTTAAGAGTATAGAACAGGTACCAAATTCAAATCAAAGTATACTATCTAAAAACATTACCTTTTTCCAGGTCATCTTAGTTTATTACATCTTGACTCAAGCATCCACATCATAAAAAGTGAGTAAAGAAGTACCTTTCTCGTGGATATAAACTGGTTATTAGACTAGATGGAAGATCAGGAAGCTCCCTCCTGGGCGATGTCAGTTACCAAAAACAAACAAACAAACAAACAAGAAAAAAATAATTCACTTATTAAGAGGGTTTAATCTAGAGTAGCTAGGAGTAACTTTCATTACTCACATTAAATTTGTGCTTTATGTTCCATGTGGTAAGCTACTTCTAGGACAATCTATTGCATAGAACCGTATTTCTCAAAGAATTTTTTATAAAAGCTGTGCGATGGTGTGTGCTTGCATTAAAGTAGACAAAATTATCTCCAGGGCACATTAATTGCCACAAGAAATGACCATGTTTTGATTCATTTGTGTTTTATGTATAATAGAATAAAAATTTTAGAAATTAAGTCTTTGTCATATTATTGTATTTGACCATTCCCTGCTCTTCACAGAATATCTATTAACACTTGGCACAGACTGGAAAAGTGATGTAGTATGATAGGAAGAGCAATCACCACTGCTGGTAAATATATTATTTTGTAAAGAAACCAAACAGGTGAACTCACTTGAGTTCATCTAGCAAAGGGTCAAGATCGATGTGGATTAATTTTGAATGGATTATAAAAATGGGAAAGACTATTTCATTTACATGAAAGGTTTTTGTTATCTTCTGGCAAGAGTGGGAAGGTGCAAGACACTCATCTATATATTGGATATATTCAGTGGTGAATAAGATAAAAATCTGAGTTTTCATAGTTATTTTCTGGTACAGGGAGGTAGGTAATAAATGAATTAACAAAGTCAGATCAAGATGAATGTTATGAAGAAAATACAAGTGGACGATGCAGGAGATTATTGGTTCCCAGTGCTTTCTGGGCCACCTGGATATGATTCAGATCCTTTCAGAGACTTGGCCAAGTAAAAGCTGTTTTCATAATATTTCCGCCCCCCTCTCATTCTCCCATGATTATGCAGTAGAGTTTTCCAGGGGCTACATGGCGTATGTTATCTTAACAGATTAAATACAGACCAGATATGAGAATCCAGCTGTCTTCTGTTAAGCTGGATGTTAGAGATTTGCTAAAATGTAAAACATTTCCACTCATACTGATTCATCATAAATGTTAATTCTAAATAGGTTTATTCTTTTAAAATTTACTATTTTAAAAGTCTTCATTTAAATGTGGTAAATATTGATAGATATAATACACATAAACAAAAGCTCTTTGAAATTTTTTAAAACTCTAAAGAGATTCTGAGCTCAAAATGTTTGAGAAACACTGCTAGAAGGTGGCCTTTTTACCAAAAAAAAAAAAAAAAAAAAAACCCCACAAAAAAAACCTCTCTGTGAGGGTGACCTTTAAGCTGATATTTCACACAAGAACAGCATTCTAGGCAGAAAGAGCAAGATTGCTCTGATTACCCTTCTCCAGACCACTTACATATTGTCTTCTGGACTTATAATTACTTTTGTGTTAGGTCAAGGACTATTATCTCTAAATTCCTAGTGTTAATACCTTACTAGTCATTAATAATTCTTGGCCATTTTTAATGGAATTGCTTATATACATTTCCAAACATGAAACAAACTTTTGGAAGGAGGCTTAATCTCTGCCAACTAATTTGAAATACATTTTTATTAAAAAAAATTAACAAATATTTGTTAAGATCTTTTTCCTATTCTTGTTGCATAAAAAATGTCAGATTTCTGTATATGACTTTTAGTATAATATGGTTTTGTCTTCCATACATATTCATTAATGGTAAATTTGTTTTGTAATCTTTGTTTTGGAGTTTTAATTTGGGCCTATATTAGTATTGTGAATAAAGACTGCAGTTTTTATCATTTTGCTACTATCACTTTTATCATACTATTTAGAAGAAAAAGCTATTTTAAAAGTGAATAGTAGAGAAAGATAAAAAGAAAATAGTGAGTTTAGATCAAATAAGAGTACAAGTAACAAGGTTAATTGTTAATTGTTAATGCAAACGGATGAGATTTCTACCTTTAGCAAATTATTAACTTTTCCCCCTCTGTGTGCCCGGCACTATTCCAGGCATTCTATGTGCACCAACTCATTTGCTTTTCATAATAGCCCTACAGGTGGATAGTACTATCTTCACTTTACAGGTGTAAGAAACAAAAAGGAGGTGAATCTAATCAAATTGCTCAAGGTCACACAGCTATTAGCACCAGGGTGGGGATGCAAACTTAGGCATCGCCTACACTTATAACTTCTGGGCAATGTTGCCTTTGAAAAAGAGATTGTCCAACTTATTATGAGCAAAACAAAACCTTAAAATGTTTTCAGTTTTTTTCCCCTCATCTATCATTGTTTTTTCCCTGTAAGAGTATAATTTTGTAACTTGTTATAATTTTATAATTATGATTTAAGCCTATTGGTATCTCTAGCTTGTAAGAACATTTCCAGACTCAAAGGGATGATATAGAGTTATCTGTAAAAGTTCAGCTTTTCCCCCTAAAAGCTGAAAGGGGGAAGAAGAAGTAGATGAAATAAGAAAAGCATGTAGAAGAAGAAACCAGCAGAAAGCAGTAATGGTAGTTTGTAATAGTCTAGTGTGGTGATTCTGGTTGAGTCAGTATGTGGCAGCCATATAAGCAACTAAGAACACATGTGTTGGAGGACTTGCTTTTCAGATGCCTTGGCCAGTGTAATATTAGTGAGTAGAGTGTGGGGGTCTTAATAGTAGTAACAGTATTTGGTGGAGATTAAAACCAGCAATGGGAGTGATTACAGATCTTGAAAGATATAAAATAAGGAATAAGAAGAGCTAGAAGATAAAACAGTTCTCTCAGAGATGTCAAAAAGTAACCAATAATGCCGAAATATATCCTATAGAAGGTAGACAAATTTTTCTATCATTTGGGGAAATCACCTGGATAAGTACATTTTCTTCAAGGTAAGAGAAAGTCAAAGCTCTGGCTTCATATAGCCAGGTACAATTCTGAATAAGAGAAGACTTTGTTAAATGGGTCTTTGATAAAAATAGGATGAGGATGTGGGTTCCTAGTAAACTAATGATGCTCTTGTTTGAGGAATTGTCAAATATTATATAAAGTTGTTTTGCATGTGCTTTTTAAAAATCTGTACATTCCTTATAGTAGCTCTATAGATTAAGAAACTGAATCAGAAATATGACTTTCTTAATAACATACTACTAAGTAATCAGTTTTTTTGATTGAAGTCTTGTTTTTTCAACCCCTGAGGGTTCTAATAAGCTAGAGTTTAATTGTACACCCCTTATATGGAAAAATTTAGCCAAAAACCACAAAGAGAAATAGCTAGATTTTAAATATTTTTTATATTTTAATATTTGTTGTGATTAATTTTTTAGGGGCTTTAAGAATCTAGTATGCTTCTTAGGTTATCAGATAAAGCTAAAATTATATTTAAACATGTTAATATTACAAGAGCTTACCGGTATTAGAGTATTCTTTGGAAAAATAAGCATCACACAATAACTTAAATAGTAAATTAACATATTAATACTTATTCATTCTAGTGCTACATTTATTTAGAAATTTTTATTTAAAATTTTAATTATGAAAATTTATTTTAAAAGTTAATAGATACTAGATGTCTTCTTATTTCATATTAGACTTTTCTGCTTTAAAATACCGATTGGGTTAGGTCTAATAGACTAATATTTAGTGCCCAATAAATGAGGCCCCTGTTCATATAAACCAAATATTTTGTTTATATTAAGATCTGAATAATTTATATGACATTTTTTTCTTGACAAGCTTTTAAACTTTTCAGATTCTTGCCAGGTCTCTGGTGAGCTTTAGATCACTAAGTCTGAAATTTGTTGACTGAATTAATGAATAAACCTATAGATTAGTAATTTATTGATTTTTTTTTTTTTTTTTTTTTTACAACTAGAGATTTTATTTTCACTCTTTGGAAACTATTTGAAATAATGGTAGCATTTAGATAAGTTTCACAAATCTTAACCAAAGCTGACCGCATTTACAATAATGTTTTGCACAATATTTTTAGTTGATAAAGTGTAAAAATTGCATGTTTGTCTTAGCTTTTCGGATATGAGATATTAAAAGTGGTGACAGGGCGGCTCTGTTACTGTTTTGCAGCTAGCTCTTTCAATTGATGTTGAATTGTGGCTTCCCGTGCACACAGGGTTAAGTAAAAAGGTTGCAGTCATCTAGTGAGCATTTTTCCTTTAATGTGCTCATTAGTGGTGGCAAGTCCAGGTTTCAGCACATGTCAGTAATTTACATTTCATTGCTGAGTGGCTGCCCTTGTTCAAGAGTTGTTTCTAAGCCTGATGAATATATATTGGGAATAAACAGAGTAGAAGAATTGAAAGCCAAATACCCTGCCAGGCCTTTCAGTTGGTTCTGAAGCTTCCAGTGGATCTCTGATTAGCAATGCATGAAGCAGGGTGAAAATGCAAAGATGAGGCCTACAAAAGTTGTCACAGGTAGGCTATCCCCTTAAATCCCCTTTTTGTTACCTTACCAGTTCATTTTACCCAAATTCTCCTTTCATGGCAAACTTTCTGTTAAAGTGCAAATACTCTGTTAGACCTAGGAAGTGAACAATAGAGGATCAACCTGGTTCCTTTACCCCTTCTAGCTATTAAGCCAAGTCTGATTGTTATGCAGTGAGTCCTTACAGCTCCTAGGGACCTCATTATTGTGATTGGGATCTCAGTGGTGATTCCTTCTGGGATTCAATTTTCCCTTTTTGCCTGATTGGTACCAGCTTGTTCTGGCTTTTGAAAGCTTGCGTAGATCATTAAAGGGTAATCTGTGGAGGCCGTGGTCAGTGTTGCTGGACATAGGGATAGGACTCATGTTAATGTTGTCTTTGAAATTTGGGGGTTTGGGAAAATTTAGTTTTTTTTTTTTTAATAGGAAAGCTGGATGTATTATAATGAAGCATTATTAGAACTCTGGTTTTATTCTAAGCTACTTCATGCATAGATGGAATAGCATTAGGAAACACTAGCCGAGCTGTCTTTGAAAGCTTAAAAATGTAATTCTTGATACATTTTATTTCCACGTATATGGAAATTTGGTTTTATTGCAAGAAAGTAGGTATCAGTATTGCCAGTTGTGTGTGTGTGTGAGATCTGTCATCTACCTATTTTTGTGCTGTTTTTCAAAACATTGAATTTAAGAACTTTTGTTCAGAATTCATGGTTAGAATCAAGAGTGAAAATGTGACTAAACACAGATTCAAAGACATTTAAAGATATCAGTACTCAAGTCAGATTATTATTTTATGGCAAATTCAGTTGGATGTGATTTAGCTCTTAGATCATTTAAACATGAAGGCATGTTAAGCACAGTTTATTAAGTCTTCATATTAGTTTTTTTATTAGCTAGAGTTTTATTAGAGGAGCAACGTCACTTTTGGAAATTGTTTTAGGTGTATGAGGATAAAGATCCAAATCAAGAATACCAGTTTAGTAATGTTCCGATCAGTATTTTTAGCCTTTGCAAAAATGTAACAATAAACCTACCTTCTAGATGACTACTTGAAACTATTCCTTTTGGAGGCTTGCCAGATAAAAGCCTCATGGGATTAAATTCTGGAAAATCACTTGCAAATTTGTGGGGGATATCAGTGACTTTGAATATTTAACTGTCCAAACTGTCATCTACATGTGTTCTGTCTCTGCATTGGGTAAAAAAATTAGAACTTTGTCATCCAGTTAGAATTAAAGGTGACATCTGCTTTTAATTGGTGTTTTATTTTCTTCCAAGTCAGTAAAAATTCAGTAAGACATGAATTATCAAATTTTGCAATGCTAAGCAACTTGTCAAGTGACAGTAAGCACTACCTTGAGCACTTGTACAGATGGGAAGTGTTAAAATGTTGATTAATCGTCCAGAGTTCTGATTATGGTTTTAGAAGGCTAAAGCTTCTATAACCATTGCCAGCTTTCTAGTGTCAGATAGTATTCATTTGTTAATTTTGTAGGCTTTTTTCAATTACTGGCAAATTGCCTCTTGTATAAATGAGCATTTAACTTGTTTTAGTGATACTTGGTCTGGTAGACTTAGGGTCAGGTAAGGCAATGTAGAATTCTTCTGTTTCTCAAGTCTATTATTTACTAGATACCTTAGTTAAATTCTTTTTAGTAGAAAAATTGAAAAAAAACCTTAAAGTGGGCTTTAAATGGTGTTTTCTTATACATACTCATGATGTGTTGACAAGGGAGTATCTGCTTGAATCTTGGCAAAGAAAGTCTTGTATGGGCCCCCTGTTGAAAAAGAAAATTGATTTTTTTTTTTACCATTTCCAAACCATTTTAAGATATAAAACATAAGGATAAAGAAATTAGTTCCTTCAAGAAGAGAATGTAAAAATTACTCAAGACTTCAAACATTCTTGGAAATAAAAATGACCCAAGAAAATATTCCCATTATACTGATTACATTTTACTTTTCTAGTTACTGAAAAATTCCACATGGTACTAAGTAGTCTCTTTATAGAAAGTGTCTTTAAAATTTCAACTGTAAAGTTTTATTTTTTGGTCATTGTTAATCTGAAAGTGGAGTTTCTTCTTTTCCTATTTGAATAGATCTGTATATTAGAGGTAGAATTCTGTTTTTAAAGACTTGTAGCAATATTTCTTAGATTAGTTTCTTAATATGACTAGACTTCAGTTTAATTCAGGTTTTTTTTTTCCCACTTAAGAATAGCTGATAAATGTTTTATGAAGCATTTAAAAATGGTAGCATTTTTGCTACCAGAAAATCATTGGATTATTTAATTTGATTCAGAAAGTCTGTCCTATTCAGTTATTCAGATGTTGTGTAGATTAAATCGAACTTAAAAACTAGAGAAGATGCTTATGTAAATTAACTTAGTAGTTTAACATATAGTTGATAAGAAGCATCTTAAGCCCAAGGGCCAAATTTAGCAGTGCTTATAGATTTTTAGATAATAGTTGAAAAATAGAAAACTTCAATTCTAGCTAAACTATACAAAACACATTAATAGCCATTTTGATGCCTGATAACTTCAGGGTTCATTGCCCCTGTACATTTTTCAAATTATTTGCTTCTCAATACATAAGGCTTTAATTTACCTCCTACTGACAAACCCCAAATGGCTTTTTAAGAATTTTGAAAGTGGACTACTAAAGTTCGACTGTAGCACTGGCTTTGATTGCTGACAAAATTTCCTAAGACAACCACCATTTAAAAGGATGGGAGGTTCAAGCAGCATCTTCTGGGCAAATGCTAACATATGTTTTTTTATTTTTCAGATTTAATGTTTTCTATAATATTTTTCTCTCTTTGAACCCTGTCTTAATGCCTGTTTATTAAAAAATAATTGCAGGCACAAGATTCAACCACATTTTTTTCTTTTTTTTTCTTTTTCTGTACCTACAGCACCTGGTCTTCCTAGGTGGTCTCCCATCCAAGTACTAACCAGGCTAGACCCTGCTTAGCTTCCAAGATCAAATGAGATTGGGTACATTTAGGGTGGCATGGCCGTAGCACCTTTTTTTTAAAACTGTTAATTTTTCGTTTGTATGTTCTTTTTTAATCTTGAATTTTACGTAATAAGGTTAATTTTTTTTTATTGTGGTGACATTAGTTAATGAAATCCAGTAAGTTTCAAGTGTACAATTCAACAGTAAGTCATATATTTTGCATTGTGTGTTCACTGCCCATAGTTAGTTAGATTTATTTCTGTCACCACATATTTCACCCCTTTTACCCCATCTACCTCCCTCCTTCCTCTTCCCTTCTGGTAACCACTAGTTTGTTGCCCATGTCCATGAGTCTCTGTTTGTTTATCATGTTGTTTGTTTATTACTTTTAGGTTTATATCCCCCATATAAGTGATATCGTGACTTGTATAAAGTTAAATATTTGTACCTTGGAGTACCCTAAAACAATAATTATTGCTTCTGTAAACAACTGATATTATTAGTATAATTTATGTGCTGGTGAAAAATACTGATGAATAATATATCAAGTCTGCATTCTCTTAGAGATGCCCATAGTGACTTTCATGTCATCCATTTATGCTTGCTGTGTTTTTAAAGGATAATGAACATAGCCGATACCTGTATTTTACTGGAAAAGAAGACTAAAGTCTATAGCTAACATTTGAATTGGGGTAATAATTTACTTTTTTTTTTTTGTCTTTAATACTCTCATGATCTTTTAGGAAACAGATTATGGTAGACTTGACTTGTTAATCATTTCTGTATTTTCAGCTCAGTTTGGTCACTAATACTTGACTTATTACCTATATTGCTTCACTTTGCCTAGTTGCAGGCAGTTCCTGTTTAATTTACCAAGCTTTCTTTATCATGTGATCCTGTCACTCTATTGACAATTGATTGGATCAAGGCTTAGTGTCTGACCCAAAGGCAATCATCTATAGAAGGGTCATGGACCATGGTGTGTGTGTGTGGTGGGGGGGAGTTGTGGGTGGTGGTGGGGTGCAGAGAAGGTTGTGACATTTGAATTGAAATTAACTGAAAGATAAGGAGCAGCCAGCTTGTGAAGCTATGGGATAAACCCTCTCCAGGCAGAGGGAATACCAGGTGTAAATGTTCTGAGGCAGGAATGAGATTAGCATGTTGAACGGAGAGAAAGAAGCTGGTGTGGCAGGAGAATAGTGAATGAAGAAGCAAGTGGTAGAGGGTGAGACTTGGAAGGTAGGCTCAGGGTCACTGTAAGAAGGGATTTTAATCTAAGCAGCTTTGGGGAGCCTCTGGCAGGAATTTTAAGCAGGTAGTGATATAATCTAAGTTATTGCTATAACAACAATGTATATTAGAGAGAATAACTATGTGATTAAAAGCAGTTATGATAGTAGAGGTGGAAAGATTTAAACTATGTACTAAATATAAGAAACTGTGCCCTAGAAGAATTTAAAGTCTCATGTATAGAAGACATCACTCCTTGATTTTGTCCTACTGTTCTTAGGATGCATCTTTGGGAAAACAAAGGTATCTTTTAATTTGTGCTTTGCAAATCATCCACTTTTCAGTAAACTCCACCCTTAACCTTAGAGGTATTAATCTAAATACCAAGAATCATTTCTTTTCCTGCGGTGGTTCATTTCCCTGAGTCTGGATTATTCAGTCTTGAAAAACATTTGAGTAAGACAGACTGTGGGAACCTTTGACCCTTCAAGTCCTAAGAACAGTTAGGGGATAGATGTGGATACAAGGGGAGTAAATGGTATTCCAGTTTAAGGTGACCCTCTAAATTCTGTCTCCTTTGATACCTTCCTACCCGCGTTAATTACTGATATATTTCTTTAACTTTCTGTCTGGCTAGCAGGTGATGGTTTTACCAGATAAATATGCTTAAATGAATGCTTGTGTATGGTAGACACACACACACACACACACACACACACACACACACACACACACACTCACACACTCACACACTCACTCACTCACTCACTCCAGTGGAGTTTTCCATTCCAACATCCTTTCCACCATAGATGATTCGTTTATCCTAGTTATGATTATCTTATCTTCCCTAACAATTTTTGATTTAGGGATGAATCAATGAAGGCTTAAGCCAGTTTGGGCCATTGAAAACATGAGAAGCCTTTTTTTTTTTTTTTTTTTTGGTGAATCCTAGGAAAGAAACTTTCTAATTCTTAAGGGAGATAGGAATTTTGCTCTTTACCTCCCTCCTCATGTACCTTTGGTGAATGAGAGGGCTTTGTGCTGCTGGCAGTGTGAGAATAACTAGCCTAAGAACAGAGCTGACTTACAGAATAGGCAGATCTGAGAGAATGGTAGAGAAATCCAGAATTGGGAGTTAACTTTTTGAAGAATTTCTGTCTAAAAGTGTTTGTGGGGTGTGTGCTGGGGAGAGGGGAGAGAAAAGAGAAGGGACGTATAATGGATTAGCAACATTTTGTGCTCACAAGAGAGTCAAAGACAGCCTGGTGGGGAAATGATTGCTTTTGATGGAGGAGTGTCTAGAAAACTCTTATGAAGAAGGTGATATTGGAATTAGGCCTTTAAGATAGGAAGAATTTAGGTAGCGAAGATGATAGGGGAGAAGAATGGAGATTCAAAAAGGGAAAGGACATTTCAGGAAGGGGATTAATTTTCTTGGCTCTATCTTCGAAGTAAATTTAGAATCTGCCCTATTCTTGCCACTACCAGTGCTACCATTTATCCCAGTCACCAACATCTCTAATTGGCATCATCATGTTAGTTTCTTAGTTGGTCTCCAAGCTTCCATCCTTATTTTCCTCCAGTGTATTCTCAAAACCCAGTTAGAGTGATTCACCAAACTTGTAAATCAGATGTCAGCATCTCTTTGCTAAAAGCCAAACAACAAAATACCTTTAATAACTTCTCATTTCATTCATGTTAAGAGCCAAAGTCCTTAAAGGACTTCCTCCTCCCTGCCCCCTTGGCACCCCCACCCCATTCTGACTTAATTATTTTATTCTTTATTGTGTTTTAGCTCTTCCTTGAGATAAGGTATGCTTACAACCTCAGAACCTTTTCACTTGCTAGTTTCTTTGCCTAGAACACTATATCTCCGTATACTTTCTTAGGTCATTATTCATAGTCATTTTCTCAAAGATGCTTACTGGGAATATCCTAATTAAAATTTCAAGTTACTAGTCTTCACAACCTCACACTCTCAATTCCCATTTCCTAATATATTTTTCTCTAAAGTACTTATTGCTGCTTGATATATATATATTTTGTTTTTTTCTCCCACTGGAATGTAACCTATACAACTACAGGAGTTTTTCTTTTGATTATTACTATTTTCTTAGTGCCTAGAACAGTTTCTGGCTCACATATATTTACTTAATGAGCAAATAAATGAATAAGCGATGAATTGTCAAGCTTTATTTGGGTTATTCAGGGACAGATTTGATACCCTAAATTCTCTCTTAAATAAGCAGACATTTACAAATATAGAAATCACTTCTAAGTCATCTCTGTAAGATGGCCGTTCAGCTGTTGCTCAGCTTCTGACTAGAATTTTAAACCTTTTTATCGCATAGGCCAGCTTTTGGCAAGCATTTTCTGTAAAGGGCCAGATAATAAACGTTTTAGACTTTTCAGGCTATAGTGTCACAACTATTTAACTCAGTTGTGATTACATAACACTACAGTTGTAGTGTGAAAACAGCCCTAGACTATAAGTAAATGAATGAGCATGGTTGTGTTCCAGTAAAACTTTATTTAAGGACACTAAAATTAGAACTTATATAATTTTTAACATGTTTTGAACTCTTGCCACCCGCCCCCCCCCCCAAGCTATTTAAAATGTCTCTTTAAGTTGGAGAGAAATTAACCACTCTATGGGCTGAGTAAGGTGTTTTATTTAAATTTTTTTTCAAAAAATTTTTATTTATAATTTCTTTTAGGCGAAGTAAACCTCGGTTGACCTCACAGATTGCAAGGACCTTGTCAGCTTACACTCCCTTATTTTTTTAAAATTTATTTTCATTTATTTTTTACGCCTACAGCACCTGGTCTTCCTAGGTGGTCTCCCATCCAAGTACTAACCAGGCCTGATAGCTTCCGAGATCAGACAGGGTTGGGCTTGTTCAGGGTGGCATGGCCATAGACTTGGGTATGGTGTTTTAAACAGCTACATGTCTATACAGATATATTTAGTCTAATATACATTTCACTATCTCGTTTATAAAGATACATGTAGTTGTGGTCAGCCACTAAAAGACTTTGGATGATGTGAATAGAAAAGCACATGGTACAGTTATTTCTGCTAATGGATGGTAGTTTATAGTAATATGGAAATAAAAAATAGGGATAACATATGAGTAATTTGAGAATGTGTTGTACAATTTAAATGTATAGGGGCTAGTAGTTATTTTCACTAACAGATTTATGTTCTCTAGTGCATGTTAATTGAGAATGTGGACAATCAATTCAGAATGCTGTGGAGGAATTATTTTCATAATTTAAAATTTTCTGTGGATAATGGAGAATCGCATTGATAAAATGTATGTAAAAGATAGTAACTTATGTCTACATTAATGTTAGATTAGATTTATAAAATTTCTGCGTTTTCCCAAAGATATTTGATTTATGCCCCAAAAGAGACAAGGGATTAACTTGCCACCCCCAACTATCAGTGGTACAGGATATGCCAGCCTAATAGATGTAGAGTTGAAGTACAAAGAGATTTAAAAATAAGCCTATTTTCCATGGATGTTTAATAAATTAATCTGTTGATTGATAATGTTTAAATTTATGGATTTAGGTATTATTCTTTGTGATGAAAAAATTCGAGACATGTAAACATGTAAGACAGAATCTGAATTATGTCTTTTTGTACTGAGATTAGAACAGAAAGGAGCTCTTAGAAATAAAAGTCAGATGGGGTATGTGAAATAAATGCTAGAAAAGGTTTTTAGGCAGATACAGGGATTAGTTAACTAATTTCAGTTAATTTTCATGAAGCTTATCATAAGGTGAGGATAGTGTATTGTATGTAAGCAATCTCTGGGTGACTTGTGATATCATCCCAAGTTGTAATAGAGACAAATTATTTTAAATAACTTTTTTCTATTTTATTTAGAAATTTATAGATGAGTCACTTTTAGTCATTTTGCAGATATATCTTAACCAGCAATGATTGTAGCTTTTTATTATTTTTCGATGCTATAAAGTTCTTAATTTAAACCCGTAAAATTATACCTTTTCAGCCTAAATTCATTTCTGTGCTGTCCTCTCATTAAAAACAAAGCAAACAAACAAAAAAAAGCAAACCAACCCTGAAATCAATTTACATGTTAGTTTGGAAATTCTTTGCTAGATTGGACACCCATATTGGAAAAGGACTGAATCTCTTTAGGGCTTTATTATAGGTAACCTAAAGAAGATAGAAGAATGTATTTTGAATTAGTTGCATTTCATGAGGTATTGGCCCTTATTTCTAGGTAGGTCTTAACTAGAGTCTAGTCTCCTCTTAAGATAGTTGAAAATTGCTGGTGGCTGATCAATATTGTATCATTAGAGCACCGTTTTCTGATTAGTATGGTGGGTGGGCCTTAGTGTACTATAAACATACCTCTGCATGTCATCCCAAATCATAGATTTCATCTTTGATGGCTGTTTTGTGTTCTATTCAACTTCGAATGTGAATATTGAAGCTCAAAAGTCAAAAAGTGTTTCGGAGTTTATTTGTAATTAAATAATACTATTAAATCAGAGGCGAAGTCTTCAGTCAAGTAGAGTAACTGCAGTGTCAAAATTGAGCTTTAAAAACTGAAATATGTTCTAAACCGTAGAGATTTTATAGCATGAGCAATAGTACTCCAAAACACCTTTTTTTTGTTTGTTTGTTTTGGAGGTGTATGTTTAAGGTAATAATATGAGTAACCTATTTAAAATCTATCAGAAGTACTTCGCAGCACATGACAGTAGTGATTATATAGGTAAACGTGATATTATAAGCTTTTTAAGATTTCAAGTGCAGAGTGATTTATCACAAGAAATTATTATTGGTTTTGGTGTCTGCTTAGCTGGAGACATTTTCAGGTCTATGTGATAATGTCTCATAGAAATCTCACCCGGGTTGTCCTGCTAACAAGTCACTTATGTGCAAAATGAAACTTATCCTTGTAATCAAATCTACTTTTTGGTTTCTTGTTTCACTGTAGTTTTCTGGTTTGCAAACCTGACAGTCATCTTTGACTACAGCCTTCCCTTGCACTTGCTAATTTAGTCATTCTCCCTAAATCCATTGGCAGGTCTGCTATTAGTATTGCTGCATCTTTTCCCCCCAACTTTTCTCTCTACTAAATTCCCACTGCTGCTATATTTGTTCCTCACTTATTCCCTTGAGGGAGACCACTGATCTCCCTCTCAGTCTTTCCTTGGAGACATCAGCACTGCTGCGGGACCGAGTCGCAGAGTGGTTAAGTAACTTGTCCAAGGCCAACCAGGTAGTTTATGGTAGAATTGGAGTTCGAGCAGGTTCCGCAGTCCCTACTGTTAAACATTACACTGTACCACTTTTAATTACTGCCTTTCTTATATATAAGGATATAAATAAAAACCCTGCCTGACAGTTATTCTGTATTATTCAAGTGGCAGGAGAGGCAAGGCGGGTATAGGTGTTAGTCATAACTTCAGAACTTCAAAAGGTTATGTAAGGGTGGTGATAGCATACATTTGAAGGGAGTCACACTGGCTGATAAAATATTTCAAGGATATTGTTTTGCTGGGATTTACGCTTACTGGTAGTTGATAAAAATGAAGCTTAGTCTGTTATATATGATGTTTTTTCCCTCATCAGTTACAAGGCTTGACTTCAACAAAGAGAAGATTGCATCCTCAAGTCTCATTTATCTTGAAGGTTAGGGAGGCCCGGTTGGCTTTTCTGTGAGAGATGGAAACATCAGGCGATCTGAGCATGTTAAAATTGTACCGGTATTTAATATGAACTGAAGGGAGAAATTCTCTGATGCAAAGGGGAAAGAAATTTTATTTGGAGAATCCCTTTGTCTTTTATTATTTATGCAGCTGATGATGAAAACATTGACATTTCACGTATGTGGGAATCATTCTAATAAACTCGAGTTGGCTAACAAAGTTTCCACCCATGTACGCTTTATTCCAGTCACCATTATCAGTTTCCTAGAGTACTCTATATTTGTTCTGTCACAGCACCCATGCTTTATTGTAATTTCAGTTGCACCCTTTATCGTGTCTTTCTAGTTCGTTTGTCCATCGTTGTGTCCCTAGACTTAAGACAGTACCTGACACTGAATGGGTACTTGGCAGGCATTTGTAGTATGACTTTAAGTGTTAAGTAGGAGACTGAAGATGGATACACTTGAGAACTGGTTGTTGTAGGGCTTAAGAGAAAGACAGGAGACCGTTTTGGATGAGCAGTGGTTGTGTATAGCCTTATCATCATCCTTTGATGAGCACAGAATGTTTTACAGACCAGTGAGAGGTGTTTTCCTGTATACTTAGATATTTGTTTTCCCATGCTACTTTTTCAAA
Source organism: Eonycteris spelaea (assembly GCA_003508835.1). Taxonomy (NCBI): domain Eukaryota; kingdom Metazoa; phylum Chordata; class Mammalia; order Chiroptera; family Pteropodidae; genus Eonycteris; species Eonycteris spelaea. The sequence goes on from PUFA01000047.1 coordinate 11,503,805, forward strand.
TCCTAGTTGTCTTTTTTCCCCTGACTGTAGCCCTTTTTATGAAGCCTCCCTTGATTCCCCTTGACTCTGTTTATAGTAAATGCCTGATTTTTCACCTTTTTAAAGTATATTTACTACTCCCTTCTATGTATTGTTTTTATTGCTTGGTAGGTATTGTTTGTTCTACTAGATGATAAACTTCTTGTGTACAGAAAGCAGGTCTGCCCAGAGCAGCATGCTCTGAGTCAGATGGGATGCTGGTGTCATAGGTGTGTCCTGGGACTGTGCAGGGCAAACCTGGTGTATGACCATTTTCCAGTAGTCAGCACATATTCTTTGACTTGTTGAATAAGGACGGCGACTTGAACCTGTTTGCAACCATGTAGGATGGATATGAGAAGGCAGCAGAGTCACAGACTAAAATCACTAGTTTGGGTCTTAGTCTTATTTCTGTCATTTTACCTATTCAGTGACTGTGGGGAATTAATTTCATCTCTCAGATCCTAATTTTACTTGAATGTTAAGTAGAGATGATTATTTATGTCTTGCTGTTCTTTAGCCCTATTTTTTTCCTGAGGAGAAAATGATATTAAAAAACCTTTAAAACTGTGAAATATTATACAATGTAAGGTATTACTGTGTAATTCTAGAATAAATTGAAGACTTTCTAACTTTGTAAGAAACCTACAATCCAATGACTGAAATGTTTGTATATAAAATGATTTTTAGGATAAAGTAAGCCTTAATATAATGCCTTGTAAACAGTGCTAAATAAGTAAGTAAATACTATTGTTATTGTTAGTATTATTGCATTTCTTGTTCTTTTACTCCCTTCAAACTTAAAAAAAATTTTTTCTACGTAGAGATAAATTTATCTCTGCTTGGGTCATTCTATTACATCTTATTGTCACTTTTACTTCACTGCATCCTTGTTAATAACCAAAATAAGGGTGAAAGTGGCAGCTTGGCAGGATAAACTCGTGCTGAGTGGTGGAAGAATTACTCAGTTGCTCAGGCAATTAATTGGAAATCGTGATCTCTGCTTTTTTAGCATTCCATTCAGTATTTGAAATAAGCTTTATAATGTAGGTTATACTAGAGCACAGCAATTAAATGTGCTAACAAAAAAGAACATCTCAACTGTAGGTAGAGCATGCTTTATTCAAACCATATGACTCTTATTTCCATCCAACAGCGGTATCGAAAATTTGATGTTTTCCAGAGAGCAGTAAATTAAGGAGTGTGGAAGGACTTCTACTTGTAGTAAATTTTAAAGAAATTCATAAATATTTTCAAAAGAAACAAATACATAATTCAGATAATATCCCAGACCAATTTAAAAAGTTTAAAAATTAAATTTAGTATCTACTATTTGGACTAAATGAAAGATCTCTAGCCTTTCACCAGCCTTTACCAACTTGCTGTTCTCATTCACCACCAGCAATAAATATTAATGAACTGTGAGGAATGAACAGGAAGGTGAGTCATGAGGCATTTACATTAATATCCCCTCATGCTAATTGAAGTATTATTAAATCTTAAATTTTTTTACTTACGCTGTAAAATTGCTCATCTAATTTCATAGTTGTTGTAAGGTATATTCCAAAACTGGACTGGAAAAATATTAGCTTGCAATCTAAAAGTACCAATTAATTTTAGTATTCATGAAACAATAAAAATAATTGGATCAGGGAGAAATGAAAGCAACTCCTTTTTAATATCCACAATTGTAGGGATATAAAAAAAAGTATTTTGTGTAAAGTACAAAAGAAGGCAATTACAACTTCATCAATAAATAATTCTTGTGACTAGTTTATATAAGGAGACTTTTAGCAACATATACCAAATTTAAGTGTGAAGCTTCTTACCTGATCCTCTTAAAAGATACATCTAAAAGAAAAACTTTAAAGTTTGTACCTGCATATTTAATCAAAGCATTATTATAATATAAAGGAAAAATAAGCTTCTTGAAAATGCCAGGTAGCTAAATGATAAATGTAACAAGTTCATCTAAGGAATTTTAGTGTCATTGAACTGATTATCTTGCTAAAGTATTTTTTAAAAAATGTTCTAATATTAAGACTAGAATTTCTTTAGAGAAGAGAGGCTAAAATTCATCCTGAAGCTTGACTTTTTAGTTAACTTAAATTTTTAAAATGTTATTACTAAAGAAGTTAATCGAATTCATTTTCTCTGGATATCTTCTATATTGCTTTTCTTTGATTCTTGCCAGACAACCTAAGATATTACATGATAAGGGAAATCAGTGGAACTAATCATAGAAACCTCTTTTGTTTTCTTATATAACACCTCCAGGCACTGGAAAGACAGAATACTTTATTTGCGTTCTTAAACATTAGGAACTTAGAATGAGTCTTTTGTAGATGTTCCTGCATCTACATTTCCCAAAGAAAAAAAACCAGTTAACTCGGTTTGTGTTAAGTCTTCTCTTTAGTATCCTAATCTGCACAAAAACTGTAGAATGTTGAAGCTTAGCTTAGCCTATCTTCTTTGCAATCAATTTTAAATTGAGCTAGATCTGGAAATAGATATTAGTGTTGATTACAGGGAAATAGAGAAATCAGACATGCACAAGAGAAATGACAAACACTAACAAACCTTAATCTTAGTCTTCTAAAACAGAACATTTCTAAAATTAATATAAAATATAGTAACTAGAGTTAAAAAAATTTTTCTCCCCATAAGTTTGAAAAGCTTACCCAGAAGTGCAAGGATATTCAGAAATTTATAGTTTAAATATTTTTATTAATATGTATCCCAAACCTTTTCTTTATCCTGAGTATCTCAGAAACCCAAAACATTTAATAAATTTGACAATTTTCTGAATTGATAATACCTGAAAAATGGAAATGGAAGTCATCTCACTGTCAAATACTCGAAATAGAAAGCGTTCTGTTGCTGTAATGTTCACTACCTATGCATGAAATAAGGTTTTATATTTAACTATATTTCTTAACTAGAAAACCTGACTTCTGCCAATTGTTACAGCAAGGAAAGTTACCACTACTCTATTTCCCTAGCTAAATGTTGTACATGGCTGTCATCTGGAAGTGATAACATTACTTGAGTGTATTGTGCCAAGTAGACACTGAATATAAAATATACATTAGACTGAATGAAATCCAGATACTGGTAATATTGAAAGAGAGATAGATTCCTTTGGTTAAACTGAGTCACAACAGGCCATAAGCTAAACATAGTTTGTAAGTGTCATTAGATTTCAGTGGATTTTGCAATTGGCATCTCAAATAAATTAAGAAACTGTGTTGGTTTATAAGTTTGTTTATAATTTTAAAATAGAACCTTTGTACTCCCTCTACTACTCATCCCCCATAACAGTCAGATTTCGTAGTGTTCTTATCCTATTGAGTCACATAAATTGGTTTCTTAATTTACAGTTAAGGACTCTGAGTTGACTAGCTCTTAAAGACATGACTCCTATAAATGTGTGGGGAGTTGGAGGCCGATCGTACCTTCTTCTGTTGTTCTGTACTTTTATTGGTGCCTCATAGTCAGTGTTGGGAAAAATGAATTAGGATTCAAACTCCAGTCTTTCATAATCATTGCCCTGTCACACTGCACAGCTTGGGGCCTCCAGTAGCATGCCGAATAGTAGAGATGGAAGGGCTCACCCATACTTCACTCAATCTGGGGGTAAAGATCCGGCCGACTGGTTTTTACCCATTACCACAAAAACTACACTAGGAATGTTTCTATGATATGTACGCTCAAATATTCTCCTTGTCTTTTATTTGTAATGATTATTTTAAGAAGTACACTGAGTGCAGGTTAAAACCAACCACCAAAATAGGTTTCAACGAGTATTTCAGAAAGCTGGAAGGAGGAGTCTTCCCTCTTTTACAAGTGCCAGCATGCCTAGAATTCCTTCCTGGCACTAAACAGAGTTGTTTGTTTTTTAACAACAACAAAAAATTGGCTGAGTAATATTGCAAAGAAGTACCAGAAGAGGCGCCATTAGAAACAAAACTATTTACATGAAATAAGATATCTGTTTGCAGGTTGGGTTTGCCACATTTACAGCAGTGTAATACATTGTGACCAAAAGCATAACAAAATATAGCTTCTGTCTCAATACTTTGTGAGTGTGGTTTGTCACAGGTGAGGGAAGTTGAGGCAGTGAGAGGGAGAGGAGTTAAGTGGGAGGAAGATCAGTTTTTTATATTGATTTCTGGTTTCCTCATGGATCAGACAGCAATCCAGTGTTTTATACAGCCCTCTTCCACTGCTGGTACAGGTGGCCTGAGGGACTGGTTTTTGTTGCTCAGAGGATGCAGTCCCAGCTCTGCTGTGATTTCAGCAGAGCCTATGGCATTGGGAAGATCCTTTTCTTTGTAAATATTAGTAGACAGGAATTCCTGATCAACTGTTCTGTTACCATCCTCATGAATCTTCTTGGGCCTCATACAAAGAGCAAAATTTGAGTGTTTTGGAAGTAGTGATACTGCAGAGGCTGGATCTTGCCCTTCCCTGGCTGTCCATGTTCAAGCTAGTGAAGGTGATGTTTTTGTATTTTACAGTTTCCATTTTAACCAATAGTGGCAGTAGTTACCATTTCACTATGCCTCACTGTGTACAAAAGAACGGTCCACCGAAGCATCCCAGACAAACATGAGAATGTACTTCTTTCTTTCTTTTTTTTTTTAAAGCCGAAAAAGCCCTTGAAGAGGTTAGCAAACTGGTCTGAGACACATCTCACTGGCTGTAGGTACCGTTGCAGCTGCTACTGGTCCAGGCAGTGTTGGTTTCACTCCTGCGACATGGTGGTGTTGAAATTGTTTTCAAAATTTTTATTGTAAGATAAAAGGCAGGTACAGAAAAACTATACAAAACAAATGTGTAGTTTACTTAACGTGAATAATCTTGTAATCATTATGTAAGTCCAGACATGAGACATTTGCCCTGAATCCTAAGCCTGTTCATGTGACCCATCTCAAACCTAAACTCTGATCTCTCCCTCTACTTGTTGTTTTGACTTTTATAGTAATCATTTTCTTGCATTTTAAAATAATTTTATTCAAATGTGTATCCCTAGACACTATGATTTATCTTGCCCACTTATTTTCAACTTTGGTATGTCTTCTAATTTTCTCTTAATCTATAGGTTCTCCTTGAATACCTTCCTTTTCCTCACAGTTTATCTGTTGAAGAACCTTGGGCCTTTGACCTACACAGGTTCTCTGTCCTGACTAGCTGGATAATCATGGTGCAATTCAGTGTTTTTCCTCCATTCTTGGCATTTCCTACAAATTGGCATCTGGATTCAGAGATGGGACCAGACTCAGGTTTTGATCGCTTGGACCAAGACTGTATGTAGGAGGCACATGTCTTATTAGCACTTGTAAGATCTAAGCAGCCTTTGATGCTTACCACCTATATCTAGTACTTCATAGGGTTGTAAAATAGTGCTATTTTAATTCTGAAACCTTTTTTATTTATTATTTGGAATATGTTTATAAAGAGGCCCTTCCCTGAATTGTTTGGTTACTTAGTGGTATAATTCATATGGGAAAAGCAAGATAAATGCATAATTGTTTACCTTTATTAACTAGCTTTTGAGGTAATAAACTGGTTCCTTAGTCTCAAAGTTAGCCAGTTCTTTTTAAAAGTATATCATTTATAAAGTCTTAGATTTAAACCTATTTAAACCTATTTTGTAAGTTTAAATCTGTTGAGATTGTTAGTGAAGCTCACGTTGTCCCTCTTTAGCCAATGGAGCCTAAGTTGGCTAATGGTCTTTTTGACTTGACCCTCATAATCTTTTATAGCTTCCTTGCTCTCTGGTCTGACAAGATATTCTAGGCTCATGTTTTATACTTCCTGCTTCGAGTCTTTAATCAGCTATTTTTTCAAGATACATTGGTTTCTTTTAATTGTATTTAAAGACCACAGTCAGGGTGCCAGGCATGGCCATTGCTACCGATGGTCATTGTTTGTTGGCCTTTTTAATTTATGGGGCTAGGAAATAAAATATGTGTATAAACAGTTTTTAACATGTTTTATGTTACATGTTTATTACATGTAATATATGTGTTATATTAATTATGTTCTATTAATAGAATATGTACTATGTTAATATAGTAAATATTTGTGTATTTAGATATAATGCTAATCCCAACCCCAGATAAGATATGTAATACAAATTTAGCATATAATATAGATTTATATAATAAACTACTGTGTTAATAAAAATATATAACACTTTTCTAATATAGTATGCATACACATGATTTAAAAGTATTATTAAATATTTTATGTGAGATAAAATACCTCCTGTGTTCATAGTGATACTTTCAATGAAAAGTCAGGATCACAGAACTTTTACTTAACCTCATCTTTGTTACCTCTGTATCTTCATTTTTCAATAGTTAGAATTCTGACTCTCAGGGATAGAAAACAGTGCTAAAATTAGAATACCTCATAACTGCTTGTCTTAAGAGCACACACAGCAATTTCACAATAACAATATTAATACCAGTATGATTACTGAAAACATAAATTTTTACATGTTATTTCCCTATTCTTTCCTCACTTTTAAAAACAGTTGTACTATACCTATATTGTCAGGAAAGATAGCTATTATATACTACACCCTTTCCTTAGGTTTTATTTATTAGTTCTGCAAGTAACTACAGATCCTTTACGTTAATCCTCTTTAGTCATTTTGGTTTCCCGAAGCTCATTCTCTAGTACAGGAGCGGACAGACTTTTCCTGTAAAGGGCTGGATAGCAAACATTTTTGGCCTTGTTAGCCATAAAGTCTCTCAGAAGTACGCAATCTTATCTTGGTAGTGAGAAAGCAACATGTAAGCTAATAAGCATGGCTGTCTTCCAATAAAATTGACTTTGTTTTATATAATTTTCACATCATGATATACAATTCTTAACATTTTTTCCTAAACAATTAAAAGTGTAAAATCCATTCTTAAATTGCGGACTGTACAGAAACAAGTAGCAGGCTGGATTTGTCCCACAGACTGGTTTGCAAACCCATTCTATTTGATTTTTCAGAAAGAGTTCATGAGTTCTTGCTTGTTGTTACATTTTCGCTGTCCTTTATACTTGAAAGTCAGTTTTGTTTGATTTAAAATCTTGGCTCATACTTCTTTTTTTGAATGTCTTATGCAGTGGAGTACCTTAGTTCATCTTTTTTTGGCATGAATTATTGCTCTCAATTTAATTCCCCTTTTGTATAAGTCACATTTCTTTTTTTTCGCCCCTTTTCTTAAGTAATATTGCTAGGATATATCATAGCATTGGTCATTCTGGTTTGAATTTCTCAGGTATGCTGTAGTATGCTCTTTGATATGTTTTAATTTTAAGGAATTTTTTTTGGTAGTGGAAATATATTTTAATAATAGCTCAGCAATATACCAGTTCTATACAGACAAAAGAAGATATAAGCACAGTATAATAATCTTTCATTTGCTTTTTCAAGTAATTTTAAAGAAAATATTTTAATCCTGTTCAGCATTGTGACTTGGGGACATTTTTTTCCATGATAAAAATATAATTTTGATAGCCCAACCTTGATAATTTATAACGAAGGGAATAAAGAAAGCCCATATAGTTCAATAATGAATGCTTCCCTCTCTTTGAATCAAATACTATTATAACGAGTGTAAGAAATTGATGAAATGTGTATCAAAATGTTCATAAAAAATACATTTCTGTTTCTTATCATTTTTACCTTGTAGATATTTTCTAAATGGTTATTTTAAATGCACAGAAATAACTATCTACATGCAACTCTGGAGAGATTTAAAACTCAACTGAAGTAAAAATGCCTGAATTCTAGAGTTGATCAACTTAGGGTAAGGGTAAATGTCAGAAATCTTTTAATTGTATGCAGACTGCTCAAGGGTTTGAAGATAAGTTGCATAAGCCAAAGTTACCAAGAAATAAAATCTTTTATGAATTTTATTTAAGTCCACAATCCTAGAAAAAAAGATAGCAGAACTGTATAGAAAATCTGCACTTACATTTTTCCAAAGGAAGTCATATCACCTGCAATAGTAGCTTTCCCAACTGTTGAACCCTAAAGTTGCTCAGGATTCCTTGGAAATAGAGCCTCAGTGCAGACTCTGATCTCCTTGTTGGTTTGTATGAAGGGGAAATGATCAGTAGTTGCAGAATTATGGGATGATTTCCATTTTGTCAGCCTGTATACTCCGTGAATGCCATGAAAACTTTTATGTCCCAAATCTCTTAAGACTTTAAGCTATGGTCGTTCCACAAATATGAGATGGGGTAAAAAGCATATTCTAGCATCATACCTTTTCCATGCTTTTGTCCATTTGCCAGCCTCAGTTACATTCGACTAACTGATAAATAAATTCTATCTTTCTATAGAGAAAAATAACTGCCTTCATCAAAATCATAACAGATCTGTCTTCCTTGGATGTTGAGACAGCCAAGTATAATCATGGGATAAATTAAAAAAAAGAGAATAAATATCCAGGGTAAACATACCTCACAACCGAGTTTCAGAATGCAGTTTTTATCACTCTTTTATAAAGAATAATGCTTTTTCCTCATTAGCCTTCTACTCTCCTACCACTTAGCCTGCCATTCACTTGAAAGAACAGACACCCGTTCTCTTGAGTCTTTTTCATACTTTAAGTTATGAGGCGAGGTTTAATATGACCTGAAGCCAAGTTACCACTGTTTCAAAACTAGGTGAAAAGTGATGATGGTTGTTTGTGTACTGGTGCAGATGTGACATTTCACACCCACTGGTGCTACTGCTATTGAATTTCTCAGATTACCTCATAGCGCTGCTTCCTGGAACAAGGTAAATCATCCAATATTTAATTACGAAAAGGCGTATGCCCAAACTTGATCAGGAGTTCTAAGAAAGATAAAGCAAAACAAAACAACCTCCTTGGAACTTTTCTTATCTTTCTGTACTAAGCTAATTATGGATAGGGTAAAAAATGCAGTATGCTTATTAAAATCAGGCTGCGTCCTTAAAGCCAGTACTTATTAAATGTTAGCATGTCAAAAGGGGGAAAATACATTTTAAAACAGTATACTGGAAATTCCTAAAAACAGTCTGTGGCAAATAGTGCTTCTTAAACGGTATAAAATGACCCAAAATGTATTAGAGTCACAACCTTGTCTTTAAATAAAATGAGTAAATACATAGCAAAATTTTATTTTCACCAAGTTCATTCTCCTTCGTTAGAGCACAGATAATTCCTGGCTTAGGACTTCAATTTAAACAACAAACTTGCACAATGCTATTCCTCAATGTAGCTGTAGAAAAATTTAATTGAAGGAAGCACGGTGATTGAGGTTACGTAAAACTGTGGCGAATATGTACCTTCCCATAACAACTATAATTTAGTCCACAGGAGTGACACATCCTCTACCCAAAGTCTAATAGTAAATGTGGATGGAATGGGAAAGCTGGTAATCTGGGTGTTTTATCTTGCTTTTTTATATGTATATATATATATATATATATATAGGATGGGTACTGCATTCTTTAGATTACCCACAGTAAACATTCTTTAGAAACAAAATTCTACTTGATGTTTTGACAGACCCATCCTATATTCCTTAGGTAATTTATATAAGTATTAATATTTATATTACTAATCATTGAACTGCTCTAGCTAAATCAACTATGCTTACCTAAAAAGGAGCGTTTTAAAATCAAAGGAAGAAAATAATGTTCCAAATGAATGGCATTGGGCAAAATACATATAACAAACACCACATTTAGACAGAGTATCAGGCGCCCGTTAGTTTTTTTATATGGATAAAATGCTTGAGAAAGATCTTGAGAATATCATTCCTCCTCCTAAATTTCTAGCTTCTACATCATGTCAGATATTATAATTAGTATAAAGGACATGCTTTTTGGAAAAGTAAAAATCCATGTGCAAAGTAAAATAGCAAAATCTATAGTGACTTTCTGTGGAAGGCTCTCTCCTCTGGTGGTAATGCCTTTAGTATGTATCGAGGAGAGTCTAACTTGAAAGGGTATTTTGATACAGTAGCAATTCTTTCACATACTCTTACTAAATATTATAAAATTCCAAAAATACATAAATATTTGTTGCACCAGTTTGGGGCTGACCTATGAGGTAGTGGTTACTATTTCAGCAGTGAAACATTGTATCTCCAAAGTTTTGCCATCTAAAGAAGAGCAAAGGCTAGAAATGTTCATATTTCCCTCATAGACCTATCATCTGAATTTTGGACCCATTGTCAATGGGGGAGAGAATATGTTTTGTACCTTCTTTTTAGTCATGAATGTTTACTCTCAAAACAGAAGACTAGAATTACAGGTTTCCCCCACTAACCCTCCTCTTGCTCCCACAAACCACCACCACCTCTGGAAATTTTTGTCCTTTACATTGCTTGCAAAATGCCAGGACAGTTTAAAATTACTAAACAACCAATGTAGAAAAGAATGGGAAATAAAGGAAACTCTTATTTCCTTAACAACAACAACAAAAAGGCTTGTCATCTATACATCGTGAATGCATGCCTTGGTGAGGGCTTTAGAGAGATGGCAAACTACCTCTAAAGCGAAGTTTGTGATGAAGTGTCTACAAATTACAAGAGAGGAGGATATCGGGTATGGGAGACAGGTAGAATAAAATTAAAAGTAATCTGCTTAGGAGTGTATGTTTAAAGATAGCTACTATACCTCACCTATCCTTTAGTCTAATCTTGAATAACTGCCATGTTCATGCAAAATAAAATTTCTACTTTATAGGAGGAGGAGCAGTCTGTTAGGAAAAGCATATTCTTAGACATCTTTCTCATAAGTGCTATTTTACTTGGTAAGTCTTGGTTACATCACTATATGCTATTTCAACCTCCTTATCACTGGGACAGGTATTTGTGAACTCTTCCCTACTATAAGCATTAGTTAAGTATCTACAGATGCCAGTCATGCCTTTGGAATATCAAAGCTGTGATATTTTTTGGTCACCACCTTGACAATGTGCAGTTTGGGCAGCAGGTTGCAATTAGCCATGTCATTTCATTACCATCTGGAAATTTACATGTGGAAAACCAATAGTATTTCCCATACTGTTCTCAGCAATTTCATCAGGGAGGGGAGAATTAAGATATTTATACAGTTTCTGTAGTGTTTTCAAGAGGTCCTTCTCTGATGTTTCGTTAGCCTCTGGTCTTGAATTCTTAATGTATGCAAAAAATGTGGCAAAGGTGTCCATTCCAGCATTATTCAATTCTGGGTATTTTGATGAAAACTTTAAGTACTTGGGAGGGCATAAGGCTTCTTCAAGAAATTCTTCAGTCTTATTTACATCTGTTTTGACCTCATTGTTGTAAGTTATAAATAGTGAGTGGGTCCCAGTAGTCAAGTTCTACAGGTCTACAGGCTTTCTTTTCAGGTCCATGGTTGCAACACTAAATACAACTTCTTCGAGCTGAAGAATCCTGAAGAGTGCCTGGGAAAAGGGGCAGTTCCCTAGGCTTTTACCATCACTGCCAGCCTTGACGAAGAGCTGTTTGTTTTCCTCTTTCAGCCACTTGGGCTGCATGGACAATGCCATGGCTGGCTCGGCTGGGCTCTGTGGACAGGGGTTATGGTGCCTGCTTCTGCTCTGGGGATGCTCTGGTGTGGGTCCCCACAGCACTGCGCCTCCCTGGATAGTCCTGGATTGGAGCTCGGAGCTTGCATTGGCTTCTCAGCACCACCTCCTCAGCACAGCCCCATGCCTTGCATCTGACCAGGAAGTTTTCTTGAATTGTGGGTCTTACTATTTTTCTTCAGATTCCTCTTATATATATGTTGGATGGTCTTTGCCTTGCATCTTTTAAAAATTTCATTTTTTTGATATTTAAAAAAATTTAAAGTTTTTTCCTTTTTCTGTTTCTTGCGAGACATTATCTGTTTTCTCTATTCACTCTTATTTTAGTATCTCTAGTTTCATCTTTATTTTGGAAATGATTTTCTTTTCCATTTTTAATTCTATCCTGAAGTCTGTCATCTCATTTCTAAGCATTTCTAATTCTGATTTATGTTATTTTATGTTTTCTATCATTTAAAAATGTCTTTCAGCTCGTTTTGAAACAGGTAACAGTTGTGATTTGTTGTATTAGTGTGTCTTCTCTTGTGCTTTTTCCCACCCTTCATGGATGTTATTCTAGTAATTTTCTTCTCAAAAAACATTGTATGGGATTTTACCTTGATACCTTAGTTTTATGTATGAAATCAGTTTTCTACTGTACTGCTTTTAAAGGTATATTATTTTAAAATCAGTGGTACATGTCCAAGAAGTTAAAATACTTGACTAGAGAAAGCAAGAAAAGATTTCTTCTGAGGTCTTGAAAAGATGAATTAACCTTGTAATCTATTATTCTTTTTGAAACTCATATTGTTATGACCATATTCAATGGGTAGCTCTATCTGTCTGCAACTATGTGGTTTTTTTTTTTTAAGGAAAGGCAAACCTTGGTTGATCTCACAGATTGCAAGGACCTTGTCAGCTTACACTCCCTTAATGTTTTTATTTTTTTATATTTTACACCTACAGCACCTGTTCTTCCTAGGTGGTCTCCCATCCAAGTACTAACCAGGCCTGACCCTGCTTAGCTTCCGAGATCAGACAGGATCGGGCTTGTTCAGGGTGGCATGGCCATAGACTGCAACTATGTGCTTTTGAGATAACTATTTTTAAAGCTTCCTCACTGACTTTTTTTATTTCACGTGCTGCACCAGTCCTGGAACTGGCCTTTTCTACCAGAAACCTTTTTTTCTTTTAGCAGGGAGTATATTAAAGTCCAGAATCTGGGTCCTTTGGGCAGGTTTTCCATGATTGTGTCTCCTCTGACCCTGGTTTTATAGTTATCCAAGCAGTAATTCTTGGTGAGTCTAAAATGTATACTTAAAAAAATATATGAATTCATAGTATAGCAATTTACTACCTGTTTTGGTATTTCTAAGAATAAATTATGTAGCATACATTTTAATTTTTACAAATGACAATTATTTCTATCCTTCATATGTAATATAAAGTCCATTGTAAATTAAATCTCATTATTTCTCTAACAAACTTCTTAAACCCAACCCCTTTTTCCATTCTTCTCTCAGAATTTGACCAGAATCATAAAATCACAAACTTTAGAAAATGAAAGGAATCTTAGAGTAGTGGTTTCAGCTTTTCATAATTTATTTCCTATGTATCATTATTAAATTGTTTTTCAGTGAAAATATGCCCATGTTTTTCATGACCCTAAGGCATTTATCTTTATTCAAGTATTATATTTATCATTCATGGTGAATTTATAAAGACTTAAAGAGCATATTTTTAGAAGTAAATTTTATTGCTATGGCATGTCAAAGAGACTGGTGCTTAAGGGAAATGGATATTTAAATGGATGACAAAAGATACAGGGTTAATGGAAGAATAGCAAACTATCACTAGTGGCTGAATTCTGCCCTAAATTTTTAAGTCACGCAAATGAATTTGTTCGAGAACTCAGGACTTTTGAAACTTGCTCCATCACTTGGCAATTATCCTGACTTCATCCTTGCCTTCTTGGTCAAAGAATTATGGGAGTCAGCAGCTTGGATGTTGCTTTCTTATTTTGCTTTAGTTATATTTAAAGGCTAACCTAGGGAGTACTACCAAAACATGGATATAGAGGAAGTTAGTTCATTGAAGCATGTATTCAAGTAATTACCTGGCATACTACTGGCTATTGTGTGTGTGTGTGTGTCGAATTGGAAAAACAGTAGTTTCTAAATACTTAAATACTTAACGTGAGCTTTTTTTTTTCCTGATAATTTTACATTTTCGGGTAATTTTTTTCCAATTAGAATGCATGAGAAAAATCTGGTCAATCAGTGGTTTCTGGTCATTGGACTCTTGTTAATCAGAAGTTTTACTGTATAATCATAATGTTCTTTGGATGTTCTCATTCGCTATTCCTTCAACTCTTTGTCAGTTATAGGTATTCTGGTTACTTGATTACATCTGCCTGGCATAGTGGTTTTTAAAACAGCATTTATAATAAAAAATTCCCGCATCTTAGCAAGTAAAATGAGAATAAGGAAAGACAATCGATAGTTGAAACATAATCATTTTCTCTTGATTTAACTTAGTGTTTAGTGAGTTGTAGGTTTGGGATGAAAAACATGAATATGATTATTGCCATGTTCCAAAACGACTGGCTTATCCAGCGGAGACGTAGAGCGTGGGGAGGTGCAGGACTACCGCCACTCTCCCTCACAGAGCGGCTCCACTTTCATGTGTTTTACATTCCGGGTGTTTTAATAAGATTAAAAAAATAGATTCTGCTATTAAAACTACATACAAACATTTGATGGGAGGTACTTGATGAGCATCTGTGATGGCCGAAGAGATTTCTTATCTAGCGTTCTACCATTCGTAGCACTGGTAATTGTAGGTATTTGGGTTCCTTTAATGTATTTTGGGGTCTTATTGACCTAGCTGTCTTATTCTAGTGGTCTCTCTTTATCAGACTTCTGGATAAGGGACAAGAACTAACAGTTGTAGCACTCAGCTTGGTGTTTTACATTATTATTTTATTCAGTCTTTCAATCAAACTTGTAAGGTGGTTATTATCCCCATTGTCACACAAAGAAAAGGATGTTTTATACTCAGAATTTTAAAATGTCCCCTTCTTCCGTCTTGCTTTTGGACAGGAGAGAAAGAATACATCCTCAATTTAAAGGCACTGGCTTTTCTATACATTTTTTTTTCTGAATGATTTCATCTACAACTTTTAATTCTCTCCTATATTTGATGGCTTTAAGAAACCGTATCTCAGCCTGGACTTATAATTTCTAAATTGCTCTATCTGCCTCCTGAACACGGGCACTTGACTCTCTCACAGGCCTCTCAATTCAGCATGTGCTAAGATGCGATCATCCTCTTATCTCCCGAATATTTATCTCCTCATATATTCTTCCTTGATTCTCTGTTCTACTTCCAGCTCCTCCTCTGGGTGGGTTTAGTCCTCTTGGGCCATAATGGTAGCGAGAATAATGCAACACACTGCAGAAGGTTCTCTGGGTGATATTCTCATCAGGAGAATGAAGCTCCTTTCCCAGGCCAAGAGTCCTTCAGGCAGCAATGCCAAGAGGTAGAAAATGAGACAAAATACACAAGTTATTCTTTATACCGACCTAAGGTTATAGGGGAATTAACCTTTAGGTACCTTACTCTGATGATGCACAGCATACAATCTAGATTTTTCCTTCTTCATCTTTAACCTCAGTTCTTCACCCAGTCACCTCATCTTTAACCTTAACAAACTCCTCCTTTACTTCTCTAGATCAGTCTGTGTGGTGGCACAAACTACATCGTATGTTGTTTTGCAACTAGTTAATATTTTCTTCATTAGCATTTTTAAAAACAAACAGGTAGAGGTGGATCCATTGCTGAGGAACTAAATGTTCTTTATACAGAGCAGTTGTTATTGACATCATAACTTTACCTGGTAAATTTCTACTGTATTCTTGACTCATTTGTTATAGTCATAAGGATATAAACATTCTGTACTTAAGTTTGTCTGTTTCTCTGAGGTATCAGTGATCTTTCATATTTTCTTGAATTAGTTGATATCCTGTGGTTTTCATCCATGTTATCCCCTACATTTAGTTCAAAGCCAGAATTGGTAGTCAATAAAAATGGATATTTGTGTAGAGCTAGGCACTGTGCTGTAGAGTATTGAGAATGCAAAGATTTGTAAGATATTTTGAAAGTGAACTTACTGTCTAGATTGGGTGGCAGGATACAGTATACAAATATAACACCATAGAAGTTGCTTTTCCAAAGAATACTGTTAATATCAAGCAGGAGTTCTTCACTTTTAGTTTCCTTTGATCCAATTTTGATTCACATATCTTTGCACACATTTACTATAAGCAGTACAGTATTATATATTTTAATGTATTGGCTCAAATGCCTACTTATAAGTTATTTTTGGCACATAAATAATTAGTAAGTAAATGTGTGGGCTTTCTTTTTATAAAATTGTGACTTTATATTAAGCACCATAATGTTTTTGTTATAATTTTCTGCTTGTATTTCTCCACAGGCAGCAGAAGATGTCGTTTTCATTGGACCTGACGTGTATGCTATTCAAGCCATGGGTGACAAGATCGAAAGCAAATTATTAGCTAAGAAAGCAAAGGTTAACACAATTCCTGGCTTTGATGGAGTAGTCAAGGTGAGAAACTGTTTTATCTTTATAGTGCGTGTCCCCAGGTCAAGCATTTTGTTAAAAAATGTAAGATAAAATGCAATTATTGCTTTTAAAACATACATGTCTAGGTTAAAAAAATCAATGTTGTTTACTCTTGGATTATTTTAAGTGGCATAAGTTAAAAAGAACAAGAAGCTTCTTAAGCATTTAATGATTGATACTGGCTCATATTTATTTTCACAGGAAAAATCTTGGTAAGTTAACAATATGCTGGTAGAGCTCTGGATTTTATTTAATGGTGACATATATTTAATGTTTGAAACATTATGATCTCTGTTTATATTGAGCTTCTGTCCATAGGTATAAAATGTAAACGTTTTTTCTGGTGGAAAGTGGTATAGCTATGGATGACTACAGATCCCAAACATGACTCCTTAACCACCATCAAGCAGCTTCTGCAGCTGAAGCTTCTAAAGAAGAACTGCAGAATTTGGAGTATCTCATCCCCTCCCACCCTCCTTAGAAAAATTATTTTTTCATTAGAAGAGCGTTCCTATGTAGACTTTAACCTTGTGATTTGAATTAGTCTGCAAGAATTCTTTATCTCAGTGTTTCTTATTGTTACAGTTTGGGCTGGCAGTTCTTTGTGCAGGATCATTCGATGCATCACAGGATGGTTCTTGCACCCTGGTCAACAGTATTTTCAGCTTCTTGCCCATATTTACCTTAATTGGTTGTTCTCCATTATTTTTCTTACGAGGAAGAGGTGTTCCCCATCCTCTCTCTGTAAAGCCAATTCTTCCTCTTATCCTCCAGATATACCCTTTATAGACTTTAGGGACTACAGTCTTCACTGGCTATCTTTTCTCTCTTCTGTATCTTAAAAGTCTCCTTGTCTTTTAGATCCTTTCCGTCACTGTTGCTATTAAAAATGCTCACTCACGCAACAGATGTACTAATCCCTGGGCTAAGTGGGAAGAATGTGGTGATGAGATTCCTATGGTCCCTCACATCACGGTGTTTCCAGTTTAGTGGAAAGAAATATGTTTTTCCTCTTCATAGAACACAATGACTCCTTTTCACTCCCCAGCTGCCATCTTAGTTCTCTCTTTCCTTTCGCAGCCACACAGTTTAGAATTGTCTGCATTCTCTCTCATTTTCACACTTTTCACTTAATCTTTAATATACTGCAGTCTGGCTTTTTTCTCATTCCCACTTAAATTTCTCTTGCAAAGGTTACCAGCAACCTCTCCCTCTCACTAAATATAGTGTATAATTTTTAATCTTAGTATTATCTCAGTCTCCTTGATGCATTTTGAGCCTCTTGGTCACCCCTTCCTTCTGGAAATATTCACTTCTGGCACATTGCTCAGTTCTAGTTTTGTTTTATATTTTGACTTGTTTTGATGTTCTTTCTAAGTTCTCATGCTGGTTATTCTGTCTTTGTTTCTGAAATGTTGGTTTTATTCTGGATTCTGAGTAGAATATTTTCTCTTATTGTACAGACTGACTCTGAGAAGTCTTACCTATTTTTATGCCTTCCAATCTCAAACCTATATATCTGTTCTAGACATCTCTTCTGAACATCAGAACTGCATATCCAGTTGCTCTTTTTATTTTTATATTATTTTTAAAAACTTTTTAAAATTTAAGTTTATTGGGGTAACATTGGTTAATACAATTACATAATTTTCAGGTATCCAGTTGTTTCTTAAACAGCTCTACTTGATGTCCCCAAGACATCTTGAAAGTAACAAGTCAAAGATGAATTCATCATTTTCTCTTTAACCAAGGATTGGCAAACTATGGCTCCATGCATCTGTTTTTGTAAATAAAGTTTTATCAGAACACAGTTATGCTCATTCCTTTACATATTGTCTATGGCTGCTTTTCCACTATAATGATAGCTGAGTTTAGTAATTGTGACAGAGACCATATGATATGACCCACAAAGTCTGAAATATATTCTACCTGACTCATTCAGAAAAAATTTTCTGATTCTTGTTGTAAACATTTTATCCTTCATTTTTTCAGCCTGAGAAAGTGGTGGTGTTTCCCATGCTGTTTCTTAAGCTAAAAACTTGGAGTAATTCTTGATAAATACCACAACAGAAAATTTACTTAAATTTCTTTTTGATCCATTTACTTCTTTTCTCATGATAACACCAAGTTCCAGCTACCATCAGCTACACTGT
Organism: Eonycteris spelaea; assembly: GCA_003508835.1. Classification (NCBI taxonomy): domain Eukaryota; kingdom Metazoa; phylum Chordata; class Mammalia; order Chiroptera; family Pteropodidae; genus Eonycteris; species Eonycteris spelaea. The sequence goes on from PUFA01000047.1 coordinate 11,522,182, forward strand.
ATTACTTCATAAACCTAATTGGTCTTCTTGTAGCCAGTCGTGGTTCTGTCCAATCAGTTTTTGACACTGTAGCTTGAATGATTTTTCAGAAATCCAGATTTGATCATATGCCTGTGTTTAAAAGCTCTTGAATGGCTACTCATTTAACTCTTTTAAATAGCTGGACTTTATTTCTTTCTTCAAACTGCTGTTATGCCAGTTTACCCTTTTCACTGTATGTACCAACTATATGTGACATCTTTCAGATTCTTGAAACTTCCGTACTTAATTCTATCATATGTGTTGATTCTGCTTCAGTCTTCATTTCTGATTGTATCTTACTTTTGGTTTAGGTCTTGGCTTAAATATCCATTCCTCACATAGACATTCCTTGCCTGTCTAGAGTAGATTAGGCCCTCTGCTGTATTTTCCCTTAATATCCAGCACTTTACTCATCATATTTTAAATCATTCATTCATTTCTTCAGTAAATATTTAGAAAAATGAATACTATTTATTCAACATTGTTTGAAGTGCTATGGATATAGTATTGAACAAAACAGATAAAAAATACAGCACTCATGGAGTTTACCACTATAGAATTAGGAAACATACAATAATATATAGTACATGCTATGGTAAAACATAAGACAGGGAATGCTGGAGGTATGGTCTATTCTTAATTTAAATAGGTTTAGCAAGCTATCTAAAGAGGTGATAGGGCAAGTCATGTGGCTCTCAGGGAGAAGAGCAAAGCACAGTAGGCAGAAACAATAACAAGTGCAAAGATGTTGAAGTTGAAGTGTACTTGATGTTGAATAAACAAGGAATCATGTGACTGGAGTCATCAAGAGAGAGCAAAGTCAGATGTGGTAACAGAGGTAAGATGTCTAATAGAGAGCTCAGACTTTATAAGGCCTTTTGGCCCTTTTAATGATGGGCTAAATTTCTACTTCCTACACTGGATTGTAAGCTCCTTGCTGGCAGGGATTGTACTCTGCTTATTACAGCATCACTTGCACATGGTGCCTGGCACATGTCAGTGCTCACTAAATACTTGTTGGATGAATAATTTCTAGATAATATACATTATCTGTCATTTGGTAAACATTTATTAGACACAGCAAAAGAAAGCAACACAAATGAAAAGCAAGAGAAAAAGTAAAACAGATAATAGAAATAGATCCACATTGCTCTAGATACTGGAGTTGGCTGATAAGAACTGTAAAATAACTATAATTAATGTGTTAAAGAAATTTGAGGAGAATCGAGAAATGAGGTAAGCATATAAAGAACTTCAGGGAATTTGAATCTATAAAAAAGTTAAATAGAAATTTATGAAAATAAGGACTTTGGGTTAACAGTAAACTAAGCAGCATATAGGATTCATGTAGCATGTATCAGTATTTCATTCCTTTTTATGGCTGAATAATATTCCATAGTATGACTATATCACTTTTTAAAAATCTGTTTATTAGTTGATAGGCATTTTAGTTATTTTCATCTTTTGGTGATTTCGAATGGTGCTGCTATGACCATACGTGCACAAGTATTTGTTTAAATACCTATTTTAAGTTCTTTTGGTTATGCACAGGCATACCTCAGAGATATTGTGGATTCACTTCTAGACCACTGTGATAAAGCGAGTATTCCAATAAACTGAGTTGTAATCTTTTTGCTGGAGGGTCTTGCCTTCAATTTGTAAAAAATACCTCTGTGAAGCAGAATAAAGCAAAGCATGATAAAACAAGGTATGCCTACATACAGGAGTAGAATTGCTGGGTCATATGATGATTCTGTGTTTAACTTTTTGAGGAACTGGCAGGCATCCAAGCCTTTGTGTAATCCCCCCTCTTCAATTTGGGTAGAACCTGTGAGTTGCTTTTCTGACTAGTAGAATATGGCAAAGGGCATGTCACTCCCTTAATTAGGTTACATTATATGGCAAAGGTGATGGGATATTACTTCATTCAGTTACACTAGAGAGCAAAGTGATTGGGTTTCACTCCTGTGATTGTTTCTTCATATAAGACTCTATCTTAGGAGACTAGAGAACAGGTTCTGATTGCTGGATGGTTCTTGATGAAGTAAGCATTCATATCGAGGAAGCCCATATGGCAACGGATTACAGGCAGTTTCTAAGGATCTAAGTGTCTGTTCTCCATCTGAGAGGTAGCAAAAAGGTGGGCCCTGAGTCATTTAGCCAACCATCTCAAGGAGCTTGGATTGTCCCCAGTTTAGATTCCAAATGAAAACGTGTTGTGGCCCACACCTTGATTGCAGCGTTGAAACACCCTGAGCAGAGTATGACAAGTCTTTATGAGGCTGACAGCCATTGGGTTTTAGTCCTTTACTTTCTCATTTTACAGAGTTATGCAAGTTTTGGTAGTGGTATGAATGGATTGCTAGTCAATATTATTGTAATAGTTGTGTGTAGTGCCGGATGGGTGCTATGGTTATTGGGGGATCACTTTATAAATTATATAAAAGTCTAACCATAACCATTGTAAAAAAAAAAATTCTGGCCTTTTTGAGATCTTTAATTTGGGCTTGATTTAGTCACAAGGAAAATGAGTCCGAGTCTAAATTAATTCTGTCTTGATGAAGAATAGCAGAGGCTTCAGGAGTTTAAGAAAGAAGTCATTAGGAGAGCATTTGATTTGGAGATTCTCTTTGTACAGTAAATTCTTTCTTATGAAGTCAGTTGGTGTAGTGTCTCATAGGAAGGAGGAACGTTCCTTGAGTAAAGGTCCAAAGGTGACTGTTGTAAGCTAGGACATGAGAAATGTGACGATATTAGAGATACCCATTATCTGAGTACTTTGTTGACTCAGAGATCTTGTGTAACAATGGCAGATTAATAGTCTTCCACCTGTATCAGTAATAATTAGTGAAATTTCTCCTTTTGAGTTGATGGCTAAAATTAGGAAATAGGTACTTGATTTGCTGTTGGAGTATTGCCTATTAATTTTTCCTTCATTTTCTTGGCTAATACAGAACAGTTGTTTTTCATTGTCATTTCTGTTTACAATACCTAGTTTTCTTTGTCAAAAGATTGATATTTAATTTCTGGACTGGGAGCATCTAATTTTATCTGTAAGGCCATCAGTTTTTTCTGGGTCTTATTCTGTGTTTGCTTTGAGGCTGTTTCAAAATGTATAGATTTGAAGATCTGATAATGTGGCTATTTCCCATCCAGTTTTTGCTTGTTTATAAAATTGGCTGTTTCTGGCTTACTACTGTTCACAAAAAGTGAGGAGAGAGTTGGGGTCATAACTCCTTCAGTGCTGTCTAAAAGCATTGATGAGCCCGTTTCTGAAGTCTCTAGCGGACTTTGCTAGCACATACTCTAGTAGAGTGCAATCTATTTTCATAAAGATTTTGGTGGTAGCCTCCCATCACTTAGTTTTTTCAAACCTCTGATTTCCTATATAATTAGGGCCTCAAGCTACTCTCAGGATCTTCCTGTTCTCCCCTGTAATCCAGTATTTTCTATCTGAGGTTTTCATGAGCAATATGAATCTATAAATCTGGGGACCCTAGATTATACATCCCTATAATAGTTTCCATGTCTCTATAAATTTCAGTCTAGTATAAGCTTTGGAAAGTTTTTTAAAAATAAAATTATTGGAGTGACGTTGGTTAATAAAATCATATAGTTTTCAAGTGTATTTGGAAAGTCTTTGGTAATGGCTCTCAGTTCAGAATAAGACCAATAATTCGGCTATAGTTGTTTGCCCTGGTCTAATGGGCTAAAATTTAAAAGATAATACTGCTTTGAGGGTTTCTAGCTAACCAGAAGAGAAGGGGAGCAGATCAGAGGAAGAGAGAGCAGGGCAGTGGGAATTGGAGGCACATAGGATGGAGGGAAAGGAATAGCAAGATAAAGACAATCAGGTTTGAGGGAATTTGAAGTTTTTTATATTTTTCATTTGGCTTTTTTTATGCCTTTCCTCTTCCCTACGAACTGTGTCTTGACTATGAATTTTGTAAGGAAACAATTTTGGAATCAATTTCTTTTGGAATCTTCCTTATCTTAATTAAAAAATACAGAACACATAAAGTATTGGAGATTTTGCTTCTTTTTCCCCCTAAGGTGCCTCTCATGAACATTTGTATTAAAAGGTTACAGAAGAGTCTACTGTAATTCCAAATAATCCTTGGTGAAATTATGACATTAAGAAAGAACATGAATTTGAGTTACAGATTTAATATATTGAAGGAGAAGAAATCTTGACTGAGAACACAGAGTTAATCTGAGACAAACTGATGAGACTCTTGTAATGGTATATGAAATATATTGTTTGTATACTTCATGTCTTGGACCCTCAAGCTGATGGTTGGTCCTAATTACAGACCTGATAATGTGCAGCGCCTTGGTGGTTTAAGATTTGGAGGGGAGATTTCACCCAGACCCAGAATCCTATGGACAAAATGAGTCAGGACAGAGGAAAGTTCTCAAGATTTTGATAAGGGTTTCAAAGCAAATTTAATCTGTTGAAACCTTCTGAGCTCACTGGCTCCTAGAGCCAGCTTGAAGATGAACTTCTAGGTCCTATGCCTGTCTTCTTCCATATAACTTTTGCCATATGGACTTACAACAAAAAATGTTGAGGATATTTTGTTATTAATCGAGAAGGTTTTGTTAGAAGGTTTCTTCCAATAATAAACATTTTCAAATCTGATCAGAAAATTAAAGGGTTCCTCATTCCTAAAGCTCCTGAAAAGGAGATTGGAACTTTCCCCAGTGTGATACTTTTCTCACCCTTGTAGTTGGGAGGGTCTCTGAGTATGGGGCTCAGGTAGGCATCAGAGAAGCACTGCAGTTTTTGAATATAGAATCTTGAACTGTGGCTTTTAGCATGTCTTGAACAGATTTCAGTTGATGCTCTAAGATTGCCTCCCAATGATGGTGTCCTTTACTGTAGTAGATAATAAACTTGGTTGTTTTGTCTTTTCAGGGAGGCTGCATTCGACAAATGTGTATTTGAGTTTGCACCTCTGTTAATTTGGAAAATGGGGAAAAGTAGAAAGTAGAAGAAAATACATTCATTTATCTTTTCAATTTTGTCTCTTTGTATGTTTTAGATGACTTTTAAGATCCTGTTACACTCTCACATAATGATAGGTTCTTATTATCTGTGTTAACTTTAACTATGGTGTACATACAGTTCTCAGCACCTATTGTCTGCATTAATTTGTTTAGCCACAATGAACCTGCAGGTTACTGTTTTCAGATAAGCATTTAAAAATGTTTTTAAGGAATGCCTTTTTGTTTCTTTAAGTTTTAATACTTATTTTTAGATTGCTTTTAATTATTTCTAATGTAAGAGGCTGTGCATAATTTAAAATAAGATTTGGTTATGATTTAGATTTCTTACGTACTAATTCCACCTTCATTTGGAACTATACTACATTTCACATTTTGTAGTTTAGATTTAAGTAAAAGATTACTTTTGAGGATATCTTTGCAGATAGAGGTTTGCTGATGCAAATAAATAGTGTAAATTTTTGGAATACCTTGTGGTTTTAGCAACTACATTAGCAATACTTTTGTATTGGGAGAATGTATGTAGCTAATTCTACCCTTTTTAAATCCATAGGTTAAAAAAAATAGCCTGCGCAATTCCTAAGATTAAATGTTTCTTGATAACTATATTCTACTTTCCCTGGGCCAAGTAATTTGCATCTTCAACTTGAGTTAATATGGTTTCAGTTTGTTATATTTCTCTTTAAAATTTGTTTCCTCATTTGGGTATTTCGAATGCTGTATGGAGATGCTTTACCGTACTTTTCAAACCTGGGCAGTGATGTAGTAACTGTCCTGTGTGTTGTGTCAGGTGGGTGCTAGACTTAGGGGAATCACTTTGTAAGTTAAATAAATGTCTAAACATTATACTCTACACCTGAAACTAATAAATATTGGGTATAAACTGTAATTGAAAAATAAAAAAAAAATCAAAACATTGTATGCAGTATTTAAGGAATGGTTTTCCTTATGTCTTGTTCTTGAGTCATCCTTTTCATTAGAGAGAAGCTAATGTGTTAAAGTGTATGTCTCAAGTAATCATCTGGTATCAGATATTTGCCTTTAACAAGTTTTGTTTTATTCAACATTTTGTAAACTCCATCTCCAGAATGTGAGAGCAGAGTGGAGAGTGTGCATCTGAAGCTGTTGGAAGACAGGTTTTGGAATTCCAGCCCACTTGTTTGACAAAGAATAACAAGCTGCAGACCCTGATTTCAAATAACTTCAAGTCCCCTTAGGAAGACTTGCAAGTTGACCAACAGTTTAGTACATTTTAAAGTTGCTAAGCTCAGAGCGCATGGGCCCACGTAGGAGGGGCATCAAGGGGTATCATGGCAGATTTTCCAGTGGAAGTGATACCTAAGTGATACTTGATGTCTGAGTAGTAGTGAGTTAGCTAAAAAGTGAGGATGATAGTGGAGACACAGCTCTACAGTCAGGAAAAATATCTTATTGTGAAAGCTTGGAGCTGAGAGACCTTGTGGGCTTTAGAAAGCTGCAGGTACGCAGTGTGAGGGGCTGTATGTAGTAAGAGACCTGGAGAGCAATTTAGAATCCAGATATGCATGGCTTGAATGCTGTGCACCTAGATTTGGAGGTTATTCTTGTGACTTTGGAAGCCTCTGAATGGATTCATGTAGAAGAATTAACATCATAAAATTGCGGAATATAAAAACTTATTTTGGCATGTGATATGGAGAATGTATTGGAACAAAGCAAAACTCAAGGTTGGTAGATGAATTAGAGTGTTCTTTCTTTAATCCAGACTAAAAATATTAAGGGCCCCCAAATAAAGTTTTAGGAAAGAGTAAAATGAATGCTGTGGATAGAGATGGTAGAATTTGAATATATAAGATCATGTGATCTGTTAGATGGCAGGTGTGGAGCAGTGGGAGGAATCAACAATGATTAAATTACCCTATTTGGTCGTAATGCTTATCAGCATACCAACTTTGGGGGAAATCATTAAACTTCTCTGAGTTCCTGTTGTCTTAAAAAAGAGAAAGTAATACCCATTTATATCTTAGAGCACAGTATGCTAAAGTATCTGAATGAGTTTTGTAAATTATGCAGTGTAGGTTTAAAGTAGCAATTGTTTTTAACACCTAATTAGTCATACTTGAAGAATTGTGCTCTTTAGCAGAAAGAGCCAAATAACAACAATGACAAAAAACTAGTGTGAAAGGAATCATTAAAAAAAATACAAGGCAACAGAAGGAAATTTAACTTTGGGTGGTGAACACGCAATGCAATATACATATGTATTGAGTTGTACATTTAAAACCTTTATAATTTTTTTAAAAACCTCCCAAATTGAAAAGCGTGTCTTAGTAATTACAAAGTATGGTATTAGACATCAGTATCCTTTCCCCCTGCTGAACCAAGAATAACTTTCCTGATGATGCTTCACAGACTTTATATTTTTGAAAAAAGTTTCAATTATGTTTACTATGCTGTTTCACAATTGTAGAAATGCACTAATTTTTAGATTTGGAAGTATATTGAAGCAAAAAGTCTTCTGAGTGACTTAGAGTTATCTGGAGCAGGAACTCATTTCCTGAAGCAAGGAGTGTTGAAAATTTTGCTTTACTTTTTATATGAATGCAGAGTTTGAGGATGCTTTTTTGGGTACACAGATCATCTGATCCAGTGAATTGCACTGGGGATGTGTGTGCACATTTTCTTTTGCAGTATTGTAGTGCTGGTATTAGTTCTATGTTATACAGGTTCAGAGGATGAGTGATGACCACTGGATATGCAGGCAAGGCCAGGCAGGAAATGAATAAACTTGGTAGTTTGGGGTGACAGACTGCCCATTTTATCACAGATTGCCAACCTTATTGGGTGCTTACTTTGCGCCAGACACTGTTTCAGTGTGTTTCAGCTGCATCCCAGAGAGGCACACTGGTAGGTAACCCATTCACTGTCACAGAGCCAGTGTTGAGGCATAGCCTTCTGGCTACAGCACCTGTGTTTTTAGCCATTGGTCTTTGCTGCCCCATAGGTGGGCGCTATAGAGGGTTAACAAATAAATTAGGCATGCAGAAAAGGCACCTGATTTTTGTTAGCTTTTTATATTTTTGTGATCTACTTATTTGGTTATAGCAACATCACCCACCCCTCCCATCATATTCTCTGTAAAACAAAATTTTGTACTGTTTTGTTCTTGGGTTAGATGATAACAGCTCACATAATGTAAATTGTGCTGAACTAGAGGAGTAAAGGAAATAGTTGTGGGTTCCGTTGGCTTTTTTCGTATTTCTCCATTTCTTGACCTGATGTTTTGCTTAATACTTTGCTGCAACCCTTTCCTCGTCAGTGTTCTCAAGAGTTCAGTTAAAAACTTCAGAAACCGAGTGTGATTTCCTTTAGGACAGGCTGAGATTATAGAATGAACCATAGGGATTTTTATCACTTAGAACAGTAGAATCAAATGATATCCTCGGACTGTTCCTTTTTCTTACTTCCTTATTTGAAGCCATCAGAGATATTATTGCTAATCTATTTTGCGTTTATTTTTGTACATTTTGTATTTTCCTGTGTTTTCTCAGTTTCATTACTTTTGCTATGAATACAAAAATATTCTAACTACTTGAATTGAAAATTGCACTAGCAAATTTGCTTTACTCCTTTTGTTGAATTTTTTTGTGTTGGACCTTTCTATTTTCAGGGTGATTGATTTCCAACCTGTTAGAAATTTTCTTTTAATAAATTACAGAAAGTTATTGAATAATACTGAACAGTCTGCTGTTTTAATCCCTGTAATACTTTCATATATTGTGTGTCATATAATTATTATTAGATGTGAAAACTGCTTTAAGAATGTTCTAAAGCTGAGTGTTAGGCAGAACCAGTTTTGCTTTTACTTCAAATATTATGAGGTTGGATTTGTGAAGAAGGAATGATATTTTCGTTCAGAGAGGTGTGTTTTATATAAATAAAGGGCAAGTGTATTAAGTATTAATAACTATCAAGACTTCACATTTTTATTAAATCAAGTTTAATATCTATAAATTGAAACGAACATGCTTTCTATTACTTTTTAGTATAACTTAAACTTATGGCCCTTCAATTTGAAAACTTACTGTCATGTAAAGTTTGATTGTTTAAATTAATGAAATATTTATTTAAAAACAACAGTTTGGGTATTAATGTCTATACTTTTTTTTTAAGAGTAGGTTTTGTGAAACCTAAATTTCAAACTTTTGAAGTTGCATGAGGCAGTGAAAAAGGTGCTTGACTGAGAATTAAGAGGCAAAGGTAAATATTGAGCTTGATTTTGCCCAGTGTCAATAATATTTCATTGAATGTACTTTGTTTTAATCTGAGGCAAAACCAAGCCTGTCTAGTTCTTAAGCTCCTGTTCTGAACTACTGTGTGGTACTTCCTTGCTGTATGTCACTTAGATTTGTGAATTTGAACAAGCCACTACATCTCCTTGGTATAAGTTTACTCACTTGTAACATTGATACTCTGGAAATGAGTAGTTCTGTTGATATTGGAGTAGATCATTTAGGATATTGTCTTACAACAGATATTTCTGTGGAAGCTGATAGATAGCTGTTTATTCAGTAATGTGTTGATTATGCCAATTTGCTAAGCCTGGGGATTCAGTAGAGAGTAAGACAGCTAGTCATTGCTGTCATGGAGTTAAAGTGTGACGGTCTGTCAGAATTGAAAGACAGAGTATGAGGTGATCACACAGTAGTGGCACCTAACCTGGTATAGGAGGACTAGAAAGACTTTCAAAGAAAGTGACAGGTTAAATCTGAAGCATGCACTCCTGAATTTAAAAGAAAATGGTAATGTTTCTCTTACCTAGACTGCTGGTTTCCAATAGGGACTCCTCACATTCTCTTGCCTTTCTCTAAACTATTCATTTCTTCCTTCCTGCCTGCCTGCCTGCCTTCCTTCCTTCCTTCCTTCCTTCCTTCCTTCCTTCCTTCCTTCCTTCCTTCCTTCCTTCCTTCTTTTCATTCAGCAGTCATTTATTGAATGACTACCGTGTGCCAGGCACTGTTCTAGGCATTTGAAATATCTCACTGAACCAAGTAGATATTTCTGCCTTTATGGAGCTTACATTTTAATGAGATAGTGAGTTACGGAGGGTAGACAATACACATAATGATGTTATATGCTAAAAATTTTCAAAATGCAGACAGAGCAAGGCCCCTCATTTTCTTTCTCTTTGGCTAAATTTGTCTCTTTAATGTGGCCTGTGAGGTCAGCTTTACTGGAAGCTCACTCTTCAGGCCCCACGCACCCTGACTGTGTCCCATCATACTTCCATTCATTAGGTTTCCTTTCAAAGTCACTAAGTCTGAGAAATTTCCTGGAACTCTCTTTTTGAATTAGAGAGCCCCCCCTTGTCACATGCCTCCTTCACTTCTTCTACCTAACATGCATCTTGATAATGATTTCTTCATTTCCGTGCAATCATATTTCAGGCCTGTCTTTTCCACTAGACTAAATTACATGAGGGCTGGATTGGTGCCTTTATTTTTCCCTTCTGTGTCTTCAGGGCTTAGTGTGTGGCATATCGTTGTAGAGCTGCTTTGGTGAAAGGAGGTGGGAGAGAAGAGGGTTCCTGGCTGAGCCAAGGAGGATGTGCACAGGCTGGAGAGAATGCCTGGACTTTGGAGTGGGGAGTAAAGTACGAGGTAGAGAGGGACCGGGGTGTGGTGGCGCAGGCAGGCAGGCAGGATCAGGTATTTAAACAGTTAGAGTTTAAATTTGGTTCTAAGGCAATGGAGAGTCGTGAAAAGTTTAAGCAAATTTTGCGAATACTAGTTTGTTTTGATAACATATATTGCCCTGGAAATAATCAATTAGATAATTTGAGTAATACCTTCAATTGTGGTCAATTTAATTTTTAAATTATAAAAGTAGTATAAAGTATGAAATTTTGATTTTTTTTTGCTGAAAAAGTTCAACATGTACCTAAGTGTATACAATGATAAGTAAAAGTTCTTCCTTTTCCCCAACTCTGAATTCTACTTTGGAGCAGTAGCTCAAGATGAGGTTTTTGCATACATAAGCTTTTATGAACATCCAAAAGTGTTTTTCTGTCCTAATGTAGATGAGGTCATACTATATAATTCTACAACTTTCCCACCCCATATATATTATATTTTACATGTCTCTAGAGTTAGAGTTATCTTCTTATAACCAAATCTAAGTCACCTTTTCCCTGCATAGGGCCAAGGCATTTGGAACTCTACGAAATTCCACGAGGCCCTGCAGAACAGGCCATATCTTCTACCCCTGCTTCATTTTGCCATTTCCTTAGTGTGGAGCTTTTTTCAATTTCTAGAACATTTTAAGTACCTTCCTAATCTAGGCTTTTTGTGCGAGTTGTTCCTTCTGTTTTGGATTCTTCTTCCTTAGTCTTCCTATGGCAGCTAGCTGTTGTTTTTGTAGGGGAGCAGAATTTATTATCTTCAGGTTTTAGTTTGAATTTTACTTCAGAAGGACCCTTTCTGGGTAGTCTGTCTAAAACTGGTTTTCCCTCTCACTCTCTGCCTCAGTACTATTTGTTTCCATGTAACTTTTATTTTAATTCTCAATTGATTGGTTTACTCTCTTTTCTGTTTCATTAGGCTGTAAGTTTCATGAGGGCAAAAACTATTTTATGTATTGCCCAGTAAATATTTATTGAATTAATGTATAAATGGGTGAATAAGAACATATGGATCAACCACATTCTTTTGTAAAGGCTGTGCAATATTCCTTTTTAAAAATAGTTTATTTGAGCCCAACTGACAACATATGCCAGGGAGCAAGATCTCAAATGCTCCCTATATTTCATTTTATATATCTACCAAATGTGGTACCATTTCTTTATTGAGAACCTTTTAAATTGTTTTTATGATTTTCATTTATCAGAATACCACTAATGAATTAAAAATAATAAATGTCTATGTATCTTTCTGTGTGTATGTGAGTGTATCTGTAGGATAACTTCCTAAAAATGAAACTAATGGATTGAAAGGTGTATATTCTCAAACATTTGATAGGTACTGACAATTTCTTTTAACAAAGACTGCACCATTTTATAGTACTTCAGTAGTGAGAGTAGTGCTTGTTTACCTTCAGGTTGTCACCGAAGATTATTATCAAACTGGCAGATGAAAAGTGCTGTATCATTGTTTTAATTTGTATGTCTAGAATTATGACTAAAGTTGAACACATTTTATATATTATCCTTTTGGACTTCATTTTATGTAAACTTAGTTCTTTGCTCATATTTTCTGATGATTCTTGGCCTTTTTCTTGTTAATTCAAATTTTGTATTGAAATTTTTTTTATAGAGAAGCTGTACTGTGTGATGTGTCAGTAAGAAACATTGACTTTAGAGTTATATGGGGCTTTTTATCTCTTTAAAAGTATTTTTATAAAGCTGGATAAGAAAACTAAATGTGCTAAAGAACATTGGACCTGGGTGTATTTTTTTATTGTTGAAACTGATAATGGTTTTTTTAATGTCCAGCACATAATATATCCTCAATCAAATATTTTGGAGTGAATGAATGACAAGCGAAAAAAAAATTTTCAGATAGTTTGATTTCACTTGGAAGTTCGTTTAGTTGGAATTTGCTCTTCATAGTAAGAGAACTTAAACATGCTGATTAGTTAAAAGTCAAAATTGTTTTGCGGCAGTTTATAGAAGTGCTGGATTTGTGACAGTTAAAGAGTTTTTGCTTTGTGTAAATACATATCTTTATATATACATATGTGTATATACATAAATAAGTGACAAAATATAACTAATGAATTCTATGAATTATCTTTTAACATCTGCCTGTTAGTTCTTCCAAGGTGATAGACTTTTTAGATAGCAGTTTATTTCCTCTCAGAATATCTTTTGCAAATACTATTACACTTCTGGAAAAAAAAGACATGCTAAAGTTTCCTTCTAGGCTTCTTATAATCCAGTCTCCATCAGCCAGCACTCTTCCTGTATTTTGTTCGCGAGGCACTAATTGTCCGCATTTGGCAGGTTTAACACTTCCTGACAGAGAGGCTATTAAGGGGAAGTATTCTCCAATAACTGTCACTGGCTTGAACAAAGAACCTTCCAACTCAATGTGTGGAAACCACTAACATTCTTAAATGACCCTTTTCATGGATTTTTATCCCTTTAAGCTAAAATTTGGAGAATATAGGATCAGCAAAAATAGCAAGGTGTAATAAAGCAGTAAACCTTGATTTTAGAGTGGGAGGTATAGATTTATCTCTGACTTGAAAACAATTGTTATTTGGAAAATCTCATTAGCAGATGTGACTGCTTGGAGTAAAAAAAAAAAAGACTTAAAAAAAAAAAAACTTTCAGGACCGCTTTGAACTTAACAAGCACCTATTTGTGGAGCAGACTGGCTAATGAAAGGAAATTAAATTTTTCTGACAACTTCCCCTGCCAACCTCCTTATTCAGGAGATGTTATTAGGTACTGAAGACTTTTAAGGAAGATTTTTTTATTAGACATAAATGAACCAATTGTAAACATCCCCTGTTCCCCACTTTGAGGAGGATTCTGACATGGTTTCTCTTTATTTTTAAAGTATTAGTTTAAAAGCTTAAAAAATACCATCCTTCATGTTAATATTTTAAAGTTATTTTCTAAAAAATTCAGGCACGCTTACCAGCTAGCTAGTGGTGTCAAAACATCATCATTTCTTGTGCTAGTTACTGTACGTCACTGAATTTTTAAAAAGTTAATTTACTACGAGGCTTGGATTTAACACCTTTTCAGCTTTCTCTTTTTTTGTTATTTGGGGAAATGTATCAGGAATGTCCTATGTTGGGTGTGTTATGTGAGAGTTAATATTCAGTGAAATGCTTTAGATTCAAGGGAAGTTTTTTTTCTTTTCAGTGGCGTTGGTTGATATTTTGCAATAACTAATCCTTACATTCATAAACTCTTACCTCGTATTTTTGGAATACATTTTCTTTCCTTGGCTTTTAGGAAGTTTTCCCCCCACTATTGGTTTGTTGAATTTAAAGTTTAACTTTATGTAAAAGATGTAACCAATAAAGATACAATATTGAAAAAAAGGATAAAATGAAAAGAAACAAAAGTAACGGAGATTTCTAAAGGAATTGTTGGGAGGAACAATTGACAATTTTTATAGATATTGGAAATTTACTTTTTTATTTTTGGAAAATCTATTGAGCTTCTCCCAAACAATAGAGAATCAACTCCCCCTGCTGACAGAATCTAGGAAAACATGACATATAAATATCAGAGAAACAAGTTGGCTGTGAACAAACTTTAATGATCTGATTTATGATTCAGTATCGATTGTAAACATCCAAATTCTGCCGTTAAATTCCAGCAACTGCACCAAATCATTTGGCAATTCTGGTAGTGCTTCCTGCCAGCTCATTTCAAACTGCTTTGAGTTTCTTAATATAATAATGGTGAGGTAGAATTTACATTCCACTTATGGTATTAATTTTACATTTCTCTGAATGAAAAGAGTTAGGAGGTTGTAAAATTGAACATTAAATGAATCAGAGGAGACAGTGGTGCAATATATGACTGCCCTAAAGACATTGTGCAATGGCTGATGGGATTAATGTTTAGTCTCATTTCCTGCTTTTACAGGATGCAGATGAAGCTGTCAGAATTGCAAGGGAAATTGGTAAGTTCTTAAATTAACTTTGGTAGAGTTTCTGTCTTTCAGCAGATATGGTTGAGTAAACATGTAATAAGGAATTCCCATAGAGCAAATAATATTTTAATAGTTTTACGTTTCTGATTAGTTGTTGCTCTGGAAGAATTTATCAGCTGAATTACCGTATTTTGTTATTAAAGTCAACTTTAAAGAGTAATTTGACCTTAATTATAGCTCTTTTGTAAGACGAAGTCACTGGCTAATTAAAAGGAGGAATTGTCTTAAGAATTCTTGAAATCGAATGTAATGTAAATTTTTTATGTACGTAGTTGAATGCAGCTTGTTAAAATTAAGAACATATATAATTAAAGTGAAGGTATCATATTTGACATGGCTCTTCAAGTTTTTATTTTTCCTAAGATGTTAAATATTAACCTAATAATCTTACTGGGAAAGAGAAAATAGAATGTGAGAAATTAGAACTGGATATTCTAAATTGGAGTAAAAGGTAAATGGAAGGACATTTTCATGACTGTTTTACTTGACTGTTTTAGGTATAATTGTAGTGGCGCAGTGTTTCTCAACTTTTTATTTTCAAAAATGTTCCTGAGCTCATGACAATTATTGTATTTTCAGTATCTGCTAATTAAAATGTACAAAGACATACTGTTATCATGGGTTAGCAGCGTTATTAAATAACTTTGAATTTTATTAACCAAATTAGTATTTGTATATGTTTGACAGAAATTCGTAGCTATATGAGAGAAATTAGACAGTGCTTGGTGTCAGGAATTCACAGCATCTTCCTAGTATTCCTACACAGACAAGGCCAAACTTTTCAGAGTAGCCTTCCATGTTAATATTTCTTTAGTTGTGTTTTCTCATTAAAATTGATCATTTAGAATTATTCATTTGGAGACCATTTGATTTGACAAAGCTTACATAATTGTGCTTTGTGAAATATCTTTCTGGTCTGAAAGTGACCACTTTCATTAGTAAATATATTCTTTGCAATAGGGACAGTCAAACTTAGCAGTTAGTTCTTCAGTGATGCTTGTTGCATCTCTGTTTCTAGTTGGACCTGGCTAAATTAGTTGGGTTTGGCGCATTGCTAAGTGTGTTTTGTCGTTTGTGTATTTTGCAAAGATTTCTTTTGCTAACATAGGTACTGGACCTAAGACTAGGCCCTAGAAAATAGTATTTTATCTGATTACAACATCTCTTCACTAATCACTTCTTCAGATTCATCAGTATTTTCAAAAAGCATTTCAGTGCTTCACAGGAAGATTTGCTAGATTGCTGAAGAAGTTGGACTACGTGGAACTGATTCGTGTTTATTTCTTTGGGAAAATCAAAAGCTTTTCTCTGTGGTTTGAAATCACTGGCATTCCTCATAGCCTTTTAAGAGGCATGTAGCATACCTGCTGGCTTTTCAGATTTTTCTAAAATGATTTCATTTTATTCTCTTGTGTACTTGTAGATTTCAAAAGTTGTCCTCGTTTTTAGTTTAGATACTATTGTTATCTACTAAATAGAATATAATGATAGTATCTACATAAAAAGGACAGAATATCTGGAGGGATTTAGAGAAATAAAAAGAGATTAGAAGAAAATCTTAAATTACATTGATGTGCCACAGTTTGAATTATGAATCTTCTACTTGAGCATTTCCTTTGTTTAAACGAAAGGCTGCAGATTGCTTTGCTTGCTTTAATGTCCTGTCTTCTACTTTTAAAAATAATCTGTGACCTTTAAAATAACCAGTGAGTCATGATGGGACTCTGACCAGTCCCCATCACTTGATTTTCCTCCTTTAATATTTTAATGATGTGCTTTACTCCCCTTTCAGTTTTTTACTACTGAGGTCACCTAATTCAATGTAAGGCTCTTTGCTTTATATTTGGGCACATTCCTTTATGACTCCTTTCCTATTTCTAATTCTTCCCCAATTACACCTTTGCATTTGTGAAATAAACGATCACAATTATGGCTATTAAGTATAAAAGTGCTAGTGTTGTGCTTATGCTGAAAGAAAGGGAAGCCATAAAATTTGAGGTGAAATAAAACATAGTAAAGAACCAGGGTCATCAGCTTCTTTATAGAGCTTTCGGAATTTCCTTGAACACCCCTTCTGAACCACCACGGAAACCTCCCATAAAACCCTTTCCCTCAAGTACCAGCTTCCAAAATAGATAAAATTACATATTATTAAAGCCTCTTGGTTTTCTGTGTTGTTTGGTGAGTCATCAGTTTTGTTTTCTATTTTATTGAGATATGTCACATTTTAACTACATTATAATTTTGACGGGTCTTTGTGAGTTCCTCTGAGAGTTGAAGTGAACATTGATTCCATGGGCAAATATGTTCCTAGTTCTAAATAACTGAATTATGATCAAACCTTCAAACCTATAGGTTTGTAAGTTGCAATTGTCCATGTGTCATACCTACTCATAGATTTCTCTGTTTTACCTCTCTATGTTCCGTGATGAAAGTGAAATTGATCATCTTTTGTGTGGTTCTCTCCTCTCAAGTCTTTACTTCTCTTCTGGAAATAGGAATCTCTGCTGCCAAAGGAGGAAACTAACTGCATTGAGCATTGATGAATTAGATGTCTTTTACATAATAGTAGCTCTTGTTTATGGAGCATTCTTTCCATGTAGCAGGCACTTTGTGAATGTTATTTCTAATGCTAATTAGTGGGTTAATTATTTTCATTTACATTTAAGAAACTAAGGAATAGAAATGGTAAGTAATTTGCTCAAGGTCACAGAACTACGGAGTGGTGGGCCTGCTTTAAATTTAGGTTCATTTAGCTCCTAAAAACCATGGATTTTTCATTATACTTTGACTAAACTAATGAGATTAAAGGATGAGAGCTAAAATTTGAGCCACCACTTTGTTTGGAATACTGTAAAGCACTTAAGCATGCTATATGTGGAATTAAATAGACAGCCTCTTATCATTGACAGGGTGAGAGACAGTTAAGACTTAATATGTTACTTCCAAGTACTTGTTTTTTGGTCTTCCTCATCCCCTCATTCTCTATCCTATTTTTTCCTTTGACCTCTCTAAGTTTAAAGATACAGGGCTCTTGATCCCCAGTTTATCTTTAACTCCACAGATAGACACCAGTAATCAGTGAGCTTGATTTACATGAAAGATTGATCTTTTTACTGGATTAAAGGTCCCTAATACAATCAAGCCAAAATTGATTCTTAAAAGGAAAAACTGTAAATCTAAAAACCTGTCTTTTAACAACTTCTAGATGGTTCTAATTCTTTTGCCTGTTTGAGATTGCAAGTCATGCCCAATTTAAATAAAATTGCAAGTCATACTCCAAACCTGCTTCTTCCACAGTTTCTGTATCTCAGTAAATGCCACTCCATTCATTCAATGAGTAAAGCTAAAACCCAAGATCTATCCTGGTGCCTCTTTTCCTGTCACCCTATTGTCAATCTATCAATAGATAACTGTCAATTCTTCATTCAAAATATCTCTCATACTTACCACTCATTATCTTTACTACCAACACTCTCCTCCAAACTTCCTTTGTCCTTGCAGGGACTATGACAATAGTTTCTCTACTTCTTCAGCACTTCAAAGCCATTCTTCACATAGCAGTCAGTGTGATATTTTCAAACTCTAAATAATAAGGACACATTCATCTCATCCCACCCCATCCCTGCTTTAAACCCTCTAATAGATTTCCATTGCACTTAGATAAAGTCAATATGCCTTGCTTGGACTACAAACCCCAAATAATATGGCACTTGTTTTCTCTCTAATTTCGTTTTATAGTACTTACTTCCTTGTCTACTATACTTCAGTCACACCGGCTTTCTTGAACATAGAAAATTTCAGGGCCATATAATAAGATATTTTTTTGAAGAGGGGAGAGATATTTGTTGTTGTTGTTTTTTTCTTTTTTCCCCCACTGTCATTTGGGTACTTACATTTTCTTTTATTACTCTAACACACATTTTAGATGTAAGCATAATTTCACAAATTCTCTGTCCATGTTTTACCGTTTTACTCTCAACTGCCTCTCTTTTTGTTTCTTTCAGTCCTTCATCATTATTTTTTGTTTTATTGTTGTTTATTCTTGCATACCTTTTAATGTTTCTGATTACTCTATTGCAAAACGCTCTGCATAATGTTCAGACAATAGTGAAAACATTATGCCTTTTTGTTTGGAAACTTCCTATCTGAGCCCATTCTGCTGTAATCTATCTGTACATCAAGTGTGCTTGATTTCTGGTCCCTGGAGCAGAGTTAGGGGTCTAATATTTTTCTATTTGCCTGAGTAGGGGAAAATAGGTCAACAACGTCAGTTTTTCCAAAAAGTACAATTGCCTTTCTTTGCCAAATTGAAACAAATAATGTTATATATTGGTTTGCTTTAGCTTATACACATCTTGATTTTATCTTTGTTTACAATATTGGTTCATTATTTAAACAAAATATATTTATATAGTTATGTATGCATTTGGCCAACTTAGGAAAGTGAAGTATCTTTACACTTTTTCATTTTCTAGTGGGAAAAACACAGTGATAATAAGGATCACTTTCAGGTAACATTTTATTTTCTCTTCTTCTTCTTCTTTTTTTTTTTTTAGAAAGATTATGTATATCTTTAGTAGTAGTAGAGAGAGGAATTCTTCATAGTTGGACTGCAACACATACATGTTTACATTCTAGTTACTGGATATTTCTAGTCCCCAGATGGTATCGATGCAGATGCACATCACTTCAGTCCGAAGTGTGCTAACCGCAGGGTACCCCAAAACTAAATTGATAATGAGGAAACTAAACTGACTATAACTAATTTGTAATTAGAAGGCAATAAAATCAGTAGAAAATTATGATCAAATAAATACAGCATGGGTAATGCATTGATAATGGAATTCATTTCCTCATGTTGCTTGAATTTAAATTATCTCTGTCTATATTCACAAAAGGAACTTATGTACTAGTCATATTTGTCAGTAGATTCTGAATTATAATTCCTTGGAAAAGTCTAGTAATGGGCTAAATTTTGAGTGTACGCAGTTACCATTGTTCTTCAGAGCTCTAGTATTCCACATTTTTGTTGCCCATCCCTGTGACCTTAAAAACAAAGATTTACTTTTTTCACCCTAAATTTTCACTTCTCATTGGTCAGATGTGGAGTGGGAATGAGTTCATTAAGAGAATAAGGCTGATGGAAATTCTACCATCTGCAATTGTCATAGATGACAGAGGCAGGATGTAGAGAGGTCTCAGTTTTGATCTTAGTAATGAGGCCTTTTCCATGATTCAGTGTTCAATATTATATTTCTTTGTCATTTTGCAATTTGCACACTATCATCACACCACCTACATCCTGAATCATCAACTTCTCTCTCCATTTCTACTGCTGCTCTCTTTGTTTCTAGTGTCATTTCTTGCTTAGAGTACTGTAATAACCTTCCATATATACTTCTGTGCTACGGGTTGGATTCCCTTGGAAGCAGATGTGGGAAAGTTTATTGGGAGAATACTTTTGGGACCAGTGTGAGGGAGTGAAGGAAACTGGATTAAAGGAGAAGTTGAGTTGAGATGCAGATTCAACAAAGGCCTTGGCTAATCCTACAGAAAGCTCTGAATATTGGTTGGTCTTTTATAGTTGTCCAAAATTGAAGCAAGGGAATTGAACCTTGATATACCTATATCAATCGCCGAGGGTGGGGTGTCCTTAGGAAGCTTCAAGACCTTAGGCAGAAAGCTGAGGGCGAGTTAGCTGTTGGTTGCCAAGACTTCCAGCAGCTGGCGAATGGCCTAAAATGGTGATCTGGACAGAGAACCCTGTTTTCTAATTTTGATATGTACTTTTCACGATTACTTTTTTTGAGTATTTTCAGATTTGTTGTGATTTTTGACTTGTTATTTAGTAATGCATTTTAAAAAAACTGAAAAAATTTCAACTTATTATTGATTTCTAACTTAATTGCTTTCTGATCAGTGAATATGATCCTTTTCACTTAGAATCTTTCAGATTTGATGAGAATGCTTTATGGCTAAGAAGTAAGTCACTTTAAATACATCTTCCATGTTATGACTGGAAAGAGTGTGTACTCTCAAATTATTGTATGCCATGTTTTATAGATGACCAAAAGGTCAAACCTTCCTGTTTGTTAGGCTGTTCGAATCTTCTAGTGATGTTTTTGCTATTTAACTAAATTTTAAGAGTGGATTTCCTAATTTTTCCTTGCTTGTCAGGTTTCGCCTCTGTATATTCTTCAGATAAGTTAATAGGTAATATAACAATATAACGTGTCTTGGCTAATTTTACTTTTTATCAAAATGCAGTGACTTTTTCTTTCAGATCGATTTTATGTGATATTAATAAGCCTAAACCAGCTTATTGATCTTTTCCTTGTATGTACTTTCATCTTTTCAATCAACCAGTAAACTCATTTTAAGTGTATTTCTTGTAAGTATGGATAGTTGTTTTTTTTCTCCTTTTATTCAGACTGGCATTGTCTTTTATCTAGAGAGTTTAGTCCACGTGCATTTACTGTATTTACTTCTATATTTTGATTTACTTACTGTCTTTTTATTTTTGTTGTTTTGGATTTTTCTCTTTTCCTGGCTCCTTTATGAAAAGGATTATCTTGAAACTCTCTCTTCTGCTTTATTCCATTTCCCCCTCACATTCTTCTCCATTGGAATGGAAATTTTACACTATTTCTATTCTTTCAGTGTGGAAATTTCAACATGGAGACATTCCTTTAGGTATCTTTTTTCTTCTAAACTTTTTAAAAAGTCACTTAAGTTTTAGTATAAAGCTATTCTCTCACCAAAGAAGTAAATACTTTAATGCTGTTTGTTTGTCCCCTGTACACTTTCTATATTTTATTTTCTTCATTTACTTCACTAATTAGATATTATTATAGAACATAAACAGCCAACGGTTATTTAGCTTTATCCCAAAGCTGATTTCTTTGCTTATTGCTCCTTTTATCCCTGACTTTGCAAATGGTATTATTTTTGTTTTTCCTGGAATTTACCCTTTAGAAGTTTCTATAGGTAGTTAACTCAGTTTTTGAATTAGTTAACTCAGGTTTTGTTTACATGAGATTGTCTATTTTTAGATTCTTTCCTGAAAGAGTTTTGCTGTATATGCAAATCTAGGTTGACAGTTTTCTAGCAGTATAGTGCTGAAACATTGTATTATGTTGTATAGCTGTTGAAGAAATAGCTCTAATTTTTGTTACTTTGTAGGCAATCTTCTTTTGTCTGACTGCTTTATAAAAATAATTTTTATTGAGGTATACTTTATGAAGAATAAAATCTACCTATTTCAAGTGTATAAAAATGAATTTTAATAAATGTAGTAACTACAATTAAGATATAGAACATTTTTTATCTATTTTGAAAATGTTCCTTCCCCCATTTTACATTTTCACTAGCAGTGCTTGAGAGTTCCAGTTATTCATACTTGAAAAACACTTGATATTGCTTGACTTAATTTTAAGCCATTCTAATAGTAGTTTTATTTCATTGTAATTTTATTTCCTTAGTACCCAGTGCTACTGAGCATATTTTCACATGCTTAATGACCATTTATGAATCTTCTTTTGTGAACTATCTTTTCAAATGTTTGCCCCCCCCCTTTTTGACGATTAGTAGACTTGATTTTTTTTCCAGCACAGTTTTAGATTGACAGAATAACTGAACAGCTGGCACCTGGAGTTCCATATACACTCCCAATCCCAGCCCTCTACACAGTTTCCCCAATTATTAATACCTTGCATTAGTGTGGCACAATTATTATAATTAATAAACCAACATTCACACATTATTATTAACTGTAGTTCATAGTTTACATTAAGGTTCACTCTTTGTTTGGTATAGTTCTATGAGTTTTGACAAACACGTAATGACGTGTATCCACCATTATAGTTTCATACAAAATAGTTTCCTTTGTGCTTCATCCATTCACCTTCCCATTCTTTCCTCCTAATAATCCCTGGCACATACTTCCCTTTTACGATATCTATACTGTTGCCTTTTCCAGAATGTCACATTGTGGCATCTGTAGCCTTTTCAGATTGTCTACTTTGGCTAGCAATATGCGTTTAAAGGTTCATCCATGTCTTTTCATTGCTTGATAGCTCATTTCTTTTTAGTTGTATAACAATCCGTTATATGGACATACAAAAGTTTGTTTTTCCATTCACACTTTGAGGATATCTTGATTGTTTCTAGTTTTGGCGATTATGAATAAAGCTGTTGTAAGCATTTGTGTGCAGGTTTCTCTGTGGACATCAGTTTTCAGCTCATTTGGGTAAATAATTTAGGAGTGTGACTGCTAGGTCATATGGTAAAACTACATTTAGCTTTAGGTCAGATTATTTTTCATTCTCCCCAGCAGTTAAATAATGGTTCTTGTTGCTCTGCATTCTCTCGCATTTGGTGGTATTAATGCTTTGGATTCTAGCCATTCTAATGGATGTGTAGTAGTACCTCATTGTTTTCATTTGCGTTTCCTTTATGACATATGATGTTGAGCAACTTCTCATATGCTCATTTGCCATCTTGTGTCTTTACTGAGATGTCTGTTAAAATCTTTTATCTATTTTTTAATTAGGTTGTTTGTTTTCTTATTGTTGATTTTTAAGATCTCTGTATACTTTAGATACAAGTTTTTTTTTTTACCAATATGTGTTTTATGTGTTTTACAAATATTTTCTTCTAGTTTGTGATTTTCGTCTACTTTCTCTTCAGTTTTGTTTCTTTTTTTCAGAGCAGAAGTGTTTCATTTTAATAAAGTTTAATTTATCAGTGTTTTTCTTTCATGAATTGTACCTTTCTCCTATGTATCTTCTAGAAATTTCTCTTGTATTTTAGGTCTATGATCCACTTTGAGTTAACTTTGTGAAAGGTATAAGGACTGTGTGTAAATTCAGCTTGCTTTCTTTTCTTTTTTTATTTTGGCATGTATGTAACCTGTTGTTCCAACACCATTTGTCGAGACTTTCTTTTCATTGAATTGCTTTTGCTTGTTTGTCAAAGATCAGTTGACTGTATTTGTGTGGGTCTATTTCAGGGCTCTCTGTTCTATTAGTCTATTCTTTTGCAAATACCATACTGACTTGATTACTATAGCTTTAATAAATCTTGAAGTTGGCTTTTGTCAGTCTTCTGAATTGTTTTCTTCTTTAATATTTTGTTGGCCATTCTGGTTCTTTTTGCTTTCAATATAATGTTAAAATCAGGTTGTTGGTATCCACAAATAACTTTCTTGGTTTTTGATTCAGATTGCATTGAATCTATAGAGCAAGTTGGAAACAATTGATATCTTAACAGTATTGATCCATGTACATAGAATATTCCTTATTTTCATTCATCAGAGTTTTTAGTTTCCCTCATATAAATACTATACATATTTTGTAAAATTTATGCCTAAGTATTCTTTATTTTTTTTGGCACTAATGTAAATGGAATTGTGTATTTATTTTCAAATTCCAAGTTTTCATTGCTGGTATCTAGGAATGCAGTCAACTTTTGGATATTAACCTTGTATCTTGCAACCTTTCTATAATTACTTACTAGTTCTAGAAGTTTTTTTTGGTGGTTGTTGATTCTTTGAGAGTTTTTTCAATAAATAATTAAATTACCTGCTATGAAGAGTTTTATTTCTTCCTTCCCAATTTGTTTACCCTTTTTTTGTCTTAATTCATAAGCTAGGACCTATAGTAGCATGTTGAATAACTATGGTAAAAGAGGATGTACTTACTTGTTCTTGATCTTAGGAGGAAAGCCTCTAGATTCTCACTCTAAGTATGAGGTTAGCTATAGGTTTTTGTAGATGTTCTTTATGAACATAGTCTAAGAAGTTTCTCTCTTCCTAGTTTGTTGAACTCAGTGGGTGTTGGATTTTGTTAAATGCTTTTTTGCATCTGCTGAAATTGACATATGGTTTTTCTTCTTTAGCCTGTTGATGTGATAGATTACATTAACTGGTTTTTGAAAGTTGAACCAGCCTCACATAACTGAAATAAATATCACTTGGTTATGATGTATAATTCTTTTTATACATTGTTAAATTTTTTTCCTTTTAGTCGTTTAAGTTTTAACCTAGATATTCAATTTAATTTTTAAAAATATTTTCTACTTTTCATCATGATCATTTTCCCTTTAAATCTTTTCCCATACTTATAGTGTTTGTAATATCTGTAATTTGTAATAGTATTTGTAATAGCTCTTTTAAGGTTTTTCATTTCTGAGTTTGTGTTGACTGTTTTCCTTTTGATGTGGATCATAATTTTGCCTGTTCCTATGTCTTTTAATATTTTATTGGATTGTAGACATGCGAATGTTATATTGTGTGGTTGTATTTTGTTATTTTTATTTAAAGGATGTTAAAGTTTGCTTGCTTGATAAGTTAATTCCTATTCAGATTAATGCTTTTTAGTCTTTTTTTTTTTTAAAATAGCTTTCTTCGGGCAAGCCTAGTATAGCCTTTTCTTGTCTTCTGATTCAACAAGTATATATTAGGCCATTTATCTTCTGTCTTTCACACTTCCTATCCTTGAGTTCATAATTTCTATTTCGTTATACATCTGTGATTCTTTCTTAGCACACTGTAAAAGCTTAGTATTTTAGGTAGGAGACAGAAGTAATCTTCTACATATTTTTAAAGAATTTCAGTGACCACTGTGTAGTTCGATGGGACCAATTACAGTGCTGGGGAGTTCTGTTAGATGGCTACTGCAGGAGTCCTGTGAAGAGACGATGGTAGTTTGTATAAGTCTCATGATTATGGAGATAAGAAAAGTGGAGAACTTGGATTTTTAAATAAAGACTTAATAAGAGTTGCAAACTATCCAGCAGTTGTTCTCTTAGTCCTAAAGTCCAGGAACCTCTTAAACAGGGTCCTAAGAAACACATACAAAACTATTCATGGAAGCATGGTATTTATAAATCTGAATGTCTATTCACAGTAGAATGGATAGTGCTTCAGTATGCTTATACAGTGAAATATATTACAGTAGTAAAAAGAAATGATGTACAATTTGTGAAATTAATAATTAATACATTTACTTAGTAACTATAATTTTGCATGCTATTCTCCAGGCACTATTTTAGCCACTGGAGAAACAACAGTAAGGAAAGGCAAAAAACTGTGTCTTCATTTTTTTAACCATTTTGCTGCAAATGATGTAGAAATTATTAAAGCAGGAATTTATCTGTTTATTATTACCACTGTATGGAATATTGTTTTACGGTCCCAAGTCACCATTTCCAAGCGTCAATAGACAGATAATTTTGTAATAACAAATGGAAGTTGATATATTTTTTTATGAGAAAATTGAATGAACACCGTCTTAATCAAGTAATGAAACCTAACTTCATCAGGAAAAAAAAAACGAACGTTTCTCCCCTTTCTGATGTGATGTAAGAATGTGAGTGCACAACATCAGCTATGTAGTGCCTTACATTTTTTTTTTTAATTCTGAATCTAATAATGAGGAAACACCCAGGTAAATTCAAATTGTAGAATATTCTATACAGCAATCAGCTTGGATTTTTAAAAAATAACACTTTATTAAGGACCCTTCCTCTCTACCCCCACCCAATTAAAAAACCCAAACTCAAAAGGTCAGTGAATTCTTTGACATTAAATGAGGGTAAAGGAATATAACAAACACAATCCATAATACTTGATTTCCCTATAGTTATGATGCACAACTTTCATCTGGGAATTTCCTTCCTGTCTGTCTTGGATGTTCTTTTCGTTCTGCTTCTATTGTTTTCTGGGGTCTCATTATGAGAGCTTATTCTGTCCATCTAGAGGACTGTCCTACTCTGTGAAAAAGGAACCTTTCCTTGAGGAAATAAAGGCCTAGCAATTAATTATAAGTTTTTCATCTTTAAAAGAAGACCAAATTAGGAATAAGACATTTGCCAAGAAATATTTCACTTTTCCCTTCTTTTTACTTTTACTTCTCCATCAGTCATTGTATTCCATGAAATTTTAATTCAAGAACCTGTAGGTGGAAAAAGTATATAAATTCTTTATTATAACTCTTATGACTATTACATCATTAAGGTCTTGTTTCATCAGCCTTTAAGTTATCAGGTTGGGCTGCCATGTAAAAGAGCAGGTTTTACTCGAAGGGGGAAGTTGTTTATTACATCTCGTGTAGCTAAACTTGGTGCTATCAGTTGGTAAAATAAGTTTCTTTAGACTCAGAATCCATAACTAAACAGGAAATCCTTTAGTTCCCTAGAGTCTTCCTTCATTCCCTTATTGTCTATATCCAAATTATGCTGACTCTACCTCTAAAACAAACTTCAAGTCTGTCTTTCTATCTCTGTTTCTACCAGCAGGTCAAAGTCACAATTCTCTCTCCCCTGAACCACTGCAGAAAATTTCCTAATCAGTCTTCTTCTTTCCACCTTTTACAATACATACCTGTAGAGCAGCCAAAGCCATCTTTAAAAACACTACATTAGGTCATGGTGCCCTCTTCTTTGTAATCTTTCCTACTTATTCTTTCTGTCAGTTTAAATACCAGTTTTCTCAGAGAAGGCTTTTCAAGGAAAAGTAACGCTAATCACAGCCCTCTGTTGTTTTTATTACAGCACTTACCACCCACCACTTTACATGTTACATATATATTAATGTATGTACATGTAAAAAATATATTTGGTGCATGTATATTTATTTATATTCTTCACTAGGTACTAAGTACCATGAGATCAGAAACTTTCTGAATTGTTCATCTTTGTATTCCCCAGAGCCAGATCAATGTTTGTCTTATAGTATCTATTCAGTAAATATATTTGAGTTGATGAATGAAAATTCTATGATAGAGTTAGAGAGTTGCCGCTTTATGGTGGAAAGCAAGACATGCTGACTGCTGGGAGGAAAAGAAACCAGAGTGATATCTTGTCCTACAGTAAAACCTGCCCTGAAAGGTTTGAGTACAGAAAAGTTGAAATAGAAGCCTTGTAGTATTTTGGTATAAGTTTCTGTATTTTCGTAAATATTTCACTTTTTTTTTTTTTCTCACATAGTACTTAGATTTTTTTTTTTTTTGGAAGCATTATGCAGAAGGTAAATAAGGAATAGAGAATTTCTGCATGTTGGAGTTGGAGTGTTAGGAGGAAAGTCACATACATTTCTGGGTCTGGGGCTATGAGGTCAGGTAGTGGGAATAGGCATCCATTGAGAGAATGGTAAAGATGAGGAAAAAATTTCAAACAGCACTAGGACCTGAGTTTTGTTTTTAAAAAGCAATCTTTTCATACCAGGATATTTGTCTACTTTTAGACACCTTGAATAATTTTGTCATGATAAGGGAGGTTGTTTTTTTTCAAACATATGTCAACTGAAGAACATGAAATTAAAGAGATTATAGACAAAGCTGAACACAGAGGTAAGTACTCCAATAGATGTTTTTAAAATGTAAGAGAACATTAGTGGATATTTCACATCCAGGCTGTGTAAAGTTAGGGGTAGCAATAGCTATAAACTTGATCATTTCTGATTTTTCCAGGAATGTTAACTTTTGACTGAATCTTTTTTTGTTTGCTTTTTCTTTCACTTTCTGGTACCCTATGACTTACACTAATCAGAGCTGCAGATACATGATAAGAAAGTAGGGATGAGGAACTGGACTTTTTTGATATTATTTAATCTGAACTACATGGAACATTGATTTCTCTTTTCTTCAAATAACTAGGTCTTACTTCTCTATGGCATGATGATAGCATAGAAATATGTACTGTCTGAAATTTAATGACTATTTTGGCATAAGAAGTTGAGTAGAAAACCTTACCTTTATATTATTTTCAGTTATATATCAAAGATCAGGTTCCTAAGTTTGTGACTGTAATCGCACCAACTTCTATCAGTTTCTCCCTCTTTCCCAATTACATTTATATTTGGCTTGTTAGATTTTTGTCAGGGAATCTTACCTTCCTGGGTTATATGTGTTTACAGCTCTTATGCTGCATCACCTCCTTTCGGGGACCATATTATAATTGCCTTATTATATATTACATAATAATATATTATACATTGCCTAACAATTTCTCACCTTTTCTGAATGTAAATCATTTCCAGTTGACAAATTATTTTATGTGTTTTGTTTCCTCATCTAGTTCCCTGTGAACAAGGAAATTTCCCAGTCCTGTTTTGAATCTTACAAATCACTATATAGTCCAGGGCCCATAGTGAATAACTAAGAGATTAATATTGGAATCAAAATAACTGCAAATTTCCTAATCCTCAGAGGGAGCTAAAAATAGTAGAGTATTGGAATGTAGGTATCATACATTTTGTGGTTTCCTGTTTACTTGGATAGTTTTTGATGATGAATGGATGGACCCATTTGTTTAAAAAAAGACTTCATGTTGTCATAAAAAGGATTTCTCAGGCATGCTCATTTCTAATTTTTATATATTGTTTCTTCACTGCTCAAAAATAGGCGAATTTTTCTTTACTGATTTAAATTTACTTTATGTGGCATTCATGTGCGGCTGCAGCATTGAACGGGACAAATATTCTTATCAGTCTTATGCAGGAACTGTAGCATGCAAAAGTGTAGTGCACTCCTCTCTCCCCTTAGCTTGTGTTTTAAGTTCTCTTTTCCTCTATCCTACAGATCCTCTATACTTCAACTGAATTGTCATTTCTTAAACTTGTCCTATGCTTCCCTGCCTGTTTTGTTTATGCTATTCCTGCCTACAATGTTCAACTCCTGCTCATCCTTCATAGTCTTATATAAAGGGGCCCTTCTGGAATATGCTTTCCTTAATCCCTTTTGTCTTACTTCTTATGGCCCTTTTCTGAATTTCCAATAATAGAACTATTTGGGTAGTACTTTCACTCTTTCTTCCTGGATTATGAGACTCTCAGTGTGAAACAGTATGTTAATTTTTCTTCTTCTCTCTATACTTAGAATTCTTTTAAAAATGCTACCCTACATAAATATAACGACCATCAGAATTTTAAAAAAATTGAATGAATTTTGAAACATTTAGGAAGCAAGTGCCATTTTAACTAAGCTGAAGTTGAGAATGATGTTTTGTGGTTTAAGGGTCAAAGGTATATGACCTTTGGCTCTCTCTTCCCTTTTCCCCTAAGATTCTATAGCTAGCTAGAGTTTAGTGCTAGTAGAGCATCACAGACAAGGAAGAGTCCTTTAGGAGTTCACTAGTGACCTCTTCTTTCTTCAGAAAAGATTATAAACAAGTGTTCTCAGACATGGTCTCTATTTTGTTTTTCAGAAAACCTCTAAACAAATAGACTTTACATCTATTTTTTGATAAGCTGTTACAAATGACTCATGGCTATAAAAATTTTTACTTTATAATAACTAATTTATTCAATTAACTAACTATTTTATGGTTTCATCTTCTCTTATAAAACTTTACCTGGAAATGTTCTTTGTTTGGGGTCTTACTTTGTATTTTTTTGTGTTTTCATAATACCTGATAGTCTAGGCATTTTCTGTTGAGTAAATGAAATAGTACAATAGCATCTCTATCGATACCAGTGAGCCCCGGAACTTCTGCTTCAGACCATAGTGTAATAGCTATGGCTTGACTTTCCCCAAAACCGTCATGTCAGTTCTTGCTGGTAAAAGCTGCAGGGGATTCCTGTGACTTTTCAGATAAAAATACCTCAAGTACCCATTAATCATTACTTTTGAAACAATGGAATTTAATTTGTTATGCATGCCAACAGCAGTTTTGGGGAATCTTAAAGTGTGTATTTTCTTAATGCTATATATCTTTGGTTGGTTAATACTGTGTCTAATTTCATTTTTGGAATTCATTATCATAATTTATTTATTTTAACTTTTTATTACTGGGGAAAATGTTATATTTATTGATACAAATAGTATTTTTCTTTTAAAATGACCATATGCTCATTTTTAAAATATATACAAGATCATTATTCTGGTGTTATTTTCCTGACTCTAAAGAAAGGAACTTTTAAATAAATTAGTTATTGTCTTCTGCGTTATTGAACATGTGGTCAGTTGTCATGTTCATGCATCCAAATGATCAAAGTCTGAACTTCTGTCTCATTCTTCCCTGCTGTTAGGCTACCCTGTCATGATCAAGGCCTCAGCAGGTGGTGGTGGGAAAGGCATGCGAATCGCTTGGGATGATGAAGAGACCAGGTGAGATGCTGTCCAAAATATACTTTTGATGAAAATTGCAGTTACTGGAGTTTTATTAAACTGACAAGTAAACAGATACCAAAAGCATAATGGAATAATTCAATGACCATCTAATTTTTACTCTTTTAGTTGGAAAAATATTGAAATTATGTAGAAAACTTCTTAATACTTTGATGATTATCCTATTATAGAAAGGTTTTTACTTTTTAAAAATAACATAGGATTGTCTTTTTGTTTTTATTGTATATTTAAAAAATTTGTCATTCTATTTTTTATGTACAAATTACTAGCATTTGGTTGTATAATTCTGAATGTAGTAAAATATTTGAACCAAATATACTTAAAAGCAGTCATAATTTCATTTGTTTAAGTCTTGCTCAGTATGCAGATTGCTTTCCTTTGCTTGTCTATAAAAGAGGTGAACAACTTTGACAATATATAGTGTGAAATATATTTACTTTTGAATTTGAAATTCTGTGTCCTTGTTGCAGTGCACTTTATATAAATTTAGAACACTAAATTTATTATTAGTTCCAGAAATTAAAAGTAACTTTTAGAACAAAAATTAAAAACAACAACAACAACAAACAACAACAACAAGGACAACAGTGCATTGACGATATATCGTGGTGATTAGAAAGTAATTTTTTGAAAAACTGCCTAGGAACTCTATTGAGATTTATATTTTTATTTTCAGGGTTGACAGCAAGGATTTATGTCATTTTTTAAAGGGAGGGAATGAAAAAAAAAATCACCGAATAATTATTAATGCTGCCTTTCCTGCCTTTCTGTACCCCAAAATAATTTGGTCTTCCAAATGGTTAATTCTGCTTTCTCCCTTTCTACCCTTTTTCCCTTTTCCTTTCTTCTCCTCTCCCAAAAATCTCTTAAAGACAAATCTGGAATAGTTGCTGTGAAAGTCACCCAGTACAAACCTAATTCAGAAATTAGGTTCTAAAGTGAGTAAGTAAGGTAAAAAACTCCTCGAGGCAATCCATTACCTTTTAAAACCTGTAGGAAGACCCTGTGTTGCTTACTTACACAAGTAGTTATAATGCTGAAAGAAAATGGTCCCAGAATAGTATTGTTTCTTTGGATGAGTGTTAGAGAAAGTAATTGGCTTATGTTGCGGGGTAATGATATATGACAAATACAAGTCTTTAAACCCCAGTCCCATCCTCAGAGTGGCACTGATACCAGATATTGGTTGAGGTCATATCAGATTCTCCTCTCCCATCTTAGCTTACCCAGCAAGAATAAACTTGTAGCATGGATGACAGTATTTATTGAGAGCCTACTGTGTGACAGACACTGTTTTAATAAAGTTCCAGGAATACAGCAATGAACAAAAACAAAATAATTCATTCTTCCATGCAATTTAATATACTAAATCAGGAGTTCTTAACCTTTGAATTCACAGTCCTATAAAATTCTGGCGTGATTCATTCATCTGGAGGAAAAAAATGCATTTTTCTTTAACGTCTAACTGGATTTTAGTATTTTCCTTTAACATAGGCAACAAACTATATAATAGTAGTAGTATCTGTGGAACTTTTCACCATTTAGGAAATCACATGTAGTATTACCATATTGCAGCTATAGATATCCGTGTTACACTTATTATTAGTTTCGTTGAGCTTATTAATAACCACATACATTATGTCCCCCAAATTAAAAAAAATATTTTGAAAAAAATAAAAATATAAAAATAGGAATAAAAAATAAAAGTGTTATACCTGTATTTCAGTATAATTTTTTTTCTGTGCAATCTTATGCACTTTATTCATTTTAAATCACTTTAAGCCTTATTTTTACAAGAGGTTCATACGCTGCCTGATTTTGCAGTAGGTCTCCACGGCGTAAATAAGATTCAGAAGTCCTATTCTGGTAGGAAGAGACAAACAATGAGCAAAATCAAAGTAAATCATAAATTATTGTGGAAGGTGATAAGTAATATAAAAAATAAAGAGGAGGAAAGGAAGAGACATAAGGAGATTCGGAGGGAATTCCCATCTAAACAGGATGTCAGGGTTGTCCTCACTGAGAAGGCACATTCTGGGAAGAAGGAAAGGATCCAGGCAAGGGGAGAGCAAGTGCAGAGGCCTTGAGCCTGGAGCATGTCTTGAGGGGTCCAGAAACAACAAGGTGGCCAGTAGTGGAGGGGAGAGAGGAGTAAGAGGATGGGGCAAGGGGTTTGGGTGGAATGGGGGCAGATTGTGCAGGGATTTGTAGGCCATTCTTCGTGAGATGGGGAGCATTGGAATGTTTTGAGCAGAGAAGTCACAAGCATGGAACTTCAGCAAATAACTAACATTATTTACATTTTTTTAAAAAAGAAAGTGTCAAACATACTAAAAAGCAGGAGAATATAACAAATTTGTATATATGTGTCATCCAGATTAACCAGTTATCAAAATTTCGTTTGTGATTAGGTTTTAAAAGGATCACTCAACTATCTTGAAATAAACTGAATGGACAGGAGTAGATTCATGAACTATGGAATCAGAAACCAGCTGGGAGGCTATTGCAATAATCAATGCAAAAAAGTGAGGATGGTGGCTTTCATCAGTGTAATGGTGGAGATAAGAAGAGAGTTTAATTTTGAAAGTAGAGGTAACAGTGTTTGCCGAGTGATTGGATATAAAGAGTACACAATAATGATTTGCAGTCACTGTTTAAGTTATCTTATTTTTTTTGTTCTTATTCCCTATTTGGTCTCGGTGTTGCTTTATATGCTGCAACACAGCTTTCCTTGAAAATTTTTTGGGGAAAATCTGAGAGGTTAAGGTGAGAGTGAGGGCTTTTATATTCAAAATTGAAGAATGCTTAATTGAAGAATGGTGGTTCTTAGCTTCTCTCTGGCACTCTTTGCCTGGCCTGATTTCTTTTGATAGTGGGAATTTACTTTTATGTTACAGAGCATTGCTTAACTATATGAAACGCTTGAAGTCAGGCTGGCTGGTTGCTGCATGTGAGTGGACACAAACACAAGAGTCACGCTTAGTCCCATTTTTACCACATAATCCATTTTATTTGGCTTTTGTCTTTCGAAGTTCAGGTGTTTAAACCTCTCATGCTTTATTTGTAACTCCTACGTGCCAATGGACCTCTCGATGAGTGGGTTGGGATTCCTCACTGAGTTGTGGCTTTTGACTTCTTACATAGGGACAAGAGGTCCAAGAGCAGTTGTTTCAAATCCAAGTGGAAGCAGTATCACTTTTTATGACCCAGTGTCAGAAGTCAAACAGGTTCCCTTGTACCATATTCTGTTAATTACCAGTTGGCATAAATTCTTCCCAGATTTAAGAGGAGATGAACCAGACTCTGCTTCATCATGTGAGAGTGGCAAGATTATTAGAAGAGCATGTGGAATGGGAAAAGACCATTCCATCTTTGGAAAACACCATCTGCTACAGTCTCTTCGTAGGGAAGAATGATGTAATAAAGATATTAAACATAACTTAATGGATATATGAGATGTGGATTTTAGGAACTTTAATTTTTTCTCATTTTCCCCTTTTGTACGTGTAGCACTTACATAGCAATTTCACCAAAAGCTGCAGCACTTATTTTTCGTTATTTTTCGTAGGATTTCAGATTTCCTATCAGTCATTTCTCCAGGGCTACTGTTAGTGACATATTCTTTTACGGTGGGGATTACTCTCCAGTTTCTTGGCAATGCTGCTGTTAACCTATGCTTTTTACTTTAGAACTCAGTATTTTTAGAAATCACTATATTC
The DNA here is from genome assembly GCA_003508835.1 of Eonycteris spelaea. Classification (NCBI taxonomy): domain Eukaryota; kingdom Metazoa; phylum Chordata; class Mammalia; order Chiroptera; family Pteropodidae; genus Eonycteris; species Eonycteris spelaea. The sequence continues at coordinate 11,556,712 of PUFA01000047.1, forward strand.
ATATATCATGCAACTTTTGGTAAATAATTTAACCCCTTCTTGGCCAGTAAATGGCACATCGATTCAAAATTTGTTATAATAACTAATAAAAATACATAATTTTCTATCTAAAAATATTGCTCTTTTCAACTTGATAAATCATCTCTGAGACTTTGTTAAGATTAACAAAAGTATCACGCTATTCAACTTAATGATACATGCTCGTCATTTTAAAAGTTGCTCTGTATCCTCTGTTTATTTGGAAAAATCAAAACTACATAAAAATTTAGGGAATGGTCCAGAAAACACCCATACATTTGTCTCCTTGAGTCACGAACTTTAATATCATGCTGTACTGCATCTACCTCTTCTTTCCTTCTCTCCTTGAGAAAGAAATTGGTTTTGCATTTTCCATGAAAATTTTAAGATTCTTTGGAAGGAAAACCTAGTAGCCATTGATTGCTTTACTATTTTATCATAAGGAGTGTCTCCCTGTTTTAAGAGCTTTCCTAAGTTTTTTTTCAAGTAAGTAGCATCGATGACTTTTCTTAGAATCTTTAGGATATCTACAAATTTTTAGAAGAATAGGTTTCTTGTTATTTTGTTAGGGTGAGAATGATGAAGGCTGTTGAAAGCATACTTATATATTTTCATAATAATTCCTGGCTTTTCCTTATACAAATTAAAATGAAATGTTATGGCATGAATGGAAAATCAATCATGTCTACATTTTGGAGTATCCCACTAGACTTTAAGGGCAGTGATGGCAATTTCTGTTTTAGCTTCATATTTCCTTCACCTAAGTATGCACCAGGCACAAAGTTTCATGATTATTATATGTTTATTGAATGAATGAGTGTAATAAATTATGTTCTTAATGCAGTTTTCCATGAGTTCCATAATAGTTGGTGATGCTTTCAAACTTGATACTTTATTTGGGTGACTTTGGCTTTTCACTCTTGGTGTTCTTCATTTAAATGCAAAACGGAAGCTCTCATTCAGTATAGCAGAAACAAACTGTAAAGTACTATGTTTTTTCTTTGTGAATCATTGTATCCCATCTAATAAAAAGTTGATTATATGGTATTGAAAGCAGTGATTCATTGTGCTATAGTTTCTCTGTGATTTGTAGTTTGTCGACATCTCAACTCCATTCCCCTAAATCAAGAAGTAATGAAGGACTAAGAAACCTGATATCTTTTCCCAGAAAACTCTTATGAACAGGATTTTTTTTGCAATAAGTTTTGAAATATATCTTTTTGTAGGAGTTTGCCTGTAATGCTGTATTTTTAAGCAAAAAATCAAATGAGGTATTTCTAATATTGCTGGATGGAGTGTTTGCATATTCGATAATTGGGAGAATCTTAATGTTGTACATTAAATACAGGTATTTAATTTGAAGTTTAGGAAATTATTATATGTCTACATTTATTGTCTATAGGGAATGAAATTTTATATTCTGAATACATCAATGAGTAGAAAATAATATACTTAATTAGTTTTAGGTAAGCAAATTTGAGTTTTTAATAAACTGAGCCCATTTTATTGTGTGTGAATTTAGTACAGTATTTTAATAATTTTATAGTTTGGGAATAAAATGTATAAAGTAATAATTGAATTCATATTTTTATTTTCAAAAATTATACTTTTCTCTTTTAACTATTAATTTTGAATCATTTAAAGAAGGTATAATGATTCGTGTGGTTGTATGGGAGACAGCTCCATTTAAAGGTGTTTGTTTGAAACATCAAGCAATGTTCTTGAGGGTCCCCCTATAATACGTTCATTCTCACTAAGTATATTTGCTTTAGTTTTGGCCCAGTTGTGTAGTTGGCCAAGTCCTTTACATTTCTGTGTGCATCTTCTGATTTTTGAGTCAAATGAATATATACTTTTATATTTATTTTATTCATGGAGTTAGGGTATATTAAGGTTGATGAAAAAGCATTTCATATAATTTGTATGGTTTATTAAAAATATTATCATTCTCGGTGAAGTAAATGTCAGTATTCCTGTTTAGATATGAAATCTAGGATCAGGAAAGTTAAATCACTCACCTAAGGTCACAGAGCTATGAATGGAACGGTTGTTGTTCAACCAAAGTTATTTATATGTTAAAGAACTTTCTCTCTGCTTTGTTCAGAATAAACATTTAATTATATTTAATTTATATTAAGGACTGTATTTGTTTTGTTTAACTGTTCTGTTCTCCTTTACAGAGATGGTTTTAGATTTTCATCTCAAGAAGCTGCTTCTAGTTTTGGCGATGATAGGCTACTAATAGAAAAATTTATTGATAACCCTCGTCATATAGAAATTCAGGTTGGTACATTTTAAGATGCTTTCTAATTATGTTAAAATAATATCATTTATTTCTATTGGAATCATATCTGTCTATCAAGAATGATTGTGAGTTTCTCTGATATGCTTGACTTATTACAAAATACAGAATGTACATAAATTAACCACCTACCTTTGGAATCTGGTATACTTTCTGTCAAAGTGCCAGAATGTTTAATGGGATGGGAGATGATACAAAAGCCCAGTTGCAGAAAGAAGCTGTCCCAAGATGTCTGGCCAGGCTAAGAGAATCATTCAGTCTCTTGAGATTGGGCTATTTGGGGGAATTTTTAAAAGAAAAGTGTCTCTTGTATTACTTCAGTTCACTAGATGTCTGTGCGATTCACTGTGACAGGCATTCTGCTAGGAGCTGGTTGTATAGAGATGAAGAAATCATGGCTTTTACTCAGATTAAAATTTTAATGCAACTGTTAAAATGGTTGTAGAGGTGTAGATTTCAGCAAAATGAAATAGGTTTCTGAAATAAAACATAGAAGAATAAGAAGACAATTTGCTGAAGTTTTCATTTTTCTATCAGAAATGCCTTTGTGTTAATATTACACATTATGGCTATCAATTGATGTGTAATAATTAAATTGATTAAATATCGTATTAGAATTCATATTAAAATTTAAGTGTATCTTTGTGGATAGAATCAGCAAATTAAGGGGAAGATTATTTGCTGCCCTTGTCCCTTCTGATGGGACATAATATATTAGTATCACAAAGTCCTAGATTCTGTCATTGTGTTTAATTATCATCTTACATGGATATTATTTATAGGTAGAAATTATTCATGTAGATCCTCAAATTTTCCAGAGTGGGAAAAATTTGCAAACTTATATAGTCTGTTTTTTAAAAACATTAAACATGATGTATTTCTTTCTGAGGCTAGCATGTTTTGTGTTTAGATATTCTATATTGAAATATCACACATTTACAGTAAAGTCCACAGATCTTCTATATGCAATTCAATAAAAAGTTTTATATACACGTATATCTGTGTAACAACCATCTAGATTTAGATATGGAATATTTCTTTACCTCAAAAGATTCCTTCATACCACTTCCTAGTCAGTCCTTCTCCTTGGCCACCAAAAGTAACTGCTATTCTGACATCTAATACCATAGATTATTTTTGTTTGTTCTTAAACTTCATATAAATGAAATCATGCAATACATACTTGGTCGTGCCTGGTTTCTTTCACCTACCATCATATATTTGAGATCTCTCCTCGAGGTGATGAGTTATCATTCACTTTTAACCCATCCGCTCTGAGAATACTCCCCTGCAGTGCTTGGCAGCTTCAGCGTTTACCCCAGAATAACTCACGGATAACCGTCCTAACCTTACCCCCAAGGTTTGCCATGAAATAGCTTGCTTTTATTATTATTTCCACTTCTCTCTAGTATATTGAGAGTCTTCAGAAACAAATGATATTGTTCTATTTGTAGCATTCTGTTTTTAGAGTGGTATTTCCATTTACAAATTATAGTAATTCTCAATTGCTGAAAATGTCAAATCCTAGAAAACATAGCATTCCTACATGTGATATTAACGTTCTCGAATAGTTGTTGGCCAAAGATTCATTTGATAAATCCGATTTATGTATACATTTCTGTTACGGTAGGGTTAGAGACAAGTTCTGTTTAGACATAACTCCAAGAACAGTTTTTATATTTCATTTTCACATTGAAAAATAGATTTTCTTCAGCCTTGAAGAGTGTGTTTATGTAAAATTAAATTAACACTAGCAGCAAGCTGCACTTATTTTTCTAAACGGGAAATGGGTTAAAAATTGCTCTGTGGTGTTCCATTGTTTGAGTAACCCACAATTTATCCATTTTCTTGGTGGTTCTTAGGTTGTTTTGTTTTTTGATATTATGAATAAGCTTCTGTAATTTTATGGACATGTACATTCTTTCAGACCTACTGAGGAGAGATGTTAGTTCTAGTAGGTACTGTGGTTGTCCTAATGTGTACTCCTTCCAGCAATATATGGACGTTACCATTGCTGCCATCTTTTCTGACATCTGGTATTCTCAGTGTTTTAAATGTTTAGCCATTTTTCAGGCATGCAACAGTATCTCTGTTTTGGTTTGTGTCTCCCTGATGGCTGTTGATGTTGAGCACCTTTTTATAAGTTTATTGATGATCCGGATACCTTATTTTGTAAAGCGACGGCTCAAGTCTCATCCTTGCCCTGCCTCTCTTTAACAAATGAGATGTAAAAAAAAATTGAGTTGTTGGAGTTACGTACCCATTTTATGAGACCTTTGCCAGATGTATGTATTGTGCATGTCTTCTCTCCATATGTAGCTTGCCTATTTGCTTTATTAATAATGTCTGGAGGAATAGAAGTTCTTAATTTTATTGAAGTCCAGTTTAAGTCCACTTTGCATATGTAAGTAAGAAGCTTTATTGTTTTTGTTGTGATATTTATTTCTATTATTCTCCTTGAATGTTCTTACTTGGGGAGAGGGGTTTTGTGTGAGGTGGAGTCAAAGTAAATTTTTTTCTATTCTGATATCCAGCTTTTCAAGCATCATTTATTGTGGTGACCATTTGTTATAAATTGACATTTGTTCACTGTCTTAATTATTTTGATTTTATCCTAAGTCTAGAAATCTGGTACTGTAAGTGCTCTAAATTTATTGTTTTACTTCAGATAATTACGACTCTTTTTAAAAATCTATTTGTATTATTTATCATCAAAGATTGCTATCCAGAATATATAAACAACCACATTTATTTATTTATTTACTTACTTACTTTTACTTTCAAATGCACTTTTATTATTATTATTTTTTATTATGGTGACATTGGTTAACAAAATCCAATAAGTTTCAAGTATATAATTCAACGAACGGTAAGGCATATATATATATATGCCTTATATATATGCCTTATATATATATTGCATTCTGTGTTCCCCTCTCACAGATTTCTTTCTGTCACCACATTTTGACCCCTTTTGTTCCATCTGCCTCTCCCAGTTTTGACTCTTTTTAAGTACTTTGTGTTTACAAGGAAATTTTAGACTTGACTGGTCAGTCTGTCCATTCCCTGTACCCATCACAGCCCTCCCATCCCCCTGCCATCCAACACACACCTGATAGGTTTTGGATTGTGTTGCAGTTAGAGATTATTTTGGGGAGAATTGACATCTTAACAATATTGAGTTTTCTAATCTATGGACTAGAATATCTGTTTATTTAGGTCTTTAATTTCAACACTTGTAGTTTTGGGTATACAAGTTTATCTTTCATTAGATTTATTCCTGGATATTTGATCATTTTGATACTATTATAAATATTTTTTTCTAAATTTCATTTACTTATTGATTGTTGCTTGCATATAGAAATATAATTTGGTTTCACATATTAATCTTGTATTTAGTGTTCTTTTAAGTCCACTTGTTTATTTTATATGTTTTGGTTATCTGTTGCTGAAAGACAAACCACCACAAAATGCAATGATCTGAAACAACATTTAAAGTTGACCAACAATGTGAATGTAATTAACGCCACTGAACTGTGCATTTAAAAATGGTTATAATTGTAAATTGTATGTTATGCATGTTTTGCCAAAGTGAAAAACTGCACAGCATTTAATTATTTCTCATCATTCTGAAGGTTGATTGGATTCAGCTGGGCATGTCTTTTGCTTCATGGGGTGTCTATGCACTGGGGCAGTAGTCATGTTAGGGCTTTGATTCATTTGGAACATCAAACGTCAAGTGCATTGGAAGGTCAACTTAAAGATGAGCTCAGCTGAGACTCTGGGGCAGTTGGGCCTCTCTTTCTCCTGTGTAGTCTTGGGGGCACTTCTACATGGCTACTCCATGTGGCATTTCTCTATGGATATCCAGACTTCTTACATTGGTCGTCAGAACTGCTTGAAAAGAGCTGTCCTGCCTTTTTAAGGTTCAGGCTTAGACAGGCACAGAATAATTTTTGTGACATTTCACAAGTTACTCTGGCTAGCCTAGAGTCATTGCCATATTGGATTATGCAAGAGTGTGAATACTGTGATTTGTCTTGTACTGGGGGTCATCTTTGGATATTAGCTACCATAGCCCATTCTCTCACTTCCAGTGATCATGTCCTTTCTTAGCAGAATATACCAACCTTTCTTCCAAGACCAGGATCTAGTCTATAGACTTGGTCCAGGTCTGGTTGAGAATTCTTGTGTGTGGTCTCTCAAAAACAGTTCTTCTGGTGGGAAGGCCTGTGAATTTAAAGACTGTCTGTGATACCCACTCATACAATGACAAAGATATGGCACTGTGGTAAATACCCCCATTGAACAAGGCAGTAGAAGAGAGGCACACAGTGTTCACTGATTCTTAACAATTGAAAACCAGTAATTGAAGCTGAGGGATTTCTTAAGAGTTTCTTGTAATTCTGGTGAGAGATGGTGGCAGCTTGGGCCAAGGCATTGTAGTCAAGGTGGTTAGATATGATTGAATTCTGGATATTTTGTGAAGGTAGACCAGATTTTCTAAACGATTGGATGTGACATGCAAGAAAAATATAAATCATCAAAGATGTCTTTAGGGTTTTGGCCTGGAATTAGAATGGGATTGTCTTTTACTGAGATGGGAAAGACTGTGGGAGGTGCATGTTGTAGGGAAGAAATGATTTTATGGTGTTGGACAAATCAGTGATGTTGAGATGCCATTAGATATCAGAGTGTAGGTATTGACTAGGTCGTTTGGTAATTTAAGTCTGTAATTTAAGGGAAGTATTTGGGGTACTCTTTCTGTATTTCCTGTAACTTCTGTAATTCCTAGGGACAGAATTAATTTCCCTCTTTTCTATATTCCCCATATAGCACTTATTTGCTACTAGATGACTACTTATGTTATTTTTCCTTTACTTGTCTGACTTTTCTAATAGACCTATAAGTTATTTAAAAAATTTTTTAAAAAGTTATAGTTGGCATGCAATATTGTATTAGTTTTAGGTGTACAATGTAGTGATTTGACATTTGTACACCCTACGAAGGGGAATAAGAGACCAAGAAGTTCTTGAGGTCAGAGACTAGTTCTTATTCATTTGCTGTCCCCAGCAATGAGGCCAGTGCCTTTCACATTACTAATACTCAATAAATGTTTGTTAAATTATGTTAAGTAATTATATATTTGCATCAGCTTTTCAGTTTAATTAGCCATGGCATTTAGCCTAAGTGATATTTTTAAATGTAGATGAGAGTGTCTTACAGTAGCTTAAATAGGCAACAAAGATGTTTCCCATATCAGTCTACACTTGAAAGGTTTTTTATTTACTTATTTTCTTCAAATTTTATTTTTTCAATTTATATTGAGTAATTTGTGCACAGAATAAAGAGTAGTCATTGAAAAGGAAAGCGTCTCTTTCTTCCTTATCTCCAAGTTTCCTGGTTTATATTATGGTTACTATGTCTTGAATATCCTGTCATAGTCTATGAAGTATATATCACTTGTTATGTTTTACATGAGCTATTACATACTGTTTCCTTTCTTGTGCTGGAAATGTGCACAGGCAGTTCAAATGGCACCATCAACCAGGATACTACTGACATTTTGTGGGCTGGATCCAGGGTGCTAAAGGTCTTTGCATTATGTGGAACAGTCTATTGCAATGAAGCTTTTTTTAGTAAGCAGTATATTTGAGAGATTTTTCCATATTAAGTACAAGTACAGTATTCGTAAAAGGCTGTATTAGGTTTTTTAAAATCTCATGATTCATTTAAAGATTAACTTCCATTATGAGCACTTTTTATTACAATGTTGTCTTTTTACTAGTCTCTTCATTTATTTAATGGAATAAGTAATTGTCACATTAGTTTTATTGACAACCTAGTAAATGACAACTTAGAAAAAAGAACCATTTAGAGAAAAACAAACTCTCGATTCTATGTATGAATCTAATATTGGTTATGGCATTATTTCTTGGGGTCTAAGTCTCCTTTCCTCGTCAACTAGAATAAAAAAAGATGTTGAAATATTTTTAGTTGTACTTCATGCAGCCATCTTTAAGAGTCATAGAAATAAAATTCCACCTATTGATATTTCATTACTGTAGTTAGTGTTTTGCTTTGTTTGGAATCATTCTTGAAGTTCAGATAAGTAAATATTTAATTCTAAAAATTAACTTTACAGTCATATATTTACTATTTTGTAATTTATCTTATAATAATCATTTTTTTGAGTTTTTTCGTATCCATATAAAAGGTTAAGGTTATATTATATGCCATTGATAACACATGAGGAAACAGGATGACTTACCCAGGGAGGTTGTGTAGCTGTTTGGAGCTGAAATTAATGCCTAGTTTTTTGGTTTCTAGAACAGCTTTTACCTCTGTGAACTTAATATATTCAGTAATAAGCATCTACTCCTTAATTCTGAAACATTTAGAACATATATCCTTTTTATTGACACTCAGTGTCCTCCACAAAATTTGTACAATCGATGCTGATATTTTCCCCAGTGTATTCAAAATGAAACATGAGAATTTTTCCTCAAGTCTTTTTGATAAAAATGCTTTGAGTTTAGGGGTTGTAAATATAAAGTTTTCCTCCATTAGCATCAACCAAAAGAGGAACATATATGTTCTATGAGGTTTGAGTCTTAAAAACCAAGGGTGTTGCATGGAGAAGATGTTAATTGGCCACAAGCTGTATGGGTATGGCTATATAGTTTTTCAAATGGTTATTGCTCTTTCAGGTTTTAGGTGATAAACATGGGAATGCTTTGTGGCTCAATGAAAGAGAGTGTTCAGTTCAGCGAAGAAATCAGAAAGTGGTGGAGGAAGCACCAAGGTAAGAGTTTCTTCTAATGAACATTTATAATAATTTGCTTTTATATTCCTTTTCCATTTTATTGGCTAAAATTGCTTTAACAGTCATGGTATAATATATTAATGTATGTTTTTATAATTAAGAATTTGCCACTTGATCTTACTTGGTATTTAAATGCATAAAAGCAAGAGAATACTTGAAAAAAAGTTGGGTTTTATTAGAAGAAAAAGTTGGGTGGATAACCTGCTATGACTCCCATAGGCTTCTAGGTAATACAGACCCTGTGGATGTTTCTGGGCATGTGGAATTTCTGGGATACGTGCCTTCTAGGCTCTCCTATTGGTGGTGTTTTCATAAAGTTGAGCCTGAATTTCCTGAATTTATCCTACCATGAAAAGGCTTCTGGGGCATATTTCTTAGAAATTCCTTGATTTATCAGAACTACTTTGGATACTTCTCCAAGTCACCTTTCCTGTGTTTGGTATAGCAGTTTCATGGAACTTTATTTCTAAATTGATGCTGGGTTGGAATTTGTATTCTGGTTTTCTCGTTCTTAAAAATCCCCAATTGAGTGTACATTGTTGTTGTTTTTGTTTTTTGGTTTTTGGGTTTTTTTGTAACCAGGCTCTAAGGAATATAGCCAGTTGTAGCTTTAATCACATAGCCAGTGTACCTTGATATAATGGGTATATAGTTTCCGAAAAGAGTAGATGTGGATATTAATACATTTTTAATCACTGGGTAATGGTAAAAATCAGATCCTACTTTACATTAGTTTTAAAAACATCGTATGCTGTAATGGTTTTAAAATATGGTCCCCGAATCATTTGTCACCTCTCTCCTTGCGGAATTGGGAGAGGGATCTATGTTCCCTCCCCTGATTCTGTGCTCTGTGACTGTTTGACCAGTAGACTACCCAAATCTGCCCTGTGCCCAGGCCTATGAGACTGCCAGCTTCTACTTCCTGTCTCTTGGGACACTATGTTTAAAAACCAGCCACCATTCTGTGAAGAACAGTTCACTGCAGACTACATGGGTTATGGCCAACTAGCTCATGGCCCAGAAACAGAATGTCAGAAGCAATGAGGAAGAAAAGGCAAAAAGGATGCTTTACGGAGTCTAGGAAGTTTCCTAGAACCTGCCTGTGTTGATGACTTGGCAGTGACCTGAAGTTAGTCACTTTGCTAGAGAGGCTGGGAAATGTCTTTTTTCCTTAAGTAACTGAGCTTAAGTTACCTAAAATTCATCATGTGGAAGAAGGGGACAGTGGATTCTGGTAGAGAAATAATGGTCTCTGATACTTTTTTTTATTTTGCACTTTTGTGTTTTCCGTCGTATTACTTCCAATATAATTAACTTTCTCTTTTCATTCAAAACTCAAGCCTTACCTATGATAAAAATCTTTCATAGGCTGGAAGCCTTGAGTTATGATTTTTATTTCCTTTCTCTTTCCCTAAAAATGTAAGTTTTTTTTTAAAACATGAGCATCTCATCTATTTAAAGAAAAAAAATAATTTATAGCAGTAGGAATAAAAAAAATCTAGAACTGATCATTAATGACGATGTGTATTTGTGTACTGTGAAGTATGAAAATAAATGGAGTGTGTAGTTTTCAGTTCCTAGAATAAGAATTTAGCCCTGCGCTTAGAGTGCAATGATGAGGTTGCTTATAGCTCTGGGTATCACTAGCAGAGCTTATAAGAGAAAAGATGAGACCAGACAGGCCAAACTGCACTTGAGATTCTCAAATGTACTTTATTACTCAACTGCACTTGAGATTCTTCCAATGTTAAGATGTTATTCTTTAGTCGGTTTTCTTTCTTTAGGTTGCATTAATTTTGTCAGCCAGTTACTGTTAAAGTGTCATCTATACCTATACCTGTTACGTTAATGCAAAGCTATTATTTATAATAGGCAAATGTAAGATTCATTATGCCTGAATCCAGTGATTATTCCTAACATCACCAAAAGGGAAAGGGTAGGAAGCGTACTTACCACCTGTGAAGTATTCTTTATACCTCTCCCCGACCAATCCAACCTGAATCTATTCAAGGCTCTAGATCTAACCAGAAGTTTATAAGAAATAGAAATATATGAATGTTAGAAGACATTGTAGGGGTGTATGAAGAATGAGACAGGAAGATATGCAGATTTTGGCTAAGAAAAGAAAGAAAAAAAAAGGAAAAAAAGGAATAGAACATTACAAGGAAAAAGAATCTTAAAGATGTGAAAACGAATCAAATGCAGTGGCTGGCCTTATGTGGACCCTGCCTTAAAGAAATTAGCTGTAAAAGATATTTATGAGAGAATCAGGGAAATTTAAATAGTAACTAGATATTAAATACTATTAAGGAGTTCTTATTAGTTTTTAAAGTGTGATTATGCTACAAAAGAGTACTTATCTCATAGAAACACATATGGAAGTTTTCATGGATGAAATAATACTTAATTTGGGATTTGCTAAAAAGAAAAATGGGTTGGCCTGGTAGAAAAGTGGACATGCAGTGTAGGTAGAGCAAAAGTGGTGCATAGTAGGAGTTATTACAGGTGGGAAACAGGTGCATGCAAGTTCATTATACTTTCTAGAATAAAAATTTTATAAAATGGTATCTTAATCTTACTCATCTGAGAATAGTTGTAATCCACAAATAGAAAAGTAGTCAGTGTTTTGTTTCTCAGAGCCTATTTTGCATAGAAGCAAAATCTGCGAAAATGCAAAAATTATTTGGTAATACTTTTTTCAGGATTTATTGGAAGGATTTCTGCTTTACTTGCCTGCTGGAAGGTGATTTTCATATTGCCAAACAAAAGGTTTTGAGGATTTTTACTATGTATGGTCTATTCTTGTCATTCATGGTAGTTATGTTCTATAAAGTCATTGTAAACACCCAGTGAATACTGAAGTATTGCTTTTAGGGAAAATACAGAGGTAGGTTCCTTCAAGCCTCTAGTTAGAACATTTTCACCAAGTAATCAATACATGACCTTATTTTATATGTGTTTCTGTTGAGAGACACCATATTTAATACATACTGTTGATTCATGAGCAGTGAACTCACAGTCCTGGCCAGCAGTGCTATAACGCATGCCTGAAGGAAGCTCATCTATCGTACAAGTTTTCTCCATAAGGCACATCACAGCCTCTGGGGCTTAGGAACACCAGACTGAAGTCAGCGCAACACTTGGGCCATTTTAAATAGCGAAATCACTCCCTCCCCCCATGAGAAAAACATGGCTAAGCTGTGAAAAGAACAGTTGTTACTGTAGGAGATCTGAAACAAGAAGGAAGAATGTCGCCTTGTTTGACCACAGTTGAGAACACGCATATTAGGGGTCTTCAATGTTTTGCTGCTCTCAGTTTGTTTATGAGTGACAACAAAGTGCTGCAAGTGTTAATTTTGGGGGTTACAAATAAATTTTAGCAAATAGGCAAATGTCCAAATATAGAATCCATGACTAATGAGGATCAATTGTATGTTAGTTTCCAAGAATTTCTTTTTCTTCCAATTTTAGCTTGAAATAATTCTGACTATACATGTTAAATTTTACTAATTGAAACTACTGAGCTGAAATAGTGGTATATTTTATAAACCAATTGAAGTTACAACATGATATGGAAAGTTCAAATCCTTTATAAAAATCCAAAGTTGATTTATTTAAACATGTTATGCTTAATAACACAATAAACATATATTATAAGCACATGTAAAACATATAATATGACATCTTAAATTGATATATATGATCACAAAAGATAACTTTATTTTTGTTGAAAAAGCAGATTACTCTTTCTGTGTTCGTAGCGTTTTTCTGGATTCTGAGACTCGAAGAGCAATGGGAGAACAAGCTGTAGCTCTTGCCAAAGCAGTGAAGTATTCTTCTGCTGGGACTGTGGAATTCCTTGTGGACTCCAACAAGAATTTTTATTTCTTGGAAATGAATACGAGACTCCAGGTAACAAAAACTGGTTTTTATTCCTCTCCATGCCTCTATACTTTAATTTTCCTCACCCACCCCTTTTTGTTTTACAAAAGTTAAAAATCAACTTTATAAAGTTCTATACAAATATTTGGTTTTTATGCTTGTGCTAAGACATCTGTTCAGAATGACAGATAAATATAAGGTTAATTTGATGATCAGTATCTAGTCCTTCTGCTTTGTTACTGTTAGTACTTTGTATAGGAAATCCCACTTGGTTTTTTTCTTGGACCTCTCTTGATGAACCCTATTAGTTAGGGTTCATATACTGTTAAGAGGTACTACTATAGATATGATAAACAGAAAGGGATTAAGTGCTTACAATTGATCCCTTTGGAAGGGATCAAGGAAGGAAGGGTATCTAGAGCAAGCTTCCAGGAATGACTCTTAGAACGATACCACCAACCTGGCTTACAGAACAGCCACCTCTGCCAGTTTCAACGTTGAGAAATCAAGTGGCTGCCCCTGCAGCTGTTGACTTTAGGGACATATTTCCTCGGTTCCTATCAAGGTCTCAGGAAGGTATTGGTGCTATTACTAATTGGTGGCTTTATTTTCTTCATTCTTCCCTTTTTTAAAAAATTTAAATTATAAACTATGAATAACATAGAGAAAAGTACATAGAACACAAACATAGTCAAACAAATTATTATAAAGCTAATATCTGTATAAGCTTCAGTACCAAAATGCCAATACTTCTTCCCTGCCCTCCAACTTTTCTCCTTCTCAGCATTCCTTTTCCATCTTCCCTAAATCTGTTTACTATTCTGACTGAATTCCAGATACCTCCTTGCATTTCTGTACAGTTCTTCCTTTGAAATTTATACACACAAGCGGTATAATTGTGCCTTTTTTTTTTTTAACTTAGTGGGATTGTATATAATTTTTTGTACCTGGCTTTTTTTCTCAACATTATGCTTAGAGATTCAACCCTGTTGTTTTATGTAACTCCTGTAAGATATTCTTTTGAAGAAAATGCTACTATCTGTTCTATTTCTCTGGATATTTAGTTTGTTTCGAGTTTTACATGATTTGTATTAATTTGCTAGGGCTGCTGTAACAAATTATCACAAACTGGGTGGCTTACAGAACCGTGTTCACTCACGTTTCAGAAGTCCAGAACTCTGAAATCAAGGTATTGTCAGTCTCGGTTTCTTCTTGGGGTTTCCGAGGGAGAATCTGTTCTCTGCTCCTCTCCTAACATATGGTACCCGCCTACATGCCTTATTGGCAGCATAACTCCAGTATCTACCTCAATCATCACATGGCATTCTCTCTTCCTGTGTTTCTCTATGTCTAAATTTCCTTCTTTTTATAAGGACACTAGTCATTGGTGTCCTTATAACCTGCTTGCATCTGCCAAGATCCTATTTTCCAAAATCATAGTCACAGGTTCTGAGTGGACATACATTTTCAAGAGACACTATTTAATGCAGTACATAATTGAAGACATGTCAGGAATTCATTGAGCTGTACATAATGTTATATACACTTTTCTCTTTGTATGTTATATTTAACAAAAAAAGGTTTAAAGATAAACATATGTAGTCTGTAGTGATGAAAAATAGCTTAGTGGTTCCCTAGGGCTGAGAGTTGGGGGCTGATAGCCCAGAGGTGTAGGACAGTAGAGAGAGCAGTAAATGGTACTTATGCCTGGAAGTGGAGTCAGCTTTTCTTCCCTTTGGCCTTCGTTGTGGGTGGAGATGGAGTTGAGTCACTCAAGGCAGGAGCTGAGTAGAGGTTAAGTTTTTTTTTTATTGTCGTGCTTATCCTTCATGTACCCCTGGGTTGTAGATGGTTTCTAGTCTACCCTTAGTTTTAGGATTTTCCTCTGATCTTGTGTTTCAGAAGATATGTCTGTCTCATGCTCTGGCCTCTTTCCTAGAGGGCACTCTTCTTGTTACCTTGCTAGCCTGCTGGTGGTTGCAGGAAGGGTGTTTTCCATTGTTTTCTTTCAACCTTGGTCTTACTCAGTCCTCGTGTTCTCGGATCTTCAGTGACACATTTACCTCTGCTGTCCTGCTCTTCCCCTGGTGGTGAGGAGGCACCTGATGGTCGGAACCCCAAATAGTTTTCCGCCTCTTCCCCAGTGGTTATAGTCTACATGGTATATCTTTTTTCATCCTTTTGCACTCCACCTGTCTACAGTCAGACATTTTACCTATGTCTCTGTAAGCAGTGTGTAATTTTTTTAGCTAAGTTTGTTGATCTTTGTTTTGTACTCAGACCATTCGCTCTATAGGAAGTTAATGTAAACTGTAATATATTTGGGTTTAAATTAGAGTCTTTTTAAATGCTATATTTTTGTTTTAACTCTGTAGTTTTTCTTTTTTTTGTTTGCTTTTGTAATAGCTATCATTTAATTTTATGCTTGTATTAGTTTGGGAGTTATATACACTTCTAATCTTTTGGTAGAAGCTGCATACATACATTACAGCATACTTCCTTAACTCATAAAAGTCTGACATCAGTCAGTACCCTTCACCTGCCCATCACACTCTATAAGGACCTTGGAGTTTTATCTTCTTACTCTCTCCCAACTTAATGTGCAGTTATCTCTCGTAGGACATTTATTAAACGGCCATCATTCATTTGGTTCTACCCACATATTTACCCTTTCCTTTTCTCTTAAATTATTTCTGGAAATTTCTAAAAGAAATGTACATGTTTTGTAAGGAAAATACTGTTTTCCCCTTTACTTTCTACTACTACCACAGTCACACTTAGGGCCACTAAATGTATGGATGTTTGCCTGCATTCACCAATTCTGAGACTAGCTAAGTGGCCTACAGTTCAGTTGAATCTGCCTGGAGTTAGCACCAGATCCTGCAAGGGCTCAGTCACACAAGACTGAAGGTGCCAGTAACAAGTTCCAGGTTGTCACCTACACTTCTGATGGACTGGTTATAAATTGGGGTTTCTAGGACTCCCGCCTCAGATTTGATAATTTGTTGGAACACCTTACAGAACTCAGGGGCATATTTATTTACATTTACTAGCTTATTATATAACAAAGGCTATGATGAAGGGCACAGGCGAGCAGCCAGATGAGATACATAGGGTAAGGTCCAGAAGGGTCTCAAGCACAGGAGCTTCTGTTCCCATCGAATTGGAGCATGCCACCCTCCTGGCACATGGGTGTGTTTGCCAACCTGGAACCTCTCTGAATCTCATACGTTAGAGATTTTTATGGAAGCTTCATCACGTAGGCATAATCAATTATTAACTCTTTTTCCAGCCCTTCTTCTCCAGAGGAGGGGGATGGGACTGAAAGTTTCAAGATTTTAATCTTGGCTTGATCCTTTCACAGACCAGTGTCCATTCAGGAGCACATCAAGAGTTACCTCATTAGAACAAAAGGTGCTCTTTTCACTCAAGATATTATGAGGGATTTAGGAGTGTTGTGTCAGGAACCAGGGGCAGAGACCAATACGTTTCTTATTTCACTGGTTTGCTTGTGGTGAACTCTTTGTTGACAGCCAATGACTTTATTTTGTTCCTTACTCATGAAAGGTGTTTTTAGTCTGAGAATTCTTAGTTTGGCCAGTAATTTTTTCAACTCATTGCAGATATTATTTCTGTGTGTCTGGTTATTTCTGTTGAGACTTCAGCTCTCATTCCATTTTCTGCCTATTTGGGGATAATTGCTTTTTAAATACCATTTAGGAATTTATCATTTTTTCCTCAGATTTCCTTCAATTTTTTTTTCTGATTAATGTACATATATATTTGAAATTCATTGAAGTTTTGAGTCTATGGATTAGTGCCTTGCAACATTTTTTTGAAAATTCTCCATCGTTATCACTTCTGATAAATCTCTTTCCCTTTCTTCTGGATTTCCAGTTATTTATATATAAAACACTTTTATGTTAGAACTTCTTAGTATACCATTGACGTTTTTACCCTCTCTTTGATATTTTTCAGCCTTTTTGGACATCTTCTGACCTATCTTTCTTACTATTTCTTGAGCTGTATTTAATAACCCATTTAGTTCCTAGTTTTATTTATTTATATTTTTGGAATTTCCATTTGGTTCTTTAAAAAATATGACTCAAAACTTATCTCCTAACCAAGTTTTAAGTTTGGCATTCCTTTCTTTGAACATAATTAACTTATTTGTTTTGTAGTGTGCGTCTGATCATTTCAATATCTGAAGTGGTATGACTTCTGTGGTATTTTTTGTCTATGCTACTTCTTGGTTGTGGTGTCTGCTTCCTTGTATGCCTTCTTATCTTTATACAGATTATTTTAGAAATTGTTCTTATTAATAAATTGAACTCTAGATTGATAATTCTTTTGTATAGAGATTTTTCAATGTTTCTGCCACATGCCTGTGAATGGTTGTGATTTCTGACTACAGTAATGCAAGTTCAAAGTGTGAGGTTCCATGGACTCCTGAGGGCATACAAAGTCCAGTTGCTGTTCTAGAGGATGGTTGGTTTTATTCCAGTTCATTCTTATCTTGAGGTTGTATTTCTTCATGGCCTCCACTTAAAGTGGGGCTGGTTCATCATTGTCCTTTTTTTTAGTGATCCCTGGTCTTTGTGGTTGTACTTTTAACGTCATGATGCCACCAGAAGTATAGCTTCGATTCATGGTTATTTTTTCCTGGAATGTCAAATGGCTTTAGGCCAAAATGATGTGATGTGTTAGACTTCTGTCTTTTGTTTTCGGTTTTGGATTTTGGCTGATAATTCCCTCCTATATTCATAACTCTTTGATATATTTTTTAAAGGATCAATCTGCCAGCTGCTACCTAGGCCCAAGTAATTGTGAGTGCAGGTCCCAAGGAGATGGATGTAGAGATATATTATGCCTGTAGATGATAAACATGTGCCCTGAGTCTCAACATCCACCCTCCAAAACAAACTCCAGTAAGTGGATGCTGGGATACTGTTTCAGAAAACTCCTATAGTCACACTCATTCTTGACAATGGGAAACCCACAGAACGATGCCTTATGCTTCACTGCTGCCCTCCTTTTCCCTTCCAAATCTCATACATATGAGTTTGATTGACACATTCAGAACCTCATCCAGTTTCATTGAGAACTTCAGTTGGAAGGGAGCTTGGGAATAGGTTTTTTAACCTTCTTTTTTCTGTAGTTTAAGAAATTACTGTGGAACGAGTTTAGAGTGAAGGTCAAGTACCAGTTCACCATTTTCAAATGAATATGGTCACCAAAGTTTTATATATAAGTTATGTGCAAAAAAGAAAAATATGACCCTATAGTTATAATAAGTTATAACTACCAAATAATGGGACTGATTTTTGTTTACTACAGTAGAAATTATGTATCAAGATGCATTTTGAGACTAATCATAAACATTTATAGAGTTTATGTGGTTATTAACTCAGTAGTTGTTGCTTAAAACTTAAGATACTTCTTTTGAAATCATGTTTTTAGCCTATTCTCTATTATGTATATGATTAGAAATGACAGAATTTTGCCTTTTGGAGATTAATTTAATTTTGATTAAAAATGTCTTTATAACAAAATTATCTAATTACATAATTAGGTGGGAAATCATGTTTTTGATTAAAATGGAGACTTTATTGTGTCATGATGAGAATAATAGCTTGTAATATCCTGAGGGCAACTTGAAGTGACTATAAAACATTTGTATTATATTACATATACAAGAGATACTAAATTGTTTAGTTTGGTTGCTTTATCAGAATTTATGGAATTAATAACAAGCGGTTTTTTAAAGAATCCTTTGTTTCTGTCTTTTTGTGATTTTTTACCCCCCCATTTATTTCTGGCTCATTTATCTCAGCCCATAAGTTTTTTCAAGTTTGTCTCGTTGTTTTCGAAACAGGACCTCCAAAAGTTGGTATTTATATCAAATAATTCTGTGAAGTCAATCTATATCTTTTAGGTATTTATCTTTACATTTTGTATCTTGGATGGCTTGCCAGAAAATTATGCTGTATATTCTCAAAAAAGATTATAAATGAATTTCAGGAAAAAAATTAAATTCATAAAGAATTTTATGATATGAGATCTGCCAGTACTAAACTCTATATTATTTAGTAACATACTTTGATACCTTTGTTTCCCATCTAATGTTTAATGTTGCTTTCTCTCTTGCATTTACTTCCAGTGACAGTAATCCTGTCAATTACCAGACAAATTAATTTTGATTTTTTAGGAATGCATCTGTGTGATGGTATATTTGATAGTGGGAGGCTGAAACTGGGGACATGAAAAAGAATCCAGGATTTCGTAGTATTCAGAAAGCCATTCTTACATGTTTCAAAGACTTCTTTCTGGTACTGTTTAAACAAATCAAATATTCTTTTACTAGATTTTCTTTATTTACTAACCTTACATTCTAATATTTAAGGCACATTTCACCAAATTCTTTATCTTCTAAGATATGTGTTATCTCTAATTAGTGTTTCAGTTTGAGCCGGGAGGGCTATAATTTTCTCTCCCCCCACCCCTTTGAAATTTATTGATTGAACTATCACTTTTTCTAGTTTCAGAACTTATACTTTTGTATCTTTGGCAACAGCAATGTGAGAAGCATCTTAATTTTGCTAGATTTCCTTAAGATCGAAATTTGAAATAACAGAGTTTCTCCGTAAAGAGGTATAACATTGAAAAAGTCACCAGATTTGGCATAAATACTTCATTCAATTGACTGTTTTTGTTCTCAGTATGGTCAGAATTTATGTATCAGAATAGTCTATATGTTTATTTGTTTTTTAAGTTACCAGTTTTCTATTGCTTATAGATAAAATTCAGATACTTTAGCAGCACAAGTCCCTCTTCCCTGCGGCTTTCATCTCCCAATGCTCTGCTAGTTAAGAGAGATCCCTTTCTTTTCCTTGAATGTGCCTTCAGTTTGACCTCTGCGTGCCTTTGTTACTTACTTTCCTTGGAATGGTGTGTATTCACTTCTTATGGTAGAAGCTCACATATATATCCACCCACACACATCTCACCTGTTTCTTTCTGAATATGAAAGATATGGATAGATAGTAGAAATACTCTACCAAAAAATGGAATTTTGTTAAGATGCTATTTTAACAAAATTTTCATGAACTAAAATATATGTAATTTTGCATGAATAACTTTAGTTTCTTATCTTATTGAATGGTAGTACTAAGAATTGGTAGTTCTTAGTAAAAGAAAAAATCTAAATGGTTGAAAAGAGTACACGTTGGAAAAGTAATTTCTCCATACCACATTTTTTTACTGCAACAATAGTTTCTTCTTTGATCCAGAAACCTTTGTTTCCTAGCAGGATTAACAATTAAATGTAGGTATAAAAACATTACAGATATTATTTGTAGCTATTTTTCTCTTGTTGCCTGTCTCTTTGACTTTGGATATTGTTTTTTTCTTCTGGTGCAGGAAATTTTCGTTTTTAAATCTTGCAATTGAATTTTTAAATCTTTTATTATTTTTGGTGGTCTGATATCCTTAGGCTTTTTCTACTCCATGATAAACATTTTTCTTCCATGATTTTTTCTAGTACTTAATTTATCCTTCCTGGTGAAATTTTCACTTCATCTGGAGTTTTATTTTTCAATGGCTGCCTGATTGTCACAACTATTTTTGAATAATCACACATTTCTGCAGTAATTAGAAGGCACCTTTATTATAACTGAATTCTCATATGTATGCATATTTATTTACTTGACTTTTTTTAACCTTACTGTTTATTTATGTACTAGTACTACACTGTTTAGATATCTATACATTATAATACTATATTTCATAGGACTATTCCTTTCTCATTACTCTTATTCTTCTGTATGTTTTTGAATTAGCTTATTTATAGTTAACAGAAGAAAAGGAAATTAAAATGATGAAATTGCTGAACTGTTAGATAAATGTTTCTAATTTTCCAGAGATAGTAATTCCTAAAGGATGTTCTTAATAAGAAAAATAAATATGAAAAACCATTTATATTTTTGTCATGAAGTTTCTTCATATCCTAATTTCAAAGACTACATTGTTTCTTTTACAACAATGAATGGAAATTGACATTTATCTTTAACCCTGCTGTCTTCCCTAACTCTTCATTTTAGCTGTTTTTATTATTAGTTTTACATTATTATAACATTACTTTCTCTTCTGTAGATGTGAGTCTCCCAGTATCTTTCATCTTAGTTTTGTGTTTTAACTTGCTTTCATGGTCACTATCAGCATGTTACCATAGCTTCTTGATTAATCAGTTTTTTATTTTAATTCACCTTTGGTTGGGTTAGTTCTTTTTTTTTTTTTTCCCTTTTGAACCAAGCACTTATTATTTAGAGATATCCATGGATACTGTGTTCATTGAATTCTAAGATGAGTAATAAAAATTATTTTTATATTTGAAAAACTTTCACCTGGAATAAAAGTATGGTGTTTAAAACTGCCGAATTAATGTTACTGGCTTTTTGACAGAATATCAACTCTTGAGTAACTACCAAAACCACCCCACACACACACAAAAAAAAAGAAAAAGAAAGTAACAAAGGAAAAATAAAGGAGAAATGAGAAATCACTTGAAAGAGGGAAGGCTCTTTGATAAGTTTTGGGAACTAGAGTTTTGTGTAGGGAACAGCCAGTTCTGCTCTTGGGAAGAAAAGGCAGGAGAAAACTCTTGCTTCTCTACTTTGATTTAGGGATAATTATTGTCTTCTTATAGGAGAGCCTGGTATTATGGCTCTGGCCAATTTTAATGATTTTAGCTGATCCTTTTAATATTTTTAATATCTTTTTAATAGATAAGTCAATATTGATCCTTATTGATTTTGGTTTTTTTCTATCAGCTTTCATTTGTGTAAGATGACATATGCCATTGTCCTCCTTCCCACACCTACTGCACAAACGCACACTTCCCATCCTTCTACTATCATTATGTCATTTGGGTTAGCTCAGTATTTGGATTTTATTATGAGCACGGTGTGAACACTATTCATAGTAGTCACGTTGTCACTTAAGATTATGGACCATTTTTGTTTTCTCTATAACTAACAATTCCTTTTTTTTATTGCTTAGTTTTTCATATGCTTATCAAGAATTTATCCACAAACTTGTCCTGTGTTTCACTATATTCAAACACATAGGGTTTTCTGTCTTTTTCTTCTTTTTTTTTTTTTGGTGGAAATTTCTGGTTTCCTTTGACCTATTGTAGTCTGAACTGATTGTCCTCTACATTTACGTCTTGGCTTCTAGCTGAGATTTACCCATCTTGTCCAGAGGAATTCTTATACTTCTCATTTTTGGATTTCTTTTATCATGGATCTTTGACTTAAACACTGTTGGTTTCTTCCTTTTTTCCTAAAGCACATCTTTAAGTAGTTTTCTAAGAACCAGTGCATAATAGCAAAATTATATAAATTCACATGAGCAAGAATGACTCTATATTAACTTATTATTTTAAAAAACCAGTAATTTTTATTGTGATATAATTTGTGTGTTATGAGATTCATCCATTGTAAGTATATAAATACAGTAGACTGAAAGTTTGTGTTCCTGTGAAACCTCTATGTTAAAATATAACTCTCAATGTGATGCTATTTAAAGGTGAGACCTTCGGGAGGTGATTAGGTTATGAGGGTGGAGCTCTCACGAATGGGATTCTTGCCCTTAAGGAAAGAGGCCCCTGAGAGCAACCTTCCCTTGCTAACCTTCCCTTGCTGAGGACACAGCAAGAAGACTACAATCTATGAACTAGTGGCTTTTTATCAGACACTGAATTGGCTATCACCTTAATCTTGAACTTCCTAGTCCCCAGAACTTTGAAAGTAATTTCTGTTGTCTGTAAGCTACCTAATTTATGTTATTCTATTATAGCGGGTTAGGCAGACTAAGGCAAGTCAACGGGTTTTAGTTCCATCACCCCATAAAGATCCTTATGCATGTTTGCAGTCACTCTCTTTTTCCATCTTCAGCCTGGGCAATCATTACATTACTTTCTGTTTCTAAAGATTTCCCTTTTCTGGACATTTTATATGAATGAGATCATACAGTATGTGGTCTTTCGTGTCTGATTTTTCCTTACCATTTTACTGTAGTGTGTTTCAGTAGTTCTTTTCTTTTTATTGCTGAATAGTATTTCATTGTGTGGATATCGCATATTTTTCTTATCCACTCAGGAGTTGGTGAATGTTTTAATTGTTGCTAATTTATGGCTATTATGAATAATGCCGCTGTAAACATTCACATATGTCTTGTGTGGAATTGCTGGGCTGGGTGGTAAGTTATGAAACTGTCAAACTATTTTCCAAAGTGGCTGCTTTGTCTTACATTTCCATGAGTAGTGGGTAAGAGTTCTAGTTTCTCCACATTTCCACATCCTCTTGAACAGTAGTTGCTTGTTGTTGTTGTTTTCTTTTTGCATTCATGATTAAAATGTTATTTTGCCAATTTGATAAACAAAGTTTAATACAATGTTTATATTTCATTTGAATTACAAGTGTTTTTATTTAAAATATTCATTTTTAATTTTTGTGAATTTTGCCTTCTATGTTGATTTATATAATAATTTAATCCTGTATCTCTCATATATTTTTGAGTATTTTCCTAGTTTCTTGTTGTATTTTTGATGATAGCCATCCTAGTGGATATGAAGTACTACTATCATTGTGGTTTTAATTTGCATTTCCCTAATGCTTAGTGATAGCAGATCTTTCTTCATGTGCTTATATCTCTTTATTTGAAATGTATACTCACATCCTTTGCCCACTTTCAAATTGTTTTATTTATTATCTTGTTAATGGAGCTGTAAGAATTCCTTATATATTCTTGATACACATATATGATATGCAAATATTTTCTCCCAATCTGTGGCTTATCTTTTTATTTTCTTAATAGTAACATTTGAAGCACAAAATCTTTAAATTTTGATGTTGCCCAATTTATTAAATTTGTCTTTTATGGATTGTGCTTTGTGTCATACCTAAGAAATCTTTGCCTAAAAGAGTTTCTCCTATTTTTTTTTTCCTAGAATTTGAGTATAGAATTCTGAATTGGAAATAATATTCCTTTAGCATTTTGAAGGCCTTGTTTTGCTTTTTTAAAATTTCTGCTGTTGATATTGTGATATATTCCGACTCTTGATCACTTGGTCAAAAAAAATTTTTCCCTCTAGAAGCTTGTAAAATCTCTGTCCCTTCTTGTGGTCAAAAGTGCTAGTTGTTTACCAGTTACTACTACTGATAAGGAAAAATGGCTTTTATCTTTAATTTATTAATGTTATGAACTCTTGATACATTTCCTTCACATTCCTGGAATAAATTTTGATTACTCATAGTGATTTTCCTTTGGTATTTTGCTGGATTTTGTGTACTGATATAACATTGAATTTTTATTTCTTTTTAAAATACTGCCTTTACCTGATTTGAGTAATAAAGTTATATGTATGTTTGGAAATTAACTGTATCGTTTCTTTTTCTAGGGTCTAGTTAATACAGTCTTCCACCACTTAACGACTGGGATAAGTTCTGAGAAATGCATTATTAGGTGATTTTGTCATTTTGTGCAAACATCACAGAGTTCACTTTCATAAATCTAGATGATATAGCCTACCACACACCTAGGCTATATGATATAGACATTGCTTCTAGGCTACTTGTACCCCGTACAGCATGTTATTGTACAAAACAATATGACATTAAATTACAAGAGGAAAAGATGCCATTAGGAGAAACAGTAAACACAAGAGGTTGCTGCCAGTGGAACATGACATGGTGTTTTTAGAAAAAAAAATTTTTTTAATAAGTAGAAAGAGTACACTGTAAAAAATGATAAAAGTGTATTATTGTAAATATATAAACCAGTAAAATAATTGTTTCTTATTATCAAATATTATGCAGTATACATAATCGTATTTTTTTATATGACGAGAAGTACAGTAGTTTTGTTTATACCAGCATTACCATAAACACCTAAGTAATGCATTGCACTGTGATGTCACTAAGTGACAGAAAATTTTCAGCTCCATTATAATCTTATGGGACCACCATTATGTATGCGATGTGTCTTTGACAGAAACATCATTATGTGGCACATGACTATAATAGGCATCATCTGTTTTTTAAAAATTAGAACTGAGATACGAATCCATTAGATACTGGTGTCTTGCTCAGTGGTAGGCCTTTAAACATCTTTCTGGTCCCTTTTATGGTAGATCTTTAGTGTTTTATGAGGTAATATCATCTTTTAAAAATTAAGTTATTTAAATTTAAGGTTATGGATTTATTCATCCCTCTATATTTTTTTCTTTATTTGTTGGATCTATTTGATTTAGAAAGAGATATATGAAGTTCTTCATCATAATGAAAAAACAGATATATTTTTTTAGAGCAATTTTAGGTTTACAGAAAAATGAATGGTAGGTACAAAGCATTCCCATATACCCCTTTATAACCTCTCCTCAGTTTCCCCTATTATTAACATCTTATATTAGTGTGGTATATTTGTCACCATTGGTGAACCAATATTGATTCATTGTTATTAACTAAAGTCCGTAGTTTACATTAGGGTTCACTCTTTGTATTGTACATTCTATGACAGGTATTCACTATTGCAGTATCATGCAAAATAGTTCCACTACCCTAAAAATTCTTGCATCCAAGCAAGATAGCTTGCATTTCTTTCTTTGGCTCTTTCACTCTTGCATCTTTCTTTCCTTTCCTTTTTCCTTCTTTTCCTTATTCTCTCCTTGTGTCTTTCTCTTTTTTCCTCATAATTTTCAAATATTTTCATGAAAGTACTTAAGAATAATGAGTAAAATCTCAAGAATCTGTCTGTAACCTAGCTTCATGTTTACTTTCCAAGTATTGTTTCATGTTTGCCTTCTTTTCCTTGTTTTGCTCCTTTAGCTTGAGTATTTTAAATTTTAACAAAAATCTCAGACATTATGTAATTTCATTGATTAGTACTTCAGTATACATCTCTAAGCTTTCATTGCCTTTCAAATGTTTACATATTTACAATAATTTGATATATATATGTAGGTTTATGACTATTTTACATGAATTGTGTGCTCTTTATCATTACATATATCTTTATCTTGTTTAAAGATTTTAATCTTAAATTCTACCTTGACTCATATTCTATTACATTTCCTGCTTTTCGTTTTTATTTGCTGCTTTTATTTTAAAGCCCTCTTTGTCACTCGTAATTGTTTTCTAACTTTAAATAATAGAGACTCCAATCTGACGTGTTTTAGTATGAAAATTTAGTCCTTCTAATTTTAAATACTTGATTTTATTTATTTTGTCCTAGCCTTCTCTTGATTTCTTGGTTGCAGCCTCCATTTGAATTGATGACTGAACCAAGGAAAGCAAATCTTTAATAATTCAGTGTCTTCATTTAAAGTTATGTATTTCTTCTGTAGTCATGATTTCTGTTTTCTTGATATTCAAATGCAGTTCTGCTTTAGCAGTTTCTTCTTTTCATCAAAAGTCATTTCAGATCCTTGCTCCTTTCTGTCAGTAAGATGGTGTCATCTGCATAGCTTGTTATTGATATTTCTTCCAACAACTTTCACTCCTTCCTCTGAGTGTAGCCCAGTTATTATTATTTTTTCCAGATGATAAACCGAGCCATAAATTAATTAATAACTGGGCAGTTTTCACTGGTACCATTGAATATAGCCATTATTTTCCAGGTGAGTGTACAGGGATGGTGTGGAACTGTTTCGCACGTGTGCGTGTGTGTGTGTGTGTGTGTGTGTGCGCGCGCGCGCGCGCGTGCAGGTTGTAACTTCCAAATCTAGGTTATTTTTAGATTTTAGTTTTTTTTGGAAATGCAGCCTTTATATAGTCTACAAAGTTGATGAGTTAGAAAACTCCCAAATAGAATGGAATATGATCTTAATTGCCCAAATATGGTCATGTAGCAATTCCATATCTATGAGAACAGAAAGCTACTTTTGTGAGACCTTAGTCAGTAGCTTATATTCATTGCCACAATGAAGGAGGAATCTACTTTTTCCCTGGAAGAAAGAGTGCAATAGAATCATTGAGATTCTCTGGAGGCCGGATATTTCATTAGTGATAATTCTGCATAATATAGGACCTTTATATTTTAGAAGGATTTTAGAAACTTGTTTTTTTAGCAACTTGAATGCTAAATGTTAGGTAAGCCCTTTACTATTTATTTCAAAATTAAGAATTATTTCAACTCGTATAACTAAACAAGTATATTCTAATTTCAGAGCATTTTTAGATTTAAAAAAATATTCGATACTTTCCACACTAAAAGAGTTTGATCTCTTGTGGAGTTGGAGTGTCTGATTGAGAGCATGGTTGGTAGAAGTAGGAGAAATTATAGAGAAATGGGTATATAACTAATTTGTAAAATTCCATTCTTGACAGAAGGGACACTTTATATCAGGGAGGTGACCTTTTGATTATATTTAAAGTCTTAGAGGCCAGTTCTCAGACTGGCTAGAGTACGCCAGAGTAAGCCAGAACTGGGGTGTTCTGGAGTATTTGATGTCATTTTCCTATGTAGGAAACTGAGACTACAAAGTAGGGGATGTTGTACTTTACCTTCATATTTATTGAGTTTTATTAGAAAGTTGAAGGAAAGAAGTTATTATTACACAGATATGATTAGAAAAACTTGTTAGTCACTTTCAGTAGGTTTCTATATTAAAGCATTTCGTGAACTGTTTTGGTGTGTTTGAGTTCGAACTGTTACTTAATTTTTACTTTCTCAAATTTGTTCTTATAATTGTTTCCCAGGGCTGCCGTAACAGTGTATCGCAGACTGGGTGGATCACATAGCAGACATCTATCTTCTCTCAGTTCCGGAGGCTAGAAGTCTGGGCTGGTTTCTACTGGAGGCCACTGTCTTTGTAGATGAATGTCTTCCTCTGTTTTCACATGGTCTTCTGTGTTGTTGTCTGTGTCCTGATATCTTCTAAGGACATCAGTCATGTTGGATCAGGACCTATCCTAATGACCTCATTTTAATTTAATTGTCTCTTTAAAGTCTCTAAGTCATATTCTGAGATACTAAGCATTAAAACTTCAACATATGAATTTGGAGGATGAGGAGGACACAATTCAGCCCATAATAGCTCCCTTATCCTTTCTTCATCCGATTATTTGTTTGGGGGTCAACGGGGAAACTCTATAATAGACCAGTTCAGTTTTCACTGCCACTTTTGAATATAGCCATTATTTTCAAGGTGAGTTTATAGGAGTGGTGTGTTGAGGCCTATTTCCCAACCTGCTTTTTACCTTTGAGTTCTCTGGATCAAAATCTAATAACTTTAGATCTTTATTTTGAAATCCTGTATTCTCAGGAGGTAAAGCTTCAGAATTTTAATAGGTATATGTTAGATTCTGTTCTGGACAAAGAATCTCTCTGAAGCAAAAGAGCAGAACCAAAAATAAAAGTATCAGTTATCCTTTTAGGTGGAAATAACAACAAACTAAAAAGAGACTTATTATGCCAAATATCATATGAAACCCAATTTTATATAACAGGACAATTTCCTCATATTTCAACAGGTAATCACACCTATCCTGCTTTGCTGAGTAGAACTACGTTCTGCTTTATAAAAGATAGCTTTCACAAACCAGGTCTTTGTAATATCTGTCAGTTCAGAGTGGATGTATTTTATAAAGATGTATTTTTAAATTACATTAACTTAACATTATTTAAATATTAGAACTTCAGAATTTCAGTGCCATACAGATGTTAGTCACGGTATGTACATTGTATCTCCCACTTTTGGGACAGTTTCTGCTTTGAATGAGCAATTGAGCTACCACTCACCAGCTGACAAACAATTATAACCAAATATCCCTCCATTCAAAGAACTTTGAATATTTTTCATTACCCTTCTTCCCTATAATAACCAACTTAATACATATTTCATTGATATGACTTCGCACTTTTCGTGACTTTTTCCTCTAAAACTTTCCTCAAAGTTAATTTTTCATTTGAAGTGTGTAATTAAAATTTGCCTGAATCTTCCTTTGAGGAATACTTGCCTGATACCCAGTTACCTATACTTAAAGTTTTAGGAATTATTAGGTAAATAACACAATAAGATATTTAAAAGTTTAAGTCAGAGAAAATATATTGAACAAATTATCTGCTGTTGGTTATTTTTATTTAACATTGGGAGGATTCTGGGTCAAGAGAAAATAATGTTGATTAAGTCAGTTGTGTTTATTTTAATGTTATAAAAACAAAAACTAATGACATTGCTTTAATTTTTATTAACTTATTTTGAAATTATTTATGATGTATAGCATTGTACGTCTGAGAAAATTGCAAAATTGTAAAATATTGCCAATACTTTTAAAATATGCTTCACTAACTTTTGCACTTGTTTACCCTTTTATTTATATCTGTGTCTATACATTTACATGTCTTTTTTTACCTGAAGCATTTTAAACAACTGGTGCCCCTTTTCTCTAAATATGTGTATTTTCTAAAATCAAGAAATTAGGAAGGATATATAAATCCTAAAATGCAAAATTTCTTTTGCATTACCACAGTACCATTATTAAAATGTGGATATTAACACTGGCATATTACTATTATCTAATATACAGATCACATTTAAATTTCACCAGTTGTCCCACTAATGTCTTTTAAAGTAAAAGTAAAAAATTTTGGGTTCGGGATCCTACATTATTTCCATGTCATGTCTCCTTCCTCTCTCTCCACCTGGGACATTTCCTTAGTCTTTTTATTTTTTAATTTTTTGTCAGCTATGATCTTACATTTTTTGAGTACAGGCTATTTATTTATTTTTTTTAATTAAGTTTATTGGAAGTAACATTGGTTAATGAAAGTATATAATTTTCAAGTGTCCATTATCATTAGACATCTATAAATTCTGTTGTGTGTTTACCACCCAAAGTCCAGTTTCCTTCAGCTACCATATATTTGATCCCCTTTACCCACTCCACCCTCCCCCTAAACCCTTTATTATTTGACCCTCTTTACCTCGTCTACCTCATACCTCTGCCCCAACCCACTGGTAACTACTAGTCTGTAGTCCTCTGGTAACCAACCACTAGCCTGTAGTCCACGTCCATGAGTCTCTGTTTATTTGTCCTGCTCATTTGTTGCTTTTAGGTTTACATCCCACATATAAGTGATATCATGTGATTTTCAACTTTTTCTGTCTGGCTTATTTCACTTATCTCAAGGTCCATCCATGTTGTTGCAAATGTAGGCCATTTAATTTAAAGAAAGCCCTTGTTTTGCATATATCTGTTTTCTCATCATTATATTCAGGTTTGACATTTTTGGCAGGAATACTGCAGAAATGTTATTGTCCTTTGAGCATCACATAGGAGACGCCTGTTTATCCTGTTACTGGTGATGTTGGCTTGGTTAAGGTGGTGTCTCACTTTTCTCCACCATGAAGTTACTATTTTTCCCATTGTCATTAATAGGTATCTTTTATGGAGATACATTGAGACTCTGGAAATATCTCATTAAACTTTTACTCACTAGTTTTAGATACTTCCTAGTTTGTATACAATGAGAAATAGGCTAAGAAGTTATGATTATAATTTTTTGAATTATGAAGGTAAATGACAACACAGTGCCAGAAAGATTGTTCATTACTATTGAAATTTGATACATTAAGAACTCACAGGTGGAGTAAAACCTAATTTACCTCACCAGTGAATTTGATAATCTCATTTATTTTTTGGAAAATATATTTGAAGCAACATATTAGTAAGAGGGAGTGGCAGAAATGTAGACAAAAACACTGACAATAGTGGCAACTTGATGGTAATCAAAAAATAAAAAACTAAATTAATATAGCAAAGAGAACTCTAAAAAGCTAGCTGATTGTGACCATCCAATATAGGCATATAGAACTATACATATTCATTCTAGTCTTTGTGTGTGATTATGTCTCATGGCATTTGATCATTATAGTTCTTTGTACCATTTTGAACAAAGATTCATGGTGAGATAGGGAAATTGCCTGTACAAATTGATTTATCAGATATCAACAGACCCTATGGAGTTCATTACCTTGATGAATATATCCCAATCAGTAATTTGAGGATTCAGAAATTCTAACTTCGTAAGGCTTACTCTCTCTTAACCTGCCTCTTTTTCTTTTTTTCCCCGTCCTGTCCTTTCCTTTCTTATTTCTTCTCTTCTCTCCCCTCCCCTCACTTCCTTTCTCCATTCTTTCCTTCTCCTCCCTCCCAACCTCCCTCCTGTCTTTCTGCTAGGCCTTACTTTTGCTGACTAAATCACAAGATTTATATACTAGACATCACTATATTCATCCCCATTTTAAAACTTCTGTCGAATTATATTTTGGTCTGGGAGCCATTTTTTTCTCCTTGTATATCTCTGTTCTGATGTCTTAAAGTATTGAGTTTCACTTGCAGAGGGAGACTATTTCTAAGTTCAGGGATGGGAGATATACATTGTTGATTTAAACAATGTTACACTTACAAGATCCCTGATAATAATAATAATACAGGATCTAAAAGAGATATTTCACATATCTTGTTCAATAACTTTGGAATTCTATTAAAGTGTATTTAGAAAGATTTCTTTAAAAAATGTTTAAAATTATAAGTTTTACTTTTAAAAAGATGTTTATGTTACCAGGAAAAATTCAGGTGTTTAGACTGTTTTGTAGATTTTAGCAATACTTGAACCTAAGTAAATATTGGAAAAAAGTCTGTAAGTAATGATTTTGCCTTGAGCAGCCAGATTTTTTGATTATCTACTTAAAATTACTTTATTTTGAAGTACTTGGAGCTCACTATTTAGATTGTAACATGTTATGTTTCTGTTACATAACTCTATGTTGGGTTAAAGTGGGTTCATTTTAGATTCCATTCATGGGTCTAATGTACTTTTTGTTTTATATAGTTATAGAGATCTTCTAAGGTAGCACAGAGCCTTATAATGAATTTGGTTTTTTAAACTCTCATAATGTTTTATAAAAGACAACAGCACATAATTATATAGCTGATTAAATTTAATATATGCTTTCATATGGATTTTTACATGAAGAAGAATAGGAAGGTCAAATATCTTAGGAGTAACTTAAATTCCAACGCTACCTCTACCACTTACTTATAGGTGTGACTCTGGATTTGCTGCTCATTCATTCATTCAATATATATTTATTTGCTTAGGATGTATTATGTGCTTTTCTGGGCGCTAGACATATAAAGATGAAATGAAATAATTCACTTAGCTTTTAAAATTGTTTTCTCACCTAACAGAGATGTGTGAATAGTATTAATACAAAGCCCTTGGCACCTAGTAGGTTCACCTCTTGAATAGAGTGTTAAGATGCTTTCTCACATGAAATTTGTTTCTAGCAATAATAGAGGAGGGCTTTACAATCATTCCTTTCTTATATTTATCACATAGAATCTTGTTTCTCACAAAACCACAATTTGCTTTCAAAAATATATATTTTAAACTAATAAGATCGTTATTTAGTGTCACATTTATTTTACAAAGGGTTGATGCTTATTTTAGTGATGATTTGTCATTAAAATTATGTCAAAATGTCTTAAAATGTTGTTGAAACTGTAAACAAACTCATAACACACACAGAGCTAATTATGGATGCCATCTGTTTATTTTTACAAAGCTTTTTTTAAAGACCCAGGCATTGTCTGCTTATGATAAGCTTCAAGATTATTATAATGACTAAGTCCTGTCCTTCAATTAATGTAGTTGAAGATAGGAAGACAATTCGTTTGCTCACTGACCTTTTCCTGCGTCAGAGTGTATGAAATATGACATGTCATGATAAACTATTGTAAAGTACATGAGAACATGCTTAATTTTTATGAGGAATTGGTATCGAAGCAGTGGATGTGGCCAAAGTTTTATTTCAAATTTTCAGACTTATTCAAGTCTTTAAGTGAAAGATTATCTGCTCTTTACTCGTAAGTGGCTTTATTTTAGCTCACTTAAGGTTAGGAACTTGTAAGCTGTTGATCAAATTTACAATAACGTATATTCTTGTTAGTATCCCTATATGTCAGGGCATGTTTTTGTACATGTGTATCCCATGTGTTAGTATGGAAGGCCAGGGATCCCCATGACAGCATCATCCAAAGTAGTTATCAGCAATTTGCTGAGAGAGCAGAGTGATTTCACTGGCTCAGTTTTGCTATTGTGCATGCTAAGCACACCCACGTAAGTCTGGAGGGAAAACAACCTGCAGGATCCATCTGCTCCTTTCTGCTACACTGCATTGATGTAAGAGTACGCTAATCTGGTTGCTTGTCAGGACAGGTTAGTGAAAGCATGCAAGCGAGTGAGACTTAGGCTAGACTAGTGTTTTGGAAAATCATGAGCTGCCTCTATAGATGCCATGCTAAGTGTAGCAGAATAGGTTGATTATCAGCCGTGTTGAGGACTGCGGTTAAATATATAATTTGGGGTTACAAATTAGTTTCAAAATTTGAAGTGTTAAACATTGCCGGACCACATCTAATTAAAAACCGGAAAAAGTAATACAGACGATTTGCAAATACATTTTAGGTTTTAGTTTTTCTTACACTTTTTGCTATATTGTATTTGTTCTTTAATTTTATTCTTAGTTTTTTAGTCAAGTATGATTAAATGTTATATGTAATTAACCTTATTTTACCCAGAAATTG
The DNA here is from genome assembly GCA_003508835.1 of Eonycteris spelaea. Classification (NCBI taxonomy): domain Eukaryota; kingdom Metazoa; phylum Chordata; class Mammalia; order Chiroptera; family Pteropodidae; genus Eonycteris; species Eonycteris spelaea. The sequence goes on from PUFA01000047.1 coordinate 11,590,391, forward strand.
TCGAAATTATTCTTGCTTATTTCAATTTATTTACTTTTTCCTAAACCCATTGACTGGCACTTCTTGGCCTTGCAGGTTGAGCATCCTGTCACAGAATGCATTACTGGCCTGGACTTAGTCCAAGAAATGATCTGTGTTGCCAAGGGTTACCCTCTCAGGCACAAACAAGCTGATATTCCCATCAACGGCTGGGCAGTTGAATGTCGGGTTTATGCTGAGGTAAAATGAATGATGTTGGGAGGAAGGGTAGTGGTTGTATCTCAAGTCAAAGGACCCCAAGTATAGCTGAACAACAAGGCAAAGTTAGGGTTTTATAACCTGTGTCAAGTATTTGATTACGTAATCCAGAATTGAACCAGAAAAAAAGGTTAGATAATTTTGACATAGTCCAAAATAGTTGTAAAGGATTGAGTTTAATTAATTTTCATGTATCTTCCCTGGATGGAGAAATAGCTACCAATCAGTTTAAGGGATAAGAAAACATTAAATATTCTTGTGTATCAGTGGGACATGGTTTTTATTTGTTTGCCTTTTGTTTGCTTGTTTCAAACCACATTTGAAAAAAACATTTATTTCTGTATGTATTTTTTTAAGAGCCTACTCTTGTTACATGTTAGTTTTAATTCAATATTTACTTAAATTTTTTCCAAAATTTTTTTTCTAAAAGTTTGCCCCTTATGATTACGTAAAAGTAACAACTGAAATTTTGATAAAAGCTTTTGATAAAACTTTTCATTCATAATTTTAATTATAGATTTTACTCATAAATCTCAGTTCAATACTTTTACATTATTTTATAACTATATAATCAGATGATAAAGCTGTCAACTCTGAAAATGCTTATTTGAAATGATTAAAACTAGAATACAAGAAAACATACTATCTTTTACTTTCAGACATCGAAGTCTGCTTGTTGAAATAAAAAATAAATTAGCAGTATCTGTGTTTAAGAATATCAGAAGTTGTTTTGAAGTGTTTTTTTAAGGATCTTGAGAAATGTTTTGGCTTTGTTATTGTTCTTGTTTTTTATTATATTTTAAGTGGTATTCTTTTCTTCCTTATTGTTATGACACTGAACTTATGTACTATTTATTCTGATGATCTAAGATTTTTACAATTAGAGCACATATTTAGCAGCATGTGCAAAGTTTCTTTTCAGGTCTTTATTTGAAGAACAAAATTCTCAAATTTTACCATATGTGAGCTGTTTTGAGAGTAAGAAAAACACATATCTTCAGTGTACTACATTTGTTGTTCTGAACTTGACTATGTTTTGATATAGTGTCTAGGTTATTTTATTTTTGCCCAAGGCATTCTAAGATTTATAAGAAGTTGGAATTTTACCAGTTTCAATAAAATACGATGAATGTCAGACTAAATTCTGCTTACACTTCTGTTTGACTTTTTAAATACACTTCTAAGTTGTCTAGAGTGAGTATAAGACAATGATATTCTGAAATCTGTGACTCGGTAAATACAGTATATTGAAAATAGACCTGTGAATGCTTCTTTATTGCATAAATATTTAACCTTACTTGTGCTGATTTATATTTCAAAGACTGCATTTCCTCTCCTTTGAACTTCCAGGACCCCTACAAGTCTTTTGGTTTGCCATCTACTGGGAGATTGTCTCAGTACCAAGAACCAGTACATCTACCTGGAGTAAGTCATTAAGCTGTAATACCAAGTAAATAGTTAAAAATCTTGATTTATGTTATACTTGTATGTTAAATTATATCAACACCAAATGGTGTAAATTGAAGGACAAGTGGGAATCATGGGAAATCTCAGTTTTTTGTTTTTTTAATATTTTGTACTTTATGATGTGCAGGAACCTCAGAATTCACTTGTCAGGGGAAGTCTGGGGACATTCAACTTCTAAATAAATGATAGTTTACAATATTCCTAATTCTTTGGAAAAATCATAAATAAAATGAGCATAGAAAATGGGAAATGACTTTTTTGTTATAATTTAACCTTTTCAGTAAATCTAATCCAGCTTCCCTATATAGTGGATGTTGAGAAATTCAAGAACAAAATTAGCTTGTTAATCGAAATGGATTAAGGAAAACAAACTACCTCATTCTGTTAAGTGTCACAGACTTTAAGAAGTACATATTATTTGTACCAGTTAAAGTGATCACTGTCTATTCTATAGTTCTTCTATATTTAATAGTTGTTCTGTAGATAGTTTTTGTTGCATAAAAAGAACAAGGACATACCCTTTCTTTTAATCAAGGTAATAAGTGCATATATATATGACATGATATTAGCAGTGGATGACAAGGCTGTACCATCTGTGAATATGATTATTCAGTTTGATTACCGGCATGAAGATGGTGAAAGATTACAGGAAGAATTCTAAATTTGAAGATGTTATTGGATATATGATTTATTTCACTTTTTAAATTGTTTTTGCCCATGTGCTTTCTAAAGGGACTTGACCCTTTCTAGGCTAGGAGACTCCATGCTGTGTTCAAAGCCTAAAGGCAGAAAAAAAATTGTAAAGATTTAACAGGCATTATGTGACGTTAAATAGCAGATGAGAAAACAAGTATCATAGGGACACATCTAAACATTTTTTTAATCAAACAAAAAAGTATTAAATAAGAATTCATAATGATTACTCTAGTTGTTAGAAGTTTTCACCATGTTGTAATAGCTAACAGGATGTCAAACATTTTGCCCTCGCAAGTTTTTGCAATTTGCAATTTTCAAATGTGAGACCTGTTGAAAGTACAAGTGATAATGGACAAACTATACCCCCTACAGTCTTTGTCCCTCCAAATCTTTCTTCAATTAATGCTGCAGCAGGAGTTTTATGTAATAACATTTGCAGTTGTGAGCCATCCATAGAAAGAAAAAACAATTAAAATGCCTTAAATGTTCTGCTTACTGCTGTTATTTGCTTGTGTGAATGTTGCATGTCAGCTAAATGGACCAAGGAATAGATAAAGTGATTGGGTGCGGGAGAGTGCACACTAAGCTTTGTCTATCATTATTGCTGGGAGCAATCAAATTGATGTCAGCAGGACAGTAGATGCGTTGACAGCTGTAATTATGTATCTCCATGGTGATCACTTTTGGCCTGTCATGGAGGCCCACGAGTCCCCTCCCTTGGAAGCATTTAATCAGATTGGGCTGTCACTTGTCAGGTAGACATGGCGGGCTGGGAGTTGTGCTGAGGGGAGAGAGGTGAATGGAGAATGAAGGGTGGGAGACGACTGATAGTTTCACAGGGTCCACTGTTGGTACAGAGAAAAGACATTTAAATTATGCCAGAGGTTTCCAAGCAGTGGTTTGAGACTCTCATACATAGGTGCTGGTGGTGGTGGTGCTTTTCTTTTTGCCTTCATAAACTAGATCAGTTTTAATTCAGGAAACCCTTTGCGGCTCTGTCCATTTTGGTCACACTTCAGAGTTAAACTGTACTTTTCATGTTCTCGTTTAAGCCTAAAATGTACATGGCAAAGCTAAAGGTTTCCTTTTTATCTTTGGTCACCATATTTTGTAAATTTGTTATTTTCAGACCACAATTTGATTCTGCTCAATTCCACTTGACTTTATTCTTAAGGCTTTTAGTGCAAAAAGCTAAATATATTTTTTTGTATAGCCTTTGTTTCACATGGAGGAAAGGACTCTTGATTTGATTTTTAATTCATTGTTAGAAATTTTTAAAAGCCGATTATTTGGCAAATGGTGCATAAACAGTAAATTGTGAGTGGGAGTTTTCATACTTTGTTACACTTTTAAATCGGAAATGTTAATTTGCTTATATAAAGATATGTGTTGATTATGTCTTGATTTTTTTCTACATATTTTTAAATTGAAATGCTATATCTTCTGTGATCATAATTTTAATAAATAATAAAGATACAATTATATCTAAGAGCCCTACATAACAACTCTTAGGATGGTGTTATAAAAGGTAACTAAAATTTTAAGATATGAACTATAGGAGCATGTAATAAATATTCTTTATTGTCTGTTATTTTACCAGTGGTTTGAACATCAAAGTTCCACATTAGCTTTGTAACAGTTTATGTAGTGAATAGTAGGATATGTTTAAAGTCAAAAATTTTAGAATTTGTACCAATCTCTTTTTTAAACACAGCTATAGCAAGCATGCTATGGTTTTAAATAATACATGGTGGTAAAATTAGCTCATTAACTGTTTTGCTACTAAAATTAAGAAAATGAAAGTTCAGAGATGTCTTTTCTGTTTTGTAACTTGATTGCCAATTGCCATTTTGGGGCTATTTAAATATGGGGAGAAGATAGATTATTATTGCTTCCACAGTTGCCTCATTAATTTTTTTCTAGTTTTTATTAACACTGCGAATGTTGTAGAACTTCAGTTTATGTACTGATGTCTTCAGAAAATAGAAAGCCAAGTATATTTTTTAAGTGTGCCAAATGGCTTTCATTTAAAATTAAGATTTTTGTTTATTTGAATGTGAATGCAAATACAGCTAACTATATTTTTGTTTGTGTTTGGAAATACAGAAATAAATGTACTCTGGATTAGTTATAATGTTCTTCTAAAATCTTACAGAGAATAATAATAACGTGACTTTTTTAAGAGAGTGAAACTATGCTTTATCTTTTGATGTCACTGTATAATAAAGCCATCATCATACCCTCATGTGGATATTCTAGACAAGAGGTTCTACATGTGGTCCCTTGATAATTGCCTAAATTAAAATATTAAAGGCCTAACAGCCGCTGAGTTGACCTTTTTCTGCCTTGCTGCAGACAGATGAGCTGCTGTTTATTAGGAAGGCTTCTTCCCACAGGTGAAGAGCTACGTGAGCTTCCGCTCTTCTCTTCCCACCCCTTTACAATGTTGGGCATCAAAGTCCTGCTGTTCTAGCAGCTTCGATTGAATTCTTCCATCCTCAAGACCCCTGGGACATGCTTGACAGTCTTAAGTATTTTGATTAGCTTTTAAATACTTCAGATTCCAAAACTTAGGCACAATAATTTAATAAATATTTCATCCTCAGCAATTGCTCATTTTAAAAGTTTTACATGGCTAACCTCTGTGCCTTATTGCTGGTATCAAACTGGGAGATGAAAACAAGAATCAGCGATGTACTAACTAACTTGTTGGCTGGTTAACAGCAATCAGGCTCTTCAAAAGAATATTTTGAACTTGTGCTATTTTTTTCCCCCACGAAAATCACAAAATCAGAACTCTAATTGGGGCTGTGTCCTTACAAAGCAAAGCCACGAGAAAAGCTGTGTAAACATTAAAGTCTCAGGGGACTAACAGTAACAGAAAAAAAGTGTTTTACAGTTGAGAGGGTGAAGCAAAAAAGGAAAGTGTTACAGACATGAAAGCCACAAGACCAGTGTTCCTATGGAGCTGATGAGCAGAGCTCCCGAGTCCTGCCGCATTGGCTTGACGGGGTCCTCGTTGCAACTCTCAGAAGGGTACAGTGGGGAGTGTGATTAGAAGGGGCATCATTCATGCTATGCTTCAGTTGGAGGCACCATCAAATAGCTACAAACGCATCACGGAATAGTGATGTATAAAGGCTTCCCGCACCCCACCTCCCCCCGTTTCTTAGTTCCTTCGTTTAGTGAGATAACAAAAAATATGTTGTACTGCATATGAACAGATCAAGATAATTTGGTCTCTATAATTTTTTAGATTGTGTTTAGATTTTCCAGAAGCTGAAATGTTATTTGAGATTGAAATTATCCATCTATTTGCTCCATGGAAATTAAATTTGTTGTTAGAAAAATATCTATGCAATATGAAGTTAATTTCATTTTTTTCTTTATTCCAGGTCCGGGTCGATAGTGGCATCCAACCAGGAAGTGATATTAGCATTTATTATGATCCAATGATTTCAAAAGTTAGTTCCATTTTTTAATGATTTCTCAGTTTTCTTCTGAAAAGGCAGTGGATGTATTTAATTAAAAATTCTGAAATTGGTCCTTTATATGAATCATGTGCTGTAATTGAATAAGTACTTATGCACTGATGGAAAAGGGAAAGCAGAACCGATTTTCTTTCAAGAGAAATTTCAACATGTTAGTTTGATACTCTCCCTCCTCGCCAATCTAGTCATAATGCACCTGCGACTCCCACCCCTTACAACTGTATCTAACCAATGGCACGAAGGAAGTGCTTTGCAGTGAGAAGGAGTTAAGGGTTCTTTTGGCCATTCCTGAAAATTGCCTTCAATAAAAGTAGTGAATGGCAGGCTGTGTATTTTTACCTTTTCAAATTTTAGAAATCAATAATTATTCATGTCGAATTGACAAAACTAAATTATATGAGTATAAGATATCTTTCTGCTCACTTTTTTTTTTGAAATTTGATTTTCTGCAATGAATGAACAACTCTCCTTAGACATTTAAATCTTTTAAAATCTTTAGAATTTTTAGATTTTACAATGTAAAATTCTGACTGTGGGGGTTAAAACTATGGGTTTTCTTTAGAAAAATCCTATTTTTCCTGAAGTTTTGGACCTGTGTCAAAGAATGACTTTTTTTTTTTTAAACCAAAAACCTTGTTTCTCAGGATGGATTTTCCCTAATTGTACCTTGTTATGTAGTTGCAGTATAAACAAATCATTTTTAATTTTTCTTTTTTTCACTTGTTTTCATACTCATATAGTTAAAATGAACTTCAGGCATTTTATTTGTTAGGGAAACACTATTTAATTTAAAAATAAAAATACAAAAAATTATCGTAGATTGATTTTAATAGACGTGATTTCATTTTTAGATAAAAATACATTTCTGTACAGAAAAATAGCATGCAAATTAATTTTCAAACTAGCTTGATATTGAAGAGCTAATAAAATGTACTAAAATAATTGCAAACTACAAACCGACTAATGTAATAATCAGAAAACGCTTTCATGAATAATTAGGGTCTTATTTTACTGATAATTTGTACAAGATACATATAAATAGGCACAAAAGTCATAGAACAGTAAGACCTTTCTGTTTTCTAGGACAAGAACCCTTTTCTTCTGTGCTATGTTTTTGAAAACCTTAGCTATTCAGGGTGTCAAACGTGGAAACTATGGAAAAATAGGGAATGAGAAAACAAATCTTGCCTAATCTTCCACCAGCCCAGAAGCTCACATTTTGATATCTTCCCTTTTAAATGTTTCTATGCTTGTTTTTGTTACGTTTTAAAAAATCTTTAACTCTTTACTGTGAAATGTAGGAGAAAAGTCTGATTCTAATATTCTAATAATTTACTTAGAAAAATCTTAAGTTACATACTTTATATTAAAAACTGAACCACTGTGAAACTTCAAAAGATATTCTGGGAAATCTGTTTTGAAATATTTTAATTTTCACTAGGTTGAATTGTTTGGTACATAGATTGATTTATGTATCTATATAAATCTATTTTTGTTTGTGTTTAGCTAATCACGTATGGTTCTGATAGAACTGAAGCACTGAAGAGAATGGAAGATGCACTGGATAACTACGTTATTCGAGGTAAAAACTAACATTTGGAATCCTGTTTTCATACATGGTGTCCAGTTCTAGAAAACAGCTTGAAGACTTACTGTTTAGCAAATCTGATATATTTGCTTACTATCTGTTTAAATGAAATAAGAATAGCTTGGATTAATTAAACTGACATACTAATTAAAAATATGTATTTTATTTGCTTTAGCCATTCTATACATATATATCTTATTTAATTAAACTTCTGTTTTATGATCTTTCCTAGGTGAGCATTTAGTATTTTATAGGCAGGTATTATATGTAAAATGGTTCTTTATTCTGAAGACTTCAGAGTCATTGGTCAGTGCAGTGCAGTTTGACAGCAAATTTGCTATATTACTGTGTTTGGATTTTTGAAGTATGATACTTGAAAATATATGGAGATATAAAATACAGTGGCCAACACTTGACAAACTTGGGTATAGAGGGAATAGCTCTTTGCTTCTATGAATTAGCGAGCAAATTATAGAGTATTTTCTAGCAAGTACAATTTTGTTACCTCATGTACGTACAGGATATTTCTAATACCTAACAAAGTGTGATTCTACAAGTCTTTAAGGTATGTAGTGATAACTGAATTAGGAGCAGCCATTACATTTATGTAATTACAACAAAATTATATTCCCCTTAAGGAATAAATTGTATTCTAAATGTTATTAACAACTTTCCATTAGTAATGAAAAGATCGTTTTATTTTAGCCTAACATAAATTATCATCAATTTCAGAAGAACGGACTTTAATATCAAATTTAAACTGTAAAATATAAGTTCATTTGAATTATAAATAAATAGCATGGGAAAGATCATATATAAACAGTATTGAAACCCCATTTTAGGTCATTCCCAGTTCTGTGTGCTGGATTATATGCTTTCTTTGTGCCCTGTTCTACTACTGCTTCTCAAAAGCATTTACCATAACTGTAATTAAAGAATTAGTTGTGTAATTAGTTGCTAAATGTGGGATTATCCCATAAGAATCTTAGGTACATCAGGTCAGTGATGGTGTTTATCTTGTTTACTTGTGTATTACAAGTGCTTAGCAGTGCCTAACACATGGTAGGTGATTAATGTTTGTTGAATGAATTAATGAATGATTGATAGCCATTCCTATTTCAAAGAGTTTCTAGTAAACTTGGAATGGAAAACATATAAAGATAATCAATATAAATTGGTAGGTGCCTTAATAGTGGAGTGAAAAATTATAGCGAGAATTCAAATGTGGCGAGGTTATCTTTCTTTTCTTTCCTCTCTCTTTTTGGTCCTTTGAAAGTATTATGAGTACTGATTTAGGACGCAAGCCTGACTCTGTTGAGAGTACCTCATTTTAGCTTCCCTTAAACAATGCCCCAGAGTCGCAGCATTTTTTAAACGACTGGTAACTTACTTTGTAGGTGAAATAAGAGATGGGCACACTCAGTCATTTTTGGAGTGTGACTTGCTCTTATCTTTTGGGAAAACAATCTGGCATTAGATGTTAAAATAAAAGTACATACCCTTTGACCTAGCTGTTCAATTTTCAGGAATCTACACTGTAGAGGTAAAGACTGAATTGTGAGATGATGTTTACAAGGACATTTACAACTGCATGTTGTTTGTAGTAGCCAAAATCCTGACCAACCAGTGTCTACCAAGTGGATGAATGATTGAATAAATTACTGTGCACCTTCACTATAAAATACTCTGCAGTTTTCACTTGAAGGCATGTCCATATGTGTTGTTAAAGTAGAAAAGCAATTTGAAGAGTAATGTGTACAGCAGTCTCATTAGTGTAAACCACCTTCACATACTAAAACATTTTTAGTTGTGCTCGGATGAGCGCAAAGATGTGTACACATCAGATTGAAACAAATGCGTGTGTACGTATATGTATATGAATACATTTTAGCTCAAAATATTTATCAGAGAGGGTTTTTTTTATTGATAAATTGCCTCCAGACATTTTATTGTAGGCATTTTGAAACCTAGAGAAAAGTTGAATGACAAGTACATTGCACACCTGTACACTCTTTACCTAGATTAACTGTTAAACTTGTCTACATTAGCTTTTTTTCTCCATCTCTCTTTCTCATTCTCTTTGTCTTTTCCTTCTTCCTCAGTCTTCTTCCTCCTCTTTCTCTCTCCTTTGTTCCTCTGTTTTTTCCCTAAACTGTTTTAAAGAAAGTTGCAGATATCATGACACATCATACCTAAATACCTCAGCATGAATCTGAAGGGTAAGATCACGTTCCTAAAATACCATTATCACACCAAAGATAATGAGCAGGTGTCTCATAATATTCAATGCACTGTCCATATTCAGGTTTCCCCAGTTATGCCTCAGAGTGTCTTTTTAAATCTTTTTTGGCTCTACCCATGGTCCATGGATTTTATATGTTATTTTGATTATGTCTCTTGATTATCTTGCCATTTTTGTATTTCATATCATTAACATTTTAGGAGTTCAGGGTAATTTTCTTATAGAATGTCTCACATTCTAGATTGGAGTTTTAATATTGGTTTGGTCAAGGCACTTGGGAAGTGAGCTAGAAATATAGGGTTAAAGTTGGAAAGCAGTTTATTTTGAATTGGTGATTTTGAATGTGATGCAGTTAATAGTAGATAATTTTGAGTGTGAGTATTGGACTAGGTAGCTAAAGTAGAAGACTTGATTATTTGAAATGAGATCCTAAGAATTGAATGGTAAGGATGTTGCATGGGTCATCCACACAGGGCACTTGAGTTAGGGTCAGAAGGAAGATCATGCATCAGGTAACAAATTCTGTAGTGAATATTGGGTTGCAGTAAGGATGTTGATAGGTAGTAGTGAATTGGGGGTGATTTTGTGACCAGGTAAATTAAACCTTAAGAAAACAAGTTTCTTCAAGGATTAGAAGAGGTAAAATTCTGAAAGTGGCAGTGGATCACAACGAGTTATGTGAGGTTTGCTGGAGAAGTGAGGTTCCTGAGGGTATTGAGGTTTTCAGGTGAAGCAAGGAGGTGGATGAGGTGTTCTGTGAAGATAATGAACCTACAGTAGACTGACTGACGACGGAGTGGCACTCTCAGAGGTGGAAGGGCTTGGAAAAGAGGGAGGAAGTGTTTTGTGGAGGTGGGGATAGTTGGGTCAGCTGAGGTTCTAAGGGTGAGGGATGGCCAGAAAAGCTTGTACTTCTGGTGATGAAAGAAGAGTCCCTGAAATACCCTGTAGGAAAGGTGAGCACTTGGGCTCAGAAAAGTGGTCTCAAAGGTATTCTGAGGGGGCAGGGTCTGTACACTTCATCAAAATAACGTCTAATTCTATTTTCTTTGGCCCTGCTGTCCCATGCTACTACCGTCTATATCATGGACTAGTACATGTCGCTTCCTGAATGACTTATCTATAAATATCCTTTACCTGCACCAATCCATTCTTCAGTATGGACAGAATAAACTTTTAAAAGTATAAACCCAGTTATCACTTCCCTGCTTAAAACCCTTTAGTGTCTTCCAACGGACTTCTGTGGACCCTTGATTTATACCACTTTCTCTCATGCTCTTGTTTCCTACTGATGTACCATCCTCTCCCCACCTGAGGACCTTCATAGTTAGTCTGTAGTCTAAGCAGCTAGAACAAAGAAAATTTAAAAAATGACCTAAGAAAGTTAGTTTAATTTTTCTCCCATGTAATAGTCCAGAAGGGAAGTTGTCAGGGACCTGTAGGGTGACTCTTGCATTCAAAGCAGATGGTTTGGCTTTGTTTTGGGGTCCAAAGTGGCTGCTTTCATAGGTAATCATTAGGCCTCAGCAGGAAGGTGGCAGGGAGTCTTTTTTTTTTTTTTTTAGGGCATAATCTAGAAGACACTCTTTATTTCTGCTTCCATCCTATTGGTGTTTAGTCATATGGTCACATCTAGCTGCTGGGAAGATGGGAAATATAATTGATATCAAGGTAAACTTATACTAAGCTAAAAAGTAGCATTTCTCTTATGAAGGGAAGGGAGAATAGAATAGATATTAGTGGATGACAAGGGGAAATAAGAATATATACATGTATCTGCTCATCTGTGGAAACACACACATATACCCAAGACTGGAACTAATGAGATGGCGTTCTGCAGGAGCTGGAGCGAGGACCAGGTGGAAACGATTGGGAGGTGGGGAACAAAAGACATGGCATGAAGGGGAGAGACTTCTTTGATTATACATTTGTATAATTCTAACTTTTGAATCCATACGAATATTTCAAAATAAGTAAATAGAATCACTAATGTTCTGGGGAAAACACTCAAAGTAGAAACCAAACAAAAAGAAAGAGACATAGCTAAGTGAATGATATAATCATGCTGAAGGAGAGAGAGAAAACAAGCTAACCTAAGTAACTTTAACAGTATTTTGATTAGATACCCTTAAACGAAAGTCTATATACATAAACAAATATTAAACTCTAGTTAGTAGGTTTGTTTTTCCTAGTTCATGTGTTAGCAGTTCTGAAACCAGTTTATGTCCTTTCGGGGACTGAGGAAATAAATACATGTATTGTGGATGAGAAGAGCCAAGTTTCTCAGTGTCAGAGAAAGGAGTACAGATGTGGGAATGGATAAGGATAGAATGAAGCCTGTGCTGTTGAATCAAAATTGGAGGTATCCTTGGCAACTCATGATTTTTAATTGTAATGGGAAAATAGTACCTTTAGAATTGAGAAACCTAGCAACTTACCGAAATGATCAAAATGAACATCATTGGTAATGGAAGCAGATTAACATCATGTGCCTCTTGATATAATGCGCTGAAAAGAGCATCTTGTTTCTGTGACATTCTTGCCCAGAATGTATAACCTGAATATAATCATGAGAACACATTAGACAAACCAAACTGAAAGTGTACAAAATAAATGACTTGTACTCCTCAAAAGTGTTAAGGTCAATAAACACAAAGGAAAGTGGATCAACTTTTTCAGATCAAGGGAAACTAGGGATACATGACAACTAAATGCAGTGTGTCATCCTAGATTAGGTTCTGGACCAAAAAAAATGTTTTTCTTTTATAGTGAAAGTCATAAATGGGACAATTGGTGAAATTTGAATAAGGTCCTAGATAGACAGTGATACTGTTATCAATGTTATTTCACATTTGGTCACTGTACTGTGATTACATAAGAGACTTCTCTTGGTTTTAGGAAATATACACTATTTAGAGGTTATGTCCATATTGTCTGCAACTTACCCTCAAATGTTTAAGAAAAAAATCCCTGTGTTGGGAAGAGAGTTAAAATGAGGTAACAATGTTAACATTTGGAGAATCTGATAAAGAATACATAGTAATTCTTTTGTATTTTTTGGTGAATTTTCTGTAATTATTTTAAAATAAAAAGTTTTAAAAATAGGCAAAGAGGAGCATGCACCTACCCTCCTCAGTGCTAACATTTAAGGAACAAAAACAGATGCATTTGCAATTTGTGCTTATATATCATCTGATTAATTCTAAAGGATAAAGGGGCTTAAAAAGTTTGAAGGACAGAGAAGGTCAATTTATTGTCCAGTTTGATAACTGCTTAGTTGTTTAAATACGATTTTTTTTTTCCTGAGCTAATTGTGAGCTTTTGTTAAGTTAAAGAATCTTTAGAGGAAAAATGTAATTTGGTTAAAGATAATTTCTGTGTCCCCATGAAATAAAGCAGTGGCTTATTGCCCCCGTTTGTCCTGGCAGTATGGGGACTAATGGTCCTGGCTATGGTTTTGGAAGCAGCATAGCAGGAGAAGCCGCTCCTAGGGGTCCTGTCTTGGTGGTGCTGGTCGTGATTTCCTTACAGATGGGACCTCATGAACTTAGGCAGAGGTCATCCTCAATTCCTAGTCTAAAACGCAGAGTCATAATTTTTATGAGTATGTGATTAATAATAGCATTAAAGTTATAACCTAAGTCTCAGAGAGTACCTCTGCTATTTGCTTACTGTTTGAATAAGGGTCAGTTTAAACAGCATTGTCGTTCCTGGAACATGGAAAGAAAGTAAACTAAGTACAAAATGGTAAGTTTAAAATTGTAGGATGTGATCGAGCAGTTCAATGATTTTTTCCCCCCTATTTAATCTGTGAGCTTTTAGGCATAAAATAATTTTTTGATTCATTTACAGTAGTTTTTGGAGCAGTTGAGGCATCTTGATTTATTTTGGTTGTTCTGCCATTAGCCATTATTTTACCTGATAATCCTTAGGAAAGAAAAACAGATAATTTGATTTTGCATAGTAATATGTAATGTTTTATTCAGAGAGCATTAAAGAGAAAATGATTTTGTGTATTAATTTTATTCCTGAAATATCATTTAATGAGATAAAAGTATGTATTTTCATGCCGTATTTACTATTCAGTAGAAAGATTTTTAAAAGTCCATGATTCATTTGTGTGCTTCAGTGGCTCTGTTCATTGATATCCAAAATGCAAGTTAATATTTACTTTTAATTCTTTTGAGTTGCATTTTCTAAAATCACGTCTTTTTCAAAGTGGAATAAAACTACAACATATCATTTATCCTGTAAAAATGCATACATTTAAATTATCTGTGTATCAGTCACAAATTGATCACTCGGCATCAGAAAATAATCTTAGTTTTGTTCAAATAATCAATAACTATTTCTGAAAGCTATGTTTTATTTTACTGATGACAGAGCCCGATGCCAACTGTTTGGCATTGGCCACACAGAGAGCAAGAAAATTTATACCAGCACTAGGCTGTAACAAGAAAGCCAGTAAGGTTAAATACGAAATATGAAGTATATAAAGTTTGCAGGATTGTTTTGACTGGAGGAAAGAAGGGTTAAGATCCCGATAGTTAGATTGCCTGAGTTATTTACTTATAATTTACTTATAATTCAAAACATTCTAAATTGTTAATTTGCACATAAGAACACCGTTTTTTGGGAATAAAATTACAGCTGTACCTTCTAACTTCTATTTTTTTCTGTAAATTGTACACAGATAATTTACATATTGCTGATTTTGTTTTGTATTTGTTTCCCATTCTGTTTTGTATACGTTGGTGTGGATGTCCACCTCCACGACTTCTATATGCTGATGTCTGTGCATTCTAATCTGCCTGCTCTTCTAATCATTTATACATCATCAATCTTGCTTTGCAAGCATCTCAGATGTAATGTGCCCCAAACTTTGCCTCTCAATTCGTTCCTTTTCTGTAAATGGCATCTTCCATCATGTTGCGAGGCCAGAAGTTTGGGTGTTGTGCTTGACTCATCTCCCCCATTCTTGATATCCACTAAATCGCCAAGCCCTGTCTGCTTCCTAAATCTCAAGTTCAGCTTCTTTTCGCTTTCTGTATTGTCTGTACCCCAGCTGTGTTCTGAAGCCTTGTTATTTTTCAACATGTCCCCTGCCATTGTTAGCTAATGGTTTTTCCCATCTTTACTCTTGCCCCTCCCCAGTCCTGGTTCCAGTAGCAGCTTGAATGATTTCTGGAATGTGCACATCTATTCATATCTACCCTGTTTCAACCCTTCTGGTTGCTCTCAAGGTGAAGTAAAATCTTTGCATGGCTATCAGGCCCCGGATGCCCGTTTGACGTTTCAGGCACCCTGTTCTCTGCTTTGCACATACACTTTGGCCATGATGTCCTTTCAGCCTTTTCATAGAAATACTTGGTGGTATCCATTTGCTTTTTACAACAATGAAAATTCTTCCTAATATTACCTTTGTTTGTGTCCTCCTGCATCTTTATTTTCTTTCCAAGCCAGGCAAATTTATGTAGGTCCCGAATACTTTGCTTTTCCTGGAACACCACATCTCTCATTTCCTATATCTATCAATCTCTTTGGCAAGCCATCACCCTTTTATTCTTCAAAAGTGCTTTAGTTTTGTGTTTGTAAAACATATGACAAAGGGATTCATTTACCTTTAATAGCCTGACCTCTTTCAGGGAATCTTGAAAGAATTTTATTAAATTCATGCCTACCTATTTTGTCTTTCTAAGCATTCTATCCTAGCATTTTACCTTCAATTGCTCTTTATTTTTGTCTATCCAAATATAATATAGACAAATGTCATATTTTTGCAATGATTTGTGAGGTGTATTGGTTTCATCAGAAGTTTCTTATAACCTTCCAATACTTTCCCCATAGAAATAAACATAATTAAAAAGCCCTTAGAAACATTAGTTATTGACTGTAGGCTGAGTCATTATCCACAGAGCAAGGTCAGGATCTCTGCATTTCTCCTGGGGATGTGCTATAAAAGATGTTTATTCAATTATTGTCTATATGCAGTAACTTCTTCCATGGAATGTTTATAGCTAAAGGAATAATATTAATCTTTGAATTTTGGAACTTTCTTGAAATGTTTTGAGCTTGAAATGTTTTGAATAGTTTTGAAACTATTCAAAAATAGTTTGAATAGACTGAAAATTGGATTTTATAAAATTTTAGGCACATAGTGTCTTCTGAGAACAGAGATGCTCAGAATTTTTCATGTGGTTGCTAGTATGGTCTATTCCAAAAGATACATAGAAGAATGGCTAGAAGGGTATATTAGATTGTTAACATTGGTCGGCTTAGAGATAAGAAGTCATATTGTAAAGATATGCCCTTCCTCATACGTATACATTAGGGTACAGGATAAACCTGCTGTAAGAAAGAGTCTTAAATACAGAGGTATCAATAAGATGGAAGTTTATTTACTTGTCATGTAACAGTCTGGCTAGTTCATGCTGATGGGGCAAGTCACTGTTCTGTGGTAATTCTGGGAGATAATAGACACACACCCACACACACCCACCATGTGAACACACATCTTGCTCCATTTCGTCTGCATTGCCAATCTGAGTTCCTGCCATCTCAGGAAGCTCATAGAAAGAAGAAAAGGAAGCCCAAACAAGCAAATTTTTTTTTTAAAGTAAGTGAGTCTGGAGTTGGATATATCACTTTGGCCTACAGTCTCTTGTCCAGGAATTAGTTTGTCATGTCTAGGTACAAGAAAGACATGAAAATGGAGTCGTCTGGGTAGTCTTTTGTTCAGATAAGACTATTACTGTGGAAAAATGAAAAGATATTTTAGGGGAAACCAGCAGTCTGTCACAATATACTTCTGTATTTAAACATTTTTTTAATGTATATTACTATTATCATTTATATTATACTAAATTAGATAAATTATTCATTCTCTTTGGATCACTCTTTTCTTTGTTTCAAGTTTTCTGTTTCCTTGCAGTTTTTAAACTTTATCACTGGTTACTGAAAGTTCTCTAAAAGCAGGTACTATACTATTCTCATTTTTCTTCCTGTGATACCTAGATGCGGCATGAGTAGAAGGTGTAGAATAAATGTTTGTTTTTTTCTTTTAAAGTAAGTGATATAGATTAATTTGCTCAGAATATTGACATTGTTAAAACCTCATAGCAAATGTTGGAAGCTTTTTCAGTAAAGTGCAGAGATTAAATATTTAAACTTTGTGGGTTACAAGGTCTCTGCTGCAGCAACTGAGTCCAATGTTGTAGCATGAAAACAACCATTTGTGAAATTGCAGTTACAATAAAACTCTATTTAGAAAAATAGGTGGTATTTTTGAGCACAATGACGAAAATGCACCTTCTGAGTGCCTTGCATTGCAGTAAGCCTCATCCCATTTGTAGCTCATGACAATCATACAAAATAGGTTCTATTATCACCACTTTACAAATGAGAAATCTAAAACTTTGAGAGTTTAAATATTTACCCAAGGTGAGAGGTAGACCTGGTACTTAAACCTCAGATATTCTTGTAAAAGTGAGGATTCTGTGAGACTCGAATAGCAAGTTCAAAATCAGGCTTTCTAGGTTTGTTACACAGCATCATGATACCGATTAGAACTATACAGAAGTGGGCTAAAGGAGCTGGAAGGAATTAATAAACCTCTCTGTTTTACTTCAGCTTCAGCTCTGTTATGCTCTAGTTGCCCTGCTCTTGTGGAAAAACCCGATTCTAATTCCTGCTTTCCCTGCATCTGAAATGCCTCTTCACACTACCTTTTACTTTACTCCTACTTAATATCTTTGTAGTCTACATGACCAAGATCAAAAACACACTTCATAAAGTCTTTCTGTATCATAGAACTCTCCTGATACCATTCCTGTCCCTCTGGTGGCAATTACCTGTTTTAACTTTACTTTGTAATAGACTTTGTATATGAGGCTCGGTTTTTGCTATTAGATCACAAGCTCTCCTCCTCTTCCCTTCCTTTGATATATAATAAATTTCTCATATTAAAGTACTTAATTTGATGAATTTTGACATATATACACCTGTAAAATCATCACCACGTCAAGATAGTGAACATTTCTGTCACCTTCAAAAGTTTCCTGATGGCCTTTATAATCAGCCACGTTCTCTACAGCCCTGTCCCTATGCAACCACATGATCTTTCTGTCACTATAGGTTATTTTGCATTTTCTAAAATTTTATACTAATGGGCTCAATATAGTTTGTATTCTTTTTGTTCTTTAACTCAGCATAATAAATTTGAGTTTCATCCTTGCATGTATTAGCAATTCATTTCTTCTCACTGCTGTGTAGAACTTCATTTTATGGACAAACCACATTTTGTTAATTTAGATTGTTTCTAGTTTTTAACTGTTGCAGACAAAGCTATTAACCTTTGTGCCTAAGTGCAGTATAGGCATATGGTTTTATTTTAACTCGGGTGAATACTTGAGAGTGTATTGTCTGAATCATACAGTGAGTATATGTTTAATTTTTAAAGAAACTGTCAAACAGTTGCAAAGTGGATGTATCAATTTATATTCCCACCAGAGTGTATAACAGTTCCTTTTGTTCCACAGCTCATCATCAATTGGTATTTTCTGTCTTTTAACTTTTAGCCACTTAAATTGGTGTTTGGGCTATCTTGTATTTCTTTATGAGTAATGATATTGAACATCTTTTCTTGTGCTTACTGGCCATTCGTGGATCTTTTATTTTTTTGCCTATGTATATTTTTTTTACTTGGTTTGTTTGTTATGTTATTATTGTACTGTGAATATTTTTGTATATTCCAGATACATGTTCTTTGATATGTGTGTTGTGAATATTTCAGCCTGTGGTTTGCCATTTCATTTTTCTTAACTACATCCTTTGAAGAGCAGACTTTTAAATTTGTTGATTTTTTATGGTTCATGATTTTTTTGCATTAAGAATCTGTTGCCTACCTCTTGATAACATATTTTTCTCTTATATTTTCTTATATTATGTCTTACACTTTTAGGTTTTACATTAAACTTTGTGATTTAACTTGAGTTAACTTTTGTGTATGATGTGAGTTAGGTTGAGGTTCATTTTCTTTTTTTTCCAAACTAGATATCTCATTGTTCTATCATTTAGCGAAAAGACATTTGTTTCCCCATTGAATTAACTTAGTAATCACCATCTTAAGTTTACATTTAGAGGTTTATTGCTGTCTCAAGTTCAGATATGTTTTGTTATTACTTGACATGAAGGAGATGAGTAATCTTTTACTGTTTTTGCTAGGTTATAGGACACGGATGATAAATTCTTCCCGATAATGAGAATTAGATTTTTAACTGACTTATTGTTCTCCAGCTCAATCTGATATCATTTTTTTTTTAGGTGTTACTCATAATATTGCGTTACTTCGAGAGGTGATAATCAACTCACGCTTTATAAAAGGAGACATCAACACTAAATTTCTTTCTGATGTATATCCTGATGGCTTTAAAGGTTTGTATGCATCGAAGTATTTTAGTGTATTAAAGTTATTTTTTATACTTTATTATAATGTATACTTTTTTCTGTTTTGAAATTAAGGCCTTTGGCCTGTATTGTACTTTATTGACATAGAATATCCTAGACTATTTACATTCATGATTATGAGTATTCACCAGTGATTAATGAATATGTAATAATCTGTCATTTTGCTAGGTGAGGAATTAAACTATGTAGAATGTTGTCCTAGTCCAGTTTTGAAGAAAACATATAGCCAGAGCATTAGCTTACCTGATTTTCTGATTTCTGAAAGTTGATTCAGATTTATATTCCCTGCTGATATATGCAGGTACATACGTAGGGTATATGCAGGAACTCTTCTTTAATAATTAAAACTATATATTTATGAAAATTAGCATGGAAAATTTCAGAATACCAGATGGTATTCTTATTAATGAAAATGAGTATGTCTAAGAAGATCATCATTTTTATGCTGAAAAAATGAATTTTGAAAAAGGTAATCAGTGGAATGTGAAATTTAGTACTGCAGAGTTATCAGTGATTGTTTCCAGGTAGTAGGAAATTGCTCATCAGGTGAGAGACAGGGAAAACCATTTAGTGAGCATTGAAAACACGTTAACGTGATATTAAGAAACAGGACTTATGTGAGACTTAATAGCAATGTTATGTAGGTGAAAGCCAGAAGCCTCTATGTATTTCTAATGAACTTGGGGATATATGAAGATTAGATATTCCCTCACAAACTTCAACTGTTCTTTATATCCATTTTAAAGTGTTTTAGTATATAAAATGACTTAGTGATTTTGAAAGCAGTATATAGATTCAGGTCAACTTCATGTAGCTGAACTATTGAATACATTTACAAAGCAATTTCTTCAGAATTTACAATACAGAATTTTCATAAGATTAAGGATTACCGATTTGATTCTTCTTTCAAAACTTTAGTGTTACTGGGTTTTATTATTATTAGTACCAAGGAAAATGAAATGTTTGTATTTGGAAAACTTAAAGACTAATGAATCATCAGGCTATTTTTCCTGAACTTTTAAATTTAAAACTATAAAATACAATATTAATATGGTTGCAGTTTTATATTTGTGTGATTATTTCATTAGTATCTATTGTTTTCATGAAGCCAGGGACCACTTGTGTTGTTACTTTTTATTTTATCCCTAGCAAATACACAAATTCTCGTTTATCCTATTTTTAAATTTTAGACACAGTCATTTCAAAGTTAATCAGGATTTCCCTATGCTTTTATGTTGGCCTGCCTAATGCGTCTGTGAAGGTGATACGATGTGAAACAGTAAGGCAGAAGGAGACAACAGACCAAAACTTCAGGGAACATTTAGAACAAACGTATGTGTGCATGAGTATTTATATATACATACACACATTTGAATATATACATGTATGATATTATATTTCATTACCATAGAGAAGATAATGATCATTTAAAATTCTAATTGGAGTTGACTACTGTGTGCTGTACATTTAGCAGTAATAGAAAATGTCCCAAATTCTTAATGGAATTCAGAAAAGTACCTAAAACATAATATTGCAATATTCTGTGATAAATTTAATATATTACATTGCTTTTTTTGGTAGAGAATTATTAGCAACAACACTATAATTCTGTTTCTTAGATTATGCAAGAACACACTTTTAAAATTCTTATTTATAAGTTATTAGAGGAGCCTTTAGCAATTTTTAACCTTAGCCTTCATTTTACATGTGAGGAAGCCAAAACACAGAGAGATTAAGGCTAAATAACCAATAATATAACAAAACAAAAAATTTGAACTTAGAATTTTCAACTTCCCTTTCAATACTCATTCATTTGTGCTAGGATTCAAAATCGTAAATCACAAAAATTTTTAGAGTGTGCGATATGTTGTCATATTGCCTGTAAGGATTTTAAAAATGCACACTTATATTTACCATTCTTCATGTCTACCTCTTATTTAATTCCTTCATATTATTTTCATGTCACTTCTTCTCTAAATGGCCGCTATCTTCTGACCTTCCTTTTCAGATTACTCATTTTCCCCCAGAGCAAGTCTTAAATATATTAAACTGTATCATTTTGATTGTTTGATATATGTGCCTGAAAGAGCAGCAGGAAGTGGCAACTGAAGTTAATCCAGGATCTTCTCCATATGTTTGAGGCTGGGTCATTTTGCCCCTTTGGGATTACCCATCTGTTTCCCATCTGTCCAGATATCCGAGGCATGATGCATAGGCAAGTGCCTATTTTTATGACCGCATTAAAATTTTCTGTTATATATGTTTATCATCTCAAGTTTATTCGTAGACTAGGATAATGTTACTGAAGATTCTTAGACTGAACTTTGAAATGACTGTATCTAAAATTTAAAAATAGGATACACAAGGATTTGTTGTTCTTGTCAATTTATTAGATTCTAAGGTTGGAAAGCTATTTTCCTTTGATTCAGAAAAATAAAAGGAACATGGGGAATAAGGTTTTTGATTCTGAAATAAAGAGAAAATGAAGAAGATATGTTAACTATAATTTCAGTTGGCCTGTAATGAACATCTTGAACTTATTTCTCTGCTGCTTTACCACACTGGAAGCACCAGATCCATCAAAAGAAATTATCAGAATTATCTTTCTCTTCTGAAAAGTTGCAGAATTTTTACAAAAATTCAATTCAACATAAGAAATGTATCATTATGCTTTTCCCCATTGAATTTAGTCAAATATTTCTGTACTTTTATAAGTACACTATAATATATGGACTGAAGTGTTGCCTTTAATAATTCAGTCATTAAAGTCATTTGACAAATAATTGATATAGGTTCTAGAAGAAAATAAAAAAAATGAATAGTGTATTTTCTCTGCTTTTAAGGAGCTCACATCACAAGAGAGATAAACATGTAAAGGGCTGATTATAGGACAGAGTAAAATAAGTGCTAAGGGAAGATATAAGCAAAGTACCTTGAGAACTGAGAATAAAGAAACCAATTCTAATTTAGGGAATCAAAGATGACTTCAAGGACAAGGTAGCCTTACACTATTGAAACACCTCTCCAGAAGCTCTATTTCATAGGCTATATCATACTGCCCCTGGAGAGCCACTATGCACATCTCCTCCTAATCCATTCTCTTCAATACGATGTTGGTAGTTTGAAATCAGCCTTGGAGAAAGTACTTACCATAAGGAGACTGGCAAATGCTTCTGTACCCCAGTTGGTTGGTAAACATTTACCAGGGAACTTCCTTCTAACCCTTTGAGCTGACTGTTGAGAACAAACAGAGCCATCAGTGTACAAAGGAAAAGGATTACCCAACAAGAGAAAAAGGCCTAGAAGAATCCCAGAGGATAGGCAATGCTTTGATGAAGTAAAAACTGATGTTTAAAAATAAAATATTTCAGCAAAATGCAAGGAAGGATGGTCAGTGTTAAGAACCAAATTAGTGACCCAAAGGAATAAATGGAAGAAGTATTTCAAAATACATAGCAAAAAGATAGAGAATAGTCATGTGTGAGATAAGAGACGTGGAGGGAAGATCAAAGAGACTTTACATGTACATAATAGAAGTTTCATGAAAGGAAAAAACAAAGGTAAATTTTAATTAAAAAATTAAAAATTATTTCTCAATTATAATGGTGTACATTATTATGTTGGATTCACTGAGTTTCAGGCAGGTTTAATAAGTAGCACCACTAGGGATATCAAGAACAAATAAA
The DNA here is from genome assembly GCA_003508835.1 of Eonycteris spelaea. NCBI lineage: Eukaryota > Metazoa > Chordata > Mammalia > Chiroptera > Pteropodidae > Eonycteris > Eonycteris spelaea. The sequence goes on from PUFA01000047.1 coordinate 11,613,263, forward strand.
ACTTGTTAAAACTTCTAAAAAGAAAAAGATATAAGTCGTATGCAAAGAATGTGTAGAATGAGATCATCTTAAGACTCTATAAACTGGAAATTAGAAAGTCTTAAATATCTCTTTCATAGGAAAGAACTTGGCCCAAGAATACTGTATCCAACTAAGGTATTCTTCATTTGTCAATGTGAAAAGAGATACTTTTAAATAAAGATTAAGAAACATCACTACATACCCTTTCTGAGGAAATTACTGAAGAAAGTACTTTAACCAATTTGAAGTAAAGATTATAGCTTAAATATACACATTTCCCCCTCCCCCCAACACTAGATTGAGTTTCCTAAAGACACAAGCCCATAAAGAGAGGAGATAGAATTTTGGAAAATGAAAAGCTGGAAAATGATTTTCAAAAAAATTTGAAAATAACATTTATTAGACTTAGAGTTTACATCCAGAGAAGTATAATGAAAAGAAAAAAAGTTCCCATCTCTAGATTATCTCTGTTACTTGTATGCTTTTAAAAAAAATGTTCATACATCAGTATGGTTCTTACCCTCTCTGTTCTCTAGTCACTTTCCCCAAAGGTAACCACAGTATCAGTTTCATACGTATCTTTGCAGAACATAATTTAATGCATCTAACAGCATGTATGTGTATCCTTTATTCATGTCAGCACTTACAGTGTAAGATGATTCTTAATTGACTTAGCAAACTTAGAAAGTTGAATCTTAAGCTGACAGTGTGAAAAACTGAGAAATAGCTCATTATCACTATGGAACCCCTAAGAAGTCTCGGTAATTATTAGTTTTGGGTACCTTGGGGAATCCCTAAAGGTAGGGACTCTAGTCTTAAATCTCCTTATTCCCTCCCTCGCTCTCAGAGCAGGGTGGCTTTCTGTCCTCCATTCTGGCAAAAGCTTTGAGATCCTTCTCTGTAGAGAGTATAATATACTCTCTGTACCGGGGGACACCAGACACAGTTGGGCAGAAGAATGAGTGAACATGGACATACTGAATGTGGTAACTCTACCTTCCCCCGCAGCCCTTGCTCCCCACTTGAATGGAAGTCACAAAGAGTCTGACTCAGTATGAGAACTGTGTAATGATTTAGAAATTCTTGAAAGAGTTCGTCAGTGTCCTATTATTGGAAAAGTTGTATAGATCCTAGATAACATCTGTTAAACTGCGCTGTAAAGGAGACATTCACACTCAATGGAGGATAAAGTAGATGATCTTTGCAGCACTTCTCTGTTGAAATTACTTGAGAGATTCTTAAATTGTACAAAATTAAATTGTAGAAGTAAACAAGTCTTCAGCACTCTCATATCAGACAAATTTATTGAGAAACAGTCGTTGGTAATATTCAAGAATCAGTTCCAGTATCAATTAAAAAGGATTAAAGTTGGTTTGTATCAATTTGCATGTGAGATGTGATGAATGATGGTGGATTTTATTTGGGAACCTCCTTTCTCAGTTTTGTCTGATTCAGTACAGCTAACAATTTTTTAGACAAAATGAAACTCTGATTCAGCATCTTGCAGTTTATGGGTTTCCCATGATGTATTGCCTTTTTCTCTGCTGATAAATGATGTGCAAATGTTTCTAGAGAAGTGACTGTGCACCACTATGAAATATATTCTACATCATGACCTTGTATACACATGATAAATACTGAGTGGTTTATATTACACAGTTCGATAAACATGAGTCTAAAACAGTTCTATTCCAAGTGAGATCTGTGGACCTGCAGCATCAGCATCATGCTGGAGCTTGTCAGAAATGCATTCTTGTTCCACATCCTAGGCTTAACCACCAGTTAGCATCTGCAGGTACAGCACAGGAATCTGTGATTCTGATGCACAGCAAAGTTTAAGAAGCGCTTGTCCTCTTTATACTACAAAGAGGTTTTGTGGGTATATTATTAATATTTTCCATATTATAAATTAAAACTTAGGAACTTTAAAAATATTTATTGATTCATTTTCAAAGTAATAGTAATTTGTTATATGTTGACACAGAGCACTAATGTCATCACCTGTTATATATCCCTTGGATCAGGGAACCTCCTGAAAAAATGAGAGAAAAAAGCAAATAAATCAGCGTTATTATAAAAATAGTTTTGATCTTGCAGACTATAAAAGGGCTCCTGGGGACTCCCAGTCGTCCCCAGGTTGTACTTTGAGAACTGTTCTCCTAGACTATGTTTTGAGAAGACTGAGACCAAATTTCTTTAATCCTCGTGGAGGGTAATTAATTATGGAATCGAGATGTTTTCATTACTGCTTAAGTGTTGGGAGAAATCAGGAATATTTCAAAGCCTATGAGTGTGGTTTATCAGACCCTCGAGGGGCCTGTGACTGAATTCCCAGAACCAGTTGATCAATCCCACATTGGTGTTACAGTTTATGGAGCTTCTAGGGTTGTCTTAAATAGGGATGGATTTTTGTGGCTTTCCCTTCTCTTCAGTTTCATGAAACACTGCACCTTTCAGTTTCATGAAGAAAAATGTGCTGCAAATCTGGAAAGTATTCATATCCTAATTATAAATATTTTTAATTATTTCTATTTTGAGTGATTTTTTTAGACATAATGTTCTAATTTATTTCTTTCAAATAAATTTAACTACTCAATTTTTTTTTCTTTTGTGACTTGTACAAGTAGTATCTTATTGCTGATAGCCCAGCATTCAAACTGGCTGTGCTGTATACCATTTAATAATTCATTATCTGTGTATAGCACTGTGGTAAATAAATAGTGTTAGAAATTGTGCTGAGATTAACCAGCTCTCAAGGGGATTAACATGCAACCCTGGAGTATCAGACGAGATCGGGTGCGTTCAGGGTGGTATGACCGTAGACAATCCTGGAGTATCACATCTTGCCTTGATTCACACTCTTGAGGAATTACACAAATAAAACAGATTCCTAAACACTCAGCTGGACCGGGATCTCTTTCTAGGCCTTGTTAGGCTAGACCACTGCCTCCAAGGAAAGCTATATTTTGGTAGGAATTAAAGAGGGATAGAGAGATTGATTGGTTGGCTGGTTGATTGGGATTCCCACCCTGACTGCATGCAAGAGTATCACACCTTTATTATTTTTTAATCCTTCATACTATAAAATGTGGCCTAGCCAGTGTCCTTGACCACAACACTTGTTTTCTACTTGTCCTTTGTCCTCTCTCCTTAGAAGTAAAACTGGCGCTGGGGAGTGATGAGAAGCAGATGTGAGGGGTGTTGGTTTTACTAGAGATCTCTGTATGATTTCTTATTTGTAATCATTTTCTGTGCATGTTTAATATATATATATATATATATTTTTTTTTTCCAAATTAGACTATAAGCTCCCAGTGAGCAGGGGTTTTTGTCTGATTTAAACAGTGCTGTTCCCTCCTGTTCTCCCTGCAGTCTCCAGTGCCTGATATACTAGCTTCATAATTGATATTTAATAAAATGCTTGTTTGAATGCCTAATAACTCTAAAAGATAGAAGCACAGATGTTAACATTTCTATATGTGACTGATTGGCTAATTAATTTTCCTCAGGACACAGGCTAACAGAGAATGAGAGAAACCACTTATTGGCAATAGCATCCTCATTATTCGTGGCATACCAGTTGAGAGCACAAAATTTTCAAGAACATGGAAATTCAAGGTATGTTATATCATTTAAAACAGAATAAGCCAAAAAATACATAATTATATAAATAGCTAATGAAAGATCTTATCTCATTTCTGGAACCTATGAGTGTTTGGAAAATTATAACAAAGTCACAGTGCTTCAAAATGATATTGCTGTTATTTTCAAATGAAGCTTTTAAAATTCCGAAAGTAAGAAAGAATGTTGGTTCCTTTAATTTGGATATTATTAGAGGTAAGGAGATATTCTGAAACCTTATAAGAAACTGTTCAAGTAATTTGTAATTATTATTTGTCATTACTTTATTAATATTGAAAAAGGTTTGAGAGTATTAAAGTACTAAAATTTAGGAATGAATTTTAGCAGTTAAAAAATGCGTGTGTGTGTATATATACACATACATATATATATATACATGTATATATATATGTATATATATGAATGAAACTCATTTGACATAAGTAAGATATAAGATGGAATTAAAACCATGTTGAGTTAGTTATTTGTGAGCCCTAAGTGTGTACCTTTTAGGTTCCCAGTAACCTAAGGAGAAGGGAAAACATGTTTTATCCAAGGGCAAATAAAAGAAAATCATTCATTGTGATATTAATGCTTCTTAGTGACAGGATTATTTATTATGAATGTCTATGTACTTGATAGAGTAATCCTCCTTTAGCAGATGTAATTCATTACTTGCTACAGTGATACTGTTGAAAAAATTGTGTTATTTCAATTTGTTTTTTTTCCCTTTGCTTTCCCACAAGAGGAATAATAAAGATAAAAAAGAAAAAAAGATGGCAGGTGACCAAGCAGCTCCGAAGAGCACAGATCAGAAAGTCACATTACCCCTGATAAATTAGAAGAAAAACCAAATTGGGTTTAGGCTATATTTTAATGGCTAATGTGGTTTTACTCAGAGAGTCTTGGAGTAACTGGTACTCTTCATTTGTTCTCATTCTCAAGAGGAAGTACAGGGAGCTTAATCAACTATCTTTTTTTTGTTAAGTGACACTTCAGTGGATATCTATCTAGGGAAAGCTTGGAGAACATAGAACGTCAGTAAATACTAAATGACTGAGAGGAAGAGGAAAATGGTCAATAGAGACATGAATCTGATTCCCCCCACCACCCAGTTGTGCTCTCCAGTGTGGTAACCACTAGCTGTAGTGCCTGTTCGAATTAAAATTTAATTAAAAACTTAGTTTCTCAGTCACATTTCCGTGTCAGTATCAGTGTAGTCACTAGCCACAGTCCTGTTCCCAGTGCTCCATAGCTACTACTGTACTATGGTTAGTGGCTATTGTTTGGGGCATCAGAAAGCACTTTTCCATCATTGCAGCTCTATTTCCATCAAGCTCTGTTGGACCGTGTTGTTTAGGAGGGATGTGTGTATAGGAAAGATGCTAGGTTTTGTTTTAATACCAGAACCATACCTTGTATAATTTTTTATTTTTTGGTAAATACAGTATTCATATCTTGATTCCTTGACCTTCAGATGCTATTTGGACCTTGCTTATTTTAGAAGTCCTGGGTGTAGCTAATGGTGAACTGTTTTCACTTTTAAGAAATGTATTCAAGTTCTTTTTAGAGGGTGCTGACTTCATTGGTAAAAATCTGTAGGTTTAAAAGGAAAAGAATAAAAATTACCTATAATTCCACAAACTCTTTAAAAACCACTTTTAACATGTTAACAGGTTTCCTTCCAGGTACTGGGTTTAGGATTCTTGGTTGACAGTTCTTTTTTCCTTTTAGCACTTTGAATATAACAGTCTATTGCCTCTGGCCTCCAGAGTTTCTTATGAGATATTTACTGATAATCTTATCAAGAATCCCTTGTATATGATGGCTCACTTCTCTCTTGCTGCTTTCAAGATTCTTTCTTTGTCTTTGTCTTTTGAAAGTCTGATGTGTCTTGGTGTGGGTCTCTGGGTTCTCATACTTGGAGTTCATTGAACTTCTTGGTTGTTCATGTTCATATCTGTCATCAAATTTGGGAAGTTTTGAGCCATTATTTCTTTGAATATTTTCTCTGGCTCTTTCTCCCTCTGTTTTCTGGAACTCTCACAATTCATGTGTCCCTTGGCTTGATGGTCCCATAGGTCCCTTAGGCTCTGTTTACTTCAATCTTTTTTTTTTTTTCCTGTTCTTTAGACTTGATAATTTCTATTGTCCTGTCTTCTGGTTGGCTGATTGTTTCTTCTGCTTGCTCAGTTCTGCTTTTGAAATCCCTGTAGTGAGTATTTCATTTCAATTACTGTTATGTCTCAGCTTCAGAATTTTTTTCATTTATTTTTAGGTTTTCTATCTTTTTATTGCTATTTTCATTTTATTCACACATTGTTTTCTTGACTTTGTCTTCCTTTAGTTCTTTGAGCAGTTGTTTTAAAGTCTTTGTCTTGTGTATCTGTCATTTGGTCTTTTTCAGAGAAGTATTCTGTTGATTTTGAATAGATCATACTTTCTCATTTCTTTGTATGACTTGTGATTTTGTTGTTGTTGTTGTTGTTTAATACTGGACATTTAAATTCAATAATATGGTAGCCCTGGAAATCAGATTCTTCTCCTTCCTCAGGTTTTACTATTTGTTTGCTCGTTGTTATTACTTTTTTAGTTTATTTATTTGATTGTTGTAGGATGTCTCTGTGCCAAGTATCAGCCTGAGATGTAAACATTGTTTTCTCAGGTCTTTTCTGAACCTTTCCCTGGGTGTGTAGTCATTTCCTAATTTTCTTCGTGTATGCAGTTGTTTTTAAATGTCTTAGTATTTAATGTCTGGCTCCTGAAAGGGAATAAAACAAGGAAGGAAGGAGGGAGGAAGGGGGCACTGGCCCTTTAAATCTTTTGACAGTCTCTTCAACCAGATGAGAAGGGCTTGCAACAATGCAGGTGGTGCAATAACAATGGCCACCTATCTCTTTGTTTTCACCTCTGTGATCAGAAGCAGCAATTAGAGCACAGATATACTGTATTTGAAGGACAGGGTCCTTTTTGTCTACTCTAGCTTTCACAGCTGTGTGTAAGCTTCAAGAATAAGTGTACAGCTATCTACCATATACCTGGGGGTGGGGTAATGGGTAGCTGCTATAGTGTTCAGAGCTGAAATTGGCTGTATTTTGCCATTCAAGTCTTCCCCTGAAAGTTGCAAGCCTTCAGCTGGATTCCAGAATTCCAAAATAGTTATGAGACAGATTCTGTCATACAGTTGTTGTCTAGGTGAGGAGACATATTCCTATTGCTTCCTACTCTGCCATCATTCTAGAATCTTTTTCTTCTTATATTACTGTTGAACTCATTACCTTTTAGACTAAGTTCCAAAACAATATATGAATGAAGTATGTAGGCCAGAAGTTTAGTTATGTAAATAATTGTGTAGATATTACCTATATAGCAAATAATTATTTATTTTTGGTGAGTTTATTTTCTACTGAACTTATTTATTTAGTATGCCAGTTTGTTGCAAAGTTGCTGCCATCCATAACAACAGAGACCTATAACATATAGCAAAATATATTGGTCTTTTTGACAAAGCATAATCTCATTTGGACAAAGTGAACCTAAGTTGTTTTTGCTTGTTTGCTGTAATGGTGCTTGGTACCATAGCTGATGTGAGGTGGTTGAATATTCACATTTTGACTTCAGAGTCATGTTTTCATCGTTGGCTTGGGAATGGAGTCTAAGAATCAGTCTCCAGGTTTGGCCGTGTATTTCTCTGTCATGGATGTACTCATGTAATGTTTATGCTTCCAAATCCAGTAGCCTGCAGCCCTTCCTTTGTATTGCTTGTTTTGGCTGCTGATTTTATTTTCCCAGTTTCTCTATGGGTTTTACTCTTTCATCATTTATAACTTGGAAAAAGACATTAATAATATGTTCCCATTGTATTTGGTTAGTAAAAAGATAGCAGTGCATTTTAGAAAAAAAAGAAAAGTTAATGTCATAAACAATAGCAATAGCAATTTTTTCTAAGGATGACTCCAAGTTTGATGAGCATGAATACATGCTGACTTACCATGGAGTTATTTTTTTTAATAATTATTCTTAAATGCTTTTATTAACAGGCATGAAATATTGAAAGTTGTGTTAAACAATCATTTCATGTTATTTGAAGCTAAAATTATTTTATTGTGCTTTGTTATAATAATTTCTCTGACAATAATTGGAGAAAAAAATAAAGAAAAAATAGCAAAGAAAACAATTTAGTTCCTTTTGGTAATCTTTTATTTAGTTTTGCTCAAAAAAGCCAGTTTTCTTAGGACAAGATGCTGCTCACAAGTCAGGATTCACCTTTCTGCACTAGGCCCTCTCTTTGCCTTACTCTGACTCAGGTCCGCTTCTGCCATCACAAGCTTCTCAGAGAGCTAGACAGACTGTCATTCTGCCTTCTGTAAATTTCTCTTTCTCCTTTCCCCATTGGTATGTCTGCATCTGTTGCTTTCTTTTGGTAGGTTTTATAACCATGCAGATTGTCCTACAGCCTTTCTTATGCTTTATTGCACAAACTTTCCCAGTTCCATGATTTAATCTTTCTGTTAAGCTATCTGACTAATTTATCATTGTATGATTATTCTTTCTGGAGAGAGCCAGGGCAACTTTCCTGCTGGTAGAAGGGCTGATGACCAAATCTCTTCCCTAGCTGAGGGCTGTTTTACATCCCCCTATTACTTTGCATGTTGTGAGGATATGGCAGGGGATGTGGCTCAGAGTAAGCCCTGGCCTCCCTTTTAGATGTCAGTCCTCCGGGCTAAACCTTGCCAAGGTGAATATGGGCAGTGTTTCTCTTTTCTTATATTAAATCTGTTTTAAGGTGTTTGAAAGTACACATTGATTCTACGGGATTTATAAAAGGTTTTTTTTTTTTTTTTTTTATACTGCAGATACATAGTAAATTATTAGATTTTGTTGACCTCTTTTTGCTTGCTTCTACCATTCCCCAGAGGTTATGTTCAAAATCTTAAACACTTAAATCAACATTTAACTCTTTAATCCATTTGGAATTCACTTATGTGTATGTTATGAAATGAGGTTTTTTTGTGTGATTTGAAAATTTATTTATAAAATATTTGAACTACTCCCCCTAAAAGTAATATCTCTTTATATTTCCAAGGATGGCAAGACAGAAATATATATGAGTGTCTTAGTCATTTGGGGCCATATAACAAATTACCATAGTCTGGGTGAATTAAGCAATGAACATTTATTTCTCACAACTCTGGATCTGGAAGTCCGAGATCAAGGAGCCAGCATGGCTGGGTTCTGGTGAGGCTGTCTTCTAAGTCGCAGAAAGCTTGTTTGTTGTGTCAGCACATGGTGAAAGAGGACAGGCTGACTCCCTGGCCTCTTCTTATAAGGGTACTAATCTCATTCATGAGCGCTCCGCTAATTATCCTCAGAAGCCTCCTTTTCCCAATACCATAACATTGAGCATTGTGTTTCAACATATGGATTTTGGGGGGGACACAAACATTCAGTTAATAACAGCGCATGTGCTCTCTCTCCCTCTCACCACCCCTCTCTCCCTTCACTCTCTTTCTGCTGCCTTACCTTACCCCCACTCTCTCTTCTTTTCCTTCTCTCTCTCACTGTGATTTGCATGCGCACACACCACATGCATGCGTACAAGTAGGTGTGCATATGCTTTAGTAGAAAAGACAAAAATTTAGAATTAGAAGTCTAGATTATAGTCATAACTATACCATTTATTAGTAATGTGACCTTATGGCATATTATTTTATCTTAAGCTTAAGCTTATCTGTTGGGAATAAGATGTATTCTGTCCTGTTTCATACAGTTTTATGAGAATAATTGATCCTGTATAATTATGTTTTAATACCCAAATTCTTTCACCTAATTTTTTATAAATAAAAAAATGAATTCTATATTGTTGTATAAAACTAGGTAAGTACTTTATAGATAAGCATAAAACTATCAAGAAAAAAATGGCATTTTTTATTTGTCAATATTAAATAGCTATAAATACAAGAAGGTAGAATTTGGGGTCTAATTATCTTTAGTGAAGTAAATAATGAGATGTCTCATATTTTAATCCAGCAAATGAGGTACCATTAGAGTTGTTCTTAATGTTATGTAGTCAGATAATTTTTTTCTTTGTGGTTTCTTATTTTGCTTTTATCCTTAAAAAGACCTAAGATTATTCTATATTTACTTATATTCTATTTCCACTCTTTTATAGTTTATTGGATTGGAATTTTGTATTTCAAATTTTTTGCAGGGTGATTTGAAGTTGAGATCTAATTTTACTTTTTTATGTAGTTAACCAGTAAACTCAATCCTATTTCTTGACTTTACTATCCTTTCTTTCTGGATTATTAAATGTCATGTTCATCCTATGCAAAATTCTAAATATATTATGGTCTATTTCTGGTATTATCTCTTTATCTTACTGTTTCATCATTCTACCTTTATGTTATTAATTTTTTTCTGAAAATTTATTGATCATTTTTCTGACTGTGCATTTTGATATTGGAATTGCCTTAAAGTTATAGTAAATTTGGATCGAATGACATTAAACGTGGAAACTTTCAAAAAATATATGACTATTTATTGAAGTCTCTTTGTTTCGGTCATTTCTTTTATAACAATTCTTTCTAACTTAAAAAATCCTTTGTAATAACTTTTTATTTCATTGTAAGAGGGGCATTTTGAGACATTGGGATGCTTTTGTGTACAGGTAACAGAAACCTGATTCAAACTGACACAGTTCTTACCTCAAATTTAACATGAGGTTAAGAGGACAGGAAAGACAAAGTTCAATATGTTCATCTGCTGATGCCGCTTCTCTACCGTTCTCTCAGCCTTTCTTCCTTCTGTGGATGGCCTTCATCATAAGGCTGTGATAACAGGATAGCTGCAGAGTTTCAGGAGTCAAATCTAGATAAGGTTCAGAGGATGTATCTGTCTCTAAGAAGTGATGAAACCTTTCTCAGGTGTTACCTAGCCAGCTACTTCTCAGTTCTCATTGACCAGAAGTAAATCCCTCGCCCATTCCAAAACCAATCATTGAAAAGGGAATTGGATTATCATGATTGTTTTGAACTGATTTTCTAGTGCGGAACATGTAATGAATGAGTGATCAAATAGCGTGACCACTACATCTTTTAATAGTAATCCATACCTTCCTTTCTATGACTTACAGCATTTTTCTTGTCTTATTCTACTGGCTAGAACTTCCAGTGGTTTCATGTTCAAGAGCAGAGGTTTTTGTGCCAGATACTTGGATTTCTTCCTGGTTCTGCCAATCCTTAGCCAATCTTAGGATAAATTGGACTTCATCTCTCTTGGACTCAGTTTCCTCATTTGTAATGTGGAGGTAATAGTAGTTCTTAAAGAGTTTTTGTCATTGTCAAGAGATATATACAATACTTGATGCCCATTATGTTTCAGCTCTCCCTAATTTTAAAAAAAATCTCTAATGACAAACTTGCTATTTCAAAGGTAGTGGCAATGACATATACTTGTTTTATTCCTGACTAGCTGGAATGCCTTGAGTGTTTCAGTATCAACATGTATGTTAGCCATTGGTTTGAAAGTTTTTCTAAGTTAAGGATGTATTCTTCCATTCCTTATTGATCATTATAAGAGTTGAGGTAGAAAATATGGAGAATTTAGCAGGGAAGAAAGGATTTAAACAATCCTACCTCATAAGCTTACCTTTACTTGGAGGGTAGACAGACAAAACGGATCAGTAAAATATGTAGTATTTAAAATGATAAATATTTTGGCGAAAAACAAAACAGGAAAGGGATATAGAGCATCCTGGAGGTGGATGGTAGGGTAGTTTGCAGTTTTAAATTGGATCACAGGGAAGTAGATGGCAGGAAGGATTAGCAGGATGATAGGATTCACATTCAAGCAAAGACCTGAAGGAGGCAGGGAGACATGTGAATATCTGGAGGAAGAGCCTTTCAGTCAGAGGAGATAGCAAATGCAAATCACCTGAGGTCAAAGTATGCCTGGCCTTTCTGAGAAACATCAAGTAAGCCAATGCAACTTGAGAGGAGAAAGCAAGCTATAGAGTAGAGAGGTGGAGTTGTATTAGGTTGTCGTAAGGATTTAGGCTTTCATTGTGAGTGAAATGAGAGCCATTGCTGGGTCTTGAGCAAAGAGCTTGATGTGACATATGTATTGACAAGACCGTTGTGTCTGCCATGTTGTAAATGACCATAGGAGGGTGAGAGTGGAACCTGGGAGGCCAGTTAGGAACAGAGGCCCTGGATATTCCACATTAACAAGTCAGGAAGATGAGCAGATCCAGCAAAGGAGACTGAGAAGGAACAACAGACGTGATTGGTAGAAAAGTACGCAAGATTGGAGTTCAGAGAGCCAAGTGAGGAAAGCGTACCAAGGAGGCAGGAGTGTTCAACTGAAGTGTATTAAATATGATGAATAACTATTAACCATTGATATTACCAGTGTGGAGGTCATAGGAAACCTCGACAAGAGCAGTTTTCAAGAATCTCAAATGGAAAGTGGTGGTTAAATCAGGTATGTTATATTAGTGGACCTTGGCAGTGTAGAGTGTGATTGTGCATGCCCTATCTCTTAAACACTGTAGATGGTACCCGGAATTCTGTTATTTTATCATATTCCCTATATTGTCATTTGCGCTAGAAAAATGAAATCAGTTTTGGGTTTTTCTGCTCCTTTACTTGGCACTGAAATTTCAGGGTGGTTGGTGTGGTGTAGTGGAACCGGCACTGAATGAAAGGATGGGAGTCAGGACTTTGATCCTAGTGCCGCTACCAAGTATCAAGATGGTGCAAGCCTTTGTGCACATGTTTCAGTCTCTGACTCTAGTTTCCTCCTCTGAGAAACGGCACTGTTAGATTGGATGATTCTCAAATTCTTTTTCAGCTCTTATCCTATTTGAATTGCATGAGGCAGAGCTTTTACTTTCTGGTTTCTACTTTAACCTTCTAGTTTCTCTCTGGATATTTGATCAGAGGTTAAAAACTTAGAAAAAGAAACACCTTCAATATGGGCTAGGATTATGCTGATGAAAATATTTCATCCTGAAAGTTTTTTGAAAATGAAGCATTCCTTTTTGTGGAGGATTACTTTGGGTGTATGGAGTCAGTGTTTAACCAGCACTTTGGGCTCATACTTCATAGAACATATTGAGTATCTCAACTGGCTTTATAGAACCCCGTCATCAGTTTAACTCTTTTAGTTAAAGTAGCATAATGGGAAATTATGTGCACTTGAATTGCAGTTTTTGTGCCTACATTCATTCGTATTGCATTTTCATCCCTCACCTGGCTTCCTGATAAAATGGAGAATTATTTTTCTTACTGAGTTTTTACCTGACAGATGCAATTATTTTGGTTTTCTTGCTATTAAAAAAGTGTCCTTTCTGGTTTTAGATTTATAATTCATTTAGCCATTATTGAGTTTTCAGGCAAAAGATAAAAGTTAAAGTTTTGAAAAAAAAAAAAGATTAAAAAAAGTTTTGAAATATGATCTTAAAATTGAAAGATAGTTGGGAAAAGAAACATAAACAAAAAGTAGCCATGAAAATAATTCCCAAGTGAAACCAGTATTTTTATACAGTTATATATTGGCTCTTTTACTTAAATGTCTCTGAATTTAAAAGAACACATCCAATTATTAACACATTTATACCATCTATGACAATAAAACACAACTTTCATGTTATCTTTTTTTCATATTGTTTCTCAGATTAGCCATCTCATTATAACAGTGAAGTTGACGTTCCGATAACTAATAAAAAATAGTACTTTGGGTGTATATTCACAAACGTACATAGCTATACTATCCTTTTGAAATATCTACTTTTATTTGAGCAAATAAATCCCCTAAAGTAGCAAGAAGGGAGAAAACACTAATAATTTTTCTTTAAGCTTGCCTTACTTTTTACTATCTTTGTTATGATAGTTTCATTTATTTAATTAGACTGTCTTGGATGATTTAGAAATCTGTGTGAGATGAAGCACAAAATATTAAGGATAAGATGTCATATTTATACATTTTTTACTAAATATTACATTTTAAAATGTTTTTCCTTTCTTTAATTCTACTATAAGAGCTGAGTGGAAGATAAAATAGCCTCATTATTGTAGGAGAATTTCTCTGTTCCCTGCAATGACTCCAAAAGCTCTTGCACACTTCATCAGTATTATTGTAATTCTTTGGCTGCAGGATATTTGGCAGCTGTTGCACCCCACTGGCAAATCCTATTCATACTTCTTTCCCATTCAACATTGCCATTGGAGAATTGATTTCTCTCTCCTCTACTCTAACCTTTCCCAATTCATTTTGGATTGTTCAATGTGAAACATTTTAATTTCATATCATACAGCTATTCAGCTCACAATCCCTTTTTTAACCTGTCACCAGGGTAACAGCATAGCATGCTTTCTTTAGGCAATCAAGTTTTTATTTCACATGCTTAATGTTGCATTAAATGTTTGCATTTTGTTTAACCCCCTTAAATACTTTGAACTCTGGATATATTTTACAGGATAATGAAATCCTTGATTTTTGAGTCAAGTCTAAATCAACTCCACATTCATAATAAAATGTCAAATGATTAATTTACATTATTCAGAGATTGCTATTAAAAATACAAATTAGCTCATGTGTATAAGGGCATTTTCTGTAAGCAATAGAGGGATATTAGTATATTTGTATACATAGCCCTTTTCCAAAATGAGATTTAAAGGTGCCTTAGAGAGATTTGTCAGTGAGATAAGTAAACATTTAAAAGAGTAATGGAATTGGTGCAAATGGACAAATACATCTTTTGAAGACATTACTTGATTTTTCAGTATAAAGCTTTTTTTTTATTTGTGTGTGTGCGTGTGTGTGTTTATACCATAATGACTTATATATTTGATGATGAATGAGGTAATGTACTACAGTAGGATTGAAAGCCTCTTTTAGGAGGTTGATTTGGGCATTGTGTTTATTAACATCTGTTTATCACTTTAGTACTACCTTTTCCTTAAAATAAATAATAATAATGATAAATTAGTAAAGATGAAAATACATCTATTTAGATATTATTCTTTGAATCGAAAGGGCTTAAATTTCTCTTTATATTGCTCCTTTTCATCTTTATCTCAAATAATAGTTACAGTGACATTTTTTTTCTGTGAGTAAATTTTATGAAATTTGGAATATTCTAAGAAATATAAAAATGTGTAAGATATGGAAGAACAGAGACTAGTAATCTATGTGTTTGAAAGCATTGTTGTTAAAGTATCTGTAGATGCATCTTATTAAATATCTTATGCAGTCACTAAAGTTTTCATGTTAATGTATAGGATAAACCGAATTAAGTGGCCTTTTCCCTCCTCCTTTTAAACCATCTTTATTTTACCTTAAATTTTTTTTAAAGTATGTATGTCAATTCTCTGATCCTTGATTTAGTGCTCTTTGGAATTTCTGGTTTTTAACAGTGTGTAGACCATAGTTTCATATCTTTATGCTCACATGTAACTAATGACCCTGGATCTAGATGACGTTGATCTAGATGACTAATATCCTGATCATTCACTTTACAAAAGCACGTTCTTCCAGTAAATTCCTGAATACAATTTAATGATGATAACTCTAATTATGAAAATAAAAGTTATTAGATCATTCCCAAAATAACAAATAGCACTCCATGTTGTAAGGTGTTTGGGCTGAGAATAATAAGAAAACAGTTCCTACCCTTTAAGAAACTTACAATAGAGTAGGATAGGAAGATATTAAACAGGTAATTATCACTTGGAAGACTATTAGCAGAAAAGACTAGGTTGTTATTCTGGTGAAAGGAAGGAATCTCGTTTGCAAGTTTGAAGCATGATCAAAATGTCAAGTTTTCAATAAAAAGTTACAAGGCATGCAAAGAAACGTAAAAGTATGACCAATTCACAAGATAGAATGTCAATAGAAACTCCAGGAGGAGGCCTAAACATTTTGCTTATTATACAGTGACCTTAAATAACTTCTTAAAAATATGTTCAAAGGACTAAAGGAAACCATAGATGAAGAATTAAAGGACAGTATGGGAATTATGTGTCATTAAATAGAAAGTATCAATCAAAAGATAGAAATGATACACAAGCAAATAAAAATTTGAGATCTGAAAGTACAATGCCTACAATGAAAAAGGACACTAGAGGGACTCAACAGTAGATCTGAGCTAGCAGAAGAAACAGGAAATTCAAAAACCTGTAAGTTGTTTTAAACAGTGTGAGGAACAGAAAGAAAAATAAACAGAGCCTCAGGCCTGTGGGACACTATCATATGTACCAACATATACATGTTGAGGTCCCAGAAGGAGAGGAGAGGAAAAGTAAAGGACAGAAACAATACTTAAAGAAATCATAGCTAAAAAGTCCCAAATTCTATGAAAAACATTAATCTGCACAATCAAGAAGATAAGCTCCAGATAAGATAAGCTCAGACCACACCTGCACACATCAGAGTTAAACTGTCAGAAACCAAAAAGAATCTTCAAAGCAGCAAGAGAAAAATGACTCATCATGTAAAAGAGATCCTCAATAAGATTAAGAGTTCACATTTTATCAGATATGACAGAGTCCAGAAGAGGATGGGGTGCATATATAAAGTGTCGGGAGAAAAAAGTCAACAAAGAATACTATATCCAGCAAAACTATTCTTCCAAAATGTAGGAGACATTAAGAAATTCCCAGGTAAACAAAACCTAGCCAGCTCATCTGTCAAGATACAGGAAAGGAAGTACTTCAGGGTGAAATGAAAGGACACTAAACAGAAACTCAGATACACATCAAGTAGTAAAGAGCACTGTTAAAGGTTACTACATTGGTAAATAAAAGACAGTATAAATGTGTCTTTTATTTTGTAACATCTTATTTTTCCATTTAAAACATGACCGCATGTCCAAAATTTTAAATCTAAGTTAGGCACACAATATATACAGATTTGTACTTTTTATGACAAGAAGAGAAATGAGGGCAGACGAAATGCTATATTAGAGCAAATTTTTTGTATGCTATTGTAATTAAGTTGGCATCAATCCTAACTATAATGTTTAAAGGTAAGGCGCTAATTGTAATCCCCAGGGTAACCACTAAGAAAATTGCTTTACAAAATAGTAAATGAAACATCAAGGGAATTAAAATGGTACACTAGCAAATATCTGTTGAAACAAAAGAAAGCATTAATGGTGGGATTAGAAGAACAGAAAAGATAATATACAGAAAGCAAAAAAAAATGGCAAATATAAATTCTACCTGATGACTAATTATATTAAATGTAAATGGATTAAGCACACTAATCAAGGATTGATATTGGCAGAATGGATAAAAATAAGATCAAAGTATATGCTTTCTACAATAGACACACTTTAGATTTAATTACAGGTTGAAGGAAAGGGTAGAAGGACTTATCAAATATTATATTTGTAATACTAATATTACTAATATCAGATATAATATTTTTAAGACAAAAATGGTTATCGGAGACAAAGAGGGTTATTTTATAATACTAAAGAGTCAGCCCATCAGATACTATAGCAATTATGATCATAGAGAAAGTTTTCGCTTAACATCATTGATGGGTTCTTGGAAATATGTCCTTTATGCGTTGGATAGGATCCCTTCTATTGCAGGGAACACTCATACACACCCGCACCCACTCAGACTGGGACAATTTAGACAGGGTAATTCAACTCTGTGCACACCTTTGGGACTTTGAAGGAAATCAGAGTACCCGGAGAAAACCCATGCAGACATGGGGAAAACGTGCAAACTCCACATAGACAGTGGCCACAGATGGGAATCAATTATTTTTTCTTCTGATAAATGTTACAACAAAACAGCATTAAACAAAATGATGTTACTCGAGGACCTGCTATATATGCACCCAACAACACAGTTCCCAGATGTATGAAGCAAAACGGAGAAAATAAAAAGAAATGCACAATTTAGCAATAATAGTTGGACATTTTAATTACTTTCCATAATGGATAGGACAACTAGATAGAAGGTCAAGAAAGAAGTAGAAGACTTGAACAATATTATAACCAAATGGATCTAATGGATATCTATAGAAACTTTATCCATTAGCAGAATACGCAACTTCTCAAGTGTACATGTAAAGTAACATTTTCCAGGATAGACCATAACTACTATATTATATTCTAGGCTATAAAACACTCAACTGATTAGGAATAGAAGGGAACTTCCTCAGCCTAATGAAGGCCATCTATGAAAAGTTTAATGGTGTGTCAGTGTTTTTCTCCTAAGGTCAGGAATGAGAGAAGGACATTTTTTTTTTTCCAGCATTGTACTGGAGTTCCTAGCTAGGGCACTTTGGCAAGAAAAATAAAAAGTATAAGAGAAGAAGTAAAACTATTTGCAGATGACATGTTCTTAGAAAATCTTAAGGAATTCATACCAAAAAATACATTAGAACTAATAAATTAGTTCAGCAAGGTTGTAGGCTGTAAGAATGATATGCAAGTACCAATTTTATTTTTATATAAACCAAAAATGAAATTAAAAGAGTTTTATTTACAGTAGCACCAAAAAGAACACAATTCCTAAGCATAATTTTAAAAAAAAACCCAAGACTTGTATGCCAAAAACAGTTGCTGAAGTACCAACAGTGGGAAAATATCCTGTGTCCATGGATCAGAAAACCTAATATTAAGATGGTAACAATACTCATCTGATATAGAGATTTGATGCAATCCAAATTTCAAACCAAATTCCAGCTGTTTTCTTTATAGATATAGTCATCTGATTTCCAAATTCATGTGAAAATGCAAGTGACCCCATGTAACCAACACAAGAAACTTGAAAAAGAACAAAACTGAGTGACTTATACTTCCTGATTTCAGAACTTACCACAGTAATAATGACAGTGTAGTACTGGCATAAGGATAGAGGTGTTGATCAATGGAATATAATTGAGAGTCCAGAAGTAAATTCTTACCTCAATGGTCAATTGATTTAAACAATTGTACGAAGACAGTTCAATGAGTAAAGGGTAAATGTTCAATAAATGCTACTGGAGTAAATCAATGTTTTTATGTAAAAGAATGAAGTTGGTCCCCTCCCTACATCATACATTCAAATTACCTTAAAAAAATTATAGACCTAAAAATAAGAGCTGAGCTACAAACTCTTAGCAGAAAATATAGGAGTAAATCATTGTTACTTTTGGTTAGGCAATGATTTCTTATGTAAGATTCACAAGCAAAAAAAGAAAAAAAATAGATAAGTTGGACTTCATCAAAATTAAAACTTTTTATACTTTAAAGGACAACATCTAGAAACTGAAAAGACAATCTACAGAATGGGAGAAAGTACTTGCAAATCATATATTTGATAGGAGACTTTTGTTGAGAATATATGATCTCTTATAACTCAATAATAAAAAGAATCCAATGAAAAAGTGTGCAAAGGACATGAATAGGCTTTTTAAAAAATAAGATTTACAAATGGCCAACAAGCCTATGAAAACATGTTCAATAGGAAAATTAAAAACTACAATGAGATACCACTTTGCTGCCATTAGGATGGCTATAATCAGAAAGACAGAAAATAACAAGGTTGGTAAGGGTATAGAGAAATTGGAATCCGTATACATTCCGGTGGGAATTTATGAGTAAAATGTTGCAAACCTGGAAATAATTTGGTGGTTTCTCAAAATATAAGACATTACCACATGACCTAACTATTTATTCCACTCCTAGGTGGAATATTCCACCCAAGGGAAGTAAAATCATTTGTCCACACAAATGTATACAAATGTTCACAGTGACATTTTTCATAACAGTGGAAACCATGAAATGATGAATATATAATATTAAAATGTGCTATATTTATAGAATGGAATATTCATCAGTAAAAATAAATGAAGTATTGTTACTTTCTACAACATGGATGAAATTTGAAACCCTTATGCTAAATGAAATAAGGCAGTCATAACAGACCACAAATTTTGATTCCATGATTCCATTTGTATGAAATGTCTAGAAATAATCAAAGCTGTGGAAATAACACATTAGTATTTGTGTAGAGCAGAGGTTGGAGGGGGAATGTGGAGTGATTGCTAATGGATCCAGAGTTTCCTAATGGGGAT
This sequence comes from Eonycteris spelaea, assembly GCA_003508835.1. Classification (NCBI taxonomy): domain Eukaryota; kingdom Metazoa; phylum Chordata; class Mammalia; order Chiroptera; family Pteropodidae; genus Eonycteris; species Eonycteris spelaea. The sequence continues at coordinate 11,632,988 of PUFA01000047.1, forward strand.
TATGAAAAATGTTTTAAAAGTGCTTATAGCGATGTGTACAAAATTCTGTGAATATACTAAAAACCATTGAATTGTATACTTCAGGTAGATTAAATTTATGACATGTGAATTTTACGTCATGGGCTAGTCAAAAGTTTTTAAAAAGTGTTATGTGTTTTATATCTTCTCCAGAGTTTATAATTGTTATCTGGAGGAGAATTAGTTGGAAATAAGTTAGACTTTCACTTTTACAGTAACTGGAATTTTTCTATGTTGTTTTAACTTTATATCACACACATTCAAAGGCAGAGGAGGAATACTGTTTCACACATGTGTACCACTTCTGCCTGCAATGTAGGCAGGAACTTTTGACATCTCTACTTGCAAAGGTTATTCCTGTCACTAAATTTTGAGCAATCATATAAACATTTTATAATTGTTAGAAGAATATTCTTGAACAAGACTCCATCATGTTAGAAGGAAGACACAGTGATATCTCATTTTAATTCCTGAAATTTGAACATGAATGAACCTCAAAAACATTATATTGGACTAAAAAAAATAAAAGCCACTCATAAGCGTACCTATTTTTGGAGACTGTTTATGTGAAGCTTTAGTCTAATAATTTTACTGTTTGTAAATTGTGTATTAATATTTAAAGAAAACTGTTGAAATAATGGAAGAGGACTTTAGATATTGTATGAAATTATGATAATAATGATGATTATTCTTACTTAACATTTATGTGCCAAGCACTAGATTAAGCATCCTATTCCTTTCCTTTCATTTAATCAACATGTGAGTTAGGTATTCTTATTATCTTTGTTTTACTGATAGGAATCTGAGACACAAGGAGGGTAGTAACTTGTAAAGGTCACATAGCTTTTGTGGTCAGTCTACAGTAAGGCCTGCCGAAGTGATGGCTGTGCTACATTGCCAATGCTGACCAGTTGTGCCCAAAGTTTAAATTAAGAACCTAACTCCTTATTGGTAGAAGAAGGAAATAGGGTGTGCACAGTATTAAGATATAACAAGATTTGGGCAACATTATTATTTGCTTCTAGATTCAGGTGTTATTTGTGTGATTATTTGTAATGCTAAGGACACTAAACTTGGATGTGTTCCCTAACTATTCCTAGGCACTATTATGTAATACATGCTCTTCTACAAGGACATATATGTGGAGGTACACATTTTCGAGATGCATATAGGCAGAATTCTATTCTTCCGCTATGACAATTTCTAGCTTTGAAGAGGTTCTCTGAAAATGCTGCTTTTATCTTTCTTCTGCAGTGATGAACTTTAATGTTAGAGTGTTGTAAATTCTCACATAATAAGGCTTAGATTTTTGTTTGGGTTGGCAGTAGACTTCTGTTTAAAATTCCTTTAATCTGTTCATTATATGCTTTTTATATCCATTTTGATAGCTGATGGCTCTGAAGAATTTTAGAATTTATTGCACTAATAATACTTTTATTTGTGACTCTTCATCCCAACTTGCCAAAAGTGGGTTTTTAAGTGAATTGCTGAATTTTTGTGTTCTTTAGATTTTTTTTCCCCTGGAAGAAATAAGAAACAATTCATATGCCAGATCTAAAGTTTCATTAAAATTGCTTATGCCCTGTCTCAGGCATTTAAAGTGGGCCATCTGTCTAAACATCTCTCCTTTTTTTTTTCTGATCATTTCCTCGACTTATTCATGAGCCATGGGAGGGCTCCTTTGTAGTCTCCATGTAGCTGGTTCTGTCTACCCCCACTGAATACATCTATGTGCTTGCATAACATATCTTTTCACCGTGCTGGAAATGCTCTGAACTTGGTTCAGATGAATGGCCCACTTTTCTGAAGGCCTTTTTCTTCCTGCAAAGGTTTGTATGCAGAAGCTGACCTCTGTGGCTGTGGAATGCCGCGTATCATTCTTGAGCATTTTGCAGATCACCCACTGTGAAAGTTATGCTGAAGGGTTGCTTAATGGTTCTCTGACCACGAACATTGTTTTGACTCACTATTTCATTCCTAAATAGCTAATGGCTTTTCTGAGTATCTGATAATATGGTTTTGAGATGCTTATAATCCCTGCTAACTAAAGATGCTGTTATTTTTACATAAAATCTGCTTTAAAAAATGCTATGTAATAGCAATGTATTTGAGTTAGTATTACTTGCACTTTTTTTTGATTAAAATATTCTAATAAGCTAAATGTATCAGCATTAACATTTGTGCTAATCAGCTGATAGTTTTTTTGTCATAAAATATAGAAAAATTTAGTTTTATTGAGCATGTTTATTCTGGTTGGCCGATGGTAATCTCAGGTCTGGTAAGAGCTGCTATTTGATTTGCTTTGAGAGTAAGCTATTTATCTGAATTTCTTTTTACTGGTTTTTTTTTTTTTGGGGGGGCCATTTGTGTTTCAAACTAGTAGCTTATATCAACTTGACAGGTGACTAATAAGTTGTACAGTTAAAATTTTCGATCAGACAGCAGCCTCTTTCACTAGGTAAATATTTTAGTAAAGGAAGCTGTTTTCTGGGTATCATTACTGTGGTGAGTTGAATGAAGCTGTAAGAGTTTTCCCCTCTCTTTTCAGAAAGACATTTATAAAAATCTTCTCTGATACCATTTGGGATTTACTGGATACATGTAATTTTTTTTAAAATTTAAAGTATAACTATAGATAATTTTTACCCTTATAAACATGTTTGTGCTGGTGGAATTGATAGCAATCATTATTAATGTAGTTCAATGATTTTTGCAGAAATAAGAGCATTTGTTTTGCTTTGTAGGTTTGTTTTTTGTTATATTATTTATTTCTATTATAATTTATTTCTACTACAGATCTTATTGATATTTATATTGCATGTATATGTCCAAACCTATCCATTTTATTTAAAAACAGAACAAAACAAACCACTTCAAATTTATGGAAAGCCAGAAGGAATCTTAGCACATTTTGTTTGTAGAAGAGTAAACTCATAAAGAGATTCCACAGTTTGACCATTTTTTCTTGGTATCTCAAGGTCTTACTTTCACCGTGAAGCCTCTTTCCTGTATCCACTAACATATTACCTTAACAGAAATTGTTAGAAAGTGCCACTTCAGGAGTTGTGTGTTCAGAAGAAGCAACAGCTTCCCTGTCACCTCTCACCTCTGCTCTGATCCATATTTTACAAGTGCGGAAATTTTGGTTCAAAAGGATGGAATGAATTCTCTGGTACATTGTTTGTAAGCAAATGGGCTGAGGTTAGACCTCAGCATTTTAACTCAAAAGAGCCTGTGCTCTTTTTACAAGGTCCCTCTTGGGGCAGGTTATAACACATATGAAACAGATGTGGATCAAAATAAAGCAATGGAAAAATAAATAGTAGGCTCTGAAGAGAGGCTACTCCATTTCTCCACCATCTGTAAGATTGCTTTCTGTGGGAAAATGTCTTCTGGGTTCTAACAGGATGTCAAGATCGACAACTTCCCAAGTTATGTTTAGTTATGTGTGCTGCTTAACTAAAAAGGGTCTCCACGTTTACGTAAAAGAGTTACCTCCATTGTGTTCCTAAATTGTGAAAATAATAAGCATATTTTACAGGTTAAGTGGAAGGGAGATCACTGAAATTTGTAATATAATTAGGGAACAGTTTGAGAGAATATTCTTCTTGAAAAATCTGAGAAACAGTTCAAAGTTTATTTAAAGGGATTTTAGTTATAGAGGAAACAAGCATATAGGTCTAGAGTTTTGACTAAGCATAATTATATAAGTTAAGATTTATGTGCATTATTTAATTTAATCCTCAACATCACTATGATGTGGATACTTTGATTATCTTAATTTTATACACAAGAAACTGAGACTTAAGTAATTCGCTCAAGGACAGAACTAATTAATGGCAAAGCCATTAATTAGCAAACTTCTGCAAGTCACCAGAGCCTGAATTTATAACCACTGCGCTTAGTTCTCCTGCTTCTCTTAGCTTGGCTGGTTTTGTGAAACAATTTAAGTGCTCAGCCCAACAAGTCAGAGAATAATCAAAAATAAAATCGGATGCAAAGAGTGGGGCCTTATTTTTAAGGAACTTGAATAGATAAGCTAATTAAGATTTAACCTGATGTAAGGTAGAAAACCATGGAACAATCCTGAGCAGGAGAGTAACCTAATTATCGAGGGTAGCAAAGATTTAGGAAAGCCATGTTGCCCAATAATCTAGCTGTGAGGGTATTTCTGTCATCACATTACCCCTGAGAGGTCAGGGTGTTAACCCTCTTTGAAAGTGAACAAAGTGAACTCCAGTGAGATCATTGCATAGTCCAAGAGCAGCCAGGTAATCTCAGAGCTCAGGGTTCCCTCTCTTTAAGTCGCTCATGCTCTGCCCCTTGGGTGGCATGGCCCCTCTTATGCAGTGCTTCACACATAGTAGATGCTCCTCAGATTTTTTCCCTACTTCCCTGCTCAACGTTTTCTCCCCAACCTGTAATGGAGGCTGGGGATATAGAAATAACGCATGATCTCGGTCTTTTAGGAGCTCACAGGCCAATGGAGGGAGACAGTCATAATAAATGCCCCGTGGACCAGAGTGCCAAAATAGCGGTTGAGTTGGAGCACAGCAGCACTCTCCAGCCTTTCCTTCTCTCCTTGCCGTGCCTTATTTCCTCTCTCCTCTCCTCCTCCTCTCCCTCTTATATGCTCTGCTCCTTGTTGTCGTTTTCAGCTCTCAACTGTGAGGGTCTGTTCTCTGAAGCAGTCCTCTTCAAATTGCCAAAACGGAATTTTCTAGGCCTACAGCACTGTTATTGATGTGTTGATGCATTTTTCTACTTTAATCTTTCACTTTTATAGTATTTAAAACATTTCTTCATCTTTGGAAAATAAATCAGTAAGTAGTGGGCCAAATATAAAAATTCACCTAAATTTTTAATCATCTCGCATTAGCTGTTATATCTAGAGGTGATTTGATTATATTCAAAGTTTTCGTGACTATGACTTTTCTTTTAGTTGATTATGCAGAGAATCTTTTTGAAATCAGGGTCTGTGTTGAGTGGGGAAGGGGAAGTTAAATTAAAACTACCTGCAACAATTTTTCAGAACTATGACTTAAGCCGGAGTCTGGACATTGCATGTTTATTGCCTAGTAAATATTTTCAACTATAAATAAAGTAACCATAGAATACTTAGATTAGTTCAAAATTATTAAAATTTTGTAGATTTAAAAAGTTATATGATGCATTTGTATTCTAAAAATGTTTTTTTGTCTCTGGCTGCTTGACCTAACTTTTCTGGACTGTCTAATATTAATCATATACAAGACAAAACCTGTGTGTTAATTTGAGACCAGCATAATTGATGTGGTATTCTTATCAAAACAAATAAACAAAAGACAAAAGAAACTTTTGGAGGTGATGGAAATGTTTATTACCTTGATGAGGTGATGGTAACATGCGAATAAATATGTCCAAACTTACTGAGTTGTATATGTTAATTATGTGCAGTTTTTGCATACTAATTATAACTCAATAAACCTGGAAAAAAGAAAAAATTAGCATTGTCATTTTTTAAAGACGGTCTTGGATAGTGACCAAATATTTAAAAATTTAATATTGCTTAAAGAATGTTAATTTTTGAGGACGGCCATAATTAAACAACTTAAATTCATAGACTAGATGATGATACCACAATTATCCCGGAATGACTGCTGTTGTCCTGAGAGAGAGAGAGAGAGAGAGAGAGAGAGAGAGAGAGAAGAGAGAGAGAGAGAGAGTGTGTGTGTGTGTGAGTGAGTGTGTATGTGTTTAACCTAGTTTAAATAGGAAATCTTTTTTTCCAAGGGTAGAACCTTCTAAATAAAATGTTCTGGAATCCAGTCATTAGGAGTTTTACCATCAAGAGAAAATCAGTTTACTGAGAGAGAATGATATAAAATTATTAACTCCTTTTCATTTTTTTCTACTTCAGAGTGCCTATTGTTAAGCCACAAGTGACTAACTGGGAGCTTTCAATAAAATTGAGTGATGAAGTTCATAATGTTGTAGCATCAAACAGTGGACCAACATTCTCTGTAAGTTTTTTTTTTCTTTTTTTGCGAGGGGGTTGGGGTAATCTTAAAATTATGAATATTTATCACAATTTTTAACATCTTCAGTGACTCTCATCTTTTGAATCTATAACATGGCTTTGTATTTGTTTTATCTTCTTTAGGAAGCTGAATGTAAATGAAAATTTTTGTTCTCAGTGCAGTTAGGAAATAACATTCCCAGATGTAGCCACATTCTAAACTCACTTCTTGATACCTGAATCATTTTTCTTTTCTTATTGAGATACTTTTGGCTTTGTTATAGAGAACAGTATATTTAATTATACTTGTAAATGTATGATAACTGTGGTAGGTAATCATTCTTTTAAAACAAGTAATCTGAAGCCTCATATAATATTTTTTTGAGATTTCATGTTGTGAGACATTCTTGAAGCTAAATTTATCTTATGGTGACATTCCTTTGGTTTTGAAGAACTTAAACCCCTTGGATAGTATCCATGACAGAACTATCTTTAGTTTAATTCTTGCCTGTACTGAACTATGTTACAATAAGATTTAGTGTTTGCACTGTGGTATGAGTAATATGTTTAAATTCTGTTGTTTGAGATTGCCAGAAAAATACCATGAAGAATTACTATTTTAACTTGTGTCCTTTTTTATTTTTAGCATGAACCCACAGAAACTACTATATAGTTAGAGAAATGAGTATTAATCCACATTTCTTTTCTCATAACTAAGTTGCATTGAAATGTCATTTTGTTTTGGGGGAAATGACTTTTTATCAAAAGATTTAAACAGGATATGAAAATCAAAAGAATATAATTTCACTGAGGTTTGAGGTACATGGCAGTTTCTTGATCCTAGCTAGAAATACCACGAGTCAAGAATTAATGAGAATTCATTTATTTAACAAAAACTGATAGCTGACTGTGTGCTGTGTAGGTGCTAAACTGTTATAGCGGAGAAGCCAATATTCTTATGTGGTAGTCAGAGTCACAAATAAAGGACATTAATTCATGAATTAAGGGTAGTCTCCTTGTTGTGTTTAAATGTTTTGATTCCTTCTACGTGCCAAAATTGCTAAAGCATTTGTTACTAAAGTATGTCACTCAACTCCCTTAAAATAAAAACTATAATGGAGTTAAACAATTGCTTTATGATATATTTGTGATGAATGTATGTGATTCTTTACATTCTCCTTTCTATGTGATTGTTTAAAAAAGTAGTTTCATAAGTAGACAGTTAACTGTACATCAAGTTGAGTAACAAATTATATGTATTGAATAGAAAAGAGTATTGATATTATAATGTAGCATTTTCCTGGGGGAAGGTTAACTACAAAAATGTAGACTTTCGCATAATTTTCAGTTCTGTCCTGAGTCACCACTGTAGTGGTAATCTGATACCTCAGTACTGTGTTTTTCTAAGTAGTGCCTTGCTTAATAAGAAAATTGCGCAGGTTACTTCTTAGAGCTGTTATTTCTCTGTGCTTGTTTAGATTTCATGTTTTTGGTGTTTTTGAATTTTTACTTTAGAATTACCTCTTGTTTCACTATTTAGCTCATGAGTAAAGTAGGACTGTTTAAAAAACATATCAAAATTAATACATTAAAAATTTCCCTGGAAAACATCCACCTTGATATGTAGTATCAAAAACTACTTCTCGTATTTATTGGCTTAGCTATTATCAGAAGCATCAAACCTAATGTACTTACGATAGTATATTCCTTTCTCCTAAGCATATTTGTATTGAGCTTCATGCAGCATCAGTATTATGAAAGTAGTCAAGTTGAATGGTATAAAGTAAGCAAAGGCTAATTGGTTTATGAAGATTTTAATAGTGTGGAACCCCTGCTTTTAGAGTCTCAGGGGAGTGCTGTGACTGTTGGTTTTCTAGATCACCTACTACCACATCAAGAAAAAAATTGGTCTAGAGACTACAGTCTAGGTTAATGAGCCCAAAGGTGGTACAGGCCAAGCCATATTTGTTTAGTTCACATAATGCTTCAGATACCCTAAGTTTTTGGAGTTCTTTTATTTAATTAAAAAAATTAATTATAAAATATATCCAATTTTCACAGCAAATGTACAAATCTTCTATGCAAATTTCCTATGAAAAAAAAGAAAAAAAATCATAGATTCAACTAAATCCCTTCTTTACATCATCGCATTCTGCCCTTCCCTCCCCAGGGGTGAGAGCTATCCTGAAGGTGCTCGTCATCCTTCTTGTGCATGTTGTTACACATTCACTATATATAATGGTGAAATAATAATAGTGAAAAAGTTGTGAAAATACAAGTACTAAATCATGCATGTATGTACGATTTAAAAGTATACACAACAAAGCCAATTCTATTTACAATAGAATCAAAAAATAAGTTGCATAGGAATAAACTTAACCGTGGAGGAGAAAGTCTCATACACTGGAAAGTATAGTACCCTCGAAACTACAAAACATTGCTGAAAGAAATTAAAAAATGTGCAAATAAATGGAAAACCATTCCTGGATTGGAAGACTTAATGTTATGATGTTACTACTACCCAAAGCAATCTGCATATTGAGTATAATCTCTATCAGTATCCCAACTGGAGTTTTGCAGAAAGAGGAAAATCCATCCTATGATTCATATGACACCTCAAGTGACCCCAAATAGCCAAAACAATTTTTAAAAAGTACGAAGTTGGAGAGCTCAGATTTCCTGATGTCAAAATTTATTACAAAACCACAGTAGTTAAAACAGTGTGGTACTGGCATACTGCAGACGCATAGACCGATGGAATAGAATTGAGAGCCTAGAAATAAACCTTGGATATATGGTCAAATAATTTTTGACATGATGTCAAAACCATAGTTTTTCACCAAATCGTACTGGGAAAATTGGGTATTTACATGCAAAAGAATGAAGGTGGACCCTTACCTTACACCATATACAAATGAACTAAAATAGTGTTAAAGATCTAATTGTAAGTGATAAAAGCTACAAAACAGGAGAAAACACGGGAAAAGCCTTATGGCATTGGATTCAATGATGATTTCTTGAATGTGACATCAAAAATGTAAAACTGTCACGATCAAAGGACACAATTAACAGTGAAAAGGCAGTCCACAGAAAGGCAGTCCAGAAGAAAATATTTGCATATATCTGACATGGAATTATTATCAAGAATATGAAAAGAACTCTAATAATTTATAGCAAAACAAACCCACAACCCAACTTAAAAATGGGCAGAGGACTTGAATAGACATAGCTTCAGAGATGATATACAAATGGTCAATAAACATATGAAAGGATGCTCCACATTACTAATTATTAGGGAAATGCAAATCAAAACCACAACTGGGCACCACTTCCTAGCCCTTAGGATAGCTCCTCTTAAAAAAAAAAAAAATGATTCCAGAAACTAATAAGTGTTGTGATGATGTGGAGAAATTGGAATCTTGTGCACTGTTGGTTGGAATGTGAAGTAGGCTGCTGTGGAAAATAATGGTTTTTCAAAAAATTAAAAGTAGATTTACCATATGAGCCAGCAATTCCATTGCTGGCTTATTAAGGAGGGGGGGGCGGGGCAGGGAAGCAAGGTCTTGAAGAGATATTTGCATACCCATATTCAGCAACATTATTCACAATAGCAAAGAGGTGGAATTGAATCAAGCGCCCATTGGCAAATAAATGGATAAACAAAATGTGATAATAGAATACTATTCAGCCTTCAAAAGGAAGAAAATTCTGACACATGCTACAACATGGCTAAACCTTGAAGACATTATATTAAGTGAAATAAGCCAGTCACAAAAGGATAAATACTCTATGATTCCAAATCATACAGTACCCACAGTCGTTAAACGCACAGAGACAGAAAATAGAATGGTGGTTGCCAGGGATTGGGAGGAGTGGGGCATGGGGAGTTGTTGCTTAAAGGGTTTCAGTTTTAGTTTTGCAGGATGAAGAGAATTCTGGAGATGGATGGTGGTGATATTAGCACAAAAATGTGTGTATAGTTAGTACCTCTGAACTATACACTTAAAAATGGTTAAAGATGGTAAATTTTATCTTATGTAAAAATTTAAAAAATACACAAACCAGTGCAATTAGTACTTTTAATGAAAAATTTAAAAATGAGGAACATGAAAATTTTGGGAAATGAAGAAAGCATGGTAGACATAAAAGTTAAGTGAAGGAGAGGTGAAAATTATTATTATTAAGATGATAAACTCAAAAGTTTCAAAAACAAGTTGATATTTCTATTATTTTCATAATTCCTTTCTGGATTCCCAAGATTGTTTCCATTTCTGTTTTATTCCATATAATGTGAAACTGGTCAAAATAGTTTATGATAAAAGAAAAGATTAATGTATTTGCTATCTTAAAGATGATGGACTAAAGTTATATTGAAGACAATTTACTTTAGAGAAAAATGTGAGTTGAGTTCTCTCTATGTGAAGAACATTGCTTGGCTTAGGAATTTGGTCTTTCCAGAGATGGAAAGAGCACCGTACATGTATTTAAGATTTTTTTTGCCTGATATTTAATTTGTTAACTAATAAATTAGAAAACAGTTACGTGATCCTAGATATCATTTGTTACAGTGAACCACTGATAGAATTTTTTGAAAGAACTTGTAAACTACTAGTTAAGAATAACCAGAATTCTTAGACTATTGAATTTTGACATACCAATATAATTTTTTTTGCTAATAATGATAAAAAAATCTAAATGATCTAAGGTAACATTTAGTATGAAAAGGAAAATAATATTCTTTAGTTAAAATTTTTTCAGTTCATTTTACTGAAGAAATTTTATCTTTTTGCTTCTTATAGAAAGGTCAAAACCTAATTTTTCACAGACAGAAAACTTTACTGCAGTTTTAAATTGCAATCAGAATCTTTTCATTTTTCCAGTTTCAAGTAAGTTATGTGTTGATAAAATGTTTTTATTAAATGTTAAAGACAGAGATCCATTTGTGGAACTGCAGTTCTATGCAGCAAACCAAGTGTAATTGGTGAAAATTATAAAAACCTCTATTTGCAGATGATATGCTGTTGTATGTAGAATATCCTTAAAAAGTCATTAAGAAGCTATTACAATTAATAAACAAGTTTAGGAAATATGTAAAAATTAATTGTATTTTTTTACTTGCCATGAACAAACCAAAAATAAAATTATGAAAATCCCATTAACAAGAGCATCAGTAGAATAAAATGCTTAGCAATAAATTTAACAGAAGTGAAAAACTTACACAGTGAAAACTGCAAACTATTGAAAAAGAAATGAGAGAAAATTCATATAAAGAGAAAGCACTTCATATTCATAAATTGAATGACAATATTGTTAAGATGGTGATACTTCCCTAATTGGGATGCATTGCAATTCTAATCAAAATCCAAGCTGTATTTTAGCCAAAAATTGACAAGCTAATACTAAAATTCATATGGAAACCTCAGAGATCCAGAATAGTGAAAACAATTTTCAAAAAAAGACCAAAGTTGGAGAACTTACACTTTCCCCTTCTAAAACTTACTAGAAAACTGTCTTGTAATCAAGACAGTGTAGTACTTGCATAAAGATAAACATATGGATCAATAGAATAGAATTGAGAATCTAGAAATAAACCCATAAATATATGGTCATGTAATTTTTGACGAAGGAGGCAAAATAATTCAATGGGGAAAAGAATAGTCTTTTCTACAGGGATGCTGGAACAACTAGGTATCCACGTGTAAAATAATGAAGTTGGATCCCTACCTCATATTGAGTTTTCCATACCAAAATTAATGTAAAATGGACAAAAGATTTAAACATGAGAGATAAAACAATACAACTTTTGGAGGAAAAAATAGTGGTACTCTTAATGACCTTGCTTGTGGCAGTCAGTCGTTTCTTAGATATAACATTAAAAGCACAGGCAACAAAACGAAAATTAGATAAATTGGTTTTTCTCAAAATTAAATACTGGCAAATCATATAGTTAGTGAAGCACTGTTCTTAAAATACATAAAGAACACGTACAGTTTAATAATAAAATGCAATTAAAAATGGGCAAAGGATCTGAATAGACATTATATTCTTTGGTCCACTATGTTCACTTTTAGAAATCTGTTTCAAGGAAACAATGAAAAATTGCTAATATGAACATAATATTGTGTTGGGAAAAGAAAAAGACGAATGAAGGGCAGTTTGCACTGGAGGTCTCCACATAAATGATCTGTGCTTTTGGTAAGGGAAGGTAAACTTGAAAGTAGTCATAATACAGTGATAATTGCCTTAATAGAGATGCCTTTCAACTAATTAAATCTGGGAGAAAGAAAGAAGAATGCACTCAGCTTCCTGGGGAAAAGGAAGATCTAGGAAATGTGAAGTTCTACCTGAGAGATTACTAATGAGTAACAACTTAGAATGTAATTTATATAACTTGCCTCAAAATTATAATATAGGAAAAACACTTGGAAGTGGTAGCATGAGAGAGCAAAGTTGGTTGAAAAATTAGAGATATCTTCTATAGCTAAATAACTTTAATTTCTTATTATGGGAGTACGTGCTTCCTTAGTTTTATTGTTTCCCATAAACAGTGAAAAAAGTATTGCCCTGTCTTGTTTTAGTTGCCTTGTCGTTTTTGATACTTATTTTAGCCTAATCAAAGTTATTTCATGAAGCAACAGATTACTTTGGTCTTTATTGAATATGTGCCTTGCCCCAGACAGTGTGGTAGATACTTTACAAACATCTCTGTAAGAGATAATAGTAAACTGGAAGGTAAATATTACTAGCCCTAGTTTACAGATGATTTTGGAAACTGAGACTTAGAACCCAGGTTAGTGTGATTCCAAGGCCTGTGAACTAGTATCTCTCCATATCTAACTTCACAAAGTAGTTTTGCTAGACAAAATTCTGAGAAATACTAGCACTGTCTTGGAACATTAGTTCTGCTAGACTGGATAAATCATCGTTAATACAAGAAATAATACATTTATTTCTAACCAGAATAGTTTTGTTACATGATAAAAGAAATTTTCTTTGTGATATGTTGAAGTTAAGGTACTATTTAAAGGAACTATGGAAGGTATTTCAAGAACATGAATAAATCACAAATATTATGTACACAGTGTTCCACTTAAAAATATACAATTAGAGTTAAGAGTAGCTGTTAGAAAGAAAGTATTTTTAGTATCTTATTACCTGTTGTAGATGTTAATGTAATTTTTAAATTGGTGTTAAAATTCAAAATACTGATTGCTCAGTGATTTTACAGTTTATCTGTAAGTAACAATTTTTGAGAGCAATACAACATTTGAAATAGATAAGATTTTGCATCTAAAAGAGTTTGTGTGCTTTCATTTTGTTTTCTTGATAATGTTCTTTTTGGTTGATATAAAATTGTCTCATCTTTAGATGCCTGTGGTGGAGGGAGGGAAATGTTTTGTAGTATTCATATCATTGAAATTACCACCCTATATTTTTCTTCTCAAAGAAAGAATATGGTGATGAACATAAGAATAAAAAATAATAATTACATATGGGTGCATAATAAGAAATAATTATATACTCATCGTTTGAGGTTTTCTTTCTCAAATATAGCCAGCCCTTTCCCATTTGTTCTACCTCATGTATTTTGTTCTAGATTTCTTGATTAAGAAAACATTCCACTAGTTTGTTTTGATATTTAAAGAGCACTTTGAAAATATGGTTTTAAGTAGAGCTCTTTCAATATTTTTATGTAACATTTCATAAAGGTTAAGAATTAAATGAACTGAGCATATCAATAAATAATCTTGTGTACCAAATATTTTCTATGTTTTCAAATATTGTAAACAATCTTAAATGTATTTCAATAAGACATCATACCTGCATTTTTACATCATAATCTCTGTTCTTTTTATCTCACTTGTAAAGAGTAGTGCTAAATCGTGTAGTTGCTGGAATTTTTATAGGGACATGATAATCATGGTGGCTCTTTTAAAGAAATAATTTGCTTAGGGTCTCAGAATTCACAGTAATTTCACTTTCTAAAAAAATACGATATTATTATATTTGTCCTTTTGCCTCTATAGTCAGTTTTTAGAATACACTCTTCTTGAACATGAAAAGAACATCAACAAACAAGGTCAGTTCACTATTACATTTATATCTAATGTAGGCTTTTTGTTAAAAAAACTATCTATGGCTTAAGTGAACAGTATAGGCAGCCAGATAAAGAAAAGAACATTTTTGTAGTAGCATTTTAAGATGACTACCATAGTACTATTAGGGCTTTTTAATAAAGGACTGTAATCGTGTATAGAAAATTGTCTTATAGTATGTGATAAATAATAGAAAGTTGAGGTAGGTTTTTAAGTTGTATACTTTAATATTTAAAACCTTTTTTTCATTTTTTCCCCTTTGACAGCAATTCAATTTTATGATTATGTAAACTACTTCTCTTGTTAGATAATTTTTTTACTTACACTTTCCTCCCCAGTTTTAAAAGGTATACTAAATAAAGCAACAAAAAATATCCTATTTGAGGAAAATATTTTCTGTTAATGGATTTTTTAAACAGAAACATAACATTGTGTAAACATGAAATTCTTTCACTTTAGCAAAAACATTTGTTTTCTTGATAAAATTATTTTTTTTAATTTGAAAAAAACTAATAAGTCAAGGTAATTGATTTAAAAAAATGTTTCATTTTTTAAAAGAAATCTAAAACCATTGTAAGGAAAGCCAACAGAGAAGCCAACAGGCCAGAATAAAACTTTCCAGCTCAATTTTAGTGACTTAAAGGGAATGTTCTTAGTATATTTAAGAACTTTTACAAACCAATATGAAAAAGACCAATGACTCGGGTAGAAAATGTTCAAACAGTTTACAGCAAAGGAAATATAAATGACCCCTGCTCAAGAAATTGTGCTAAACCACTCAGAGAAATTTAAGTTAAAATTATGATGCGATACCATTTTCCACCTATGTTTTGGCAAAGATGAAAAATTTGATAGTTCCCTAATTTAATAAGGTTGTAGAAAAATAGGCCTTCGTACATTATTGGTGGGAGTATAAACTATACAGCTCCCATGGAGAGCAATTTGATAAAACGAATTTATATCATTAGACATGTTCACATGCACAAAAATGTTCATGGCAGTTTTGTTATAGCAGAAGACTGGACACTGGAGTACCCATCAAAATGGGATAATTAAGTAAACATGGTACATCCATAATACTGAACTACTGTGTGGCTACTCAAAAGGATCTGAGCATTCTCTATGTGCTGATTTATTAAGCAACAAAAGCAACGTACATTCATTTGTGTAAAAAAGAAATACACTTATTTATGCTTGTTACATGTATACAATATCCCTGGAAGGAGCCACAAGAAACTGGTAACCATGATTGGCTTTGAACTGGGGAGCTGGATGGCTGACCCATGTCAAAAGTGAGAATGTTACATATCTTATGTTTAGTACTTTATGAATTTTAAACCCTATTTATATATACTTATTTCGCCAAAAAATCCCCCACAAAAAACAATGGAAGGGTCTGGAAGATGTGAGACTGTTGACATAATGGAATTTTAATTACCTACTGAGAAGCTACTGTGATGCCCAGACCATCCAGGGAAGTGGTGAAATGAGCAGCCAGTTCATCGAATAAAGAGCATTAGTATTACACATACAAGTACACGAAGTGCTATTGCTGCAGCTCCTTCACCTAACGCTGGGAACTTGGAGGCAATTGGATAGCCATCACTTAATAGTCTGTTTAGAGAGTGATCTAAATTAAGAAACTGGAAAAAACCAAAAAGACTGTAGCATGAGTGAGAGAAAGAACAGAATCAAAAGATTTGGAGGGCCCCTTCATCAGCCTCTCATTTTTCCTTTTTTAGGTGTATAAACTACCAGAGACATTATTATATAGAAGAGTTAGACACGTGTATGTCTTGCTAATAACAAAAGGCAGTGAGAATTTACTCCAGGTTTTGCTCAGGGTCTCAGAATTCACAGTAATTTCATTGTTCCTAAAACATCACTGTGGAATGGAATTATTCTTTTCTAGACTTGGTTTAAGGATGAAGGTCTGAAAGTAACTTGCTTTCCAGTGTAACATCACCTCGAACTGAAGAATATCCTTTCAGTGCAAACTCATCCAAATCAGCTTGATGTCTGATAGGAGGGAGTCAAATAAATGAGGTTGTAGAAAAATTAGGTCTGAAGAGTAACCTTGCACAGCTTGATCTGTTTACTTTTTAAATGCAGCCTTGTTCAGTGGGTATGGTACTGCACTTTTGAACCATAGGACTAAATTTTCATAAAAAGGTGAGGCTCTGCCCATGTAATCTGGAAAATTGCTTGTCTAATTGGGTGCACAGTTGCACCTGTACCCTCTTGAATGACTCAGTCATGTTGTGCTCAAGAGTCAAGTAACTTGTTATGTGACTAAATGAAGAAAAAAATAAGTTATAAAATCTAGTTACTTTGGAAATGAAAAACACTAAATGGTACCAGTTGTTACCATATTAAAGCTGACAAATACTATAATTAAGACTTGAAGTGGTTTTAGTATTATCCTCCAGTTTTAGCCACTTTCTGAAGAGTTTTATTTAGAAAAAAACTTTTATTATTAATACTGGATATCCAGGTTGAATCAATTCAATTTTGTAAGCCCTCATAAAATATCTATAGTGGTCTACTATTCTGTTATGGGTACTGGTAAAATTTTTACCACAAAATTTCTTAGAAAACATTTTATTCATTTTGGTATGATATTTATTGGCCCCTCAAACTCATTTATAAGTAAAATGAGCAGCAAAGCAAACTGTTGAAGTGTCTTGCTGAGTAACTCAGCCATTAGATAAATTTAGATATATTTATAGCTATTATACACTTACATTTTAGTTGTATTATAGTTTAATAGTTGTTTACTGAGTTACTCCTGCAAGGTAGGTCCTGGAGAACCAATGGTAATCAGGAGAGATGATTTCCGACCCTGATAGAATTTCTCATCTGTTGACAGTGACAAGGACAAAGGCTGTGTCACTCAGGTAGAACAAGTGAATGACAACATGAAGAGATGAGCATTGTGGAGAAATAATGGGGGAGCCCTTACCTGGCCACATGGAGATGGGTTTGGAAGGCATTAGGACGGAAATAATGGCCTAAAGAAGGCAAGTGGAGGGTGAGATTTCAGAGATGGAAGATAAAGAAGTAACTGTATAATATTTTATAAATTTTTTTAGTACTCTTCAGAAAATCATCTTATGTCCTGTTTATTGTGACTGTTCTTAAAATTCAGAGACTCGTAATAAAATAGTATGACTATTCTCAGTGTGTATAGACTGAGACGTGGTAACAGTCAAGGCATGGTTTGGCTTATATACCTCAGGCTGGCAAAGAGGTCCATGCTGCTTTGCGGGCCAGCCCTGCCTCTGCTGGGGTCACTGCTCGGTGACTGCCTTTCCCATTATTCCCACTGATAGATTTCTTCTCTCCTTTCTACTTGCCTACACTCTATAACTTTAAATAATTCCGGATCGAGCATACAATTTTTTTGTTTTAGTTAATTTTTTAAATTGAGATATAATTGACATAACATGAGTTTCAAATGTGCGTATGATTCGATATTTGTCTATATTTCAAAATGATCACTGCAAGTCTAGTTAACATTTGTTACCACATATAGTTAGAAAATTTTTTTCTTGATGAGAACTTTGAAGATTTACTCTCTTAGCAACTTTCAAATATGCAGTATAGTATTATTAACTACAGTCACCATGCTGTACATTAAATCCCCTCGACTTATTTTGTAACTGAGAGTTTGTACCTTTTGACCCTGCTTCTTCCATTTTGCCCATCCCCCACCCACCTCTACCAACCACGGATCTGTTCTCTGTATCTATGAGTTTGGCTTTATTTGTTTGTTTACCACATATAAGTGAGATCATATGGTATTTGTTTTTCTCTGTCTGACTTATTTCACTTAGCATAATGCCCTCAGGGTTCATCCATGTTGTTGCAAATAGCAAGATTTCCTTTTTTTGGCTGAATAATATCAGAGAGAGAGAGAGAGAGAGAGAGAGAGAGAGAGAGAGAGAGAGTGAGTGTGTGTGTGTGTGTGTGTGTGTGTGTGTGTGTGTGTGTCACATTTTCTTTATTCATCCACTAGTAGACAAAGTTATTTCCATATGTTGGCTATTGTGAATATGCTGCAGTGAAATAAGAACACATATATCTTTTCAAGTTACGTTTTCATTTTCTTCAGATAAATACCCAGAAGTAGAATTGCTGGATAATATGGTAGTTCTATGTTTTAATTTTTTGAGGAATCTCCCTGCTATTATCCAGAAGTTATAAACATTTGGCTTCCTAGGCCAAGTCCTCGTTGAGTGGTAGGGTACGTTAGCTCTGAAAGATTGAGTCACTCGAGGTTGCTTGGTAAATAGAGAGCAAAGCCAGAAGCTCCAGGTTGGCTGATGGCCACCTTTCTGCAGTGGGAAGAAACTTTTTAAGTTTCGCAGCGATGTGGATGGTGTAAGTTTTATCTCTCTGTATGTTGCAAAAAAGGTTGAGGTATTGAATTTCCCCTACTTAGGGGGCTTGTCGCCTCCTGTCACTTCTATAGTAATTCTTTAAAAAATGTGACTGATCCATATGATTATATGAGCTCACCAATTACAGGAAGTTAGAAAGGCTTGATAGGGTAGACACTAAGGCTACTTTATTATGTTGGGATAATATTCCAAATTCTGGATATAACTTTGTTTTACCACTTCATGGTCCAAATAATGGTTCTATTTATAGGAATCTTTTTGTCAAACCAGTAAGCTTTTGAAGTTTTGAGACCCTTCTGCTGGCTTTTATTAACTCTCAAGAATCTTAACTGAACATCAAAATCCTGATTTTCTGTAACAGGAAAAAGTTAACTGTGTGACCATGGCAAATTATTTAATTAATTTTTAAACTACTTTCAACAAATATATGAAATACTTTAAATATTGATGCATCTCCTGGTTTTTTATTTTTTATGTTTTGCGTTCTCATAGGAGATCTACAAAACCAGAGTTGAAGCCAGAAAGAAATTTCAGTAGTAAGAAGGAAAAATGTTCTGTCTTAACTCTGATTTTTCAAATAAAATAGTGTAAACTCTTAACATTTCTTTTATGGAGCTTTGCAGTCCATAAAAATAACATCGTTTTAGAGCCTCGATGTGCAGCGTTTGTGACGAAAGGTTTTGATGTATTCGCAAAAGGCAGACTAGTGCTTTCCTTTGAAATGTGTGAGGCAGTTTTAGATGCAGCTTCTCAGATGGATTTAATTAGTCCTTCATATGACTGGATGTCCGTTTGTTGCGGCTGAATTCTCATTTCATTCACCCATAACTAGAAACACCTCGCTTCAAACGGGTTTCTTCAAAGAAAGAGAGGTTTAGAGTTCTATGTTATACTGCTTTTTGATGTTGGTTTCCCTTTAACTGAGAAGACCTTATGTTTACACAACTGTTATTATTAAGAAAACATAGTTTTCTTCAAGTGAGGTTCTTTTTGTATCAGTGCTGGGTGTAGGTGGAAGTCAGAGATCTGTGGAATAGATCTCATTCTGTTGGACACGAGAGCAGCTGTGTGTTTGCATATTTTGTTTATGAGAGGCACGAACAGAAATATGGCATAAACTTGTGGAATAATTCTCTAAACCTGAAATTTGAATGCCAGTATAAGGTGAAAACCAGTAACTGAATATGTTAATAGAGCAATCGTTTTGGAAGCTTGTAACATTAACTACTAAAACAGAGCAAATCAACTAAAAGAGTTGGCATAATTCAAGTAATAATTGTGTTTTGAATTAGTCTGTCTACAGCGCATGGCTTAAGGTATGCTTTCAATAAATACGCTGAAAGAGTGAAAACATATCTCTATAGTAAAATTATGTGTTTAAAAAAATGTAGTACTAATATTTGGAGTTTTAAAAAAATTATCCCTAAATCTTCACATTTCATTGGGATAGTTACTTGAATTTACACTGAAAATAATGTTCTTCTTCTCTTTTCCAGTTAGTATGTCTAGGGTCTGACATGCTTTATCATCAAGGCAGCTTTTATCTTCTATGACCACAATTCTAATTATATTTCAAGGGGTTGTGATCTCTTCCAGAATCCTGGTCACTCATTGTATTTAAGGATGAAATGCTTTAGGGGTTTTTGGGCTGTTCCCTCGGGGACACAGGTTTGCGTCTCTAAAAGTTTCTCTTGCCTTAACATCTTGATTTTATAAAAATCCTAAATATTCTTTTAACTTCTTATTACTTTTTATTTTTTCATGGAAAGACTAAGTTAATTTAGACTATTCAAGCTTAAAATTGTCCCAAAGCCACTGATCACACTGAAATATATATAGTAATATATCCCACAAATTCTTTTGGTGTCTCATTTTATTATCATCCAAGAATCTGTAAAACCTCAGGCTTGTATTTCTGCCTTGTTGCTTAGCCATAACTGATCTTGCTCATCTTACTCACCAGATCTAGTTCTGTAGAACTGTGTCAATTTATAAAAGTGAATGGTCAGAGATGTATCGCCGTTGAAGATACGGAACAAAAGATAAACAAAGGCTTAATGAAAACAGTTTAAAAAAAATATTTTGAGCAATGTTAGCAATAAGTTGGAAAAGGATTTCATTGAAAGGGCCAGGATATTTTGGGGACTCAATCTCTGTGTTCTCAGTTATGTGTTTTGTGACTTGTGACTATTTTGTGGAAATCCTGGTGTTAAGAATTATAGACATGTGGCTCAGGAATATTTTATTAAATTTAGGTAAATTTAATTTAAAAATTTTCTAAAGAGGTGACTTATTTAAGGTGTTCTTTTGCCTTTTGGACAGATTTACCTGGTTTCACAGCATTTTCTTAGAAATACTAAAAAAATCTTGGTAGAAATATAAAGCCTCAAATGCAAAGGACAGAACCATTTGTAAATTTTTGTTTACATCAATTTGCAAGGCAACTTTTTAGGAACCCTATTTCTAATATTTGAAGTAAATAAGTAACATATTCCACTTATCACATTTTCTATTCTGCAAACTGGACCATCTTATAAAAAAGAAACATCAATCACATTGATTATAGGGACATAAGCAATCATATTCTTTATCCATTTTGTTCAGTTCTAAAAGTTAACTTTCAGTACTTACTAAACTGGTTAGTCTGGGGCAAGTAAGGGGTGGTTAGAGAAATAATGTAACATGGTATTTAAAACAAATTTTTGAATAGGAGATAAACTTTACCAGTTACTTACTAGTTATGTAATTGGAAAAGTTACTTAATCTCTCTCAATGACTGCAGTAGTTAATATGTTATATGAATGCTATATAGGAAAAGGCTGTAAATTGGATGGGCTTGAATTTAAATCCCAGTCCTGGAACTGCTGGCCGTGAAACAAGTAGACGTTAGTTTTCTTTTCTGAACTTTTGTTCCCTCATCTATAAAATAGGTTTTTTGTAAAATCAGATGAGCTCTAGTACAGTAGCTGGCATGTTGTAGACACTTGGGAAACGAAGTCTCTTCCCTCTTAAATATAGACATTTTGCATTTTAGAGGCATCTAAAGTAGCTTTTACTTTTTAAGCAGTTATTTTCCATTGTGAGAAACATTTGTGGATTTAAAATAAGACTAAAAATGTACATCTATACATTGGCAAGACTTGTCAGCATTAATTAATATTTTAAGATTCTAATATTCTTTGGTTAGAAATGTATTTATTTTATGAAGGCTTTGTTGAGGCACCAACAGAATACTTGGAGAGTAGTTGTAGAGGTAATCTTTACTTCTTAGTGATGCACTTTGGGAAATTTTGTCAAGTGAGACTAGTAGGCCAATCACTGCTGTCCTCTTCCCCTTCCCACCCTCAGAACCCGGCTGTGGTTTGCAAGCCCATGAAGCCTGCAGTTCCTCCTTAACCCACTGCAGGGAGCGCCTACACTGTTAAGGTGCAGGGCTGAAGGGATCAGCCTCTTCCAGGGATCTGTCCTCTCTCCATTTAGAGTCTTTCTCTTCCATAGGTGCTCTACTGTTAAAAACTCCAGGCATCATGGAATCACCACACCAGTTATTATTGTGACCATTCTTTGCAGTAAAATATTGACCTTTGCTATATTGGATTTTCCCTCCAAATGACCTTATCACCAAAATCTAAATTGGCTCAGTTGAGGTGTAACTGTATCAGCTTGGATTTGAATATACTGCTTTACTACCTGTGGAAACTTGAGCATTTATTTTAAGCTTTGCAGAACCTCAGATTTCTCGTCTATAAAATGTAGTAATAGCATCTCCATTGTTGGATTGCCTAAGGATTCAGCGAGTTTAATGAATTGAGTATATTAAAGTACCTGATTTATGTTAGGCCTTCAGTGCATGTTCCTTTTCTTTGATTTAGACTCATTCTTCTGAACAAGTAACAAAACGTTACATGGCTGCAAAGAAAAGCAAGGGGCATTCATAATCTGGATATTACCATGACTGGAGTTTCTATTCTGATTCAGTGTTGTTTTTTTAAGTATTTTATTTTTAAGGGGACGATTCTAAAATAAAACATGCCATTTGTTTCTGAATGCTTAAATCTAAAAAAAAAAGACTACTTGAAATTTTAAAAGTTTGTGTAAATGACTTGGGCATGGCTCTGTATGGATTTATTTGCTCTTAGCCGTATTTATCATGCCAGCATGATGATGAGTTTATGTTATTATTGCCCCATTTTGTTACTTGGCTCTTTATTGAATGTCCGATATATGGTTAGCATATGGAACAAGAATAAGGAAACCAGATGGAGATTAAAGAAAGCACAATCCTTTGTCATTAAATAACCATAGACAAACTTGTGAGTAGCTACCATATTTACTCAGATGGACAAAAAGTGCTTATGTTTAGCTTTTAAAACCTAGTGATGAGTACTTAGAATTGGCTTACTATCTCTAATCATACAGGTTCAGCAAGATGAATAGGAGTTGTTGCTTAATGTTTTATGATCAGATTTGAAACAAGGTTTAGAAGAATTTTTGATTTTGTTTCTAGCCAACTACTAAAAACACCAAGGAAGTGAGAGCCAGTGGTGATTGGCAAGTTTGCTGGTAGTGAATATTTTTTTCAATTCGTTTAAAATATCCAAGATTGAAGACAGATTTGTTCAAATTCATTCCACACTAGTGGTTTGGGTGCATTAATGGGTGTTTTAACCAAAAGTTTAATCCAGTTCAAGTTTTATAGGTTTAATCTAGATTTAAATGATCATATATTCACATCACACCACATATTGAGAACTTTACCTCAATGGGGAGATGTTTCCTTTTTGTTGAGCTTAGAATTGAGCAGCAGTATAAGAAATATACTAATTTACAGGGACGATACTCTTGCTAGCATTCTGTATATATCATTTGCTTATTCAAGCATGTAAAACTTCAACAAGAGGAGGTAATTTTGCTTAGATTTCCTGATTGGAATTGTTCTACTATTTGGCACTGGGCGGAAAAGGAAAAAAAAATCATATTGAAAGCATTGTTCTGTTAATGAAGTTGCTTGTCCTTTTTGGTGCCAAATCTGGCAGGTAAAATTACCATTTATTCTACTTGCTAGAGCTAGAGAATAGATTGTTGAGGAAAAGTAGCAATTTAAATAATGGCACTAGATAGAATACTACATTATATACATCTCCCATACTTTTAAGATATTGACATGCAATTTTTATTTCTCTTTAGTAATGCACTTTGTCTTTAACCACTATATTACTTCCAGTAGCTTTATTAGCTACATGCAATTTGCTTCAATTGTGAAATTTTAAAAATACTATGTTGCTACTAATTATAATAAACCTAAGTGGAGCATTTTATTCTGAGAATAAATTAACAATTGTATTTTGTTCTAGATATTTCAAAAGAGTTCATGCTTTCTAATTATGAATAATTATTTAAAAATTTAAATATGGGTAAATTTATACTTTAATTAATGTGAAGGTATATCATATAATGTTCACAATGTTCCAGATGTTCATGATTTCTTCCATGTTAAATATACTTGGCTCTTTTACATGTGCTTTAACTTTGGTTTGGAAATTCTAAAAGAAAATTTTAATCAAAAATCTTGTTCTAAAATTAGAAGCATGTCATTCAGAATGTGAATACTGGCTTTAAAAATCATTTTTAAATGAAATGCATAATTTAGCATTTGTAAAACTTTGAAGTAAACATATAATTCATTAAATTTCTTATGGATTAGAATTTTCCCATTTTCTAAAACTTCAGGTTTTAGAAAAATTATTACATACTCTTATGGTTTATAGCTAAACCTGCCCCCCATCCCAAAAACTAATTTGCAAAATGTTTTTTTCTAAAAAAAAGCAAGTTGATGAGTTTGTTCATTTGAAAATGTTAATACAAAAACAGCGTTTAGTGTGGCTGAAACTTGTAACCATCAGTCACTTCTTTCTGTCCACTAAACTAACTGGTAGGCAGGTGTAGATGT
The DNA here is from genome assembly GCA_003508835.1 of Eonycteris spelaea. Classification (NCBI taxonomy): domain Eukaryota; kingdom Metazoa; phylum Chordata; class Mammalia; order Chiroptera; family Pteropodidae; genus Eonycteris; species Eonycteris spelaea. The sequence continues at coordinate 11,657,453 of PUFA01000047.1, forward strand.
TACCAGATCTAACATCGCAATTGACACTAATTGGCATAGTTGTTGGCAGTCTTATCAGAAAGCAAAAGGGCTGAATGGTTGAATGGGTTTAGAGAACTCGAATGATAATAAGCATTTTTATATGCATCTTGAATTACTTTTGTGACCCAGACTAACAGGAACACTTCATTCTGACCTCATTCTGCAATGAATAGAAATTATAGAAAGCATAACATGCAGCCTATGTATGTGATTACTGATTGTATTTCAGGTAACCTTTCACAGCTATTTGCTCCACTGCCCACTTTCCACCCCCACCCCCCACAGCCCCTCCAAGGGCTCAAAGAAACCAAAGTATATGTAAGAAATAAAAAGATAACTTACTGAATACTTATTAATTTTAAAATTTTTTACTAATTTCTTGCCAGAAGCTTGACGCATATTATGGTACTTTAGGTTAACTTAAGAAAAAGTATTAATACATTCATGGATGAAACAATAAGAAGTCTGGGATTTGCTTTAAATAGTCTTGGAGTAGGTGCGTGGATCAATGAGAATATAGATGAAACAAGATTGGGTATAAGTGGCTAAGTTTCGAACTTGGGGGATGGACATATAGGAATTTATTAAGCTGTTCTTGCTGTTTATGTAGATGTTTGAAATTTTCCATAACAGAAGGGTTGTTGTTTTGTTTGTTTAATTTGCTCCGACCTTACCCTCTACTCTTGTAAGGTCTTCTGTACTTGCCAGTTCCTCCCCAGTACCTACTATTAAACATTTTTCAGAGATCCTTTAATCAGAAATGACTCTTAAAGTGAGCGCTACATAACCTAATAAACCAATCTGTGTGCTTATGTACAAAGAGTTAATTTTTAGGCAATGTGGATTTTAATAGGGTTTTCTAAAAGACACTTTTCTTTAGTAGAAAGGAATGACTCTCAGGGTGGAATTTTTAGTCACTGGGTCTTTATACCTCTTCTGACTGTGTGGAGAACACTGCTCACAAAAGTGTTAACAATTTTAGGTGTGTAACAATTGATCTTAGCTTTTTTGTGCTAGAAGTGATGATTTTTTTCCCAGTAGAAATACTTTCCATAAAATGTTTTTCTTTAGGTGAGTTAGGAGAAGACATGACTGTGTTGTGTAGCTTATGGTTGTTCATGTAGATATTTTAATGTGTTTTTGGTCCCTCCCCACCCCCAAGTAATTTAATGTGTTAAAAAACAGAGTCGAGTCTCATTTCATTCAATCAAAGGTCCCTTTTGCAAAGGGGTATCTAGGCAGAGATGTTTGCTAGATATTGCTTTGGCTTGAAAGTCAGGGGCTGAAAATAGTTACTGTAACCCTCTTTCTGTGTATGAATTATTACATAGGTGAATAGTTTCTGTAAATTTTATCCTCCATTGTTGATCAAAGTTCTCTGGGGATTTATTACAATCAAGTAATAGTAAGCTTTTAAGAAGGTGTTTAAAATATTGATCCTTGGCTAGTAAGAGGAAGAGAAACTAAGATAATTTTTCAGACTGTTGCTTCTCTCACAATGTTTTTGATGTGTCCTGAGGACTGATTTGAGTAGATCATTATTTCAGAGTACCATTGCTTGAAATATTTTAGATTTTTAAAATAGCTTTCTAAGGAATTAAAATATAAAAACAGTTTCACTATTTTTCAGTTTGTATCTCTGGAGGTCTTCAGGAATGAATGTAGTTTGCTCGTTAACTTTTTGTATTATTCCCAATCGTTCTCCACTCATCCCTTTCCTTGTTACCTTTCAGTTTGACCGTGATAGGTGTATTATTTCTAGTAACTACCAAAAATTGTTATATTAGTCATACCCTTTTTCAAGACTTGGAAAGCCGTAGTCTTATTCTCTTTTTTGCAGTGATCAGAATTAAAAAGATTTATCTAACAATTTGAATAGATAATTTTTTTTTTATGTAGACATGAAAGTGAAACTCTAGAAACGGGATAGAATTTAAAGGGGCGTTTCTAATTTCTTATGTATCTCTCTGCTCTGACGGTGAGAAAAAACCTGCCTTCCATTAGCCTATTTACTACTTTTTTCTTCTTCAGATTGTCCAACACATACACACACACACATATGTATATATATATGTGTATGTATGTATGTATATATGCATGCATGCATACATACATATATGTATATATACTCACATCTCACCTTTATCAAAGTAACTGTGCTAAGCCCTGATAGAAAATAATAATAATAATAATAAGTTCATACTTATAAAACATTCTGTTATTGGATTTATAATTCATGAGAAGTTTGAAGAACATAAAATACATGCTATCTTTGGAAACATGGAGTGAGAGACGTCCGCAGATCTCTCCCCTTGAACAACAATAAGCTGAACCTCTAAAACTCAACAGAAAACACCCAAACTGCACACCAGCACATCTGAGCATGAGGTTTGTTCATAAGAGCTACCACAGGTCAGAATCCCAGGTGTTGGGCAGTGGACTGAGAGAAATAAAGAAGCTGCCTCTCACAGCCACCGGAGCTCCCTGTAGGGGGAGGGGAGAGGAGAAGGTGCTGTGACTTCTATGAACAGCCCTGTCTGGGACAGTTGTGAGCTACACATGGCCGGTTGGGAGCAGGGCCTAGTCAGTAGGACAGAAAACAGAGAAGTGGACAACAGTTGATTTTTACCAGCCATGGCTGCAAAACCGAGGCTGAGCCACAGCCCCCAACCCAAAGGGACACTCCTCCCATACCTTCCGAGACCAAACATGGCAGAGTCCCAGGGAATCTGAGCAAATGCTACCAAAACTGTTGCTAACATTAACAGGGACTGAAACTGAGGGTAGTGAGCATGATTAAATATCTATCAGAAAATAAAAAGGCATTTTTTAGGCTTTATATAAAGTAGGGATCCAAGGGGTTTAGACTCCACCTATTGGAAACTGAAAGAAAAGTGCCTTCTTTGCAGCAGGCTAAAGAGAGACTTTATATAATCTTTCTGGAAAAAAAGCAGAATACATTTCCATTAATGCCCAGGTGGAGAAAGTCTATTAAATACTATGAACAACCAAGGTGACAAGGCATCTCAGAAATAAAAATCTCCAGAAAATAAGCTGACAGACATAGAAATATGCAACTTAAATAACAGAGAATTCAGGATGGTACTTCCTAGAAAACTCAGTGAGTTCCAAAATATATCAACAATTTCAGGAATTTAAAAAAACAACTAGATGAGCAGAGTAAGGAGATTGAAACCCTCAAAAGAACAGAATAGATTTCTGGAGATAAAACAAAACAAACACACACTGCAAGAGTTGAAAATGAAATAGCAAGCTTGGGAAATAGAGTCGACCAAATGGAGGAAAAGATCAGTGACAAATCTAGAAATAAATTGGAAGGAAGAAGAGAGAAACTGAAGAAGAAATAAAGAAAAAGAAATACAAGAACTAGCTGATACCATCAGGAGAGGCAACATAAGAATAATGGGCATTATCAAAGGTGAGGAAAAGGAGCAGGGACTAGAAAGCATTTTCATACAAATAGTGGATGAGAATTTCCCAAATCTAAGAATGAGCTGGAACTTGGAATTCAAGAAGTCAACAGAAGCCCAATTAACTTAACCCAAAAAGGCCTTCACCAAGACATTGTATTAAAGTTATCAAAAATCAGCAACAAAGACAGAATTCTCAGGGCAGCCAGGGAGAAGAAAACAGTAACTTATAAAGGAAAACCCATTAGATTATCTTTGGACTTCTCAGAGCAAACCTTACAAGCCAGAAAGGAATGGAATCAAATATTTAAGCTATTAAGTGAAAGGAACTTATATTAAGAATAATGTATTCAGGTAAGCTCTCCTTTAGATATGAAGAAGAAATAAAGACCTTTCTAGACATAGAAAAATTGAGGAATTCTCCACTATGAGGCCTGCACTACAGGAAATACTGAAAGGGGTCAGCTCACCTAAAACAAAATGACCAAAAACAACAACAACAACAACATAAGGAGTAAAGTGACTACAGGCAAATAGAAGCAGAGGAGTGCAGTCATTACTGAGAACAGGGCATTATAAGTTTAAATAATAAGAGAATTGTTATAACGAGATAGTAATGGATATTCAGCATACATAGGGACAAATTGAGATAACAATGACTGAAAAGGGGAGGATTCAAAGATCCAAATTCGCAAAGGGGAATGGAGATAAGGCACGTGCAGAAGAAAATGGATGACTGTATATATATATATATATATATATATATATATATATATATATATATATATATATATATACTATCCTTTATATATTCATAATGGTAACTACACACAGAAGATTCAGAAGTGAAGTATATAACATAAAACAAGAAGAACCAGAGGGAAAACCCACAAAAGCCAAGCAAAATAAAGAAGACAGAAACACAAGGACAAGAAA